>JASDDO010000014.1:423998404-426398404 GCA_030015575.1 Agapanthus africanus
CTTCTCTTTTAACTAAGATGAAATAAATATCCATATCTTTTAACCATGGTTTGAAATGAGAAAGGAAAATATATATACTTATGTTTTTCTTTTTCTCTTAAGAATTATTATTCTCTTCTTCATAATATCCATCATCTTCTTCAACCTTGAGCTTATGCTTTCTTGAATTTTCAAGTGAGCAAAATATTCATCAAAATAGGATTTTGAAGTGAGAAAGAGAACCACAACACCATTCTACACAAGTCTAGCCCACTTGTTTAGAGTGTTAGCTTCGATTTTCATTCTTGATCTTGCGAAGTTGCTAGCTTGGACAAAGCGGACTCCGGGTGGATCATCGGTGACCTCGAGGAGTTCAAGCGGAGCTTTTTCAAACCCCAAGTAGCCGAGGAGTCTAGCGTAGGGAGCTACACAGGTTGTATTCTCCAAACCCTAGCTTTTCTTTCATATGATGATGTGATAAATTTAGAAACCCTAATTTTCTAGGATCGATCCGATGTTTGTTAACTTAGAACCCTAAAGACTCCACCTTTGGTTCATGTGATGCTTCCAAACCCTTCATGAGGTGCTAGGTAAACCTTTCACACCCTACCCCTCTCATGCGATGAGAACCCTAGGGTGTTTGAGACAAAGTATTCTACTCGTTCTCTACTTCATCTTGGTCATCTTTTTTAGCAGACTTGATGACCGAGTTGCCTCGGTATAGTGGCGGGAGCCCGTTTAAAGATCCGTAGATGTGGTGCCACCTCGACGGGGAGAAAAGAGATCGGAGTTTCCGCGAGGAGCGTGGGATGATGGCTAAAGACCGAAGGACTCGGATCGATCGGTATAGTCTTTCTAGCTCTTTACAGTTTGTTGGTTTAGCGTTAATGGCAAGATCCGGGTTATAGTATGCGATAGCGCCAGTTATAAAAGTTTTTGTTCCGCGTTTGGCGTCAGAATGACGGTCGGGGCGCTACCGTAGACTTACATGGTATCAGAGCCACGCCATAAAACTTTACTAACTTGTTCAAACGCGTTTAAAACATCGATCGAACGAAATTTCGAAAACAACATTTTTCAGTGTAAAGTTTCTGTCGATTTTAAAAACTGGTCTAAAAATCATTTTGAGCATCTCAGAAAATCGAGCAGGCTTTTTTAATAATTCTGGTGAAATTTGGTCGACTGACTCTATAGTACTGTCGCGGAACCGCCGCACAAACCAGGGTTTGGCTGCGGTTCCGCCGCAGGTTTGGAGCATCAGACTACCATTTTTCTACAGTAACCTCCTGCATAGAAAATTGTGGTTTCTGGAATATTTCTTTTCGGCCCAGATTTTGTTTGTGTACTGCAGATGTACGTGGGGCCCACTTCGGGAAGTGGTGTCGATCGAAATTTTAAACTTGTTAGTTTACAGTACTTACATTATATCTCCGACCGTGAATGTCATTCGAGCGGTAAATTGCGTCTAATTGCTATAGCTCTTTTAGACGGATTTGCGAACGTGACATTCGCGTTGATGTTCTGTGTTGTGCTGTGATATTGCGGATTTTTCGTGGTGGATATGTTGCGCCACGGCAGCGCCCCGGCCGTCTATCCGAGGCCAAAATGCGGAATCAAAATTTTTTCTTAACTTTAACCGGCGCTACCGCGGACAATATACCTGGATCGTAACCATTAACCTATACTAGCTAACTAGAGATGGGGTGAGAGATGTATACCGAGCGATCCGTGTCCTTCGGTCTTCTCGTCGTCGTCCCGATCTCCCGCGGAATCACCATTCGTCGTCTTCTCGTCGGAAAGGGCACCACGTAGCCGGATTCTTTTACGGGCTCCCACCTCTGGACCGAGGCAACTCGGGTGCGAAGTTGGCTAGCCGACGCGTCCAAGGGTACCGTAGGTTGTAGTGTAGTGGCTTGTCTCTTTGGGTTTTATGTTGCCATTGGGTGATGGAAGAATCAAAGAACTTTGGAGAGGGGTTTATGATTTTGGAGCATACAAATGAGTTGATCTAATTTCCCTCATCAAAAAATGAAAACCTCTCTCACTCTCCCAAAAGAGGCCGGCCCCCATCATATCACAAAATGGTGGAGGGAATAAAACCAACACTAGAAGGAAGGTGAGTGTAGGAAAAGAGAATGGGTGACCACATCCAAAGACCATGATAACAATATCATATCAACCTCATATCCTATCTTATCTCAAAAAGCAAAGGAAAAGACTAATAAAGAATCTCATCATGAAGCCACACATCTACAAAGGACCCCCTCCACAAAAACTAATTTGCACAATTGCAAATTAGTCCCTCCATCGGAAAAGTCCGGCCGCGAAGCAACAAAGGAAAATCGGCCGGAACGGAATGCAAACTGGCAACTTCAGAAAACTGATCCCGTAATAAATTACAGGAAAACCCCGCGACTGCATATACATGCCCGCCTTTGTATTCCCACTGAACACAAATGCAACGAGACAAAATCTACACTGTCTAATACTAGGATCCGGCTTAAGCCAAAGCCGGCTAGTAAAATCCGTCCGATCACGATCCGTGCAATACCACACGTATCTGATTGAACACTGCCATATCTCCATACGGCCTCTACAGCGTTTCGCCCGAAACTTGAGTAACTGTGTGGGTGGTGGACTCTAAAGACTCGTCAATACTATGGCTGTGGATTTAACCACTAGCACGTCAGTGGTATTAGCCATATGTGACGGGCTACCAGCTATTGACCAAAAGTGACGTCGATGAGTGAACTCATCCTGACACCCTACTGAGCCTGTCAGTGACAATATCCGTACAGTCCGGTCCGTTCGTCTATGAGTATCGCATGGCGGGCCAAGGGGGTTGGTAAAAGTCAGACCCCCAAAAGCGGTACAAGTCGTGTCGGAGTGTAGCCCAGAACACCCTGAGATACTACTGGAATACCTACCAGTAAATCTCCTACCTCGGCCGAGGGCTTTGTGTAATGGCTCTCTTAGACACAGTGCGACCTCACCCCCAATACCGGGAGAGACGAACCCCTGCAGATCCGCTCACTGCCTCCATGTGGCTCGGGACTGTACCCAACTAAAACCTGTTTGCACGACTCTTATGAGCCGTGGGAGGGTAGTAATCAAAGTACAGTGGGAACTCACACGAGACAAATGACGATCTCAGGTCGATGAACTAACATGTACACATGTCACCAGGGAACTGCTATCTGACGTCTGGTATAATCCCAACTAGCAGGTTCCCGGCGGTCCCGTCCGGTGTACTCATAACCCAATGAGCACCTGTATACATCTTAGGTGAACCTACTGACACCAGTGGCTTGTGAGACCGGCCACCGCCCCTCGTCGGGGTCTCGACTGTATACACTAGTCTACTAATGGAGTATCGATGCCCAGTCTCGAAACTCCCACGACTAGGGACCATTTAAGGATGTGCTTATAGACTACCAGCTCCCACGTATATGATCGCCCTCATACTGTTGGCAGTCAAGCAAGAATCCTAGGGGCTCTATCAACGTGTAATAGCGACTCGTAAGGTCACCTAAAGCAGTACACGATGATAAAGATAAACCAGATAGCATACTATCATCTTGAGTAAGACTGTCCTACTGGGACAGGTCCTCCCTCAATCATTGCAATCACGTGCATGTGATCCAATAATTGACTCTGAGGGCACTATCTCCAACAATCTCCCACTTGCACTCAAGGCTAATTATTGCGATGTCGCGTACTCACAGCCCGTGTGATACCGAACACCCAACTCCTCTACTAGTCAGTCTCACAATTCTCGTTTGCAAAATTATTGCGTTCGAGGAATAGCCTCAGTGAGTGGATCCGCTGTGATGTTTCTTTTTATGTCTCTCTAGATCTCAAGTTCGAGGAGAAGCCATCTTCCGAAATAAGCAATACGTGTCTTGGAATGTCTGGATGTCTGATGGGACCTAGCTCATAAATGAACTCCAAATCCAAACTTCTTAGACTGTATCGTCAACTGAACTTAATCAGTATCCTGCGACATGCCTTTCCCTCAGTATCCGTCTGGACCACCTGTCCAAAATACTTCCCCTCGTCAGAGGGAAAACTATAACTCTGACAGCCACTCTGCCATCCAGGTCACCTTGGAAGCCTGGAATAATAACTGTCTCCCGAAGGAGAAAGTTGCTATCATATCCCTAGAACACCAACTTATGTTCTAAAACTGCTTCCGACTGTTTCTCCAGGATTGGATCAATATCAACTTATTGGACCTACTGCAAGAACAACATCTGGTGTGGTACTTGACATCTCATGATTGACTCAATTGCCTAAGCAAGTGATCTGCCAATCATGCACATCCCTCTCCACTTTAGTCTGTAAGACACCTTTAGAGAGGGCGACTCCATCACCTGCAGGTACACCACCGTGCCAGGAGTCGTCCATTCTAAATACTCATAGAATGGTGTCTAAGTACCCAGATTGGGAAACCACCCAAATCTAGATCTAAAACCATAGATCTAGTAACCAGAATGTCTGATATAATATCCAAGTCCCATGTGGAGAAACTACTGTGTGACAACCAAAGTATAACCGATCGTAGTATAGGAATTTCACTTCCTACTCTGTGTATGTCATCCAAATACCAGGATATTACACCCTACTACCTTCTTAACAGATCCATCCCGTATTCTGATGAAGTTAAACCTATGACTGTCACATCAGAAATAGATGATCTATCTCCGCTGTATCTGCTTTAGTCTAAAAATAGACATAAGCCAACTGTCCACCAATTCTTCCCCTGCTCCCACTGACTACGACAACCCTCTGGCAGAGTCATATAGGCGTACACTTCTAAAGCAAGTTTAGAACGATGCTATACTCATCCTCTACCGAGTCTCACAGTCTGGAACAACAGCAATGGCAAGTCTGGGTAAACAAGAACCTCCCTGCCACCGTCCATACCGAAGTACCTCTCGGGTGCCTGAGGTTACCCACCATATCTGCGGAGTGGCCAATGGAATGTCAAACCAGATTGAATCTTTAGGTTGTTTTCAAATCTTCAGTAATCGTTTGCGGTTCTGGAATCACTTCCAGTTCTACCATACTCCCACTACTGTTTTCTGAAAAGAATCCATTTCTTTTAAAATTGTGGCGAGTGAAGAACAATATCACTATTGATCTTCCAGATGGTAGAAAATCAACCCTCGTCATAGCCCGGGTCAACCCACAAACAACCATTACAGAAACGTGCCTTGAGTTATCCGGAGTCTGCTTTTAAGCATAAGCCGGACAACTCCCCGTACCTTAACAATGTCAAGATATGAACTGTTCTATATCCAATACAGAAACAGAGGCACTGATTTAATTGGAACAGATTCAAATCATGCAGCTGTCTCCAGTGCATGTCAACTAAATGGAAAGAGGCCGATCAACATTACTCAACTTAGGAATACTTCCAATTATGAGTAACCTGAAAGAGAAGCAAGTTCTCTTAATCATTATTATCAACTGAATACCATTCATAAGTATTTACATCTTCGATCACCTTGAAGAATCCTGATACTTTCAATACCTGGTTCTCTACTTTGTTCATATACCTATAACTTCTCAAAATTCGGACCCTGTGTTTCTACACACCTGTCTAAAAACTAGAGAAGTCATAAGTAAACCGAATATAGTACGAGAACCAACCCCTCTGTCCTCATGGACGCTGGACAACATACAATACTCTGTATAATTCCCTTGAGTCTAATAACTCATTCACTGTGTGTCGTAGGTTGAAAACTGTACTATGGTTATGAAGAATTACACCGCTGTTTAATGCTCCTTACCTAACCATCCACTGATATAGGTAAATGTCATAGACATAATTTCAAAAAGGTATACCTCACTCAATAAAAATAGACGTACAGATATATCAACTTGAAATTGGTGCATAAAAACGGATTTTCAAAACCAAATATTTGCCGACCGGCAAACAACCCAGGTGATTTTCTCAATTATCACCAATTACAACGAATCCTGATATAATGAGAATGGTCACCTAATTCCTAATAACTTACTCCCACTCATCATCTGTAAAACCATACAGATGTGAGAATCATACCTGGTAAATACATACCCTGGAGCAAGTGTCTAATTGGGAAATCAGTTTTCTTTTAACAGTACACAGTGAAACTGAAACATTGAAATGTTTCGATGGGGTATCCTGGTATTCCTAGTAATGCCTCTTCCATTATCCAGATTCACAACTGTAACCGTATATCTCTTTGCCATCTCTCCAAATCCCTTTATATGTCTTTAGTCATTACCTTCTGTACACCCCTTTAGGCCAAATGGTTTTCTTCCTTCCCTACCGTTCGGCACCAGCCTATGGTTTGGAAGAAGACTATCAAATAAGCATAATGGGTGTACTGTCCTGATCCTAGGAGCACTCGCAATGCGAGAGAAGGTGAAGATAAAAGACAACCGAATAAACCGTATTCCTATTTCTCCTGAACCAGAATCCATCAACGAACTGGAAAAAGTTCCTTTCGAGTTCGTATATAACCATACGATGGAATATCCAAATAAACTGTGGATCTTCGTAGTGATACGGAGTGTCCTGGAGAAATACAAAGGTGATTTAGGATTGGCGAAGAAGTACTTGGTTTGGTCGTGAATAACAGTCGCAATTTACTTTGCCCTCTTACTAATCCCTTTCTTTTTCTTTACCTAATACCTTCTGTACACCATCGTTATGCTAATTGGTTTTCTTCATTCCCCACCGTTCGGCACCAGCCTAAGGTTTGGAAGAAGACTATCCAATTTGCGTAATAGGTGTACTATCTCCTAAGCCAAGGAGTACTCGCAACCTGAGAGAAGGTAAAAGGAAAAGACAACCGAATAATCCTATTCGTTTTCTCCAGAACCAGAAACCATCCTTGAATTCCTTCGAGTTCGTATATAACCATACGATGGTTTTGTCCAATAGAAGTGGACGTTCGTAGTAATACGGGGTGTCCTGGAGAAAAGGGTAAAAGTAGGAGTGGCAATGAGGTTTGCAACTCTGACAATTCAAAAGCCAGTCTTATAAGAAGGTTCGGTCAACTTGGTCACTGAGTCATAGTCTAGGGTCGGGTCAATGGTCGCTGCCAAAGAGAGAGAGAAAAGAAACACTCAGCGTGCACTCTAACCTAGATCAGAATGGTTATCACTTTATCTAATCTGGAAACCTCCCACTGTAACCTCAAATTCTTCTCCAAACCTGAAAGAAGAATTAGTCGGGATCACCCGAGGAGTAAACCAACTCATCAGTGGGAATCGGGATCCAACTATCATCGCATGATAACGTGACGGAATCCACTCACGTCATCACACTCCAGAAGGTATGCACATGCCTGGCAAGTTTCAGTTTCTTCAGAAACTCCCGATGTGATTTTTACCCCTAGGACCCAAGTGACCTTGACCAAGTCAACAAATCAAAGAGTCCTAGTCAAGTTCAACCCGTCATTATCCTGGATTGCATTAAACCCACCCGTACGAGCCCTTGACACAGTCAACAAGGCCGCACGACTTTCCTAACCAATCCCATTAATATGCTACAAACAAACACTACTTAGCTACCGCACACTACGTCTTGACACAGTCAACAAACGCAGCACGAATACTAAGTAATACTTGGAAGAAATGACGGAGGGCTACGTCTAGTTTTTGGCGAAAAACTTTTAACGTAATGAACAAGATATCGTTGAAGGAACTGCATAGCTTTTTATAAAAATATAGTGACGAAAACCTTTGCTAAAGAGGTCACTCCCGGTGAAGGGATCTCGACTCTTTCCCCGTAGAATGAGGTGCACGATATTCCAACTGAATACCACGATGCAAATCAAAAGTAATCGGCTATAGTGAAGTTATTGCCCTGACGCAAACTTTTGTCCAATGGGTCACTCCCGGTGAAGGGATCTCGGCCCTTGCCTCGTCGACTGAGGAGCTGGATATTCATAACCGAATACCACTGTGCAAAACAAAAGAGAATGCCCTTGCAATAACAGCTTTTTGAAAAAGTGTTCCAACAACATCAGAATAGGTTTGTTTATCTTGCATTGATCCGAATCAACACAGTCCCATCAATTGACCACACTAATAAAGAACGAAAATAATAATGTACGTATATGCCATCCGCATTCGCCACTGGGTCCCGTCATCACCCGTTAGGTTACTTGACTAACGACAAAGCGGGGACTGGACTAGCACGGATGCAAAACATATACAACATCTACTAGTATATATATAATATATAATTTTCGCTCAAGGCGTGATAAAAAATGCAGCATCACAGAAATGTAACCAGCATCACAGAACAATACAGATATCTGGGATCCCCGGGTTTCATAGAGCCGCTACTGAAACCCGACGTTCCCCTGGTCGTGTGGATAGCCTGTGCAATGAAAATCCTAGACCCCTATGGGCGCAGCAAGTCACCCGCCAAAACCTGAAGTGAGGAAGCCCCCTTCAGCAACGTGAATGGACCACCCAGCACTTCACGGAATCCGGTAACTTGGGCACCCCTCCTGGGTCAACCTATACCCCCTACGAGTGCGGCGAATAGCCCGCCAATTCTAGAGTAAATCCCCCTCCGTCTCAATGCCATGAGATGCGGGCTCGTTTCCCTCTAGAACCCGGCTACCCGTGCACCCCTCCGCGGGGCAATCCTAGTACAGAAAGTAAAATATACATAAACGGGTACATCGACCGCAACCTGGTCGTGCCCCAAAAGAATAATACAGACAGGCAGTGACTGCAGTCCACATGTCGGACGTTCGCCCCGCAATATCAAATGTACATATAAAACAAAACTGTACTACCACTGCAACCAGGCTATCCCCCACGACCAATCCGCAACATCACAGCACAACACAGAACATCAACGTGAATGTCACGTTCGCAAATCCGTCTAACCGGGCTATAGCAGTTAGACAGGATTTACCGATCATGTGACATTCACGGTCGCAGATATAATGTAAATACTGTGAACTAATGTGTTTAAATTTTTTCGATCGATCAAATTTACCCAAGTGGGCCCCAAGCATTACTGTAGCACTTACAGAAAATTTGGGCCCAAAAATAATATCCCAAAACCCCTATTTCCAAGTCTAAAGCCCTCTGGAAAAATTTGGCACGCTGAACAGTTAAAAGCGCGGCGGAACCGCGGCCCAAGCATGGGTTTGGCCGCGGTTCCGCGGCGGTATGGTGAGATCTCGCGACCAAATTTTCACAGATTGCTTATATTCCCATGCACAGTATTCTGCAACAACCTGAAAAAATTTTGGAGCCAAAAAAATTTCGACAGAAACAGTGAATTTTGAAAATGCGAGTTTTGGAATTTTGTTCGATCGAAGATGTAAACACACTAGACAAAGCTAGACTAGGTTAGAAGCGTGGCTCTGATACCATGTTACGCCACGGCAGCGCCCCGGCCGTCTATCCGAGGCCAAAATGCGGAATCAAAATTTTTTCTTAACTTTAACCGGCGCTACCGCGGACAATATATCCGGATCGTAACCATTAACCTATACTAGCTAACTAGAGATGGGGTGAGAGATGTATACCGAGCGATCCGTGTCCTTCGGTCTTCTCGTCGTCGTCCCGATCTCCCGTGGAATCACCATTCGTCGTCTTCTCGTCGGAAAGGGCACCACGTAGCCGGATTCTTCTACGGGCTCCCACCTCTGGACCGAGGCAACTCGGGTGCGAAGTTGGCTAGCCGACGCGTCCAAGGGTACTGTAGGTTGTAGTGTAATGGCTTGTCTCTTTGGGGTTTATGTTGCCATTGGGTGATGGAAGAATCAAAGAACTTTGGAGAGGGGTTTATGATTTTGGAGCATACAAATGAGATGATCTAATTTCCCTCATCAAAAAATGAAAACCTCTCTCTCACTCTCCCAAAAGAGGCCGGCCCCCATCATATCACAAAATGGTGGAGGGAATAAAACCAACACTAGAAGGAAGGTGAGTGTAGGAAAAGAGAATGGGTGACCACATCCAAAGACCATGATAACAATATCATATCAACCTCAAATCCTATCTTATCTCAAAAAGCAAAGGAAAAGACTAATAAAGAATTTCATCATGAAGCCACACATTTACAAAGGACCCCCTCCACAAAAACTAATTTGCACAATTGCAAATTAGTCCCTCCATCGGAAAAGTCCGGCCGCGAAGCAACAAAGGAAAACCGGCCGGAACGGAATGCAAACTGGCAACTTCAGAAAACTGATCCCGTAATAAATTACAGGAAAACCCCGCGACTGCATATACATGCCCGCATTTGTATTCCCACTGAACACAAATGCAACGAGACAAAATCTACACTGTCTAATACTAGGATCCGGCTTAAGCCAAAGCCGGCTAGTAAAATCCGTCCGATCACGATCCGTGCAATACCGCAGGTATCTGATTGAATCCTGCCATATCTCCATACGGCCTCTACAGCGTTTCGCCCGAAACTTGAGTAACTGTGTGTGTGGTGGACTCTAAAGACTCGTCAATACTATGGCTGTGGATTTAACCACTAGCACGTCAGAGGTATTAGCCATACGTGACGGGCTACCAGCTATTGACCAAAAGAGACGTCGATGAGCGAACTCATCCTGACACCCTACTGAGCCTGTCAGTGACAATATCCGTACAGTCCGGTCCGTTCGTCTATGAGTATTGCATGGCGGGCCTAGGGGGTTGGTAAAAGTCAGACCCCCAAAAGCGGTACAAGTCGTGTCGGAGTGTAGCCGAGAACACCCTGAGATACTACTAGAATACCTACCTGTAAATCTCCTGCCTCGGCTGAGGGCTTTGTGTAATGGCTCTCCTAGACACAGCGCGACCTCACCCCCAATACCGGGAGAGACGAACCCCTGCAGATCCGCTCACTGCCTCCATGTGGCTCGGGACTGTACCCAACTAAAACCTGTTTGCACGACTCTTATGAGCCGTGGTAGGGTAGTAATCAAAGTACAGTGGGAACTCACACGAGACAAATGATGATCTCAGGTCGATGAACTAACCTGTACACATGTCACCAGGGAACTGCTATCTGACGTCCGGTATAATCCCAACTAGCAGGTTCCCGGCGAGTCCTGTCCGGTGTACTCATAACCCAAAGAGCACCTATATACATCTTAGGTGAACCTACTGACACCAGTGGCTTGTGATACCGGCCACCGCCCCTCGTCGGGGTCTCGACTGTATACACTAGTCTACTAATGGCGTATCGATGCCCAGTCTCGAAACTCCCACGACTAGGGACCATTTAAGGATGTTCTTATAGACTACCAGCTCCCACGTATATGATCGCCCTCATACTGCTGGCAGTCAAGCAAGAATCCTAGGGGCTCTATCAACGTGTAATAGCGACTCGTAAAGTCACCTAAAGCATTACACGATGATAAAGATAAACCAGATAGCATACTATCATCTTGAGTAAGATTGTCCTACTGGGAAAGGTCATCCCTCAATCATTGCAATCACGTGCCTGTGATCCAATAATTGACTCTGAGGGCACTATCTCCAACAGGATAGCAGTGTGCAATGGTAGTGCAGTTTGGATTTATTTATACATTTGATATTGCGGGGCGAGCGTCCAACATGTGGACTGCCGTCACTGCCTGTTTGTATAATATTCTTTTAGGGCACGACCGGGCTGAGGTCGATGTACCCGTTGTACATATTTTTCATTTCTGTTCTAGGTTTACCCCGCGACGGAGTACACGGATAGCCGGGTTCCGGAGGGCAACGAGTCCGCATCTCATGGCTTTGAGAGGCAGAGGGGCCTCGGTCTAGAATTGGCATACTATTCGCCGTACAGGTTGACCCAAAAAGGGGTGCTCAAGTTACCGGATTCCGTGAAGTGCAGGGTGGTCCATTCACTTTGCTGTAGGGGGCTGCCTCGCTTTAGGTTTTGGCGGGTAACTTGCCGCACCCGTAGGGGTCTAGGTTTCATTGCATAGGCTATCTACACGACCAGGGGAATGTCGGGTTTTCAGTAGCGGCTCTGTGAAACCCGAGGATCCCAGATCATCTGTATTGTTCTGTGATGCTTATTACTATTCTGTAATGTTGCATTTATCATGCCTGGAGCGATTATTGTATATTGGTATATATACTAGTAGATGTTGTATATGTTTTACACCCGCGCTAGTCCAGTCCCAGCTCTGTCGTTAGTTAAGTAACCTAACGGGTGATAACGGGACCCGGTGACGAATGCGGATGGCATATAGGTACATTTTATTTTCGTTCTTTTCTGGTGTGATTGATTGATGGGACTGCGTTGATTCTGATCAATGCAAAGGAAAACAAACCTGTTTGACGTTGTTGGAACAGTTTTAAAAAGTGTTATTACAAGGACGTTTTCTTTTGTTTTACATAGTCGTATTCAGTTGGAATATCCTGCACCTCATTCAACGATGCAAGGGCCGATATCCTTTCACCGGGAGTGACCCTTTAGGCAGAAGTTTGCGTCAAGGTAATAACTTCACTATAGTCGATTACATGTTGCTTTGCATCGCGGTATTCAGTTAGAATATCCTGCACCTCATTCCACGAGGAAAGAGCCGAGATCCCCTTCACCGGGAGTGACCTCTTTAGCAAAGGTTTTCTCCACTATATTTTTATAAAAAAGCTATCAGGTTCCTTCAGCGATATCAAGTTCGTTACGTTAAAGGTTTTTCGCCAAAAACCACCCGTAGCCCTCCGTCATTTCTTTTGGGTATTCAGTAGTATTCAAGCTATGTATTTTTGACCAAAGCCAAGGCATAGTGTTTGGTAGCTGCTGGGTATTCATTTGTTGCATAGATATATGAGTTGATTTGGGACAGTTGTTCTGCCATTTGGCCAAAGTCAGGGGCATGTGCGGGTGGGTTCAAATTGACAAGATAATGATGGGTAGAACTTGGCATGTGACTTATGGCATTTTGGCCAAAGTCATGGTCATAAGAGCATGGGGCAAAAATCCTATCGGGAGTTTCTAAAGAAATTGAAACTTGCCAAGAATGCGCATACCTTCTGGAGTATGATAACATGAGTGGATACCTTCACGTTATCATGCGATGAGAGTTGGATCCTGATTCCCACTGATGAGTTAGTTTACTCTTCGGGTGATCCCGATTGATTCTTCTTTCAGGTTTGGAGGAGAATTTGACATTACAGTGGGAAGTTTCCTGATTAGATAAAGTGATAACCATTCTGATCTAGGTTAGAGTGCACGCAGAGTGTTTATTTTCTCTCTCTTTTTGGCAGCGACCTTTGACCGACCCTAGACTGTAACTCAGTGACCAAGTTGACCGAACCTTCATAAAATACTAGCTTTTGGATTGTCTTAGTTGCATAAGTCATTGTCGCTCCTTCTTTTACCCTTTGCATTTCTCAGAACACAACGTATCACTACGAACATTCACTTCCATTGGTTAGATCCATCGTATGGTTATATACGAACTCGAATGGACTTCTTCGAGGATGGATCCAGGTTCAGGAGAAATTGAATTAGTTTATTCGGTTGTCTTTTATCATCACTTTCTCTCAGGTTGCGAGGGCTCCTTGGTTTAGGAGAGTACACCTATTACACTTATTGGATAGTCTTCTTCCAAACCATAGGCAGGTACCGAAAGGTAGGGAATGAAGAAAACCAATTAACCTAAGTAGGGTGTACAGAAGGTAATAAGTAAAGACAAAATAAAGGGATTAGAAAGAGGGCAAAGTAAATTGCGACTGCTATCATTCACGACCAAACCGCGTATTTCATCGCCACTCCTATTTCACCTTTCCCTTTTTCCCCAGTTCGGGAGAAATAGAATAAGGTATTATTCAGTTGTCTTTTATCATCACTTTCTCTCAAGATGTGAGTACTCCTAGGATTAGGAGTGTACACCTATTATGCTTACTAGATAGTCTTCTTCCAAACCATAGGCTGGTACCGAACGGTAGGGAAGGAAGAAAACCACTTAGCCTAAAGGGGTGTACAGAAGGTAACGACTAAAGACAAATAAAGGGATTTGGAGAGATGGCAAAGAAATATACGGTTACAATCATGAATAGGATTATGGAAGAGGAATTATTAGGAATACTAGGATACCCCTACGAAACATTTTCCTGTTTCAGTTTCACTATGCATTGATAAAAAGAAAACTGATTTCCCGATTAGATACTTACTCCAGGGTATGTATTTTACCAGGTATGATTCTCACATCTGTATGGTTTTACAGATGATGAGTGGGAGTAAGTTATAGGGAATTAGGTGATCATCCTCATTATATCGGAATTCGTTGTAATTGGTGATGTTTGAGGAAGTCGCCTGATTTTTGTCGAACGGCAAGTATTTGGTTTTGAGTATCCGTTGTTGTGCACCAATTTCAAATTAATATATCTGTACGTTTATTTTTCTAAAGTGAGATATAACTTTTTGATATTATGTCGATGATATTTACCTATATCAGTTGACGATTGGGTAAGGAGCATTGAACAACGGAGTAGTTCTTGACCATAAGTACAGTTTTCAACCTACGATGCACAGGTTTTGAGTTATTCAACCCAGCGGAATTATACAGAGTATTGTATGTTGTCCAGTGTCCATCAGGACAAATGGGTAGGTCCTCGTACTATGTTCTGTTTACTTATGACTTCTCTAGTTTTTAGACAAGTGTTTCGTAGAAATACAAGGTCTATGTTTTGAGAAGTTGTGGGTATAGGAATAAAGTAGAGAACCAGATGTCGCAAGTATCGGGATTCTTCAAAGAGATCGAAGATGTAGATACTTGTGATTGGTATTCAGTCGATAGTAATGTTTTTGAGAAACTTATTTCTCTTTCGGGTTACTTATAATTGGATGTACTCCTAAGTTGAGTAATACTGATCAGCCTCTCTCCATTAAGATGATATGCACTGGAGACAGCTGCATAATTTGAATTTGGTTCCAATTAAATAAGTGCCAAAGTTTCTATATTGGATATAAAATGGTTCATATCTTAATGATGTTAAGGTATGGGGAGTTGTCCGGCTTATGATTAAAACCAGACTCTGGATAACACAAGGCACATTTCTGTAATGGCAGTTTGCGGGTTGGCCCAGGCTATGACGAGGGTTGACTTTCTACCATCTGGAAGATCAATAGTGATATTGTTCTAAACTCGCCACAGTTTTAGTAAAATGGATTTTTTCAGAAAACAGTAGTGGGAGTATGGTAGAACTGGAAGTGATTCCAGAACCGCAAACGATTACGGAAAATTTAAATAGAACCTAAAGATTCAATCAGGTTTGACATTCCATTAGCCACTCCGCAGATATGGTGGGTAACCTCAGACACCCGAGAGGTACTCCGGTAGCCTCAAGGACGGTGACAGGGAGGTTCTTGTTTACCCAGACTTGACACTACTGTTGTTCCAGGCCATGAGACCCGGCAGGAGGTTAAGTATAGCGTCGTTCTAAAGTAGCTTTAGAAGTGCACGTATATATTATTATGCCAAAGGGTAGTTGTGGTCAGTGGGAGCAGTGGAAGCATAGTGGGCAAGTAGCTTATGTCTATTTATAGACTAGAGCAGATATAGCGGAGATTGATCATCTAATTTTGATGTGACAGTCGGTTTTAACTTCATCAGAATAGGGGATGGATCTGTTAAGAAGGTAGTATGGTGTGATGTCCTGGTATTTGGATGACATACACAGAGTAGGAAGTAAAATTCCTATACTACGATCGGTTATACTGTGGTCTTCACACAGTTGTTTCTCCACACAGGATATGGATATAATATCAGACATTCTGGTTACTAGATCTATGGTTTTAGATCTAGAATTCGGTAGTTTCCCAATATGGGTACTTTGAAAGTATTCTAATAGTATTTGAGAATAGAAGACTCCTGGCATGGTGGTGTACCTGCATATGATGGAGCACCCTCTCTAAAAGTGTCTTACAGACTAAAGGGGAGAGGGATGTGCATGATTGGCATATCACTTGCTTAGGCAATTAACTCAATCGTGAGATGTCAAGTACCATACCAGCTGTTGTTTTTGCACTAGATGCAATAAGTTTGTATTAATCCAATCCTGGAGAAACAAAAGGAAGCAGTTTTAGAACATAAGTGAATGTTCTACGGATTTGATGACGGCAGCCTCCTTCGGGAGACGGTTATCATTCCAGGCTTCAAAGGTGACATGGATGACAGAGTGATTGTCAGAGTTATAGTTTTCCCTCTGACGAGGGACAGTATTATGGACAGGTGGTCCAAAGGATACTGTGGGAGGCATGGTGCAGGATACTGATTAGGTTCTGTTATCGATACAGTCTAAGAAGTTTAGATTTGGAATTCATTTATGAACTAGGTCCCATCAGATATCCAGACATATTCTAAGACAGGTATTACTCAATTCGGGAGATGGCTTTCTCCGCGAACTTGAGATTAAGAGAGACATAGAAAGAAACATCAGTGCGGATCCACTCGCTAAGGCTATTTCTCGAACACAATAGTTGTAACGACCCAAAATTCGGCCCGTGACCGGCACTTAACCACGCAACGTCTGCAGGCGTAACGTGACTAAGTAAGCCGAACCCAGAAATCAAAACCATTAAAATATAGAGTGTTAAAACATTTATTAGAATATTTGTCGAAACATTTAGAAACTTTAAGTTGTTTAGTACAAATCATTTTTGGTCCAAGTTATTATTTAAATAATTTTAACCACATTTCCTCTAACAAAAAATTGTCCCGAAATCGGGCAAAAGGCGACATATAAGTAAAAGTAACATGAGAAATAAATAGAGCATCTCAATGGGAGAATCGCGCCCAACGGCGGAGCAATCACCACGATAATATACGACACCGAAGCGAAGAATGAACAGTAAAGTGAAAACAAATATCGTAAGAGGTAAAACTGCATAAATAAAGTCGGCTCACAACGAGCTCGACACCAGATTACAAAATAACATACATCGTCCTCACAACTGTCTCTAAGTAAATACATGAAAGTAGATGGAGAGTACTAGATACATCAAGATGAAACTGAAAAGTAAACAGATACCGTACAAAACCCACCTAATAGCAAAAGGGCTAACACGCCTCAGCAATGGTATTTGTGTCAAAAGGTGCGGTAAACTGTTAGTTATATGTATGCCCTAGAGGCCATTACTGTACATTGGATGTATATTGTAGTGGATGCTGGGACATATATAGGGAGGACTTTCTTGCTCGACATGATAGTATGCTATCTAGTTGCTCTTTACCTTAACGTGTATACTGATTGTCTCTCTGTTACATGTTGGTAAAGCCCTTACGATGTGTACTTGACAACCTGGACTATGATGCGGATCATACTAGTGGGGACATGGTAGTCCATAAGTACATCCTTCAAAGTCCCTAGTCGTGGGTGTATCGAGACGGGGTATCGATATACCAGAGTAGACTAGCGTGTACCTTCTCGACCCATACAGATGGGCGATGGATGATCCCATATCCATTGGTGTTTGACATCAGAGATGATATACGGGTGCTCAGTAGAGACTGGGTATACTGGACGGACTCGACGAGAACTCCCAGATGGTATTATACCTTACGTCAGATGGCAGTTCTCAGGTGACACTGGTACAGAGTAGTCAGTTGACCCGAGATCGTCATAGAGTCTTGTGTGGTTCCCACTGTGCTTTGATTTCCATCTTACCACGTCCAAGAGGGCGTGCAAAATGGTGGTTTTTGGGTACAGTCCCGAATCACATGGAGGCAATGAGCGATAGGAGGGGATTCGTCTCTCCCGGTATAGGGGGTTGATGTTGCGCTGTGTTCGATTGGCTATAACCGAAAATCCTTGGCCAGGGTTGCTGAGATTTACTGGTAAGTGTTACCAGTAGTTTCTCGAACAGTTATAGACCTCATATCGACACGACTTATCGAGCTATTGGGGTCTGACGTTTACCACCCCTAGGCAAGATATGCGACATATCAGACGACGAGACCGGACTGTACGGTAGTGTTACTGGTTGGATTCACTGGAGTGTGAGCGGGCTTGCTCGTCGATCTTCTGATCGCTCAATACCCGAGTGGCCGTTACGTTTAGCAGACCGCTTGCAGCTTGTGGGTGATTGATATGATCATCACCTGCTGCCGGCGTATTGACGAGTCTTTAGAGTCCAACACAGAGGTTTCCTGGCTCAAGCGAAACGAAATAGGAGCGCATATGAAATATGTGCGGGACCGAGAATAATGCGTGTATGTGATACCGTATTTCATTCTCGCGATTAATGTTTCGATTGGTTGTATGCGATATAACCTTGTTATCGAATCGAAGATTGATTCGATAAACCGATACATTGGATATTAGTCGGTTGTATGCGATATGACCGGATCGTTAAATCAAGTGTTGATTTAATGATTTAATGCATAATTATATATTTGATATATTACTTTGCATTAACTAGTATTGGTTCACTTTAAATGGATTTTCTCACTTGGATTGTGCACATTGTATATGTGATATACTTTTGTACACAAGATTGTATCATGTTTGATGATACATGCTTTTTGGGTTAAGTGTAAAGAATTAAACCATGGTTAAGTTGTTGATTAGGGTTTTTACTTATTCATTTATCTTATTTATTTATTCATTTTGAATAAATTGAAAGATAAATGAATGGTGGCTTCATTTGTTTTTAGTTGAAGCTTCATGAAGCTTTGACTAATTGACCTTTTTGTTCTCATCCTTAACCCTAACCATTCAACCTAACCTTAGTCAATTCTCTACACTTAACTAAGGTTAAGATTATGATAAGTATTCATTTTATTATCTATTTTAAAGAACTTATCATATCTTCTTCTTCTTCTTCATCTTCTTCATCCATGAAGAAAGCTTGCTACATCAATGGCAAGTGAAGAAATCAAGTGAGAAATCCAATTCTAAAGTCTACCCACTTCCTATTTCTTTATCCTCTACCTCTTGCCAAGTAGTAGAGTGTGTTTTCTTCACAAGTTTCATGACTTTGTGAAGTGAGAGCTTGATCTTGTGATGCCTCGACGTAGATCATCTTCGGCACGAAGCCGACGACCTTGCCCGCCCATTTTTCCGATGAAGCCGACGCAAGAGCCCGAATTTCGATTTGGACAGCGAGGAGACTTCATTGCGGAGCCGTGGAGGTGGAGGACCGGATCTACAAAGGTTGTATTTCCGCATTCTAGTAGTTAAGTGTTAACTAGTTTGCTTTGTCGCCTAAAATTCTAGCCAACGATCTTGTTAGGGTTTCACGGCACCGTTAAAATTGTAAATTGGCATGGTTGATGCCTTGTGAGACCTCTTGAGAGTGCCTAGGAACCCTACAGTGGTATCAGAGCCTAGCTAGAGCCTTAGGCGAAGTCTACACGGAGTTTGAAGTCCGAACGAACCCGAAACCCTAACACAAACATGCTCTCTGGACTTTTTCTAAAAACAGGGTTTTTTCCAGATTAAAAATTCTTAAAAAATTCAGCAGGGAATTCTAAGAATTACGGCGCAAAAATTTATTCATGAACAGTGTAAACGGCGGCGGAACCGCGGCGGAGGCCTGGCTTCTGCGGCGGTTCCGCGGCAACATGGTGACGTCATCCTCCCCTTTTTGCACAGTAATTCATGTTTTCAGATGCTGAGTTTTCTGGGAATTTTTAATATTTATTCAAGAGTCGAATTTTCTGGGGTTGTTTTGGGGATTCGGTGTTTCGATCGGAGTATCAGATTTTGTCTATGTGGCTTTCCGGATAAATTTTAGAATATGTTAAAAAGTTCGACCGGATATAAATACCCAATTTTTCCCCTGTCGGGAAATTTCCAAGTGTTGGATTTTTCCATAGTTTAAAGACGTTCTAAGTAGTGCAAGTAACGCGATGGTCCCTCTAGAAGACAACAAACCTTAACTCGATTATGTGACCGTCTTGAACTGCCCTTTGAACCTTCGGGTTTGGGGCAGTACGGCGTGCCACATGTGAGGCGTTGGCTTGACCCTTCTACGGCTGGACCGTTGGTACTGAGGCATGAACTGGATGTTTTTAAACTTGTTTCATGTGTTGATCTGTATCGGGAAAACTTGGGTGTTCGATTGTTCGATCGGAAAGTTTGACATTTTCTATTTATCCGGAATGGGATACAATAATTGGAATTCACAAGAAGTTATGAGATAACTGAATGAATGTTATAAACATAGCAGTTTAGTCTCACTTGATCGGTTGCCACGGAATTTTGATGTAATCAAAAGTCCGTTGCAATCACGTAGCGTACGCGGATACTCGCCGGGTAAACTTATTAGACAGCTACATACCTTAGCCCCGACCAAGTGACTGTAGGAGAACCCCGTCGCCGAAAGCATCCGTTTGGGTGCTCCCGGTAGCGGTGTTCCGCCTTGGTGCGCTTTGTCGACGGCGTCGGGGGTGCGGCTATCTACTAAAGTTTGCGACGAGTATTCGATCAGTTTTTCGGGAATCTTGTTGAATTGCCCGACTAGATATTGAAAAGTGTTTTCGATATAGAGACTAAAATGCGGAGTTTATAATTGTTATGCATGTGATGTCTAAGTAATTCATTTGGTCAGGCATGCGATGTCTGAGTTGGTTGCGGATTCCAACTGTTGTAGTTTTACACTTTCTTTTCTGTGACCGTAAGTGTAATATGTGATATCGCCGGTTTCGTTGCTATATGTCAACGACAATTGGGATGCGCATATTTACTTACGTTGATGACATGTGATGTTATGTGTTGCTGGATATATTATATTGGATCGTCGTGTTTGAATAGCCGGGGGTTTATGTGAGATGAGTGTTTTTCATTTTCATTCATGTAAAAACTTGTATGTAATATTCTTTTATTGGGGCACTTCCAGGTTGCGGAAGTTGTCACCTTTTGTATATTATTTACTTTTCCGCACTAGGATAGACCTAAGGAGGAGGGCATAAGTAACCGGGTTCTGGAGTCCAGTGGGAGACCAACTCGAGGAGTCGAGGCCGGGTCTCCTAACTCTAGAATTGGTAGGGTTGCTTGCCGCTCTCGTAGGGGTCTAGGGGTGTGGGTTTGGCTATTCATCACGACCGTGGAATCCGTGTTTTATACTGGCTCGTATTGAAAACACGGACGTCCTAGTATATCCAATATTTCATATGTTTCTTCTGCTGCGATATCTGTGATGTGATCATGTGATGTTCTGTGATAGATACAGTATATAGTATATATGATATATTATATAGACGTTAGTTATGTTTTACACCCGTGCTAGCCCTGCCCCGCTCTGCCGTTAGTTAGCTAACCTAACGGTGCATGAGGGGACATCGAGGCGAATGCGGATGGCATAAGTGTACGTCGTATCTATCTGTGATGTTAAGGTACTTAAATGATGGGACTTCATTAATGAGATTAATGAAATAAAATAAACCTAAAGATATTGCAGAATCGAATTTCAAAATAAAACAGGTAGCTACAGTTCTTGCTTTGCACAGCGGTATATGTGATATATCCTTCACCTTATTCAATAAGGAAAGGACCGAGATCCCTTCACCGGGAGTGACTCCTTTAGCAATAACTGGAAGATGCTACACCCCTCGGTTTGTCTTTTGATTGCTTTAAAGTGTTTTTGCTTTGCACAGTGATATATATGATATATCCCGCACCTCATTCGACGAGAAAAGGACCGACGATCCCTTCACCGGGAGTGACTCCTTTAGCAAAACTAGAAAAGCCTCAAAAACACTCCATTTCAAAATCATTCGATCCTACAACGATATCAAGTTCCTTACGCAATAGGTTTTCAGAAAAACCTGTCGTAGCCCTCCGTCATTTCAGATAAGTAGTAGTTAGTATTCGTGCTGCGTTTGTTGGCCTTTGTCAAGGCGCAGTGTGCGGTAGCTAATTGGTGCTTATCTGCTTATGCATATGATGCAGATTGGGTTAGGGTAGTCGTGCGACCTTGTTGGCCTTTGTCAAGGGCCGTGCGGGTGGGTTTAATTCAATCAGGAAATGACGGGTTGAACTTGACTAGCATCCTATAGTTTGTTGGCCTTTGTCAAGGTCATAGGAGGTTAGGGGTAAAATATTATCGGGAATTTCAAGTGTTGAAATTTGCAATGAGATTGCATACCTTCTATGAGATAGTTGGATCCCGATACCCGCAGCGAGTAATTGTTACTCATGGGAGAGTTTTACACATTACAATTAGCCGATCAAGTAGGTGTCTAGAAAGGTGTCAACGAGGTTACGCCTCTGGGAAAATGAGGTTTACATTAATTAGGTCCGTGCGAAAGCACGGGGCACCTCCCTCAAAGTACCGACACTGGCCTGGCTGAAAGATTGGCGAACTTGTAGTGTGTAATTAATCCCGGCTAGTCTTTCCTTTTAGGGTTTGAAGGAAGATTTGATAAAAAGCAGTGGGAGCCATCCTGATTAGATAAAATAATAACCAATCTATTCTTGCAAGAGCGCACGCTGAGTGTTTTCTTCTCTCTCTCTCCAGGTAGCGACCATATCAGGCCTTAATCAAGATAATAAAACGGATTATTGACCGAACCCGCTTGTTATACTGAGCTGGGGAACGTTGGTCCCGCTCCAACTTATAATTGTTATAAGACAGAGCAGGAAATAGGGGAATACCAAGATTCCCATGCCGCCCAAACGAAGAGAGTGCATGCTGATGCATCATCTTCGGGTGTGTTCATTACAAAGAACTGTTACTCAGTATCCTCCGCATCCTAGGTATATGATACCGGATCAGGATCCCAGATATGTAATCTGTTACATAGGGCTACAAAAGGGTAGAAATACTGAGAACGGGTGATAAGTTTCATGAGGCAGAAAACGGGGCAAGTGTTGCAGCCAAGTCTGTCGGTCACTGTCACCCTGTATTGTAATACATTGATTCTGAACGAATGTTATTAGATACCGAACCTGATATACAAAATCATATCACTCACTTTATTAGTAAAGAAATGATAAAATTTTGTATTGTTGGATAATGTTTTGAACATTTCCTATATCAAAAGTTGATCGGTTCAGGCACGTTATCTAAAAACATTGATGTTCTAAATCAAACTACAGTTCTTAGTATATAGAACACACACAAGAGGAAGAGTTCAGAAATGAACGAATTCTTCTTGAGGTATTGTAGACTAGGTCAGATCAATGTGACCCGACTAGCTAGAGTTACATATAAGCATATTTAAATCAGTTTGAATTTACATCTTGTGAAACTCGCCAGTCATGTCACAAAGATAAGATGACCATAGCTCTGTTTATTGGAAACAGAGAAAGAGTTAGTGAACTCTTGGGACTGATACATGATGATGTATGTAAGGTCTCATGTCTACACATGCCAGGACTGTTTCTTTATACTTCATTATATTCTCTGACAATCTCTCAAGATTCAGATCTATGTTCCTGTTGAAACACAAGTCCGAATCTTTTGAGATATTCACAGAATATAAGTTAGAAGTAGAGAACCAAAATATGGGTATAAGTATTATGTCCTTTGATGTGATCAAGGAGGAGAATACTTGAGCACGGAAATTCCTGGACTATTCTAATGGAGAATGAGATTCTCTCTCAGCATTACTCCTCTGTATACACCATAGCACGATGGTATATCGGGGCGGAGCAATTACACCCTATATGATAAGGTATGCTCTATGATGAGTACTACTGAGTTACCTATTTCCTTTTGGGAGTTATGCACTTGAGATGATGCATACCTACTAAATAGGGTTCAAATCAAATCAGTTGCCTACCACTCCATATAAGATATGGAATGGGAAGAGCCCATATCTTAAATTGGTTAAGATTTGGGGTTGTCCGGCCTATGTCTAAAAACAAAATCCGGACAAGCTCGAGGCAAGGTCTGTTAAGTACAACTGGAAAGGTTCCAGCTATACAAATGACAGCAGATGATTTGGTACAACCGAAGGATTCAGTAGATTCCAATGAACCTCAGCCTCTCCGCCGATCTAGTAGGGTTCCTCACCCACCTGAGAGATACTTCGGTTTCTCTATGACAGTGGGAGCGAGGATTGCATCATGAGATGATGACCCAACTGGTTTCGAGCTGGCCATCAGGAGTAAGACTCTGTAAGAATGGCTGGATGCTTAGTGATCAGAGATGGAATCCTTATACACCAACAAAGTATGGACTTTGGATGCTATATCTGAAGGGTTAAATCCCCATCAGGAGCAAGTATATCTTGAGAAGATTACTTGGTGTAGATGGAAAAGTTGAGACTTTCAAAGCTAGACTTGTTAAAGGTTTTCGTCATCGACCAGGCGTGGATAATGATGAAACTTTTTCCAGTATCTATGCTTAAGTCCATCCAGATACTACTTGCCACGGCTACATACCATGACTACGATATCTGGCGGTTGGGTGTCATGACTGCTTTTCTAAATGATGTTTTAGAAGAGTGCATCTATAAGTACACAGCCAGAGGGCCTCGTAGACAGTGGGAGCAGCGGAAACGTGTGCAAGATGCTTTATAGGATAAAGCAGGCATCGCGGAGTTGGAACATCTGTTTTGATGGATTAGTCAAAGAGTTTGACATCATCAAAATGGTAGATGAACCTTGTATAAACAAAAAGGTAGTAGGGAGTATGGTGGCGATTCACGTAGAGTACGTGGATGACATACTCTTGATAGGGAAGGAGCTTCCTATGCTACGCTCGATCAATCTCCGCTTATCACAATGATTCTCCATATAGGATCAAAGTGATACCTCCTAAATCCTGAGTTTTAGATCTATGAGATAGATTTAATTAGATGTTAGGATTCTCACTAGTTGTAGTGAGATGGTATCAATCGATCCTGGGAGAATCACTGGAAGTGTTCCAGGGTGATAAAGACGACTGAATGTCAGTCGCAGGTATTGTCTTTACCCTCAGTAAAGGGACGGTATGTTGGAAGAGTTCCAAGCTAGATATCGTGACATACTAGACGATAAAGGCAGGATACATCGCTACTTAAGATGCTACCAAAGAGGCTGTTTGGGTGTATATTGGTTCATGAGATGAACTAGGTTCCTACCATTGTGTGACAATGGAAGTGTGGCTCTGGCCCGGGAACCCCGGTCCCATCAGTGATCCATACATATTCTAAGGCAATATCACTTGATCATGGAGATGGTTGATCTCTAAGGGATCGAGGTTAGGAGAGTAGACTCAGAGGACAACACGGCGGATCCACTCACGAAGGCCGATTCCCAGAGAGAGACTTTTATGGGATGGTTGAGTATGAGATACTACAACCACTGCTACAGATGGCCCTAGTGCAAGTGGGAGATTGTTAGTTATATGTATGCCCTAGAGGCCATTACTGTACATTGGATGTATATTGTAGTGGATGCTGGGACATATATAGGGAGGACTTTCTTGCTCGACATGTTAGTATGCTATCTGGTTGCTCTTTACCTTAACGTGTATACTGATTGTCTCTCTGTTACATGTTGGTAAAGCCCTTAGGATGTGTACTTGACTACCTGGACTATGATGCGGATTATACTAGTGGGGACATGGTAGTCCATAAGTACATCCTTCAAAGTCCCTAGTCGTGGGTGTATCGAGACGGGGCATCGATATACCAGAGTAGACTAGCGTGTACCTTCTCGACCCATACAGATGGGCGATCGATGATCCCATATCCATTGGTGTTTGACATCAGAGATGATATACGGGTGCTCAGTAGAGACTGGGTATACTGGACGGACTCGCCGAGAACTCCCAGATGGTATTATACCTTACGTCAGATGGCAGTTCTCAGGTGACACTGGTACAAGTAGTCTGTTGACCCGAGATCGTCATAGAGTCTTGTGTGGTTCCCACTGTGCTTTGATTTCCATCTTACCACGTCCAAGAGGGCGTGCAAAACGGTTGTTTTTAGGTACAGTCCCGAATCACATGGAGGCAATGAGCGATAGGAGGGGATTCGTCTCTCCCAATATAGGGGGTTGATGTTGCGCTGTGTTCGATTGGCTATAACTGGAAATCCCTGGCCAGGGTTGCTGAGATTTACTGGTAAGTGTTACCAGTAGTTTCTCGAACAGTTAAAGACCTCATATCGACACGACTTATCGAGCTATTGGGGTCTGACGTTTAGCACCCCTAGGCAAGATATGCGACATATCAGACGACGAGACCGGACTGTACGGTAGTGTTACTGGTTGGATTCACTGGAGTGTGAGCGGGCTTGCTCGTCGATCTTCTGATCGCTCAATACCCGGGTGGCCGTTACGTTTAGCAGACCGCTTGCGGCTTGTGGGTGCTTGATATGATCATCACCTGCTGCCGGCGTATTGACGAGTCTTTAGAGTCCTACACAGAGGTTTCCTGGCTCAAGCGAAACGAAATAGGAGCGCATATGAGATATGTGCGGGACCGAGAATAATGCGTGTATGTGATACCGTATTTCATTCTCGCGATTAATGTTTCGATTGGTTGTATGCGATATAACCTAGTTATCGAATCGAAGATTGATTCGATAAACCGATACATTGGATATTAGTCGGTTGTATGTGATATGACCGGATCGTTAAATCAAGTGTTGATTTAATGATTTAATGCATAATTATATATTTGATATATTACTTTGCATTAACTAGTATTGGTTCACTTTAAATGGATTTTCTCACTTGGATTGTGCACATTGTATATGTGATATACTTTTGTACACAAGATTGTATCATGTTTGATGATACATGCTTTTTGGGTTAAGTGTAAAGAATTAAACCATGGTTAAGTTGTTGATTAAGGTTTTTACTTATTCATTTATCTTATTTATTTATTCATTTTGAATAAATTGAAAGATAAATGAATGGTGGCTTCATTTGTTTTTAGTGGAAGCTTCATGAAGCTTTGACTAATTGACCTTTTTGTTCTCATCCTTAACCCTAACCATTCAACCTAACCTTAGTCAATTATCTAAACTTAACTAAGGTTAAGATTATGATAAGTATTCATTTTATTATCTATTTTAAATAACTTATCATATCTTCTTCTTCTTCTTCATCTTCTTCTTCCATGAAGAAAGCTTGCTACATCAATGGCAAGTGAAGAAATCAAGTGAGAAATCCAATTCTAAAGTCTACCCACTCCCTATTTCTTCATCCTCTACCTCTTACCAAGTAGTAGAGTGTGTTTTCTTCACAAGTTTCATGACTTTGTGAAGTGAGAGCTTGATCTTGTGATGCCTCGACGTAGATCATCTTCGGCACGAAGCCGACGACCTTGCCCGCCCATTTCTCCGATGAAGCCGACGCAAGAGCCCGGATTTCGATTTAGACAGCGAGGAAACTTCATTGCGGAGCCGTGGAGATGGAGGATCGGATCTACAAAGGTTGTATTTCCGCATTCTGGTAGTTAAGTGTTAACTAGTTTGCTTTGTCGCCTAAAATTCTAGCCAACGATCTTGTTAGGTTTTCTCGGCGCCGTTAAAATTGTAAATTGGCATGGTTGATGCCTTGTGAGACCTCTTGAGAGTGCCTAGGAACCCTACATAAACAGCCAGCCGCGACTACTCCAAGGGCAACCTGCAAGCACTGTGGCACAACGGGGGTGAGTTGCCAACTCGTGAATAGTAGATAACATATAAAGGTAATCGCGAGTATGCACGTGCTGCGATACTCTAACCTATGCCAACAGATAACATCTATATGATGAACTGAATGCTCACGTCTGGCAACAAGTGCAATCTAAAAGTCTCTCCATATGATGTGTAAGATATGGAATAATCATGTCTAATATGGAATACAACAACCCTATATAACATGAGCAGGGTATGTGATAATCATGTATAGCATGTGTACTATATCAGGTACAATAGGTACAGGATGAGATGTCAATACTAAATGCTGAGCATGGGAATAAATAGTGTCTACACGGAATATCAACGTGGAAAAATGACTGGTGTCCATCACTATACCCAAATCCCAGTAAAACTCAGGCGCCGTCATCCACATCGGCCCTCAAATCCTGTGAATCTCGTACAATCGTGAGTGCCCAGCATCGGCACTCCAAATCTCATAAAATCAGCCGTGTCCAGCATCGACACGCAAATCCTCCAGTATGGGGCGTCCGTCCATCGGATCCGCCCACGGGCTCCGTCTGCGGAATCGGCCCTCAGCCCCCGACAGTACGCGTCGTCCCGTATCCATCTATCGACTCTGGTCGGTATCCTCCGGATAATCGCCAGGTCTAACCAATCACCGGTAGGTAGTAGTTCCTCCGTCGGGTTCACCGTCTAACAATACGAGTCTTCTCGTCCCGGGGTACCGTACCGGGTCCACCATGTACCCGCAATCGGTGCATACCTCTCCTCGAATCGGGTATACTCACACAAGCTCTTTGGAACCGAGAAAACTCATGGTGGACGCACTAAAATATCCTACCAAGAGGAACCGGGTTTTTAAACAATGCGTATTTTCTTAAAATAGTACTCCGGTTCCGAAATCCAGAAATCACATAAATCAAATACAATGTGTAATCCATGCAATGTGTCGTATGACGCTAAGAGTAAAAGAAAGGGAAAACCGCTCTTTTGAAAGATCTAGTTTTGAAAATATCGCTTGCGGTCCCTTAGTTTTAAATCAAGTCAATATCATCCATGTATGTAGCATATGAATATGTCTATAGGTATGGATGTGCGAATGGATAAGTATACAAAGTGAATATAGCAATGTACATGTGCACTATTGTAGATATATGATGCATATGTACCCAAGTAGTAATATATCAATGAAGGTACTCACAAAAGTGCGTATACAGTGTGCATGGTATGAATATCTATATGATAGTATGCGGCAAATCATGACAACATCATATAAGCATAATCAAATATGCGGTTTATAGCAATCCTATAAGGTGAGTGTCATGGCAATCACTAACGGTGTGAGTGTAGCATATAAATCGTACTCGTGCAGCTTGGAGCATTAGTGACAGTGCAGTGTTCTATACTATCAGTATATTTATATATATAAGGAGGTATGCTACTCTAGTATGTCTACATGAACATATAAAACTAACACCCTATTACGTCCTGACGCTTAACACCATACGGGCGATTTTCCCGTAGATGTTAAATTTACTCACCTGGTCGCATGCTAAGTATAGCCGACCACCTGCTTCCCTTTCCTGGCGGCGTCTGACGTACCCGCCTGTGAACCTGGAATTACACAAGAAACTCAATATAATCAAAATCTCGTAAAACGTGGTATCGGAACGAAACGAGAAACTCGCGTCGCGAATTAACTCGCGTGCGCGCGATACGCTGGAACGTGTGTGTGTGTCTAGAACACAACCCGATATGCCGCGATACGCTGAATCACAGAATCCACTCGCGTATCGCGCGTATCGCGCAAACTAAAAATACCAGAAAACGACATACTGCCCCAGATTTTTCCCAGGTTAGAATATTACAAAACTATATATACCATGGACCTACAAAATTTAGCAGACACCTGTACCAAAAACCCTAGCTCCTAACTCCGTGGTCTGGCCGCAATTTGCGGCCAGAATGAATTTTCCGGCGGCCGTGGGTTGGAGTGGTGGGGTCAGGCTCTGGTGGTGGGGTCAGGGTGTCACCAGTAGGCTATGGTCCAGTCAATTTCATTCTGAACTTACAGGGGTAACAGCAGATCTCAAAAAGCTAAGTTTTGCTCAAAACGTCAAGTTTTGTACAATTTGAAAACTGAGGGTATTTTAGTGAAATCTGGGGTTTTCCTAGGTTAACTTGGCCTTAACAATACCTACTTAGGCTATTCTACCTAACACTAACACCACTTAAATACAATTTCATACAAATCACCAAAACAAGCACAAAAACGTATAATTATCGCTAATCGAAGCTATTTCTACACAACTAAGCAAACAAGGAAGGAGTTTAGAAGTTATACCCTACAAGGAACCTCACAAACAAGGAGAAGGAGAAGAAGAAGAGGGGATGGAGCTGCTGGGGTGCTGCTGTTGCTGCCTGGAGCTGCTACTGCTGTTGCCTGAACTGTTGGTGCTGCTGTTAATGGATGAAGCTGTTGTTATTGCTGATGCTGCTGATGCTGCTGCTTGCTGCTTCTCTTGTTGTTGTTGTTGTTGTGTTTGTTGCTGTTGCTTGTGCAGCTGCTAAATTTTGTGGTTGTTGTGAGGCTGAAGTTGTAGTGTTGTGTGAGTAATGATGGTGTGTGTGAGAGATGTGAGGGATGTGAGTGAGAGGGTTTGAAAGATAAGCAAAAAGTGTTGAAGTGAAATGGGTGTGACACTTCCTTAAGCCACCATTCTCTCTCTCTCTCTATCAAATGCTAACATGACACCCATCATGCCCTCTCTCTCCTCAACCCAAGTCAACCAAAAGAAATTTTAATCCCTTTTTTTTTAGAAAACCAAATTCTTAATTTAAAACTAATTGGCTAAACAAAAGGGTTAGGCCACCATGGTTGCCTAAACATGGTTTAACCAAATTTTAACCCTAGTTTACATGCACATGTTTGTGCAAGCTTAGGAAAATTCTAGAAAAATGTTTATTAATTTTGATAAAATATTTGAAAGTCAATTTGGTAAACTTTTATTAAGAAAATTCACTTATTAAAATATAATTAGTTACTAATATATTCCCAGTTGTTACAATAAATATCTTAGAAATATAAAAGAGGGTGGACTAAGTCAACATGGATAAATATCTCAACAATATCCACACAATTTGAATTATCTAAAAATAAATATATAATTCCAACCATAAACCCTAATCATGGTGTGATTCTTAGAAAAACCCTAGTTGCATATTTAACCTAGCATGTTACAATTATACATATCACACATATATATAATATTTTGTAACAAAAGGAAATTATACAATTAACATATGTCACATATATATCAATGTATCATTAAGTGAGAAAAAGTAATTCTTAAGTGAGCTAATATTAGTTAATGCAATTTAATATATCAAATATATAATTCTACATTAAATTATTAAATCAATACTTGATTTAATAATCCGGCTATACTACATATAACTGACTAATATAATATGTATTATTTAATCGAATCAACACTTAATCCGATAACCCGGCTATATCACATATACCCGGCCGATATCACATATCGCGAGAATAGAATACGGTATCACATACTCATATCAATCCCGGTCCCGCACATATCACATATGTGCTCCTACTTCGTTTCTCCTGAGCCAAGAAACCTCTGTGTAGGACTCTAAAGACTCGTCAATGCGCCGGCAGTAGGTGATTATCATATCAAACATCCACAAGCTGCAAGCGGTCATCTAAACGTAACAGCCACCCGGGTATTGAGCGATCAGAAGATCAACAAGCAAGCCTGTACATACTCCTGCGAATCCAATCAGTAACACTACCGTAAAGTCCGGTCTTTTCGTCTGATATGTCGGATATCCAGTCTAGGGGTGGTGAACATTGTAAGTCTACGGTAGCGCCCCGGCCGTCATTCTGATGCCAAACGAGGAACAAAAACTTTTATAACTGGCGCTATCGCATACTATAACCCGGATCTTGCCATTAACGCTAAACTAACAAACTGTAAAGAGCTAGAAAGGCTATACCGATCGATCCGAGTCCTTCGGTCTTTAGCCATCATCCCACGCTCCTCGCGGCAACTCCGATCTCTTTACTCCTCATCGAGGTGGCACCACATCTACGGATCTTTAAACGGGCTCCCGCCTCTATACCGAGGCAACTCGGTCATCAAGTCTGCTAAAAGAGATGACCAAGATGAAGTAGAGAATGAGTAAAATACTTTGTCCCAAACACCCTAGGGTTCTCATCGCATGAGAGGAGTAGGGTGGAGGTAAAATAAGATGTTTAAGATTGGAAATGGTGAACTCAAGAAACACTAGTGAGACAAAAGAAAACTAAGCTCAAATACTTGTGTTATCATTATTCTTCTCTTGTGAATAGATATGATAGGATATATAATCAAAACCATAAACAAATATCTAATGAAAATATCTCCTCAAATATCAAAACCCAAAACAAAACGCATTTAATTCTTCTTGATTCACTTAGTGACTCATTAGCATGAGTCACTAATGAACATGCTAGAATAATGTGTCATCCATAATGAGTCACCATTTCCAACACCAAATAATTATTTAAACCAAAATGATTAATCCAAAAAGAAATACATCTTCTAAAATATTCTCGTAACGGATTACAAAAATACTCCTCACCTGTATATACATACCTGTATCCGTATTCCGACCGAATACGAATACGAGAGACTGAAATATTCCGACTCAATATAATACATGGATCCGGCTTAAACCAAAGCCCACCAGTATTATCTGCCCGAAATATGACACGTGCATAAATGCACGTGCATTTTCCGAACCCAGCCATAAAACCATACGGCCTCTACAACGTTTCGCCCGAACTTGGGATACTATCTGTGGGGGACTCTAAAGAATCATCAGTACCCTGGCAGTGGGTTTAACCATAAGCACGTCAGCGGCACTAGCAGTGCGTAACGGCTGCCCATGTACTGACCTCAAGGGAAACCGATGAGCGAACTCATCCTGGAACCCTACTGAGCCTAACAGTGACAATATACATACAGCCCGGTCCGTTCGTCTATGAGTATCGCATATCGGGCCTAGGGGGCTGGTAACGTCAGACCCCCAATAGCGGTATAAGTCGTGTCGGGGTGTAGCCCAGAACACCCTGAGATACTACTGGAGTACCTACCAGTAAATCTCCTGCCTCGGCCGAAGGCTTTGTGTAATGGCTCTCCTAGACACAGCGCGATCTCGCCCCCAATACCGGGAGAGACGAATCCCCTGCCGATCCGCTCACTTGCCTCCATATAGCTCGGGACTGTACCCAAAAAAGACCTGTTTGCACGACTCCTTTGAGCCGTGGTAAGGTAGAAATCAAAGCATAGTGGGAACTCACATGAGACAAATTACGACCTCAGGTCGATGAACTAACCTGTACACATGTCACCAGGGAACTGCTATCTGACGCTAGGTATAAATACAACTAGCCGGTTCCCGGCGAGTCCTGTCCGGTGTACTCATAACCCAATAAGCACCTGTATACATCTTAGGTGATCCAACTGACACCAGTCGCTTGTGAGACCGGCCACCTCCCCTCGTCGGGGTCTCGACTGTATATACTAGTCTACTCCGGAGTATCGATGCCTTGTCTCGAAACTCCCACGACTAGGGACCACTATTAAAGATGTACCTATAGACTACCCAACTCTCACGTATATGATCGCCATCATACTGTTGGTAGTCAAGCAAGATCCTAAGGGCTCTATCAACGTATAATAGTGATCAGTCACCTGAACCTGTACACGATGATAAAGGCAAACCAGATAGCAAACTATCATCTCGAGTAAAACTGTCCTACCGGTATAGGTCCTCCTCAATCATTGCAATCACGTGCCTGCGATCCAATAATTGACTTTGAGGGCACTATATCCAACAATCTCCCACTTGCACTGAAGGCTAATTATTGCGATGTCGCATACTCATAGCCCGTGTGATACCGAACACCCAACTCCTCTACTAATCGGTTTCACAAAGCCCGTTTGTAAAACTATTGTAACAACTGGGAATATATTAGTAACTAATTATATTTTCATAAGTGAATTTTTTTAATAAAAGTTTACCAAATTGACTTTCAAATATTTTATCAAAATTAATAAACATTTTTCTAGAATTTTCTTAAGCTTGCACAAACATGTGCATGTAAACTAGGGTTAAAATTTGGTTAAACCATGTTTAGGCAACCATGGTGGCCTAACCCTTTTGTTAAGCCAATTAGTTTTAAATTAAGAATTTGGTTTTCTAAAAATAAAAAGGGATTAAACTTTCTTTTGGTTGACTTGGGTTGAGGAGAAAGAGGGCATGATGGGTGTCATGTTAGCATTTGATAGAGAGAGAGAATGGTGGCTTAAGGAAGTGTCACACCCATTTCACTTCAACACATTTTGCTTATCTTTCAAACCCTCTCACTCACATCCCTCACATCTCTCACATACACCATCATTACTCACACAACACTACAACTTCAGCCTCACAACAGCCACAAAATTCAGCAGCTGCACAAGCAACAGCAACAACCACAACAACAACAACAACAACAACAACAAGAGAAGTATCAAGCATCAGCATCAGCAATAACAACAGCTTCAACCATTAACAGCAGCAGCAACGGTTCAGGAAACAACAGCAGCAGCTCCAGGCAGCAATAGCAACACCCCAGCAGCTCCATCCCCTCTTCTTATTCTCCTTCTCCTTGTTTGTGAGGTTCCTTGTGGGGTATAACTTCTAAACTCCTTCCTTGTTTTCTTAGTTGTGTAGAAATAGCTTCGATTAGCGATAATTATACGTTTTTGTGCTTGTTTTGGTGATTTGTGTGAAATTGTGTTTAAGTGGTGTTAGTGTTGGGTAGACTAGTCTAAGTAGGTGTTGTTAAGGCCAAGTTAACCTAAGAAAACCCCAGATTTCACTAAAATACCCTCAGTTTTCAAATTGTACCAAACTTGATGTTTTTGAGCAAAACATAGCTTTTTGAGATCTGCTGTTACCCCTGTAAGTTCATAATGAAATTGAGTGGACCATAGCCTACTGGTGACATCCTGACCCCACCACCAGAGCCCGACCCCACCACTCCAACCCACGGCCGCCGGAAAATTCATTCTGGCCGCAAATTGCGGCCAGACCAGGGAGTTAGGAGCTAGGGTTTTTTGTACAGGTGTCTGCTACAATTTGTAGGTCCATAGTATATATAGTTTTGTAATATTTTAACCTGGGCAAAATCTGGGGCAGTATGTCGTTTTCTGGTATTTTTAGTTTGCGCGATACGCGAGTGGATTCTGTGATTCAGCGTATTGCGGCGTATCGGGTTGAGTTCTAGACACACACACGTTCCAGCGTATCGCGCGCACGCGAATTAATTCACGACGCGAGTTTCTCGTTTCGTTCCAATATCGCGTTTTACGAGATTTTGATTATATTGAGATTCTTCTGTAATTCCAGGTTCGCAGGCGGGTACGTCAGACGCCGCCAGGAAAGGGAAGCAGGTGATCGGCTATACTTTGAATGCGACCATGTGAGTAGATTTAACATCTACGGGGAAATCGCCCGTATGGCGTTAAGCGTCAGGGCGTAATTGGGTGTTAGTTTTATGTGTTCATGTGGACATACTAGAGTGGCATACCTCCTTATATATATAGATATACTGATAGTATAGAATACTGCACTATCACTAAAGGTCCAAGTTGCACGAGCACGATTTATATGCTACACTCACACCGTTAGTGATTGCCATGACACTCACCTTATAGGATTGCTATAAACCGCATATTTGATTATGCTTATTTGACGTTGTCATGATTTGCCGCATACTATCATATGGATATTCATACCATGCACACTGTATACGCACTTTTGTGAGTACCTTCATTGATATATCACTACTTGGGCACATATGCATCATATATCTATAATAGTGCACATGTACATTGCTATATTCACTTTGTACACTTATCCATTCGCACATCCATACCTATACACATATTCATATGCTACATACATGGATGATATTGACTTGATTTAAAACTAAGGGACCGCAAGCGATATTTCCAAAACTAGATCTTTCAAAAGAGCGGTTTTCCCTTTCTTTTACTCTTAGCGTCATACGACACATTGCATGGATTACGCACTGTATTTGATTTATGTGATTTCTGGATTTGGGAACTAGAGTACTATTTTAAGAAATTACGCACTGTTTAAAAACCCGGTTTCCCTTGATATAATATTTTAGTGCGTCCACCATGAGTTTTCTCGGTTCCAGAGAGCTGGTGTGAGTATACCCGTTTCGAGGAGAGGTAGGCACCGATTGCGAGTACATGGTGGACCCGGTACGGTACCCCGGGGCGAGAAGACTCGTATTGTTAGACGGTGAGCCCGGCGGAGGGACTACTACCTACTGGTGATTGGTTAGACCTGGTGATTATGCGGAGGATACCGACCAAAGTTGATAGATGGATACGGGACGACGCGTACTACCGGGGGCTGAGGGCCGATTCTGCAGACGGAGCCCGTGGGCGGATCCGATGGACGGACGACCCACACTGGAGGATTTGCGTGTCGATGTTGGACACGGCTGATTTTATGAGATTTGGAGTGCCGATGTTGGGCACTCACGATTGTACGAGATTCACAGGATTTGAGGGCCGATGTGGATGACGGCGCCTGAGTTTTACTGGGATTTGGGTATAGTGATGGACACCGGTCATTTTTCCACGTTGATATTCCGTGTAGACACTATTTATTCCCTTGCTCAGCATTTAGTATTGACATCTCATCCTGTATCTATTGTACGTGATATAGTACACATATTATACATTATTATCACATACCCTGCTCATGTTATATAGGGTTGTTAAATTCCATATCAGATATGATTATTGCATATCTTACACATCATATGGAGAGACTTTTAGATTGCACTTGTTGCCAGATGTGAGCATTCAATTCATCATATAGATGTTATCTGTTGGCATCGGTTAGAGTATCGCACCACGTGCATACTCGTGATTACCTTTATATGTTATCTACTATTCACGAGTTGGCAACTCACCCCCGTTATGCCACAGTGCTTGCAGGTTGCCCTTGGAGTAGTCGCGGCTGGTTGTTTACCACAGCTTTTGACACAGATACCATTGCTGAGGCGTGTTAGCCCTTTTGCTATTAGGTGGGTTTTGTATGGTATCTGTTTACTTTTCAGTTGCATCTTGATGTATCTAGTACTCTCCATCTCTTTCATGTATTGACTTAGAGACAGTTGTGAGGACGATGTATGTTATTTTGTACTCTGGTGTCGAGCTCGTTGTGAGCTGACTTTATTTATGCAGTTTTACCTCTTATGATATTTGTTTTCACTTTACTGTTCATTCTTCGCTTCGGCGTCGTATATTATCGTGGTGATTGCTCCGCCGTTGGGCGCGATTCTCCCATTGAGATGCTCTATTTATTTCACATGTTACTTTTACTTATATGTCGCCTTTTACCCGATTTCGGGACAAATTTTTGTTAAAGGAAATGTGGTTAAAATTATTTAAATAATAACTTGGACTAAAAAGGATTTCTACTAAACAACTTAAAGTTTCTAAATGTTTCGACAAATATTCTAATAAATGTTTTAACACTCTATATTTTAATGGTTTTGATTTCTGGGTTCGGCTTACTTAGTCACGTTACGCCTGTAGACGTTGCGTGGTTCAGTGCCGGTCACGGGCCGAATTTTGGGTCGTGACAAAGTTGGTATCGGAGCGTAGGTTTTACCTTCGGAGTGTAGGATGACCCTGGTATGATGGAGTAGGTAGCTGCAGCAGGGTGGCGTGGCGTGTGTATGTTCCGCGGCATACTGACGACACGGTACTCCGCCTAAGCGACCTTAGGACTTATTGATTAAAATTACTTCATGACGGTATACATTCTTGCGATTCGATTTCCGTATCCTTATCGAATCATACTTTCCTTTTCAGCCACTATGCCGCCAAGGACTACGAGGGCACAGAGAGCGGCTGCGAGAGCCGAGGCTCGTGTTGACTCGTCCGAGACGAGGATTAATCCGGGTAGTACCCCTGTTATACCCGAGCAGACTGTCCCTCCTATGACAGATCAGATCGCCACACTGGGGGCTGGTATGCAGGAGATGCGCCAGACGGTGGGATCCAGCATGCAGGAGATGCGTCAGATTATAGGGTCTCTAGTTGAGACGCTTCGAGCGCAGCGACCAGAAGTAGCTCCACCAGTCACGGGGACCGCGATGGTATCTACAGCACAGGCAGTTGCCCTTGCAGCCACGGAGGTGATTACAGTATCGTTAGCAGAATTCATGAGGCTGAAGCCTCCGGTCTTCACAGGCACCGACGCATCCGAGGACCCGCAGTTCTTCAGTGATAGGATGGCCCGGATATGCCGTTCCCTTAGATGCTCAGATACGAGGTGGGTCGAGTTCGTGAGCTTTCGCCTGGAAGGATTTGTAGGGTTGCTAGGAACGCGCACAAGGGTCTATGAGGCATCAACCATGCCCGATTAAAAATTTAGCCGTGCCGAACAACCCGAATACGGAACTTTAAACTAGAGATTAGGAGAAAACAAGCATGCCAAACATTTTAACACTAAGTGAGAGGGATTACAACCTTTGTAGATCCAGTCCTTCACTTCATATGCTCCGTGTTGTGGTCCCTTCGCTGCGATCATCGGGATCCGGACTCTCGAGAGGTTCCACGAAGAGAAAGACGCAACCTTTGCTTCCGATCTTCGATACTAAGATGATCTACCTTGAAGTTTCTTTAACACAAGCTAACACTCATGAAATGATGTGAACACCCTCATCTAAATGGCAAGGGAAGATGAGGATGATGAAGTAGGATTTTTGCTCTCTTTATTTATTTTTTTCTCATATTTATCCATCACAAAAATCAAAGCAAGAAAGGATTTCAGGCAAAGAAGAAGAAGGAAGAAGATGATGAACAATAATGTTAATCCTTTTGTGATGAATAGGAAATGAAATGATATGATAGAATTATGCAACCATGGTTCACTTATCCATTGTAGAGAATAGACTAGGGTTAGGGTTTGGGTTGGGTTAAAGCATGAGTCACTTACAAATATCTTTCACAAAACAAAACAAACCTTCTAGAAACATCTAGAAAGTTTAACCCTAATCCAAACCCTAATCATGTTTAAACTCCACTAAATAAGTTGCATTATTTATCATATCATGTTACAATATTATATATCACAAATATAATATTTATCGTAACAAAATAAAATAATACAATTAACATATATCGCATATATATCAATGTATTACCCGAGTGAGAAAAAAATCTTTTAGTGAGCAAATATTAGTTAATGTAATTTAATATATCAAATATATTATTATACATTAAATTATCGAATCAACACTTGATTCGACAATCCGGCTATATCGCATATAACCGACTAATATTTATCCGTACCGATTCATCGAATCAACACTTGATCCGATGACCCGGCTGATATCAAATATCGCGAGAATAGAATACGGTATCACATATCGCATTATCCTCGGTCCCGCACATATCACATATGTGCCCCTACTCCGTTTTGCCTGAGTCAAGAAACCTCTGTGTAGGACTCTAAAGAATCGTCAATACACCGGCAGTAGGTGATGATCATATCAATCACCCACAAGCTGCAAGCGGTCAGCTAAACGTAACAGCTACACAGGTATTGAGAGCTCAGAAGATCAACAAGCAAGCCTGTAACTTCTCCTGTGAATCCAAACAGTAACACTCCCGTACAGTCCGGTCTCGTCGTCTGATATGTTGCATATCTCGCCTAGGGGTGGTAAACGTCAGACCCCAGTAGCTCGATAAGTCGTGTCGATATGAGGTCTATAACAGTTCGAGAAACTACTGATAACACTTACCAGTAAATCTCAGCAACCCTGGCCAGGGATTTCCGGTTACAGCCAATCGAACACAGCACAACATCAACTCCCTATACCGGGAGAGACGAATCCCCTCCTATCGCTCATTGCCTCCATGTGATTCGGGACTGTACCCAAAAGCCAACTTTTTGCACGCCCTCTTGGGCGTGGTATGATGGAAATCAAAGCACAGTGGGAATCACACAAGACTCTATGACGATCTCGGGTCGACAGACTACTCTGTACCAGTGTCACCGGAGAACTGCTATCTGACGTATGGTATAATACCATCTGGGAGTTCTCGGCGAGTCCGTCCAGTGTACCCAGTCTCCACTGAGCACCCATACACCATCCTTGATGTCAAACACCGATGGATATGGGATCATCCATCGCCCATCATATGGGTCAAGATGCGTATACGCTAGTCTACTCTGGTGTATCGATGCCCTGTCTCGATACACCCTCGACTAGGAACAGTTATAGGATGTACTCGTCGACTACCGTGGCCCCACTAGTATGATCTCATCATAGTCCCAGTAGTCGAGTACATTTCCTAAGGGCTTTATCAACATGTAATATAGAGACAATCAGAGTACATATTTAGATAAAGTACAACCAGATAGCATACTATCATGTCGAGCAAGAAAGTCCTCCCTATATATGTCCTAGCATCCACTACAATATATATCGTATGTACAGTAATGGCCTCTAGGGCATACATATAACTAACAATCTCCCACTTGCACTAGGACCATCTGTTATGGTATCGCATACCCAACAATTAGCTGCTGTTGAAGTATCTCATACTCAACCATCCCATAAAAGTCTCTACTGGGAAAAAGGCCTTTGTGAGTGGATTCGCGCTGTTGTCCTCTGTGTCTACTCTCCTAACCTCGATCTCCCTGGAGATATACCATCTCCATGATCAGGTGATACTGCCTAAGAATTATATCTGGATTTCTGATGGGACGGTAGTTCCTTGGCTGAAGCCACAACTCCATTGTCACACAATGGTAGGAACGAAGTTCATCTTATGAACTTATATATATCCAGACAACCTCTTTGGTAGCATCTTTTGTAATGATGTATCTTGCCTTTAATCGTCTAGTATGTCACGGTATATAGCTTGGAACTCTTCCAACATACCGTCCCTCCACTGAGGGTATAGACAAGCCTGCGACTGACATTCAGTCGTCCTTATCACCCTGGAACCTTTCCAGTGATTCTCCCCAAGGATCGATTGATACCTTCTCACTACAACTAGTGAGTATCCTAACATCCAATTAGAACTATCTTATAGATCCAAAACCCAGGATTTAGGAGGTATCACTTTGATCCTATATGGAGAATCCTTGTGATAAGCGGAGATTGACCGAGCGTAGCATAAGAAACTCCTTCCCTATCAAGAGTATGTCATCCACGTACTCTACGAGGATCACCACCATACTCTCTACTACCTTTTCGTATATACAAGGTTCATCTACCATTTTGATGAAGTCAAACTCTTTGACTACCACATCAAAACAGATGTTCCATCTCCGCGATGCCTGTTTTATCATTTAAAACATCTTGCACACGTTTCCGCTGCTCCCACTGTCTACGAAGCCTTCTGGCTGTGTACTTATAGACGCTCTTTTCTAAAACATCATTTAGAAAAGCAGTCATGACACCTAACCGCCAGATATCGTAGTCATGGTATGTAGCCGTGGCAAGCAGGATCTGGATGGACTTAAGCATAGCTCCTTAGAAAAGGTTTCATCATAATCCATACCTGGTCAATGTTGCAAACCTTTAACAAGTCTAGCTGTGAAAGTCTCAACTTTTCCATGTACACCAAGTAATCTTCTCAAGATATACTTGCTCCTGATGGGGATTTAACCCTTCAGATAAAGCAACCAAAGTCCATACTTTGTTGGTGTATAAGGATTCCATCTCAGATCGATACGCATCCAGCCATTCTTACAGAGTCCCACTCCTGATGGCCAACTCGAAACTAGTTGGGTCATCATCTCATGATGCAATCCTCGCTCCCACTGTCATAGAGAAACCGAAGTAACTCTCAGGTGGGTGAGGAACCCTACTAGATCGGCGGAGAGGCTGAGGTTCGTTGGAAACTATTGAATCCTTTGGTTCTACCAAATCATCAGCTGCAGTTTGTATAGCTGGAACCTTTCCAGTTCTACATAACAGACCTTGCCTCGAGCTTGTCCGGATTTTGCTTTTAGACATAGCCCGGACAACCCAAATCTTAACAAACTTAAGATATGGGCTCTTCCCTTTCCATATCACATATGAAGTGGTAGGCAACTGATTTGATTTGAACCCTTATTCAATAGGCATGCAGCTTCTCAAGTGCATAACTCCCAAAAGGAAATAGGAAACTCCGTAGTACTCATCATAGAGCACACCATATCACATAGGGTGCTATTGCTCCACCCCGATACACCGACGTGCTGTGGTGTATGCGGAGGAGTAATGCTGAGAGAGAATCTCATTCTCCTTTAGAATAGTCCAGGAATCCCAAGCTCAAGTATTCTCCTCCTTGATCTCATCAAAGGACATAATACTTTTACCCATATTTTGGTTCTCTACTCCTAACTTATATTCTGTGAATATCTCAAATGGTTCGGACTTGTGTTTCAACAGGAACATATGTCTGAATCTTGAGAGATCATCAGAGAATGTAATGAAGTACAAAGAACCGGTCTTGGCATGTGTAGACAGGGGACCTTCATACATCAGCATGTATCAATCCCAAAAGTTCACTAACTCTTTCTCTGTTTCCAATAAACAGAGCTATGGTCATCTTATCTTTGTGACATGACCGGCAAGTTTCACAAGATGTAAATTCAAACTAATTTAAATATGCATCTATATGTAACTTAGCTAGTCGGGTCGCATTGATATGACCTAGTCTACAATACCTCAAGAAGGATTCGTTCATTTCTGAACTCTTCCTCTTGTGTGTGTTCCGTATACTTAGAACTGTAGTTTGATTCAGAACGTCAATGCTTTTAGATAACGTGCCTGTACCGATCAACTCTTGATATAGGAAATGTTCAAAACATTATCCAACAATACAAAATTATATCCTTTCTTTACTAATAAAGAAACTGATATGATTTTGTATATCAGGTTCGGTATCTAATAACATTTGTTCAGAATCAATGTATTCTGGTAATACAGGGTGATAGTGACCAACAGACTTGGTTGCAACACTTGCACCGTTTTCTGTCTCATGAAACTTTTCACCCGTTCTCAGTTCTCTACCTATCTGTAGCCCATGTAATAGATTACATATACAGGATCCTGATCCGGTATCACATACCCAGGACGTAAAGGATACTGAGAAACAGTTCTGTGTAATGAACACACCCGAAGATGATGCATCAACATGCACTTTCTTCGTTTGGGCGGCACGGGAAATCTGGTATTCCCCAATTTCCTGCGCTGTCTTATAACTATTATAAGTTGGAGCGGGACCAACGTTCCCCAGCTCAGTATAACAAGCGGGTTCGGTCAATATATCTGTTTTATTATCTTGATTAAGGCGTGATATGGTCGCTACCTGGAGAGAGAGAGAAGAAAACACTCAGCGTATGCTCTTGCAAGATTAGATTGGTTATATAATATATCTAATCAGGATGTCTCCCACTGTTTTAATCAAATCTTCCTTCAAACCCTAAAAAGAAAGACTAGCCGGGATTAATCACACGCTACAAGTTCGCCAATCTTTCAGCCAGGCCAGTGTCGGTACTTTGAGGGAGGTCCCCCGTGCTTTCGCACGAACCTAATTAATGTAAACCTCGTTTTCCCAGAGGCGTAACCCCGTTAACACCTTTCTAGACACCTACTTGATCGGCTAATTGTAATGTGTAAAACTCTCCCAGGAGTAACTCTTACTCGCAGCGGGTATCGGGATCCAACTATCTCATAGAAGGTATGCAATCTCATTGCAAATTTCAACATTTGAAATTCCCGATAATATTTTACCCCTAGCGTCCCATGACCTTGACGCAGGCCAACAAACCATAGTCCGCTAGTCAAGTTCAACCCGTCATTTCTTGATTGAATTAAACCCACCCGCACGACCCTTGACGCAGGCCAACAAAGTCGCACGACTACCCTAATCCAATCTGCATCATATGCATAAACAGATAAATACTAGTTAGCTACCGCACACTACGCCTTGACGCAGGCCAACAAACGTAGCACGAATACTAAGTAGGACTTATCTGAAATGACGGAGGGCTACGACAGGTTTTTAAGAAAACCCTTTGCGTAAAGAACTTGATATCGTTGTAGAATCGAGTGATTTTAAATGGAGTGCTTTTGAGGCTTTTCTAGTTTTGCTAAAGGGGTCACTCCCGGTGAAGGGATCGTCGGCCCTTTCCTCATCGAATAAGGTGCAGGATATATCATATATACCGCTGTGCAAAGCAAGAACTATAGAAGCAATCAAAAGACAGACCGAGTTTGTAGCATCTGCCAGTTATTGCTAAAGGAGTCACTCCCGGTGAAGGGATCTCGGTTCTTTCCTTATCGAATAAGGTGCTGGATGTTCTACAAGGAACACCGCTATGCAAAGCAAGAACTGTAGCTACCAGTTTTTATAAACAAGTTTCTACAACATCTTAGGTTTCTTTTATTTTCATTAATCTCATTAATGAAGTCTCATTTTATTATGCTTCGTAAGCATCTCTTTTTGAAACGAAATCTGCAATATAACATATATCTCATATATATAATATAAACATTCGTCTCAGGCAGTAATATAATCTCATCACAGAACATTGCAGCAGAAGAACATATATGAAATATTGGATATACTAGGACGTCCGTGTTTTCAATACGAGCCTGTATAAAACACGGATTCCACGGTCGCGATGAATAGCCAAACCCACATCCCAAGACCCCTACGAGAGCGACAAGTAACACTGCCAATTCTAGGGTTAGGAGCCCCGGTCTCGACTCCTCGAGATGGTCTCCCACTGGACCCTAGAACCCGGTTACTTGTGCTCCCAGCCTTGGGTCTACATAATGCGGAAAAGTAAATAATATACAACGGTGACTTCTTCCGCTACCTGGAAGTGCCCCAATAAAAGAATATTACATACAAATGAATTTTACATGAATGAAAAAGAAAAAACTCTCATCTCACATAAAACCCCCGGCTATTCAAAAGCGACGATCCAATACAACATATCACAGCAACACATAATATCTCATATAATCAACGTAAGCAAGTATGCGTATCCCGATTGTCGTTGATGTATAGCAACGAAGCCGGCGATACACCACATACTACGCTTACGGTCACAGAAAAGAAAGTCTAAAACTACAACAGTTGGAATCCGCAACCTCTTTAGACATCGCATGCCTAACCAAATGAATTCCTTAGACATCACATGCCTAACAATTATAAACCCCGCATTTTAGTCTCATTATCGAAAACTCTTTTCAATATCAAGTCGGGCAATTCAACAAGATTCCCGACGTCCTGATCGAATGCTTGTCACAAACTTTAGTAGACGGCCGCACCCTCGATACCGTCGACGAAGTGCACTAAGGCGGAACACCGCTGCCGCGAGCACCCGAACGGATGCTTTTGGCGACGGGGTTCTCCTACAGTCACTTGGTCGGGGCTATGGGGCGAGGCTGTCTATTAAGTTTACCCGTCGAGTATCCGCGTACGCTACGTAATTGCGACGAACTTTTGATCGCATCAAAATTCCGTGGCAACCGATCATCTGAGACTAAACTGCTACGTTTATAATATTCAAATTAGTTATCTCATAACTACCTGTGGATTCCAATTTTTGTATCACATTCCAGATAAATAGAAAAAGTTAAACTTTTCGATCGAATCATCAAGCACCCAAGATTTCCCCAATATATCTCAACACTTGAAATCAGTTTAAAAACATCCATTACATGCCACAGTACCAATGGTCCAGCCGTAGAAGGGTCAAGCCAACGCCTCACATGTGGCACGCCGTACTGCCCCAAACCCTAAGGTTCAAAGGGCAGTTCAAGACGGTCACATAATCGAGTTAAGGTTTGTTGTCTTCTAGAGGGTCCATCGAGTTACTTGCATGACTTAGAACATTCTTAAACACGAGGAAAAATCAAACTTTTGAAAATTTTCCGACAGGGGAAAAAGTGAGTTATTGATATCCGTTCGAACTTTTTAACAGTTTCTAAAAGTTATCCGGAAAACCACATAGATAAAATCTGATACTCCGATCGAAACATCGAATCCCCAAAACAACCCCAGAAAACTCAACTGTAGAATAAACATTAAAAATTCCCAGAGAACATAGCACAGAATAAAAGAAGTTACTGTGCAAAAATGGGTTGGTGACGTCATCATTGCGCCGTGGAACCGCCGCAGAAGGCATGCTTCTGCCGCGGTTCCGCCGCGCTTTGCACTGTTCATTGAAAACTTTTTGCATCGTAATTCTTATAATTCCCTGCTGAATTTTTTAAGCATTTTTAATATTGAAAAATCTACACTTTTCAAAATAGGACAGAGAGCAATTTGGATTCGGGGTTTCGGGTTCGATCGGACTTCAAACTCCGTCTAGACTTCGCCTAAAGCTCTAGCTTGGCTCTGATACCACTGTAGGGTTGCTCGGAACGCGCACAAGGGTCTACGAGGCATCAACCATGCCCGATTAAAAATTTAGCCGTGCCGAACAACCCGAATACGGAACTTTAAACTAGAGATTAGGCGAAAACAAGCATGCCAAACATTTTAACACTAAGTGAGAGGGATTACAACCTTTGTAGATCCGGTCCTTCACTTCATATGCTCCGTGTTGTGGTCCCTTCGCTGCGATCATCGGGATCCGGACTCTCGAGAGGTTCCACGAAGAGAAAGACGCAACCTTTGCTTCCGATCTTCGATACTAAGATGATCTACCTTGAAGTTTCTTTAACACAAGCTAACACTCATGAAATGATGTGAACACCCTCATCTAAATGGCAAGGGAAGATGAGGATGATGAAGTAGGATTTTTGCTCTCTTTATTTATTTTTTTCTCATATTTATCCATCACAAAAATCAAAGCAAGAAAGGATTTCAAGCAAAGAAGAAGAAGGAAGAAGATGATGAACAATAATGTTAATCCTTTTGTGATGAATAGGAAATGAAATGATATGATAGAATTATGCAACCATGGTTCACTTAACCATTGTAGAGAATAGACTAGGGTTAGGGTTTGGGTTGGGTTAAAGCATGAGTCACTTATAAATATCTTTCACAAAACAAAACAAAACCTTCTAGAAACATCTAGAAAGTTTAACCCTAATCCAAACCCTAATCATGTTTAAACTCCACTAAATAAGTTGCATTATTTATCATATCATGTTACAATATTATATATCACATATATAATATTTATCGTAACAAAATAAAATAATACAATTAACATATATCGCATATATATCAATGTATTACCCGAGTGAGAAAAAGAATCTTTTAGTGAGCAAATATTAGTTAATGTAATTTAATATATCAAATATATTATTATACATTAAATTATCGAATCAACACTTGATTCGACAATCCGGCTATATCGCATATAACCGACTAATATTTATCCGTACCGATTCATCGAATCAACACTTGATCCGATGACCCGGCTGATATCAAATATCGCGAGAATAGAATACGGTATCACATATCGCATTATCCTTGGTCCCGCACATATCACATATGTGCCCCTACTCCGTTTTGCCTGAGTCAAGAAACCTCTGTGTAGGACTCTAAAGAATCGTCAATACGCCGGCAGTAGGTGATGATCATATCAATCACCCACAAGCTGCAAGCGGTCAGCTAAACGTAACAGCTACCCAGGTATTGAGCGCTCAGAAGATCAACAAGCAAGCCTGTAACTTCTCCTGTGAATCCAAACAGTAACACTCCCGTACAGTCCGGACTCGTCGTCTGATATGTTGCATATCTCGCCTAGGGGTGGTAAACGTCAGACCCCAGTAGCTCGATAAGTCATGTCGATATGAGGTCTATAACAGTTCAAGAAACTACTGACAACACTTACCAGTAAATCTCAGCAACCCTGGCCAGGGATTTCCGGGTACAGCCAATCGAACACAGCACAACATCAACTCCCTATACCGGGAGAGACGAATCCCCTCCTATCGCTCATTGCCTCCATGTGATTCGGGACTGTACCCAAAAGCCACCTTTTTGCACGCCCTCTTGGACGTGGTATGATGGAAATCAAAGCACAGTGGGAATCACACAAGACTCTATGACGATCTCGGGTCGACAGACTACTCTGTACCAGTGTCACCGGAGAACTGCCATCTGACGTATGGTATAATACCATCTGGGAGTTCTCGGCGAGTCCGTCCAGTGTACCCAGTCTCCACTGAGCACCCATACACCATCCTTGATGTCAAACACCGATGGATATGGGATCATCCATCGCCCATCATATGGGTCAAGATGCGTATACGCTAGTCTACTCTGGTGTATCGATGCCCTGTCTCGATACACCCTCGACTAGGAACAGTTATAAGATGTACTCGTCGACTACCGTGGCCCCACTAGTATGATCTCATCATAGTCCCAGTAGTCGAGTACATATCCTAAGGGCTTTATCAACATGTAATATAGAGACAATCAGAGTACATGTTTAGATAAAGTACAACCAGATAGCATACTATCATGTCGAGCAAGAAAGTCCTCCCTATATATGTCCTAGCATCCACTACAATATACATCGTATGTACAGTAATGGCCTCTAGGGCATACATATAACTAACAGGATTTGCGCAGAAATGGTGTGAATCGGTCAAGAAGGGCAGAGCAGCAGGACTTCCTCCTATGACCTGGACAGAGTTTGTGATGATCTTTCTAGCCCGCTTCCTTCCCTAGAGTGTCAGGGATGCCCGAGCACGCAGATTTGAGTCCTTACGCCAGACGCCAGAGATGACCGTGGCGGAGTACGATGTGCTGTTCACCGAGCTATCAGTTTATGCTCCGTACCTAGTGGCTACTAAGGAACTGCGAGTCAAGAGATTTTTCTGAGGCTTGCTTACCCCACTGTTCCTTGCGATCAGCGCACAGCATTACGAGACACATGACACAACCGTAGACGTAGCTGTTAGTGTATATGCCCTAGAGGCCATTACTGTATCATACTAGCTTGTATATTACTTGATGGAAGCTTGGGATATTCACAGTTGTATAGACAATCTTGCTCAAAATGGTAGTATGCTACTTGGTTTGTCTCTACTTCAATATGTGCATGTGTTTCTTTTAGCATATCGCTTATATACATATTAGTAGAGCCCTTAGGATCTTTGCTTGATTACCAGCGTTGTGATGGCGCTCACACTCGTGGGGGCTGGGTAATCCATAAGCGCATCCTTATACAGGTCCCTAGTCGTTGGACTATCGAGACAGGGCATCGATACTCCGGAGTAGACTAGCATATGCGCTTCTCATCCCAGCGGGGGAGACGGTCTGTCCCACAGCCGTCAGTACGTCGTACTTGAGATAGTATGCGGGTGCTCGTTAGGTTACGAGTACACTGGACAGGACTCGTCGGGAACTGTTGGTTGGTATTATACCTATCGTCAGTTATCAGTTCCTAGGTGACATGAGTACAGCTTAGTCCGCTGACTTGACACTGTCACTTCGCCTCGAGTGTGTTCCCACTGTACTTAGATTACTACCCTACCACGGCTCAAAGGAGTCGTGCAAACAGGTAGTAGTTGGGTGCAGTCCCGAAGCACTTGGAGGCAGTGATGGTTGGACAGGATTCGTCTCTCCCGTTATTGGGGGTTGATGTCGCGCTGTGTCTAGGAGAGCCATTACACAAGTAGTCCCTAGCCAGGGCAAGCGAGATATACTGGTAGGTTTCCAGTGTTATCTCAAGGTGTTCTGGGCTACACTCCGACACGACTTGTAGCGCTATTAGGGGACTGACGTTTACCGCCCCCCTAGGCCCGCCATGCGATGTATCAGACGAACAGATCGGACTGTACGGAGATTGTCACATACAGGCTCAGTAGGAGTTCGGATGGGTTTATCTCATCGGCCTTCTTATTGACATCTACCTGGGGACTGTTATGTACAGCTAGTGCCGCTTGCGGTCTGTGGTTAAACCCACTGCCAGCGTAGTGTCGAGTCTTTAGAGTCCCACACAGAGAGTTTCCCTGCAATGAGCGAAACGTGTAGAGGCCGTATGGTTTTACGGCAGGGCTACGATCACTTACGTGCACCTGTGTGCGTATGCTGTTCGGGCAGGCAATACTAGTGGGCTTTGGTTTAAGCCAGATCCTAGTATTGCACAGATGGATTTGATTTGTCTTCTGTGCATTCGCGTTCTACGGAATGCGGATGCGGGTGTGTATGCATAGTTTTGAGGAGCGATGAAGGAGGAAGTGCCCCATTAGGGTTTTGGCAGTTGGTTCGGCCAAAACCATAATGTGGCACACTCATTAGGGTTTTGACAGTTCGTTTGATCAAAACCGTTATGAGCCGGAGACATTGTTTACTAATCCTTTTAGTGATAGATTAGTGATGGCTAATTGCATTGACCATTTGACCTCTTAGACCCCTCTTGACTTTGTTGACCCGTTGACCGTGTTGACCATTGACCTTCAAGAGGGATCTACACTCTTCTTTTATTTTCTTTTTATTTCTTGTTTTATGATAATGGTCAATTCAATGTGCCATCAAGTCTTTCATGATAGGATTAGTAATGATGATTATTGTGTATTATTGCAACCATCGTTCATTTCATTTGGGCTTAATCATTTTCATTATTCTCTTCTCATTCTCTCTCATGAAGTGAGAAGAAAAGAAAAGCTCCATGGTTGCAAACTTTCTCCTTCTTCTTCCTCCTCTTGATCTCTTCTTTTGATCTCATGTGTTGAGAGAACAAGAATCCACAAAGACAAATACATCCATACATCTCCTCTACACATTCTAAGGCATTTAGATTAGTAATCTCCTTGCCCTAGTTGCCTTGGCTTGAGGCGAAGCTTAGTGTACAACTCTCGGGCGGATCGTCTTCGACTCAAAAGGGCCGCGGAGGTGCCCAAGGTCCGGATCGACGCTTGGAGCTTGGATGGATGAGTGGGACAGCGGGATGAAGACCCGAAGGACCGGTTCCGTGAGGTATACTTCCTACAACATAGTAACTAAACCTCTAAGTGTTTACTAGTTTCTAGTTTAGCAAAGATCCGACTTTTACTCCATGTTGCCTTGTGCCAAAATCATTGTTTTTCGCCGTTTCCGCCTCCCCGTAAGAACCGGGGTGAGCAACGTGGACTTACAGTGGTATCAGAGCCTAGCTAAACCTAAACTAGTAAGTTAGCAAAGTGTTAAGAACATCGATCGGAAAAAAGTCGCAAAACACATCCGCAAAACCACAACTTTCTGTTGATTTTTTTCTGCTCTAAAAATAAAAAAAATCATACTTCAAAAATCGTCTCAGGGTTTTGTGAAAACACTGCAGAAAAACGATCCAGTGATTCGATCAAACGACCGCGGTTCCGCCGCCGTTCTGACTCGGCACTGCATCGGGTTTGGTGCAGTGTTTTAGTTTGGATGTTTTGGGATTTTTAATACATGTTTTTTCTACCCAGATTTTCCAGAGAGCAAATTGACTTTTGGGGTGGTTAAAAATCCGTATTTTGATCGATATTCCGTAGACTTTGGCTAATGCATATTTTCTGTGATGTGATATATGTATTGAACGTCCGCTAATCGCTATACGTCGATTAGTGGGGGTTATACATATCTGTGATCTGTAATGTTGATGGTTTGTGTATATGAACTCGGTGGATTATCGCGGTTGAATAGCCGGGAATGGGTGTGAGATGAGAGTTTCTTTTTCTTTCATTCATTGTAAAATTTGTAATTTGATGTAATATTATTTGTTTGGCCGCACAACCGAGTCGGGGTTGTAGCCGTCATTGTATTATTTCTTTTTACTGTTTTTGTTCCTAGGATAGACCCAAGGTGGGGTGCACAAACTACCGGGTATCTCGAAGTGCCGAGTGGCCTACTCACGGTGTTGAGGAAGGTTGCTTCGCTTCGGGTACTTGGCGGGTAGTTTGCCGCACCCGTAGGGGTCTAGGGTGGGGTTTGGCTATTCATCGCGACCGTGTAATCCATTTTTCGTTGCAGGCTCGAACGAATCGCGGATTCCTAGTATATCCAAAGTGTTCATCTGTGATCTGTAATGTCTATCATTGCTATATATCTATATATAATAACTATTTAGGTGTTTCTTATGTTTTGCATCCGCGCTAGTCCATCCCCTGCTCTGTCGTTAGTTAAGTAACCTAACGGGTGATGACGGGGCCCCGTAGCGAATACGGATGGCATAAGCGTACACCATATTTTGGTTGTTTTCTGCAATGGTAGGTTTAAATGATGGGACGCATTAAAAGAACTAATGGAAGAAAATAAACCAAGTAAAAGTCGTTGGAACACTTTGAAAACCACTCGGTTCTTTTCAAAAACCAGCATTTTAAACGCGGAGCTTGAACCACTCCTTTTAAAAGCTATCTCGTTCCATCGACTATATCAAGTTCACTACGTTCACGGTTTCGCAAAAACCATCCGTAGCCCACCGTCATTTCGTATGGATATTCAATAGTATTCAAGCTATGTTTGTTGACCTTCGTCAAGGCATAGTGATTGGTAGCTGTTGGGTGTTCATATGTAGCATAGATAGATGAATTGGTTTGGGACAGTCGTATTACCTTGTTGACCTTCGTCAAGGGTATGTACGGGTGGGTTCAAATTAACCTGGATAATGACGGGTAGAACTTGACATGTGACTTATGATTTGTTAACCTTCGTCAAGGTCATAAGAGCATAGGGCAAAAATCCACATCGGGAGTTTCAAAAGTACTGAAACTTGCTAGCGCTGCATACCATTTGGAGTGTGATGATTCTGATAGGATTCCTTCGGTTTTATCACACGATGATATTTAGATCCCGATCCTACTGTGAGTATATGCTACTCCTCGGGAAATCTCTCACTTAACGATCAATGCTATAAACTAAGTAGGTGTCTAGAAAGGTGTTAGCGGGGCTACGCCCACAGGGAAAAGAGGTTACTTAATTAAGGAACTTCGCGAAAGCGTTGGAAAACCTCTCTCGAAGTACCGACACTGGCCTGGCTGAACGGTTAAGTAAGTATTGTACGGTGAGATTGATCCTGACTAATTCTTCCTTTATGGTTTGAGGAGGGATTCGAGAGACAGTGGGAGCCATCCTGTTTAGATAAAATAAAAAAAAACCAATCTAAACTTGCAAGAGCATCATGCTGAGTGTTTTCTTCTCTCTCTCTTAATTGCAGCGACCCAGTGACCGCACCTAGGTTACATCTAGATAACAATATGACTGAATCTGACTGTTATGACTGGCAAAGGTCTGTCCAGATGTCCATTGCCCATGACAAGCTGGGACACCTCTTGACTGATCCAACCCCTGCCGTCTCAGGTCCAGTTTCCCCTGTCACGGATATTCATATCCGCGAGACATCGGAAAGGAATTCTGCGAAAGCCAAGTGCCTCGTGTTAGCCTCAGTTGATGGTTTATACCAGAGGCAGCACGAGAAGATGGACTCAGCTTCTATCTTCCTCCATAACAAAGTTTTATATGGAGAGCAATCTCGCATCGCAAGATATGAGACATCGAACAAATTGCTTCCAGTGAGGTTGGCTATCGGGTCATCTGTAGGGGGCAACATCCTTACAGAGACCAGCTCTTTTGAGCTCTCGGACCTGAAGACTGTTGGAGATAGTGCCCTCAGAGTCGATTATTGGATCACAGGCACGTGATTGCAATGATTGAGGGAGGACCTATCCCGGTAGGACAGTCTTACTCGAGATGATAGTATGCTATCTGGTTTACCTTTATCATCGTGCACTGCTTTAGGTGACCGGACATGTCGCTATTGCACGTTGATAGAGCCCCTAGGATTCTTGCTTGACTACCGGCAGTATGAGGGCGATCATATACGTGGGAGCTGGTAGTCTATAAGCACATCCTTAAAAGGTCCCTAGTCGTAGGAGTTTCGAGACAGGGCATCGATACTCCAGAGTAGACTAGTGTATACAGTCGAGACCCCGACGAGGGGCGGTGGCCGGTCTCACAAGCCACTGGTGTCAGTTGGTTCACCTAAGATCTATACAAGTGCTCATTGGGTTATGAGTACACCGGACAGGACTCGCCGGGAACATGCTAGTTGGTCTTATACCTGACGTCAGATAGCAGTTCCCTGGTGACATGTGTACAGGTTAGTTCATCGACCTGGGGATCGTCATTTGTCTCGTGTGAGTTCCCACTGTACTTTGATTACTACCCTACCACGGCTCAAAGGAGTCGTGCAAACAGGTTTTAGTTGGGTACAGTCCCGAGCCACATGGAGGCAGTGAGCGGATCTTCGGGGGTTCGTCTCTCCCGGTATTGGGGGTGAGATCGCGCTGTGTCTAGGAGAGCCATTACACAAAGACCTTGGCCAAGGCAGGAGATTTACTGGTAGGTATTCCAGTAGTATCTCAGGGTGTTCTGGGCTACACTCCGACACGACTTGTACCGCTTTTGGGGGTCTGACTTTTACCAACCCCCTAGGCCCGCCATGCGATGCTCACAGACGAACGGACCGGACTGTACGGATATTGTCACTGTCAGGCTCAGTTGGGTGTCGGGGTGAGCTTCCTCATCGACGTCCCTTTTGGTCAATAGCTGGTGGCCCGTCACGTATTGGCTTATACCTCTGACGTGCTAGTGGTTAAATCCACAGCCAAGGTATTGACGAGTCTTTAGAGTCCACCACACTCAGTTACTCAGCTTTCGGGCGAAACGCTGTAGAGGCCGTATGGAGATATGGCAGGGTCCGATCAGATACGTGCGGTATTGCACGGATCAGGATCAGACAGTTTTGTACTAGTGGCCGTATAGTTATATGGCAGCGTTCGATCAGATACGTGCGGTATTGCACGGATCAGGATCGGACGGATATTACTAGCCGGCTTTGGTTTAAGCCGGTCCTAGTTTAGTACAGTGTAGATTTTGTCTCTTTGCATTTGTATCCGGACGGAATACAGATGCGGGTGCGTATGCACAATATGGGGTTTTCCTGTAATTTATTACAGGACCAGTTTTCTGGAGTTGCCAGTTTCCATTCCGTTCCGGCCGGTTTTCCTTTGTTCTTTCCCGGCCGGACTTTTCTGATGGAGGGGGTAATTTGCAGTTTTGCAAATTACATATGGTGGAGGTTTTATTTGTAAGATGGTTTATTATGATAACTTTTTAGATACCATTCCTTTCATTCTTCTTTTCATGCTTTATGAAGATTAGAAGTGATGAGATAGGATTTGATCTTTGATTAGAGTTATGATGATGAGGTTTGGATGTGGTCACCATTCTCTTTATCCTACACTCACCTCCCTTCTTATGGTTGCTATTCTCATTCCTCCACCATTATTCATTCTTCTCACTTGATGAAAAATGGTAGAAAGAAAGAAAGAAAGAAAAAGATGAGAGTTCTTCCTTCTTGAGAGTTTCATTCTTCTTGATCTCTTTTTCATGCTAGAAAATTGCAAGCACCATTTTTCTAGTCTTGATTCCTCCATCACCATGGCAACAAACCCCAAAGAGACATACCCTCTACACAACACATTCTACAGCATATCTTGAGCATGTCGAGTTGCCGGCTTCATGCGCGAGTTGCCTCGGTATTGAGGCGGGAGCCCGTAAAAGAAGAAGGCGATGTGGTGCCCTTTCCGGTGAGGAGGCGACGATGTGGAGGCAACACTTTCCGCGGGAGATCGGGACGATGGAGATGAAGACCGGAGGACTCGGATCAGTCGGTACATCTCTAACCTATCTTGTTACTTAGCTTAGACTAGTTTAATGGCACGATCCGGGGTTTAGTGCGCGGTGGTGCCGGTTTGCTAAGTCCGCAAAATTAAAATTTATCACCGTTTCCGCGTTTGGCCGTCGGATTGACGGCCGGGGCGCCGCCGTGCACTTACAGTGGTATCAGAGCCTCGCCATTAACATAGTCTAGCTTGGTGTAATGTGTTTTTCTGTTTCGATCGATCGAATGTTCCAAAACTGCATTTTAGTTCGCATCAGTTTCTGTTGAAAATTTTTGGTCTCGAAAAATTTTTCAGGTTGTAAAATATTGAGGTACTGGAAAATCTAAGAACTCTGTAAAAATTCGACGAAGTAACTCCACAGTGGGAGCGCGGAAGCGCCGCGAAAACCCCCTTCCCGCCGCCTTTCCGCCGCGCACTGTGGAGATCACTTCACCATTTTTTTTCAGAGGTCTTCTGGGCTTAAAATATGGGTTTTGGAATATTAAAATTGGGCCCAGGATTTCTGTGAGTGCTACAGTTTTGATTGAGGGCCCACTTGTTAATTTTTGATCGATCGGATATTTCAAACACATTATTTCACAGTATTTACATTATATCTGCGACCGTGAATGTCACTCGATCGGTAAATCCGGTCTAACTGTTATAGCCCGGTTAGACGGATTTGCGAACGTGACTTTCACGTTGATGTTCTATATTTATGCTGTGATGTTGCGGATCGGTCGTGGGGGATAGCCTGGATGCAATGCTAGTACCGTGTTGTTGTATTATGTACATTTGATATTGCGGGACGAGCGTCCGACATGTGGACTGCCGTCACTGCCTGATTGTATTATTATTTTGGGGCACGACCTGGTTGCGGTCGATGTACCCGGTGTATGTATATTTTACTTTCTGTACTAGGATTACCCCGCGGTGGGGTGCACGGACAGCCGGGTTCTAGAGGGCAACAAGCCCGCATCTCATGGCATTGGGACGGAGGGGGCTTCACTCTAGGATTGGCGGGCTATTCTCCGCACTCGTAGGGGGTACAGGTTGACCCAGGAGGGGTGCCCAAGTTGCCGGATTCCGTGGAGTGCTGGGTGGTCCATTCACGGCGCTGAAGGGGGCTGCCTCGCTTCAGGTTTTGGCGGGTGACTTGCCGCGCCCGTAGGGGTCTAGGATTTCATTGCACAGGCTATCCACACGACCAGGGGAACGTCGGGTTTCAGTAGTGGCTCTGTGAAACCCGGGGATCCCAGATATGTGTATTGTTCTGTGATGCTATACGTTTCTGTGATGTTGCATTTCTATTCACGCCTAGAGCGAAATATAATATATTGGTATATATATATTAGTAGATGTTGTATATGTTTTGCATCCGCGCTAGTCCAGTCCCCGCTCTGTCGTTAGTAAGCTAACCTAACGGGTAATGACGGGACCCAGTGGCGAATGCGGATGGCATATACGTACGTCAGTATATTTTCGTTCTTTGTGGTGTGATCAATTGATGGGACTGCATTGATTCGGATCAATGCAAGTTAAAAACAAACCTAATCTGATGTTGTTGGAACACTTTTCAAAAAGCTGTTATTGCAAGGACGTTCACTTTTGTTTTGCATCGTGGTATTCATTGGAATATCCTGCTCCTCAGTCGACGAGGCAAGGGCCGAGATCCCTTCACCGGGAGTGACCCCTTGGACAGAAGTTTGCGTCAGGGCATTAACTTCACTATAGCCGATTACTTTTGCTTTGCATCGCGGTATTCATTTGGAATATCCAGCACCCCATTCTACGGGGAAAGAGCCGAGATCCCTTCACCGGGAGTGACCTCTTTAGCAACGGTTTTCGTCACTATATTTTTAAAAGCTATCCGTTCCTTCGACGATATCAAGTTCTTTACGTTAAAGGTTTTCGCCAGAAACCATTCGTAGCCCTCCGTCGTTTCATATGGGTGGTCAATAGTATTCAAGCTGTGTATGTTGGCCAAAGTCAAGGCACAGTGATTGGTAGCTATTGGGGTATTCATATGCAGCATAGATAGATGCGTTGGTTTGGGACAGTCGTACTGCCATTTTGGCCAAAGTCAAGGGTATGTACGGGTGGATTCAAATTAACCTGGATAATGACGGGTAGAACTTGATATGTGACTTATGATATGTTGGCCAAAGTCAAGGTCATAAGAGCATGGGGCAGAAATCACATCGGGAGTTTCAAAAGTACTGAAACTTGCCAGATATGCGCATACCTTCTGGAGTGTGATACCGTGAGCGGATTCCGTCACGTTGTCATGCGATGAGAGTTGGATCCCGATTCCCACTGATGAGTTAGTATACTCTTCGGGTGACCCCGACTAATTCTTCTTTCAGGTTTGGAGGAGAATTTGAGGTACAGTGGGAGGATTCCAGATTAGATAAATTGGTAACCATTCTGATCTAGGCTAGAGTGCACGCTGAGTGTTTCTTTTCTCTCTCTCTCTGGCAGCGACCATTGACCCGACCCTAGACTATGACTCAGTGACCAAGTTGACCGAACCTACTTAACACTGGCTTTTGGATTGTCAGAGTTGCAGACCTCATTGCCACTCCTACTTTTACCCTTTTCTTCAGGACACCCCGTATTGCTACGAACGTCCACTTCTATTGGACAAAACCATCGTATGGTTAGATACGAACTCGAAGGAATTCGAGGATGGTTTCTGGTTCTGGAGAAAACGGATAGGATTATTCAGTTGTCTTTTCTTTTTACCCTCTCTCAGGTTACGAGTACTCCTTGGTTTAGGGGTAGTACACCTATTACGCAAATTGGATTGTCTTCTTCCAAACCTTAGGCTGGTGCCGACCGGTAGGGAATGAAGAAAACCAATTAGCATAACGATGGTGTGCAGAAGGTATTAAGTTCAGACAAAGCAAGGGATTAGTAAGAGGGCAAAGTAAATTGCGACTGCTATTCACGACCAAACCAAGTATTTCTTCGCCAATCCTAAATCACCTTTGTATTTCTCCAAGACACTCCGTATCACTACGAAGATCCCATTTTATTGGATAATCCATCGTATGGTTATATACGAACTAGAAAGGAACTTGTTCCAGTTCGGGGATGGATCCTGGTTCAGGAGAAATAGGAATAAAGTACATTCAGGTGTCTTTTATCTTCACCTTCTCTCGCGTGGCGAGTGCTCCTAGGATTAGGACAGTACACCCTTTATGCTTTTTGGATAGTCTTCTTCCAAACCATAGGCTGGTGCCGAACGGTAGGGAAGGAAGAAAACCATTTGGCCTAAAGGGGTGTACAGAAGGTAATGACTAAAGACATATGAAGGGATTTGGAGAGGTGGCAAAGAATTATACGGTTATAGTTGTGAATCTGGATAATGGTAGAGGCATTACTAGGAATACCAGGATACCCCATCGAAACATTTCAATGTTTCAGTTCAACTGTGTACTGTTAAAAGAAAACTGATTTCCCAATTAGTCTTTACTCCAGGGTATGTATTTACCAGGTATGATTCTCACATCTGTATGGTTTTACAGATGATGAGTGGGAGTAAATTATTGGGAATTGGGTGATCATCCTCATTATATCGGGATTCGTTGTAATCGGTGATATTTGAGGAGATCATCTGGGCTGTTTGCCGGTCGGCAAATATTTGGTTTTGAATATCCGCTGTTGTGCACAAATTTCAAATTGATATATCTGTACGTCTATTTTCATAGAGTGAGATATACCTTTTGATATTATGTCGATGACATTTACCTATATCAGTGGATGGTTAGGTAAGGAGCATTAAACAGCGGTGTAATTCTTCTTGACCATAAGTACAGTTTTCAACCTACGACACACAGTGAAAGAGTTATTAGACTCAGTGGACTTATACAGAGTATTGTATGTTGTCCAGTGTCCATCAGGACAGAGGGGTTGGTCCTCGTACTACATTCAGTTTACTTATGACTTCTCTAGTTTTTAGACAAGTGTTTCGTAGAAACACAGGGTCGAAGTTTTGAGAAGTTATAGGTATAAGAATAAAGTAGAGAACCAGGTGTTGCAAGTATCGGAATTCTTCAAAGTGATCAAAGATGTAGATACTTGTGTATGGTATTCAGTTGATAGTAATGATTAAGAGAAATTGCTTCTCTTTCAGGTTACTCATAATTGGAAGCATTCCTAAGTTGAGTAACGCTGATCGGCCTCCTTCCATTTAGTTGACATGCACTGGAGACAGCTGCATGATTTGAATCTGGTTCAATTAAATCAGTGCCTCTGGTTCTATATTGGATATAGAACAGTTCATATCTTAAGGATGTTAAGGTACGGGGAGTTGTCCGGTTTATGCTTAAAACCAAACTCCGGATAACTCATAGGCACGTTTCTGTAATGGCTGTTTGTGGGTTGACCCAGGCTATGACGAGGGTTGATTTTCTACCATCTGGAAGATCAATAGTGATATTGTTCTTCACTCGCCACAATTTTAAAAGAAATAGATTTTTTCAGAAACAGTAGTAGGAGTATGGTAGAACTGGAAGTGATTCCAGAACCACAAACGATTACTGAAGATTTGATAAGGAACCTAAAGATTCAATCTGATTTGACATTCCATTGGCCACTCCGCAGATAAGGTGGGTAACTTCAGGCACCCGAGAGGTACTCCGGTAGCCTCAAGGACGGTGACAGGGAAGTTCTTGTTTACCCACAATTACCATTGCTGTTGTTCCAGGCTGCGAGACCAGGCGGGAGGATGAGTATAGCGTCGTTCTAAACTAGTTTTAGAAGTGTACGTCTATATGACTCTGCCAGAGGGTTGTCGTAGTCAGTGGGAGCAGCGGAAGCATTGGTGGACATCAGGCTTATGTCTATTTATAGACTAAAGCAGATGTAGCGGAGATAGATCATCTATTTCTGATGTGACAGTCATAGGTTTGACGTCATCAGAATAGGGGATGGATCTGTTGAGAAGGTAGTAGGAAGTGATATTCCTTTACTACGATCGGTTATACTTTGGTCGTCACACAGTGGTTTCTCCACAAAGGACTTGGACATTATATCAGACATACTGGTTACTAGATCTATAGCTTTAGATCTAGATTTGGGTGGTTTCCCAATCAGGGTACTTTGACAGCATTCTGAGAGTATTAGAATGGACGACTCCTGGCACGGTAGTGTACCTGCAGGTAATGGAGTCACCCTCTCCAAAGGTGTCTTACAGACTAAAGGGGAGAGGGACGGGCATGATTGGCAGATCACTTGCTCAGGCAATTGAGTCAATCATGAGATGTCAAGTACCACACCAGATGTAGTTCTTGCACTAGATGCAATAAGTTGACCTTAATCCAATCCTGGAGAAACAGTCGGAAGTAGTTTCAGAACATAAGTGGATGTTCTAGGGATATGATAACGACAGCCTCAAGTGGGAGACAGTTATCATTCCAGGCTTCCAAGGTGACATGGACGACAAGGAGGTTGTCAAAGTTATAGTTTTCCTTCTGATGAGGGGCAGTATTTTGGACAGGTGATCTAAGGCAATACTGAGGGTGGCATGGCGCGCAGGATACTGATTAAGTTCAGTTGACGATACAGTCTAAGAAGTTTGGATTTGGAGTTCATTTATGAGCTAGGTCCCATCAGACATCCAGACATATTCTGAGACAGGTATTGCTCTTTTCGGGAGATGGCTTTCTCCGCGAACTTGAGATATAGAGAGACATAGATAGAAACATCTAGGCGGATCCACTCACTGAGGCTATTCCTCGAACGCAATAGTTTCGCAAACGAGCTTTGTGAGATTGACTAGTAGAGGAGTTGGGTGTTCGGTATCACACGGGCTGTGAGTATGCGACATCGCAATAATTAGCCTTGAGTGCAAGTGGGAGATTGTTGGAGATAGTGCCCTCAGAGTCGATTATTGGATCACAGGCACGTGATTGCAATGATTGAGGGAGGACCTATCCCGGTAGGACAGTCTTACTCGAGATGATAGTATGCTATCTGGTTTACCTTTATCATCGTGCACTGCTTTAGGTGACCGGACATGTCGCTATTGCACGTTGATAGAGCCCCTAGGATTCTTGCTTGACTACCGGCAGTATGAGGGCGATCATATACGTGGGAGCTGGTAGTCTATAAGCACATCCTTAAAAGGTCCCTAGTCGTAGGAGTTTCGAGACAGGGCATCGATACTCCAGAGTAGACTAGTGTATACAGTCGAGACCCCGACGAGGGGCGGTGGCCGGTCTCACAAGCCACTGGTGTCAGTTGGTTCACCTAAGATGTATACAAGTGCTCATTGGGTTATGAGTACACCGGACAGGACTCGCCGGGAACATGCTAGTTGGTCTTATACCTGACGTCAGATAGCAGTTCCCTGGTGACATGTGTACAGGTTAGTTCATCGACCTGGGGATCGTCATTTGTCTCGTGTGAGTTCCCACCGTACTTTGATTACTACCCTACCACGGCTCAAAGGAGTCGTGCAAACAGGTTTTAGTTGGGTACAGTCCCGAGCCACATGGAGGCAGTGAGCGGATCTTCGGGGGTTCGTCTCTCCCGGTATTGGGGGTGAGATCGCGCTGTGTCTAGGAGAGCCATTACACAAAGACCTTGGCCAAGGCAGGAGATTTACTGGTAGGTATTCCAGTAGTATCTCAGGGTGTTCTGGGCTACACTCCGACACGACTTGTACCGCTTTTGGGGGTCTGACTTTTACCAACCCCCTAGGCCCGCCATGCGATGCTCATAGACGAACGGACCAGACTGTACGGATATTGTCACTGTCAGGCTCAGTTGGGTGTCGGGGTGAGCTTCCTCATCGACGTCCCTTTTGGTCAATAGCTGGTGGCCCGTCACGTATTGGCTTATACCTCTGACGTGCTAGTGGTTAAATCCACAGCCAAGGTATTGACGAGTCTTTAGAGTCCACCACACTCAGTTACTCAGCTTTCGGGCGAAACGCTGTAGAGGCCGTATGGAGATATGGCAGGGTCCGATCAGATACGTGCGGTATTGCACGGATCAGGATCAGACAGTTTTGTACTAGTGGCTGTATAGTTATATGGCAGCGTTCGATCAGATACGTGCGGTATTGCACGGATCAGGATCGGACGGATATTACTAGCCGGCTTTGGTTTAAGCCGGTCCTAGTTTATTACAGTGTAGATTTTGTCTCTTTGCATTTGTATCCGGACGGAATACAGATGCGGGTGCGTATGCACAATATGGGGTTTTCCTGTAATTTATTACAGGACCAGTTTTCTGGAGTTGCCAGTTTGCATTCCGTTCCGGCCGGTTTTCCTTTGTTCTTTCCCGGCCGGACTTTTCTGATGGAGGGGGTAATTTGCAGTTTTGCAAATTACATATGGTGGAGGTTTTATTTGTAAGATGGTTTATTATGATAACTTTTTAGATACCATTCCTTTCATTCTTCTTTTCATGCTTTATGAAGATTAGAAGTGATGAGATAGGATTTGATCTTTGATTAGAGTTGTGATGATGAGGTTTGGATGTGGTCACCATTCTCTTTATCCTACACTCACCTCCCTTCTTATGGTTGCTATTCTCATTCCTCCACCATTATTCATTCTTCTCACTTGATGAAAAATGGTAGAAAGAAAGAAAGAAAGAAAAAGATGAGAGTTCTTCCTTCTTGAGAGTTTCATTCTTCTTGATCTCTTTTTCATGCTAGAAAATTGCAAGCACCATTTTTCTAGTCTTGATTCCTCCATCACCATGGCAACAAACCCCAAAGAGACATACCCTCTACACTACACATTCTACAGCATATCTTGAGCATGTCGAGTTGCCGGCTTCATGCGCGAGTTGCCTCGGTATTGAGGCGGGAGCCCGTAAAAGAAGAAGGCGATGTGGTGCCCTTTCCGGTGAGGAGGCGACGATGTGGAGGCAACACTTTCCGCGGGAGATCGGGACGATGGAGATGAAGACCGGAGGACTCGGATCAGTCGGTACATCTCTAACCTATCTTGTTACTTAGCTTAGACTAGTTTAATGGCACGATCCGGGGTTTAGTGCGCGGTGGTGCCGGTTTGCTAAGTCCGCAAAATTAAAATTTATCACCGTTTCCGCGTTTGGCCGTCGGATTGACGGCCGGGGCGCCGCCGTGCACTTACAAAGACCACGTTGAAGAACGAGTCAGATGCTGACTTAGTTCAACAGTCTCTACCTACTACCCTGAAGGAAACCAGGGAAGTAGAAAGAAAGAGAAGGGCAGAAGTTTCGGGAATGGATGCAGTAAAAGAGGGATGTTCCTATTGTTACGGGAATTAACATGGACAGAAGGATTGCAGTTCTTGCAAAGCCAGTAGCCAGAATTCGAAGCATGTTGTGGCTTCGGCTTCGGGTGTGTTTGTAATAGAGAACTGTATGTCAGTTAACCGTACTTCCTGGGTATTGGATACCGGATCAGGATCTCATATCTGTAATTCGTTACAGGCTCTGAGAAACCGTAGGGTTATCAGGAAAGGTGATATGACTCTCAGGGTTGCTAACGGAATGAGCATGTATGCTGAATCCGTAGGGGAATATCATCTAGGACTGACAACTGGGCAGATATTGATTCTACGTAACTGTTTTTATATACCAGGTGCGACTTGTAATATCATATCTGTATCCTTGATTTCTAAGGAAGGATATGATTTTACTTTTGTAAGCGATGTAGTAAACATCCACCTAAATCAAGTCCTGATTGGGTCAGGTACATTACAAAACGGAATATACGTATTGAATCAAGCTCAGATCTTCAGTGTCCAGAACACACTTAAAAGAAAGTCCCCGGAAACAAATCAGGCTTTCTTATGGCATTGTAGACTGGGTCACATTAATGAGACACGGTTAACAAAGTTACATAAAGTGGGATACTTGAATCCGTTTGAGTATCAGTCTTATGCCACTTGTGAATCTTGTCTCATGGGAAAGATGACAAAGACTCCGTTCACTGGACACGGAGAAAGAGCAAGCGAGCTCTTGGGACTCATACATAGTGATGTATATGGTCCAATGTCTACACATGCGCGAAGTGGTTATTCATACTTCATTACTTTCACAGATGATTTCTCTAGGTATGGGCATGTCTTCTTGATGAAGCACAAATCCGAGGCCTTTGAGAAATTTCAGGAATACAAGAATGAAGTTGAAAAACAAACAGGCAAAAGTATCAAGACACTAAGATCTGATTGAGGTGGTGAATACTTGAGTGCCGAGTTTCTGGGCTACTTAAAAGAGAATAGAATTCTCTCTCAGCTTACTCCTCCATACACACCACAACACAACGGTGTATCGGAAAGGCGGAATCGAACCCTATTGGATATGGTTCGTTCCATGATGAGTAAGGCTGAGTTACCGCGATCCTTCTGGGGTTATGCGCTAGAAACAGCAGTATATCTCTTGAACAAGGCTCCAACCAAGACTGTGCCTACCACCCCATATCAGATGTGGAGTGGGAAGAAACCCTGTCTTAAGTACCTTAAGACATGGGGATGTCCAGCTTTTGTAAAAAAGCAGCATGCGGACAAGCTCGAGGCACGCTCAGTACTGTATATGTTTATGGGATACCCAAAGAACACCAGGGGGTATCTTTTCTATTCCGCAGAGGAACAAAAGGTTTTTGTTTCTCAGCATGCCCACTTCTTGGAAATTGAATTTTTAGAAAATCAGATAAGTGGGAGCGCAATAGAACTGGAAGAAATTCTAGAACCACAGGCTGTTACTGAAACCTTGGTAGAACCAGAAGGTTCAGGAGAACCGGACGTTCCACCGCCACTCCGCAGGAGTAGTAGGCAGTCTCATCCGCCCGAAAGATACTACGGTTTTCTCATAGACGGGGATAGAGAGGATTGCACCATGGATTATGGTGAGCCTACTAGCTTCCAGCAAGCCATCCAGAGCGGCGACTCGGTAAAATGGCTGGATGCAATGCGGGCCGAGATGGAGTCTATGTACACCAACAAAGTTTGGACTTTAGACTTTGCTCTAGAAGGGGTAAAACCCGTAGGCTGCAAATGGATCTTCAGAAAGAAGATTGGTGTAGATGGGCAGGTTGAGACCTATAAAGCTAGACTTGTAGCAAAGGGTTTTCGTCAAAGACCTGGTTTGGACTATGACGAGACCTTTTCTCCAGTGGCTATGCTGAAATCCATTCGGATCCTTCTTGCCATTGCTGCCTTCCATGATTATGAAATCAGGCAGATGGACGTAAAGACGGCTTTCCTAAATGGAAATTTGGAAGAGTGCGTCTATATGGATCAGCCGGAGGGATTCAATCAGAGTGGGAGCAGTGGTAGAGTGTGCAAGTTGCTCAAGTCCATTTATGGACTTAAGCAGGCATCACGGAGTTGGAACATCTGCTTTGATGATACTGTCAAAGAATTCGACTTTATCAAAAACCCAGATGAACCATGCATTTACAGTAAGATTGTAGGGAGAATTGTGGTATTCCTCGTCTTGTACGTGGATGACATTCTCCTAATAGGAAATGATATTCCTATGCTACAGTCAGTCAAAGGATTCTTGTCGCAGAGGTTCTCCATGAAGGACCTAGGCGATGCCAACTACATTCTGGGGATCCAGATCTATCGTGATAGATCTAAGAGGATGTTGGGACTTTCACAGTTAAGGTACATCGACACCATACTAAGAAGATTCAGTATGGAAGATTCCAAGCGCGGTAATTTACCGTCTTGTCACGGGATCACCCTCTCCAAAGAGATGTCTCCCAAGACTGATTTGGAGAGGGATCGCATGTCTATTATACCCTACGCTTCTGCGGTAGGCTCTATAATGTATGCGATGTTATGTACCAGACCAGATGTAGCATACGCATTGAGCGTTGTAAGCCGGTATCAGTCAAACCCAGGGGAGAAACACTGGATAGCGGTAAAGAACATTCTCAAGTACCTGAGAAGGACTAAGGAGATGTTCTTGGTGTATGGCGGAAAAGACCTCCAACTCGAGGCCTTTGCTGACTCCAGCTTCTAGAGTGACAAGGATGACTCCAAGTCCATATCGGGTTATGTCTTTACCCTCAATGGAGGGGCGGTTTGCTGGAAGAGTTCCAAGCAGGAGACTGTTGCTGACTCAACTATGGAAGCGGAGTACATAGCTGCTTGCGATGCCGCAAAGGAGGCTGTCTGGATGAAGAAGTTCCTCACGGAGCTTCAGGTGGTTCCTACCATTGTTGATCCAATACCGCTGTATTGCGACAACAACGGAGCTATAGCTTTAGCGAAGGAACCCATGTCCCATCAGAAGTCCAGGCACATTTTGAGGCGGTACCACCTGATCAGGGAGATCGTAGATCGCCGGGAGATCGAGGTAAAGAGAGTAAATACGGAGAACAACACTGCAGATCCACTCACGAAGGCCCTACCCAAGACTCAGTTCGAGCGGCTGATCGAGATGATAGGTCTTCGATACGCCAATACATGGCCTTAGTGCAAGTGGGAGATTGTTAGTGTATATGCCCTAGAGGCCATTACTGTATCATACTAGCTTGTATATTACTTGATGGAAGCTTAGGATATTCACAGTTGTATAGACAATCTTGCTCAAAATGGTAGTATGCTACTTGGTTTGTCTCTACTTCAATATGTGCATGTGTTTCTTTTAGCATATCGCTTATTTACATATTAGTAGAGCCCTTAGGATCTTTGCTTGATTACCAGCATTGTGATGGCGCTCACACTCGTGGGGGCTGGGTAATCCATAAGCACATCCTTATACAGGTCCCTAGTCGTTGGACTATCGAGACAGGGCATCGATACTCCGGAGTAGACTAGCATTTGCGCTTCTCATCCCAGCGGGGAAGACGGTCTGTCCCACAGCCGTCAGTACGTCGTACTTGAGATAGTATGCGGGTGCTCGTTAGGTTACGAGTACACTGGACAGGACTCATCGGGAACTGTTGGTTGGTATTATACCTATCGTCAGTTATCAGTTCCTAGGTGACATGAGTACAGCTTAGTCCGCTGACTTGACACTGTCACTTCGCCTCGAGTGTGTTCCCACTGTATTTAGATTACTACCCTACCACGGCTCAAAGGAGTCATGCAAACAGGTAGTAGTTAGGTGCAGTCCCGAAGCACTTGGAGGCAGTGACGGTTAGACATGATTCGTCTCTCCCGGTATTGGGGATTGACATCGCGCTGTGTCTAGGAGAGCCATTACACAAGTAGTCCCTGGCCAGGGCAAGCGAGATATACTGGTAGGTTTCCAGTGTTATCTCAGGGTGTTCTGGGCTACACTCCGACACGACTTGTACCCCTATTAGGGGACTGACGTTTACCGCCCCCTAGGCCCGCCATGCAATGTATCAGACGAACAGACCGGACTGTACGGAGATTGTCACATACAGGCTCAGTAGGAGTTCGGATGGGTTTATCTCATCGGCCTTCTTATCGACATCTACCTGGGGACCGTTACGTACAGCTAGTGCCGCTTGCGGTCTGTGGTTAAACCCACTGCCAGCGTAGTGTCGAGTCTTTAAAGTCCCACACAGAGAGTTTCCCTGCACTGAGCGAAACGTGTAGAGGCCGTATGGTTTTACGGCAGGGCTACGATCACTTACGTGCACTTGTGTGCGTATGCTGTTCGGGCAGGCAATACTAGTGGGCTTTGGTTTAAGCCAGATCCTAGTATTGCACAGATGGATTTGATTTGTCTTCTTTGCATTCGCGTTCTACGGAAAGCGGATGCGGGTGTGTATGCACAGTTTTGAGGAGCGATGAAGGAGGTAGTGCCCCATTAGGGTTTTGGCAGTTGGTTCGGCCAAAACCATAATGTGGCACATTCATTAGGGTTTTGACAGTTCGTTTGGTCAAAACCGTTATGAGCCGGAGAAATTGTTTACTAATCCTTTTAGTGATAGATTAGTGATGGCTAATTGCATTGACCATTTGACCTCTTAGACCCCTCTTGACTTTGTTGACCCGTTGACCGTGTTGACCATTGACATTCAAGACGGATCTACACTCTTCTTTTATTTTCTTTTTATTTCTTATGTTATGATAATGGTCAATTCAATGTGCCATCAAGTCTTTCATGATAGGATTAGTAATGATGATTATTGTGTATTATTGCAACCATGGTTCATTTCATTTGGGCTTAATCATTTTCATTATTCTCTTCTCATTCTCTCTCTTGAAGTGAGAAGAAAAGAAAAGCTCCATGGTTGCAAACTTTCTCCTTCTTCTTCCTCCTCTTGATCTCTTCTTTTGATCTCATGTGTTGAGAGAAAAAGAATCCACAAAAACAAATACATCCATACATCTCCTCTACACATTCTAAGGCATTTAGATTAGCAATCTCCTTGCCCTAGTTGCCTTGGCTTGAGGCGAAGCTTAGTGTACAACTCTCGGGTGGATCGTCTTCGACTCAAGAAAGCCGCGGAGGTGCCCAAGGTCCGGATCGACGCTTGGAGCTTGGATGGACGAGTGGGACAGCGGGATGAAGACCCGAAGGACCGGTTCCGTGAGGTATACTTCCTACAGCATAGTAACTAAACCTCTAAGTGTTTACTAGTTTCTAGTTTAGCAAAGATCCGACTTTTAGTCCATGTTGCCTTGTGCCAAAACCATTGGTTTTCGCCGTTTCCACCTCCTCATAAGAACCGGGGTGAGCAACGTGGACTTACAGTAACCCTATTAGTCATGGAGCACCTTGCCGAGACTTCAGTAGTCCCAGGGCCGAAGAGGGTTCGTACTGACACAGCAGCTCAGAGACATCCGTTCAGACGCCGTGATAGACGTTATACAGGTGGCAGAGACTCGGGGCGAGGTCAGATGTTTAGCTCATACCCCCAGGAGGGTCAGCAGTCGTCCCGTGGATGCTTTGGATATGGTAGTCCTTATCACCGCGTCAGAGATTGTACCGAGACATGCCAGAGGGAGCCAGCCATAACGCATGTCACACTTCCACCTTTTCCACCCCAGAGGGCGTTACCTGTTGTACCCATAGTTGCTCCGCGTCAGACTCATGCCCAGAGAGGCTATGGTCGCGGAGGGTTTGTTCCTAGAGGGCGAGGCGGTCGAGGCAGAGGACAGCCAGCCACCGGCAGAGTACAGCCAGCTGCTAGCAGGGGACCGACAGTTACAGGTGGAGGACAGGCACGGGTTTTCGCGTTGACGCATCAGGACGCGCAGGTGTCTAATGCGGTGGTTTCAGGTACCTTATCAGTATGTTCTGTTGATGCACACGTATTATTCAATCCCGGATCCACGCGCTTGTACGTTTCCACACATTTTGTGCCGAGTTTGGGTAGAGAGTCTGGGTTGCTTGATCAGCCGTTTGTTGTGACCACTCCAGTGGGAGAGTCGTTTGTTGCTAGGCACGTGTTCTGATCCTGTGTTGTCCGTATTGGCGAGAAAGATTTGCCTGTCGACTTGATCCTTCTGGAGATGTTGGACTTCGACGTTCTTTTGGGCATGGATTGGTTGGCCACGTGCTATGCGTCTATGGACTGCCGCGAGAAGACAGTTAGGTTTTGTTTTCCCGGAGATTCAATTTTTGTTGTGCAGGGGGACCGTGGTGCCGCCCCTCACAGATTGATTTCTTCTCTTCGCGCTGGACAGCTTTTGAGGAGGGGATGTCAGGGATTTCTAGCCTATATTTGTGATACTAGATCCACAGAGGTTCCGTTGGATCAGGTTACGATTGTATGTGAGTTCCCTGACGAGCTTCCTGGGCTACCGCCTGAGCGTAATGTTATGTTCTGTATTGATTTGATTCCTGGCACGGGGCCTATTTCTATACCGCCTTATCGGATGGCCCCGGCGGTGCTTAGTGAGTTGAAGAGTCAGTTGAAAGATTTGCTGGACAAGGGACTTATTCGACCCAGTTTTTCTCCTTGGGGTGCTCCGGTCCTGTTTGTTAAGAAGAAGGACGGCAGTTTGCGTCTGTGTATCGACTACCGGCAGATGAACCGGGTGACCGTGCGGAACAGATATCCGTTGCCACGCATCGACGACTTGTTCGACCAGCATCACGGGGCAGGATATTTTACGAGGATCGATTTGCGGTCAGGCTATCATCAGCTACGAGTTCGATAGGAGGACATTCCGAAGACAGCCTTCCGTACGCGTTATGGCCATTATGAGTTTTTGGTGATGTCGTTCGGACTCACCAACGCGCCAGCAGCCTTCATGGACATGATGAACCGTATATTTAGGCCGTATCTTGACTTGTTCATCATCGTATTCATTGACGATATATTGGTGTATTCCCGGAGCAGAGAGGAGCACGAGCAGCATCTGCAGATTACACTGCAGACATTGAGGGAGCACCGGCTTTATGCAAAATTCTCCAAGTGCGCGTTCTGGCTGGACAGCGTAGACTTCTTAGGTCACGTGATTACACGGGATGGTATATGTGTAGACCCGAGGAAGGTCGAGGCCGTTCGGAGTTGGCCCAGACCTACATCCGTTACTGAGATACGCAGCTTTCTAGGACTGGCCGGCTACTACAGGCGATTTGTACAGGATTTCTCCCGTATTGCTGCACCTTTGACCGGTTTTACCCGGAAGGGGGTTCCTTTTGTTTGGACGGAGGAGTGCGAGCACAGTTTCCAGCAGCTACGGACTTGTTTGACTACGGCGCCAGTGTTATCATTGCCTTCAGGATCAGGCGGGTTTGTAGTCTATTGTGACGCTTCACAAGTGGGGCTAGGGTACGTATTGATGCAGCATGGCAGGGTGATCGCATATGCTTCCCGGCAATTGAAGAAACATGAACAGAACTACCCCACTCACGATTTGGAGATGGCTGCAGTGGTCTTTGCACTTAAGATCTGGCGACATTACCTCTATGGCGAGTCGTGCCAGATATTCACTGATCACAAAAGCCTAAAGTATATATTTCAGCAGCGAGACCTGAATCTCCGACAACGCCGTTGGATGGAACTGGTGAAAGACTACGACTGCGAGATCTTGTATCACCAGGGCAAATGTAGTAGCGGATGCTTTGGGCAGGAGGCCCGTGGGTAGTCTATCATGTTTGAGTGCAGTACAGGGGCAGTCGTCGGCAGATTGACAGATATTATGCGACAGCCGAGTGCAGTTCGAGTTCACGCAGATAGGGGGACAGCTTGCGCACGTTCGTGCACGCCCACAGTTGCTTGACCGTATATATCAGGCACAGCGCAGGGATGACCATTGCACAGAGATCGTGGCATAGATTGGACAGGGCAGATTCTCCGAGTTCATGATCGATGATTAGGGGATATTACGATTTGGGTCTAGACTGTGCGTACCAGATGCTGAGGGATTGCGACGCGATATTCTTGAGGAGGCACATCGATCGGTGTACAGTGTACATCCCGGTTCCACCAAGATGTACCACGATATGAGAGAGGTCTACTGGTGGGACGGAATGAACAGGGACATAGCAGATTTCGTATCGAGATGCCTGACTTGTCAGCAAGTCAATGCCGAGCACCAGAAGCCCACCGGAGAGCTACAGCCGTTACCCATTCCGGAGTGGAAATAGGAACAGATTTCGATGGATTTCGTTGTGGGTCTACCCAGGACTAGGAGGGGGTATGACTCCATTTGGGTGATCGTGGATCGTTTGACGAAAGCGGCTCACTTCCTGCCGGTGAAGACGGCTTTCGGATTTGCCCAGTACGCCCAGATTTATATCAACGAGATTGTACGACTACATGGGGTCCCGACGTGTATTGTGTCCGACCGAGGCACCCTGTTTACCAGCCGACTATGGCAGAGACTTCAGGAGGCTTTGGGCACTCGTTTGAGTTTCAGCACGGCATTTCATCCGCAGACCGACGGGCAGTCAGAGCGGACCATTCAAACTCTTGAGGACATGCTCCGAGCGTGCGTTCTAGACTTTGGTGGTAGCTGGGATCATCATTTACCCTTGATAGAATTCTCCTACAACAATAGCTTCCAGGATACTATTCAGATGACACCTTTCGAGGCTTTGTATGGGAGGAGATGTAGATCGCCCGTCTGTTGGACATAGCTGAGCGAGAGCAGTATTTTGGGTCCACACATCGTATAGGAGACGATCGAGAAGATACAGCTGATTCGAGACAGGATGAGGACAGCTCAGAGCAGGCAGAAATCGTATGCTGACAGACGCCGCCGCAGATTAGAGTTCGTAGTTGGCGATCACGTTTTTCTTAGGGTCTCTCCAATGAAGGGAGTGATGGGGTTTGGACGGAAGGGAAAGCTTAGCCCCAGATTCATAGGTCCTTTCGAGATCCTCGAGCGTGTCGGCACAGTAGCGTATCGTTTGGCTCTTCCACCCAGTATTTCGGATGTCCACCCCGTCTTCCACGTGTCGATGCTACGCAGATATCTTCATGACCCTTCCCACACGATCCAGCATCCGACAGTACAGCTTGAGTCCGACCTTTCACTCACCGTGCAACCAGTGGAGATATTTGATCAGCAGGTGAAGAAACTTCGATCTAGGGTCCTGCCGTCGGTGAAGGTTCTTTGGCACAGCCCGAATGGTGAGGAGATCACATGGGAGACCGAGGGGGAGATGCGGAAGAAATTCCCTCATCTCTTTGAAGGTACGCGTAGTCATATATTTTAAATTCGGGGACGAATTATCTTAAGGCGGGAAGACCGTAACAACTGGGAATATATTAGTAACTAATTATATGTTAATAAGTGAATTTTTTTAATAAAAGTTTACCAAATTGACTTTCAAATATTTTATCAAAATTAATAAACATTTTTCTAGAATTTTCCTAAGCTTGCACAAACATGTGCATGTAAACTAGGGTTAAAATTTGGTTAAACCATGTTTAGGCAACCATGGTGGCCTAACCCTTTTGTTAAAGCAATTAGTTTTAAATGAAGAATTTGGTTTTCTAAAAATAAAAAGGGATTAAACTTTCTTTTGGTTGACTTGGGTTGAGGAGAGAGAGGGAATGATGGGTGTCATGTTAACATTTGATAGAGAGAGAGAATGGTGGCTTAAGGAAGTGTCACACCCATTTCACTTCAACACTTATTGCTTATCTTTCAAACCCTCTCACTCACATCCCTCACATCTCTCACACACACCATCATTACTCACACAACACTGCAACTTCAGCCTCACAACATCCACAAAATTCAGCAGCTGCACAAGCAACAGCAACAAACACAACAACAACAACAAGAGAAGTAGCAAGCATCAGCATCAGCAATAACAACAGCTTCAGCCATTAACAGCAGCAGCAACAGTTCAGGCAACATCAGCAGCAGCTCCAGGCAGCAACAACAACACCCCAGCAGCTCCATCCCCTCTTCTTCTTCTCCTTCTCCTTATTTGTGAGGTTCCTTGTGGGGTATAACTTCTAAACTCCTTCCTTGTTTGCTTTGTTGTGTAGAAATAGCTTCGATTAGCGATAATTATACGTTTTTGTGCTTGTTTTGGTGATTTGTGTGAAATTGTGTTTAAGTGGTGTTAGTGTTGGGTAGACTAGCCTAAGTAGGTGTTGTTAAGACCAAGTTAACCTAGGAAAACCCCAGATTTCACAAAAATAACCTCAGTTTTCAAATTGTACAAAACTTGACGTTTTTGAGCAAAACTTAGCTTTTTGAGATCTGCTGTTACCCCTTTAAGTTCAGAATGAAATTGAGTGGACCATAGCCTACTGGTGACACCCTGTCCCTACCACCATAGCCCGACCCCACCACTCCAACCCACGGCCGCCGGAAAATTCATTCTGGCCGCAAATTGCGCCAGACCAGGGAGTTAGGAGCTTGGGTTTTTGGTACAGGTGTCTTCTACATTTTGTAGGTCCATGGTATATATAGTTTTGAAATATTCTATCCTGGGAAAAATCTGGGGCAGTATGTCGTTTTCTGGTATTTTTAGTTTGCGCGATACGCGCGATACGCGAGTGGATTTTGTGATTCAGCGTATCGCGGCGTATCGGGATGAGTTCTAGACACACACACGTTCCAGCGTATCGCGCGCGCGCGAGCTAATTCGCGACGCGAGTTTCTCATTTCGTTCCGATATCGCGTTTTACGAGATTTTGATTATATTGAGATTCTTGTGTAATTCCAGGTTCGCAGGCGGGTACGTTAGACGCCGCCAGGAAAGGGAAACAGGTGGTCGGCTATACTTAGCACGCGACTAGGTGAGTAGATTTAACATCTACGGGGAAATCCCCCGTATGGCGTTAAGCGTCAGGGCGTAATAGGGTGTTAGTTTTATGTGTTCATGTAGACATACTAGAGTAGCATACCTCCTTATATATATAGATATACTGATAGTATAGAACACTGCACTGTCACTAACGCTCCAAGTTCCACGAGCATGATTTATATGCTACACTCACACCGTTAGTGATTGCCATGACACTCACCTTATAGGATTGCTATAAACCGCATATTTGATTATGCTTATTTGACGTTGTCATGATTTGCCGCATACTATCATATGGATATTCATACCATGCACACTGTATACGCACTTTTGTGAGTACCTTCATTGATATATCACTACTTGGGCACATATGCATCATATATCTACAATAGTGCACATGTACATTGCTATATTCACATTGTATACTTATCCATTCGCACATCCATACATATACACATATTCATATGCTACATGCATGGATGATATTGACTTGATTTAAAACTAAGGGACCGCAAGCGATATTTTCAAAACTAGATCTTTCAAAAGAGCGGTTTTCCTTTTCTTTTACTCTTAACGCCATACGACACATTGCATGGATTACGCATTGCATTTGATTTATGTGATTTCTGGATTTAGGAACCGTAGTTCTATTTTAAGAAAATACGCACTGTTTAAAAACCCGGTTTCCTTTGATATGATATTTTAGTGCGTCCACCATGAGTTTTCTCGCTTCCAGAGAGCTTGTGTGAGTATACCCGATTCGAGAAGAGGTAGGCACCGATTGCGGGTACATGGTGGACCTGGTACGGTACCCCGGGACGAGAAGACTCGTATTGTTAGACGGTGAGCCCGGCGGAGGGACTACTACCTACCGGTGATTGGTTAGACCTGGCGATTATCCGGAGGATACCGACCAGAGTCGATAGATGGATATGGGACAACGCGTACTGCCGGGGGCCGAGGGCCGATTCTGCAGACGGAGCCCGTGGGCGGATCCGATGGACGGACGCCCCATACTGGAGGATTTGCGTGTCGATGCTGGACAAGGCTGATTTTATGAGATTTGGAGTGCCGATGTTGGGCACTGATGATTGTACGAGATTCACAGGATTTGAGGGCGATGTGGATGACGGCGCCTGAGTTTTACTGGGATTTGGGTATAGTGATGGACACCGGTCATTTTTCCACTTTGATATTCCATGTAGACACTATTTATTCCCATGCTCAGCATTTAGTATTGACATCACATCCTGTACCTATTGTACCTGATATAGTACACATGCTATACATGATTATCACATACCCTGCTCATGTTATATAGGGTTGTTAGATTCCATATCAGACATGATTATTGCATATCTTACACATCATATGGAGAGACTTTTAGATTGCACTTGTTGCCAGATGTGAGCATTCAGTTCATCATATAGATGTTATCTGTTGGCATAGGTTAGAGTATCACAGCACGTGCATACTCGCGATTACCTTTATATTTTATCTACTATTCACGAGTTGGCAATTCACCCCGTTGTGCTACAGTGCTTGCAGGTTGCCCTTGGAGTAGTCGCGGCTGGTTGTTTACCGCACCTTTTGACACAGATACCATTGCTGAGGCGTGTTAGCCCTTTTGCTATTAGGTGGGTTTTGTACGGTATCTTTTTACTTTTCAGTTGCATCTTGATGTATCTAGTACTCTCCATCTACTTTCATGTATTGACTTAGAGACAGTTGTGAGGACGATGTATGTTATTTTGTACTCTGGTGTCGAGCTCGTTATGAGCCGTCTTTATTTATGCAGTTTTACCTCTTATGATATTTGTTTTCACTTTACTGTTCATTCTTCGCTTCGGCGTCGTATATTATCGTGGTGATTGCTCCGCCGTTGGGCGCGATTCTCCCATTGAGATACTCTATTTATTTCACATGTTACTTTTACTTATATGTCGCCTTTTACCCGATTTCGGGACAAATTTTTGTTAAAGGAAATGTGGTTAAAATTATTTAAATAATAATTTGGACCAAAAAGGATTTCTACTAAACAACTTAAAGTTTCTAAATGTTTCGAAAAATATTCTAATAAATGTTTTAACACTCTATATTTTAATGGTTTTGATTTCTGGGTTCGTCTTACTTAGTCACGTTACGCCTGTAGTCGTTGTGTGGTTAAGTGCCGGTCACGGGCCGAATTTTGGGTCATGACATTTATTAACCTAACCTAACCCTAGCTCATGGTTTATTCTCTACATGAGTTAGCCAAGACATAATTAAACCATGGTTACATTTCTAACCTACACAATAATTCATTCATCACTTGTTGTTGTTCTTCTTCTTCAAAAAGGAGCTTGCTTGATTTTTCCAAGTGATGAAAGATTGTAAGAAATAGAAAATTAAAGAGAGCAAAATTCATACTTCATCGTCCTCTTCCATACTAGCCATATAGATTAGTGTGTTAGCTTCACTAATCCATAATTAGTGAAGAGATAGGTTGGGTTTGTGATTTCTCAAAGTAGATCATCTTGGATTGTGAAGACTTCAAACTAGCATGGATCATTCATCTCATGGAGCCTCTCTAGAGTCCGGGAGCTTGATAATCGCAGTGAAGGGACCACAACTTGGAGCTTATGAAATGAAGGAACGGACTACAAAGATTGTAATCCCTATCACTTAGAAGTAAATTAGTTTACTTGATGTTTTAGTTTGATGCTCTAGTTAAAGATCTAGGGTTAGGGTGTTTAAACATGACAAAATTTAAAATTGGCATGGACGATCCCACCCGAAACCTTGCTGTCGTGATAAATAACCCAACAGTGGTATCAGAGCCTAGCTAGAGAATTAGATGGATTGTGTAGGATTACGAAACCGAAACAACTCCAAAACCCCCGACTTCAAACCCTAGAATCTGTAAATTTTTTCATAGAGTCAAAATTTTTTTAAACATTTGCAGAATGTTGTATGTGATACAATATGAACACCGTACAAATTTTAGCTTTTCCCCTCGGAAAATGGCCGAGCACATCATGATGAAAACCGGCCAGATCGGCCACTTTGTGGAATTTTTAGTTGAAATTTGTACAGTGTTCTAGTCTCTGGGTTTGGTATTTCAGGTGTTGTTTGTTTTTGCTAAAATTACATGTGATGTTAATTTACCGCATTAACTATTCGGTGTGTTTCGTATTCGTAATTCTAGGTTTTGTTTCAGGTATTTTAGACCGTGTTAAAATGTTCGAACGGATATCAATAACTCACTTTTTCCCTTACTGGAAATTTTCCAAGTGATGGATCTTTCTTTAGTTTAAAACTTTCAGAAAATCATGCAAGCGAATCTGTGGACCTTCTAGAAGAATGAAACCTTAACTCGATTCATTGTGACCGTCAAAACCGCAACTAAACCCTAGGGTTTGTGGTAGTTTAGCGGTGCCACATGTGAGGCATTGGTTGACCCTTCTACGGCCGGTTCATAGGAGCTGTGGCATGTTCTGGGACCTTTTGAACTCCGCTCAAGTGTTGAGCTATTTGGGAAATTTTGGGTGTTTGTTTATTCGATTGGAAAGTTTAACATTGTCTATTTATCTGGAATGTGAGGCAATATGTGGAATTCATATAGTTAGGCATGAAATCCGTAATATATGATATTTCGGGTTTACGATGTCTAAGGCGATTGTGGATTCCAAATGTTGTAGTTTTTCACTTTCTTTTTCTGCGACCGTAAGTGTAATATGTGGTGTATCGCCGGTTTCGTTGCTATACATCAATGACAATTGGGATACACATATTTACTTACGTTGATGACATGTGATGTTATGTGTTGCTGTGATATGTTATATTGGATCGTCAAGTTTTAAATAGTCGGGGGTTTTATGTGAGATGGTGTTTTTTATTTTCATTCATGTAAAATTAAATGTATGTAATATTCTTTTATTGGGGCACTTCCGGGTTGAGGATGATGTCACCATTGTATATTATTTACTTTTCCGCATTAGGATAGACCCAAGGAGGAGAGCATAAGTAACCGGGTTCTAGGGTCTAGTGGGAGACCAACTCGAGGAGTCGAGTCCGGGTCTCCTAACTCTAGAATTGGTAAGATTGCTTGCCGCTCTTGTAGGGGTCTAGGGATGTGTGTTTGGCTATTCATCGCGACCGTGGAATCCGTATTTTATATAGGCTCAAAATAAAACACGGACCTCCTAATATATCCAATATTTCATATGTTTCTTCTGCTGCTCTGTGATGTGATCACTGTGGATTCTGAGACGAATGGATATATATTATATATGAGATATATAGTAGACATTGCTTATGTTTTGCACCCGCACTAGTCCCGTCCCGGTATGTCGTTTGTTAAGTAACCTAACGGTGCATAACGGGACATTGTGGCGAATGCGGATGGCATAAGCGTACGTTGTATTTTCGTTTCTTCTGTGATGCTTAGCAAGCATAAATGATGGGACGTCATTAATGAGATTAATGAAAGAAAAGAAACCTAAAAGATGTTGTAGAATCAAATTTTCAAAAAAGGGTAGCTCTAGTTTTTGCTTTGCATAGCGGTATTCATTGTAGAATATCCAGCACCTTATTCGATAAGGAAAGAGCCGAGATCCCTTCACCGGGAGTGACCTCTTTAGCGAAGCTAGCAGAAGCTACAACCCACTCGGTTTTGTTTTTGACTGCTTCTATAGTTCTTGCTTTGCATAGAGGTATTTGAGAAATATCTTGCACCTTATTCGATAAGGAAAGAGCCGAGATCCCTTCACCGGGAGTTACGTCTTTAGCGAAACTAGTTAAAGCCTAAAAAACTCTCCTTTTCAAAATCACTTGTTTCTACAACGATATCAAGTTCATTACGCGAAAGGTTTTCTGAAAAACCTGTCGTAGCCCTCCATCATTTCAGATAAGTCCTACTTAGTATTTGTGCTACGTTTGTTGACTATGTTAAGACGTAGTGTGCGGTAGCTAATTAGTGTTTATCTGCTAAAGTATGAGATGCGATTGGATTAGGGTAGTCGTACGACTTTGTTGACTGTGTTAAGGGTCGTGCGGGTGGGTTTAATTCAATCAGGAAATGACGGGTCTAACTTGGCAAGCAATTATGATTTGTTGACTATGTTAAGGTCATAGGTTGCTAGGGGAAAAAGATTTATCGGGAATTTCAAGTGTTTAAATTTGCAATGATATTGCATACCTTCTATGAGATAGTTGGATCTTGATACCCACTGCGAGTAAGAGTTACTCCTGGGAGAGTTTTACACATGACAATTAGCCGATCAAGTAGGTGTCTAGAAAGGTGTTAACGGGATTATGCCTATGGGAAAATGAGGTTTATTCTAATTAGGTTTGTGCGAAAGCACGGAGAACCTCCCTCAAAGTACCAACACTGGCCTAGCCGAAAGATTGGCGAACTTGAAAGGTGTAATTAATCCGGGCTAGTCTTACCTTTTAGGGTTTGATGGAAGATTTGATGAAAATAGTGGGAGCCATCCTGATTAGATAAGATAATAACCAATCTAATCTTGCAAGAGCATACGCTAAAGTGTTTTCTTCTCTCTCTCTCTCCAGGTAGCGACCATGTCAGGCCCTATCAAGATAATAATATGGATGTATTGACCGAACCCGCTTGTTATACTGAGCAGGGGAACGTTGGTCCCGTTCTTTCTTATAAATGTTATAAGACCGAGCAGGGAATAGTGAAATATCCAGATTCTCACGCCGCCTAAACGAAGAATAAGCATGTTGATGCATCTTCTTCGGGTGCGTTTGTTATCGAGAACTGTTTTTCAGTTCACTCTACGTCCTGGGTATTAGATACCGGATCGGGATCCGACATATGTAATATGTTACATGGGCTGAGGAAAGGTAGGGAACTGGGAATGGGTGATCATTCCATATGAGTAGGGAATTGTGCAAATATTTCAGCCAAAGCTGTTGGCGAATATCACCTTGTATTGCCAAATGGTAATACATTGATTCTTAATGAATGCTATTACATTCCGACCCTGATATGCAATCTTATATCGGTTTGTTTACTGAGTAAAGAAGGATATAATTTTGTAGTGCAGGATAACGTTATGAATATCTTCCTGAATCAAAAGTTGATTGGATCAGGCTCGTTAAATAATGGCATATATGTTCTAGATCAAACTATGGTTCTTAATGTACAAAACACACACAAGAGGAAGAGTTCAAAAATGAACGAATCCTTCTTGTGGCATTGCAGACTAGGTCATATTAATGCGACACGACTAGCTAAGTTACATAAGGATAGATATTTAAATCTGTTGGAGATAGTGCCCTCAGTGTCAATTATTGGATCACAGGCACGTGATTGCAACGATTGAGGGAGGACATGTCCCAGTAGGACAGTCTTACTCGAGATGATAGTATGCTATCTGGTTTATCTTTATCATCGTGTACTGCTTTAGGTGACCTGACATGTCGCTATTACACGTTGATAGAGCCCCTAGGATTCTTGCTTGACCACCAGCAGTATGAGGGCGATCATATAAGTGGGAGCTGGGGTCTATAAGCACATCCTTAAAAGGTCCCTAGTCGTGGGAGTTTCGAGACAGGGCATCGATACTCCAGAGTAGACTAGTGTGTACATTCGAGACCCCGACGAAGGACGGTGGCCGGTCTCACAAGCCACTGCTGTCAGTTGGTTCACCTAAGATGTATACAGGTGCTCATTGGGTTATGAGTACACCGGACAGGACTCGCCGGGAACATGCTAGTTGGTCTTATACCTGACGTCAGATAGCAGTTCCCTGGTGACATGTGTACAGGTTAGTTCATCGACCTGGGGATCGTCATTTGTCTCGTGTGAGTTCCCACTGTACTTTGATTACTACCCTACCACGCTCAAAGGAGACGTGCAAACAGGTTTTAGTTGGGTACAGTCCCGAGCCACATGGAGGCAGTGAGCGGATCTTCAGGGGTTCGTCTCTCCCGCTATTGGGGGTGAGGTCGCGCTGTGTCTAGGAGAGCCATTACACGAAGCCCTCGGCCGAGGCAGGAGATTTACTGGTAGGTATTCCAGTAGTATCTCAGGGTGTCCTGGGCTACACTCCGACACGACTTGTACCGCTTTTAGGGGTCTGACTTTTACCAACCCCCTAGGCCCGCCATGCGATGCTCATAGACGAACGGACCGGACTGTACGGATATTGTCACTGACAGGCTCAGTAGGGTGTCAGGATGAGTTCGCTCATCGACGTCCCTTTTGGTCAATACCTGGTAGCCCGTTACGTATTGGCTTATACCTCTGACGTGCTAGTGGTTAAATCCACAACCAAGGTGTTGACGAGTCTTTAGAGTCCCCCACATTCAGTTACTCAAGCTTTCGGCGAAACGCTGTAAAGGCCGTATGGAGATATGGCACGGTTCGATCAGATACGTGTGGTATTGCACGGATCAGGATCGGACGGTTAGTACTTGAGGTCGTATGAATATATGGCAGGGTTCGATCAGATACGTGAGGTATTGCACGGATCAGGATTGAACAGATAATACTAGCCGGCTTTGGTTTAAGCCGGATCCTAGTATAGTACAGTGTAGATTTTGTCTCATTGCATTTGTGTTTCGGTCGGAATACAGATGCGGGTGTGTATACATAATATCGGGGTTTTCCTGTAATTTATTACGGGACCAGTTTTCTGGAGTTGCCAGTTTGCTTTCCGTTTCGGCCAATTTCCTTTGTATCGTTCATTGGCCGAAGATTGGTGGAGGAGGGCTTATTTGCATTTGTGCAAATAAGCAATTTGGAAGGGGGTCTTTGCATATTATTGTATCATGATGGAGGACCATCCCTTGACTTTCCATGGTTCATAATTGCTTGACTTTGTGAGCAATCATGGTTGTTGATGATGGTTGTTTTGGAGTGTGGGTTGGTTTGTGATCATTTCCCTTCATGATTATCTTTATTCCCTTGCATTATGGGTGTGGTTCTATCATCCATTCACCACTCACTCATTCTCTCCTCTCCAATCTCATGGCCGGCCTTGCTCTTTGATGGGGCTGTCCAAAATTCTAGTGGGGGGATTTTTGCTCTTTTGGCTTGGTAAAATCCCACAAGCTCCTCCTCCAAAAAGCTTCTATCATTCCTCCACTCAAAAGGCAACATCCACTACCCCAAAGGAGACATGAGCACTACACATTCTACAGCAAACCTTGGGCACGTCGGCTCGCCAACTTCGTGCCCGAGTTGCCTCGGTATAGAGGTGGGAGCCCTTAAAAGAAGCAGGCGACGTGGTGCCCTTTCCGGCGAGAAGGTGGAGACCGGACATTCCGCGGGAGATCGGGACGACGGCAAGAAGACCGGAGGACACGGATCACTCGGTATATCTCTCTTCCCCATCTTGTAGTTAGCTAGGACTAGTTAATGGCCCGATCCAAATTTTAGTGCGCGGTGGTGCCGGTTCAAGAAAATTTAAGTTAACCATCGCTTCCGCATTTGGCCTAAGGATGGAGGCCGGGGCGCCGCCGTGCACTTACAGTGGTATCAGAGCCTCGCCATTAACATAGTCTAGCTTTGTCTAATGTGTTTTACATTTCTGATCGAACAATTTTCCAAAAACCGTATTTTTCTTCACATCAGTTTCTGTCGAAATTTTTTGAAGTCCAAAATTTTTTCAGGTTGTCTCAGAATGATGTGCAGGGATTTTTAAGAGTTCTGTGAAAATTTGGGCTCGTGAACAGTCCAAACCACCGCGGAACCGCGGCCAAACTAATGCTTGGGCCGCGGCTCCGCCGCGACTTTAACTGTTCAGTCCCCCAAACTTTTGCAGAATGCTCCTGAGTTGAAAATAGGTTTTCTGGAATGTTATTTTTTGGGCCCAGATTTCTTGATGTGCTACAGTAGTACTTGGGGGCCCACTTGGTAAATTTGATCGATCGGATATTTTAAACACATTATTTCACAGTATTTACACTATATCTGCGACCGTGAATGTCACTTGATCGGTAAATCCTGTCTAACTGCTATAGCCCGGTTAGACGGATTTTCGAACGTGACATTCACGTTGATGTTCTGTGATTTTGCTGTGATGTTGTGGATCGGTCGTGGGGATAGCCTGGATGCAATGCTAGTACAGTTCTGTTGTATTATGTACATTTGATATTGCGGGGCGAGAGTCCGACATGTGGACTGCTGTCACTGCCTGTTTGTATTATTATTTTGGGGCACGACCAGGTTGCGGTCGTTGTACCCGTTGTATGTATATTTTACTTTCTGTACTAGGATTACCCCAAGGAGGGGTGCACGGATAGCCGGGTTCTAGAGGGAAACGGGCCCGCATCTTATGGCATTGAGACGGAGGGGGCTTCACTCTAGAATTGGCGGGCTATTCACCGCACTCGTAGGGGGTACAGGATGACCCAGGAGGGGTGCCCAAGTTACCGGATTCCGTGAAGTGCTGGGTGGTCCATTCACGTTGCTGAAGGGGGTTGCCTCGCTTCAGGCTTTGGCGGGTAACTTGCCGCGCCCGTAGGGGTCTAGGATTTCATTGCACAGGCTATCCACACGACCAGGGGAACGTCGGGTTTCAGTACTGGCTCTGTGAAACCCGGGGATCCCAGATATTTGTATTGTTCTGTGATGCTGTACATTTCTGCGATGTTGCATTTTATCACGCCTTGAGCGAATATAATATATTGGTATATATATTAGTAGATGTAATATATGTTTTGCATCCGCGCTAGTCCAGTCCCCGCTCTGTCGTTAGTTAGCTAACCTAACGGGTAATGACGGGACCTAGTGGCGAATGCGGATGGCATATACGTACATCAGTATATTTTCGTTCTTTTTGGTGTGATCAATTGATGGGACTGTGTTGATTCGGATCAATGTAAGTTAAAAACAAACCTAATCTGATGTTGTTGGAACACTTTTCAAAAAGCTGTTATTGCAAGGACGTTCACTTTTGTTTTGCATCGTGATATTCAGTTGGAATATCCTGCTCCTCAGTCGACGAGGCAAGGGCCGAGATCCCTTCACCGGGAGTGACCCCTTGGACAAAAAGTTTGCGTCAGGGAAATGACTTCACTATAGCCGATTACTTTTGCTTTGCATCGTGGTATTCAGTTGGAAAATCCTGCACCTCATTCTACGGGGAAAGAGTCGAGATCCCTTCACCGGGAGTGACCTCTTTAGCAAAGGTTTTCGTCACTATATTGTTTACAAAGCAATCAGTTCCTTCAACGATATCAAGTTCATTACGTTAAAGGTTTTCGCCAGAAACCATTCGTAGCCCTCGATCATTTCGGTTAAATATTCGGTAGTATTCAAGCTATGTATTTTGACCTCACGCCAAGGCATAGTGATTGGTAGCTGCCGGATATTTATCTGTTGCATAGATAGATGCGTTAGTTTGGGACAGTCGTACTACTATTTTGGCCTACGTCAAGGGTATGTACGGGTGGGTTCAAATTAACCTGGATAATGATGGGCAGAACTTGACATGTGACTTATGATATTTTGACCTCACGCCAAGGTCATAAGAGCATGGGGCAGAAATCACATCGAGAGTTTCTAAAGAAACTGAAACTTGCCAGATATGCGCATACCTTCAGGAGTGTGATGACGTGAGCGGATTCCGTCACGTTATCATGCGATGATAGTTGGATCCCGATTCCCACTGATGAGTTAGTTTACTTCTCGGGTGACCCCGACTAATTCTTCTTTCAGGTTTGGAGGAGAATTTGAGATGACAGTGGGAGGTTTCCAGATTAGATAAATTGGTAACCATTCTGATCTAGGTTAGAGTGCACGCTGAGTGTTTCTTTTCTCTCTCTCTTTGGCAGCGACCATTGACCTGACCCTAAGACTATGACTCAGTGACCAAATTAACCGAACCTTCTTAAACACTGGCTTTTGGATTGTCAGAGTTGCAAACATGATTGCCACTCCTACTTTTACCCTTTTCTCCAGGACACCCCGTATTACTACGAACGTCCACTTCCATTGGACAAAACCATCGTATGGTTATATACGAACTCGAAGGAATTTATTCGAGGATGGTTTCCGGTTCTGGAGAAAACGAATAGGACTATTCAGTTGTCTTTTCCTTTTACCTTCTCTCAGGTTGCGAGTACTCCTTTGTTTAGGAGATAGTACACCTATTACGCAAATTGGAAAGTCTTCTTCCAAACCTTAGGCTGGTGCCGACCGGTAGGGAATGAAGAAAACCAATTAGCCTAACGATGGTGTGCAGAAGGTATTAAGTTAAGAAAAAGCAAGGAATTAGTAAGAGGGCAAAGTAAACTGCGACTGCTATTCACGACCAAACCAAGTATTTCTTCGCCAATCCTAAATCACCTTTGTATTTCTCCAGGACACTCCGTATCACTACGAAGATCCACAGTTTATTGGATACTCCATCGTATGGTTATATACGAACTCGAAAGGAACTTGTTCCAGTTCGGGGATGGATTCTGGTTCAGGACAAATAGGAATAAGGTTTATTCGGTTGTCTTTTATCTTCACCTTCTCTCGCTTTGCGAGTGTTCCTAGGATTAGGACAGTACACCCATTATGCTTTTTGGATAGTCTTCTTCCAAACCATAGGCTGGTGCCGAACGGTAGGGAAGGAACAAAACCATTTGGCCTAAAGGGGTGTACAGAAGATAATGACTAAAGACATAGAAAGGGATTTAGAAAGATGGCAAAGAATTACACGGTTACAGTTGTGAATCTAGATAATGGAAGATACATTACTAGGAATACCGGGATACCCCATCGAAACATTTCAATGTTTCAGTTTCACTGTGGACTGTTAAAAGAAAACTGATTTCCCGATTAGATACTTACTCCAGGGTATGTATTTACCAGGTATGATTCTCACATCTGTGTGGTTTTACAGATGATGAGTGGGAGTAAGTTATTGGGAATTGGGTGATCATCCTCATTATATCGGGATTCGTTGTAATCAGTGATATTTGAGGAAGTCACCTAGGTTGTTTGCCAGTCGGCAAATATTTGGTTTTGAATATCCGCTGTTATGCACCAATTTCAAATTGATATATCTGTACGTCTATTTTCATAGTGTGAGATATACCTTTTTGAAATTATGTCTATGACATTTACCTATATCAGTGGATGGTTAGGTAAGGAGCATTAAACAGTGGTGTAATTCTTCTTAACCATAAGTACAGTTTTCAACCTACGACACACAGTGAATGAGTTATCAGACTCAAGGGACTTATACAGAGTATTGTATATTGTCCAGCGTCCATGAGGACAGAGGGGTTGGTCCTCGTACTATATTCGGTTTACTTATGACTTCTCTAGTTTTTAGACAAGTGTTTCGTAGAAATACAGGGTCCGAATTTTGAGAAGTTATAGGTATTTGAATAAAGTAGAGAACTAGATATTGCAAGTATCGGGATTCTTCAAAGTGATCGGAGATGTAGATACTTGAGTATGGTATTCAGTTGATAGTAGTGATTAAGAGAACTTGCTTCTCTTTCAGGTTACTCATAATTGGAAGCATTCCTAAGTTGAGTAACGCTGATCGGCCTCCTTCCTTTTAGTTGACATGCACTGGAGACAGCTGCATGATTTGAATCTGGTTCAATTAAATCAGTGGCTCTGGTTCTATATTGGATATAGAACAGTTCATATCTTAACGATGTTAAGGTACGGGGAGTTGTCTGGCTTATGATTAAAACCAGACTCTGGATAACTCAAGGCACGTTTCTGTAATGGCTGTTTGTGGGTTGACCCAGGCTATGACGAGGGTTGACTTTCTACCATCTGGAAGATCAATAGTGATATTGTTCTAGACTCGCCACTGTTTTAATAAAATAGATTTTTTCAGAAAACAGTAGTGGGGTATGGTAGAACTGGAAGTGATTCCAGAACCACAAACGATTACTGAAGATTTGATAGGAACCTAAAGATTCAATCTGGTTTGACATTCCATTGGCCACTCCGCATATTTGGTGGGTAACCTCAGGCATCCGAGAGGTACTCCGGTAGCCTCAAGGACGGTGGTAGGGAGGTTCTTGTTTACCCATACTTGCCATTGCTGTTGTTCCAGACTGTGAGACCCGGCAGAAGCATGAGTATAGCGTCGTTCTAAACTGGCTTTAGAAGTGTACGTCTATATGACTCTGCCAGAGGGTTGTCGTAGTCAGTGGGAGCAGCGGAAGCATTGGTGGACAAGTGGCTTATGTCTATTTATAGACTAAAGCAGATATAGCGGAGATAGATCATCAATTTTTGATGTGACAGTCATAGGTTTGACTTCATCAGAATAGGGGATGGATCTGTTGAGAAGGTAGTAGGGTGTGATGTCCTAGTATTTGGATGACATACACAGAGTAGGAAAAGAAACTCCTATACTACGATCGGTTATACTTTTGTCGTCACACAGTGTTTTCTCCACAAAGGAAATGGATTTTATATCTGATATACTGGTCACTAGATCTAGGGTTTTAGATCTAGATTTGGGTGGTTTCCCAATCAGGGTACTTAGACAGCATTCTATGAGTATTTAGAATGGACGACTCCTGGCACGGTAGTATACCTGCAGGTAATGGAGTCACCCTCTCTAAAGGTGTCTTACAGAATAAAGTGGAGAGGGATGTGCATGATTGGCAGATCACTTGCTCAGGCAATTGAGTCAATCATGAGATGTCAAGTACCACACCAGATGTTGTTCTTGCACTACATGCAATAAGTTAACATTAATCCAATCCTGGAGAAACAGTCGGAAGCAGTTTTAGAACATAAGTGGATCTTCTAGGGATATGATAACGACAGCCTCATTCGGGAGACAGTTATCATTCCAGGCTTCCAAGGTGACCTGGACGACAAGGAGGTTGTCAGAGTTATAGTTTTTCCTTCTGACGAGGGGCAGTATTTTGGACAGGTGGTCCAAGGCAATACTGAGGGAGGCATGGCGCAGGATACTGATTAAGTTCAGTTGACGATACAGTCTAAGAAGTTTGGATTTGGAGTTCATTTATGAGCTAGGTCCCATCAGACATCCAGACACATTCTAAGACAGGTATTGCTCATTTTGGGAGATAGGTTTCTCCGCGAACTTGAGATATAGAGAGACATAGAAAGAAACTTCAGAGCGGATCCACTCACTGAGGCTATTCCTCGAACGCAATAGTTTCGCAAACGAGCTTTGTGAGACTGACTAGTAGAGGAGTTGGGTGTTCGGTAACACACGGGCTGTGAGTATGCAACACCGCAATAATTAGCCTTGAGTGCAAGTGGGAGATTGTTGGAGATAGTGCCCTCAGAGTCAATTATTGGATCACAGGCACGTGATTGCAATGATTGAGGGAGGACCTGTCCCAGTAGGACAGTCTTACTCGAGATGATAGTATGCTATCTGGTTTATCTTTATCATCGTGTACTGCTTTAGGTGACCTGACATGTCGCTATTACACATTGATAGAGCCCCTAGGATTCTTGCTTGACCACCAGCAGTATGAGGGCGATCATATAAGTGGGAGCTGGGGTCTATAAGCACATCCTTAAAAGGTCCCTAGTTGTGGGAGTTTCGAGACAGGGCATCGATACTCCAGAGTAGACTAGTGTGTACATTCGAGACTCCGACGAGGGGCGGTGGCCGGTCTCACAAGCCACTGGTGTCAGTTGGTTCACCTAAGATGTATAGAGGTGCTCATTGGGTTATGAGTACACCGGACAGGACTCGCCGGGAACATGCTAGTTGGTCTTATACCTAACGTCAGATAGCAGTTCCCTGGTGACATGTGTACAGATTAGTTCATCGACCTAGGCATCGTCATTTGTCTCGTGTGAGTTCCCACAGTACTTTGATTACTACCCTACCACGCTCAAAGGAGACGTGCAAACAGGTTTTAGTTGGGTACAGTCCCGAGCCACATGGAGGCAGTGAGCGGATCTTCAGGGGTTCGTCTCTCCCGGTATTGGGGGTGAGGTCGCGCTGTGTCTAGGAGAGCCATTACATGAAGCCCTCGGCCGAGGCAGGAGATTTACTGGTAGGTATTCCAGTAGTATCTCAGGGTATTCTGGGCTACACTCCGACACGACTTGTATCGCATTTGGGGGTCTGACTTTTACCAACCCACTAGGCCCGCCATGCGATGCTCATAGACGAACGGACCGGACTGTACGGATATTGTCACTGACAGGCTCAGTAGGGTGTCAGGATGAGTTCGCTCATCGACGTCCCTTTTGGTCAATACCTGGTAGCCCGTTACGTATTGGCTTATACCTCTAACGTGCTAGTGGTTAAATCCACAACCAAGGTGTTGACGAGTCTTTAGAGTCCCCCACATTCAGTTACACAAGCTTTCGGGCGAAACGCTGTAGAGGCCGTATGGAGATATGGCACGGTTCGATCAGATACGTGCGGTATTGCACGGATCAGGATCGGACGGTTAGTACTTGAGGCCGTATGAATATATGGCAGTGTTCGATCAGATACGTGAGGTATTGCACGGATCAGGATCGAACGGATAATACTAGCCGGCTTTGGTTTAAGCCGGATCCTAGTATAGTACAGTGTAGATTTTGTCTCATTGCATTTGTATTTCGGTCGGAATACAGATGTGGGTGTGTATACACAGTATCGGGGTTTTCCTGTAATTTATTACGGGACCAGTTTTCTGGAGTTGCCAGTTTGCTTTCCGTTTCGGCCAATTTCCTTTGTATCGTTCATTGCCGAAGATTGGTGGAGGAGGGCTTATTTTCATTTATGCAAATAAGCAATTTGGAAGGGGGTCTTTGCATATTATTGTATCATGATGGAGGACCATCCCTTGACTTTCCATGGTTCATGATCGCTTGACTTTGTGAGCAATCATGGTTGTTGATGATGGTTGTTTTGGAGTGTGGGTTGGTTTGTGATCATTTCCCTTCATGATTATCTTTATTCCCTTGCATTATGGGTGTGGTTCTATCATCTATTCACCACTCACTCATTCTCTCCTCTCCAATCTCATGGCCGGCCTTGCTCTTTCATGGGGCTGTCCAAAATTCTAGTGGGGGGATTTTTGCTCTTTTGGCTTGGTAAAATCCCACAAGCTCCTCCTCCAAAAAGCTTCTATCATTCCTCTACTCAAAAGGCAACATCCACTACCCCAAATGAGACATGAGCACTACACATTCTACAGCAAACCTTGGGCACGTCGGCTCTCCAACTTTGTGCCCGAGTTGCCTCGGTATAGAGGTGGGAGCCCGTAAAAGAAGCAGGCGACGTGGTGCCCTTTCCGGCGAGAAGGTGGAGACCGGACATTCCGCGGGAGATCGGGACGACGGCAAGAAGACCGGAGGACACGGATCACTCGGTATATCTCTCTTTCCCAACTTGTAGTTAGCTAGGACTAGTTAATGGCCCGATCCGGGTTTTTAGTGCGCGGTGGTGCCGGTTTAAGAAAATTTAAGTTAACCATCGCTTCCGCATTTGGCCTAAGGATGGAGGCCGGGGCACCGCCGTGCACTTACAAAATCCGTTCAAATTTTCATCTTATGATTCTTGCCAGTCATGTCTCAAAGGTAAAATGACCAAAACTCCGTTTAGTGGACACGAAGAAAGAGTTACGGAACTCTTGGGACTGATACATAGTGATGTATGTGGTCCCATGTCTACACATGACAGGAATCGTTCATCGTACTTCATTACATTCACTGACGATCTCTCGAGATACGGACATGTGGTCCTGTTGAAACATAAGTCTGAAGCTTTTGAGAAATTCAAAGAATATAAGCACGAAGTCGAGAACCAAACGGGTAAAAATATTAAGATCCTTCGATCTGATCGAGGAAGAGAATACTTGAGCAATGAGTTCCATGACTATCTAAAAGAGAATGGGATTCTCTCTCAGCTTACTCCTCCATATACACCACAACACAACGGTGTATCAGAGCGGAGGAATCGCACCCTATTAGATATGGTGCGCTCGATGATGAGCACTACTGAGTTGCCTATTTCCTTTTAGGAGTATGCGCTTGAGACAGCCATATACCTATTGAATCAAGTTCCATCTAAATCTGTACCTACCACACCATATGAGATATGGAGTGGGAAGAGACCATATTTTAAACGAGTTAAGATATGGGGTTGTCCGGCCTATGTCAGAAGGCAAAATCCGGACAAGCTCGAGGCACGATCAGTTCTTTGCAAGTTTGTGGGATATCCAAAGAATTATCAAGGATATATTTTTGTCACGACCAAAAATATTAGCTCGTGACCAGCACTTAAATCACGCGACGTCTACAGGCGTAACGAAAATCAAGTAAGCTGAAACACAGAAATCTAAACCTTTTTAAGAAATAAAGAGGTGAAACTTTGAAATAAAGGTATAGTAAATCATGTTTTGTCTTTTGAAAATTTGGGCAACACCTCCTTTGTAAAAACTAACCCCGAAAACGGGTACAACAAGGAAAAATATAAAGCATCCCCAAACAGGAGCAAATCACGCCCAACGGCGGAAACAGCCACCACAAGTATAAATAACAAGTATACGACGCCCAACGGTGAAGATCCACACAAGGAAAAGTAAAGCAAGACATCAGCCCCAAAAGCAAACATAAAACCCATCGCTCAAGTCTCACAACTACAAGTCTTCTAAGCCTGCAACATATACAATAACTAGTTTCTGAATTGATGGAGTGACTAGATACAATATGAATAAGGAAAACAAGAGGGGCACGATCCAACATGTACAACCTACCGAAGCAAAACTCCCGAAAGCAAGATGTATGCCAGCGATGCCGCAACTGATCCATGCGGCCAACCTGCAAGAACTTTCTCACAACGGGGGTGAGTTGCCAACTCGTGAGTAGAAAACATCATCAGGTAGAAATCGAAATAAACAACGATTTCGAGGTCAACTACATCATAAAGGTAATACTATGATATCTAGGGTGACCGTATCTAAACAGTTTATATCATTTTAGCTCATTTTAACACAAAGCTAGATGTTTTAATGAAGTACGATGAACGATTCCTGGCATGTGTAGACATGGGACCACATACATCACTATGTATCAGTCCCAAGAGTTTCGTAACTCTTTCTTCGTGTCCACTAAACGGAGTTTTGGTCATTTTTCCTTTGAGACATGACTGGCAAGAATCATAAGATGAAAATTTGAACGGATTTAAATATCCATCCTTATGTAACTTAGCTAGTCGTGTCGTATTGATATGACCTAGTCTTCTAAGTCTGCAACATATACAATAACTAGTTTCTGAATTGATGGAGTGACTAGATACAATATGAATAAGGAAAACAAGAGGGGCACAATCCAACATGTACAACCTACCGAAGCAAAACACCCGAAAGCAAGATGTATGCCAGCGATGCCGCAACTGATCCATGCGGTCAACCTGCAAGAACTTTCGCACAACGGGGGTGAGTTGCCAACTCGTGAGTAGAAAATATCATCAGGTAGAAATCGAAATAAACAACGATTCCGAGGTCAACTACATCATAAAGGTAATACTATCACATCTAGGGTGACCGTATCTAAGCAGTTTATATCATTTTAGCTCATTTTAACACAAAACTAGATGTTTTAAACAATCTAGTGATCACAATCATCATAAAGCGGCATAATTAAGTCATCCAAACTATTTCTACCATTTTATCTCATCCAAAACATGTTTTAGTGAAACCTAGTTTGCTAATTATCTCAATTAGATAAATAAGAATTTAACAAATATCATTCTCACAAATGATTAGGTTATCCAAGTCTACACTTCAAGATTAACCACATTAACCATTCAAAACGCTAACTAGTAAACTGTAAAGTGGTTTAAGAAATTATACCGATCGATCCGTGTCCTTCGGTCTTTAGCTATCATTCCATGCTCCTCCCGGCATCTCCGATCTCCGGTCTCCTCGTCGAAGTGGCACCATGTCAACGAATCTTTATACGGGCTCCGCTTCAAACTGAAGCAACTCGGACTTGAAGTTTGCTAGCCGACATGTCCAAGATTGAAGTAGAGAGAGTGTAAAATACTTTGTCTCAAGGCACCCAATGAATTGGGTGAAGGTAAATGAAGTTGCCTTTTTGGGAATCGATGAAATGAGCAATGAAATTTTTTCTTTGGAATTTTTTGTGCCTGAAAAAAAATTCAGCCCTCATCAATGTGAGGCTGGCCACTATATAATGAACATTGAAAATGTTCACGGTGAATTAGATTGGGGGGTGAGCACAAGGAATTTCGAAGGTGGCCATATCCAAACCTTATCACAAAAATATCTTATGCAAATATCCTTAGCATGACAAATGAACATTGAATGCAAAGCCACCTCATCTCATGACTCACACAAATCCAAAATCCGCACTCCACAAGAAGATTCGGCCATAACAAAAGAAGCAAGGAAATGGTGGCCAAAAATGAATACACTCATAATAACCAATAATTAAGTGCATAAATTACACATTAAAATAATATTTAATTTGGGGAAAAAATTCTATGTGAACCAAAACTTCCAATTGACCCTCAAAGCCCGCGCACTAGAACTATTATAGTTAAACTAGGCGCTGTCAAGTCTGTACAGAGATTTGATCACAATCGGGTTAAAACGGAAAATACCGACTATTTTACCCTAAAACAGAAAAATTCATATAACGATTTCAGAAACGTTAGAATCTTCCCCCCTTAAAGAAATTCGGTCCCCGAATTTAAATTAAACCCCTAATACAAAAAAAATTCAAAATCCAACTCAATCAACAGGGATCCGAAATCACGGAAGCAACAGAAATAACATAGCGCGTCGCATGCGCCTGAAGCCGTGAATGAAAACTCAAAGCCGAACTCCGTCAAGCGTTTCGTAAATCATCGGACTCGCACGCATATCATCGAAGTTATAATAGAGATACAGACCTCGAAACCCACTACTGAAATCCAATACACACTAAGCAAATGCTATAATATGTATATAGTATAACATCCGTTTTGAAGAAAAAAAATGTCTCCAAAAACTAAAATAACATATGCAGAGTCTTTTTCTGAATCGCCGTGTGATGTGTAACTCACGGCGCAAATGACAAATGCTTATTTGTAAAGTAATAATATACTCTCATATAAGTTTTGCTCAAAATATGCGTTCCGCCCTTTTTTACAATATCCCAAAAGGTTTTCCTTTGTGAATGCTCGTCTCACTCGCAGACACGTAAGAAATAGCGAGACTATAGCTCCTTTTTGAAAAACCTCTTGGTAACTTTTTATGCATGCAAAGTACACATGTACTTTCCTCGGATCAGTCCAGCCAGGGTACTACAAAGTACAGGACCTCATCATGAAAACAAAGTGCATAAAAGCAATATCAGCCTCAAAAGGCGAATCCAACAATCACGTGCTTCTGGTGCGCAAGGAAATCCAAATACAATACAAGTGCCACAATATGCACAAAAGTAAGACTAGGTGCAACGGGTGTACACGAAAGCATCTGTCCAATGCAACTAGAGTGCACGACAGTAACAACTAGTGCATCAAAAGTGCCCGAAAATATCAAACCAGTGCAACTAACATGCACGAACGAAAATCCCAATCGAGTGCATCAGGTGTGCACAAAAAAAATCATATCACGCGCCCAATGTGCGCGAAAGTTCTAATCAAGTGCATCCATCATGCACAAACGAAATCGAAATCAAGTGCATCCCACATGCACGAAAACGAACATCAAGTACACACGCGTACGAAAACACAAATCTGGTAAACGAATGCTCAAAGACATAAATCGGGTGCAACAAATGAACGGAGTATAAACTTAGTGCAACCAATTCACGAAATACGAATCCGGTGCATCCAGTCCATGAAATACCAATCCTGTGCATCCACTGCACGAAATATCAAATCCTGTGCATCCACTGCACGAAATATCAAATCTAAGGCACAAAATCGACATCAACAGAACGGTGTATAAAATATATATCTCAAGTGCAATAACTATGCACAAAAATTTAAATACCCATGGTGCATGAAAACCATGTCCTAAAACTCAATCATCAAAACTCAAATCCAAGCGATATAAGCGTGATACTCAGATCACAACGCAAATTGCAACAAATGATATTGAGGTACACCTCCTACAATGTCGAAAAATGTCGATACGCCCAAACTGGCAGAGCAAGAACATCCTCTTGCCTCCTGCTCACAGTCTGGCGTCTTCTGTCTTTGGGTCCTTATTTCTCTGTGGATCACAAATCTTGCACTCTATCGGCTCATCTGCCTGGTCAGCTGTGCTAACGGAAACGATTCCGCTCTGGCACTCCTCAGGTCAACTCTCGGCCAATTAGTATGATCACTAATAAATCAGCACATCACTGGCGTCGGCCTCTGGCCCTCTGAATACACGTGACCCAACTGATCCTCGGTGCAAACTCATCGCAGCAGTGTCTTGGAAGGAACTGGCTCAAGGTCTCTTCCGATCTTGCCTATACCGAACTGTACGGAGGCTGGTACACTCACAAATCTTTTCTCGCTTTCTGGACTTCTACGTTCTCAGCACAACATTTTCTCGGGAACTGGTCGTATCCCAACGTCTCTGCATACATATCAGATCACTAATCTCGACTAGGAGTAACAACAGCTCGTCAGCATCACGCATGAACCTCTTGTTCCACTGATCTTTATTATCGTCCACTTTGACATCATGCCATGCTATCTGCGTACTGCAAATGTTCTCGGCGACAATTAATCCGGAATCTCTCTCGCACAGACTCCAAATTACAAACTCGGTATCTTCATCACTCTGTAGAAGATATCAAGCCTAACGCGTCCTCGAGAACTCATCCCAACTATCGGAGGAATACTCAATACTCATCCGTTTTTCGATCAACTCACAACATATCTGGGTGAGGTAAACTGGTCAGTTTACTGATCTCACATCGGAACATCCGACGAACAACGTCATCTCTGGATCGATCTACTCTAGATCTGAGTAAGACTCTCCAGACTGGAAATCTTCAACTCAACAGGGCCTGCGTCGGCGCATCAAATCTGACGAATCACTTTCGTCTCTCAACTCAAGATAGACTAGCTATCACCTGTCACATCTCTGCCTGGAAGCTCCAGCAATCTCAGCTCGTAAGCTATGGAAGCGACATCACATCAATCTCAACAACAGCTGGGTCATCTGTCTACACGGTCGATGACATCACAATCACTGAGGTATGCTGTACATCAACAGTCCTCTTACAGCAGGCAGCCTCTAACAATGGCCCGATCATCCGGTACAAAACCGTACACTCATCTAAAACGAGAGGTCACAACACAACACTACATCGATACATTCCCATGTCACCAGAAAACACGATGGTCAGCCCTCGTCCACGACGAACTCGCCCTGACCGTATCACCAGCAGCAGCTCAATCTGCGCTCAAACCATGGTGACAGGAACCTCAAACAAGTATCGACGAAAATAGATCAAGTGATGAAATGAATCAACAGATCCAGAATGAATATATGATCATATGGAGGAACGGAATCAGTGAGAGTATGATCACATAAACGAATAGAATCAAGGATCTCAAATGGATGTATAACCAAGGAAGACAAATAGAATCACCAGTCTCAAGATATGTACATCCTAAGGTTTCTTAAGTGGAGTATCGTATCGTAAATATGCCGCAGAACATACGTACGGTACGTCACTCTACTTAAGGTACCAACTCTATCAATCAGGGTCGGCCTATGAAACGAAAGTTCGAGTCTAACACCCCCTTGTTCAAGTCTAAGTTCCATAAGGTCAAGCCTAGGTTCCTGTCACGTCCCGAAAGTACGGAACATGACCGGCACTTAAACTACGAAACGTCTCGAGGCGTACGTAATCTAAGTAAACCGAAAACCCAGAAATCCAAACCAAGAAAAGAAGTAGAGTGAAGGAAAAACCAATTTAAAACAAGTAGTTTTAATAGCATAAGCCGAATTATGCGGTTTTAAGAACATCAAAATTTACTGAAAATTTCGGCAGAGTCTCCTTTGTAAATACTGGCCTCCAAACGGGATACAACATGAATAGTATACGAAATCAATAAAAAGGCATCCCCAAGCGGGAGTTAGCTCTTCGTCAATCGACGGTCACAACCACACAAGCACTATAATATACAACGCCAACGGCGAGGATCAAAATTCAAAAGGAAACTCAAAACCACAAGAAAACCACAGAAATAAAACGCGCGACTCTAAGGTCGAAGGAATAACATCACTGGTCTCTATCTCAAATAAATACATGTTTTGGTTGATGGAACTTCTAGATACAACATAATAACAATATACAAGATATAATGATGGGTGCGATACAAATAAACCCACCTACTAGCAAATCACCCGGAAATGGAAAGAGTGCCAGCAAGCCGTAATGAAACCTGTACAGCGAAACCTGCAAGAACTGTGGTACAACGGGGGTGAGTTGCCAACTCGTGAGTAGAAAACATCTACGCACAGGAATCGCATAAATAACGCAACCTAGGTCAATGATCATAATATATCCTCAAATACAAGCATAACATGTAGCCTATAACAATGGCTAGGGTAAATATCTAACCTGAGTGTAATCTCATGTGCCTGTGTCAGTGTCTCAGGTAGCAATATATCATATGAATGAGGTATGAATGCATGAAAACAGAATACATGTAAATGAAGAAACTATTTTCATAATTTAGTGTGATTTCCTTGTATTTTTAAAATGAGTTATCATAATGAAATCAGCATAAAACAGTGCCTAGCATCGGCACAAAACGTAATCCCAAAGTCTCGATATCTCTGTATCACAGTCTCTGTACCTCAATATCTCGAAATCTCAATGTCCCAATCACAATATCTAGGGCGCCGTCAGTCCAGACCGACCCCTACCATCCATCTCAAGACCACGACGGTATCCTCCGGATATCCGACGCGTCGGGTAAAATCACCGGTAGGTAGTGTTCCCCTGCCAGGCTCACATCGTCATCATCACGCGCTTCTTGCCCCGGGGTACCTTACCGGGTCCACCATGTTCCCGAAACGGTTCATCCGCCTCCTCAAATCGGATCTCGAAATCCATCAGCAAACTCATGGAGGACGACTCATACATCATGGGAAAAACCACACTTTTTTATTTAAAAGAGCGAAATCTGTTTATATAAGTTTTGCGGTTTTGCCCCCAAATCCAGAAAGTTTCATAGAAATCCGAATCCAGATCATCAATAGCATGTAAAACCATGAATATAGGCATAACAATGAATAACAGTATGCATGAAGTGACAAGTAATAACTACAATGTTAAGCTGGCATATGAGGCAGGTACACTAATATCATGTCAAATTACTAACTAACAAGCTAAGTCAAGCAATAATATTTTCTAAGGTGTACGTGACATGGCAATTACCGATGAAGATGTGTGTGAGCCGGCAAGTAAGTGTACGTGTGTCACGACCCGAAAGTAAGGAACATGACCGGCACTTAGACTACGAACGTCTCAAGGAGTACGTATGCTAAGTAAGCCGAAACCCAGAAATCCAAACCAAGAGAAGTAGTAGAGAATAGGAAGAACGATATCAAATCAACCTGTATGCAACATAATATACAACGCCTAAAGGCGAGGATCACAACAGAAATGGAACTCAACCAGCAAGAAACTCAAGAAATATAACATGCTACTCTATGGTCGAAAGAATAACATTACTGGTCTCTATCTCAAAAAATACAAGTTTGGTTGATGGAACTTCTAGATACAACTGAAATATAATATACAAGGTATAATGATGGGTAAGATACAATAAACCCACCTACTAGTAAGTCACCCGAAAAGAAACCGTGCCCGCAAAGCCATAATGAAATCCGTACGGCAACACCTGCAAGAAACTGGGGCACAACGGGGGTGAGTTGCCAACTCGTGAGTAGAAAAAGATCTACGAACAGAAAATCGCATGAATAACGCAACCTAGGTCAATGATCATAATATATCCTCAAATATATGAATAACATGCAGCCTATAACAATGGCTAGGGTAATATCTAGCCCGAGTGTGATCTCATGTGCCCGTGTCAGTGCCTCAGGTAGCAATATATCATATGAATGAGGTATGAATGCATGAAAACAGAATACATGTAAATGAAGAAACTGTTTTCATAAATTAGTGAGATTTCCTTTGTATTTTTAAAATGAGGTATCATAAATGAAATCAGCATCAACAGTGTCTAGCATCGACACAAAACATAAATCTCAATGTCTCAAAACCTCAGGCTCCGGCCATCCGGACTGGCCTGTATCATCAAATCTCAGTACCTCAATATCTCGAAATCTCAATGTCTCAATCTCAATATCTAGGGCGCCGTTAGTCCAGACCGGCCCCTACCATCCATCTCAAGACCACGACGGTATCCTCCGGATATCCGACGCGTCGGGTAAAATCACCGGCAGGTAGTCTCCCCATGCCAGGCTCATCGTCATCACCACGAGCTTCTTGCCCCGGGGTACCTTACCGGGTCCACCATGTACCCGAAACGGTTCATCCAACTCCTCGAATCGGGTCTCCAAATCTATCAGCAAACTCATGGTGGACGACTCATACATCATGGGAAAAACCGCGCTTTTTATTTAAAAAGAGAAAGAAGAAGTTTGTCTATGTTTTGCGGTTTTCCCCAAATCCAGAAAATCTCATGGAAATCCAAATCCAAAACCTCAATAGCACGTAAAAAGTGAATATATGCATGAGAATCCATGAATGCGGCATAACAATGAATAACAGTATGCATGAGGTAGCAGGTAATAACTATAATGTCTAAACTAACATATAAGGCAAGTACATTAATATCATGTCTAAACTATTAGCTAACAGGCTATGTCAAGCAATAATATTTTCTAAGGTGTACGTGACATGGCAATTACCGATGAAGATGTGTGTGAGCCAGCAAGTAAGTGTACGTGGTACATACGCATCATCAGTAATGGTGCTGGTGTCCTAACCACAAGATATCAACAGTAGAATATGAAGCATAATATAAGCATGTGATGCGGAGCAAACAACAATAATGAGCGGGAGCTGAATACTAGACGCAACGATAATTAATCTGTTTTAACCTAATATAAGTCCTACAATGGTGCCTTTTGAAATAACACGAATCGTGGGGTTTTGAAAATAGGGGCTACGGTGTTTTTAAGAAAGATACGTTTTTTGAAATATCCGTAGGATCCCTCAGGATGTCTTAAAAAAATACGCACGATTCGTAAGCTTTGAAATAGGTAGGAACCGAATCTAATCTAACAACTAACTAAACTAAAGGGCTACGCTATAAGCTAGACTACAAGTAAGGAAACTGCCTAACATCTGAGTCGATACATATACATACCTATATATATATTAGTCGGTGATCCCGCCTCAATAATATCATATCCGATACCATATCTATAATCAGACATCCCAAGTCAAGAGTGCGGATCAATCATCAAGATATAGCTCGTACGTAAATCCGTCGTACGGCATCCCCAAATCTGGGTACGGGTCAATATCATATTCCTCACACTATTCCTCTGGTATCCTCTTTATCCAAGATCATAGTCTACGGTACTGACCTATGTCTAGTACAATACTAATATCCTCAATATACTCATGATCTGACTACTGATCGACAATCTCGTACAAACCGATATCGTCAGCACATATCATCATCAAGGGGTATACATCGCCCAATACGGCCTAATATCAATATCCTAGCATATTATGCCTCATATCACGATCACATGTCGACCATTTATTTATAACACTATTCACCCGTATCGCCGCCGCAAGATCCGCTATAACACCAGGACGTACCTTAAGTACGAATCTTGCCATATCACCGAGATCACAACCACAAACAAATCTCATCGACTCAGCTCAATCCCAAGTATCCTCCTCAAATCCGTATGTGAACACATAGTCCCATACCCATGTGAACATATAAATATATTCCCATACACGCACATATGAAATAAGGAATGTATGCAAGTATGTATATGTGTGTATGTGTAAGTGTAGTGCACCCACTACCTAAGGTTTCGTAACCATGCACCAATCCAACACCAATATCCATCTAAAATCATCAATAATAAATCCTAACATATCATAAATTGTTGGTGTGTATACGCATCCGTATACATCACCACGTACTGCGGGGGTGCTATACGCCATCCACCCGACTTCTCCCCGTAGATATAAATCTACTCACCTGGTCCTCGCTAGCCAGTACCGACGTCGCCACGCGCTTGCTTGTCGTCTCGAAGTCCACATGGGGGTACCTACATATCATAACGCACCATATCACATTAAAACTAAATTCGAAATCGAAACGGCATACGAAAATCAAATCGGCACGCGTATCACGCATAGGTCCAAACCTATCGCCTACGCATGCAAGAATAGTCAAACCAACCCTCGATGTCGATGTACAAACGTCAAACCATCGAGAAAAATCCAATCACACTCATTTGCACATTCACGAACACAAATTTTAATATAAACTAGGTTAAAACTCACAAAAACCTCAATTTTGCTTAAAAAGTCATTTTTCCGAAAATCTAGCAAGCACAATTCGCCGTTTTTGTACAAAACAGGATGTTTAAATGAATGTAGCGGCCAATATATTTATTAAATATCTTAAATAAGTCGTATAAACAATTTCCGGAATTTAATCTCATTAAATTCCAAAAATCCTAATATTCTAGTTTACCAAAAATACCCTTTTTAACAATTTCAATGCAAAATGCACAAACTACAATCTAGCTTAGAATTGCATGATCCAAAGAATTAAACCACACTTAATAAAGTTAATAAAATGATAAAAACCCTAACCATATTTTTAATCTCACATATAAATGCATTTCACAAAACCCTAGTTTGCACAAAAAAAAGCTTAATTTGGACATTTTTCAAGTAACAACTTGTAATATGCAACTAGATAAATTTTAACAATTTTTCAAGATGTTAGCTCACATCACAAACCATGCACAAGTGATCACCACCCAATTTCAAAACAAAACCCTAACTAGAATTCCTTAATCATACAATTGAACCCACATAAAACCAAATTAACACTTAATTAAGCTAACTACAAGCAATTAACAACAATTTAAGCAAAAGGGTTAGAATTTACCCAAACAAATTGAAGATCCCACAAGCACACTTAGCCTCCCAAATAGCAATCTTGTTCCCTAGATCCATACTAGAATGGTCAAGTAAAAATGGGTAGGGATTTGATTTTGATTTTGTGGGATTTTTGAAGCATTTTGGATGATTTTTTGATGGAATTTTGTGATGAAATGAGAGGGGATTTTTTGTGAGGGGCTGCTGTTGGAGGGAGAGGGGAGGCTCGGCTGGAAATGGGGAGTGGAAGAGAGAGAGAGAGTGGTGTGGGTATAAGGAATGGTCAAAGTCAACAAAGTCAAGCTTCTTTCTTTATTAAACCCCTTTTTCTTTATTCTTCTCTTGATTTTTCTTTTAACAACTCAAGTGGGGAAGATGAGGGGGCACTTGGGCTGCTGAATTGGAGAGGGGAGAGAGGGTGTGGGTGAGTGTGGATGAGGGAAAAATGATAAATGATAAATATAATACCCCAAACATCCATTTACGCTAAAAAAAAGCCTTTTTTCTTGAATAATTTCTAAACCGTTTTGGCAAATGATTTCGTTCCAAAAACCACATGATAAAATTTTATTTAATGTTTTATGATGCACAAAATTTGTTTCAACTCATTCCAATTTGTAATTTTTCCTAATTAAATGTATTAGTGACGGCTTAAAATAATAATAAAATAATATTTTTTTCAGAAAATTTGAAATTTCACCCGCGGATCAATAAACACCAAATAATAGCAATTTCATAGCTAGAATATGTATATTTAATTTTTATAATAAGATATTTGTATTTTGACTTTTTACAGAAAACCCCCTTATTTTACCGTTTTTTCGAAATTTCACCGAAACGATTTTCAAAACGTTACAATCTTCCCCCCTTAAAAAAATTCGGTCCCCGAATTTAAATTAAAAATCTCCCCAAATACTAAAACATCTAAACCAAAACCATCAAGTCGTCGGAGCTCCGAAATTGTAAATACATAAAACAATTCGTAGCGCAGCGCATGCGCATGAAAATGAGCATATAACTCAAATCACAACTCCGTCAAGCATCCCGAAATCATCGGAGTCATGGGGAAGACATCAATGCCAAATCCAAGGCAAAACCAATATGATATAACTCGAAACTATACATGTAAATATCGAATCTATATATGTATGTATCTGAAGGAAATGCATGCCAAATCTCTTTAAGTCGCTGTGCAGCGCGTATAACACTGCACAGTGGCGGACGTCTATCATAAGAAAATAACTATATACATATATACCTTTGTTTGAAATGTATGTTCCGCCGTTTTGGAAACAATTTAGAAGGGTCTCCTTGTTTTAAACATTTCATGTCATATCAGACACGTAGGTAAATACTGAGGCTATAGCTCGCTTTTTGGAAATCCCTTCAATAACTATCAATGCATGCAAAATATATTCAGGTACTGTCCTTTGACTAGTCCTGCTCAGTACGAAAACACATAGCGATATCATAAAAACATACCGCTCTATACGAAATCAATCCCAAAAATATACACATGAATGCTACGTGCGCCTGGTGCGCACGGAAATCAAAATCCATGAATGTGCCCATACATGCGCACAGAAACAACATCTAAGTGCATCAGGTGTGCACGAAATATCTGTCGTAGGCAACATGTGTGTCTGACAGCAAAATCGGGTGCATCTGACATGCACGAAAAATCTCGAATTAGTGCATCTGGTGTGCACCAAATCGCATCTCGTAACAGGCGCCCAACAGGCGCTAAAAATCCAATCCGGTGCATAAAATGCACAAAACAAATGTCGAGCATCACCCTCCAAATCGAAATCCAGTGTATCCAAGTGCACAAAATACATGTCACTGCACTGCCAGCATATATAAACTATACAGAGTGCAGGAACCAAATCGCGTGCGTGCATACGCACAAAATCAACTCAACTGTTTAAAACCGTAAAATCACAAACATGTGAAACTAAAGCACGAAAACGATATCAAGTGCAACACTGTGCAAAGATCGTAAATCCTCAATCATCAAAATCAAATCATACGAATAAATCACCCAAAACATCGAAATCAATAATGGCGGAACAGTACCGCTCAAGTGCATCCTCTAAGAATCTCGGCCAACTGTCACGGTCCCTAGTGGGACGTCTCGTCGATGATCATGAACTCTGTCCTGCTGATGTGCGTAACCATGACCACTCCTGGGTCAAGGTCTTCACTGTGAATTACCAATCTTTCGGTCCATCGGCTCATCCGCCCTGTCAGGTGTGCTAACGGGGATGATTCCATTCTGGCACTTCTCTGGTCATCTATTGGTCAATCATCGCGACCACTCGTAAGACAGCATATTACTGGCGTCGGCCTCTGGCTCTCTGAATGTACGTGACACCTCTGATCCTGGGTGCAAGTATCATTGCAGCAGTGTCCTGGAAGGAATCCTGCTCACGGTCTCTTCCATGTCTCGTCTCTGCCAACTGTCCGGAATTCATTGTCCTTTCCTATATCTGCATCTTGCTCTGGAACGTCTGCATACTCATCGCAACTCCTTCTGGAAGGTAAGTCCAAGTACCATGCCTCAGCATGCGCATCACGTCTCTGATGTCGGCGGAGTGGAACGTCATCTCATCTAGATCTGGTGCGAACCTCCTACTCCACTTTTCTCTAATGTCGTCTGCTTTGGACTCGTCTCGTCGCGGCTGCATGGACTGAGCTCCAATGACTATCCTCATATCTGGAGTCTCCCAAGAAATGCATCTCACCATCTAGCATCCGAATTAAGTCGAGCCATCCGATCGAGTTGTCAAAACCTCACAATCCCCCAAGAGCTCAACCTCTTGGGCACAGTTTAATAGTATCGAGTACATACCACACCATCGGTGGTCCAGCCGTAGAAGGGCAAACCCAAGCCTCACTAATGGCGCCGTAGAACTGCCGCAAACCCGAAGGTTCAAAGGCTTTCACACGGTCATTAAGTCGAGTTAGGGTTTCATTCTTCTAGAGGGACCATAGAATTTCCTGCATGTCTTTCCGACTACTTTAAACTTGGAATAATAGGTTTCTGACATTCGATCGTCTCTGTCGACTCCCAACGTCTCCACGTGAAGTCGTCTCTAGCTGGAATCCATCTATCTGATGACCTCGCATCGGGTTAGGCGAACGATCCACATGTCCTAGTCATTCATCCACGATGACTAGCGACCTTCTATCATCTCTTAGTATAACTCGTTCTGCACTAACTCCAGCATCTGGGGCAATACCTCGTCATTCGCAGCAATAACTGTCTCGCTCGTCTGCACGCCGAACAGTGCCTCGAACATCATGAATAAGCAACACACCAACGGTCATCAAGATCTGGCTGGCCTCTATCATTAGCTCAATCCTCTAATGTCGATCAGCACATCCGAGTAACCTCATAAAGGCGATCCGCCAAACGCTCGTGGCGCGGAAACACAGTCAAAAGACACCTCTCTATAATCGGGTGTCGCCGGAATCATGCCCTGGTCAGTCCTCGTTCGTGCCGAGCTCGTGCTGACCGCAACTCTAGCCGTAGCTCTCCCTGCCCGTAATCGTGGCAGCAAAACCAAACTGGTACCGATGAGGCTAGATCAGGAAGGAATATAATACTGAACAAGGAAATGTACATCCTAAGGCTTCTTAAGTGGAGTGGCGTGTTCGTAAATATGCCGCGGAACATACCAACGGTACGTCACTCTACTTTAGTCACCTATTCCATCAACCAAGGGTCATCCTACGCTCCGAAGGTAAAACCTAACGCTCTGATACCAACTTTGTCACGACCCGAAAGTACGGAACATGACCGGCACTTAGACTACGAACGTCTCAAGGAGTACGTATGCTAAGTAAGCCGAAACCCAGAAATCCAAACCAAGAGAAGTAGTAGAGAATAGGAAGAACCATATCAAATCAACCTGTATGCAACATAATATACAACGCCTAAAGGCGAGGATCACAACAGAAATGGAACTCAACCAGCAAGAAACTCAAGAAATATAACATGCTACTCTATGGTCGAAAGAATAACATTACTGGTCTCTATCTCAAAAAATACAAGTTTGGTTGATGGAACTTCTAGATACAACTGAAATATAATATACAAGGTATAATGATGGGTACGATACAATAAACCCACCTACTAGTAAGTCACCCGAAAAGAAACCGTGCCCGCAAAGCCATAATGAAATCCGTACGGCAACACCTGCAAGAAACTGGGGCACAACGGGGGTGAGTTGCCAACTCGTGAGTAGAAAAAGATCTACGAACAGAAAATCGCATGAATAACCCAACCTAGGTCAATGATCATAATATATCCTCAAATATATGAATAACATGCAGCCTATAACAATGGCTAGGGTAATATCTAGCCCGAGTGTGATCTCATGTGCCCGTGTCAGTGCCTCAGGTAGCAATATATCATATGAATGAGGTATGAATGCATGAAAACAGAATACATGTAAATGAAGAAACTGTTTTCATAAATTAGTGAGATTTCCTTTGTATTTTTAAAATGAGGTATCATAAATGAAATCAGCATCAACAGTGTCTAGCATCGACACAAAACATAAATCTCAATGTCTCAAAACCTCAGGCTCCGGCCATCCGGACTGGCCTGTATCATCAAATCTCAGTACCTCAATATCTCGAAATCTCAATGTCTCAATCCCAAAATTTAGGGCGCCGTCAGTCCAGACCGGCCCCTACCATCCATCTCAAGACCATGACGGTATCCACCGGATATCCGACGCGTCGGGTAAAATCACCGGTAGGTAGTCTCCCCCTGCCAGGCTCATCATCATCACCACGAGCTTCTTGCCCCGGGGTACCTTACCGGGTCCACCATGTACCCGAAACGGTTCATCCAACTCCTCGAATCGGGTCTCCAAATCTATCAGCAAACTCATGGTGGACGACTCATACATCATGGGAAAAACCGCGCTTTTTATTTAAAAAGAGAAAGAAGAAGTTTGTATATGTTTTGCGGTTTTCCCCAAATCCAGAAAATCTCATGGAAATCCAAATCCAAAACCTCAATAGCACGTAAAAAGTGAATATATGCATGAGAATCCATGAATGCGGCATAACAATGAATAACAGTATGCATGAGGTAGCAGGTAATAACTATAATGTCTAAACTAACATATAAGGCAAGTACACTAATATCATGTCTAAACTATTAGCTAACAGGCTATGTCAAGCAATAATATTTTCTAAGGTGTACGTGACATGGCAATTACCGATGAAGATGTGTGTGAGCCGGCAAGTAAGTGTACGTGGTACATACGCATCATCGGTAATGGTGCTGGTGTCCTAACCACAAGATATCAACAGTAGAATATGAAGCATAATATAAGCATGCGATGCGGAGCAAACAACAATAATGAGCGGGAGCTGAATACTAGACGCAACGATAATTAATCTGTTTTAACCTAATATAAGTCCTACAATGGTGCCTTTTGAAATAACACGAATCGTGGGGTTTTGAAAATAGGGGCTACGGTGTTTTTAAGAAAGATACGTTTTTTGAAATATCCGTAGGATCCCTTAGGCTGTGTTAAAAAAATATGCACGATTCGTAAGCTTTGAAATAGGTAGGAACCGAATCTAATCTAACAACTAACTAAACTAAAGGGCTACGCTATAAGCTAGACTACAAGTAAGGAAACTGCCTAACATCTGAGTCGATACATATACATACCTGTATATATATTAGTCGGTGATCCCGCCTCAATAATATCATATCCGATACCATATCTATAATCAGACATCCCAAGTCAAGAGTGCGGATCAATCATCAAGATATAGCTCGTACGTAAATCCGTCGTACGGCATCCCCAAATCTGGGTACGGGTCAATATCATATTCCTCACACTATTCCTCTGGTATCCTCTTTATCCAAGATCATAGTCTAGGGTACTGACCTATGTCTAGTACAATACTAATATCCTCAATATACTCATGATCTGACTACTGATCGACAATCTCGTACAAACCGATATCGTCAGCACATATCATCATCAAGGGGTATACATCGCCCGATACGGCCTAATATCAATATCCTAGCATATTATGCCTCATATCACGATCACATGTCGACCATTTATTTATAACACTATTCACCCGTATCGCCGCCGCAAGATCCGCTATAACACCAGGACGTACCTTAAGTACGAATCCTGCCATATCACCGAGATCACAACCACAAACAAATCTCATCGACTCAGCTCAATCCCAAGTATCCTCCTCAAATCCGTATGTGAACACATAGTCCCATACCCATGTGAACATATAAATATATTCCCATACACGCACATATGAAATAAGGAATGTATGCAAGTATGTATATGTGTGTATGTGTAAGTGTAGTGCACCCACTACCTAAGGTTTCGTAACCATGCACCAATCCAACACCAATATCCATCTAAAATCATCAATAATAAATCCTAACATATCATAAATTGTTGGTGTGTATACGCATCCGTATACATCACCACGGACTGCGGGGGTGCTATACGCCATCCACCCGACTTCTCCCCGTAGATATAAATCTACTCACCTGGTCCTCGCTAGCCAGTACCGACGTCGCCACGCGCTTGCTTGTCGTCTCGAAGTCCACATGGGGGTACCTACATATCATAACGCACCATATCGCATTAAAAATAAATTCGAAATCGAAACGGCATACGAAAATCAAATCGGCACGCGTATCACGCATAGGTCCAAACCTATCGCCTACGCATGCAAGAATAGTCAAACCAACCCTCGATGTCGATGTACAAACGTCAAACCATCGAGAAAAATCCAATCACACTCATTTGCACATTCACGAACACAAATTTTATTATAAACTAGGTTAAAACTCACAAAAACCTCAATTTTGCTTAAAAAGTCATTTTTCCGAAAATCTAGCAAGCACAATTCGCCGTTTTTGTACAAAACAGGATGTTTAAATGAATGTAGCGGCCAATATATTTATTAAATATCTTAAATAAGTCGTATAAACAATTTCCGGAATTTAATCTCATTAAATTCCAAAAATCCTAATATTCTAGTTTACCAAAAATACCCTTTTTAACAATTTCAAAGCAAAATGCACAAACTACAATCTAGCTTAGAATTGCATGATCCAAAGCATTAAACAACACTTAATAAAGTTAATAATATGATAAAAACCCTAACCATATTTTTAATCTCACATATAAATGCATTTCACAAAACCCTAGTTTGCCCAAAAAAAAGCTTAATTTGGACATTTTTCAAGTAACAACTTGTAATATGCAACTAGATAAATTTTAACAATTTTTCAAGATGTTAGCTCACATCACAAACCATGCACAAGTGATCACTACCCAATTTCAAAACAAAACCCTAACTAGAATTCCTTAATCATACAATTGAACCCACATAAAACCAAATTAACACTTAATTAAGCTAACTACAAGCAATTAACAACAATTTAAGCAAAAGGGTTAGAATTTACACAAACAAATTGAAGATCCCACAAGCACACTTAGCCTCCCAAATAGCAATCTTGTTCCCTAGATCCATACTAGAATGGTCAAGTAAAAATGGGTAGGGATTAGATTTTGATTTTGTGGGATTTTTGAAGCATTTTGGATGATTTTTTGATGGAATTTTGTGATGAAATGAGCGGGGATTTTTTGTGAGGGGCTGCTGTTGGAGGGAGAGGGGAGGCTCGGCTGGAAATGGGGAGTGGAAGAGAGAGAGAGAGTGGTGTGGGTATAAGGAATGGTCAAAGTCAACAAAGTCAAGCTTCTTTCTTTATTAAACCCCTTTTTCTTTACTCTTCTCTTGATTTTTCTTTTAACAACTCAAGTGGGGAAGATGAGGGGGCACTTGGGCTGCTGATTTGGAGAGGGGAGAGAGGGTGTGGGTGAGTGTGGATGAGGGAAAAATGATAAATGATAAATATAATACCCCAAACATCCATTTACGCTAAAAAAAAGCCTTTTTTCTTCAATAATTTCTAAACCGTTTTGGCAAATGATTTTGTTCCAAAAACCACATGATAAAATTTTATTTAATGTTTTATGTTGCACAAAATTTGTTTCAACTCATTCCAATTTGTAATTTTTCCTAATTAAATGTATTAGTGACGGCTTAAAATAGTAATAAAATAATATTTTTTTCAGAAAATTTGAAATTTCACCCACGGCTCAATAAACACCAAATAATAGCAATTTCATAGCTAGAATATGTATATTTAATTTTTATAATAAGATATTTGTATTTTGACTTTTTACAGAAAACCCCCTTATTTTACCGTTTTTTCGAAATTTCACCGAAACGATTTTCAAAACGTTACAACGTGGTACATACGCATCATCGGTAATGGTGCTGGTGTCCTAACAATATGATATCAACAATGCAATAAGAAATTATAACATAAGTATGCGATGCGAAGCGAACCACAATAATAAGCGGGAGCTGAATACTAGACGCAACTGTAACTAACCTGCATTAATCTAATATAAGTCCTACAAATGGTGCCTTTTGAAATAACACGAATCATGGGGTTTTGAAAATAGGGGCTACGGTGTTTTTATGAACAGATACGTCTCTTGAAATATCCGTAGGATCCCTTGGGCTGTCTTTTAAAATACCCACGATTCGTTAGTTTTTGAAATAGGTAAGAAGTCTAATCTAATCTAACAACTACACTAAACTATACGGCTGAACTAACCAGCTGAACTACAGGTAAGGAAACCGCCTATCTTCTGAGTCGATACATATACATATCTGTATATGTGTAGTTGGTGATCCCGCCTCAATAATATCATATCTATAACCAGACATTCCAAGTCAAGAGTGCGGATCAATCATCAATATATAGCTCGTACGTAAAACCGTCGTACGGCATCCCAAATCTGGGTACGGGTCAAAATCATATTCATCACACTATTCATCTGGTATCCTCTTTATCAAAGATCATGGTCTAAGGTACAGACCTATGTCTAATACAATACTAATATCATCAATATAGTCATGATCTGACTACAGATCGACAATCTCGTACAAACCGATACCATCAGCACATAGCGTCATCAAGGGGTATACATCGCCCAATGCAGCCTAGGATCAATATCCTAGCATAACATATCATATATCACGATCACATGTCGACCATTTTATTTATAACACTATTCACCCGTATCGCCGCCCCAAGATCCGCTATAACCCCAGGACGTACCTCAAGTACGAATCCTGCCATATCACTGATATCACAACCACAAACAAATATCATCGACTCAGCTCAATCCCAATATCATCCTCAAATCCGTATGTGAACACATAACTAAAAAGAATCCCATGAGCACATATAAATAGGAATGTATGCAAGTTTGTATGTGTGTATATGTAGTGCAACACTACCCTAGGGTTCGCAACACTAAAATAATCCAACACACCAATATCCATCCTAAACATCGTTATTAATCCCAAATAACATATAATAATTGTTGGTGTGTATACACATCCGTATACACCACCACGTACTGCGGGGGTGCTATACGCCATCCACCCGACTTCTCCCCGTAGATATAAATCTACTCACCTGGTCCTCGCTCGCCGGTGCCGACGTCGCCACGCGCTTGCTTGTCGTCTTGAAGTCCACATGGGGTACCTACATATCATAACGCACCGTATCGCATTAAAATCCGACTCATGACCAAAACGACTCACGAATCCCATATAGGTCAAAACCTATGGTTCGCTCTCTCAAATCAACCCAAAACCCTCGACATCGGCGTACAAATGCCGAGTGATCGAGAAAAACACAAACGCGCCATTCGTGGTTTCAAAACCCACAAAAAATATATATAAAATAGGGTTTACTTCATCAAAACTTCAAATTCGCTTTAAAAGCTATTTTCCGAAACTCTAGTAAGCAAAATTTAACCGTTTTAGTACAAAACTTGCTATTTAAACAAATCTAGCGGCCGCAATGTTCACTAATTAGCTTAATTAGGCTACATAAACTTTAACTAGATTTTATCACACTAAACTGTATTAAACCAAAATTTTTAGTTAGCTCAACAACCCAATTTTAACCATTTCGAAGCAACAATCCACAAATCCATAACTAGACTAGGTTTGCATGTTCTAAAATGTTGATCTACACATTATTTAGCTAATAATGTGATAAAAACTCTAACCATATTTTAATCTCATATTTTCGAATTAAATCTAAAAACCTAGTTTGCAACAATTAAGCAATTTGGACAATTTAGTTGTAACAATTCGAAATTTAGCAATTAGGTTAGGTTTTAGCATACTAAAGATGTGAAACCACACATCACAACCAAACTCAAGTGATCAAACCCTAGCTCCAAATCAAAACTCTCACTTGAATTTCAAAACCCTCTCTTTAGATTTCAACTTTCAATTAAACCCATAATAAAACACCTAATTAGCTTGGATTACAACAATTATTAACAAGGTAACAATTAGAGTAAGATTGTACCTCACAAAACTAGAGAGCTAGCATGAAAATCTTGGTCTCCAAAATGGCTTCTTGCTTCATGAATCCAAGCTAGATGGGTCAAGGAATAATGGGTAGGATTTAAATTAGGAGATTAATGAGGTTTTATATGGATTTTGGAGGCATTTTGTGATGAATTTTGTAGTGAAATGAGAAGGAGAAGATGAGGGGGGCCTGCAGCCATAGGCTCGGCTGAAATGAGAGAGGGGATGGGTGAGGAGAGAGAGAAAGGATGGGGTTTTGTGGCAAAAGTCAAACAAAACCCATACCCCAAAGTCAACACTTATACACTTTATTCTTTATTCATTCTACTCTTTTGTTGTTTGCTTGGACTTTTCTTTTCACAAGTGGGGAATTGGGCTGCAAGGGTTCGGCCACAAAGGAAGTGGGGGTGGGTGAGTGTGGGTGTGTGTGTGGGATGAGGGAAAATGATAAATACAATACCCCAAACATCCATTTACACAAAAAAAGCCTTTTTCTTCGATATTTTCTAAACCGTTTTGGCAAACGATTTCGTTTCAAAAATCACATGATTAAAATTTTAATTAATGTTTTATGATGCACAAAATTTGTTTCAACTCATTCCAATTTGTAATTTTCCCTAATTAAATATATTAGTGACGGCTTAAAATATTAATAAAATAAATTTTTTTTCAGAAAATTTGAAATTTCACCAGTGGCTCAATAAACACCAAATACTAGCAATTACATAGCTAGAATATGTATATTTAATTTTTATAATAAGATATTTGTATTTTGACTTTTTACAGAAAACCCCCTTATTTTATCGGTTTTCCAAAATTTCACCGAAACGATTTTCAAAACGCTACAATCTTCCCCCCTTAAAGGAATTCGGTCCCCGAATTTAAATTCAAACTCCCCCCAAATACAAAAACATCTAAGCAAAATCATCAAGCCGTCGGGGCTCCGAAACCATAAGTACATAATACGCATCATAGCGCAATGCATGCGCATGGGCAATGAGCATATAACTCAAAATCAAACTCCGTCAAGCATCCCGCCATCATTGGAGTCATGGTAAAGACACAATGTCAAATCCAATACAAAACCAATATGCTATAATCGGAACTACACACGTAAATATCAAATCTATATATGTAAATATCTGAAGGAAATGAATGCCAAACATATTCAGGTACTGTCCTCTGACTAGTCCTGCCCAGTACGAAAACCCATAGTAAATATCATAAAAACGTACTGCTTTATAGGAAGAATCAATCCCAAAATACGCGTATGCGTACTACGTGCGTCTGGTGCGCACGGAAATCAAAATTCAAATATGTGCCATACATATGCACAGAAACAACATCCAAGTGCATCGGGTGTGCATGAAACATCAGTCGTAGGCAACATGTGTGCCTGACAGCAAAATCAGGTGCATCTGACATGCACTAAAAATCTCGATTTAGTGCATCTGGTGTGCACCAATATCACATCTCAAAACATGCGCCCAACATGTGCGAAAATCCAAGGCAGGTGCATCCATCATGCATGAAATCATGAAATCCACTATCAAGCGCCGAACATGCGCAAAATCAAATCAGGTGCACAAGGTGCACAAAACAAATATCGAGTATCACAATCGAAAACGAAGTCCAGTGCATCTAAGTGCACCAAAGGCGTATCACTGCACTGCAAGCATATATAAACTATACAGAGTGCAGGAACCAAATCGTGTGCGTGCATACGCACAAAATCAACTCAAATGTCTAAAACCGTAAAATCACAAACATGTGAAACCCAAGCATGAAAACAATATCAAGTGCAACACTGTGCAAAGATCGTAAATCCTCAATCATCAAAATCAAATCATTCGAATAAATCACCCAAAACCTCAAAATCAATAATGGCGGCATAGTACCGCTCAAGCGCATCCTCTAAGAATCTCGGGCCAACTGTCGCGGTCACTAGTGGGACGTCTCGTCGATGAGCATGAACTCTGGCCTGCTGGTGTGCGTAACAATGACCACTCCTGGGTCAAGCTCTTCACTGGGAATTACCAATCTCTCGGTCCATCGGCTCATCGGCCTTGTCAGGTGTGCTAACGGGGATGATCCCGTGCTGGCACGTCTCTTGTCATCTCCTGGTAAATCATCGCGACCACTCGTAAGACAGCATATCACTGGCGTCGGCCTCTAGCTCTCTGAATGTACGTGACACATCTGATCCTGGGTGCAAGTATCATTGCAGCGGTGTCCTGGAAGGAATCCTGCTCACGGTCTCTTCCATGTCTCGTCTCTTCCAACTGTCCGGAAGTCATCGTCCTTTCCTGTATCTGCATCTTGCTCCGGAATGGCTGCATACCCATCGCGACTCCTTCTGGAAAGTATATCCAGTACTCTGCCTCGGCATGCGTATCGCATCTCTGATGTCGGCGGAGTGGAACGTCGTCTTATCCAGATCTTGTACGGACCTCTTTACTCCACTTTCTCTAATGTCGACAGCTTCGGACTCGTCTCATCGTGGCTACATGGACTGAGCTCCAACGGCTATCCTCGTATCGGGAGTCTCCCAAGAAATGCATCTCACCACCTAGCATCCGAATTAAGTCGAGCCATCCGATCGAGTCGTCAAAACCTCATAATCTCCCGAGAGCTCAACCTCTTGGGCACAGTTTAATAGTATCGAGTACATACCACAGCATCGGTGGTCCAGCCGTAGAAGGGCAAACCCAAGCCTCACTAATGGCGCCGTAGAACTGCCGCAAACCCGAAGGTTCAAAAGCTTTCACACGGTCATTAAGTCGAGTTAAGGTTTCATTCTTCTAGAGGGACCATAGAATTACCTGCATGACTTTCCGACTACTTTAAACTTGGAATAATAGGTTTCTGACATTCGATCGTCTCTGTCGACTCTCAACGTCTCCGCGTGAAGTCGTCTCTAGCTGGAATCAATCTATCTGATGACCTTGCATCGGGGTAGGCGAACGATCCACATGTCCTAGTTATTCATCCTCGATGACTAGTGACCTTCTATCATCTCTTAGTACAACTCGTTCTGCACTAATTCCAGCATCTGGGGCAATAGCACGTCGTTCGCAGCAATAACTGGCTCGCTCGTCTGCACGCTGAAGAGTGCCTCGATCATCATGAATAAGCAACACACCAACGGTCATCAAGATCTGGCTGGCCTCTATCATTGGCTCAATCTTCTAGTGTCGATCAGCACATCCGAGTAACCTCATAAAGGCGATCCGCCAAACGCTCGTGGCGCGGAAACACAGTAAAAAGACACATCTCTGCAATCGTGTGTTGCCGAAATTTCGCACTGGTCAGTCCTCGTTCGTAACGAGTTCGTGTTGACCGCAACTCTAGCCGTAGCTCTCCCTGCCCGTAATCATGGCAGCAAAACCATAACTGGTACCGATGAGGCTAGATCGGAATGAATATAATACTGATCAAAGAAATGTACATCCTAAGGCTCCTTAAGTGGAGTGGCGTGTCGTAAGTATGCCGCGGAACATACCCGCGGTACGTCACTCTACTTTAGTCACCTATTCCATCAACCAAGGGTCATCCTACGCTCCGAAGATAAAACCTCGCTCTGATACCAACTTTGTCACGTCCCGAAAGTACGGAACATGACCGGCACATGCCTTAAACTACGAAACGTCTCGAGGCGTACGTAATCTAAGTAAACCGAAAACCCAGAAATCCAAACCAAGAAAAGAAGTAGAGTGAAGGAAAACCAATTTAAAACAAGTAGTTTTAATAGCATAAGCCGAATTATGCGGTTTTAAGAACATCAAAATTTACTGAAAATTTCGGCAGAGTCTCTTTTGTAAATACTGGCCCCCAAACGGGATACAACATGAATAGTATACGAAATCAATAAAAAGGCATCCCCAAGCGGGAGCTAGCTCTTCGTCAATCGACAGTCACAACCACACAAGCAATATAATATACAACGCCAACGGCGAGGATCAAAATTCAAAAGGAAACTCAAAACCATAAGAAAACCACAGAAATAAAACGCGCGACACTAAGGTCGAAGGAATAACATCACTGGTCTCTATCTCAAATAAATACATGTTTTGGTTGATGGAACTTCTAGATACAACAGAATAACAATATACAAGATATAATGATGGGTACGATACAAATAAACCCACCTACTAGCAAATCACCCGGAAATGGAAAGAGTGCCAGCAAGCCGTAATGAAACCTGTACGGCGAAACCTGCAAGAACTGTGGCACAACGGGGTTGAGTTGCCAACTCGTGAGAAGAAAACATCTACGCACAGGAATCACATAAATAACGCAACCTAGGTCAATGATCATAATATATCCTCAAATACAAGCGTAACATGCAGCCTATAACAATGGCTAGGGTAAATATCTAACCTGAGTGTAATCTCATGTGCCTGTGTCAGTGTCTCAGGTAGCAATATATCATATGAATGAGGTATGAATGCATGAAAACAGAATACATGTAAATGAAGAAACTGTTTTCATAATTTAGTGAGATTTCCTTGTATTTTTAAAATGAGGTATCATAATGAAATCAGCATAAAACAGTGCCTAGCATCGGCACAAAACGTAATCCCAAAGTCTCGATATCTCTTTATCACAGTCTCTGTACCTCAATATCTCGAAATCTCAATGTCCCAATCACAATATCTAGGGCGCCGTCAGTCCAGACCGGCCCCTACCATCCATCTCAAGACCACGACGGTATCCTCCGGATATCCGACGCGTCGGGTAAAATCACCGGTAGGTAGTGTTCCCCTGCCAGGCTCACATCGTCATCATCACGCGCTTCTTGCCCCGGGGTACCTTACCGGGTCCACCATGTACCCAAAACGGTTCATCCGCCTCCTCGAATCGGGTATCGAAATCCATCAGCAAACTCATGGTGGACGACTCATACATCATGGGAAAAACCGCACTTTTTTATTTAAAAAGAGCGAAATCAGTTTATATAAGTTTTGCGGTTTTCCCCCCAAATCCAGAAAGTTTCATGGAAATCCGAATCCAAATCATCAATAGCATGTAAAACCATGAATATAGGCATAACAATGAATAACAGTATGCATGAAGTGACAAGTAATAACTACAATGTTAAGCTGGCATATGAGGCAGGTACACTAATATCATGTCAAATTACTAACTAACAAGCTAAGTCAAGCAATAATATTTTCTAAGGTATACGTGACATGGCAATTACCGATGAAGATGTGTGTGAGCCGGCAAGTAAGTGTACGTGGTGGTACATACGCATCATCGGTAATGGTGCTGGTGTCCTAACAATATGATATAAACATTGCAATAAGAAATTATAACATAAGTATGCGATGCGAAGCGAACCACAATAATAAGCGGGAGTTGAATACTAGACGCAACTGTAACTAACCTGCATTAATTTAATATAAGTCCTACAAATGGTGCCTTTTGAAATAACACGAATCATGGGGTTTTGAAAATTGGGGCTACGGTGTTTTTATGAACAGATACGTCTCTTGAAATATCGGTAGGATCCCTTGGGTTGTCTTTTAAAATACCCACGATTCGTTAGTTTTTGAAATAGGTAAGAAGTCTAATCTAATCTAACAACTACACTAAACTATACGGCTGAACTAACCAGCTGAACTACAGGTAAGGAAACCGCCTATCATTTGAGTCGATACATATACATACATGTATATGTATAGTCGGTGATCCCGCCTCAATAATATCATATCTATAACCAGACATCCCAAGTCAAGAGTGCGGATCAATCATCAATATATAGCTCGTACGTAAAACCGTCGTACGGCATCCCAAATCTGGGTACGGGTCAAAATCATATTCATCACACTATTCATCTGGTATCCTCTTTATCAAAGATCATGGTCTAAGGTACAGACCTATGTCTAATACAATACTAATATCATCAATATAGTCATGATCTGACTACAGATCGACAATCTCGTACAAACCGATACCGTCAGCACATAGCGTCATCAAGGGGTATACATCGCCCAATGCAGCCTAGGATCAATATCCTAGCATAACATATCTTATATCACGATCACATGTCGACCATTTTTTTTATAACACTATTCACCCGTATCGCCGCCCTAAGATCCGCTATAACCCCAGGACGTATCTCAAGTACGAATCCTGCCAAATCACTGATATCACAACCACAAACAAATCTCATCGACTCAGCTCAATCCCAATATCATCCTCAAATCCGTATGTGAACACATAGTCCCATACCCATGTGAACACATAACTAAAAAGAATCCAATGAGCACATATAAATAGGAATGTATGCAAGTATGTATGTGTGTATGTGTAGTGCAACACTACCCTAGGGTTCGCAAATCTAAAATAATCCAACACACCAATATCCATCCGAAACATCGTTATTAATCCCAAATAACATATAATAATTGTTGGTGTGTATACACATCCGTATACACCACCACGGACTGCGGGGGTGCTATACGCCATCCACCCGACTTCTCCCCGTAGATATAAATCTACTCACCTGGTCCTCGCTCGCCGGTGCCGACGTCGCCACGCGCTTGCTTGTCGTCTCGAAGCCCACATGGGGTACCTATATATCATAACGCACCGTATCGCATTAAAATCCGACTCATGACCAAAACGACTCACGAATCCCATATAGGTCAAAACCTATGGTTCGCTCTCTCAAATCAACCCAAAACCCTCGACATCGGCGTACAAATGGCGAGTGATCGAGAAAAACACAAACGCGCCATTCGTGGTTTCACAACCAACAAAATATATATATAAAATAGGGTTTACTTCATCAAAACTTCAAATTCTCTTTAAAAGCTATTTTCCGAAACTCTAGTAAGCAAAATTTAACCGTTTTAGTACAAAACTTGCTATTTAAACAAATCTAGCGGCCGCAATGTTCACTAATTAGCTTAATTAGGCTACATAAACTTTAACTAGATTTTATCACACTAAACTGTATTAAACCAAAATTTTTAGTTAGCACAACAACCCAATTTTAACCATTTCGAAGCAACAATCCACAAATCCATAACTAGACTAGGTTTGCATGTTCTAAAATGTTGATCTACACATTATTTAGCTAATAATGTGATAAAAACTCTAACCATATTTTAATCTCATATTTTCGAATTAAATCTAAAAACCTAGTTTGCAACAATTAAGCAATTTGGACAATTTAGTTGTAACAATTCGAAATTTAGCAATTAGGTTAGGTTTTAGCATACTAAAGATGTGAAACCACACATCACAACCAACCTCAAGTGATCAAACCCTAGCTCCAAATCAAAACCCTCTCTTGAATTTCAAAACCCTCTCTTTAGATTTCAATTTTCAATTAAACCCATAATAAAACACCTAATTAGCTTGGATTACAACAATTATTAACAAGGTAACAATTAGAGTAAGATTGTACCTCACAAAACTAGAGAGCTAGCATGAAAATCTTGGTCTCCAAAATGGCTTCTTGCTTCATGAATCCAAGCTAGATGGGTCAAGGAATAATGGGTAGGATTTAAATTAGGAGATTAATGAGGTTTTATATGGATTTTGGAGGCATTTTGTGATGAATTTTGTAGTGAAATGAGAAGGAGAAGATGAGGGGGGGCTGCAGCCATAGGCTAGGCTGAAATGGGAGAGGGGATGGGTGAGGAGAGAGAGAGAGGATGGGGTTTTGTGGCAAAAGTCAAACAAAACCCATACCCCAAAGTCAACACTTATACACTTTATTCTTTATTCATTCTACTCTTTTGTTGTTTGCTTGGACTTTTCTTTTCACAAGTGGGGAATTGGGAAGCAAGGGTTCGGCCACAAAGGAAGTGGGGGTGGGTGAGTGTGTGTGTGGGATGAGGGAAAATGATAAATACAATACCCCAAACATCCATTTACACAAAAAAAGCCTTTTTCTTCGATATTTTCTAAAACGTTTTGGCAAACGATTTCGTTTCAAAAACCACATGATTAAAATTTTATTTAATGTTTTATGATGCAAAAAATTTATTTCAACTCATTCCAATTTGTAATTTTCCCTAATTAAATGTATTAGTGACGGCTTAAAATAATAATAAAATAATTTTTTTTTCAGAAAATTTGAAATTTCACCAGTGGCTCAATAAACACCAAATACTAGCAATTACATAGCTAGAATATGTATATTTAATTTTTATAATAAGATATTTTTATTTTGACTTTTTACAGAAAACCCACTTATTTTATCGATTTTCCAAAATTTCACCGAAACGATTTTCAAAACGCTACAGTTCCAAAATATATACACCCTAGACCCCACATATTCAAACCTAGACTCGAACCAAAGTTAAACCTAGCGCTCTGATACAAACTTTGTTACGACCCAAAATATTAGCTCACGAGCAACACTTAAATCACGCAGCGTCTACAGGTGTAACGTAATTCAAGTAAGCTGAAACCCAGAAATCTAAACCTTTTTAAGAAATAATGAGGTGAAACTTTGAAATAAAGGTATAGTAAATCAAGTTTTGTCTTTTGAAAATTTGGGTAGCACCTCCATTGTAAAAACTAACCCCGAAAACGGGTACAAAAAGAAAAAATATAAAGCATCCCCAAATGGGAGTAAATCACGCCCAACGGCGGAAACAACCACCACAAGTATAAATAACAAGTATACGACGCCCAACGGCGAAGATCCACATAAGGAAAAGTAAAGCAAGACATCAACCCCAAAAGCGAACATAAAACCCATCGCTCAAGTCTCGCAACTATAAGTCTTCTAAGTCTGCAACATATACAGTAACTAGTTTCTGAATTGATGGAGTGACTAGATACAATATGAATAATGAAAACAAGAGGGGCACGATCCAACATGTACCACCTACCGAAGCAAAACACCCGAAAGCAAGTTATATGCCAGCGATGCCGCAACTGATCCATGCGGTCAACCTGCAAGAACTATGGCACAACGGGGATAAGTTGCCAACTCATGAGTAGAAAATATCATCATGTAGATATCGAAATAAACAACGATTCCTAGGTCAACTATGATATCTAGGGTGACCGTATATGCATATGTGCCAACACAAAAATAAATGCTTAACAGCAAGTGGATATCATCCAACAATATAGTCAATGCATGTATGCAGGTGGATCTCGTCCAACAATATAATCAATGCATGTATGCAGGTGGATCTCGTCCAACAATATAATCAATGCATGTATGCAGTGGATCTCATCCACGTGTCAACCACTGACACAAAACTCCTGCATGTAAATATCATAAAAGCATATGCAGGTAAATATGAGGATATATATCAACGTGTGTCCTTCGCGACACAACAAAATCATGGAAACCTGAGTGTCTAACCTCGACACTCGAAACATCATGAAACCCGTGTCTAGCATCGACACGTAAATCCTCATGCTCAGGCGCCGTCCCCACGACTGGCCTTGATGTCATGTCTGCACATCACTCCGATCGGTATCCCCACGATAACCGCCGAGTCCAAATACTATCACCGATAGATACTTGCCCGCCTTCCAGGCTCATCGCTTATCATCTGCGATCATCTTGTCGAGGGGAACCGAACCGGGCACTACCATGTAGCCGCACACGGCCCACTACATTCCTCGCATCGGGTATATATCACAAATCTCAGAACCGAGAAATCTCATGGAGGACGCACTGAAATATCATATCAAGAGAAACCGGGTTTTCAAACAATACATAGTTTCTTGAAATACCCCCACGGTGCTCAAAACCATAAATCACATGAAAACCATATCTCAATGCGTAAATCCATGAAAACTGATATATGCAACATAAAACAGCAATATGAGCATATTAACGGAAAACCGCTCTTTTAAAGAAATCTAGTTTTTAAAATATATCATGCTGTTCCCAAATCCTTCGAAATCCAGTGCAGCATCATATGTGGTGTACATGTAACTATAGCAAGATAAGTGTATCTACATGTAAGCAGGTTTGTATGATGCATCTCATAAGCTCAATAGAACAATAAGCAACGTCTCAATATCACATGTCAAAACAATACCACTTAGGGGTATATGCAGCTATAGCAAGATATGTGGGTGTACATGTCAGTATGTATGCATAATATGCATGTAGCTGTAGCAAAGTATGCATCATATAACAGGATGTAAGCATGTCCGTATATCTCATGCAACGTGGAACAGTGATATGAACATAGCAAATATATCATAACATGATGTAGCAATTCTACTGTGTAGTGACATAGCAATTATCGATGATGAAGTGTGTGAGCCGGCAATCTGTGTATGTGCAACATATGCATCATCGATAATGGTGTAGGTGTACTAGCATAGGTATATTTTATGCAATGAGAATAACATGATCGTAGCATAAAGTGCATCATCAGCTAAAAGCTATAAGGTATACGTGTCTACAAAATATTCAAGTCGGTGAATCCATCAATCGGCATCCGGCCTCACAACATCACGTACGTTACAAACCGTCGTACGACATCCTCTAAACAAGGGTATGGATAAATCAATACGTAAAACTCATCGCGTACGGTAATCCACGTACGGCAGCAATAAACAAATAGGGATTCTATCAACCTATACAATTACGGGGGTACGGATCTAAGCCTCGTACGGCATATCACTCAATATGCAAAACATTATCCATATAAATATACCTATCTCTCAGGTCACATCCATGTCAAACTCATATCAGGGGACCTACTAAGGTATCAGCAATCTCATATCGACTTGAATCTATATAACGACATATCACACTAAGTCATCATATCACATCGTATACTCGTTCATCCCATTAATATCTCACATCACATTTTATAAACATCACACTTGATCTCTTTCAATTCGCATCTATCATGATTCACTTATCATTTCATAATATCATATGTCAATATGTTCATTAGTGTCAACTTTCATCATTTTATCGTTATTAAATCCTATAATCATGTCCGTCGCATATCATTTATCAGGATATAATAATCAACGATAATCCATATCAATGTTTGCGGGGGTGCTATACGCCATCCACCCGACTTCCCCCGTAGATATAAATCTACTTACCTGCTAAACTCCTCACTTAGCCGTAGTCGATGCGGTTCGTCGTCTCGAAATCCACGCGATGGTACCTACAATCAATATGAAATCGCAATGCTATTATCATCAAATTCCGAAATCCAAAAACGGCACGCGGTGCGCTCGTAGGTTAGAACTTATAGACCGCGCATGCAAAATAACCAAACAACTCTCGTCGTTGACGTAAAAACGTCCAACGCCTAAATACAATATCCGGTCGCAAAACCAAGACATCCAAATACCGGAAAACATAGCCAAAACCCTCACTAGGGTCGCTATACATGAAAACTGACACACCAAAAACCCAATAGTACAAATACTCATTCACAACATAATAATTATCGTAGGTAATAATATTTACATCATCACCATGTCCATTAAAACTCACGTCTAATTTTTACCAAAAACCTAATAAGCAGTTTATATCATTTTAGCTCATTTTAACACAAAGCTAGATGTTTTAAACAATCTAGTGATCACAATCATCATAAAGCGGCTTAATTAAGTCATCCAAACTATTTCTACCATTTTATCTCATCCAAAACATGTTTTAGTGAAACATAGTTTGCTAATTATCTCAATTAGAAAAATAGGAATTTAACAAATATCATTCTCACAAATGATTAGGTTATCCAAGTCTACACTTCAAGATTAACCACATTAACCATTTAAAACCCTAACTAGTAAACTGTAAAGTGGTTTAAGAAATTATACCGATCTATCCATTTCCTTCGGTCTTTAGCTTTCATTCCACGCTCCTCGCGGCATCTCCGATCTCCGGTCTCCTCGTCGAAGTAAAACCATGTCAACGAATCTTGATACGGGCTCCCGCTTCAAACTGAAGCAACTCGGACATGAGTTTGTTAGCCGACATGTCCAAGATTGAAGTGGAGAGAGTGTAGATGTAACGTTTTAGAAATCGTTTTGCGAATTTTCCCGTTTTAGGGCAAAATTGTCGGTTTTTCCCGTTTTAACCCGATTTCGATCAAACGTCCGTATAAGCTTGCCGGCACCTAGTTTAGCTAAAATAAAGCTTGTTCACGAACTTTGGGAGTATTTGGGAGGTTTTGGTTCAGATAGAAATTTTCCCAAATAAAATGTTATTTTAAGCGGTATTTTGTGCACGTAAATCGGGAAAAAATTTCTCTTGTGAATAAATTAATTTTGTCACTATAATTATTTTAGAAGCTTCTTTTCAAATATCTAGACTTTTCTTTTGTGCAAAAGAAATTGATTTAAAAAAAAAGAAAAAAGAGAAAGGTGGCAATTAGTTTTAATTAGCATTTATTACCCTTTTTCCTAGCAATTTCCTCACACAAATTTCACAAAACTACCCCCATTCCTCCTTGGCCGAAACCCCTCCCCATTTCTGCCCTTTCCATTTCTTTAGCTCACTTCTTCATTAATCCTTCAAAATTCTTCAAGAAAATTCCTAAAATAAATCCACAAAAATCCTAAATAAAATAAAACCATCATTTTCCTTCACCAATCCTTCTTGGATCTTCAACAAAGCATGGTTTTTGATGCTAATATGATGGATTAAGTTTTAATTTGGTGTTCTTGGAGAGGTATAATTCTTACCTTAATCCTTATATTATTGTTTTAATCTTAATTTAGCTAATTTAGCTAGCTAATTATGTGTTTAGTTTAGTTTTTAAATTATGATTAATTCATTTATAATTGTTTTAAGAAATTCATGTTAGGGTTAAAGTTTGTTTAAGTGATTAGTGTTCATTTAAAGTGTTAATTTTTGTTTTGGAAAAGATTAACCTAGTAGAAAATGTTAATTTTTGCTAATGAACACTTTGGTTTAATTATGCAAATTGCTTACTAGGTTTTTGCTAAAACATAATTATCGAGTGTTAAAAATATAGGAATGGTTTAGATAGCTTAGTTAAGCTATTTTAAGGTGTTTATAATCTCTAGATATGCGTTAGCTTGAAACTAGTGCGAAATATTACGATAGGTTGCTTACTAGATTTCGGGGTTTTCCGACGTGGGTTCAATTGGTCGTTGCGAGGTTATATCTATTGTATTCCTCGTAATTATTTGTGTTGTGTTACGCGATCGGGACGATCGGGGTCTAGACTTGGTGTTTTGTAGTTTAGCGACCCCAGTTAGGGTTTTTGGCCGATGTCGTGCGCGATAGATGCGCTAAGCGCAGTGTAATTTTCCGGGCGTTTTCATCGCGTTTCGTTGACTTTTCGTCATTATAGGATATTTAGCTTATGTGTTGTATTTATGAAATTTTAGGTTCGCAAGCAGGGACTTCGGGTGCTGCGGACAAGGGGAAGCAAGTTGTCGGATTTTCATAGCTCGAGACCATCGGGGAGTAGATTTAACATCTACGGGGAAATCGCCCGTATGGCGTTATGCGTCGGGGCGAATATGATATGATAGCTGCATGTATTTGCATATTTGCTACTTTCATATGAATGTCATCGCATAGCATTATCTGTTGTACTTGAGTCGTACCTTTAGATATAACACATTACTGACCGTTCATGTTGCACGAGCACTAAATTGTATGCTACACCCACACCGTCTGTAATTACCATGACACGCACAAACACCTACATACGTGATATGGTAGTGGATAGGAATGATTGGAGTAGTAACTCTTATTCTATTGTACATATGAAATATTGTGGACACATACATACGTGATATTGCATTGGGCAGGAATAGTTGAGGTAGTGACCCTTATTCCACTTCACGTATATCTTGCTATAGCTACTTATTCATCATGCATACATATTGACATGTACACCCATATACTTGATTACATGTAGATACTTAAACCTTGCTACACTTACATGTACACCTCATATGATACTGCTTTTGTTTTCGAAGGATTTGGGAATCGCATGATATATTTTAAAGATGGATTCATTTAAAAGAGCGGATTTCCCTTGATATGCTCATATTGTTGTTTTATATTGCATATATCAGTTTTCATGGTTTTACGTATTGAGATATGGATTTCATATGATTTATGGATTTGAGAACCGTGGGGGTATTTTCAAAAAACTATGTATTGTTTGAAAACCCGGTTTCTCTTGATATGATATTTGATGCGTCCACCATGAGATTTCTCGGTTCTGAGATTTATGATATATACCCGATGCGAGGAGTGAATGGGCCATGTGCGGGTACATGGTGGGGCCCGGTACGGTTCCCCTCGGCAAGATGTTCGTGGTACAGACGATGAGCCTGGAAGGTGGGCAAGTACCTACCGGTGATTGTATTTGAACTTGGCGGTTATTGTAGGGATACCGACCGGAGTGATGTACGACATATCGTCAGGGCCAGTCGTGGTGACAGCACCTGAGTTATGAGGATTTACGTGTCGATGCTAGATACGGGTTTCATGATGTTTCGAGTGTCGGTGTTAGACACTCAGGTTTCCATGATTTTTACGTATAGTCGGTGGCCATACGGGGTTGATATCCTCATATATATATATATATATATACTTATAGGTACATGTTTTCATGATGTTTCGGGTGTCGATGATAGACACTCAGGTTCCATGAGACTTACAGGATGTGAGGGCCGATCTGAGGATGCGGTGCCTGAGGATTTGGGATTTGATGTGTCAGTGAGGGACACTGGTGTTTTTCCATGCTGATGATTTTGCATGAGATTTTATATTATATCATCCCACACTCAGGATTATTTTGATATGCATTGCTTCATGTAGTTGTAGTACCCTGATGATGTACCTTTAGATGATTGTTGCATATTCACTTATCATACTTATGCTATCGGATTACATGTGATAGATAGATCGCTGTTCGTGCATACTTGCGATTACTGTATGATATTATTTACTATTCACGAGTTGGTAACTCACCACCGCTGTGCCACTGTGGTTTGCAGGACTTACCCTCTGAGTAGTCGCGGCAGGGCGTCTTATTATCTCTACTTTTGTGGATACCGCTACGGTTGGCTGTGAGGCCTTGATTTTAGGTGGGTTTGCGGTTATCTGTTTATACCTTGTATATCTTTTATTGGATCTAGTATTCTCTATCTACCACTATGTTGTATATGACTTAGAGACGACTTTTGAGGATTCAATGTTATATTTTGTGGTGACTTTGGGTGCCGTGCTCGTGGGAGCCGGTTTTATTGAAAAGTTTTACTTCTTTATGCAGTTTTCTTTTATATTTCTTCGCTTCGGCGTCGTATATATGTTTGTGGTGGTTGTCTCCTCCGTTGGGCGTGATTTGCTCCCGTTTGGGATGCTTTTATTATTATCTATGTTGTACCCGTTTTCAGGGCTAATTTTTACAAAGGAGGTGCTGCCGAAATTTTTAAGAACGAAAACTAAACTTAAATATTTTTACTTGAAAATTTCCGAATGTTTAAAACTATGTTTTCTCCGTTGATCCAGTTTGGGTGGTTTAGATTTCTGGGTTTCGGCTTACTTGAGTTGCGTACGCCTGTAGACGTTACGTAGTTTAAGTGCAGGTTACGGACCAAATTTTGGGTCGTGACAGTAGAATACTTTGTCTCAAGGCACCCAATGAATTGGGTGAAGGTAAATGAAGTTGCCTTTTTGGGGATCGATGAAATGAGCAATGAAATTTTTGCTTTGGAAATTTTTGTGCATGAAAAAAAATTCAGCCCTCATCAATGTGAGGCCGGCCACTATATAATTAACATGGAAAATGTTCACTGTGAATTAGATTGGGGGTTGAGCACAAGGAATTTCAAAGGTGACCATATCCAAAATCTTATCACAAAAATATCTTATGCAAATATCCTCGGCATGACAAATGAACATTGAATGCAAAGCCACCTCATCTCATGACTCACACAAATCCAAAATCCCCACTCCATAAGAAGATTCGACCATGACAAAAGAAGCAAGGAAATGGTGGCCAAAAATGAATAAAATCACAATAACCAATAATTAAGTGTATAAATAACACATTAAAATAATATTTTAATTAGGAAAAAAATTCTATGTGAACCAAAACTTCCAATTGACCCCCAAAGCCCGCACACTAGCACTATTATTAAACTAGGTGCAGTCAAGTCTGTACAGAGGTTTGATCACAATCGGGTTAAAACGGAAAATACCGACTATTTTATCCTAAAACAGAAAAATTCATATAACGATTTCAGAAACGTTACAATTTTCTACCACGCAGAGGAGCAAAAAGTGTTTGTTTCTCAATATGCCACATTTTTAGAAAAGGAATTTTTTGCAAAAGAAATTAGTGACGAAGGGGTAGAGCTGGAAGAAGTTCCAGCAGCACAAACTACAACTGAAGATTTAGTGGAACCAGAGGATTCGATAGTTGCCAACGAATCTCAACATCTCCGCCGATCTAGTATGGTTCCTCATTCACCTGAGAGATACTACGGTTTTCTCATTGATGGTGGGAGCGAGGATTGCATCATGGAAGATGATGACCCGACTAGCTTCGAGCAGGCCATCACGAGTGGGGACTCTGTGAAATGGCTGGATGCAATGCGATCTGAGATGGAATCCATGTACACCAACAAAGTATGGACTTTGGAAGTTGCCCCTGAAGGGGTAAAACCCATTGGGAGCAAATGGATCTTTAAGAAGAAACTTGGTGTAGATGGAAAAGTTGAGACTTTCAAAGCTAGACTTGTTGCAAAGGGTTTTTGTCAACGACCAGGTGTGGATTATGACAAAACCTTTACTCCAGTGGCTATGCTTAAGTCCATCCGGATTCTACTTGCCATTGTTGCATACCATGACTACGAAATCTGGCAGATAGATGTTAAGACCTCCTTTCTAAATGGTGATTTAGTGGAGTGCGTGTACATGACTCGTCCAGAGGGCTTCGAAGACAGTAGGATCAGCGAAAAGGTGTGCAAGCTGCTTAAATCCATTTATGGGTTAAAGCAAGCATCGCGGAGTTGGAACATCGGTTTTGATGTGGTAGTCAAAGAGTTTGACTTCATCAAAAACGTAGATGAACCTTGTATTTACAAGAAGGTGGCAGAGAGTAAGGTTGTCTTCCTCGTATTGTACGTGGATGACATACTCTTGGTAGGAAATGATGTTCCTATGCTGCACTCGGTCAAGCTCTTCTTATCACATAGATTCTCAATTAAAGATCTAGGTGATGCCTCCTGCATTTTGGGGATTAAGATCTATAGAGATAGATCTAAACGGATATTGGGATTGTCCCAATCCAGGTACATTGACACCATACTAAAGAGGTTTAGTATGGAAGAATCCAAGCGTGGGAATTTACCCACGATCTCTGGACTCACTCTCTCCATAGAGATGTCTCCTAAGACTGATTTGGAAAGAGCTCGCATGCAAGGAATACCCTATGCTTCAGCAGTAGGCTCTATCATGTATGCGATGCTATGTACGAGACCCGATGTAGCATACTCACTGAGTGTAGTGAGTATGTATTAAGCAGATCCAGGAGGAACTCACTAGACAGCCGTGAAGAACATTCTCAAGTACTTGAGAAAGACTAAAGAGATGCTCTTGGTGTATGGTAACGGAGAACTCCAGGTGGAGTCCTTTACCGATTCGAGCTTCCAAAATGATAAGGGCGACTCTAAGTCGCACTCGGGATTTGTCTTTACCCTCAATGGAGGGACGGTTTGTTGGAAGAGTTCCAAACAGGAAACCGTGGCAGACTCAACGATGGAGGCTGAATACATCGCTGCCAACGATGCTGCTAAAGAGGTTTTCTGGATGAAGTAGTTCATCACTGAACTTGGTATGGTTTCATTCATTGAGCATCCAATACCTTTGTATTGTGATAACAATGGAGCTGTGGCTTTGGCCAAGGAACCCAGGTCCCATCAGAGATCCAGGCATATTCTGAGGTGGTATCATCTGATCCGGGAGATAGTTAATCGCTGAGAGATCGAGGTCAGGAGAGTTGACACGAAGGACAACACTGCGGATCCACTCACGAAGGCCATACCCCAGATACAATTTGGGAGACTCTTCGGGATGTTGGGTATGAGATACTACAACAGTTGGCCTTAGTGCATGTGGGAGATTGTTAGTTATGTATATGCCCTAGAGGCCATTGTTTTACATATAATGTATATTATAGTAGATGCTTGGATATATATAGAGAGGAATTTCTTGCTCGATATGATAGTATGCTATATGGTTTCATTTTGTCTTAACATGTTGACTTGTATTGGTTTACTATCTTGCTCTCACATGTTGATAAAGCCCTTAGGATATGTACTTGACTACTAGGACTATGATGCAGATCATACTAGTGGGGCCAGGGTAGTCCATGAGTACGTCCTATAATTGTTCCTAGTCGAGGGTGTATCGAGACAGGGCATCGATACTCCAGAGTAGACTTGCGTATACGCATCTTGACCCATATGATGGGCGATGGATGATCCCATATCCATTGGTGTTTGACATCAAAGATGGTGTACGAGTGCTCAGCGGAGACTGGGTACACTGAACGGACTCGCCGAAAACTCCTAGACGGTATTATACCTATCGTTAGATAGCAGTTCTCTGGTAACACTGGTACAGGTTAGTCTGTAGACCCAAGATCGTCATAGAGTCCTGTGTGATTCCCACTGTGTTTTGATTTCCACCTTACCACGTTCATGAAAACGTGCAAAACGGTGGCTTTTGGGTACAGTCCCGAATCATATGGAGGCAATGAGTGATAGGAGGGGTTTCGTCTCTCCCGGTATTGGGAGTTGATGTTGCGCTGCGTTCGATTGGCTATAACTAGAAGTTCCTGGCCAGGGCTGATACGGAGATCTACTGGTAAGTGTTATCAGTAGTTTCTCAACCCGTTATGAGCCTCACATCGACACGACTTATTGGTTACTGGGGTCTGACGTTCACCACCCTTAGACTGGATATGCGATATATCAGACGAAGAGACCGGACTGTACGGTAGTGTTACTGATTGGATTCGCAGGAGTATGTACCGGCTTGCTTGTTGATTTTTTGATCGCTCAATACCTGGGTGGCTGTTACGTTTAGCTGACCGCTTGCATCTTGTGGGTCTTTGATATGATCATCACCTACTGCCGGCGTGTTGACGAGTCTTTAGAGTCCTACACAGAGGTTTCCTGGCTTAGGAGAAACGGAGTAGGAGCACATATGATATGTGCGGGACCGGGATTGATATGTGTATGTGATACTGTATTCTATTCTCGCAATATGTGATATCGGCCGAGTATATATGATATAGTCGGGTTATCGGATCAAGTGTTGATTCGATAAAATGATACATACTATATTAGTCGGTTATATGTAGTATAGCCGGATTATTAAATCTTGTGTTGATTTAATAATTTAATGTAGAATTATATATTTGATATATTAAATTGCATTAACTAATATTAGCTCACTTAAAAATTACTTTTTCTCACTTAATCATACATTGATATATATGTGATATATGTTAATTGTATCATTTCCTTTTGTTACAAAATATTATATATATGTGTGATATGTATAATTGTAACATGCAACTAGGGTTTATGAGATTCACACCATGATTAGGGTTTATGGTTGGAATTATATATTTATTTTTAGATAATTCAAATTGTGTGGATATTGTTGAGATATTTATCCATGTTGACTTAGTCCACCCTCTTTGATATTTCTAAGATATTTATTAACCTAACCTTAATCCTAGCTCATGGTTAATTCTTTACATGAGTTAGCCATGACAAAATTAAACCATGGTTGCATTTCTAAGCTACACAATAATTCATTAATCACTTCTTCTTCTTCTTCTTCCTCAAAAAGGAGCTTGCTTGATTTTTCCAAGTGATGAAAGATTGTGAGAAATAGAAAATTAAAGAGAGCAAAATTCCTACTTCATCATCCTCTTCTATACTAGCCATATAGATTAGTGTGTTAGCTTCACTAATCCATAATTAGTGAAGAGATAGCTTGGGTTTGTGATTCCTCAAGGTAGATCATCTTGGATTGTGAATACTTCAAGCTAGCATAGATCATTCACCTCATGGAGCCTCTCTAGAGTCCAGGAGCTTGATGATCGTAGCGAAGAGACCACAACTTGGGGCTTATGAAGTGAAGGAACGGACTACAGAGGTTGTAATCTGATTGTTACGTTTTTGCCGTGTCGTATTTAAAAAGAGTTTAGAAATTACCACAATCAAAATGGTGTCGCGTGTAGCGAGCCGCGATGAGTATGGGTCATACGCAGGGAGATGGTAGGTTTTTAAGCTTGTTTTAACGAGTTAAGAACGTGGTTTGATATGTTAGTTAAGCTAAATGTCGTAACAAGGATACGTATAATAAAAAGACTTGTTAAGGGTAGTAATATGTTAGATTGTATGAAGATGATGTTTGCCGATTCCTTATAGCCCCAACTTTGGTATTGACACTAAAGCAATAGGTAACAACGCGGATTAGGGAACTTGAAATACCGTATTTGCGGCATTTCGCTGAATCCGTCTTCCTTGTCCCTTGTCCTTCCATTGTTATCTCTTGATTTTAGCCTCCGGCAAACCTCTAGCAATCCGGTCACGATTAGAAATCATCGCTATCGTGGTAGGATAAGATGCCTAGCGGAGAGGAATTGCAAGTGATTTGCACGGAGTTTCAAATGCATAATTTAAGGTTTTTAAAGTTTTAACAAAGAACATCTTCAAATACAATCTAACCATATTCCACCCTCAACAAGTAAGAAGATTACTCACACATATTCACAAAGTAAAAATAAAGAAAAGAGACAAGAGTAAGAAACATAATGAACGATGCAAGAAAAGAAAGATAAAGAGAGAACTGATGAATCCAAGTGCGAATATCTCCAAGTGTTCTTAAGCTCGGTGAATGTGAAATCCAATACCAAACTTTAAGGTAGCAAGCTCACTTAAGAGGTTGCAAGATCAAAGTAGAGCAAGAATTTCACAAGTTTATATATGTAAAACAAGACATATGAAATGAAATGAAATGAGGATTTTATTGAACTATAATAAGTTACAACTAATTTTGAAGTCAAGAACCTAAGCCTTAAGTTTGCAAGTTCTATGAAGAAGTTGCAAGGTCAAGACAAAGGGGCAAGAGCTCAAGAACTATAAAGAGAAGCAAGCTTGCAAATTACAAGAATTCTAAAACAAAACTAAACAAAAATTATACCACTCCTTTTCCCTCTGTTCTGTATTTATAGGCTCAAATGATGAATAAACAAACAATAACAAAATGATGACATGGCAGCAAGGAGGGGCGTACAGAAGTTTGGGTCAATTTGGGGGAGATAGGGCCGGCGAGCTCGGACCATGTGGGCTTGTGCTCGAGTCAAATCCGAGTACAAGGGCTCGTATTTTGTGTGTGGTCTTCTGTTGTATCTAGTATCACTCTGGTGTTGTTTATTTTCTTTATTTTGGCTTTTGATGCACTCAGGGTTTTGGAAAGAACTTGTAGCTTCAAATCACATCAACTCTTTTTGCAATAAATGCACATCACATTCATGCTACTTGCACCAAGTCATCATGCCATGGGCATCCCTCTTCACTAGGTTCATGAACCAACAAGCTAGTGTTCACACTTGTATGTGTTGGACCATTTATCTAAACAGTGTGTACACATGTATGTTGCAAGAAGAAACTCATGAAGTATCGGTCGGTTTGCGGTTCTGGTCGCTGTGTCGGCTCAATAATGATATATCCGTGATTGTAAGTGCATTTCTAGTATTTTGTCTCAGATACCTGTAATCTGTAATACTGAGCAGACACTGGTTAATAGTACCGATATATACAAAAAATAGATACTGAATAAGCGGTATTAAAAAGCAATATTCTGGTATGAACAAATATCCCCAAACTTATCTGTTGCTCGTCCCGAGCAAATTAAAAAGAAAAGAATCATTACCTCACTTTCGCAGGGAACGCGGTTGCACTGAGCTCATGCAACAAGCCGTTAAACCTTTAGGTGTCCCTAGTAGGAGGAGTGTTGTGTCCTGTGGGTTTTCAGCGGATTCCACCCACAAAATCTCGTCAAGCTAGTTTTGCAAAATAACTATGATTCAAACCCTAAGGTTTTGTTTTGAAGCAAGCAATTTTATTATCCTAACTATAGAACTATCGAACCTTTATTTTTCACAACTCGCTTTTTATTTAACTTATGATTCTATATGTCTTTACGTGCAGTGCAAATAGTGTCGTTAAGTTTCAAAAGGGTCGATTAACGTCATCATGTCACAAAATAAAGCACAGATAAAATTTAAAAAAGGATCACACAAGTTTTATAAAGAGTTAGGTACATCTCAAGTTTCGTTTTCCAGTTAGGTTTCAAAGTCAGAATTTCTATCTTCCTTAACAGGAGACCAGGTCTTATTTTTCACTCCACCTTTTTCTTGTTTTCGTTTCATACACACCTCTGTGAACGTGCAATAGTCTTCATCATAGGATAAAACCTTCATATCTCCGCTAGAAATATTTTTATAAAACCTGTGTTTTGTCAAGATTATTCTCACACAAAGAACCGTTAAGAATTTTAACCCAGAGAGAACACTTGCTTGACTTTTTTTTTAATTTGGGCTTTCTAAGTTTCTTAGCGAGCTTTGGGCCAATGCACCCAAACCAGTTGGTTTTAGGGCATTAGGTGTAAAGACACCCCAGCAGGCTTAATTACTCAAGTTACCTATTTCATGCATGAAAATCATAATGATTTAATGCGAATGGAGATATAACCGGTAGTTCAATTATTATTTTTTTTGGATAAAAGACGTGTTTAGTGGGTCAGGTGTGTAATCACTCCAATCAAGTTTCAAATGGGTTATTCTTGAGAATTAGTTCCAATTAAGGCATCAATAACATCCCTTCATATCATCAACTCTTCTTGATATTACTTATTTCAGAACAAACCTATTTGATACTCAGAAAATAGTTTATCAATTTAAAAGTTTTCAGACATAATAGACATGTCATCTAGTTTTCAAAAACTCATGACACGTGAAGTGTGATGTAAAGACTTATATTAGTTATAGTTAACATCAAAGGAGGGTTATCTTTCAGGTTTTCAAAATCTAAAAATAGGATTTAGTTGTTCCTATCTTATCAAACAAAACCGTCGAAATATTGAATCTAAGTTCTCCCACTAGCTACCTTGACGACAAAGTTTTTATGTTCTTAGAAAATTTTGTGATTTTTATGGGTTTTTTTAATAAGAATGCAAATGAAAAATATACATATGAATGCGAAGGTTAGAAATGCGACCGAGCGTACCCCCAAACATAAACTGGACAGTGCCCCCACTGTCATTGTATATCAAGAAGGCAAATTTATTGAAGGGTCAAAATCGTCGGTTATATATACATTTTTTTTATTTTTTTTGAATGAGAACAGAGCATCACCAGACAAGATTGCTTGTCAAAAATGGATATGCACCGGACAAGAATATCCACACATATATACAAAAAGAAGTATATGCATACCCCCAAACTTATTTGAAACAGTGTCCACTGTTTTCGGCCGGATAACCGAAGTTTGGTGGTAGGCAGAGGAAGATTATGAAGACTAAACCGGCTCCTGCTAGACCAGGAGCTCCTCTGATGGTTCAGCGCTAAGGTATGGTTTCAGTCTGTGTCCGTTTACTTTGAAAAATGAACCGTCCTTTGGATTCTCCAAATCCACAGCGCCGTTCGGGTATACAGTCCACACAAAAAATGGTCCTTTCCAACGAGATCTGAGATTACCTCGATGGAAATGTAGTCGGGTGTCATAAAGAAGTACCTGTTGACCAGGTGTGAAAGTTTTGTCGTAAAGAAGTACTTCGTTCGGTTCTTTACAATAACCGCGTTGTCGTAAGCCTCATCCCGAAGCTCTTTCAATTCGTTCAGCTGCAGCTTCCGATAGCTTCCCGCATCTTCGAGAGATAGATTCAGCTCCTTTATCGCCCAAAATACGCGTTGCTCTATTTCCACTGGAAGGTGGCAAGCCTTTCCGTAAACAAGCTGATAAGGAAACATGCCAAGATCGGTCTTATAAGCAGTTCGAAATGTCTAGAGGGCATCAGTGAGTTTTAAAGACCAATCCTTAAGGTTCTTGGAAACCGTTTTCTCCAATATCTGCTTGATTTGCCGATTTGAAACTTCGGCTTGCCTACATGCTTGGGGGTGGTAGGGCATTGATAGCTTATGATTAATGGAATATTTCCGCATCAAGGCCTCGAAAGTCCTATTACAGAAATGTGTTCCATTGTCGCTAATGATCGCGCGGGGGTGCCCAAACCGGGAAAAGATGTTTTCCTTTAGAAATCTAACGACAACCTTATTGTCATTAGTCTAGCTGGACACAGCCTCGACCCACTTAGAGACATAATCAACAGCGAGACGAACATACAAGTTCCCGAAAGAGCTAGGAAACGGACCCATAAGATCAATCCCCCAAACATCGAAAATCTCCACAACCAAGATTGGTTGGAGCGGCATCTCGTTTCTCCTAGATATCCGGCCCAAGTGTTGGCACCGGGAGCAAGTCTTGCACTAATCATAAGCGTCTTTGAAGAGTTGTGGTCAGTAGAAGCCACACTGCAAGATCTTCTCGGCTATCTTTCTGGGGCCAAAATGCCCGCCACATGCTTGATCGTGGCAAAACGACAGCACAACCTTGAATTCATTGTCAGGGACACACCGACGAATAATCTGGTCGAGACAGTAATTGAACAGATAAGGTTCGTCCTAATAAAAGTTTTTTATTTCGGATAAGAATCGAAGTCTGTCCTGACTTGACCATTCATTCGATAGTAGTCCTATGGCCAAATAGTTCACAATATCTACGAACCAGGGTTCGCATGATACTGTCAAGAGCTGTTCATCCGGGAAAACGTCGTTGATTGGAATTTGAAGCGATGACGAAGAAGGAAGTCATGAGAGATGTTCGGCGACTACGTTTTCACATCCTCTTTTGTCCTTGATGACAAGGTCAAACTCTTGAAGCAAGAGGATCAAACGTATCAGCCGAGAATTTGCATCCTTCTTTGCAAAAAATGGTGAAGAGCTGAATGGTCCGTGTAGACGATGACTGGAGAGCCGATCAAGTAAGGCCTGTGTTAGTGATATGTATGCCCTAGAGGCCATTACTGTACATGCGATGTATATTGTAGTGGATGCTTGGATATATACATGGAGGACTTTCTTGCTCAACATGATAGTATGATATCTGGTTGCTCTTTAGCTTAACATGTACTCTGATAGTCTCTATGTTACATGTTGATAAAGACCTTAGGATGAGTACTTAACTACCAGGACTATGATGCAGATCATACTAGTGGGGACAGTGTAGTCGCTAAGTACATCCTTCAAATGTTCCTGGTCGTAGGTGTATCGAGACAGGGCATCGATATAACAGAGTAGACTAGCGTATGCTTCTTGACCCATGTAGATGGGCGATGGATGATCCCATATCCATTGATGTTTGACACCAGAGATAGTATACGGGTGCTCAGTGGAGACTGGGTACACTGAACGGACTCGCCGAGAACTCCCAGATGGTATTATACCTCACGTCAGATGGCAGTTCTATGGTGACACTGGTACCGGTTAGTCTGTAGACCCGAGATCGTCATAGAGTCTTGTGTGATTCCCACTGTGCTTTGATTTTCATCATACCATGTCCAAGAGGGCGTGCAAAATGGTGGCTTTTGGGTACAGTCCCGAATCATATGGAGGCAATGAGCGATAGGAGGGTTTCGTCTCTCCCGGTATAGGGAGTTGATGTTGCGCTGTGTTCGATTGGCTATAACTGGAAATCCCTGGCCAGGGTTGCTGAGATTTACTGGTAAGTGTTATCAGTAGTTTCTCGAACTGTTATGGACCTCATATCGACATGACTTATCGGTTACTGGGGTCTAACGTTTACCACCCCTAGACTGGATATGCGACATATCAGACGAAGAGACAGGACTGTACGGGAGTGTTACTGATTGGATTCGCCAGAGAATGCAAAGGCTTGCTTGTTGATCTTCTGATTGCTCAATACCTGGGTGGTTGTTACGTTTAGCTAACCGCTTGCAGCTTGTGGGTGTTTGATATGATCATCACCTGTTAGTGTATATGCCCTAGGGGCCATTATTGTATCATACTAGTCTGTATATTGTAGGGTTCCTAGGCACACTAATGAGGTCTCACAACAGGTCAAACATGCCCAATTCAAATTTTTTCATGTGCCTACAAACCCTAATACGGATCGTTAACTAGATGATAAGGTGATGCAAGCAAGTAAACAAATTTATTGCTAAAGGAAAGTGACTACAACCTTTGTAGATCCGGTCCTCCACTTCCTAGGCTCCGTGATAACGTCCCTCCGCTGTACCTATCGGAATCCAGACTCTGGCGAAGGTTTCGTCGGAGAAATGATCGGGCTAGGTCGTCGACTTCGATGCCGAAGATGATCTACGTCGAGGCAACTCAAGATCAAGCTCCAACTTCACCAAGTCATGAAACTTGTGAAGAAAACACCCTATACTACTTGGCAAGTGGTAGAGGATGAAGAAATAGGAAGTGGGTTCAATTTATAATTGTATTTCTCACTCCTTTTCTCATGTTGCCATTAATGGTAGCAAGCTTTCTTCTTGTTTTTGAAGAAGAAGAAGAAGAAGAAGAATATGATAAGTATATTAAAAATAGAAAATAAAATGATACTTATCATATTTGCAACCATGGTTTAGTGTATAGAATTAACTAGGGTTTAGTTGAATGGTTAGGGTTAGGAGATGAAGACAAAAATGGTCACTTAGTCAAAGATGCATGAAGCATCAAGAAGCTTCTTGTATGAAAGCAACCATTTTGTTTTCCTTTTTCTTTTAACCAAAATAAATAGATAAATAAATAAGTGAAATGAAACCTTAACCATTCACTAAACATGGTTTAAGTCTTACACAAACCCAAGTTTGCATGTATCATCAAAAATGATACAAACTAGTGCACAAAACTATATCATATATATACAATGTGCACTTCAAGTGAGAAAATCCATCTAAAGTGAACAAATACTAGTTAATGCAAAGTAATATATCAAATATATAATTATACATTAAATCATTAAATCAACACTTGATTTAACGATCCGGTCATATCGCATATGACCGACTAATATCCGATGTATCGACTTATCGAATCAATCCTCGATTCGATAACTAGGTTATATCGCATACAACCAATCGATACATTCATCGCGAGAATAGAATACGGTATCACATACACGGATTATTTTCGGTCCCGCACATATCTCATATGCGCTCCTATTTCGTTTCGCTTGAGCCAGGAAACCTCTGTGTAGGACTCTAAAGACTCGTCAATACGCCGACAGTAGGTGAAAATCATATCAAACACCCACAAGCAGCAAGCGGTCTGCTAAACGTAACGGCCACCCGGGTATTGAGCGATCAGAAGATCGACGAGCAAGCCCGCTCACACTCCTTTGAATCCAACCGGTAACACTTACCGTACAGTCCGGTGTGTTTGTCTGATATGTCGCATATCTCGCCTAGAGGTGGTAAACGTCAGACCCTAGTAGCTTGATAAGTCATGCCGACGTAAGGTCCATAACAATCATGAAACTACTGATAACTCTTACCAGTATATCACTGCAACCCTGGCCAGGGATTTCCTGCTATGGCCAGTCGAGCATAGCGCAACATCAACCCCCAATACCGGGAGAGACGAATCCCCTCCTATCGCTCATTGCCTCCATGTGAATCGGGACTGTACCCAAAAACCACCTGTTTGTACGACTTAGTAGAGCCGTGGTAGGGTGGAAATAAAAGCACAGTGGGAGACACACAAGACTCTATGACGATCTCGGGTCAACAGACTAAGCTGTACCAGTGTCACCAGAGAACTGCCATCTGACGTGAGGTATAATATCATCTAGGAGTTCTCGGCGAGTCCGTTCAGTGTACCCAGTCTCCACTGAGCACCCGCATACCATCTCTGATGTCAAACACCAATGGATATGGGATCATCCATCGCCCATCACATAGGTCGAGAAGATATACGCTAGTCTACTCAGGAATATCGATGCCCCGTCTCGATATTCCCACGACTATGAACATTGAAAGATGTACTCATGGACTACCCAGGCCCCACTAGTATGATCTACATCATAGTCCTGGAAGTCGAGTACACATCCTAAGGGCTTTATCAACATGTAACAGAGAGACAGAAAGTATACATGTTAAGATAAAGAGCAACCAGATAGCGTACTATCATGTCGAGCAAGAAAGTCCTACCTATATATGTCCCAGCATCCACTACAATATACATCCAATGTACAGTAATGGCCTCTAGGGCATACATATAACTAACAATCTCCCACTTGCACTAGGGCCATCTGTAGCAGTGGTTGTAGTATCTAATACTCAACCATCCCCTAAAAGTCTCTCTTTGGGAAAAGGCCTTCGTGAGTGGATCCGCCGTGTTGTCCACTGAGTCTACTCTCCTAACCTCGATCACCCTGGAGATCAACTATCTCTATGATCAGGTGATGCTGCCTCAGATTATGTCTGGGTCACTGATGGGACCATGGTTCCTTGGCCAAAACCACACTTCCATTGTCACACAATGGTGGGAACCTAGTTCATTTCATGAACCAATATACACCCAAACTTCCTCTTTGGTAGCATCTTTAATAGCGATGTTACCAGCCTTTATCGTCTAGTTTGCCACGGTATCTAGCTTGGAACTCTTCCAACATACCATCCCTTCACTGAGGGTAAAGACAATGCCTGCGACTGACATTCAGTCATCCTTATCACCATGGAACCTTTCTAGTGATTCTCCCCAGGATCGATTTATACAATCTTACTATACCTAGTGAGAACCCTAACATCTCTTTAGATCTATCTCATAGATCCAAATCTCAGGATTTAGGAGGTATCATCTTTATCCTATTAGAGAATCCATGTGATAAGAGGAGATCGACCGATCGTAGTATACGAAACTCTTTTCCTATCAAGAGTATGTTGTCTACGTACAATACGAGGATGACCACCTTACTCTCTACTACCTTTTTGTACATACAAGGTTCATCTACCATTTTGATGAAGTCAAACACTTCGACTACCACATCAAAACAGACGTTCCAACTCCGCGATACCTTCTTTATTCTGTAAAGCAACTTGCACACGTTTCCGCTGTCCCACTGTTTACGAAGCTCCCTGGCTGTGTTCTTATAGACGTTCTCTTCTAAATCATAATTTTAGAAAAGCAGTCATGGCACCCAACCACCAGATATCGTAGTCATGGTATGTAGCAATGGCAAGTAGGATCTGGATGGACTTAAGTATAGTCCCTGGAAAAGGTTTCATCATTATCCATGCCTGGTTGATGAAAACCTTTAACAAGTCTAGCTTTGAAAGTCTCAACTTTTCCATCTACACCAAGTAATCTTCTCAAGATATACTTGCTCCTGATGGGGATTTAACCCTTCAGATATAGCAGCCAAAGTCCATAATTTGCTGGTGTACATGGATTCCATCTCAGATCGCTAAGCATCCAGCCATTCTTACAGAGTCCCTACTCTCGATGACCTGCTCGAATCTAGTTGGGTCATCATCTCAAGATGCAATCCTCGCTACCGCTGTCATCGAGAAACCGAAGTATCTCTCAGGCAGGTGAGGAACCCTACCAGATCGGCGGAGAGGCTGAGGTTCGTCGGGGACTATTGTATCCTTTGGTTCTGTCAAATCATCAGCTGCAGTTTTGTATAGCTGGAACCTTTCCAGTTCTACAGAACTGACCTTGCCTCGATCTTGTCCGGATTTTGCTTTTGACATAGGCCGGACAATCCCAAATCTTAACTTACTTAAGAGATAGGCTCTTCCCATACCATATCTTATATGGAGTGGTAGGCACTGATTTGATTCGAACCCTATTCAATAGGTATGCAGCTTCTCAAGCCCATAACTCCCAAAAGGAAATAGGTAACTCAGTAGTACTCATCATAGAGCACACCTTATCATATAGGGTGTGATTGCTACGCCCTGATACACCGTTGTGCTGTGGTGTATTCAGAGGAGTAATACTGAGAGAGAATCTCATTCTCCTTTAGAATAATCCAGGAATTCTATGCACAAGTATTCTCCTCCCTGATCTTATCATAGGACATAATACTTATACCCGGTTTTTGGTTTTCTATTTCTAACTTATATTCTGTGAATATCTCAAAAGGTTCGGACTTGTGTTTCAACAGGAACATATGTCCGAATCTTGAGAGATTATCAGAGAATGTAATGAAATACAAAGAACCGGTCTTGGCATGTGTAGACAGGGGATCTTACATACATCATCATGTATCAATCCCAAGGGTTTACAAACTCGTTCTCCGTTTCCAATAAACAGAGCTATGGTCATCTTATCTTTGTGACATGACTGGCAAGTTTCATAAGATGTAAATTCAAACTGATTTAAATATGCATCTAAATGTAACTTCAGCTAGTCGGGTCGCATTGATATGACCTAGTCTACAATGCCTCAAGAAGGATTCGTTAATTTCTGAACTCTTCCTCTTGTGTGTGTTCTGTATACTAGGGACTATAGTTTGATTTAGAACGTCAATGCTTTTAGATAACGTGCCTGAACCGATCAACTTTTGATATAGGAAATGTTCAAAATATTATCCAACAATACAAAATTATATCCTTCTTTACTAATAAAGAGACTGATATGATTTTGTATATCAGGTTCGGTATCTAATAACATTCGTTCAGAATCAATGTATTGGTAATACAGGGTGACAGTGACCAACAGACTTGGCTAAAACACTTGCCCCGTTTTCTGTCTTATGAAACTTATCACCCGTTCTCTGTTTTCTACCTTTTTGTAGCCCTATGTAACAGATTACATATCTGGGATCCTGATCCGGTATCAAATACCCAGGATGCAGAGGATACTGAGAAATAGTTCTTTGTAATGAACACACCTGAAGGAGATGCATCATATGCACTTTCTTCGTTCGGGCGGCATAGGAATCCTGGTATTCCCCTATTTCCTCCTCTGTCTTATAACAATTATAAGTTGGAGCGGGACCAACGTTCCCCAGCTCAGTATAGCAAGCGGGTTCGGTCAATACATCCATATTATTATCTTGATTAAGGCGTGATATGGTCGCTATCTGGAGAGAGAGAAAAGAAAACACTCTGCGTGCGCTCTTGCAAGATTAGATTGGTTATTTATTTTATCTAATCAGGATGGCTACCACTGGTTTTATCAAATCTTCCTTCAAACCCTAAAAGGAAAGACTAGCAGGGATTAATTACACTCTACAAGTTCGCCAATCTTTCAGCCAGGCCAGTGTCAGTACTTTGAAGGAGGTTCCCCGTGCTTTCGCACGGACCTAATTACAGTAAACCTCGTTTTCCCAGAGGCGTAACCCCGTTGACACCTTTCTAGACACCTACTTGATCGGCTAATTGTAAAGTGCAAAACTCTCCCAGGAGTAACAATTACTCGCAGTGGGTATCGGGATCCAACTATCAAATAGAAGGTATGCAATCTCATTGCAAATTTCAACACTTGAAACTCCCGATAATGGTTTTTACCCCTAGCACCTATGACCTTGGCTAAGGTCAACAAATCATAGGTACTAGTCAAGTTCTACCCGTCATTTCGTGATTAATTAGACCCACCCACATGACCCTTGGCTAAGGTCAACAAAGCCACATGACTGCCCTAGCTAATCGCATCATATGCTGTGTAGGAAGACATCACTTAGCTACCGCACACTACGCCTCGGCTATGGTCGACAAACGTAGCACGAATACTAAGTACTCTACTTCCTAAAATGACGGAGGGTTGGGAATGGTTTTTAAGAAAATCATTAACGCTTTGAACTTGATCTCGTTGCGGAATCAAATTGTTTTTAAATGGAATGTTTTTGAGGCTTTTCTAGTTTTGCTAAAGGGGTCACTCCCGGTGAAGAGATCGTCGGCCCTTTCCTCGTCGAATGAGGTGCAGGATATATCATATATATCACTGTGCAAAGCAGAAACTATAGAAGTAATCAAAAGACAAACCGAGTGTGTAGCATCTGCCAGTTATTACTAAAGGAGTCACTCCCGGTGAAGGGATCTCGGTCCTTTCCTCATCGAATAAGGTGCGGGATGTTCTTCAAGGAACACCGCGATGCAAAGCAAGAACTGTAGCTACCTATTTTATTTTGAAATTCGATTCCATAACATCAATTAGGTTTATTTTCTTTCATTAATCTCATTAATAAATGTCCCATCATTTATGTCCACCTAAACATCACAGATAAATATAACGTACGCTTATGCCATCTGCATTCGCCTCGATGTCCCGTCTGCACCGTTAGGTTAGGTAACTAACGCCAGAATGAGGCAGGGCTAGCGCGGGTGTAAAACATAAGCAACGTCTATATAATATATCATATATACTATATACTATATCTATCTGAAAAAATCACAGATCACATCACAGATATCGCAGCAGAAAATATTATATGAAATATTGGATATACTAGGACGTCCATGTTTTTAATATGAGCCAGTATAAAACACGGATTCCACGGTCGTGATGAATAGCCAATCCCACACCCCTAGACCCCTACGAGAGCGGCAAGCAACCCTACCAATTCTAGGGTTAGGAGACCCGGACTCGACTCCTCGAGATGGCCTCCCACTGGACCCTAGAACCCGGTTACTTGTGCTCCCCTCCTTGGGTCTATCCTAATGCAGAAAAGTAAAAAATATGCATCAACGGTGACATCTTCCGCAACCTGGAAGTGCCCCAATAAAAGAATATTACATACAAGTTTTTACATGAAAGAAAATGAAAAAACACTCTGCTCACATAAAAAAACCCTGCTATTCAAACACGACGATCCAATATAACATATCCAGCAACACATAACATCACATGTCATCAACGTAAGTAAACATGCGTATCCCAATTGTCGTTGACATATAGCAACGAAACCGGCGATATCACATATTACACTTACAGTTACAGAAAAGAAAGTGTAAAACTACAACAGTTGGAATCCGCAAACTCTTTAGACATCGCATGCCTAGCCAAATGAATTCCTTAGACATCGCATGCCTAACAATTATAAACCCTGCATTTTAGTCTCATTATCGAAAACACTTTTCAATATAAAGTCGGTCAATTCAACAGGATTCCCGGCATCCAGAACGAATGTTCGTCGCAAACTTCAGTAGACGGCCGCACCCCCGATACCGTCGACGAACTGCACCAAGGCAGAACACCACTGCCGCGAGCATCCGAACGGATGCTCTTTGGCGACGGGGTTCTCCTACAGTCACTTGGTCGGGGCTATGGGGTGAGGCTGTCTATTAAGTTTACCCGGCGAGTATCCGCGTACACTACGTGATTGCGACGGACTTTTGATCACATCAAAATTTCGTGGCAACCGATCAAGTGAGACTAAACTGCTATGTTTATAACACTCATTCAGTTATCTCATAACTACTTGTGAATTCCAAGTATTGTATCACATTCCGGATAAATAGAAAATGTTAAATTTTCCGATCGAACAATCGAACACCCAAGTTTTTCCGATACAGCTCAACACATGAAATAAGTTTAAAAACATTCAGTTCATGCCTCAGTACCAACGGTCCAGCCGTAGAAGGGTCAAGCCAACGCCTCACATGTGGCACGCCGTACTGCCCCAAACCCGAAGGTTCAAAGGGCAGTTCAAGACGGTCACATAATCGAGTTAAGGTTTGTTGTCTTCTAGAGGGACCATCGCGTTACTTGCACTACTTAGAATGTTCTTAAACTACGGAAAGATCCAACACTTGGAAATTTCCCGACAGGGGAAAAAGTGGGTATTTATATTCGGTCGAACTTTTTAACAGTTTCTAAAATATCCGGAAAAACTTAAACGAAGATAAATTATCCGATCGAATCAACAAGTCCCCAATACAACCCTAGAAAACTCAACACTTGAGTGGAATTAAAATATTCACAGAAAAAATTAACAAGAAAGGACCTAAGAATAATTACATGAAATTTCAGGGACTAAGTCACAATTTTGGCCGTGTAACCGCCGCAAAACCCCTGATTTGGCCGCGGTTCCGCGGTCAAATTGTTGAATTAGGGGTCCGTACTTCACAGTAATTCTTAGTTTTTCCTGCATAATTTTCTGAGAATTTTTAATTTGGAAAAATCCACAGTTTGTAAAAATGTACAAAGAAGGCTATAATCGGGGAATTCCGGGTTCGATCGGACTTCTAACTTCGTCTACACTTCGCCTAAAACTCTAGCTAGGCTCTGATACCACTGTAGGGTTCCTAGGCACACAAATGAGGTCTCACAACAGATCAAACATGCCCAATTCAAATTTTTTCATGTGCCTACAAACCCTAATACGGATCGTTAACTAGATGATAAGGCGATGCAAGCAAGTAAACAACTTTATTGCTAAAGGAAAGTGACTACAACCTTTGTAGATCCGGTCCTCCACTTCCTAGGCTCCGTGATAATGCCCCTCCACTGTACCTATCGGAATCCGGACTCTGGCGAAGGTTTCGTCGGAGAAATGATCGGGCTAGGTCGTCGACTGCGATGCCGAAGATGATCTACGTCGAGGCAACTCAAGATCAAGCTCCAACTTCACCAAGTCATGAAACTTGTGAAGAAAACACCCTATACTACTTGGCAAGTGGTAGAGGATGAAGAAATAGGAAGTGGGTTCACTTTAGAATTGGATTTCTCACTCTTTTTCTCATGTTGCCATTAATGGTAGCAAGCTTTCTTCTTGTTTTTGAAGAAAAAGAAGAAGAAGAAGAATATGATAAGTATATTAAAAATAGAAAATAAAATGATACTTATCATATTTGCAACCATGGTTTAGTGTAGAGAATTAACTAGGGTTTAGTTGAATGGTTAGGGTTAGGAGATGAAGACAAAAATGGTCACTTAGTCTAAGATGCATGAAGCATCAAGAAGCTTCTTGTATGAAAGCAACCATTTTGTTTTCCTTTTTCTTTTAACCAAAATAAATAGATAAATAAATAAGTGAAATGAAACCCTAACCATTCACTAAACATGGTTTAAGTCTTACACAAACCCAAGTTTGCATGTATCATCAAACATGATACAAACTAGTGCACAAAACTATATCATATATATACAATGTGCACTTCAAGTGAGAAAATCCATCTAAAGTGAACAAATACTAGTTAATGCAAATTAAAATATCAAATATATAATTATACATTAAATCATTAAATCAACACTTGATTTAACGATCCAGTCATATCGCATATGACCGACTAATATCCGATGTATCGACTTATCGAATCAATCCTCGATTCGATAACTAGGTTATATCGCATACAACCAATCGATACCTTCATCGCGAGAATAGAATACGGTATCACATAAAGGCATTATTCCCGGTCCCGCACATATCTCATATGCGCTCCTATTTCGTTTCGCTTGAGCCAGGAAACCTCTGTGTAGGACTCTAAAGACTCGTCAATACGCCGGCAGTAGGTGAAGATCATATCAAACACCCACAAGCCGCAAGCGGTCTGCTAAACGTAACGGCCACCCGGGTATTGAGCGATCAGAAGATCGACGAGCAAGCCCGCTCACACTCCTGTGAATCCAACCAGTAACAATTACCGTACAGTCCGGTCTGTTCGTCTGATATGTCGCATATCTCGCCTAGGGGTGGTAAACGTCAGACCCTAGTAGCTTGATAAGTCATGCCGACGTAAGGTCCATAACAATCGTGAAACTACTGATAACTCTTACCAGTATATCACTGCAACCCTGGCCAGGGATTTCCTGTTATGGCCAGTCGAGCATAGCGCAACATCAACCCCCAATACCGGGAGAGACGAATCCCCTCCTATCGCTCATTGCCTTCATGTGAATCGGGACTGTACCAAAAAACCACCTATTTGCATGACTCAGTAGAGCCATGGTAGGGTGGAAATCAAAGCACAGTGGGAGACACACAAGACTCTATGACGATCTCGGGTCAACAGACTAAGTTGTACCAGTGTCACCAGAGAACTGCCATCTGACGTGAGGTATAATACCATCTGGGAGGTCTCGGCGAGTCCGTTCAGTGTACCCAGTCTCCACTGAGCACCCGCATACCATCTCTGATGTCAAACACCAATGGATATGGGATCATCCATCGCCCATCACATGGGTCGAGAAGATATACGCTAGTCTACTCTGGAATATCGATGCCCCGTCTCGATATTCCCATGACTAGGAACATTGAAGGATGTACTCATGGACTACCCAGGCCCCACTAGTATGATCTACATCATAGTCCTGGAAGTCGAGTACACATCCTAAGGGCTTTATCAACATGTAACAGAGAGACAGAAAGTATACATGTTAAGATAAAGAGCAACCAGATAGCGTACTATCATGTCGAGCAAGAAAGTCCTACCTATATATGTCCCAGCATCCACTACAATATACATCCAATGTACAGTAATGGCCTCGAGGGCATACATATAACTAACATATATTACTTAATGGAAGCTTGGGATATTCATATGTATATAACAGTCTTGCTAAACATGGTAGTATGCTACTTGGTTTTTCTATCTTAATATGTGAGTATACGTATTGATAGAGCTCTTAGGATCTTGCTTAAATACCAGCGTTGTGATTGTAGGGTTCCTAGGCACACTAATGAGGTCTCACAAGGCATCAACCATGCCAATTTCAAAAATTTCCAGTGCCAAGAAACCGTAATGCGATCGTTGACTAGAGTTTAGGCGAAACATGCAACTAGTTAACAACTTAACTAAGGGTGAACGGAAAATACAACCTTTGTAGATCCGGTCCTCCACCTCCTCAGCTCCGTGAAAATGTCCCTTCGCTGTGATCATCGAATCTCGGACTCTAGTGTTGATTCCATCGGAGAAATGATCGGGCTAGGTCGTCGACTTCGATGCCGAAGATGATCTACGTCGATGCAACTCAAGATCAAGCTCCAACTTCACCAAATCATGAAACTTGTGAAGAAAACACCCTATACTACTTGGCAAGTGGTAGAGGATGAAGAAATAGGAAGTGGGTTCACTTTAGAATTGGATTTCTCACTCTTTTTCTCATTTCACCATTGAAGCTAGCAAGCTTCTTTCTTCTTGAAGAAGAAGAAGAAGAAGATGATAATATGATAAGAATTATTGAATAATAGAAAATAAGTGATTCTTATCATATTAGCAACCATGGTTATGTGTAGAGAGTAAACTAAGGTTAGGTGAATGGTTAGGTTAGGCATGAAACAAAAATAGTAGACTTTTTCAAAGCTTCATGAAGCTTCAATGTAAAACAAAAGTAGCAACCATTTCATTTCTTGCCAAAATGAAATAAATAAATAAATGAATAAATAAATTAAAACCCTAACCATTTACTTAACCAAGGTTTAAATCAAACATACACCCAAGTTTGCATGTATCATCAAACATGATACAATCTTGTGCACAAAAAATATATCACATATACAATGTGCACAAACAAGTGAGAAAAACATCTTAAGTGAACCAATATTAGTTAATGCAAAGTAATATATCAAATATAAAATTATACATTAAATCATTAAATCAACACTTGATTTAACGATCCGGTCATATCGCATATGACCAACTAATATTCAATGTATCGGCTTATCGAATCAATCCTTGATTCGATAACTAGGTTATATCGCATACAACCAATCGATACATTCATCGCGAGAATAGAATACGGTATCACATACACGTATTATTCTCGGTCCCGCGCATATCTCATATGCGCTCCTATTTCGTTTCTCTTGAGCCAGGAAACCTCTGTGTAGGACTCTAAAGACTCGTCAATACGCCGGCAGCAGGTGATGATCATATCAAACACCCACAAGCTGCAAGCGGTCTGCTAAACATAATGGCCACCCGGGTATTGAACGATCAGAAGATCGACGAGCAAGCCCGCTCACACTCCTGTGAATCCAACCAGTAACACTTACCGTACAGTCCGGTCTGTTCGTCTGATATGTCGCATATCTCGCCTAGGGGTGGTAAACGTCAGACCCCAGTAGCTCGATAAGTCGTGTCGATATGAGGTCTATAATAGTTCGAGATACTACTGGTAACACTTACCAGTAAATCTCAGCAACCCTGGCCAGGGATTTCCGGTTATAGCCAATCGAACACAGCGCAACATCAACTCCCTATACCGGGAGAGACGAATCCCCTCCTATCGCTCATTGCCTCCATGTGATTCGGGACTGTATCCAAAAGCCACCGTTTTGCACGCCCTCTTAGACGTGGTAAGGTGGAAATCAAAGCACAGTGGGAATCACACAAGACTCTATGACGATCTCGGGTTTACAGACTAACCTGTACCAGTGTCACCAGAGAACTGCCATCTGACGTAAGGTATAATACCATCTAGGAGTTCTCGGCGAGTCCGTCCAGTGTACCCAGTCTCTACCGAGCACCCGTATATCATCTCTGATGTCAAACACCAATGGATATGGGATCATCCATCGCCCATCTGTATGGGTCGAGAAGGTATACGCTAGTCTACTCTGGTATATCGATGCCCCGTCTCGATACACCCACGACCAGGGACCTTGAAGGATGTACTTATGGACTACCATGTCCCCACTAGTATGATCTGTATCATAGTCCAGGTAGTCAAGTACACATCCTAAGGGCTTTACCAACATGTAACAGAGAGACAATCAGTGTACACGTTAAGGAAAAGAGTAACCAGATAGCATACTATCATGTCGAGCAAGAAAGTCCTCCCTATATATGTCCAAGCATCCACTACAATATACATCCTATGTACAGTAATGGCCTCTAGGGCATACATATAACTAACAATCTCCCAATTGCACTAGGGCCATCTGTAGCAGTGGTTGTAGTATCTCATACTCAACCATCCCATAATAGTCTCTCTCTAGGAAAAGGCCTTTGTGAGTGGATCCGCTGTGTTGTCCTCTGAGTCTGCTCTCCTAACCTCGATCCCCTGGAGATCAACCATCTCCACGATCAGGTGACACTGCCTTAGAATATGTCTGGATCACTGATGGGACGGACGTTCCTTGGCATAAACCACAACTCCATTGTGACACATTGGGAGGAACTAAGTTCATCTCATGAACAAATATACATCCAGACTGCCTCTTTGGTAGCATCTTAAGTAGCGATGTATCCAGCCTTTATCGTCTAGTATGCCACGGTATCTAGCTTGGAACTCTTCCAACATACCGTCCCTTTATTGAGGGTAAAGACAATGCCTGTGACTGACTTCAGTCGTCCTTATCACCCTGGAACCCTTCCAGTGATTCTCCCCAGAACCAATTGATACCATCTCACTACAACTAGTGAGTATCCTAATATCCAATTAGATCTATCTCATAGATCCAAAACCCAGGATTTAGTAGGTATCACTTTGATCCTATATGGGGAATCATTGTGATAAGCGGAGATTGACCGAGCGTAGCATAGGAAACTCCTTCCTTATCAAGAGTATGTCATCCACGTACTCTACGAGGATCACTACCATACTCCCTACTACCTTTTTTGTATATACAAGGTTCATCTACCATTTTGATGATGTCAAACTCATTGACTAACACATCAAAACAGACGTTCCAACTCCGCGATGCCTGCTTTAATCTATAAAGCAACTTGCACACGTTTCCGCTGCTCCTACTGTTTACAAAGCCCTCTCGCTGTATACTTATAGACGTTCTCTTCTAAATCAGTATTTAGAAAAGCAGTCATGACACCCAACCCCCAGATATCATAGTCATTGTATGTAGCCGTGGCAAGTAGGATCTGGATGGACTTAAGCATAGCCACCGAAAAAGGTTTCATCATAATCCATGCCTGGTCAATGATGCAAACTTTTAACAAGTCTAGCTTGGAAAGTCTCAACCTTTCCATCTACACCAAGTAATCTTCTCAAGTTATACTTGCTCCTGATGGGGATTTAACCCTTCAGATATAGCAGCCAAAGTCCATACTTTGTTGGTGTACATGGATTCCATCTCAGATCACTAAGCATCCAGCCATTCTTACAGAGTCCCTACTCTCGATGGCCTGCTCGAAACTAGTTGGGTCATCATCTCATGATGCGTTCCTCGCTCCCACTGTCATCAAGAAACCGAAGTATCTCTCAAGTGGGTGAGGAACCCTACTAGATCGGCGGAGAGGCTGAGTTTCGTTGGAATCTACTGAATCCTTTGGTTCTATCAAATCATCAGCTGCAGTTTGTATAGCTGGAACATTTCCAGTTCTACATAACAGATCTTGCCTCGATCTTGTCCGGATTTTGCTTTTCAGACATAGGCTGGACAACCCCAAATCTTAACTACTTTAAGATATGGGCTCTTCCCTTTCCATATCACATATGAAGTGGTAGGCAACTGATTTGATTTGAACCCTATTCAATAGGTATGCAACTTCTCAAGTGCATAACTCCCAAAAGGAAATAGGTAACTCAGTAGTACTCATCATAGAGCACACCTTATCATATAGGGTGTGATTGCTCCGCCCCGATACACCGTTGTGCTGTGGTGTATTCACAGGAGTAACAGAGAGAATCTCATTCTCCTTTAGAATAGTCCAAGAATTCCATGCACAAGTATTCTCCTCCCTGATCTCATCATAGGACATAATACTTATACCCGTATTTTGGTTCTCTACTTCTAACTTATATTCTGTGAATATCTTAAAAGGTTCGGACTTGTGTTTCAACAGGAACATAGGTCTGCATCTCGAAAGATCATCAGAGAATTTAATGAAGTACAAGGAACCGGTCTTGGCATGTGTAGACTGGGGACCTACATACATCAACATGTATCATCCCAAGAGTTCACTAACTCTTTCTCTGCTTCCAGTAAACAGAGCTATGGTCATTTTATCTTTGTGACATGACTGGCAAGTTTCATAAGATGTAAATTCAAACTGATTTAAATATGCATCTAAAATGTAACTTCAGCCAGTCGGGTCGCATTGATATGACCTAGTCTACAATGCCTCAAGAAGGATTTGTTCATTTTTGAACTCTTCCTCTTGTATGTGTTCTGTATACTAAGAACTGTAGTTTGATTTAGAACATCAATGCTTTTAGATAACGTGCCTGAACCGATCAACTTTTGATATAGGAAATGTTCAAAACATTATCCAACAATACAAAATTTTATCATTTCTTTACTTATAAAGAGACTGATATGATTTTGTATATCAGGTTCGGTATCTAATAACATCCGTTCAGAACCAATGTATTTGTAATACAGGGTGACAGTGACCAACAGACTTGGCTGCAACACTTGCCCCGTTTTCTGCCTCATGAAACTTATCACCCGTTCTCAGTCCTCTACCTATCTGTAGCCCTATGTAACAGATTACATATCTGGGATCCTGATCCGGTATCAAATACCCAGGACGTAGAGGATACAGAGAAACAGTTCTTTGTAATGAACACACCCGAAGATGATGCATCAACATGCACTTTCTTCGTTTGGGCGGCACGGGAAATCTGGTATTGCCCAATTTCCTGCTCTGTCTTATAACAATTATAAGTTGGAGCGGGACCAACGTTCCCCAGCTCAGTATAACAAGCGGGTTCGGTCAATATATCCGTTTTATTATCTTGATTAAGGCGTGACATGGTCGCTACCAGGAGAGAGAGAGAGAAGAAAACATTCTGCGTGCGCTCTTGCAAGATCAGATTGGTTATTATTTTTATCTAATCAGGATGGCTCCCACTGTTTTTTATCAAATCTTCCTTCAAACCCTAAAAGGAAAGACTAGCCGGGATTAATTACACACTATAAGTTCACCAATCTTTCAGCCAGGCCAGTGTCGGTACTTTGAGGGAGGTTCCCCGTGCTTTCACACGGACCTAATTAAAATAAACCTCATTTTCCCAGAGGCGTAACCCCGTTGACACCTTTCTAGACACCTACTTGATTGGCTAATTGTAATGTGTAAAACTCTCCCAGGAGTAACTCTTACTTGCAGCGGGTATCGGGATCCAACTATCTCATAGAAGGTATGCAATCTGATTGCAAATTTCAACACTTGAAATTCCCGATAATATTTTGCCCCCAGCAGCTATATGACCTTAACATAGTCAACAAATCATAAGTGCTAGTCAAGTTCAACCCGTCATTTCCTGATTGAATTAAACCCACCCGCACGACCCTTAACATAGTCAACAAAGTCGCACGAGTACCCTAATCCAATCGCATCATATGCTTATACAGATAAGCACTAATTAGCTACCGCACACTACGCCTTAACATAGTCAACAAACATAGCACGAATACTAACTAGTACTTATCTGAAATGACGGAGGGCTACGGCAGATTTTTCTAAAAACCTATTGCGTAATGAACTTGATATCGTTGTAGAATCAAAATGATTTTAAAATGGAGTGTTTTTTAGGCTTTTCTAGTTTTGCTAAAGAGGTCACTCCCGGTGAAGGGATCGTCGGCCCTTTCCTCATCGAATAAGGTGCAGGATATATCATATATACCGTTGTGCAAAGCAAGAACTATAGGAGCAATCAAAAGACAAACCGAGGGTTGTACCATCTACCAGTTATTGCTAAAGGAGTCACTCCCGGTGAAGGGATCTCGGTCCTTTCCTTATCGAATAAGGTGCAGGATGTTCTACAAGGAACACCGCGATGCAAAGCAAGAACTGTAGCTACCTGTTTTTGAAAATTCGATTCCACAACATCTTAGGTTTCTTTTATTTCATTAATCACATTAATGAAGTCCCATCATTTAAGCACCTTAACATCACAGATAAATACGACGTATACTTATGCCATCCGCATTCTCCTCGATGTCCCCTCGTGCACCGTTAGATTAGGTAACTAACGGCAGAGCGGGGCAGGGCTAGCGCTGGTGTAAAACATAAGTAACGCCTATATAATATATCATATATACTATATACAGTATTTATAACAGAACATCAAATGATCACATCACAGATATCGCAGCAGAAGAAACATATGAAATATTGGATATACTGGGACGTCCGTGTTTTCAATACGAGCCAGTATAAAACACGGATTCCACGGTCGCAATGAATAGCCAAACCCACACCCCTAGATCCCTACGAGAGCGGCAAGCAACCCTACCAATTCTAGAGTTAGGAGACCCGGACTCGACTCCTCGAGTTGGTCTCCCACTGGACTCCAGAACCCGGTTACTTGTGCCCTCCTCCTTGGGTCTATCCTAGTGCGGAAAAGTAAATAATATACAACAACGGTGACATCTTCCGCAACCTGGAAGTGCCCCAATAAAAGAATATTACATACAAGTTTTTACATGAATAAAAATGAAAAACACTCATCTCACATAAAAAACCCCCCGGCTATTCAAACATGACGATCCAATATAACAAATCCAGCAACACATAACATCACATGTCATCAACGTAAGTAAATATGCCCATCCCAATTGTCTTTGACATATAGCAACGAAACCGGCGATATCACATATTACACTTACGGTCACAGAAAAGAAAGTGTAAAACAACAGTTGGAATCCGCAACTTCTTTAGACATCGCATGCCTAACCAATGAATTCCTTAGACATCACATGCCTAACAATTATAAACTCCGCATTTTAATCTCCATACCGAAAACACTTTTCAATATCAAGTTGGGCAATTCAACAAGATTCCCGACATCTCTGATCGAATGCTCGTCGCAAACTTTAGTAGGCGGCCGCACCTCCGACGCCGTCGACGAAGTGCACCAAGGCGGAACACCGCTGCCGCTAGCACCCGAACGGATGCTTTCGGCGACGGGGTTCTCCTACAGTCACTTGGTCGGGGCTATGGGGCATGGCTATCTATTAAGTTTACCCGGCGAGTATCCGCGTACGCTACGTGATTGCGACGGACTTTTGATCACATCAAAATTCCGTAGCAACCGATCAAGCGAGACTAAAGTGCTATGTTTATAACATTCATATCAGTTATCTCATAACTAATTGTGGATTCCAAGTATTGTATCCCATTCCAGATAAATAGAAAATGTTAAACTTTCCGATCGAACAATCAAGCACCCAAGTTTTCCTAAAATAGATCAACACATGAAATAAGTTTAAAAACATTTACTTCATGCCTCAGTACCAACGGTCCAGCCGTAGAAGGGTCAAGCCAACGCCTCACATGTGGCACGCCGTACTGCCCCCAAACCCGAAAGTTCAAAGGGCAGTTCAAGACGGTCACATAATCGAGTTAAGGTTTGTTGTCTTCTAGAGGGTCCAGCGCGTTACTTGCACTAGTTAGAACGTTATTAAACCACGGAAAAATCCAACACTTGGAAATTTCCCGGCAGGGGATAAAGTGGGTATTTATATCCGGTCGAACCTTTTTAACATATTCTAAAATATCAGGAAAACACATAGACGAAGTTAAAGATTCCGATCGAATCATTGAGTCCCCAATACAACCCAGAAAAATCCACTGTGGAGTATAAATTAAAAATATCCAGAAGAATCAGGAATGAGAAAAGGACATTACTGTGAAATTTCGAAGAATGATGCGACTATGTGGCCGCGGAACCGCCGCATTAGGCATGCTAATGCCGCGGTTCCACGGCAGTTTCATCGAATTACGAGCACGGATTTCACAGTAACTCTTAAAATTTCCTGCTGAATTTTTTGGGTATTTTTAATTGGGAAAAATCCACAGTGCCAGAAAATGTACAGAGAGTGATTTGGGTTTAGGGTTTCGGGTTCGATCGGACTTCTAACATCATCTACGCATCGTCTAAGGCTCTAGCTAGGCTCTGATACCACTGTAGGGTTCCTAGGAACACTAATGAGGTCTCACAAGGCATCAACCATGCCAATTTCAAAAATTTCCGGTGCCGAGAAACCCTAATGCGATCGTTGACTAGAGTTTTAGGCGAAACATGCAACTAGTTAACAACTTAACTAAGGGTGAACGGAAAATACAACCTTTGTAGATTCGGTCCTCCACCCCCTTAGCTCCGTGACGATGTCCCTTCGCTGCGATCATCCGATCTCGGACTCTAGTGTTGATTCCATCGGAGAAATGATCGGGCTAGGTCGTCGACTTCGATGCCGAAGATGATCTACGTCGAGGCAACTCAAGATCAAGCTCCAACTTCACCAAGTCATGAAACTTGTGAAGAAAACACCCTATACTACTTGGCAAGTGGTAGAGGATGAAGAAATAGGAAGTGGGTTCACTTTAGAATTGGATTTCTCACACTTTTTCTCATTTCACCATTGAAGCTAGCAAGCTTCTTTCTTCTTGAAGAAGAAGAAGAAGATGATCATATGATAAGAATTATTGAATAATAGAAAATAAGTGATTCTTATCATATTAGCAACCATGGTTATGTGTAGAGAGTAAACTAAGGTTAGGTGAATGGTTAGGTTAGGCATGAAACAAAAATGGTGGACTTTTTCAAAGCTTCATGAAGCTTCAATGTAAAACAAAAGTAGCAACCATTTCATTTCTTGCCAAAATGAAATAAATAAATAAATGAATAAATAAATTAAAACCCTAACCATTTACTTAACCAAGGTTTAAATCAAACATACACCCAAGTTTGCATGTATCATCAAACATGATACAATCTTGTGCACAAAAAATATATCACATATACAATGTGCACAAACAAGTGAGAAAAATATCTTAAGTGAACCAATATTAGTTAATGCAAAGTAATATATCAAATATAAAATTATACATTAAATAATAAAATAAACAATTGATTTAACGATCCGGTCATATCGCATATGACCGACTAATATTCAATGTATCGGCTTATCGAATCAATCCTTGATTCGATAACTAGGTTATATCGCATACAAGCAATCGATACATTCATCGTGAGAATAGAATACGGTATCACATACACGTATTATTCTCGGTCCCGCGCATATCTCATATGCGCTCCTATTTCGTTTCGCTTGAGCCAGGAAACCTCTGTGTAGGACTCTAAAGACTCGTCAATACGCCGGCAGCAGGTGATGATCATATCAAACACCCACAAGCCGCAAGCGATCTGCTAAACGTAAGGGCCACCCGAGTATTGAACGACCAGAAGATCGACGAGCAAGCCCGCTCACACTCCTGTGAATCCAACCAGTAACACTTACCGTACAGTCCGGTCTGTTCGTCTGATATGTCGTATATCTCGCCTAGGGGTGGTAAACGTCAGACCCCAGTAGCTCGATAAGTCGTGTCGATATGAGGTCTATAACAGTTTGAGATACTACTGGTAACACTTACCAGTAAATATCAGCAACCCTGGCCAGGGATTTCCGGTTATAGCCAATCGAACACAGCGCAACATCAACTCCCTATACCGGGAGAGACGAATCCCCTCCTATCGCTCATTGCCTCCATGTGATTCGGGACTGTATCCAAAAGCCACCGTTTTGCACGCCCTCTTAGACGTGGTAAGGTGGAAATCAAAGCACAGTGGGAATCACACAAGACTCTATGACGATCTCGGGTCTACAGACTAACCTGTACCAGTGTCACCAGAGAACTGCCATCTGACGTAAGGTATAATACCATCTGGGAGTTCTCGGCGAGTCCGTCCAGTGTACCCAGTCTCTACTGAGCACCCGTATATCATCTCTGATGTCAAACACCAATGGATATGGGATCATCCATCGCCCATCTGTATGGGTCGAGAAGGTATACGCTAGTCTACTCGGGTATATCGATGCCCCATCTCGATACACCCATGACTAGGGACCTTGAAGGATGTACTTATGGACTACCATGTCTCCACTAGTATGATCCGCATCATAGTCCAGGTAGTCAAGTACACATCCTAAGGGCTTTACCAACATGTAACAGAGAGACAATCAGTGTACACGTTAAGGTAAAGAGTAACTAGATAGCATACTATCATGTCGAGCAAGAAAGTCCTCCCTATATATGTCCAAGCATCCACTACAATATACATCCTATGTACAGTAATGGCCTCTAGGGCATACATATAACTAAAAGTGATGGTAGGCATACTAGTGGGGGCTGGGTAGTCTACAGGCACATCCTTATTCAGGTCCATAGTCGTAGGATTATCTGTAAGTCTACGTTGCCCACACCGGCGCTTGCGGTGAGGCGGAAAACGGAATAAATATCGGATATTTACTACTTTAGGCAACATGGACTAGACAAAGAAGGATCTTTGCTAAACAAAAACAAGCTAAAGCTAACTAGAAACTAGCTAAAGGGTAGAATGGTTATACCTAGGGCTTTATGTCCTTCTCTTCTTGCTCCTTGGAGTAGTAGAAAGGGATTACCTTTGTCGTCTTCTCACGTCGAAGAAGGATCCACCCGAAAGCCTCAACCTTTGGCTTCAACTTCAAGCTAGAAGTAACTAGGGTGCTAGAAGTGATAGTCTTAGAACCCTAGATGAGAGTAGAGATTATCAAGAAGAGGTTTTTCTCAAGCTCAAGTGTTTCTCAACACATGAGAGGGGAGAGCTTGAGGAAGAGGAAGAGCAAGAGAGAGAAAGTAAATGATAGAATGAGAGAATTATGAAGCATTCTCACATATATGTGTGAATTATTGTAAATAGATAATTAGTGAGATAATTGTCATGGCTTAAACAAGACAAGAAAATTATCATTTCATTTTTAATGCAAATTGCAAGGATCAAAGAGCATCTTCCAAATGAAATGATCATGGTCAAAGTGTCAACCTAGGTCAACAAGTCAAGAATGTCAAATGGTCAACAACCATAACCATGCAGAATTATATTAAACTAATATCAATTAACCATAATACACACTTAAGCATTAGGGTTAATAAAATGACAATGGTCATTAACCCTAATCAAAGTCCTCTCCCTCTGTCTCAAGCAACTGTGCATACACACCCGTATTCGTGATCCGGGGAACACGAATACAAAGAGATAAAACAAATCCCAAATCATATACTAGGATCTGGCTTAAACCAAAGCCTGCTAGTACAAGCTGTCCGGACAACAAACGTGCACAAGTGCGCGGATGTGAACGAACCCTGTCGCAAAACCATGCGACCTCTACTCATTTTGCCTAAAGGCGAATAGCTCTCTGTGTGGGACTCTAAAGGCTCGACACTACGCTGGCAGTGGGTTTAACCACAGACTGCAAGCGGCACTAGCTGTACGTAACGGTCCCCAGGTAGATGCCGATAAGAAGACTGACGAGGTGACCCCATCTGAACTCCTACTGAGCCTGTATGTGACAGTCTCCGTACAGTCCGGTATGTTCGTCTGATACAACGCATGGCGGGCCTAGGGGGGGCGGTGAACGTCAGTCCCCTAATAGCGGTACAAGTCGTGTCGGAGTGTAGCTCAGAACACCCTGAGATAACACTAGAAACCTACCAGTATATCTCGCTTGCCCTGGCCAGGGACTACTTGTGTAATGGCTCTCCTGGACACAGCGCGAAGTCAACCCCCAATACCGGGAGAGACGAATCCTGTCTAACCGTCACTGCCTCCAAGTGCTTCGGGACTGCACCCAAAAACTACCTGTTTGCACGACTCCTTTGAGCCGTGGTAGGGTAGTAATCAAAGTACAGTGGGAACACACTCGAGGCGAAGTGACAGTGTCAAGTCAGCGGACTAAGCTGTACTCATGTCACCTGGGAACTGATAACTGACGATAGGTATAATACCAACCAACAGTTCCCGACGAGTCCTGTCCAGTGTACTCGTAACCTAACGAGCACCCGCATACTATCTCAAGTACGACGTACTGACGGCTGTGGGACAGACCGTCTCCCACGCTGGGATGAGAAGCGCATACGCTAGTCTACTCCGGAGTATCGATGCCCTGTCTCGATAGTCCAACGACCAGGGACCTGTATAAGGATGTGCTTATGGATTACCCAGCCCCCACGAGTGTGAGCGCCATCACAACGCTGGTAATCAAGCAAAGATCCTAAAGGCTCTACTAATATGTATATCAGCCATATGCTAAAAGAAACACATGCACATATTAAAGCAGAGATAAACCAAGTAGCATACTACCATTTCGAGCAAGATTGTATATACAACTGTGAATATCCCAAGCCTCCATCAAGTAATATACAAACTAGTATGATACAGTAATGGCCTCTAGGGCATATACACTAACAATCTCCCACTTGCACTAAGGCCATGTACTGGCGTATCGAAGACCTATCATCTCGATCAGCCGCTCGAACAGAGTCTGGGGCAAGGCCTTGGTGAATGGATCTGCAGTGTTGTCTTCTGAAGCAACCATCCGAAGCTCGATCTGCTGGTGATCTACGATCTCCCTGATCAGGTGATACCGCCTCAAGATATGTCTGGATTTCTGATGGGACCTGGGTTCCTTCGCTAAAGCTATAGCCCCGTTGTTGTCGCAATACAGAGGTATTGGGTCAACAATGGATGGAACCACCTGAAGTTCTTTCAAGAACTTCCTCATCCAGACAGCTTCTTTTGCGGCATCAGATGCAGCGATGTATTCCGCTTCCATAGTCGAGTCAGCAACGGTTTCCTGTTTGGAGCTCTCCCAACACACCACCCCTCCATTGAGGGTGAAGACAAAACCCGACATGGACTTGGAATCATCCTTGTCACTCTGGAAGCTGAAGTCAGCAAAGGCCTCAATCTGGAGGTCTTTTCCGCCATACACCAAGAACATCTCCTTAGTCCTTCTCAGGTACTTGAGAATGTTCTTTACTGCTATCCAATGTTTCTCCCCAGGGTTTGACTGATACCTACTTACCACACTCAGTGCATAAGCCACATCTGGTCTGGTACATAACATCGCATACATTATAGATCCTACCGCAGAAGCGTAGGGTATAATCGACATGCGATCCCTCTCCAAATCAGTCTTGGGAGACATCTCTTTGGAGAGGGTGATCCCGTGACAAGCCGGTATATTACCGCGCTTGGAATCTTCCATACTGAATCTCTTCAGTATGGTGTCGATGTACCTGGACTGTGAAAGTCCTAATATCCTCTTGGATCTGTCACGGTAGATCCGGATACCCAGAATGTATGAGGCATCACCCAAGTCTTTCATGGAGAACCTGTGTGACAAGAACCCCTTGATAGATTGTAGCATAGGAATGTCATTTCCTATTAAGAGAATGTCATCCACGTATAAAATGAGAAATACTACAGTTCTCGCTAAAAATCTACAATAGATACATGGTTCATCTGGATTTTTGATAAAGCCAAATTCCTTGACAGTCTCATTAAAACAGATGTTCCAACTCCGTGAAATCCTGCTTTAGTCCATAAATGGACTTAAGCAACTTGCACACCTTTCCGCTGCTCCCACTCTGAATGAAACCCTCTGGCTGGTCCATATAGACACACTCCTCTGAATGTCCATTTAGAAAAGCTGTCTTTACGTCCATCTGCCAAATCTCATAATCGTGGAAGGCAGCAATGGCAAGAAGGATCCGAATGGATTACAGCATAGCTACTGGAGAAAAGGTTTCGTCATAGTCCAAACCAGGTCTTTGACGAAAACCCTTTGCAACCAGTCTAGCTTTATAGGTCTCAACCTGCCCATCTACACCAATCTTCCTTTTGAAGATCCACTTGCATCCTACTGGTTTTACCCCATCTGGAGCAATGTCCAACGTCCATACTTTGTTGGTGTACATGGACTCCATTTCGGTCCGCATTGCTGTAAGTGCACGGCGGCGCCCCGGCCGTCAGTCCGACGCCGGAATGCGGAAGCGGTGAAAAACTTTAATTTTGCGGACTTAGCAAACCGGCACCACCGCGCACTAAACATCCGGATCGTAACCATTAACAAGTCTAAGCTACTAACAAGAAAGGGGATGAGAAGTATACCGACAGATCCGAGTCCTCCGGTCTTCTCGTCGTCGTCCCGACCTCCTGCGGAATGTCCCGTCTCCTCCTCGTCGCCGGAAGTGCACCACATCGCCTACATCGTTTAAGGGCTCCCACCTCAATGCCGAGGCAACTCGGGCACGAAGCCGGCTACTCGACGTGCCCAAGATATGCTGTAGAATATCTAGAGAAGAAGTCTCATTTGGGGTTTGTGGAATTGCCTTTTGTGGTGGAGGAAAAAGAACTTGGAGAGAGGTAGGAAAAATGTAGCATACAAAAGAATGAATGTATCATATTTTTTTTTCACATCCAAATGAATCCACTTCACCATTCCATAGGAATGGCCGCCCCCCCCCCACCCATGTGTGATTGGAGAGAGAAAAAGTAAGGTCAAGGGGGTGGGTGGAAGTAATGATGAAAAGAGATGATGAAAGAATCCAATGATCACAACCATAATCCACACTCCAAAACAAGTAATCAACAACCATGATGGTTACTAAAAGTCAAGCCATCAAGAAGATATGAAGTCAAATGATGGGACAAGTATCATGACATGATAATATGCAAAGACCCCCTCAACAAATGCTTATTTGCAACAATGCAAATATGCCCTCCTCCACCAATCTTCGGCCAATGAACGGAACAATGGAAATCGGCCGAAACAGAAAGCAAACTGGCAACTCCAGAAAACTGGTCCCGTAATAAATTACAGGAAAACCCCGATACTGTGCAAACACACCCGCATTTGTATTTCGACCGAAATACAAATGCCAAGAGACAAAATCTCCACTGTACTATACTAGGATCCGACTTATACCAAAACCGGCTAGTAATATCTGTTCGATCCTGATCCGTGCAATACCGCACGTATCTGATCGAACCCTGCCATATAACCATACGGCCTATAGTACAAACTGTCCGATCCTGATCCGTGCAATACCGCACGTATCTGATCGGACCTTGCCATATCTCCATACGGCCTCTACAACCTTTCGCCCGAAAGCTGAGTAACTGAATGTGGGGGACTCTAAAGACTCGTCAACACCTTGGTTGTGGATTTAACCACTAGCACGTCAGAGGTATAAGCCAATGCGTAACGGGCTACCAGGTATTGACTAAAAGGGACGTCTGTGAGCGAACTCAGCCTGACAACCCTACTCAGCCTGTCAGTGACAATATCCGTACAGTCCGGTCCGTTCGTCTATGAGCATCGCATGGCGGGCCTAGGGGGTTGGTAAAAGACAGACCCTCAAAAGCGGTACAAGTCGTGTCGGAGTGTAGCCCAGAACACCCTGAGATACTACTGGAATACCTACCAGTAAATCTCCTTGCCTCGGCCGAGGGCTTCGTGGAATGGCTCTCCTAGACACAGCACGACCTCACCCCCAATACCGGGAGAGACGAACCCCAGAAGATGCGCTCACTGCCTCCATATGGCTCGGGACTGTACCCAACTAAAACCTGTTTGCACGACTCCTTTGAGCCGTGGTAGGGTAGTAATCAAAGTACAGTGGGAACTCACACGAGACAAATGACGATCCCCAGGTCGATGAACTAACCTGCACACATGTCACCAGGGAACTGCCATCTGACGTCTGGTATATGACCAACTAGCATGTTCCCGGCGAGTCCTGTCCGGTGTACTCATAACCCAATGAGCACCTGTATACATCTTAGGTGATCCAACTGACACCAGTGGCTTGTGAGACCGGCCACCGCCCCTCGTCGGGGTCTCGACTGTATACACTAGTCTACTATGGAGTATCGATGCCCTGTCTCGAAACTCACACGACTAGGGACCATTTCAGGATATGCTTATAGACCCCAGCTCCCACTTATATGATCGCCCTCATACTGCTGGTGGTCAAGCAAGAATCCTAGGGGCTCTATCAACGTGTAATAGCGACGTGTCAGGTCATTTAAAACAGTACACGATGATAAAGGTAAACCAGATAGCATACTATCATCTCGAGTAAGACTGTCCTACCGGGATAGGTCCTCCATCAATCATTGCAATCACGTACCTGTGACCTAATAATTGACTCTGAGGGCACTATCTCCAACAATCTCCCACTTGCACTCAAGGCTAATTATTGCGATGTCGCATACTTACAGCCCGTGTGATACCGAACACCCAACTCCTCTACTACTCAGTCTCACAAAGCTCGTTTGCAAAACTATTGCGTTCGAGGAATAGCCTTAGTGAGTGGATCCGCTTTGATGTCACTTTCCATGTCTCTCTAAATCTCAAGTTCGCGGAGAAACCCATCTCCCGAAATGAGCAATACCTGTCTTAGAATGTGTCTGGATGTCTGATGGGACATAGCTCATTAATGAACTCCAAATCCAAACTTCTTAGACTGTATCGTCAACTGAACTTAATCAGTATCCTGTGTCATGCCTCCCTCAGTATTGCCTTGGACCACCTGTCCAAAATACTGCCCCTCGTCAGAGAGAAAACTATAACTCTGACAACCTCCTTGTCGTCCATGTCACCTTGGAAGCCTGGAATGATAACTGTCTCCCACATGAGGCTGTCGTTATCATATCCCTAGAACATCCACTTATGTTCTAAAACTGCTTCCGACTGTTTCTCCAGGATTGGATTAATGTCAACTTATTGCATCTAGTGCAAGAACAATATCTGGTGTGGTACTTGACATCTCATGATTGACTCAATTGCCTGAGCAAGTGATCTGCCAATCATGCACTTCCCTCTCCACTTTAGTCTGTAAGACACCTTTAGAGAGGGTGACTCCATTACCTGCAGGTACACTACCGTGCCAGGAGTCGTCCATTCTAAATACTCTTAGAACTCTGTCTAAGTACCCAGATTGGGAGACTACCCAAATCTAGATCTAAAACCATAGATCTAGTAACCAGTATGTCTGATATAAAATCCATTTCCTGTGTGGAGAAAACACTGTGTGACGACCAAAGTATAACCGATCGTAGTATAGGAGTTTCCTTTCCTACTTTGTGTATGTCATCCAAATACCAGGATATCACACCCTACTACCTTCTCAACAGATCCATCCCCTATTCTGATGAAGTCAAACCTATGACTGTCACATCAGAAATAGATGATCTATCTCCGCTATATCTGCTTTAGTCTATAAATAGACATAAGCAACCTATCCACCAATGCTTCCGTTGCACCCACTGACTACGACAACCCTCTGGCAGAGTCATATACACGTACACTTCTAAAGCTAGTTTAGAACGACGCTATACTCATCCTCCTGCCGGGTCTCGCAACCTGGAACAACAGCAATGGCAATTGTGGGTAAACAAGAACTTCCCTGTCACCGTCCTTGAGGCTACCGGAGTACCTCTCGGGTGCCTGAAGTTACCCACCTTATCTGCGGAGTGGCCAATGGAATGTCAATCCAGATTGAATCTTTAGGTTCCTTATCAAATCTTCAGTAATCGTTTGTGGTTCTGGAATCACTTCCAGTTCTACCATACTCCCACTACTGTTTTCTGAAAAAATCCATTTTTGATAAAACTGTGGCGAGTATAGAACAATATTGCTATTGTTCATCCAGATGGTAGAAAGTCAACCCTCGTCATAGCCTGGGTCAACCCACAAACAGCAATTACAGAAACGTGCCTTGAGTTGTCCAATGTCTGGTTTTAAGCATAAACCGGACAACTCCCCGTACCTTAACAATGTTAAGATATGAACTGTACTATATCCAATATAGAACCAGAGGCACTGATTTAATTGAACCAGATTCAAATCATGCAGCTGTTCCCAGTGCATGTCAACAAAATGGAAGGAGGCCGATCAGCGTTACTCAACTTAGGAATGCTTCCAATCATGAGTAACCTGAAAGAGAAGCAAGATCTCTTTATCATTACTAGCAACTGAATACCATACACAAGTATCTACATCTTCGATCACTTTGAAGAATCCCGATACTTGCAATATCTGGTTCTCTACTTTATTCAAATACCTACAACTTCTCAAAATTCAGACCCTGTGTTTCCACGAAACACATGTCTAAAAACTAGAGAAGTCATAAGTAAACCGAATATAGTACGAGGACCAACCCCTCTGTCCTGATGGACCCTGGACAACATACAATACTCTGTATAAGTCCCTTGAGTTTGATAACTCATTTACTGTGTGTCGTAGGTTGAAACTGTACTTATGGTTAAGAAGAATTACACCGCTGTTTAATGCTCCTTACCTAACCATCCACTGATATAGGTAAATGTCATCGACATAATTTCAAAAAATATATCTCACTCTATGAAAATAGACGTACAGATATATCAATTTGAAATTGGTGCATAACAACGGATATTCAAAACCAAATATTTGCCGACCGGCAAACAGCCCAGGTGATTTCCTCAAATATCACCGATTACAACGAATCCCGATGTAATGAGGATGATCACCTAATTCCCAATAACTTACTCCCACTCATCATCTGTAAGACTATACAGATGTGAGAATCATACTTGGTAAATACATACCCTGGAGCAAGTGTCTAACTGGGAAATCAATTTTCGTTTAACAGTACACTGTGAAACTGAAACATTGAAATGTTTCGATGGGGTATCCCGGTATTCCTAGTAATGCCTCTTCCAGTATCCAGATTCACAACTGTAACCGTGTAGTTCTTTGCCACCTCTCCAAATCCCTTCATATGTCTTTAGTCATTACCTTCTGCACACCCCTTTAGGCCAAATGGTTTTCTTCTTTCCCTACCGTTCGGCACCAGCCTATGGTTTGGAAGAAGACTATCCAATAAGCACAATGGGTGTACTGTCCCAATCCTAGGAACACTCGCAATGCGAGAGAAGGTGAAGATAAAAGACACCTGAATAAATCTTATTCCTATTTCTCCTGAACCAGAATCCATCCCCGAACTGGAACAAGTTCCTTTCGAGTTCGTATATAACCATACGATGGAGTATCCAATAAACTGTGGATCTTCGTAGTGATACGGAGTGTCCTGGAGAAATACAAAGGTGATTTAGGATTGGCGAAGAAATACTTGGTTTGGTCGTGAATATCTGTTGCAATTTACTTTGCCCTCCTTCTAATCCCTTGCTTTGTCTTAACTTAATACCTTCTGCACACCATCGTTATGCTAATTGGTTTTCTTCATTCCCTACCGGTCGGCACCAGCCTAAGGTTTGGAAGAAGACTATCCAATTTGCGTAACAGGTGTACTACTCCTAAACCAAGGAGTACTCGCAACCTGAGAGAGGGTGAAAAGAAAAGACAACTGAATAGTCCTATCCGTTTTCTCCAGAACCTGAAACCATCCTCGAATGAATTCCTTCGAGTTCGTATCTAACCATACGATGGTTTTGTCCAATGGAAGTGGACGTTCGTAGTAATACGGGGTGTCCTGGAGAAAAGGGTAAAAGTAGGAGTGGCAATGAGGTTTGCAACTCTGACAATCCAAAAGCCAGTGTTTAAGAAGGTTCGGTCAACTTGGTCTCTGAGTCAAAGTCTTAGGGTCGGGTCAATGGTCGCTGCCAAAGAGAGAGAGAAAAGAAACACTCAGCGTGCACTCTAACCTAGATCAGAATGGTTACCAATTTATCTAATCTGGAAACCTCCCACTGTACCTCAAATTCTCCTCCAAACCTGAAAGAAGAATTAGTCGGGGTTACCCGAGGAGTAAACTAACTCATCAGTGGGAATCGGGATCCAACTATCATCGCATGATAACGTGACGGAATCCGCTCACGGTATCACACTCCAGGAGGTATGCGCATATCTGGCAGGTTTCAGTTCTTTTGAAACTCCCGATGTGGTTTCTGCCCCATGCTCTTATGACCTTGACTTTGGCCAACATATCATAAGTCACATGTCAAGTTCTACCCGTCATTCTCCAGGTTAATTTGAATCCACCCGTACATACCCTTGACTTTGGCCAAAATGGCAGTACGACTGTCCCAAACCAACGCATCTATCTATGCTGCATATGAATACCCCAATAGCTACCAATCACTGTGCCTTGACTTTGGCCAACATACACAGCTTGAATACTATTGACCACCCATATGAAACGACGGAGGGCTACGAATGGTTTCTGGCGAAAACCTTTAACGTAAAGAACTTGATATCGTTGAAGGAACTGATAGCTTTTAAAAATATAGTGACGAAAACCGTTGCTAAAGAGGTCATTCCCGGTGAAGGGATCTCGGCTCTTTCCCCGTAGAATGGGGTGCAGGATATTCCAAATGAATACCGCGATGCAAAGCAAAAGTAATCGGCTATAGTGAAGTCAATGCCCTGACGCAAACTTCTGTCCAAGGGGTCACTCCCGGTGAAGGGATCTCGGCCCTTGCCTCATCGACTGAGGAGCAGGATATTCCAACTGAATACCACGATGCAAAACAAATGTGAACGTCCTTGCAATAACAGCTTTTTGAAAAGTGTTCCAACAACATCAGATTAGGTTTGTTTTTAACTTGCATTGATCCGAATCAATGCAGTCCCATCAATTGATCACACCAAAAAGAACGAAAATATACTGATGTACGTATATGCCATCCGCATTCGCCACTGGGTCCCGTCATTACCCGTTAGGTTAGCTAACTAATGACAGAGCGGGGACTGGACTAGCGCGGATGCAAAACATATACAACATCTACTAATATATATGCCAATATATTATATTTCGCTCAAGGCGTGAAAGAAATGCAACATCACAGAGAATGAACAGCATCACAGAAACAATACAGATATCTGGGATCCCCGGGTTTCACAGAGCCACTACTGAAACCCGACGTTCCTCTGGTCATGTGGATAGCCTGTGCAATGAAATCCTAGACCCCTACGGGCGCGGCAAGTTACCCGCCAAAACTTGAAGCGAGGCAGCCCCCTTCAGTACCGTGAATGGACCACCCAGCACTTCACGGAATCCGGCAACTTGGGCACCCCTCCTGGGTCAACCTGTACCCCCTACGAGTGCGGCGAACAGCCCGCCAATCCTAGAGTAAAGCCCCCTCCGTCTCAATGCCATGAGATGCGGGCTTGTTGCCCTCTGGAATCCGGCTATCCGTGCACCCCTCCACGGGGTAATCCTTGTACAGAAAGTAAAATATACATACACCGGGTACAACGACCGCAACCTGGCCGTGCCCCAAAATAATAATACAATCAAGCAGTGACGGCAGTCCACATGTCGGACGCTCGCCCCGCAATATCAAATGTACATAATAGAACCACAACTGTACTAGCATTGCATCCAGGCTATCCCCCACGACCGATCCGCAACATCACAGCAAAAACAGAACATCAACGTGAAAGTCACGTTCGCAAATCCGTCTAACCGGGCTATAGCAGTTAGACCGGATTTACCGATCGAGTGACATTCACGGTCGCAGATATAATGTAAATACTGTGAAAAATGTGTTTAAAATATCCGATTAATCAAATTTTAACAAGTGGGCCCCCAAACAATACTGTAGCAGATCAAGAAATCCTGGGCCCAAAATTAATATTCCAAAACCCCACTTTTCACCCCAGAAAGCCTCTATAAAAAATTGGTGCAGTGATCTCCACAGTGCGCGGCGGAACAGCGGCGGGAAGGGGGTTTTCGCGTCGGTTCCGCGCTCCAACTGTGGAGTCACTTCATCGAATTTTTACAGAGCTCTTAGATTTTCCAGTACATCAATATTTTACAACCTGAAAAATTTTTTGAGACCAAAAATTTTCAACAGAAACTGATGCGAACTAAAATGCAGTTTTGGAACATTCGATCGATCGAAACAGAAAAACACATAACACCAAGCTAGACTAAGTTAATGGAGAGGCTCTGATACCACTGTAAGTGCAAGACGGCGCCCCGGCCGTCAATCCTACGCCGGAATGCGGAAGCGGTGAAAAACTTTAATTTTGCGGACTTAGCAAACCGGCACCACCGCGCACTAAACATCCGGATCGTAACCATTAACAAGTCTAAGCTACTAACAAGAAAGGGGATGCGAAGTATACCGACAGATCCGAGTCCTCCGGTCTTCTCGTCGTCGTCCCGACCTCCTGCGGAATGTCCCGTCTCCTCCTCGTCGCCGGAAGTGCACCACATCGCCTACATCGTTTAAGGGCACCCACCTCAATGCCGAGGCAACTCGGGCACGAAGCCGGCTACTCGACGTGCCCAAGATATGCTGTAGAATATCTAGAGAAGAAGTCTCATTTGGGGTTTGTGGAATTGCCTTTTGTGGTGGAGGAAAAAGAACTTGGAGAGAGGTAGGAAAAATGTAGCATACAAAAGAATGAATGTATCATATTTTTTTTTCACATCCAAATGAATCCACTTCACCATTCCATAGGAATGGCCGCCCCCCCCCACCCATGTGTGATTGGAGAGAGAAAAAGTAAGGTCAAGGGGGTGGGTGGAAGTAATGATGAAAAGAGATGATGAAAGAATCCAATGATTACAACCATAATCCACACTCCAAAACAAGTAATCAACAACCATGATGGTTACTAAAAGTCAAGCCATCAAGAAGATATGAAGTCAAGTGATGGGACAAGTATCATGACATGATAATATGCAAAGACCCCCTCCACAAATGCTTATTTGCAACAATGCAAATAAGCCCTCCTCCACCAATCTTCGGCCAATGAACGGAACAATGGAAATCGGCCGAAACGGAAAGCAAACTGGCAACTCCAGAAAACTGGTCCCGTAATAAATTACAGGAATGGCTCTCCTAGACACAGCACGACCTCACCCCCAATACCGGGAGAGACGAACCCCTGAAGATGCGCTCACTGCCTCCATGTGGCTCGGGACTGTACCCAACTAAAACCTGTTTGCACGACTCCTTTGAGCCGTGGTAGGGTAGTAATCAAAGTACAGTGGGAACTCACACGAGACAAATGACGATCCCCAGGTCGATGAACTAACCTGCACACATGTCACCAGGGAACTGCCATCTGACGTCTGGTATATGACCAACTAGCATGTTCCCGGCGAGTCATGTCCGGTGTACTCATAACCCAATGAGCACCTGTATACATCTTAGGTGATCCAACTGACACCAGTGGCTTGTGAGACCGGCCACCTCCCCTCGTCGGGGTCTCGACTGTATACACTAGTCTACTATGGAGTATCGATGCCCTGTCTCGAAACTCATACGACTAGGGACCATTTCAGGATATGCTTATAGACCCCAGCTCCCACTTATATGATCGCCCTCATACTGCTGGTGGTCAAGCAAGAATCCTAGGGGCTCTATCAACGTGTAATAGCGACGTGTCAGGTCACTTAAAACAGTACACGATGATAAAGGTAAACCAGATAGCATACTATCATCTCGAGTAAGACTGTCCTACCGGGATAGGTCCTCCATCAATCATTGCAATCACGTACCTATGACCTAATAATTGACTCTGAGGGCACTATCTCCAACAATTGCATCCAGCCATTTTACCGAATCGACGCTCTGAATGGCTTGCTGGAAGCTAGTAGGCTCATCACAATCTATGATGCAATCCTCTCTATCCCCGTCAATGAGAAAACCGTAGTATCTCTCGGGCGGATGAGACTGCCTACTACTCCTGCGGAGTGGCGTGGGAATGTCCTGATCTTTCGAACCCTCTGGTTCTACTAAGCTTTCAGTAATAGCTTGTGGTTCAGGAATTTCTTCCATTTCTATTGCGCTCCCACTTATTTCTTTTTCTAAGAACTGATGTTCCAGAAAATGGGCATTACGAGAAACAAGGACTTTTTGTTCCTCTGCGTAATAGAAAAGATACCCCCTGGAGTTCTTTGGGTATCCCACAAACTTGCACAGTACTGAGCGTGCCTCTAGTTTGTCCGCATGCTGCTTTTTGACATAAGCTGGACATCCCCAAATCTTCAGGTATTGAAGATAGGGTTTCTTCCCACTCCATAACTCATATGGTGTGGTAGGCACAGTCTTAGTGGGAACTCGGTTCAAAAGGTATGCAGCTGTTTCTAGCGCATATCCCCAGAACGATCGCGGCAACTCAGCGTTACTCATCATGGACCATACCATATCCAATAGGATTCGGTTCCGTCTCTCCGATATACCGTTATGTTGCGGAGTGTATGGAGGAGTAAGCTGAGAGAGAATTCCATTCTCTTTTAAGTAACCCAAGAACTCGGCACTCAAGTATTCACCACCTCGATCAGATCTCAGTGCCTTGATACTTTTGCCTGTTTGTTTTTCTACTTCATTCTTATATTCCTGGAATTTTTCAAAAGCCTCGGATTTATGTTTCATTAAGAAGACATAACCGTACCTTGAAAAGTCATCCGTAAAAGAAATGAAGTAAGAATAACAGCTTCGTGCATGTGTAGACATTGGACCACACACGTCGCTGTGTACGAGTCCCAAGAGCTCGCTCGCTCTTTCTCCGTGTCCAGTGAACGGAGTCTTTGTCATCTTTCCACTGAGACAGGATTGACAAGTTGCATACGATTGATATTCGAACGGATCCAAATATCCTTCTGCATGTAACTTAGTCAACCTTCTCTCATTGATGTGACCCAGTCTACAATGCCATAAGAAAGTTTTATTGATTTCTGGAGACTTTCTTTTGTGTGTATTCTGGACATTGAAAATCTGTGGTTGGTTTAAAACGTATATACCGTTGTTCAATGTATCTGACCCAATCAAAACTTGATTAAAGTGAATGTTCACTACATTACTTACAAATGCAAATTCATAACCTTCTTTAGACAATAAAGATACAGAAATGATATTACAGGTTGCATTTGGTACATAATAACAACTACGCAAAACCAAAAAGCGTCCATCCGACAATCCCAGGTGATAGTCCCCCACGGCCTCAGCATCCATGCTAGCACCGTTTGCAACTCTGAAGGTCATGTCACCTGCCTTCAAAACTCTACGCTTTCTCAACGCCTGCAAAGAATTACAGATATGAGATCCTGATCCGGTATCCAATACCCAGGAAGTAGAGTTTATTGATAGACAGTTTTCAATAACATACACACCTGAAGCTGAAGCCGCAACTCGCTTCAAATCCTGTGTTCTGGCCTTCCAAGCCTTGGAATCCTGTTTCCAGTGACCACTTCTGTGACAGTAGAAGCATTCTTCCTTCCCCACCAGCTTTCCCGCTACCTTTGTTGCCTTTCCCTTTCCCTTCGTATCCACTTTACCGACACCGCCTCTTGGTTTGGCGGGGGCTTTTTTCTTCTTACCCTTGGCTTTCGTCCTGGATCTAGAAGAGGAAGATCCTCCTATAAACAAAGTGGATGTCTTCCTACCCTTCTGTAGGGTGCCCTCAGCACTCCTCAACATGTTCAGAAGTTCGGAAAGTTCAACCTCCTTTCCTTGCATGTTGAAGTTTAAGACAAACTGGGCGTAAGTGGAAGGAAGGGACTGGAGAATCAAATCAGTATAGAGTTCATTCTCCAACGTGGTCCCAAGGTCCGCAAGCTCCTCTATGTAGCCAATCATCTTAAGCACGTGTTCCGCTACCGATGATCCGACGACCAATCTTGCCGAAAATAGCTTCTTCGACACTTCGTATCTTGCGATACGAGACTGCTCTCCTTACAGTTCTTTTGTATGGAGAAATATGGACTCTAGGTCCATATTCTCATGCCTCCTCTGATGTTCGTTGTCCATCGAGGCAAGCACGAGGCATTTGGCCTTCGCGCAATCGATCTCCCATGTCTTATGGATTTCCTTATCCGCGACGCTGGAGGTAGGACCAGGGACAGGGGGAGATTTGGTGGTAAGTACATACCCCAACTTGTCGTAAGTGATTGCCATCTTGACATTCCTGAGCCAATCTTTGTAGTTTGGCCCTGTCAGTATGTTTTTATCTTGTAATAACTTCAGTCCGGTCATGTTGAATGGTCGCTGCAATTAGGAGAGAGAAAAGAAACACTTTAGCATGATGCTCTTGCAAGTTTAGAGTGGTTTTTTGTTTGTCTAAACTGGATGGCTCCTACTGTCTCTCGAAACCCTTCTCAAACCGTAAAGAAAGGATTAGTCGGGATCAATCTCACCGTACAATACTTGCTTAACCGTTCAGCCAGGCCAGTGTCGGTACTTCGAGGAAGGTTTTCCAACGCTTTCGCGAAGTTCCTTAATTTAAGAACCTTTTTTCCTTGGGGGTGTAGCCCCGCTAACACCTTTCTAGACACCTACTAGGTTTATAGCATTGATCGTTAAGTGAGAGTTTTCCCAAGGAGTAGCATATACTCACAGTAGGATCGGGATCCAAATATCATCGCGTGATAAAACCGAAGGAATCCTACCAGAATTATCACACTCCAAATGGTATGCAGCGCTAGCAAGTTTCAGTACTTATGAAACTCCCGATGTGGATTTTTGCCCCATACTCTTATGACCTTGGCGTGAGGTCAAAATGTCATAAGTCACATGTCAAGTTCTTCCCATCATTATCCCGGTTAATTTGAACCCACCCGTACCTACCCTTGACGTAGGCCAAAATGGAAGTACGACTGTCTTAAACCAACGCATTCTATCTATGCAACAGATAAATATCCGGCAGCTACCAATCACTATGCCTTGGCGTGAGGTCAAAATACATAGCTTGAATACTACCGAATATTTAACTGAAATGATGGAGGGCTACGAATGGTTTTGGCGAAACCGTGAACGTAGTGAACTTGATATAATCGATGGAACGAGATAGCTTTTAAAAGGAGTGGTTCAAGCTTCGCATTTAAAGGTTTTGTTTTGAAAAGAACCGAGTGGTTTTCAAAGTGTTCCAATCGACTTTTACTTGGTTTATTTTCTTGCATTAGTTCTTTTAATGCATCCCATCATTTAATCCTACCATTGCAGAAAACAACCAAAATATGACGTACGCTTATGCCATTCGCATTCGCCACGGGGCCCCGTCATCACCCGTTAGGTTACTTAACTAACGACAGAGCGGGGGCTGGGCTAGCGCGGCTGTAAAACATAAGCAACGCCTAAATAGTTATCATATATAAATATATAGCAATGATAGATATTACAGATCACAGATGAATACATTGGATATACTAGGAATCCGCAATCCGTTCGAGCCTGCAACGAAAAGCGGATTACACGGTCGTGGTGAATAGCCAATACCCCACCCAAGACCCCTACGGGTGCGGCAAACTACCCGCCAAGTACCCGAAGCGAAGCAACCTCCCTCAACACCGTGAGTAGGCCACTCGGCACTTCGAGATACCCGGTAGTTTGTGCACCCCCTCCATAGGTCTATCCTAGGAGCAAAAACAGTAAAAAGAATTATACAATGACGGCTACAACCCCGACCCGGTTGTGCGGCCATACAAATAATATTACATCAATTTACATGTTACAATGAATGAAAGAAAAAGAAACACTCATCTCACATCCATCCCGGCTATTCACCCGCGACAATCCAACGCATTCATATACACATACCATCATCAAACACAGATCACAGATATGTATAACTCCCACTAATCAACTTATAGCGATTAGCAGACGTTCAATACATATAAACATCACAGATATAACCCTTTAGTCAAAGTGTAGTGAAGTTCGATAAAAAATACGGATTTATAGGTCCCCAAAAACAAATTTCTTTTCTGGAAAACCTGGGCATATATAAACCATCTTAAAAATCACAAAACCAAGCCAGAAGAACACTGCACCAAACTCGACCCAGAACCGAGCCAAAACGGCTGCGGTTGCGTGGCAATAGCTTGCTAATGCCGCGGAACCGCGGCTCTTTGAGCGAGTCATTGGATCGTTTTTGGTGGCTTTCTTCACAAAACCCTGAGATGATTTTAGGAGTATGATTTATTTTATTTTGAACAGAAAATATTTTAACAGAAACATGGGTTTTTGTAAACTCGGTTTTGCGATTTTTCCGATAGAACTTCCATACACTTTACTACCTAGCTAGTTTATGTTTAGTTAGGCTCTGATACCACTGTAAGTCCACGTTGCCCACCCCGGTGCTTGCGGGGAGGCGGAAAACGGAATAAAAATCGGATTTTTACTACTTTAGGCAACATGGACTAGACAAAGAAGGATCTTTGCTAAACAAAAACAAGCTAAAGCTAACTAGAAACTAGCTAAAGGGTAGAATGGTTATACCTAGGGCTTTATGTCCTTCTCTTCTTGCTCCTTGGAGTAGTAGAAAGGGATCACCTTTGTCGTCTTCTCACCTCGAAGAAGGATCCACCCGAAAGCCTCAACCTTTGGCTTCAACTTCAAGCTAGAAGTAACTAGGGTACAAGAAGTGCTAGTCCTAGAACCCTAAATGAGAGTAGAGATTATCAAGAAGAGGTTTTTCTCAAGCTCAAGTGTTTCTCAACACATGAGAGGGGAGAGCATGAGGAAGAGGAAGAGCAAGAGAGAGAAAGTAAATGATAGAATGAGAGAATTATGAAGCATTCTCAGATATATGTGTGAATTATTGTAAATAGATAATTAGTGAGATAATTGTCATGGCTTAATCAAGACAAGACCATTATCATTTCATTTTTAATGCAAATTGCAAGGATCAAAGAGCATCTTACAAATGAAATGATGATGGTCAAAGTGTCAACCTAGGTCAACAAGTCAAGAATGTCAAATGGTCAACAACCATAACCATGCACAATTATATTAAACTAATATCAATTAACCATAATACATACATAAGCATTAGGGTTAATAAAATGACAATGGTCATTAACCCTAATCAAAGTCCTCTCCCTCTGTCTCATGCAACTGTGCATACACACCCGTATTCGTGATCCGGGGAACACGAATACAAAGAGATAAAACCAATCCAAAATCATATACTAGGATCTGGCTTAAACCAAAGCCCGCTAGTATAAGCTGTCCGGACAACAAACGTGCACAAGTGCGCGGATGTGAACGAACCCTGTCGCAAAACCATGCGACCTCTACTCATTTTGCCTAAAGGCGAATAGCTCTCTGTGTGGGACTCTAAAGACTCGACACTACGCTGGCAGTGGGTTAACCACAGACCGCAAGCGGTACCAGCTGTACGTAACGGTCCCCAGGTAGATGCCGATAAGAAGACTGACGAGGTGACCCCATCTGAACTCCTACTGAGCCTGTATGTGACAGTCTCCGTACAGTCCGGTCCGTTCGTCTGATACATCGCATGGCGGGCCTAGGGGGGCGGTGAACGTCAGTCCCCTAATAGCGGTACAAGTCGTGTCGGAGTGTAGCGCAGAACACCCTGAGATAACACTGGAAACCTACCAGTAGATCTCGCTTGCCCTGGCCAGGGACTACTTGTGTAATGGCTCTCCCGGACACAGCGCGATGTCCTCCCCCAATACCGGGAGAGACGAATCCTGTCTAACCGTCACTGCCTCCAAGTGCTTCGGGACTGCACCCAAAAACTACCTGTTTGCACGACTCCTTTGAGCCGTGGTAGGGTAGTAATCAAGGTGCAGTGGGAACACACTCGAGGCGAAGTGACAGTGTCAAGTAAGCGGACTAAGCTGTATTCATGTCACCTGGGAACTGATAACTGACGATAGGTATAATACCAACCAACAGTTCCCGACGAGTAATGTCCAGTGTACTCGTAACCTAACGAGCACCCGCATACTATCTCAAGTACGACGTACTAACGGCTGTGGGACAGACCGTCTCCCATTCTGGGATGAGAAGTGCATACGCTAGTCTACTCCGGAGTATCGATGCCCTGTCTCGATAGTCCAACGACCAGGGACCTGTATAAGGATGTGCTTATGGATTACCCAGCCCCCACGAGTGTGAGCGCCATCACAACGTTGGTAATCAAGCAAAGATCCTAAGGGCTCTACTAATATGTATATCAGCGATATGCTAAAAGAAACACAAGAGCATATTAAAGCAGAGACAAACCAAGTAGCATACTACCATTTCGAGCAAGATTGTATATACAACTGTGAATATCCCAAGCTTCCATCAAGTAATATACAAACTAGTATGATACAGTAATGGCCTCTAGGGCATATACACTAACATTATCGAGACAGGGCATCGATACTCCGGAGTAGACTAGTGTGTATGCTTCTCATCCCAGTTGGGGAGATGGTCTGTCCCACAGCCGTCAGTACGTCGTACTGGAGATAGTATGCAGGTGCTCATTAGGTTACGGGTACACCGGACATGACTCACAGGGAACTGTTGGTTGGTTTTATACCAGTCGTCAGTTAACAGTTCCCAGGTGACATGAGTACCGCATAGTCCGCAGACTTGACACTGCTACTTCGCCTCGAGTGTGTCCCACTGTTCTTAGATTGCTATCCTACCACGACTCAAAGGAGTCGTGCAAACAGGTAGCAGTTGGGTTCAGTCCCGAGCACTTGGAGGCAGTGGTGGTTAGATAGGATTCATCTCACCCGGTATTGGGAGTTGATATCGCGCTGTGTCGGAGAGCCATTACGCAAAGTCCCTGGACAGGGCAAACGAGATTTGCTGGAAGGTTCCAGTAGTTTCTCATGGTGTAATGGGCTTCACTCCGTCACGACTTATACCGCTATTAGGGGACTGACGCTTGCCGCCCATAGGCCCGATATGCGATAGTCTTAGACGAACATACCGGACTGTACGGAAATTGTCACATTAGACTCAGTAGGAGTTCGGATGGGTTTCCTCATCGGCCTTCTTATCGACATCTACCTGGGGACCGTTACGTAGAGCTAGTGCCGCTTGCGGTCTGTGGTTAAACCCACTGCCAGCGTAGTAGTCGAGTCTCTAGAGTCCCACACAGAGAGTTTCCCTACTCTAGGCGAAACGATATAGAGGTTGTATGGTTTTACGACAAGCGTTCGGACGCATACGTGTGTTTACGCACTTACGACATCCGGACAGTTTTTACTAGCCGGCTTTGGTTTAAGCCAGTTTCTAGTATCGGGTTATTGGATTTATAAAGTCTAAAGTTTTTCCGTGTTTTCACGGATAGGATGGGTGTTCTCGTAATTACACGAGAAGCTTCTAGAAGATGGTGACTTGGGGGTTAAGGTGGCATATGCATTAAATGAGATTAGTGAGTCATTTGAGTGATTCATCCATGTCATTAATGCATCATAAATGCTTAATGACTCATGGAGATGAATCACCCTTATGTATTTATAAAGCATGATTATTAATCCTTTATTTTCTTTTATTGGATAAATAATAATGCTTGATATATATTATGATAGATCATTATCTCATCTCATTCTCTTGCTCACTTTCTCTCTCCTTAAGCTCTCTCTCTTCAAACCCTAATCCTCCCCTCTCATATGTTGATACCAAGGATTAGAATACACTACTTAATCCTTAACCATTCTCTATATCACCTAGGTTACTTAGATTAGCGATTTAAGAAACCTAGGTAACTCAAGTTAGAGGTGAAGCTTGTAGTAAAGCTCTCGGGTGGATCATCTACTACATAGAGAAGGCCGAAGAGGACGTGGAGAACGGAAAGACGAAGGACACGGTTCATTAGGTATAATCACTTATCATAGTAGTTAACACTTCTATGGTTTCTTGTTAGTTATTATTTTAGCAAAGATTCTCGGTTAGTCGATGTTTACGCTTTAAACAAGATCGTTTTTTCATTATTCCGCCTCCCCGCAAGTCATGGGGTGTTGTACATCGACTTACAGTGGTATCAAAGCCTCGCTAAACAATAATTAACTCATTAGCAAAGTAGTAAGAATTTCGAACGCAAAAACAACCGGAAACATCATCGATTTATCACAGTTTCTGTCGAATTTAAAACTGGCTCTAAAAATTTTTCAGGGAGCTTCAGAATAACAAGCAGAGAGTAATAGGGCTACTGAAGAAATTTGGACTCCTGACTCGGTCAACTCACCGCGGAACCGCGGCGGATCCATGCGATCCGCCGCGGATCCGCGGCCGAGTTGGGGCCGAGTCAGCCCAAATTCCTTCAGTAACTCTCCTGTGTTAATAATGATATTTCTGGAATGTTTATTTTTCTGCTCAAGTCTCAGGTGCACAGAGAAGTATTGGAGTAGAATCTAAAGTGTTTGCTCGATCGAAATTTTACGATGTTTGCTAATATGATTATATCCGTGATTGTATAATGTGTTCGTAAACCTCCCCTAACTGCTAGTATGTCGGTTGGCAGGGGGTTGCACATTTCTGTAATGGTTTTTACTGTCTGTGGTTGTGAACTGTGTTGGACTGTTGTGATGATTAGCCGGGGTTTGAGATGGGTTGTTATATTCATTCATTCAATGTAATTGTAATATGTTGTAATATTATTTTGCGGGGCACAACCAGGTTGCGGTTGTAGCCACCGTTGTATTATTTCATTTTACTGTTTTTGCTCCTAGGATAGACCCAAGGTGGGGTGCACAAACTACCGGGTACTTTGAAGTGTTTAGTGGCCTACTCACTTTGTTGAGGGAGACCGCTTCACTTTGGGTACTTAGAGGGTAGTTTGTCGTACCCGTAGGGGTCTTGGGTGGGGTAATGGCTATTCATCACAACTGTGTAATCCGTCTTTTGTTGCAGGCTCTAAACAAACGCAGATTTCTTGCAAATCCAATAAAGTTCATATGAGATCTGGAATGCCTATTATTGTGTCTGACGAATGTACAATATCTATATTTGATAGCTCTTTAGAAGTCACTTATGTTTTACACCTGCGCTAGCCCAGCCCCCGCTCTGTCGTTAGTTAAGTAACCTAACGGGTGATGACGGGACCCAGTGGTGAATGCGGATGGCATAAGAGGACGTTGTATTTTCATTGTTTTCTGCAATGATAGGTTAATGATGGGACACATTATTTATAATGCAAAGAAAATAAACCAAAAGATGAATCGTTGGAACAATTTAAAAGAAACCACTCGGTTATTTTAAAACAGATCATATTTTTAATTGCGGAGTTTTAACCACTCCTTTTAAAAAGCTATCAGGTTCCTTCGGTCATATCAAGTTCACTACGTTCACGGTTTCGCCAAAACCATTCATAGCCCTCCGTCATTTCATTTGGGTATTCAGTAGTATTCAAGCTATGTATTTTGACCAACGCCAAGGCATAGTGTTTGGTAGCTGCTGGGTATTCATTTGTTGCATAGATAGATGAGTTAGTTTGGGACAGTCGTATTATCATTTTGGCCAACGTCAAGGATATATACGGATGGGTTCAAATTAACAAGATAATGATGGGTAGAACTTGACATGTGACTTATGACATTTTGACCAACGCCAAGGTCATAAGAGCATGGGGCAAAAATATGTATCGGGAATTTCTAAAGAAACTGAAATTTGCAAAGAGTTGCATACCATTTGGAGTTTGATGAATGTTGGTAGGATTCCTTCAACATTATCATACGATGATATTTCGATCCCGATCGTACTGTGAGTATATGCTACTCATCAGGATATTCGTCACTTAACGGTCATTGCTATAAACCAAGTAGGTGTCAAGAAAGGTGTCAGCGGGGTTACGCCCCTAGAGAAAAGAGGTTATTTAATTAAGGAACTTCGAGAAAGTGTTGGAAAACCTCCCTTGAAGTACCGACACCAGCCTAGCTGAACGGTTAAGCAAGTATTGTACAGTGAGAATAGTCCTGGCTAATTCTTCTTTTATGGTTTGAGGAAGGATTCGAGAAACAGTGGGAGCCATCCAGTTTAGATAAATTAAAAACCACTCTAAACTTGCAAGAGCATCATGCTAAAGAGTTTTCTTCTCTCTCTCCTAATTGCAGCGACCCTGAAAATGACTGGACTTAAGTTACTTTTAGAGAAAAATATACTGACAGGGCCAAACTATAAATATTGGCTGCGGAATGTCAAAATGGCTTTGACCTATGACAAATTGGGGTATGTCCTCACCGCTAAGGCACCTGCTGTCCCTGGTCCCAAATCCAGTAATGCGGATAAGGAAATCCGCAAAACCTGGGAGTATGATTGCGCGAAAGCCAAGTGCATCGTGCTTGCCTCAATGAACAATGAACATCAGAGGAGGCACGAGGATATGGAACTAGATGCCATATTTCTCCATACAAAAGAACTTTATGGAGAGCAATCTCGTATAGAAAGATACGAGACCTCTAAGAACTTCTTTCGAGTGAGGTTGGCTGTCGGATCATCGTGTAAGTCGATGTGGAACACCCCAGTACTTATGGGGAGGCGGAATTTTCAAAAACGATCATGTTTAAAGAACGAACATCGACTAACCGCTTGAATCGAAGCTAAACTATAAATAACGAAACACAAGTGTTCCTAAAATACGGTGTTTCGGGATTATACCTAATGAATCAACTCCTTCGTCTTTACGAACTCCTTGTTCTCCTCGGCCTTCTTGAAGTAGTAGAAGATCCACCCGAGAGCAAAACTCCAAGTTTCGCCTCTAATCTTGAGGCAACTAACCTTCTCGGATTGCTAATCGAAGAAGATAGATCGATATAGAGTGATGGTTATGGATTGTAAAGTCTTACTAACCCTTGTACTCAACTCATGAGAAGGGAGGATTAGTTTTCTTGAAGAGGGAGAGCAAGAGGAGAGAGAAGATGAAAAATGATAATGAGCTTCTTCTTGTGCAAATAGTAAATCAAGAAGATATATATATATCTAGCATATCTTTTTATTTACTTAAAAATAATAAATCAAGAAGATATAGCATATCTCTTATTAGAAAATAATATTAACAACCATGCTAGATAATATCTTATGATGATTCATTTTTACACTCATTTCATTTTACACCTTAACCTCCTTAGTCACCATCTTCTAGAAGGTTCCCGTAAAATTACGAAAACGCCCCTCCAATCCGTAAAATACGGAAAAACTTTAGACTGTAAAAATCCAATAACCGGATACCAGTAACTGGCTTAAACCAAAGCCGACTGGTAAAAACTGTCCGAAAGTCGTACGTGCGTAAACGCACGTATGTGTCCGAACCCTTGTCGTAAAACCATACGACCTCTATATCCTTTCGCCTGGAATAGGAAACTCTCTGTGTGGGACTCTAGAGACTCGACTACTACGCTGGCAGTGGGTTTAGCCACAGACCGCAAGCGGCACTAGCTGTACGTAACGGTCCCCAGGTAGTTGTCGATAAGAAGGCCGATGAGAAAACCCATCCGAACTCCTACTGAGTCTGATGTGACAATCTCCATACAGTCCGGTCCGTTCGTCCAGGACTATCGCATATCCGGCTTAGGGGGCGGCAAGCGTCAGTCCCCTTATAGCTGTATAAGTCGTGTCGGAGGGAAGCCCATTACACCCTGAGAAACTACTGGAACCTACCAGCAAATCTCGCTTGCCCTGGCCAGGGACTTTGCGTAATGGCTCTCTGACACAGCGCGATATCTACTCCCAATACCGGGAGGGACGAATCCTGTCTAACCGCCACTGCCTCCAAGTGCTCGGGACTGCACCCAACTGCTACCTGTTTGCACGACTCCTCTGAGCCGTGGTAGGGTAGCAATCTAAGAACAGTGGGATACACTCGAGGCGAAGTAGCAGTGTCAAGTCTGCGGACTACGCTGTACTCATGTCACCTGGGAACTGTTCACTGACGACTGGTATAAAACCAACCAACAGTTCCCTGTGAGTCCTGTCCGGTGTACCCGTAACCTAACGAGCACCTGCATACTATCTCCAGTACGACGTACTGACGGCTGTGGGACAGACCATCTCCCCAACTGGGATGAGAAGCGTACACACTAGTCTACTCCGGATTATCGATGCTCTGTCTCGATAATCCAACGACTAGGGACCTGAATAAGGATGTGCTTGTAGACTACCCAGCCCCCACTAGTGTGACTGCCATCACAACGCTGGTAGTCAAGCAGGATCCTAAGAGCTCTATCAATACGTATGCTCACATATTAAGATAGAAAAAACCAAGTAGCATACTACCATGTTTAGCAAGACTGTTATATACATGTGAATATCCCAAGCTTCCATTAAGTAATATACAAACTAGTATGATACAGTAATGGCCTTCTAGGGCATAAACACTAACAATCTCCCACTTGCACTAGGGCCATGTACTGGCATATCGAAGACCAATGATCTCGAGTAGCCTCTCGAACTGAATCTGAGGTAGGGCCTTTGTGAATGGATCAGCAATGTTCTCTTCTGAAGCAACTCTCCGAACCTCGATCTCCTGACGATCAATGATCTCCCTGATCAGGTGATACCGCCTTAAGATGTGTCTGGACTTCTGATGGGACCTTGGTTCCTTCGCTAAAGCTATAGCTCCGTTGTTGTCACAATACAGAGGTATTGGATCAACTATGGTAGGAACCACCTGAAGTTCTGTTAGGAACTTCTTCATCCAGACTGCTTCTTTTGCGGCATCGCAAGCAGCTATATACTCCGCTTCCATTGTTGAGTCAGCAACGGTGTCCTGCTTGGAGCTCTTCCAGCACACCGCCCCTCCATTGAGGGTAAAGACATAACCCGACATGGACTTGGAATCGTCCTTATCACTCTGGAAGCCGGAATCAGCAAAGGCCTCTACCCTGAGGTCTTTTCCGCCGTAAACCAAGAACATCTCCTTAGTCCTCCTCAGGTACTTGAGAATGTTCTTTACTGCTATCCAGTGTTTCTCCCCTGGGTCTGACTGATACCGGCTTACCACGCTCAGTGCGTAAGCTACATCTGGTCTGGTGCACAACATCGCATACATTATAGAGCCTACCGCAGAAGCGTAGGGTATAACTGACATGCGTTCCCTTTCCAAATCAGTCTTGGGAGACATCTCTTTGGAGAGGGTGATTCCGTGACAAGCCGGTAAATTACCGCGCTTAGAATCTTCCATACTGAATCTTTTCAGTATAGTGTCGATATACCTGGACTGTGAAAGTCCCAACATCCTCTTGGATCTATCACGATAGATCCGGATCCCCAGAATGTAAGAGGCATCACCCAGGTCTTTCATGGAGAACCTTTGTGACAAGAATCCTTTGACAGATTGTAGCATAGGAATGTCATTTCCTATCAATAGAATGTCATCCACGTATAAGACGAGGAATACGACACTCTTGGCCACAACTTTACTATATATGCACGGTTCATCTGGATTTTTGATAAAGTCATATTCTTTGACTGTTTCATCAAAACAGATGTTCCAACTCCGCGATGCCTGCTTTAGTCCATAAATAGACTTAAGCAGCTTGCATACTTTCCCGCTGCTCCCACTCTGATTGAAACCCTCTGGCTGATCCATATAGACGCTCTCTTCTAAATTTCCATTCAGAAAAGCCGTCTTTACGTCCATCTGCCAGATTTCATAATCATGGAAGGCAGCAATTGCAAGAAGGATACGAATGGATTTGAGCATAGCCACTGGAGAAAAAGTTTCGTCATAGTCCAAACCAGGTCTTTGACGAAAACCCTTTGCAACAAGTCTAGCTTTATAGGTTTCCACCTGCCCATCTACACCAATCTTTTTCTTGAAGATCCATTTGCATCCTATGGGTTTTACCCCACCTGGAGCAAAGTCCAAAGTCCATACTTTGTTGGTGTACATGGACTCCATTTCGCTTCGCATTGCATCTAGCCATCGTACCGAGTCGCCGCTCTGGATGGCCTGCTGGAAGCTAGTAGGTTCATCATCTTCTATGATGCAATCCTCTCTATCCCCATCTATGAGAAAACCGTAGTATCTCTCAGGCGGATGAGACGGCCTACTACTCCTGCGGAGGGGTGCGGGAATGTCCTGTTCTTCTTGAACCTCTGGTTCTACCAAACTTTCAGCAGCAGTTTGTGGTTCTAGAATTTCTTCCAGTTCTATTTCGCTCCCACTTGTTTCCTTTTCTAAAAACAGATGTTCCAGAAAATGGGCATTACGAGAAACAAAGACCTTTTGTTCCTCTGCGTAATAGAAATAATATCCCTTGGAGTTCTTTGGATATCCCACAAACAAACATTTTACTGATCGTGCCTCGAGCTTGTCCATATGCTGCTTTTTAACAAAAGCTGGACATCCCCAAATCTTCATATGCTGAAGATGGGGTTTCTTCCCAGTCCACATCTGATATGGAGTGGTAGGCACAGTCTTGGTAGGAGCCCTGTTCAGAAGATATGCTGCTGATTCTAGCGCATAACCCCAGAAAGATTGCGGTAACTCAGCATTACTCATCATGGATCGTACCATATCCAATAGGGTTCGATTCCGTCTCTCCGATACACCGTTATGCTGTGGAGTGTACGGAGGAGTAAGCTGAGAGAGAATTCCTTTCTCTTTTAAGTAACCTAGGAACTCGGCACTCAAGTATTCACCACCTCGATCAGATCTAAGTGTCTTGATACTTTTGCCGGTTTGGTTTTCTACTTCATTCTTATACTCTTGGAATTTCTCAAAAGCCTCGGATTTATGTTTCATCAGATAAATAAATCCGTATCTTGAGTAATCATCCGTGAAAGTAATGAAATAGGAAAAAACCACCTCTTGCATGTGTAGACATTGGACCACATACATCGCTGTGTATGAGTCCTAAGAGCTCGCTCGCTCTTACTCCTTGTCCAGTAAATGGAGTCTTTGTCATCTTTCCTTTGAGACAAGATTGACAAGTGTCATAAGATTGATATTCGAACGAGTCCAAATATCCTTCTCTATGCAACTTAGTCAACCTTCTCTCATTGATGTGACCCAGTCTACAATGCCATAAGAAAGCTTTATTCACATCTGGAGACTTTCTTTTTAGTGTGTTCTGGACATTGAAAATTTGGAGTTGGTTTAAAACATATATTCCGTTATTTAGTGTACCTGACCCAATCAAACCATGATTAAGGTGGATGTTGACAACATCTCTTACAAACGTGAAATCATAACCTTTATTTGATAACAAGGAAACTGATATGATATTACACGTTAAGCTGGGTACAAAATAACAGTTATGTAAAACCAAGATGTGTCCACTCGTCAATCCTAGGTGATAATCCCCGACGGACGCAGCTCCCACGCTAGCTCCGTTAGCAACCCTGAGGATCATATCACCTTCCTTCAGCACTCTACGGTTTCTCAGTGCCTGCAATGAATTGCAAATATGAGATCCTGATCCGGTATCCAATACCCAGGAAGTAGAGTTGATTGACAAACAATTCTCAATTACAAACACACCTGAAGTCGAAGCCACAGCTTGCTTCGGTTCCTGGTTCTTGGCGTTCCACGCCTTGCAATCCTTTTTCCAGTGCCCTTTCCTGTGACAATGGAAACACTCATCCTGGCCAACTACAGGTGCTGCAAACTTTTTCTTTCCCTTTCCTCCCACCTTACTAACACCTCCTCTAGGTTTGGGTGCGGCCTTCCTTTTCCTTCCTTTGGCCTTAGCCTTGGACCCGGAAGAAGATGCACCGCCAACAAACATAGCGGGTGTTTCCCTTGAATTCTTCAAGGTGCCCTCTGCACTCCTTAACATGTTCAGGAGTTCCGGAAGTTCAACTTCTTTTCTTTGAAGGTTGAAGTTCAGGATAAACTGGGCGTAGGTGTGAGGAAGGGACTGGAGAATAAGGTCTGTATAGAGCTCATTATCCAAAGTCGTCCCAAGGTCTGCGAGCTCTTCTATATAGCCGATCATCTTTAGGACATGTTCTCCTACTGATGACCCGACAGCCAACCTCGCTCGAAACAAGTTCTTTGAGGTCTCGTATCTTGCTATACGAGATTGCTCTCCATAAAGTTCTTTTGTATGGAGAAATATGCCATCAAGGCCCATATCCTCGTGCCTCCTCTGATGTTCATTGTTCATCGAGGCAAGCACGATGCACTTGGCTTTCGCGCAATCTAAATCCCAGTTTTTGCGGATTTCCTTATCCGCATTGCTGGATTTGGGACCAGGGACAGCAGGTGCCGTAGCGGTGAGGACGTGCCCCAATTTGTCATAGGTCAAAGCCATTTTGACATTCCGCAGCCAATCTTTATAGTTTGGCCCTGTCAGTATATTTTTCTCTAAAAGTAACTTAAGTCCAGTCATTTTCAGGGTCGCTGCAATTAGGAGAGAGAGAAGAAAACTCTTAGCATGATGCTCTTGCAAGTTTAGAGTGGTTTTTAGTTTATCTAAACTGGATGGCTCCCACTGTTTCTCGAATCCTTCCTCAAACCATAAAGGAAGAATTAGTCAAGACTATTCTCACCGTACAATACTTGCTTAACCGTTCAGCCAGGCTGGTGTCGGTACTTCGAGGGAGGTTTTCCAACGCTTTCGCGAAGTTCCTTAATTATATAACCTCTTTTCTCTGGGGGCGTAACCCCGCTGACACTTTTCTGGACACCTACTAGGTTTATAGCATTGATCGTTAAGTGACGAATATCCTGATAAGTAGCATATACTCACAGTAGGATCGGGATCCAAATATCATCGTATGATAATGTTGAAGGAGTGCTACCAACATTCATCAAACTCCAAATGGTATGCATCTCTTTGCAAATTTCAGTTTCTTTAGAAATTCCCGATATTAGTTTTTGCCCCATGCTCTTATGACCTTGGCTTTGGTCAAAGTGTCATAAGTCACATGTCAAGTTCTACCCGTCATTATCTTGTCAATTTGAACCCATCCGTATATACCCCTGACTTTGGTCAAATGGTAATACGACTGTCCCAAACCAACTCATCTATCTTATGCAACAATTAAAAACCCAGTAGCTACCAAACACTATGCCTTGACTTTGGCCAAAGTGCATAGCTTGAATACTACTGAATACCCAAATGAAATGACGGAGGGCTACGAATGGTTTTGGCGAAACCGTGAACGTAATGAACTTGATATAACCGAAGGAACCTGATAGCTTTTAAAAGGAGTGGTTAAGGCTCCGCATTTAAAAATATCTGTTTTAAAAATAACCGATTGGTTTCTTTTAAACTGTTCCAACGATTAAAACTTTGGTTTATTTTTCTTTGCATTATAGATAATGCGTCCCATCATTAACCTATCATTGCAGAAAACAACGAAAATATGACGTCCTCTTATGCCATCCGCATTCGCCACTGGGTCCCGTCATTACCCGTTAGGTTACTTAACTAACGACAGAGCGGGGACTGGGCTAGCGCGGGTGTAAAACATAAGTGACGTCTAAAATAGCTACATAAATATAGATATTTTACATTCGTCTGACGCAATGATATTCATTCCAGAACACAGATAAACAATATTGGATTTGCTAGCAATCTGTATTTCTTTTGAGCCTGCAAGAAAAGACAGATTACACAGTTGTGATGAATAGCCGTTACCCCACCCTCGACCCCTACGGGTACGGCAAACTACCCACCCGGCAGTTTGTGTACCCCACCTTGGGTCAATCCTAGGAGCAAAAACAGTAAAATGAAATAATACAACGGTGGCTACAACCGCAACCTGGATGTGCCCCGCAAAATAATATTACAACAAATTACATTTTACAACAAATGAATTGAAAGATAACCCATTTCAAAACCCCGGCTATACACCACAACAGTCCAATACAGTTTATATGCACAAACAGATATAACCATTTCAGAAATGTGCAACCCCCTGCCAACTGACATACTAGCAGTTAGGGGAGGTTTACGAACACATTTATCAATCACAGATATAATCCAACATGCAAATACTGTACAATTTCGATCGATTAAACGTATTTAATATTGCTCCAAAATCTGCTGTATTAATTGGAAACCTGAGCAACTATTAAATATCCCAGAAAACCCCAAATTTTATACAGAGGCAACCCAAGAAAACTCGGTCCCTAACTCGCCAACTCGGCGGCGCTTCCGCGGCGACTCAGTAGGCTGAGGCCGCGGATCCGCCGCGAGTTGGACGAATTAGGTGACTGTTTTTCTTGGGCCATCTTCTGTGTTCATTTCATGCTCTCTGGTCATTTTAAATAAATTTTTAGACATCATTTTAAAATCGACAGAAACTGATGCTTTTTAGGATTTTCCGGCTTCGTTTTTCCGTTCGAAATTCGTACAAATTCGCAATAAAGTTATTTATTGTTTAGCGAGGCTCTGATACCACTGTAAGTCGATGTGGAACACCCCAGTATTTATGGGGAGGCGGAATTTTCAAAAACGATCATGTTTAAAGAACGAACATCGACCAACCGCTTGAATCGAAGCTAAACTATAAATAACGAAACACAAGTGTTCCTAAAATACGGTGTTTCGGGATTATACCTAATGAATCAACTCCTTAGTCTTTACGAACTCCTTGTTCTCCTCGGCCTTCTTGAAGTAGTAGAAGATCCACCCGAGAGCAAAACTCCAAGTTTCGCCTCTAATCTTGAGGCAACTAACCTTCTCGGATTGCTAATCGAAGAAGATAGATCGATATAGAGTGATGGTTATGGATTGTAAAGTCTTACTAACCCTTGTACTCAACTCATGAGAAGGGAGGATTAGTTTTCTTGAAGAGGGAGAGCAAGAGGAGAGAGAAGATGAAAAATGATAATGAGCTTCTTCTTGTGCAAATAGTAAATCAAGAAGATATATATATATCTAGCATATCTTTTTATTTACTTAAAAATAATAAATCAAGAAGATATAGCATATCTCTTATTAGAAAATAATATTAACAACCATGCTAGATAATATCTTATGATGATTCATTTTTACACTCATTTCATTTTACACCTTAACCTCCTTAGTCACCATCTTCTAGAAGGTTCCCGTAAAATTACGAAAACGCCCCTCCAATCCGTAAAATACGGAAAAACTTTAGACTGTAAAAATCCAATAACCGGATACCAGTAACTGGCTTAAACCAAAGCCGACTGGTAAAAACTGTCCGAAAGTCGTACGTGCGTAAACGCACGTATGTGTCCGAACCCTTGTCGTAAAACCATACGACCTCTATATCCTTTCGCCTGGAATAGGAAACTCTCTGTGTGGGACTCTAGAGACTCGACTACTACGCTGGCAGTGGGTTTAGCCACAGACCGCAAGCGGCACTAGCTGTACGTAACGGTCCCCAGGTAGTTGTCGATAAGAAGGCCGATGAGAAAACCCATCCGAACTCCTACTGAGTCTGATGTGACAATCTCCATACAGTCCGGTCAGTTCGTCCAGGACTATCGCATATCCGGCTTAGGGGGCGGCAAGCGTCAGTCCCCTTATAGCTGTATAAGTCGTGTCGGAGGGAAGCCCATTACACCCTGAGAAACTACTGGAACCTACCAGCAAATCTCGCTTGCCCTGGCAAGGGACTTTGCGTAATGGCTCTCTGACACAGCGCGATATCTACTCCCAATACCGGGAGGGACGAATCCTGTCTAACCGCCACTGCCTCCAAGTGCTCGGGACTGCACCCAACTGCTACCTGTTTGCACGACTCCTCTGAGCCGTGGTAGGGTAGCAATCTAAGAACAGTGGGATACACTCGAGGCGAAGTAGCAGTGTCAAGTCTGCGGACTACGCTGTACTCATGTCACCTGGGAACTGTTCACTGACGACTGGTATAAAACCAACCAACAGTTCCCTGTGAGTCCTGTCCGGTGTACCCGTAACCTAACGAGCACCTGCATACTATCTCCAGTACGACGTACTGACGGCTGTGGGACAGACCATCTCCCCAACTGGGATGAGAAGCGTACACACTAGTCTACTCCGGATTATCGATGCTCTGTCTCGATAATCCAACGACTAGGGACCTGAATAAGGATGTGCTTGTAGACTACCCAGCCCCCACTAGTGTGACTGCCATCACAACGCTGGTAGTCAAGCAGGATCCTAAGAGCTCTATCAATACGTATGCTCACATATTAAGATAGAAAAAACCAAGTAGCATACTACCATGTTTAGCAAGACTGTTATATACATGTGAATATCCCAAGCTTCCATTAAGTAATATACAAACTAGTATGATACAGTAATGGCCTTCTAGGGCATAAACACTAACACATCGGTAGGAGAACATGTCCTAAAGATGATTGGCTACATAGAAGAGCTCCCAGACCTTGGGACGACTTTGGATAATGAGCTCTATACAGACCTTATTCTCCAGTCCCTTCCTTCCACCTACGCCCAGTTTATTCTGAACTTCAACATTCAAAGAAAAGAAGTTGAACTTCCGGAACTCCTTAACATGTTGAGGAGTGCAGAGGGCACCTTGCAGAAGGCAAGGGAAACACCCGCTATGTTTGTTAGCGGTGCTTCTTCTTCCGGGTCCAAGGCTAGGGCCAAAGGAAGGAAAAAGAAGGCCGCCACCAAACCTAGAGGAGGTGTTAGTAAGGTGGGAGGGAAGGGAAAGAAAAAGTTTGCGGTAGCGGTAGTGGCCCAGGATGAGTGCTTCCATTGTCACAGGAAAGGGCACTGGATAAAGGATTGCAAGGCGTGGAACGCCAAGAACCAGGAACCGAAGAAAGCTGTGGCTTCGACTTCAGGTGTGTTTGTAATTGATAATTGTCTGTCAATCAACTCTACTTCCTGGGTATTGGATACCAGATCAGGATCTCATATTTGCAATTCATTGCAGGCACTGAGAAACCGTAGAGTGCTGAAGGATGGTGATATGACCCTGATGGTTGCTAACGGAGCTAGCGTGGGAGCTGTGTCCGTAGGGGATTATCACCTGGGATTGACGAGTGGACACATTTTGGTTTTACATAACTGTTTTTGTGTACCCAGCTTAACGTATAATTTCATATCAGTTTCTTTGTTATCAAATAAAGGTTATGATTTCACGTTTGTAAGTGATGTTGTTAACATCCACCTTAATCATAGTTTGATTGGGTCCGGTACACTGGAAAACGGTATATATGTTTTAAACCAACTCTAAATTTTCAATGTCCAGAACACACTAAAAAGAAAGTCTCCAGATTTAAATAAAGCTTTCTTATGGCATTGTAGACTGGGTCACATCAATGAGAGAAGGTTGACTAAGTTACATAGAGAAGGATATTTGGACTCGTTCGAATATCAAACTTATGCCACTTGTCAATCTTGTCTCAAAGGAAAGATTACAAAGACTCCATTTACTGGACATGGAGTAAGAGCAAGCGAGCTCTTAGGACTCATACACAGCGATGTATGTGGTCCAATGTCTACACATGCAAGAGGTGGTTTTTCCTATTTCATTACTTTTACGGATGATTACTCAAGGTACGGATTCATTTATCTGATGAAACATAAATCCGAGGCTTTTGAGAAATTCCAAGAGTACAAGAATGAAGTAGAAAACCAAACTGGCAAAAGTTTCAAGACACTAAGATCTGATCGAGGTGGTGAATACTTAAGTGTCGAGTTCCTAGGTTACCTAAATGAGAAAGGAATTCTCTCTCAGCTTACTCCTCCATACACTCCACAGCATAACGGTGTATCGGAGATACGAAATCGAACCCTATTGGATATGGTACGTTCCATGATGAGTAATGCTGAGTTACCGCGATCTTTTTGGGTTTATGCGCTAGAATCAACGGCATAGCTTTTGAACATGGTGCCTACCAAGACTGTGCCTACCACGCCATATCAGATGTGGAGTGGGAAGAAACCCTATCTTCAGTATCTGAAAATATGGGGATGTCCAGCTTTTGTTAAAAAGCAGCATGTGGACAAGCTCGTGGCACGATCAGTAAAGTGTAAGTTTGTGGGATATCCAAAGAACTCCAAGGGGTATCTATTCTATTACGTAGAGGAACAAAAGGTGTTTGTTTCTCGTAATGCCCATTTTCTATAATATCAGTTTTTAGAAAAGGAAATAAATGGGAGCGAAATAGAACTGGAAGAAATTCCAGAAGCACAAACTAATACTGAAAGTTTGGTAGAACAAGTAGTTCAAGAAGAACAGGACATTCCCGCAACCCTCTGCAGGAGTAGTAGGCCGTCTCATCCGCCTGAGAGATACTACGGTTTTCTCATAGATGGGGATAGAGAGGATTGCATCATAGATGATGATGAACCTACTGGCTTCCAGCAGGCCATCCAGAGCAGCTACTCGGTACGATGGCTAGATGCAATGCGGACCGAAATGGAGTCCATGTACACCAACAAAGTATGGACTTTGGACTTTTCTCCAGATGGGGTAAAACCCATAGGATGCAAATGGATCTTGAAGAAAAAGATTGGTGTAGATGGACAGGTGGAAACCTATAAGGCTAGACTTGTTGCAAAGGGTTTTCGTCAAAGACCTGGTTTGGACTATGACGAAACTTTTTCTCCAGTGGCTATGCTCAAATCCATTTGGGTCCTTGCTGTTGCTGCCTTCCATGATTATGAAATCTGGCAGATGGACGTAAAGACGACTTTTCTAAATGGAAATTTAGAAAAGTGCGTCTATATGGATCAGCCAGAGGGTTTCAATCAGAGTGGGAGAAGCGGGAAAGTATGCAAGTTGCTTAAGTCCATTTATGGACTAAAGCAGGCATCGCGGAGTTGGAACATCTGTTTTGATGAAACGGTCAAAGAATATGACTTTATCAAAAATCCAGATGAGCCATGCATATCTAGTAAAGTTGTAGCACGAACTGTCGTATTCCTCGTCTTGTACGTAGATGACATTCTATTGATAGGAAATGACATTCCTATGCTACAATCTGTCAAAGGATTCTTGTCACACACGTTCTCCATGAAAGACCTGAATGATGCCTCTTATATTCTGGGGATCCGGATCTATCGTGATAGATCCAAGAGGATGTTGGGACTTTCGCAGTCCAGTTATATCGACACTGTACTGAAAAGATTCATTATGGAAGATTCTAAGCACGGTAATCTACCGGCTTGTCACGGAATCACCCTATCCAAAGAGATGTCTCCCAAGACTGATTTGGAAAGGGAACGCATGTCTATTATACCCTACGCTTCTGCGGTAGGCTCTATAATGTATGCGATGTTGTGCACCAGACCAGATGTAGCTTACGCACTAAGCGTGGTAAGCCGGTATCAGTCAGACCCAGGGGAGAAGCACAGGATAGCAGTAAAGAACATTCTCAAGTACCTGAGAAGGACTAAGGAGATGTTCTTGGTTTACGGCGGAAAAGATCTCAGGATGGAGGCCTATGCTGATTCCGGCTTCCAGAGTGATAAGGACGATTCCAAGTCCATGTCAGGTTATGTCTTTACCCTCAATGGAGGGGCGGTGTGCTGGAAGAGTTCCAAGCAGGACACCGTTGCTGACTCGACGATGGAAGCGGAGTATATTGCTGCTTGCGATGCCGCAAAAGAAGCGGTCTGGATGAAGAAGTTCCTAACAGAACTTCAGGTGGTTCCTACCATTGTTGATCCAATACCTCTGTATTGCGACAACAACGGAGCTATAGCTTTAGCGAAGGAACCAAGGTCCTATCAGAAGTCCAGACACATCTTAAGGCGGTATCACCTGATCAGGGAGATCATTGATCGTTGGGAGATCAAGGTTCGGAGAGTTTCTACTGAAGAGAACATTGTTGATCCATTCACAAAGGCCCTACCTCAGATTCTGTTCGAGAGGCTACTCGAGATCATCGGTCTTCGATATGCCAGTATATGGCCCTAGTGCAAATGGGAGATTGTTAGTGTATATGCCCTAGGGGCCATTATTGTATCATACTAGTTTGTATATTACTTAATGGAAGCTTGGGATATTCAAATGTATATAACAGTCTTGCTAAACATGGTAGTATGCTACTTGGTTTTTCTATCTTAATATGTGAGTATACGTATTGATAGAGCTTTTAGGATCTTGCTTGACTACCAGCGTTGTGATGGCAGTCACACTAGTGGGGGCTGGGTAGTCTACAGGCACATCCTTATTCAGGTCCCTAGTCGTAGGATTATCGAGACAGGGCATCGATACTCAGGAGTAGACTAGTGTGTACGCTTCTCATCCCAGTTGGGGAGATGGCATGTCGAACAGCCGTCAGTACGTCGTACTAGAGATAGTATGCAGGTGCTGGTTAGGTTACGGGTACACCGGACAAGACTCACAGGGAACTATTGGTTGGTTTTATACCAGTCGTTAGTTAACAGTTCCCAGGTGACATGAGTGCAGCATAGTCCACAGACTTGACACTGCTACTTCGCCTCGAGTGTGTCCTACTGTTCTTAGATTGCTACCCTACCACGGCTCAAAGGAATCGTGCAAACAGGTAGCAGTTGGGTGCAGTCCCGAGCACTTGGAGGCAGTGGCGGTTAGACAGGATTCGTCTCTCCCGGTATTGGGAGTTGATATCGCGCTGTGTCAGAGAGCCATTATGCAAAGTCCCTGGCCAGGGCAAGCGAGATTTGCTGGTAGGTTCCAGTAGTTTCTCAGGGTGTAATGGGCTTCACTCCGACATGACTTATACCGCTATTAGGGGACTGACGCTTGCCGTCCCCTAGGCCCGATATGCGATAGTCTTAGACGAACAGACCAGACTGTACGGAGATTGTCACATCAAACTCTATAGGTGTTCGGATGGGTTTCCTCATCGGCCTTCTTATCGACATCTACCTGGGACCGTTACGTACAACTAGTGCCGCTTGCGGTCTGTGGTTAAACCCACTGCCAGCGTAGTAGTCGAGTCTCTAGAGTCCCACATAGAGAGTTTCCCTACTCCAGGAAAAACGATATAGAGGTCGTATGGTTTTACGACAAGGGTTCGGACGCATACGTGTGTTTACGCACGTACGACATCCGGACAGTTTTTACTAGCCGGCTTTGGTTTAAGCCGGCTTCTAGTATCGGGTTATTGGATTTATACAATCTAAAGTTTTTCCGTGTTTTCACGGATAGGAGGGGCGTTCTCGTAATTACGCGAGAAGTTTCTAGAAGATGGTGACTTGGGGGTTAAGGTGGCATATGCATTAAATGAGATTAGTGAGTCATTTGAGTGATTCATCCATGTCATTAATGCATCATAAATGCTTAATGACTCATGGAGATGAATCACCCTTGTGTATTTATGAAGCATGATTACTAATCCTTTATTTTCTTTTATTGGATAAATAATAATGCTTGATATATATTATGATAGATCGTTATCTCATCTCATTCTCTTGCTCACTTTCTCTCTCCTCAAGCTCTGTCTCTTCAAACCCTAATCCTCCCCTCTCATGTGTTAAGACCAAGGATTAGAATAGACTACTTAATCCTTAACCATTTTATATATCACCTATAGGTTACTTAGATTAGCGATTTAAGAAACCTAGTTACCTCAAGTTAGAGGTGAAGCTTGTAGTAAAGCTCTCGGGTGGATCATCTACTACATAGAGAAGGCCGGAGAGGACGTGGAGAACGGAAAGACGAAGGACACGGTTCATTAGGTATAATCACTTATCATAGTAGTTAACACTTCTATGGTTTCTTGTTAGTTATTGTTTTAGCAAAGATTCTCGGTTAGTCGATGTTTAAGCTTTAAACAAGATCGTTTTTTCATTATTCCGCCTCCCCGCAAGTCATGGGGTGTTGTACATCGACTTACATCACCTACTGCCGGCGTATTGACGATTCTTTAGATTCCTACATAGAGGTTTCCAGGCTCAGGCAAAACGGAGTAGGAGCACATATGTAATATGTGCGGGACCGAGAATAATATGATATAAGATACCGTATTCTATTCTCGCCATATATGATATCTACTGGGTATATGTGATATAGCCGGGCCATCGGATCAAGTTTTGATTCGATAAATCGGTACATGTTATATTAGTCGGTTAAATGCAATATAGCCGGATTTTCGGATCAAGTGTTGATTCGATAATTTAATGTATAATTATATATGTGATATATTACAGTACATTAACTAATATAAGCTCGCTTTATTGATTCATTTTCTCACCGGATAATACATTGATATATATGCGATAGATGTTAATTTTATTATTTTCTTTTGTTGCAAAATATATTATATATGTGATATATAATATTGTAACAAGTTAGGGTTACAAATACAACATGTTTTGTGGAGATTAAAACAAGTTAGGGTTTGATTTGGGTTAGCATTTAGGTTAGCTTTTTCATGATGCTTTCTTTTTTTTTTGCTAAGATATTTTGTAAAGTTATTTCTTTAACCCAACCCAAATCCTTTACCATAGTTAATTCTCTACAAGAGTTAAGCCTTCATTCTTAACCCATGGTTGATTTGTAACCACACAAATGATTTTCATTATTCATCACAAATGGTTTTGTTCTTCTTCTTCCTCTTGAAAAAAGCTTTCTAGCGTTTTGACATGTGATGATAATGTGTGAGAAATTGAAAATAAAAGAGAGATAAATTCCTACTTCTTCATCCTCATCTATTCTAGCCACTTAGATTAGGGTGTTTGCTTTGCTAATACTTGATTAGTGAAGCAAGAGCTTGGTTTTGAGTTTCTTCAAGGTAGATCATCTTAGTTATTGAAAATTGGAAGCAAGCTTGCATCTTTCTCTTCATAGAGCCTCTCTAGAGTCCGGGTACTCGATAATCGTAGCGAAGGGACCTCAACACGGAGCTTATGAAGTGAAGGAACGGACTAAAAATGTTGTAATCCCTAATTCTTAGGTGTAAAGTTGTTTACATGCTTTGTTAAACCTAATTCTCTAGTTAAGATCTTGGTTAGGGTTTGTTTAGCACCCCAAAAATTTCAATATGGCATGTGTGATGCCTTCCTAAACCTTGCTAACGTGCTATGCTAACCCTACAGTGTTATCAGAGCCAAGCTAGAGCATTAGGCGTTGTCTAGACGAAGTTTAAAGTCCAATCGAACTCCGAAACCCCGATAAATCCCCTTCTAAGGAATTTTTTTCAAACGTTGAAATTTTTCATATTAAAAATACTCAGAAAATCATGCAGGGAATTCTAAGAATTACTGTGAAGTACGAAGCCATAACTCCCTCAAGGGACCGCGGAACCGTGGCCAAACCATGCGTTTGGCGGCGGTTCCGCGGCCAACTTTGGGAGTTAGGGGCTAATACTTCAGGGCTTTATTCTTGGTTACTTTTTCATGCTTCTGGTAATTTTTATTTCTACTCAAGTGTTGAGCTTTCTGGGAAATATTGGGAACTCGTTGATTCGATCGGAAAGTTTAACTTCGTTTAAGTTTTTCCGGGTAATTTAGAACGTGTTAAAAAGTTCGAACGGATATCAATAACTCACTTTTTCCCCTGTCGGAAAACTTTCAAGTGTTGGATTTTTCTTGAGTTTAAAACTTTCAGAAAATCATGCAAGCGAATTTGTGGACCCTCTAGAAGAACGTAACCTTAACTCGATTATGTGACCGTCAAAACCGCCACTGAACCATATGGTTTGTAGTAGTTTAGCGTTGCCACATGTGAGGCGTTGGTTTGACCCTTCTACGGCTGGTTCATAGCGGCTGTGACATGTTCTGGGACTTTTTGAACTCTGCTCAAGTGTTGAGTTATTTGGGAAATCTTGGGTGTTTGTTTATTCGATCGGAATGTTTAACATTGTCTATTTATCTGGAATGTGATACAATATGTGGAAGTCATATAGTTAGGCATAAAATGCGAAGTATGTGATATTTCGGATTTAAGATGTCTAAAGAGATTGTGGATTCCAAATGTTTTAGTTTTTCACTTTCTTTTCTGCGACCGTAAGTGTAATATAGGGTGTATCGCCAGTTTCGGTGCTATATGTCAACGACAACTGGGAAACGCATATTTACTTATGTTGATGATATGTGATGTTATGTGTTGCTGTGATATGTTATATTAGATCGTCGTGTTTTGAATAATCGGGGGTTTTATGTGAGATGAGAGTCTTTCTTTTTCATTCATCTAAAATTCAATTTTATGTAATATTCTTTTATTGGGGAACTTCCGGGTTGAGGATGATGTCACCATTGTATATTATTTACTTTACCGTATTAGGATAGACCCAAGGCGGGGAGCACAAGTAACCGGGTTCTAGGGTCCAGTGGGAGACCATCTCGAGGAGTCGAGACCGGGTCTCCTAACTCTAGAATTGGTAGGGTTGCTTGCTGCTCTCGTACGGGTGTGGGATTGGCTATTCATCGCGACCGTAGAATCCGTGTTTTATACAGGCTCGTATTAGAAACACGGACCTCCTAGTATATCCAATATTTCATATATGTTCTTCTACTGCAATGTTCTGTGATAAGATCATATTACTGCCTGAGACGAATGTTTATATTATATATATGAGATATATGTTATATTGCTGATTTCGTTTCAAATGTGATGCTTGTGAAGCATAATAAAATGGGACTTCATTAATGAGATTAATGAAATAAAAGAAACCTAAAGATGTTACAGAAACTTGTTTAAAACCCGGTAGCTCTAGTTCTTGCTTTACATAGCGGTATTCCTTGTAGAATATCCAACACCTTATTCGATAAGGAAACAGCCGAGATCCCTTTACCGGGAGTGACCTATTTAGCGAAACTAGCAGATGCTACACACTCGGTTTGTCTTTTGATTGCTTCTATAGTTTTGCTTTGCACAGCGGTATTTGTGAAATATCCTGCACCTTATTCGATAAGGAAAGTTCCGAGATCTCTTCACCGGGAGTGACCTCTTTAGCAAAACTAGCAAAGGCCTAAAAAACACTCCATTCAAAAATCACTCGATTCTACGACGATATCAAGTTCATTATGCAAAAGGTTTTCTTAAAAACCTGTCGTAGCCCTCCGTCATTTCAAATAAGTAATAGTTAGTATTCGTGCTACGTTTGTTGACTATGTTAAGACGTAGTGTGCGGTAGCTGATTAGTGCTTATCTGTATATGCATATGATGCGATTGGATTAGGGTAGTCGTGCGACTTTGTTGACTATGTTAAGGGTCGTGCGGGTGGGTTTACTTCAATCGGGAAATGACGGGTTGAACTTGACTAGCACTTATGATTTGTTGACTATCTTAAGGTCATATAGCTGCTAGGGGTAAAATATTATTAGGAATTTCAAGTGTTGAAATTTGCAATGAGATTGCATACCTCCTATGAGATAGTTGGATCCTGATACCCACTGCGAGTAAGAGTTACTGCAGGGAGAGTTTTTACACATTACAATTAGCCGATCAAGTAGGTGTCTAGAAAGGTATTAACAGGGTTATGCCCCTGGGAAAACGAGGTTTATTTTAATTAGGTCTGTGCGAAAGAACAAGGATCCTCCCTCAAAGTACCGGCACTGGCCTGGATGAAAGATTGGCGAACTTGCAGGGTGTAATTAATCCCGGCTAGTCTTTCCTTTTAGGGTTTGAAGGAAGATTTGACTAAAACAGTGGGAGACATCCTGATTAGATATATTAATAACCAATCTAATCTTGCAAGAGCATACGCTGAGTGTTTTCTTCTCTCTCTCTCTAGGTAGCGACCATGTCATGCCTTAATCAAGATAATAATACAGATGTATTGACCGAACCCGCTAGTTATACTACGCTAGGGAACGTTGGTCCAGCTCCAACTTATAATTGTTATAAGATCGAGCAGGAAATTGGGGATTACCAGAATTCCCATGCCGCCCAAACGAAGAAAGTGCATGCTGATGCATCTTCTTCGGATGCGTTCATTACCGAGAATTGTTTCTCAGTATCCTTTACATCCTGGGTATGAGATACCGGATCGGGATCCCACATATGTAATATGTTACATGGGTTACAGATAGGTAGAGAACTGAGAACGGGTGATAAGTTTCAAGAGTTGGAAATGGTGTAAGTGTTGCAGCCAAGTTTGTTGGCAGTTATCACCCTGTATTACCAAATACATTGATTCTGAACGAATGTTATTAGATACTGAACCTGATATACAACATCATATCAGTCTCTTTATTAGTAAAGAAGGATATAATTTTGTATTTTTGGATAATGTTTTGAACATTTCCTATATCAAGAGTTGATCGGTTCAGGCACGTTATATAAAAGCATATATGTTCTAAATCAAACTACAGTTCTTAATGTACAGAACACACACAAGAGGAAGAGTTCAGAAATGAACGAATCCTTCTTGAGGTATTTGTAGACTAGGTCATATCAACTGCGACTCGACTAGCTAAGTTACATTTAGATGCATATTTAAATATGTTTGAATTTACATCTTGTGAAACTTGCCAGTCATGTCACAAAGATAAGATGACCACAACTCCGTTTATTAGAAACAAAGAAAGAGTTAGTGAACTCTTAGGGTTGATACATGATGATGTATGAGGTCCCCTGTCTACACATGCCAGGACTGGTTCTTTGTACTTCAGAAGTAGAGAACCAAAACGGGTATAAGCATTATGTCCTTTGATGTGATCAGGGAGGAGAATACTTGAGCACGAGATTCCTGGACTATTCTAAAGGAGAATGAGATTCTCTCTCAGCATTACTCCTCCCTATACACCACATCACGTCGGTGTATCGGGGCATAGAAATTGCACCCTATGTGATAAGATGTGCTCATTGATGAGTACTACTGAGTTACCTATTTCCTTTTGGGGGTTATGCACTTAAGAAGCTGCATACCTATTGAATAGGGTTCCAACCAAATCAGTTGCCTACCACTCTATATGTGATAAGGTATGGAAAGAGCCCATCTCTTAAGGATGTTAAGATTTGGGGTTGTGCAAAGCAAAATCCGGACAAACTCGAGGCAAGGTCAGTTCTGTGGAAGTTTGTTGGATATCCCAAGCATTCGCAAGGTAATATCTTCTACCAAACTGGGGAGAAAAAGGTGTTTTTGTTTCTCAACATGCCACCTTTTGGAAAGGGAATTTCTTGTGAAGAAATTAGTGTTCATGAGGTAGAACTGGAAAAGGTTCCAGTTATACAAACTGCAGCTGATGATTTGGTAAACGCGAAGGATTCAATAGTTTCTAACGAACCTCAGCCTCTCCGCCGATCTAGTAGGGTTCCTCATCCACCTGAGAGATACTTCGGTTTCTCTATGACAGTGGGAGCAAGGATTGCATCATGAGATGATGACCCAACTGGTTTCGACCAGGCCATCAAGAATGGGGACTTTGTGAGAATGGCTGGACGCTAATGAGATCTAAGATGGAATCTATGTACACCAAAAAAGTATGGACTTTGGTTGCTTTATCTGAAGGGTTAAATCCCCATCAGAAGCAAGTATATCTTGAGAACATTACTTGGTATACATAGAAAAGTTGAGACTTTCAAAGTTATGCTTAAATCCATCCAGATCCTACTTGCAATTTCTACATACCATGACTACGATATCTGGCGGTTGGGTGTCATGACTGCTTTTCTAAATAGTGATTTAGAAGAGAGCATCTATAAGTACACAGCTAGAGGGATTCGTAGACAGTGGGAGCAGCGGAAACGTATGCAAGTTGCTTTATGGGATAAAGCAGGCATCGCGGAGTTGAAAGGTCTGTTTTGATGTGGTAGTCAAAAAGTTTGGCTTCATCAAAATGGTAGATGAACCTTGTATACACAAAAGGGTAGTAGAGAGTATGGTGGTGATCCTCGTATTATACGTGGATGGCATACTCTTGATAGGAAAGGAGTTTCCTATGCTACACTCGGTCAATCTCCTCTTATCACAAGGATTCTCTATATAGGATCAAGGTGATACCACATAAATCCTGGTTTTGGATCTATGAGATAGATCTAATTGGATGTTAGGATTCTCACTGGTTGTAGTGAGATGGTATCAATCGATCCTGGAGAGAATCACTGGAAAGGTTCCAGGGTGATAAAGACAACTGAATGTCAGTCACAGGTATTGTCTTTAACCTCAGTGGAGGGACGATATGTTGGAAGAGTTCCAAGCTAGATACCGTGACATACTAGACGATTAAAGGCTAGATACATCGTTACCAAGGATGCTACCAAAGAGGCAGTCTGGATATATATAAGTTCATGAGATGAATTTTGTTCCTACCATTGTGTGACAATGGAGTTGTGGCTTATGCCTAGGAACCCCCGTCCCATCAGAAATCCAGACATATTCTTAGGCAGTATCACCTGATCATGGAGATAGTTGATCTCCAGGGAGATCGAGGTTAGGAGAGTAGACACAGAGGACAACAGCGCGGATCCACTCATAAAGGCCTATTTCCCAGCAGGGACTATTATGGTATGGTTGAGTATGAGATACTCAACCACAACTGATTGTTGGGTATGAGATACCACAACAGATGGCCCTAGTGCAAGTGGGAGATTGTTAGTGATATGTATGCCCTAGAGGCCATTACTGTACATGCAATCTATATTGTAGTGGATGCTTGGACATATATATGTTAGGTCCACGTTACCCACCCCGGTTCTTTCGGGGAGGCGGAACAGGTAAAAATCAAATTTTTCCTTGATAGGTAACATGGACCGTCCATGAAGGACCGTTGCTAAACAAGAACTAACAAAAATTCTACAAGTTCTAACTACTATGTAGAATGGTTATACCTTGGTCTTGAACTCCATCTCTTCTTATTGTGGTTCTTCTTCTTTCTTGCTCCTTGTAGTTGCTTGAACGGATCCTCCTTATCGTCTCCTCTTTGCCATAGATGGATCCACCCGAGGGTCTCAAAATTGAGCTCCAATCTCAACCTAGAGATGACTAAGGTGTTTGGTTTGCTAAACCTAATACCTTAGATTGAGTAGAGAAGAGTGATGGTGGTTTTGTCTCAAAGGTTCATGATTTCCAACTCATGGAACACTTGAACCTTTTGAGAGAGGAAGAGGGAGAGCTTTTTCATGAGAGAGAAAGAAGATGATAGAAAATGAGCTCTCATAATGCAACCATCCTCACAAAAGTGAGAATAATGATAATAATAATAATAATTAAGTATGGTAATGGTTAGTTTCAATGACCATTATCATTACATGCAATTATTTCATTTTGTAAAAAACAAGCAAGCAAAAGTCATACCCATGAAATGATAGCCATAAAATGATGATGGTCAACAAGTCCAAAATGGTCAACCGGTCAACAAAATCAACAAGTCAACAAATGTCAAACTTTCAACTCAACCATGGCACAATAATACTTAATTAATATTATTAGTCATATATCATATTCTCATTAGAGTTTAGAGAAAGGTCAACGGTCAACAAGTCAACCAAAGCCAAATGGTCAACAACCCTAATGAGAATGCTCTGCCTCTGCCTCTGTCAACTGTGCATACGCACCCGCAACTGTGCTTCAAGGAACACGAATACACAGAGACAAAACCAATCTCAAAACAATTACTAGGATCTGGCTTAAACCCAAGCCCGCCAGTAACTACTGTCCGGACACCAAACGTGCACAAGTGCGCCGATGTGAACGAACCCCGTCGCAAAACCATGCAACCTCTACTCTATTTTGCCCAAAGGCGAGTAACCCTCTGTGTGGGACTCTAAAGGCTGGACACTACGCTGGCAGTGGGTTTAACCACAGGCCGCAAGCGGTACTAGCTGTACGTAACGATCCCCAGGTAGATGCAGATAAGAAGACTGATGAGGTGAACCCATCGAACTCCTACTGAGCCTGAATGTGAAAATCTCCGTACAGTCTGGTCTGTTCGTCTGAGAATATCGCATGGCGGGCCTACGGGGCGGTAAACGTCAGTCCCCTAACAGCGGTACATGTCATGTCGGAGTGTAGCCCAAAACACCCTAAGAATCTACTAGAAAACCTACCAGCAATTCTCGCTTTCCCTGGCCAGGGACGACAATGTGTAATGGCTCTCCTAGACACAGCGCGATATCAACTCCCAATACGGGAAGAATCCTGTCTTACCGTCACTGCCTCCAAGTGCTTCGGGACTGCACCCAACTACTACCTGTTTGCACGACTTAGTAGAGCCGTGGTAGGGTAGTAATCTAAGAACAGTGGGAACACACTCGAGGCGAAGTAACAGTGTCAATTCAGCGGACTAAGCTGTACTCATGTCACTTGGGAACTGTTAACTGACGATAGGTATAATACCAACCAACAGTTCCCGACGAGTCCTGTCCAGTGTACTCGTAACCTAACGAGCACCCGCATACTATCTCCAGTACGACGTACTGATGGCTATAGGACAGACCATCTCCCCTGCTGGGAAGAGAAGCGTATGCACCAGTCTACTCTGGAGTATCGATGCCCTGTCTCAATAATCCTACGACTAGGGACCAAAATAAGGATGTGCTTATAGACTACCCAGCCCCCATTAGTGTGATCGCCATCACAACGCCGGTAGTCAAGCAAAAATCCTAAGGGCTCTACCAATATGTTTTCAACGATATGTTAAAAGAAACATATACACATATTAAGATAGAAACAAACCAAGTAGCATACTACTATATCGAGAAAGACTGTCGTAAACCCGTATATATATATCCCAAGCCTCCAAAATGTATTATACAAACTAGTAATATACAATAATGGCCTCTAGGGCATACATATCTAACAATCTCCCACTTGCACTAAAGGCCAGTAATTGGTGTACCGCATACCCAACGTCTGCACTAAGGCCAGCTGCTGGCGTACCGCATACCCAATAGCTCAAAAAGTCGCTCGAACTGTGTTTGAGGGAGGGCCTTTGTGAATGGATCCACCGTGTTGTCTTTTGTGTCCACTCTCCGTACCTTGATCTCCTGGCGATCAATGATCTCCCTGATCAGGTGATACCGCCTTAAGATGTGTCTGGATATTTTATGGGACCTTGGTTCCTTTGCTAAAGCTATAGCCCCATTGTTATCGCAATACAAAGGTATTGGGTAAACAATGGACGGAACCACCTGAAGTTCACTAATGAACTTCTTCATCCCGACCGCCTCTTTTGCGACATCGCTTGCAGCAATGTATTCAGCCTCCATCGTCGAGTCTGCGACGGTATCCTGTTTGGAACTCCTCCAACATACCGCCCCTCCGTTAAGGGTAAACACAAAACCCGAGACAGACTTGTTGTCATCCTTGTCGCTCTGGAAGCTTGAATCGGTAAAGGACTCGACCCTGAGGTCTCTTGTACCGTAAACCAGGAACATCTCCTTAGTCCTTCTCAGGTACTTGAGAATGTTCTTCACTACTGTCCAGTGGCCCTCACCTGGGTCTGACTGATACTGGCTCACCATGCTCAGTGCGTAAGCTACATCTGGTCTTGTACATAGCATCGCATACATTATAGATCCTACCGCCATAGCGTAGGGTATAATGCTCATGCGAACCCTCTCCTCATCAGTCTTAGGAGACATCTTCTTGGAGAGGGTGATTCCGTGCAATGCGGGTATATTACCGCGCTTGGAATCTTCCATACTAAATCTCTTTAGTACGGTCTCTATGTACCTGGACTGCGAAAGCCCCAGTAGTCTCTTGGATCTATCTCTGTAGATTTTGATCCCCAGAATGAACGAGGCATCACCCAGGTCCTTCATGGAGAACCGTTGTGACAAGAATAGCTTGACCGATTGTAGCATAGGAATGTCATTTCCTATCAAAAGAATGTCGTCCACGTACAAGACTAGGAACACGACAGTTCGTCCTACAATCTTCTTATAGACACAAGGTTCATCTTCATTCTTGATGAAATCAAATTCCTTTATTGCCTCATCAAAACAGATGTTCCAGCTCCGCGATGCCTACTTCAATCCATAAATGGATTTAAGTAACTTGCACACCTTCCCGCTGCTCCCACTGTCTACGAAACCTTCTGGCTAATCCATGAAAACGCACTCTTCCAAACAGCCGTTTAGAAAAGCCGTTTTAACGTCCATCTGCCAGATTTCATAGTCATGGAAGGAAGCAATGGCAAGACGGAACCGAATGAATTTGAGCATAGCCACTGGAGAAAAAGTTTCGTCATAGTCCACACCAGGTCTTTGACGAAAACCTTTTGCAACGAGTCTAGCCTTATAGGTTTCCACCTGCCCATCTACACCAAGTTTCCTTTTGTAGATCCATTTGCATCCAACGGGTTTTGCCCCAGGTGGAGCAATATCCAAGGTCCACACTTTATTGGTGTACATGGACTCCATTTTGGATTGCATAGCATCCAGCCACTTATCAGCGTCCCTACTGATAATAGCCTTCCTAAAACTGGTAGGGTCATCTTCTTCCAAGATGCAATCCTCTCGATCCTCGTCTATGAGAAAACCGTAGTATCTCTCGGGCGGACGAGAAATCCTACCAGATCTTCGGAGTGGCTGAGGATCGTCCGGGGTTATTGAATCCTGAGGTTCTGTCAAATTTTCAGTTTCATTTTGTGGTCGCTGAATTTCTTCCAATTCTACCGAACTCCCACTTGTTTCTTTTGCAAGAAATTGCCACTCTAAAAAGGTGGCGTGGCGAGATACAAACACCTTCTGTTCCTCGGTGTGGTAGAACAGATATCATGTAGAGTTTTTAGGATATCCTACAAATTTACGTAGAACTGAACATGCCTGCAGTTTGTCCGGATTTTGTACTTTTACATAGGCCGGACAACCCCATATCTTAATGCGTTTACGATACGGCCTTTTACCATTCCATATCTCAAATGGTGTCTTAGGCAAAAATTTAGACGTAACATCATTCAATATATATGCTGCTGTTAAAAGCGCATGTCCCCAAAATGAAAGAGGCAACTCAGCACTACTCATCATGGAGCGAACCATATCCAATAATGTACGATTCCTCCATTCCGATACACCGTTGTGATGTGGTGTATAGGGAGGAGTAAGCTGAGAGAGATTACCATTCTCTTTTAAGTAATCTAGGAATTCCTTGCTTAAGTACTCCCCTCCCCTATCCGATCGGAGGATCTTGATACTTCTGCCAGTCTGGTTATCTACTTCGTTTCTGAATTCCTTGAATTTCTCAAAAGCTTCAGATTTGTGTCTCATCAGATACACATATCCGAACCTAGAGAGATCGTCAGTGAATGTGATCCTTGCATGTATAGACATTGAACCACATACATCACTGTGTAAGAGTCCCAGGAGCTCTGCTGCCCTTTCTCCATGTCCGGTGAACAGAGATTTGGTCATGTTTCTTTTGAGACAAGACTGACAAGTTTCATAAGATGAAAACTCGAACGTATCCAAGAGTCCATCTTTATACAACTTACTTAGTCTTTTCACTCCGATATGACCAAGTCTACAATTCCATATATAAGATTCGTTAGTATCTGAACTCTTCCTCTTACGTGTGTTTTATATATTGAGAACTGTATTCTGATTTAGAACGTAGATACCATTACACAGTGTACCTTCTGCAACCAATACCTTATGAAGGTAAATGTTCATGATATTTCTATCAAGAACAAAGTTATATCCATCTTTATCGAGTAAAGAAACTGATATGATGTTGCAAACCATGGAAGGTACATAGTAGAAATCGTTCAAAATCATAGTATTGCCATTTGGCAACACTAGGTGATATTCACCGACGGCTGCAGCATTAACTTGTGCTCCATTCGCTACCCTGAGCGACATATCACCAGGTGCAACTCTCCTACTTTTTCTCAGTCCCTGCAATATATTACAGATATGAGATCCTGATCCGGTATCAAGTACCCTGGAGGTAGGGCTGACCGTAAAGCAGTTCTCAATTACAAGAACACCTGAAGTAGATGCAAAACCATGCTTCTTCTTCAACTGGGTATCCTTGGAATCCATACAATTCTCTTTCGCTTGCTCATACTTATGACTGTTGTCACAAGTTAGAGCCAAACCAATGTTCCCAAGCCCCGAATAAGAATTCGGATCGGTCAAGCGATACCTTTTATTATTTTGATTAGGGCATGAAATGGTTGCTACCTAGGGAGAGAGAAAAGAAACACTCAGCGTGCGCTCTTGCAAGATTAGATTGGTTTATTAATTTATCTAATCAGGATGGCTCCCACTGTTTCCTCAAATTCTTCTTCAAACTTTTAAAAGAAGAACTAGTCAGGATTAATTGCACGTCACAATACTTTCTTAACATTTCAGCCAGGCTAGTGTTGGTACTTCGAGGGAGGTTTTCCAACGCTTTCGCGAAGTTCCTTAATAAAATAACCTCTTTTCCGTGGAGGCGTAGCCCCGCTAACACCGTTCTAGACACCTACTTGGTTTATAGCATTAATTGTTAAGTGAAATAATCTCCCGAGAGTAATCCAACTCATCAGTGGGATCGGGATCCAACTATCATCGTGTAATGACCTAGATGGAATCCACTCTAGTCACTACACTCTAGAAGGTATGCTAAATCTGCAAGTTTCAGTTTCTTTAGAAACCCCCGATGTGGTTTTTACCCCTAAGACCCAAGTGACCTTGACTGAGCCAACATATCAAAGAATCCTAGTCAAGTTCAACCCGTCATTTTCTTGATTGCATTAGACCCACTTGTACGAGTCCTTCACTGTGCCAAAATGACCGCACGACTGTCCCAACCAATCACATTATATGCTACAGAAAAATATTACATAACTACCGTTCACTACGCCTCGGCTGAGCACGAAATACGTAGCACGAATACTAAGCAATACCAATCCGAAATGATGGAGGGCTACGGCTGGGTTTTGGCGAGAAACCTGTTAACGTAATGAACTTGGTATAGTTGAAGGAACAAGATTGCCTTTTTGAAAATATAGTGGCGAAAACTTTTGCTAAAGAGGTCACTCCCCGTGAAAGGATCTCGGCTCTTTCCTCGTCGAATGAGGTGCAGGATATTCCAAACTGAATACCTCGATGCAAAGCAAGAATAATCGACTATAGTGAAGTTATTACCCTGACGCAAACTTTTTGTCCAAGGGGTCACTCCCGATGAAGGGATCTCGGCCCTTGCCTCGTCGAATGAGGTGCTGGGCATTCATTACCGAATACCTCTGTGCAAAACAAAAGAGAGCGTCCTTGCAATAACAGCTTTTTGAAAAATTGTTCCAACAACGTTCTTTTTAGGTTTGTTTTCTTGCATTAATTTAATGCGTCCCATCAATTAATCCTACCATTGCAGAAAACAACGAAAACATGACGTACGCTTATGCCATCGACATTCGCCACGGAGCCCCGTCATTACCCGTTAGGATACTTAACTAAAGACAGAGCGGGGGCTGGACTAGCGCGGATGCAAAACATAAGCAACGCCTAAATAGATATCATATAGATATATACACATTCGTCAGATGTAATGATAGTTATTCCAGTTCATAAATGAACACATTGGATATACTAGGAATCCGCGTTTCATTCGAGCCTGCAATGAAAGACGGATTACACGGTCGCGATGAATATCCAAAAACCCCGCCCTAGACCGCTACGTGTGCGGCAAACTACCCACCAAATACCCGAAGTGAAGCAGCCTCCCTCAACACCGTGAGTAGGCCACTCAGCATTTCAACGTACCCGGTAGTTTGTGCACCCCACCTTGGGTCTATCCTAGGAGAAAAAATAGTAAAAAAAATAATATACAATGGCGGCTACAACCTCATTCGGATGTGCGGCCATACACATAATATTACATCAATTACATATTTACATCAAATGAAAGATAAAGAAAACTCTCATCTCACAAAAACCCCGGCTATTCATCCGCGACAATCCAACAAGTTCATATACACAATCCAACAACATTACAGATCACAGATATGCACAACCCCCACTAATCAACGTATAGAGATTAGCCGACGTTCAGTGCATATATCACATTACAGATATAACCATTTAGCCAAATTTTGTAGAATTCCGATCAAAATACAAATTTGTAACAACCCCAAAAATTAACATTTTTCTCTGGAAAATCTGGGCAGAAACAAAATATCCCAAAAATCCCAAAACAGCAAATAGAGGAATCTGCAACAAATTTGAGCCGCGTCCGAGTGAACTCGGTCGCGGATCCGCGGCGGAACGCATGGTTCCGCCGTGCTTCCGCGGCGAGTTGGCCGAGTCGGGGTCTCAAATTTCATGACAATTCCCAGAAAACCCTGCCTGTATTTTTCATGTCATACAAAATATTTTTAGGCCTGTTTTGAAAATCGACAGAAAATACATTTTTCGGTTTGTTTTCGGGATTTTTTCCGGATCGAGTTTCTAAAAACTTTGCTAACAGCTAGATGTTGCTTAGCTAGGCTCTGATACCACTGTTAGGTCCACGTTACCCACCCTGGTTCTTTCGGAGAGACGGAACAGGTAAAAATCAAATTTTTCTTCGATGGGTAACATGGACCATTCATGAAGGATCGTTGATAAACAAGAACTAACAAAAATTCTACAAGTTCTAACTACTATGTAGAATGGTTATACCTTGGTCTTGAACTCCTTCTCTTCTTGTTGTGGTTCTTCCTCTTGCTTGCTCCTTGTAGTTGCTTGAACAGATCCTCTTTGTCGTCTCCCCTTTGCCATAGATGGATCCACCCGAGGGTCTCCAAATTGAGCTCCAATCTCAACCTAGAGATGGCTAAGGTGTTTGGTTTGCTAAACCTAATACCTTAGATTGAGTATAGAAGAGTGATGGTGGTTTTGTCTCAAAGGTTCATGATTTCCAACTCATGGAACACTTGAACCTTTTGAGAGAGGAAGAGGGAGAGCTTTTTCATGAGAGAGAAAGAAGATGATAGAAAATGAGATCTCATAATGCAACCATCCTCACAAAACTAAGAATAATGATAATAATAATAATAATTAAGTATGGTGATGGTTAGATTCAATGACCATTATCATTTCATGCAATTATTTCATTTTGTAAAAAACAAGCAAGCAAAAGTCATACACATGAAATGATAGCCATGAAATGATGATGGTCAACAAGTCCAAAATGTTCAACCGGTCAACAAAGTCAAAAAGTCAACAAAAGTCAAACTTTCAACTCAACCATGGCACAATAATACTTAATTAATATTATTAGTCATATATCATATTCTCATTAGGGTTTAGAGAAAGTTCAACGGTCAACAAGTCAACCAAAGCCAAATGGTCAACAACCCTAATGAGAATCCTCTGCCTCTGCCTCTGTCAACTGTGCATACACACCCGCATCCGTGCTCCAAGGAACACGAATACACCGAGACAAAACCAATCCCAAAACAATTACTAGGATCTGGCTTAAACCAAAGCACGCATGTAACTACTGTCCGGACACCAAACGTGCACAAGTGCGCGGATGTGAACGAACCCCGTCGCAAAACCATGCAACCTCTACTCTGTTTTGCCCAAAGGCGAGTACCTCTCTGTGTGGGACTCTAAAGGCTCGACACTACGCTGGCAGTGAGTTTAACCACAGGCCGCAAGCGATACTAGCTGTACGTAACAGTCCCCAGGTAGATGCCGATAAGAAGACTGATGGGGTGAACCCATTGAACTCCTACTGAGCCTGAATGTGACAATCTCCGTACAGTCCGGTCTGTTCGTCTGAGAATATCGCATGGCGGGCCTAGGGGGGCGGTAAACGTCAGTCCCCTAATAGCGGTACAAGTCGTGTCGGAGTGTAGCCCAAAACACCTTGAGAATCTACTGGAAAAATTACCAGTAATTCTCGCTTGCCATGGCCAGGGACGACAATGTGTAATGGCTCTCCTAGACACGGCGCGATATCCACTCCCAATACCGGGAGAGACGAATCCTGTCTAACCGTCACTGCCTCCAAGTGCTTCGGGACTGCACCCAACTACTACCTGTTTGCACGACTCAGTAGAGCCGTGGTAGGGTAGTAATCTAAGAACAGTGGGAACACACTCGAGGCGAAGTGACAGTGTCAATTCAGCGGACTAAGCTGTACTCATGTCACCTGTGAATTGTTAACTGACGATAGGTATAATACCAACCAACAGTTCCCGACGAGTCATGTCCAGTGTACTCGTAACCTAACGAGCACCTGCATACTATCTCCAGTACGACGTACTGATGGCTGTGGGACAGACCATCTCCCCTGCTGGGAAGAGAAGCGTATGCACCAGTCTACTCTGGAGTATCGATGCCCTGTCTCGATAATCCTACGAATAGGGACCAAAATAAGGATGTGCTTATAGAATACCCAGCCCCCACTAGTGTGATCGCCATCATAACGCCGGTAGTGAAGAAAAAATCCTAAGGGCTCTACCAATATATTTTCAGCGATATGTTAATAGAAACATATTCATATATTAAGATAGAAACAAACCAAGTAGCATACTACTATATCGAGCAAGACTGTCGTAAACCCGTATATATATATCCCAAGCCTCCAAAATGTATTATACAAACTAGTACTATACAATAATGGCCTCTAGGGCATACATATCTAACATGGAGGACTTTCTTGCTCGACATGATAGTATGCTATCTGGTTGCTCTTTATCTTAACATGTACTCTGATAGTCTCTATGTTACATGTTGATAAAGCCCTTAGGATGAGTACTTGACTACCAGGACTATGATGCAGATCATACTAGTGGGGACAGTGTAGTCGGTGTAAGTCGATGTAGTACACCCCAGTACTTATGGGGAGGCGGAATTTTCAAAAAACTATCAAGTTTAAACAACGAACATCGACTAACCGCTTGAATCGAAGCTAAACTCTAAAAAACCGTATTCTATGAGTTTCTTTTCACAAAAGATTAGGGATTATACCTAATGAAACCGGTCCTTCTTCTTTACGTCCTCCTTTGCTCTCCTCGGCCTTCTCTAGGTAGTAGACGATCCACCCGAGAGCGAAACTCCAAGCTAAACCTCTAACTTGAGGTAACTAATCAACTTTGATTGCTAATCAAAGATGAGAGGATGATATAGAGTGAAGGTTATGGATTGTTTAGTCTAACTAATCCTTTGATCTCAACACATGAGGATTAAGGATTTAGGGTTTGAAGATGAGAGCTTGAGGAGAGAGAATGTGTGATAAGATAATGAGAGAAGAGAGAGAGTGTATCATAATATTATGAAGCATTCTTATTATCAAATAATCAATAAAGGAAATGAATAAGCATGCTTCACAAAATATCTTGTGATGATTCATTAACATGAGTCATTAAGCAATAAATGTGCATTAATGAAGTGAATGAATCACCACCATGACTCACTCTCTTATCCAAAAGAAACCTCCTTAGTCACATCTTCTAGAAGCTTCTCGAGTAATTACGAGAACGCCCCTCCGATCCGTAAAAATACGGAAAAACTTTAGACTGTAAAAATCCAATAACCGGATACCAGTAACTGGCTTAAACCAAAGCCGACTGGTAAAAAACTGTCCGAAAGTCGTACGCGCGTAAACGCACGTATGCGTCCGAACCCTTTGTCGCAAAACCATGCAACCTCTATATCGTTTCGCCTGGAGTAGGAAACTCTCTGTGTGGGACTCTAGAGACTCGACTACTACGCTGGCAGTGGGTTTAACCACAGACCGCAAGCGGCACTAGCTGTACGTAACGGTCCCCAGGTAGTTGTCGATAAGAAGGCCGATGAGTAAACCCATCCGAACTCCTACTGAGTCTTATGTGACAATCTCCATACAGTCCGGTCCGTTCGTCCATGACTATCGCATATCGGGCCTAGGGGGGCGGCAAGCGTCAGTCCCCTAATAGCGGTATAAGTCGTGTCGGAGTGAAGCCCATTACACCCTGAGAAACTGCTGGAACCTACCAGCAAATCTCGCTTGCCCTGGCCAGGGACTTTGCGTAATGGCTCTCTGACACAGCACGATATCTACTCCCAATACCGGGAGGGACGAATCCTGTCTAACCGCCACTGCCTCCAAGTGCTCGGGACTGCACCCAACTGCTACCTGTTTGCACGACTCCTTTGAGCCGTGGTAGGGTAGCAATCTAAGAACAGTGGGACACACTCGAGGCGAAGTAGCAGTGTCAAGTCTGCGGACTACGCTGTACTCATGTCACCTGGGAACTGTTCACTGACGACTGGTATCAAACCAACCAACAGTTCCCTGTGAGTCCTGTCCGGTGTACCCGTAACCTAACGAGCACCTGTATACTATCTCCAGTACGACGTACTGACGGCTGTGGGACAGACCATCTCCCCAACTGGGATGAGAAGCGTACACACTAGTCTACTCCGGAGTATCGATGCTCTGTCTCGATAATCCAACGACCAGGGACCTGAATAAGGATGTGCTTGTAGACTACCCAGCCCCCACTAGTGTGACTGCCATCACAACGCTGGTAGACAAGCAAGATCCTAAGAGCTCTATCAATACGTACACTCACATATTAAGATAGAAAAACCAAGTAGCATACTACCATGTTTAGCAAGACTGTTATATACATGTGAATATCCCAAGCTTCCATTAAGTAATATACAAGCTAGTATGATACAGTAATGGCCTTCTAGGGCATAAACACTAACAATCTCCCACTTGCACTAGGGCCATGTACTGGCATATCGTAGACCAATGATCTCGAGTAGCCTCTCGAACTGAATCTGAGGAAGGGCCTTCGTGAATGGATCAGCAATGTTCTCTTCTGAAGCAACTCTCCGAACCTCGATCTCCTGACGATCAATGATCTCCCTGATCAGGTGATACCGCCTCAAGATGTGTCTGGACTTCTGATGGGACCTTGGTTCCTTCGCTAAAGCTATAGCTCCGTTGTTGTCACAATACAGAGGTATTGGATCAACTATGGTAGGAACTACCTGAAGTTCTGTTAGGAACTTCTTCATCCAGACTGCTTCTTTTGCGGCATCGCAAGCAGCTATATACTCCGCTTCCATCGTCGAGTCAGCAACGGTGTCCTGCTTGGAGCTCTTCCAGCACACCGCCCCTCCATTGAGGGTAAAGACATAACCCGACATGGACTTGGAATCGTCCTTATCACTCTGGAAGCCGGAATCAGCAAAGGCCTCTAACCTGAGGTCTTTTCCGCCGTAAACCAAGAACATCTCCTTAGTCCTCCTCAGGTACTTGAGAATGTTCTTTACTGCTATCCAGTGTTTCTCCCCTGGGTCTGACTGATACCGGCTTACCACGCTCAGTGCGTAAGCTACATCTGGTCTGGTACACAACATCGCATACATTATAGAGCCTACCGCAGAAGCGTAGGGTATAATAGACATGCGTTCCCTTTCCAAATCAGTCTTGGGAGACATCTCTTTGGAGAGGGTGATTCCGTGACAAGCCGGTAGATTACCGCGCTTAGAATCTTCCATACTAAATCTTTTCAGTACAGTGTCGATATACCTGGACTGCGAAAGTCCCAACATCCTCTTGGATCTATCACGATAGATCCGGATCCCCAGAATGTAAGAGGCATCACCCAGGTCTTTCATGGAGAACCTGTGTGACAAGAATCCTTTGACAGATTGTAGCATAGGAATGTCATTTCCTATCAATAGAATGTCATCCACGTACAAGACGAGGAATACGACACTTCTGGCCACAACTTTACTATATATGCACGGTTCATCTGGATTTTTGATAAAGTCATATTCTTTGACTGTCTCATCAAAACAGATGTTCCAACTCCGCGATGCCTGCTTTAGTCCATAAATAGACTTAAGCAGCTTGCACACTTTCCCGCTGCTCCCACTCTGATTGAAACCCTCTGGCTGATCCATATAGACGCTCTCTTCTAAATTTCCATTTAGAAAAGCCGTCTTTACGTCCATCTGCCAGATTTCATAATCATGGAAGGCAGCAATAGCAAGAAGGACCCGAATGGATTTGAGCATAGCCACTGGAGAAAAAGTTTCGTCATAGTCCAAACCAGGTCTTTGACGAAAACCCTTCGCAACAAGTCTAGCCTTATAGGTTTCCACCTGTCCATCTACACCAATCTTTTTCTTGAAGATCCATTTGCATCCTATGGGTTTTACCCCATCTGGAGCAAAGTCCAAAGTCCATACTTTGTTGGTGTACATGGACTCCATTTCGGTCCGCATTGCATCTAGCCATCGTACCGAGTCGCCGCTCTGGATGGCCTGCCTGAAGTCAGTAGGTTCATCATCATCTATGATGCAATCCTCTCTATCCCCATCTATGAGAAAACCGTAGTATCTCTCAGGCGGACGAGACGGCCTACTACTCCTGCGGAGGGGTGCGGGAATGTTCTGTTCTTCTTGAACCTCTGGTTCTACCAAACTTTCAGTAACAGCTTGTGGTTCTGGAATTTCTTCCAGTTCTACTTCGCTCCCACTCTTCTGATTTTCTAAAAATTCAGTTTCTAAGAAGTGGGCATGACGAGAAACAAAAACCTTTTGTTCCTCTGCGTAATAGAAATAATATCCCTTGGAGTTCTTTGGATATCCCACAAGCTTACACAGTACTGAGCGTGCCTCGAGCTTGTCCACATGCTGCTTTTTTACAAAAGCTGGACACCCCCATGTCCTAAAATGTTTTAGACAGGGTTTCTTCCCACTCCACATCTGATATGGTGTGGTAGGCACAGTCTTGGTTGGAACCTGGTTCAAAAGATATGCCGCTGATTCTAGCGCATAACCCCAGAAAGATCGCGGTAACTCAGTATTACTCATCATGGATCGTACCATATCCAATAGGGTTCGATTCCGTCTCTCCGATACACCGTTGTGCTGTGGAGTGTATGTAGGAGTAAGCTGAGAGAGAATTCCTTTCTCTTTTAGGTAACCTAGGAACTCGGCACTTAAGTATTCTCCACCTCGATCAGATCTCAGTGTCTTAATACTTTTGCCTGTTTGGTTTTCCGCTTCACTCTTGAATTCCAGGAATTTCTCAAAGGCCTCTGATTTATGCTTCATTAAGAAAACATATCCATACCTAGAGAAATCATCTGTAAAAGTAATGAAGTAGGAATAACCACCTCTTGCATGTGTAGACATTGGACCACATACATCACTGTGTATGAGTCCTAAGAGCTCGCTCGCTCTTACTCCTTGTCCAGTAAATGGAGTCTTTGTCATCTTTCCTTTGAGACAGGATTGACAAGTGTCATAAGATTGATATTCGAACGAGTCCAAATATCCTTCTCTATGCAACTTAGTCAACCTTCTCTCATTGATGTGACCCAGTCTACAATGCCATAAGAAAGCTTTATTTAAATCTGGAGTCTTTCTTTTTAGTGTGTTCTGGACATTGAAAATTTGGAGTTGGTTTAACACATATATGCCGTTATTTAAAGTACCGGACCCAATCAAACCATGATTAAGGTGGATGTTGACAACATCTCTTACAAACGTGAAATCATAACCTTTATTTGATAACAAGGAAACTGATATGATATTACACGTTAAGCTGGGTACAAAATAACAGTTATGTAAAACCAAAATGTGTCCACTCGTCAATCCTAGGTGATAATCCCCGACGGACGCAGCTCCCACGCTAGCTCCGTTAGCAACCCTGAGGATCATATCACCTTCCTTCAGCACTCTACGGTTTCTCAGTGCCTGCAATGAATTGCAAATATGAGATCCTGACCCGGTATCCAATACCCAGGAAGTAGAGTTGATCGACAGACAATTCTCAATTACAAACACACCTGAAGTCGAAGCCACAGCTTGCTTCGGTTCCTGGTTCTTGGCGTTCCACGCCTTGCAATCCTTCTTCCAGTGCCCTTTCCTGTGACAATGGAAGCACTCATCCAGGCCAACTACCGGTGCTGTAAACTTTTTCTTTCCCTTCTTTCCCACCTTACTAACACCTCCTCTAGGTCTGGGTGCGGCCTTCTTCTTCCTTCCTTTGGCCCTAGCCTTGGACCTGGAAGAAGATGAACCGCCAACAAACATAGCGGGTGTTTCCCTTGCCTTCTGCAAGGTGCCCTCTGCACTCCTTAACATGTTCAGGAGTTCCGCAAGTTCAACTTCTTTTCCTTGAAGATTGAAGTTGAGGATAAACTGGGCGTAGGTGGGAGGAAGGGACTGGAGAACAAGGTCTGTATAGAGCTCATTATCCAAAGTCGTCCCAAGGTCCGCGAGCTCTTCAATATAGCCGATCATCTGTAGGACATGTTCACCTACCGATGACCCGACAGCCAACCTCGCTCGAAACAATTTCTTAGAGGTCTCGTATCTTGCTATACGAGATTGCTCTCCATAAAGTTCCTTTGTATGGAGAAATATGCCATCTAGGGACATATCCTCGTGCCTCCTCTGATGTTCATTGTTCATCGAGGCAAGCACGATGCACTTGGCTCTCGCGCAATCTAAATCCCAGGTTTTGCGGATTTCCTTATCCGCATTGCTGGATTTGGGACCAAGGACAGCAGGTGCTGTAGCGGTGAGGACGTACCCCAGTTTGTCATAGGTCAAAGCCATCTTGACATTCCGCAGCCAATCTTTATAGTTTGGCCCTGTCAGTATATTTTTCTCTAAAAGTAACTTAAGTCCAGTCATTTTCAGGGTCGCTGCAATTAGGAGAGAGAGAAGAAAACTCTTTAGCATGATGCTCTTGCAAGTTTAGAGTGGTTTTTAGTTTATCTAAACTGGATGGCTCCCACTGTTTCTCGAATCCTTCCTCAAACCATAAAAGAAGAATTAGCCAAGACTATTCTCACCGTACAATACTTGCTTAACCGTTCAGCTAGGCCGGTGTCGATACTTCGAGGGAGGTTTTCCAACGCTTTCGCGAAGTTCCTTAATTAAATAACCTCTTTTCTCTGGGGGCGTAACCCCGCTGACACTTTTCTGGACACCTACTAGGTTTATAGCATTGATCGTTAAGCGACGAATATCCTGATAAGTAGCTTATACTCACAGTAGGATCGGGATCCAAATATCATCGTATGATAATGTTGAAGGAATCCTACCAACATTCATCAAACTCCAAATGGTATGCATCTCTTTGCAAATTTCAGTTTCTTTAGAAATTCCCGATATAAGTTTTTGCCCCATGCTCTTATGATCTTGACTAAGGGCCAACAAATCATAAGTCACATGTCAAGTTCTGCCCATCATTATCTTGTTGATTTGAACCCATCCGTATACTCTTGACTAAGGGCCAAACAAAGTAATACGACTGTCCCAAACCAACTCATCTATCTATGCAACAAATGAATACCCCAGCAGCTACCAAACACTATGTCTTGACTAAGGGCCAAACAAACATAGCTTGAATACTACTGACCATTCATAAGAAATGACGGAGGGCTACGACTGGTTTTGGCGAAACCGTGAACGTAGTGAACTTGATATAACCGAAGGAACCTGATAGCTTTTAAAAGGAGTGGTTAAATCTCCGCATTTAAAAATATCTGTTTTAAAAATAACCGAGTGGTTTCTTTTAAATTGTTCCAACGATTTAAACTTTGGTTTGTTTTACTTTGCATTATAGATAATGCGTCCCATCATTAACCTATCATTGCAGAAAACAACGAAAATATAACGTCCTCTTATGCCATCCGCATTCGCCACGGGGTCCCGTCATCACCCGTTAGGTTACTTAACTAACGACAGAGCGGGGGCTGGGCTAGCGCGGGTGTAAAACATAAGTGACGTCTAAATAGCTATAATAAATATAGATATTTTACATTCGTCTGACGCAATGATATTCATTCCAGAACACAGATAAACAATATTGGATTTGCAAGCAATCTGTATTTCTTTTGAGCCTGCAAGAAAAGACAGATTACACAGTTGTGATGAATAGCCGTTTACCCCACCCTCGACCCCTACGGGTACGGCAAACTACCCACCCGGCAGTCTGTGTACCCCACCTTGGGTCAGTCCTAGGAGCAAAAACAGTAAAATGAAATAATACAACGGTGGCTACGACCGCAACCTGGAAGTGCCCCGCGAAAATAATATTACAACAAATTACATTTACAACAAATGAATTAAACAATAACCCTTTGCTAACCCCGGCTATACACCACAACAGTCCAATACAGTTTATATGCACAAACAGATATAACCATTTCAGAAATGTGCAACCCCTTGCCAACCGACATACTAGCAGTTGGGGGAGGTTTACGAACACATCAAACAATCACAGATATAATCCAATACGCAAATACTGTACAATTCGATCGAATAAACAACATCAATATTGCTCTAAAATCTGCTCTGTTAAACAGTAACCTGAGCAATAATTAAATATTCCAGAAAACCCCAAATATCACAGGGGACCCACCCAAAAAAATTGAGCCCATGACTCGGCAACTCGGCCGCGGAAGCGCGGCGGATCGGTAGGATCCGCGGCGCTTCCGCGGCGCTTTAGTCGAATCATTGGCTCGAATTTCTTGGGTGTTCTCCTGTGGTCATGTCAAGCTCTCTGAACACACCAGAAAAATTTTAGGACTTCATTTTAAGTTCGACAGAAACTAAACAGAATTAGGGTTTTCCGGCTTCGTTTTTTCGTTCGAAATTCGTACAAATTTGCGATTAAGTTATTTAGTGTTTAGCGAGGCTCTGATACCACTGTAAGTCGATGTAGTACACCCCAGTACTTATGGGGAGGCGGAATTTTCAAAAAACTATCAAGTTTAAACAACGAACATCGACTAACCGCTTGAATCGAAGCTAAACTCTAAAAAACCGTATTCTATGAGTTTCTTTTCACAAAAGATTAGGGATTATACCTAATGAAACCGGTCCTTCTTCTTTACGTCCTCCTTTGCTCTCTTCGGCCTTCTCTAGGTAGTAGACGATCCACCCGAGAGCGAAACTCCAAGCTAAACCTCTAACTTGAGGTAACTAATCAACTTTGATTGCTAATCAAAGATGAGAGGATGATATAGAGTGAAGGTTATGGATTGTTTAGTCTAACTAATCCTTTGATCTCAACACATGAGGATTAAGGATTTAGGGTTTGAAGATGAGAGCTTGAGGAGAGAGAATGTGTGATAAGATAATGAGAGAAGAGAGAGAGTGTATCATAATATTATGAAGCATTCTTATTATCAAATAATCAATAAAGGAAATGAATAAGCATGCTTCACAAAATATCTTGTGATGATTCATTAACATGAGTCATTAAGCAATAAATGTGCATTAATGAAGTGAATGAATCACCACCATGACTCACTCTCTTATCCAAAAGAAACCTCCATAGTCACATCTTCTAGAAGCTTCTCGAGTAATTACGAGAACGCCCCTCCGATCCGTAAAAATACGGAAAAACTTTAGACTGTAAAAATCCAATAACCGGATACCAGTAACTGGCTTAAACCAAAGCCGACTGGTAAAAAACTGTCCGAAAGTCGTACGCGCGTAAACGCACGTATGCGTCCGAACCCTTTATCGCAAAACCATGCAACCTCTATATCGTTTCGCCTGGAGTAGGAAACTCTCTGTGTGGGACTCTAGAGACTCGACTACTACGCTGGCAGTGGGTTTAACCACAGACCGCAAGCGGCACTAGCTGTACGTAACGGTCCCCAGGTAGTTGTCGATAAGAAGGCCGATGAGTAAACCCATCCGAACTCCTACTGAGTCTTATGTGACAATCTCCATACAGTCCGGTCCGTTCGTCCATGACTATCGCATATCGGGCCTAGGGGGGCGGCAAGCGTCAGTCCCCTAATAGCGGTATAAGTCGTGTCGGAGTGAAGCCCATTACACCCTGAGAAACTGCTGGAACCTACCAGCAAATCTCGCTTGCCCTGGCCAGGGACTTTGCGTAATGGCTCTCTGACACAGCACGATATCTACTCCCAATACCGGGAGGGACGAATCCTGTCTAACCGCCACTGCCTCCAAGTGCTCGGGACTGCACCCAACTGCTACCTGTTTGCACGACTCCTTTGAGCCGTGGTAGGGTAGCAATCTAAGAACAGTGGGACACACTCGAGGCGAAGTAGCAGTGTCAAGTCTGCGGACTACGCTGTACTCATGTCACCTGGGAACTGTTCACTGACGACTGGTATCAAACCAACCAACAGTTCCCTGTGAGTCCTGTCCGGTGTACCCGTAACCTAACGAGCACCTGTATACTATCTCCAGTACGACGTACTGACGGCTGTGGGACAGACCATCTCCCCAACTGGGATGAGAAGCGTACACACTAGTCTACTCCGGAGTATCGATGCTCTGTCTCGATAATCCAACGACCAGGGACCTGAATAAGGATGTGCTTGTAGACTACCCAGCCCCCACTAGTGTGACTGCCATCACAACGCTGGTAGACAAGCAAGATCCTAAGAGCTCTATCAATACGTACACTCACATATTAAGATAGAAAAACCAAGTAGCATACTACCATGTTTAGCAAGACTGTTATATACATGTGAATATCCCAAGCTTCCATTAAGTAATATACAAGCTAGTATGATACAGTAATGGCCTTCTAGGGCATAAACACTAACAGTCGGTAAGTACATCCTTCAAATGTTTCTAGTCGCAGGTGTTTTGAGACAGGGCATCGATATACCAGAGTAGACTAGCGTATGCTTCTTGACCCATGTAGATGGGTGATGGATGATCCCATATCCATTGATGTTTGACATCAGAGATAGTATACGGGTGCTCAGTGGAGACTGGGTACACTAAACGGACTCGCCGAGAACTCCCAGATGGTATTATACCTCACGTCAGATGGCAGTTCTCTGGTGACACTGGTACAGGTTACTCTGTAGACCTAAGATCGTCATAGAGTCTTGTGTGATTCCCACTGTGCTTTGATTTCCATCATACCACGTCCAAGAGGGCGTGCAAAACAGTGGCTTTTGGGTACAGTCCCGAATCACATGGAGGCAATGAGCGATAGGTGGGGTTTCGTCTCTCCCGGTATAAGGAGTTGATGTTACGCTGTGTTCAATTGGCTATAACTGGAAATCTCTGGCCAGGGTTGCTTTGATTTACTGGTAAGTGTTATCAGTAGTTTCTTGAACTATTATGGTCCTCATATCGACACGACTTATCGGTTACTGGGGTCTGACGTTTACCACCCCTAGACTGGAAGTGTGACATATCAGACGAAGAGACCGGACTGTATGGGAGTGTTACTGATTGGATTCGCAGGAGAATGTACAAGCTTGCTTGTTGATCTTCTGATTGCTCAATACCTGGGTGGCTGTTATGTTTAGCTGATCGCTTGCAGCTTGTGGGTGTTTGATATGACCATCACCTACTGCCGGCGTATTGACGATTCTTTAGAGTCCTACACAGAGGTTTCCTGGCTCAGGAAAAACGGAGTAGGAGCACATATGTAATATGTGCGGGACCGAGAATAATACGATATGAGATACCGTATTCTATTCTCGCGATATATGATATCGGCCGGGTATATGTGATATAGCCGGGTCATTAGATCAAGTGTTGATTCGATGAATCGGTACATGTTATATTAGTCGATTATATGCAATATAACCGGATTGTCGGATCAAGTGTTGATTCGATAATTTAATGTATAATTATATATATGATATATTACATTACGTTAACTAATATAAGCTCACTTTATTGATTCATTTTCTCACCGGATAATACATTGATATATATGTTAATTGTATTATTTTCTTTTGTTGCAAAATATATTATATATTTGATATATAATATTGTAACAAGTTAGGGTTACAAATACAACATGTTTTGTAGAGATTAAAACAAGTTAGGGTTGGGTTAGCATTTGGGTTAGCTTTTTCGTGAAGCTTCATGAAGCTTTCTTTTGTTTTTTGCTAAGATATTTTGTAAAGATATTTCTTTAACCGAACCAAAACCCTTTACCATAGTTAATTCTCTATAAGGGTTAAGCCTTCATTCTTAACCCATGGTTGATTTGTAACCACACAAATGATTTTCATTATTCATCACAAATGGTTTTGTTCTTCTTCTTCCTCTTGAAAACAACTTTCTAGCTTTCTGACATGTGATGATAATGTGTGAGAAATTGAAAACAAAAGAGAGCTAAATTCCTACTTCTTCATCCTCATCTATTCTAGCCAATTAGATTAGAGTGTTTGATTTGCTAATACTTGATTAGTGAAGCAAGAGCTTGGGTTTGAGTTTCTTCAAGGTAGATCATCTTAGTTATTGAAGATTGAAAGCAAGCTTGCATCTTTCTCTTCATGGAACCTCTCTAGAGTCCGGGTACTCGATGATCGCAGCGAAGGGACCTCAACACGGAGCTTATGAAGTGAAGGCACGGACTACAAAAGTTGTAATCCCTAATTCTTAGATGTAAAGTTGTTTACATGCTTTGTTAAACCTAATTCTCTTGTTAAGATCTTGATTAGGGTTTCTTTAGCACCCCATTAATTTCAATATGGCATGATGCCATCCTAAACCTGGCTAAGGTGCTATGCTAACCCTACAGCCTAAACATTTCTAAAGAAAACACAACAACCAAGAATTCCTTCTCGGTTGTTGTGTAGTTTAGTTGGGCATCATTCAGGGTTCGCCTAGCATTATAGATTATGCGCGGCATCTTATCGATGTGCTGTCCGAGGACATCACCGATCGCAAAGTCGGATGCATCGCAACTAATCTCAAATTGATACGTCCAGTCAGGAGAAGAAAGAATGGGAGCAGAAGTGAGTGGGATTTTTAATGACTCGAACGTAGTCACACAGCTCGAGTTGAGGTCGAATGTCGTGTCCTTGGCCAGCAAAACAGTCAAAGGCCTAGCAATCTTGCTAAAGTCCTTGATGAACCGTTTATAGAAACCGGCATGGCTAAGGAAGACTTGGATATCTCTGACGCATCTGGGAGGAGGGAGATTGGAAATGACTTCAATCTTTTCTTTATCTACCTCAATGCCATTTTGCGAGATGATATGTCCTAGGACAATACCTTCGTGTACCATGAAGTGGCACTTTTCCCAGTTTAAAGTGAGGTTCTTATCCTTACATCGGGTAAGGACAGCGTCGAGATGCAGCAAACACTCATCAAAAGAATCGCCGAAAATGGAGAAATCATCCATGAAGATCTCCAAGAATTTTTCCACCATGTCTGAGAAGATTCCTATCATACACCGCTAGAAGGTAGCGGGCGCATTGCATAACCCAAAGGGCATGCGACGATATGCAAACGTGCCGAAAGGAAAGGTCAATGTGGTCTTGTCCTGGTCTTTTTCGGCGATGGGAATCTGATTATAGCTGGAGTAGCCATCCAGAAAGCAGTAGTACTCGTGTTCAAGTATTTGGTCAATGAAAGGTAGCAGAAAGTGGTCTTTCCGCGTTGCGGCGTTGAGTTTTCTATAATCGATGCATACTCGCCACCTAGTCTGGGTGCGAGTAGGGATTAACACGTTCTCCTCATTGGTTATGACGTTATGACCGACATCTTAGGGGCAACGTGAATGGGGCTAACCCACTGGCTATCAGAGATAGGGTAAATGATACCACTATCCAGACACTTTACGATCTCCCTTTTTACAGCCTCCTTTATGACTGGGTTGAGTCGCCTTTGTGGATCCCTGGCTGGTTTGGTATCATCCATCAGATGAATGTGATGTTCAACGATCAGGGGACTAATCCTCTTGATGTCCGCCATTGACCAGCCAAAAGCTTGCCTATTGCTGTGCAAGACCGTAAGAAGGGCTTTCTCTTGCTCCGGAGATAGAGAAACCGAGATGATAACAGGGAGGGTCTCGTTCTCACCCAAGTAAGCGTACTTAAGGTGAGACGGCAATGGCTTGAGTTCGAGCGTTGGAGGTGAAATGATTGAAGGAAAGATTGGTGAAAAGGTCTCGAACTCAAAGGATTCCAGCAGAGGTTCAAAACGAGTGTAAGCGACCGAGTTGGATGGTTCAGCTAACTCATCCGAAAATTCAAAGGATTCAAACTCAGGTGGTGACTGGCCAAGATCGTTCGAGAAAGTGAAACACTCGTAGTAATTGTCGGGCGCAGAAGCAGCAGCAGGTTCGAAGAGGAACGCACTAGTGGCGTCAAGATTGTTGTGATCGAACAAAAACTCGAATTCACAGTCCTCCGGGGTGATCTCCTGGATCGAACAAACGTCTAGTATATAAGCATTAGGTTCAGAAGGCTGATTCCCCAACCTAAAAATGTTGAGTTCAATTGTCATGTTTCCAAAAGATAAGTTCATCGAACCATTTCGACAATTGATCACAGCATTTGAGGTTGCAAGGAATGGACGACCGAGTATCACCGGAATTTTATTCCGGGGGTTAGCTACAGGTTGTGTGTCTAATAAAATAGAGTCAAAGAGGAATATGAAGTCCCTGACTTTTATTAACACATCCTCTAGCTCACCCCTAGGATGGATGATAGATCGGTCGGCCATTTGGAGAGTACAGTGTGTGGGTTTCAGCTCTCCTACCCATAGTTGCTCATATACAGAGTAAGGAAGCAGGTTAACACTGGCACCAAGATCCAAAATGCGCGGTTGATGTTCTTATCCCCAATGGTTATTGAAATCGTAGGACAGCCAGGGTCATTCCATTTTTGAGGTAAATCTTGGGTAAGAGCATCACTCACAACACTAGCTTAGAAAACTTTCTTGGGTACCTGAGATTTACACTTTTTAGTGCACAAGTCCTTCAATATTTTTGCGTAGGAAGGGACTTGTTGGACTGCATCTAAAAGGGGAATGTTAATGTTAACCTGCTTAAACAACTCCAGAATGTTCTCCATTTGTGGATTTTGTTTATTGGACCTCAACCGGTTTGGAAATGGAACGTTTTTAAAATTGGTTGAGTCCAATGCTTGTGGAGGAGATTGTGGAGTTGGAACGGATCCCAGAGCTAGAGTTTTCGTGGAGTGAGATGTGGGTCCGTTCAAAGCAGAAGAAGAAGAGGAGCCTTTTGAAGAATGGAAAATAGGCTCAGAAGATGAAGAAGAAGAGGAAGAAGCGGCCGAGGTGTCATCATCTATGCCAACGTTGTTTTGCAGTATCCTTCCAGATCTCAACGTAGTCACGGCACTCACATTATGGTTCTGTTGTTCAAGAGAAACATGTACATTATGTGGGTGACCAGGATTTGGGAGTGGTTGAGATGGAAGGTTCCTTTTCTCTCGTTCGCTTAAAGCCGCATTCAGTTGTGCAATCTGGGCTTCGATGGTTTTGATGCTTTGCCCATGTCCAGCAGTGTGTTGCACCAAAGACTTAATGGAAGACTGGATGTTGGCGGTGGATTGAATCGATTGCTTTACAAACGCCACCAGACTCCATTCTATCGAAGAAACCTTATCTTTGTTTGACGGAACAAGGTTGTTTTGAGGAAAAGAATTGTTGGGTGTAAAATTGTTCGTCGGATTTTGAAAAGGCTGGGGTTGGAAGGGCTACTGATATTGTTGTTGAGTTTGTTGCGGAGCTTGTTGTTGAGGAGAAGGAGGCCTCTGGAAGTTGTTGTGGCCTTGGAATTGATGCTGGTTCTGATTCCAGGCAAAATTGGGGTGGTTCCTCCAACCGGGATTGTATGTGGAAGAGTACGGATCATTTCTCCGTCTTTGCTGAAATGCAGCATTGACCTGATCCTGTCCTTGAGAAGGTGGATTGTAAGGACACTCTTCGGTAAAATGTGATGGGTCAGAATAACAACCGCAGATGGTATGAGGGGGAAGAGCATGGGCAGGAGAAGGAGAAGAGAATTTGCTCTCAATTGCTTCCAGTTTTCGCGTGATTGCGGCCATCTCAGCCTTCATTGCAATTGAGATATCGAGTTGATGAATGTCTGCCCTAGACTGACCGGAAGAAGTAGTAGAAGAAGAAGTAGTGCTCGGTCTGGTGCTCTCCCATTGAAGCGCTTGCTCCGCAAGACCATCGAAGAATTTCCAAGCTTCCTCGTCTGATTTGGATAGGAAATGTCCCTGACAAATGGTTTCCAACAACTGCTTAGTTGCTGGATTCAGGCCCTCATATAAGGTTTGGCAAAGTTGCCATCTCTCAATACCGTGATGAGGGCACTGAACAAAAAGGTCTTTGTATCGGTCAAAGCACTTCCAAAAAGGTTCGGTAGGAAGCTGGGAAAATTGGTTGATTTCGTTTCGGATACTTGCGGTTTTGTGATTTGGATAGAATTTTTTAAGAAATGCTTTTACAAACTCATCCCAACAGGTTATGGAATGCGATGCGGTGCTATACAGCCACTTCTCAGCAAGGTCACACAGAGTGAAAGAAATGACTCGTAGCCGTATAGTATCGTCGGACAATTGGGTTGTCTTCATCATTGCACAGACGTTCTATAACTTGTTGATGAAGATGTAGGCATCTTCGGATTCCAGCCCGTGAAATTTGGGCAACATGTTGATGAATTAGGGCTTAATTTCGAAATTATCCCTATTGGCCGGCGGAAGCGATAAACAGGTCGGAAGTGCAGAACGGGTAGGGTAGAAACGATCCTGGAGCGCCATTCGTTGTGGCACTGCAACAGGAGGTGGTTCCGGGTTATTCGCACCCAAGTGAGGTGGAATCAGTCCCGGGGGAGGTAAAGGGATGTTAGGAGGAAATCCTGACATCTCATAAGAGGAATTTGGTCATAGTGAAGGTGAGGATGTATGAACAGAATCCCGGTCAACGTCGGAGTTGACCGGCAAAGGTAAGAGTGAAAGAGGCGTGGAACGAGTTTCGATTGCGGTGTCGATCGCGTAGTCCGTAGGGACTAACGAAACGCGGACTAAACAGGCACCGGGGTCCCTAGTCCAAGAAGACATACACTAAACGAGTTTAGTGTAGTCAAAGCGTAGAATGTGAGGGTAAGAAAACGAAAGTGAAGAAAAACTGGGTGAAGGTGGTAAAAATGGCGAATTTGTGTTTATATTAAAAGGATGGGAAAATGGAATGACAGTTCAACAAACACAATCAAAAATGCATAGTCACAAAAGCACAATCCACACCTAGACTAAGGTCCTCTAAGTCTACTAGACCTGCTCCTAACTGTTCCAAAGCGACAAATTGTGAGATAACACTCAAATCGCCTCTTCACAGCCAGTTATGGCCAGGTAAGCACAAGTGAGGTAAGGAGGGTTCCGCTCATGAATCACCGTGAGATGGGCCTTTTAAAATTACCTCCTCACTTGTCTAGCCTAGGCACCACAAAAGTCATGTTTAGATAAACGATCGAATGCCCACAATCTTCCTTTGTCCAATTTAGCACGACAAGTCCTTAGTTGGCTGAGTCTAGATATTTTTTATTAAGATTGAGGTGACACTTATGCAATTAGTGATTTCCGGGGTCTTAGGAAGGGTGATGAAATCCCCACCCAATTTGGATTGGTGTTAGAGCCCCTTAAGTCCATATTAAATGATGCAATGCGCAAATCAACAAAGTTTTGTTTTCAAACAATCAATTCGTTTTTTACTTTAAATGTGGCGCTGCAACAAATACGGTTAGTCTTTTCTTTGGCTTTTTGCGGCGATGTTGCTAACAATCCTGCAAAGACAAGGATTGGAGCGTCGGGTTTGAGAAGAGGAAGTGTTTAGAGAAATACGTACCAAAAAGTGTCGAGTTTAAGAAAACTCGTGTCGATATTGCCTCCGAGTGGTCGAATGGTTCGCTTGCGCGGGTCCAACTACCCAGATCTTTGGCACAAAGTGTTCACTCCCCTTGTACTTGAAAATGCCCCCTTGTTCCGTACGATCGCTGCTCACAATCCGTCAAATCTGCATATGTCGGAAAAATACGGATATTTGAGCCAAAAAAGCTTTATGGATAGCCAAAATTCTGAACACAAATAATTAAGAAAATTAAACAATAAAAATGGGATTCTATTAGAACACTGGAAGCAACACAAAAATCCACAAGTGAAAAGGTGACTACACGGCCGGCGAGCTCGGAAATCAAGGTGTTGTCGCCGGTTTTTGTGTGAGGGAATGGGCTCAAATTTTGTGTGCTTCCTCAGTGAAGTAATGTCATCCCACTTTTATAACTTGATTTTTTTTATTTAAACCTCAGAGTGTTAGCAGAATACAAATCCAGAGAAGAAAAAAGAATGTTATTGTGTTGGTTTTGGTTTTAAAAAGAATGGTTTTATCCGTTTGAATGTGTTAGAAAATTAGTTTTATACAAAATATGCACAAATTAACCCGAGACTACAAGTATAAAAGCGTTACCGTCTCCCCGTCAACGGCGCCATTTGATTGTTACGTTTTTGCCGTGTCGTATTTAAAAAGAGTTTTGAAATTACCGCAATCAAAACGGTGTCGCGTATAGCGAGCCGCGATGAGTACGGGTCGTCCGCAGGGAGATGGTAGGTTTTTAAGCTTGTTTTAACGTGTTAACAACGTGTTTTGATTTGTTGGTTAAGCTAAATGTCGTAACAAGGATATGTATAATAAAAAGACTTGTTAAGGGTAGTAATAGGTTAGACTGATGAAGGTGATGTTTGCCGATTCCTTATAGCGCAAACTTTGGTATTGACACTAAAGCAATAGGTAACAACGCGGATTAGGAAACTTTAAATACGGTATTTGCGGCATTTCGCTAAATCTGTCTTCCTTGTCCCGTGTCCTTCCATTGTTATCTCTTGATTTTACCCTCCGGCAAACCTCTAGCAATCCGGTCACGATTAGGAACCATCGCTATCGTGGTAGGATAGGTTGCCTAGCGGAGCGTAATTGCAAGTGATTTGCACGGAGTTTCAAATGCAAAGTTTAAGGTTTTTAAAGTTTTAACAAAGAACATCTTCAAATACAATCTAACCTTATTCCACCCTTAACAAGTAAAAAGATTACTCACACATATTCACAAAGTAAAAATAAAGAAAAGAGACAAGAGTAAGAAACATAATGAACGATGCAAGAAAAGAAAGATAAAGAGAGAACCGATGAATCCAAGTGCGAATATCTCCAAGTGTTCTTAAGCCCGGTGCAATGTGAAATCCAAAACCAAACTTTAAGGTTGCAAGATCATTTAAGAGGTTGCAAGATCAAAGTAGAGCAAGAATTTCACAAGTTCAAATTTGTAAAACAAGACATATGAAATGAAATGAAATGAGGATTTTATTGAACTATAAAAAGTTTACACTAATCTTGAAGTCAAGAACCTAAGCCTTAAACTTGCAAGTTCTATGAAGAAGTTGCAAGGTCAAGACAAAGGGGAAAGAGCTCAAGAACTACAAAGAGAAGCAAGTTTGCAAATTACAAGAATTCTAAAACAAAACTAAACAAAAAGTATCCCACTCCTTTGCCCTCTGTTCTGTATTTATAGGCTCAAAAGATGAATAAACAAACAATAACAAAATTATGACAAGGCAGCAAGGAGGGGCCCACAGAAGTTTGAGTCACTTTATGGGAGATAGGGCCGGCGATCTCGGACCATGTGGGCTTGTGCTCTGGTCAAATCCGAGCACAAGGGCTCGTATTTTGTGTGTGGTCTTATGTTGTCTCTAGTATCACTCTGGTGTTGTTTATTTTCTCTGTTTTGGCTTTTGATGCACTCAGGATTTTGGAGGGAACTTGTAGCTTCAAATCACATCAACTCTTTTTGCATTAAATGCACATCACACTCATGCCACTTGCACCAAGTCATCATGCCATGGGCAGCCCTCTTCACTTGGTTCAAGAACCAACAAGCTAGTGTTCACACTTGTATGTGTTGGACCATTTATCTAAAAAGTGTGTACACATGTATGTTGGAAAAAGAAACTCATGAAGTATCAGTCGGTTTGCGGTTCTGGTTGCAGTGTCGGCTCACAAATGATATATCCGTGATTTTAAGTGTATTTCCAGTATTTTGTCCCGGATACCTGTAATCTGTAATACTGAGCAGACACTGGTTAATAGTACCGATATATACAAAAAATAGATACTGAATGAGCGGTATTAAAATGCAATATTCTGGTACGAACATAATCCGTATCACTTAGAAGTAAAGTAGTTTACTTGATGTTTTAGTTTGATTCTCTAGTTATAGATCTAGGGTTATGGTTGTTTAAACATGACAAAATTTGAAATTGGCATGGACGATGCCACCCGAAACCTTGCTGTCATGATAAATAACCCAACAGTTATGGCCAATCGAACACAACGCAACATCAACTCCCAATACCAGGAGAGACGAAACCCCTCCTATCGCTCATTGCCTCTATGAGACTCGGGACTGTACCCAAAAACCACCGTTTTACACGCTCTCTTGAACGTGGTAAGGTGGAAATCAAAGCACAGTGGGAATCACACAAGACTCTATGACGATCTCGGGTCTACAGACTAACCTTTACCAGTGTCACCAGAGAACTGCTATCTGACGTTATGTATAATACCATCTTGGAGTTCTCAGCGAGTCCTGTTCAGTGTACCCAGTCTCTACTGAGCACCCGTATACCATCTTTGATGTCAAACACTAATGGATATGGGATCATCAATCGCCCATCATATGGGTCAAGAAGCGTATACGCTAGTATACTCTGGAATATCGATGCCCCGTCTCGATACACCCTCGACTAGGAACAATTAAAGGATGTACTTATGGACTATCCTGGCCCCACTAGTATGATCTGCAACATAGTCCTGGTAGTCAAGTGCACATCCTAAGGGCTCTATCAACATGTAACAGAGTGACAGTACAAGTATACATGTTAAGATAAAGAGTAACCAGATAGCATACTATCATATCGAGCAAGAAAGTCTTCCCTATATATGTCCAAGCATCCACTATAATATACAATAATGGCCTATAGGGCATACATACAACAACCAATCTCCCACTTGCACTAAGACCAGTTGTTGTAGTATCACATACCCAACATCCCTTAAAGTCTCTCTAGGGAAAGGCTTTCGTGAGTGGATCCACCGTGTTATTCTTCGTCTCAACTCTCCTGACCTCGATCGCCTAGAGATCAACTATCTCCATGATCAGGTGATACTGCCTAAGAATATGTCTGGATCACTGATGGGACCGGGGTTCCTAGGCCAAAGCCACAGCTCCATTGTCACCACAATGGTAGGAACCAAGTTCATCTCACGAACATCTATACCTAGACAGCTTCTTTGGTAGCATCGTTGGAAATATTCATCCTTATGTAACTTAGCTAGTCATGTCGCATTGATATGATCTAGTCTACAATACCACAAGAAGGATTCGTTCATTTCTGAACATTTCCTTTTGTGTGTGTTCTCTACGTTAAGAACTATAGTTTGATTTAGAACGTATATGCCATTACATAACGTGCCTGATCCAATCATCCTTTGATTTAGAAAAATGTTCATAACATTATCCTGCAATACAAAATTATATCCTTCTTTACTTAATAAAGAAATTGATATAATATTGCATATCAGGTTCGGTATATAATAATATTCGTTTAGAATCAATGTATTACCAGTTGGTAATACAAGGTGATATTCGCTAACTGTTTTGGCTGCAACATTTGCACCATTCTCTACTTTTAAAGAATGATCAACCTTTCTCAGTTGTCTACCTATCTTTAGCCCATGTAACATATTACATATGTGGGATCCCGATCCGGTATTTAATACCAGGACGTAGAGTGTACTGAGAAACAGTTCTCGGTGACAAATACACCCGAAGAAGATGCATCAACATGCTCATTCCTTGTTTGGGTCGCACGGGAATCCGGATATTCCTCTATTTCCTGCTCGGACTTATAACAAGATAGAGCGGAACCAACGTTTCCCAGCTCAGTATAACAAGCAGGTTCGGTCAATACATCCATATTATTATCTTGATTAAGGAATGTCACGGTCGCCACCTAGAGAGAGAGAAGAAAACACTCTGCGTATGCTCTTGCAAAATTAGATTGGTTATTTAATTTATCTAATCAGGATGGCTCCCACTGTTTTTATCAAATCTTCCTTCAAACCCTAAAAGGTAAGACTAGCCGGGATTAATTACATCCTATAAGTTCGCCAATTTTTCAGCTAGACCAGTGTCGGTACATTGAGAGAGGTTCCCCGTGCTTTCGCATGGTCCTAATTAAAATAAACCTCATTTTCTTAGGGCGTAATCCCGTTGACACCTTTCTAGACACCTACTTTGATCGGTTAATTGTAAAGTGAAAAACCTTCCCAGGAGTAACCCTTACTCGCAGCGGATATCGGGATCCAACTATCTCATAGAAGGTATGCAATCTCATTGCAAATTTCAACACTTGAAATTCCCAATAATATTTTTCCCCAAGCGATTTATGACCTTGACAAGGTCAACAAACAATAAACCGCAACTCAAGTTCAACCCGTTCATTTCATGATTGAATTAAACCCACCCGCACGACCTTTGATAAGGTCAACAAGGCCGTACGACTACCCTAATCCAATCGCATCATATGCATTGCCGATAAGCACTAAACAGCTACCATACACTATGCCTTGACAAAGTCAATAAATGCAACATGAATACTAAATATTCCATATCTGAAATAATGGAGGGCTACGACAGCTTTTGAAGAAAACCTTTTGCATAATGAACTTGATATCGTTGTAGAATCGAGTGATTTTGAAAAGGAGTATTTTTTAGGTTTTACTAGTTTTGCTAAAGAGGTCACTCTCTGTGAAGGGATCTCGGCTCTTTCCTCATCGAATGAGGTGCTGGATATTCATCAAGGAATAACACTATGCAAAGCAAGAACTAGAGAAGCAATCAAAAGAAAAAACCGAGTGGGTTGTAGCATCTGCTAGCCTCTACTAAAGTGGTCACTCCCGGTGAAAGGATCTCGGATCTTTCTGTAAGTCAATGTCGCGCACCCTACGTGTCCGCGGGGAGGCGGAAATTGCAAAAAATTATTTTTACGAGCTTCACAACACCGACTAGAACCAAGGACCGTCCATAAACCCTAGCTATCAAACAACATGAGATTTAACTACTCGGAAAGAATGTTATACCTCATGATACAAGTCCTTTGGGCCTTCTCCGCTGTCCTCCTCGTCATCGTAGGCTCCAAGGATCGATTCGGATTGTAGCTTCCTCGAGTCAAAGACTATCCACCCGAGAGTCTATAGTCCGAGCTCCAACCTCAAATCCGAGGTAACTAGGGCAACAAGCTTCCTAAACATGATGGACTAGGTGATGTAGAGAATGAAGATGGATTTATTTGTCTCTTGAAACCCTAGTTTACTCAACTCATAAGACCTTAAGGGTTTTTGTTGAGAGGAAGAAAAAGAGAGCTAGCTTGAGGAAAGAGAAATGATTTTTGATAATGATCATTATCAAAAAATGAGATGGCTCCCTTGACTTGACTACAAGCATGCCAAGAAAAATATCTCACCCAAAATATCTAGTGCCACAAAATATCTCAGAAGAAATATCTAGTCAAAGAGTCAAACCAAGTCAAATGGTCAAACCAAGTCAAGTAGCCAAAACAAGTAGCCATGCCTCAATTATCATTTACAAAAATAACAAATACTTTCCTCAACCTCATAATTGTTTTAATCAGGTCAATGGTCAAAACCCTAATGAGGTGTCTCGTTCTATGCCCCTCTCATCCGTATATACATACCCGCATCCGTGTTCTGAGAAATACGAATACAAAGAGACAAAACTGATCCATCAACATAATACTAGGATCCGGCTTAAACCAAAGCCTACTAGTATTATCCGCCCGATCATCATATATGTACAAGTACACATAAGTGATCGAAGCCCTGCCGTAAAACAATACGGCCTGTACACCTTTTGCTCGGTGCAGGGAAACCCTCTGTGTGTGTCACGACCCGAAATAGCCTGTGACTGGCACTTGAATCATATGAAGCCTATAGGACCCCATCTAATTCAAGTAAGCTAAAAGCCCAGAAATCTAAAACCATTTTTAGGGAGTAAATAAGGAAAACTAGTTTTAAGAAGTGAAGAAAACATGTTTTTAAAACAAGGTTTTTAAAATAAGTAAACCGAATATGCATTTTAAATCCTCAATGTCTTTTCTGAAAATTTCGGCAGAGTTTCCTTTGTAAGTACTGGCCCCGAACGGGGTACAACATGAATAATATATATATGCACAATAAAAAGGCATCTCCAAGAGGGACCTAGCTCTTCGTCAATCGACGGTTACAACCATGCAAGCAGTATAATATACAACGCCAAAGGGCGAGGATCAAAACTCAAATCAGCTTGAAAACCATAATACTACAACACGCGACTCTAAAGTTGAAATAATACATAACTGGTTTTCTAAGTATGAAACAATATACAAGTTTGGTTGATGGAATTACTAGATACAACTGAATAATACATATACAATGGTGGTTCTGATGCAAAAGAACCCACCTACCAAAGCAAATCACCCGTAAGGAAAGCAGTGTGCCAGAAAAGCCGCAATGGAACCTGTAAGAACTATGGCACAACGGGGGTGAGCTACCAACTCATGAATAGAAAACATCACAGAGCAGAAATCATATGTATGACACAATCCTAGGTCAATACGATCAAATGTATACAAACCTCAAATGAACAAGTATGAAGCATGATAAGGTGGCAATGTAACATCTACACATGAGTGTAGTGCCAAGTGCTCGTGCCAGTGCCTCAGATAATAACATATCATAAGTATGAGGTATGATCAATGTCGACTATATCATGGAGTCTATGAATATATGGATATCATCCAACTATGTGATCAATGTCATCAATGTCAATATATGTATATGGAAATCGTCCACGTGTCACCCAATGACAATAAGCATCATACATGTAAATATCATAAACGTTTGCATGGAAGTATGAGGATGTAAATCAACATGTGTCGCTCGCGACATATCAAAATCATGGAACCTGAATGTCAAGCATCGACACTCGAAAACATCATGAAATCTGTGCCTAGCATCGGCACGCAAATCCCCATATATCGGGCTCCGTCGGTCTAGATCGGCCCATGGGCTCCGTCGGTCTGGATCGGCCCATATCATCTCTCGACTACGGTCGGTATCCTCCGGATATCCGCCGAGCCCAGATACTATCACTGGTAGGTAGTAGTCCCTCTTCCAGGCTCACCGTGTACTACACAGTGATCCGTTCTTGCCACGGGGTACCATACCGGATCCACCATGTATCCGCAATCGGCCTCATCCGCCTCCTCGAATCGGGTTTTACATGTCGCTCTCAGAACCGAGAAAACACATGGTAGACGCACTGAAATATCATATCAAGGGTTACCGGGTTTTTAAGACAATTACATACTCTCTTTTGAAATATCCACGGTTCCCAAATCGAGAAATATCATGGAAACAACATATCTCAATGCGTATAATCAAAAGCATGATGTATGCGACATGTAAAAGAAATGTAAGCATATCATTTTATCATGCAATATGGAATAGTAATATGCACATATTGAGGGAAACCGCTCTTTTAAAATGAATCAGTTTTAAAGAGTATCTTGCGGTTCCCAAATCTCCAAATCCAGCGAGAATCATCTATGTATGTGCGAATACGTATGTATGCACGTATGGGTGTACAATAGGTATGTACACAAGTATGCCATGCAAGGGATCATATCCTAAATGCAACAGTACTACAGTGTAGTGACATGGCAATTATCGATGATGAAGTGTGTGAGCTGGCAAGCAGGTGTACGTGGAATATATGCATCATCGATAATGGTGCTGGTGTCCTAACAGCATGATTTCTATATGACAATAATCATTTGCACATGCAATGCGATTCAAATAACAAGAATATGCAGAATCGACTAATAATTGCAACAGTGATGCATCTGCATCAATATAAAGAAAGTCATACAGTTTGCCATTTGAAATAAGACGAATCGGGGTTTTTAGTGAAATAAGGGCTACGGTGTTTTTAAAAAAAGATGCGTCTTTGAAAATATCCGTAGAATCCCTTTGCCTATCCTTGAAATACTCCCGATTCGTTAGTTGAAAAAGTATGACATCGGCCTAGTCTAACATCTACTAAGCAACTACAGATCTAGCTAACCAGTCAATCAGGAAGGGTATGGAAACCACCTAAATCTGAGTCGATATATATATATATATATATAAGTATAATAGTCGGTGATCCCGCCTCAAAGGTACCACGTACGATACAATATCATATGACATCCTCGAGTCATGAGTGCGGATCTATCATCAATATAAAGATCATACGGTAAATCATCGTATGGCATCCCAAAAGCTGGGTACGGGTCAATATCACATTCATCTCATCAATTATCAGGTATCCTTATCATCATATCTCATGTTCTGGGGTACTGATCTATGTCTAGTAAAAATCGATACCATCTATATAAATATAAATGTGTGTGTGAAACACACGTCTAAAGGCCCGCTAAAATCACCTGTCGTATCCCAAGTACGAATCACATCATATCACCGATCTCTGTTAGTGTATATGCCCTAGGGGCCATTATTGTATCATACTAGTTTGTATATTACTTAATGGAAGCTTGGGATATTCACATGTATATAACAGTCTTGCAAACGTGGTAGTATGCTACTTGGTTTTTCTATCTTAATATGTGGGTATACGTATTGATAGAGCTCTTAGGATCTTGCTTGACTACCAGCGTTGTGATGGCAGTCACACTAGTGGGGGCTGGGTTGTCTACAAGCACATCCTTATTCAGGTCCCTAGTCGTTGGATTATCGAGACAGGGCATCGATACTCCGGAGTAGACTCGTGTGTACGCTTCTCATCCCAGTTGGGGAGATGGTCTGTCCCACAGCCGTCAGTACGTCGTACTGGAGATAGTATGCAGGTGCTCGTTAGGTTACGGGTACACCGGATAGGACTCACAGGGAACTGTTGGTTGGTTTTATACCAGTCGTCAGTGAACAGTTCCCAGGTGACATGAGTACAGCATGGTCTGCAGACTTGACACTGCTACTTCGCCTCGAGTGTGTCCCACTGTTCTTAGATTGCTACCCTACCACGGCTCAAAGGAGTCGTGCAAACAGGTAGCAGTTGGGTACAGTCCCGAGCACTTGGAGGCAGTGGCGGTTAGACAGGATTCGTCTCTCCCGGTATTGGGGGTTGATATCGCGCTGTGTCAGAGAGCCATTACGCAAAGTCCCTGGCCAGGGCAAGCGAGATTTGCTGGTAGGTTCCAGTAGTTTCTTAGGGTGTAATGGGCTTCGCTCCGACACGACTTATACCGCTATTAGGGGACTGACGCTTGCCGCCCCTAGGCCCGATATGCGATAGTCTTAGACGAACAGACCGGACTGTACGGAGATTGTCACATCAGACTCAGTAGGAGTTCGGATGGGTTTCCTCATCGGCCTTCTTATCGACATCTACCTGGGGACCGTTACGTACAGCTAGTGCCGCTTGCGGTCTGTGGTTAAACCCACTGCCAGCGTAGTAGTCGAGTCTCTAGAGTCCCACGCAGAGAGTTTCCCTACTCCAGGCGAAACGATATAGAGGTCGTATGGTTTTACGACAAGGATTCGGACGCATGCGTGTGTTTACGCACGTATGACTTTCGGACAGTTTTTACTAGACGACTTTGGTTTAAGCCAGTTACTAGTATCCGGTTATTGGATTTATACAGACTAAAGTTTTTCCGTGTTTTCACGGATAGGAGGGGCGTTCTCGTAATTGCGCGAGATGCTCCTAGAAGATGGTGACTAAGGAGGTTTAGGTGGCATATACATTGAATGAGATTAGTGAGTCATATGGATGATTCATCCATGTCATTAATGCTTCATAATTGCTTAATGACTCATGGAGATGAATCACCATAAGATATTTATCAAGCATGGTTGTAAATCATTTTCTTTTCTTTTCTTGATAAATGAAAATGCTTGATATATATTATGATAACTCATTTTCTCTTCTCATTATTATGTTCATCTTCTCTCTCCTCAAGCTCTCTCTCTTCAAACCCTAATCCTCCCCTCTCATATGTTGAGTACAAGGATTAGTTAGACTACTTAATCCATAACCATACTCTATTTCATCTAGGTACTTTGATTAGCACTTAAAGATACCTAGTTGCCTCAAGTTTAGAGGCAAAGCTTGGAGTTTAGCACTCGTGGTGGATCGTCTACTACTTGGAGAATGCCGAGGAGGAGGTGGAGTTCGTAAAGACGAAGGACACGGTTCTTTAGGTATAATCCCTTTGCATAGTAGTTGTTAACTTCTTTGTTTGATGTTAGTTATCGTTTAGCTTCGATTCATGCGGTTAGTCGATGTTTAAGAAAAGAACAAGATCGTTTTTCTTATTTCTGCCTCCCCGCAAGTCGTGGGGTGTTGTACATCGACTTACAATCTCATGGCACTATGCCCAATCTCATCGACTCATCTCCAAATATCGTCCACAATCCTCATCATCTAGGTATAACCATAACAAATAAGCATGTGTGCGCGTGTGGGTGTAAACCTATTCTAGGGTTCGCAACTAGGAACTATACTAGTTTACAACTAAACCCTATTCTATCCATAGTACACCTAATCTCATCTCAATTATCCATATCACGCATAATGCTATCAAACACATATATAGTATAAATATAGTATACTAAACCTCGAACTGCGGGGGTGCTATACGCCATCCATCCGACTTCCCCCGTAAATATAATCTACTCACCATGTATCCCGCGTGTAGGTGTCGGTGTCGCCTTCATCTTCTTCATCATATAGAATCCACATGATGGTACCTACATAGATAACATAATCGGAACGCGTATTAAAATCACATCGGGAATACCCAAAACGACACGCTAATGCTTATAGGTTAGAACCTATTGACTACGCTTTCAAAACCATCAAACGACCCTCGATCTCATCGTACAAACGTCAAGTGATCGAGGTAAAACACAATGCGCAAATACAGAATTTAAAATACGAGAAACGAAACACGAATCCAAAACAGCAACTACAGAAAAGGGTCCCAGATTTCACCCTAGGTCAAATTGGATAATTTTGCATATGCGAGGGGTCTATTTTACAGATTTGGGGACCACAGAACAAACACGAATGAAATAGAACCAGGTCTTGCCGCAATTTGCGGCCAGACAAAATAATCTGCGGCCAAGTTGGGGAGGTAGGGGCTAGGGTTTTGGTGGTAGTCTGGTGGTAGTCTCCTGGGTTCTTGCATGTATCACTGTCCAAGCAAAATAATTTTCAGAGTCTTCTAATGATAGCAGATTTCAATTAACTCTCACAGATTCCGGAATTCTTCCGATATCGGTTTCTAAATCTGTATTTCGGGTTTCTAATCTCTGGTTTTGGTCTTTATTCTAGCACTATGGGGTTTGTGTGGGTTCTACTGAGCTTAATTACCCATCACCACTCTCAATTCCCATCAACCCGAACTAGGTTTTTCCTAAGTCCACAATACCACCCGATATCGGTTCAAATCTAACATGGAGGTAAAAGTAATGCAAATACTAAGCTAATTGTTCAGAAATTACCTCCTTTGGCAACTCAAGATTTTTCTTGAGTTGCTCAAAGTCCTCAAAATCTTCGCTTTCTTGGTCCAATGTGCTTCTCTTAAGCTTGTGCATCTATTTAATGAAATGGGATTTGGGTTTTGAGTTTGTTTCCATGGTGTTTTGGAGGATTTTGTGAAGAGGGAGAGCAAGAGTGCAGCAGCAGCAACAACATGAGGGAGAGGGACAGAAATAAGTGAAGGCAATGAAGAGGAATGGCCAAGACTTGGGTCAAAGTAAACCCTCACCTTCTCTCTCTCACCCATACCTATATATTTTATTCCCTTTTCTTTTTTCTTTTGTAATTCCCTTTTCACATTAATAGTAACCCCAAAATAACAAGCCATGCACCCAAAACATGTAGGAAAATGCAACAAGTGTAGAAAAAAAAATGGTGCTTGTTTTGCACAAAACAAGTTTAAACGCGATTACTGATTTTTAATCGCGATTAGCACTAAATTAGTGTCAAACTAATCATAAAAACTTAAAATTTGCATAATTCACATAAAACACGCTCTTTTAGTAATTTCAATAATTTTCCAAATTTTTCCCATTTAACGGCATTTAATTATACCGAAATATTAAAATATTCATTAAAATTAATCTTAAATTATAAAAATTCCCAAAAATAATATTTTATTTTTCTGAAATGTTACAATCTTCCCCTCTTAAAGAAATTCGGTCCCCGAATTTAAATTTAAACCCCGAAATTCTAAAACATTTCAATAAAAGTCCAAGTCGTCGGGGCTCCGAAATCATCAATACATAAAACGCATAATAGCGCAATGCATACGCAAGAACAATGAGCATATCACTCGGAAACAAAACTCCGTCAAGCATCCCGCAATCATCGGAGTCATGGTAAAGACACAAATGTCAAATCCAAAATAAAACCAATATGGTATAAATCAGAACTGTACATGTAGACATCAAATCTATACATGTAAATAGCTGAAGTAAATGCATGCCAAATCTTTCTAAGTCGCTGTGCGATGCGCATAACACTGCATAGTGGCGGACGTCTATTATAATAAAATAACCATATACGTATATATCCTTTGTTTAATATGTATGTTCCGCCGTTTTGAAAACAATTCAGAAGGGTTTCCTCGTTTTAAACGTTTCGTGTCATATCAGACACGTAGGTATATACTGAGACTATAGCTCGCTTTTTGGAAATTCCTTCAATAACTATCAATGCATGCAAAATATGTCCAGGTACTCACCTTTGACTAGTCCTGCTCAGTATGAAAACAGATAGCAAATATCATAAAATCGTACTGGTCCATAAGGAATAAATCCCAAAAATGTATATAAGAATACCTTGTGCGTCTGGTGCGCACGGAAATCAAAATCCATATATGTGCCACACATGTGCACAGAAACATCATCTAGGTGCAACGGGTGTGCACAAAACATCTGCCAAGGGCAACGACGTGCCTGACAGCAAAATCAGGTGCATCTGACATGAACAAAGAATCCCGATTTACTGTATCTGGTGTGCACCAAAATCGTATCTTATGACATGCGCTCATCATGTGCGAAAATCCAAATCAAAACACTAAAAGTGCATGAAAACTATGCTGGAAGCAAAAATCAAATCACCGGCATAAAATAGGCATGAAATCACAATCAATACCTCAAGCGTAATAACTATGCGCAGAATATAAATACCCAGTAGGTGCAATCATGGTGCACGAAAACAGAAATCATGGAACTCTGCCATCAAGACCAAATCATGCGAACAGATCTCCCAAAATACCGAAATCTAAGGTGACGGATACGTGATAATCGAATCACAAAATCACAAATCATAAATAGCGCCATTGATATTTCCTCCTTCGAAGTCGAGAAGGTGGCGGTGCATCCGATGCTAGCAGCGCAAGATATCTACATGCCTCATGTTCATGGTCTGGCGTCCTCTGTCTCTGGGTCCTTATCTTCCCTGTGGATTACCTATCTCGCGATCCATCGGCTCATCGGCCCGGTCAGGTGTGCTAACGGGGACGATTCCGTTCTGGCACTTCTCTGGTCCTCTGAATACACATTACACATCTGATCCCGAGTGCAAATCTTATCGCGGCTGTGTCCTGGAAGGAATCCTGCTCAAGGTCTCTTCCGATCTCGCCTATGCCGAACTGTACGGAGGCTGGTACTCTTGCATAATCTCTTCTCGCTCTATAGACATCTGCGCCCTTAGCATAGCATTTTCTCGGAAACTGGTCGCATCTCAACGCCTCTGCAGACATATCCGACCTTTAATCTTAACGGGGAGTAACAACAGCTCGTCAGCATCTCGCACGAACTTCTTGTCCCATTTGTCTGTATCGTCATCCACTTCGACGTCATGTCTCTATCTGCGCACTGCAAATGTTCTCGGCTACGGTCAATCCGAAGTCTCTCACGCGGACTCAAAATCACGAACTCAGTATCTTCATCACTCTGTGGAAGATATCTAGCCGAACACGTCCTCCGGAACTCGTCCCAATCTGCGGAGATATATTCCATTCTCGTCCATTCTTGATCAACTCACCACGCACCTGGGTGAGGTTCTCTATTCGAACCTGGTTAACTATCTCGTCGGTGATGCCAAACTCTGGCCTGCTGGGTGGGCGCAATATGACCACTCCTGGGTCCAAGTCTTCTCATATAGTATTCCAGAAAGGTCCTATCGAGGTCTCTCTCAATTCTCGTTTCTACCGAACTGCCCGGAAGTTATCATCCTTCACTCTATCTGTTTCTCATTCCGGAACGACTGTATGCTCATCGCGACTCCTTCTGGAAGGTTTATCCATATACAACGCCTCTGCATGCGCATCGCATCTCTGATGTCAGCGGAGTGGAACGCCATCTCGTCGAAATCTCGTGCGAACTCTTTACTCCACTTGTTCCAATGTCGACTGTTTCGGACTCGTTTTCTCATGGCTGCATGGACTGCTCTCCAACGGCTATACTCGTATCTGGAGTCTCCCAAGCAGTGTATCCCATCACATGATATCCGAAAGATGTCGAACCATCCGATCGATTCGTCAAAACCTCATAATCCCCTAAGAGATCAACATCTTGAGTACAGTTTAATAGTATCGAGTACATACCTCAGCATCGGTGGACCAGCCGTAGAAGGGCAAACCCAAGCCTCACTAATGGCGCCGCGGAACTGCCGCAAACCCTAAGGTTCAAAGGCTTTCACACGGTCATTATATCGAGTTAGGATTTCATTCTTCTAGAGGGTCCATAGAATCACTTGCATATCTTTCCGAATACTTTAAACTTAGAATATGGGTTTCTCATATTCGATCACCTCCATCGACTACCAACGAACCTGCGTGAAGTCGTCTCTAGCTGGAATAAATCAATCTGATGACCTCGCATTGGGGTAAGCGAACGAACCACATGACCTAGTCATTCATCCTCGGGTGACTAGAGACCTTCCATCATACCTCTAAGTATATACTCATGCTGCAGTAGCTCCAACATCTGGGCGATATCTCGTCATTTGCAGCAGCAACTGGCTCATTCGTCAGTACGCTGAACAGCGCCTCAATCATCATGAATAAGCGATATATCAGTGGTCATCACATTCTGGCTGTGCTCTAGCAGTAGCCTGATCCTCTGGTGCCGATCAGCACATCCGGGAAATCTCGTAAAAGCGATCTGTCAAACGCTCATGGCGTGACAACACACTAAAAACGACGCATCTCTATGCAATCGTATGCCTCTTGAATCACGCCCTGGTCAGTCCTCGTCCGTGACGAGCTCATGCTGACGCAACTCTAGCCGTAGCTCTCTCTGCCCGTGGAATCATAGCAGCAAAATCATAACCAGTATCGATGAGGATAGATCATAGGAATGAATATAATACTGTGCAAGGAAATGTACATCCTAAGGTCTCTTAAGCGGAGTAGCGTATCATAAATAAGCCGCGGAACATACGTACGGTACGTCACTCTACTCAAGCTACCTACTCCATCAACCAAGGGACATCCTACGCGACGAAAGTTGGGGTATAATAACCCCTCGACTAAGTCTAAGTTCCGTAAGGTCAAGCCTAAGTTCCGTATATATATAAACGCTCTAGGCTCCGTATAGTCAAACTTAGACTCGAACCAAGGTTAACTTAGCGCTCTGATACCAACTTTGTCACGACCCGAAATAGCCCGTAACTGGCACATGAATCATATGAAGCCTATAGGACCCTATCTAATTCAAGTAAGCCAAAAGCCCAGAAATCTAAATCCACTTTTAGGGAGTAAATAAGGAAAACTAGTTTTAAGAAGTGAAGAAAACATGTTTTTAAAACAAGGTTTTTAAAATAAGTAAGCCGAATATGCATTTTAAATCCTCAATATATTTTCTGAAAATTTCGGTAGAGTTTCCTTTGAAAATACTGGCACCGAACGGGGTACAACATGAATAATATATATATGCACAATAAAAAGGCATCCCCAAGCGGGAGCTAGCTCTTCGTCAATCGACGGTCACAACCACGCAAGCAGTATAATATACAACGCCAAAGGGTGAGGATCAAAACTCAAAGGAAAACTCAAATCAGCTTGAAAACCATAATACTACAACGCACGACTCTAAAGTCGAAATAATACGTAACTGGTTTTCTAATTCTGAAACAATATACAAGTTTGGTTGATGGAATTACTAGATACAACTGAATAATACATATACATTGGTGGTTCTGATGCAAAAGAACCCACCTACCAAAGCAAATCACCCGTAAGGAAAGCATTGTGCCAGAAATGCCGCAACGGAATCTGTACGGCAAAAACCTGCAAGAACTGTGGCACAACAGGGGTGAGCTGCCAACTCGTGAATTGAAAACATCACAGAGAAGAAATCGTATGTATGACACAATCCTAGGTCAATACGATCAAATATATATAAACCTCAAATGAACAAGTCTGAAGCATGATAATGTGGCAATGTAACATCTATACATGAGTGTCGTGCCAAGTGCTCGTGCCAGTGCCTCAGGTAATAACATATCATAAGTATGAGGTATGATCAATGTTGACTATATCATGGAGTCTATGAATATGTGGATATCATCCAACTATGTGATCAATGTCATCAATGTCAATATATATATGTGGAAATTGTCCAAGTGTCACCGAATGACAATAAGCATCATGCATGTAAATATCATAAACGTATGCATGGAAGTATGAGGATGTAAATCAACATGTGTCGCTCGCGACATATCAAAATCATGGAACCTGAATGTTAAGCATCGACACTCGAAAACATCATGAAACCTGTGCCTAGCATCGGCACGCAAATCCTCATATATCGGGCTCCGTCAGTCTGGATCGGCCCATATCATCTCTCGACTACGGTCGGTATCCTCCGGATATCCGCCGAGCCCAAATACTATCACCGGTAGGTAGTAATCCCTCTGCCAGGCTCACCGTCTACTACACAGCGATCCGTTCTCTCCCCGGGGTACCATACCGGCTCAACCATGTACCCGCAATCGGCCTCATCCGCCTCCTCGAATCGGGTTTCACATGTGGCTCCCAGAACCGAGAAAACACATGGTGGACGCACTAAAATATCATATCAAGGGTAACCGGGTTTTTTAAACAATTACATACTCTCTATTGAAATATCCACAGTTCCCAAATCCAAAAATATCATGGAAACAACATATCTCAATGCGTATAATCAAAAGCATGATGTATACGACATGTAAATGAAATGTAAGCATATCAGTATATCATGCATTATGGAATAGTAATATGCACATATTGAGGGAAACCGCTCTTTTAAAATGAATCAGTTTTAAAGAGTATCTTGCGGTTCCCAAATCTCCAAATCCAGCGAGAATCATCTATGTATGTGCGAATACGTATGTATGCACGTATGGGTGTACAATAGGTATGTACATAAGTATGCCATGCAAGGGATCATATCCTGAATGCAACAGTACTACAGTGTAGTGACATGGTAATTATCGATGATGAAGCGTGTGAGCCGGCAAGCAGGTGTACGTGGAATATATGCATCATCGATAATGGTGTTGGTGTCCTAACAGCATGATTTCTATATGACAATAATCATTTGCACATGCAATGCGATGCGAATAACAAGAATATGCAGAATCGACTAATAATTGCAACAGTGATGCATCTGCATCAATATAAAGAAAGTCAAACAGTTTACCATTTGAAATAAGACGAATCGGGGTTTTTAGTGAAATAAGGGCTACGGTGTTTTTAAGAAAAGATGCGTCTTTGAAAATATCCGTAGAATCCATTTGCCTATCCTTGAAATACTCCCGATTCGTTAGTTGAAAAAGTATGACATCGGCCTAGTCTAACATCTACTAAGCAACTACAGATATAGCTAACCAGTCAATCAGGAGGGGTATGAAAACCACCTAAATCTGAGTCGATATATATATATATATAAGTATAATAGTCGGTGATCTCGCCTCAAAGGTACCGCGTACGATACAATATCATATGACATCCTCGAGTCATGAGTGCGGATCTTTCATCAATATAAAGCTCGTACGGCATCCCAAAAGCTGGGTACGGGTCAATATCACATTCATCTTATCAATTATCAGGTATCCTTATCATCATATCTCATGTTCAGGGGTACTGATCTAAGTCTAGTACAAATCGATACCATCTATATAAATATAAATGCGTGTGTGAAACACACGTCTAAAGGCCGGCTAAAATCACCTGTCGTATCCCAAGTACAAATCACATCATATCACCGATCTCATGGCACTATGCCCAATCTCATCGACTCATCTCCAAATATCGTCCACAATCCTCATCATCTAGGTATAACCATAACAAATAAGCATGTGTGTGCGTATGGGTGTAAACCTATTCTAGGGTTCGCAACTAGGAACTATACTAGTTTACAACTAAACCCTATTCTATCCATAGTACACCTAATCTCATCTCAATTATCCATATCGCACCTAATGTTATCAAACACATATATAGTTTAAATATAGTATACTAAACCTCGAACTGCGGGGGTGCTATATGCCATCCACCCGACTTCCTCCGTAGATATAATCAACTCACCTTGTATCCTGCGTGTCGGTGTCGATGTCGCCTTCATCTTCTTCATCGTATGGAATCCACATGATGGTACCTACATAGATAACATAATCGGAACGCGTATTAAAATCACATCGGGAATACCCAAAACGACACGCTAATGCCTATAGGTTAGAACCTATAGACTACGCTTTCAGAACCATCAAACGACCATCGATCTCGTCGTACAAACGTCAAGTGATCGAGGTAAAACACAATGCGGAAATCCAGAATTTAAAATACGAGAAACGAAACACGAATCCAAAACAACAACTACAAAAAAGGGTCCCAGATTTCACCCTAGGTCAAATTGGATAATTTTGCATATGCGAGGGGTCTATTTTACAGATTAGGGGACCACAGAACAAACACGAATGAAATAGGACCTGGTCTTGCCGTAATTTGCGTCCAGACAGAATAAATGTGCGGCCAAGTTGGGGAGGTAGGGGATAGGGTTTTGGTGGTAGTCTCTTGGGTGCTTGCAGGTATCACTGTCCAAGCAAAATAATTTTCAGAGTCTTCTAATGATAGCAGATTTCAATTAACCCTCACAGATTCCAAAATTCTTCCGATATCGATTTCTAAATCCGTATTCCGGGTTTCTAATCTCTGGTTTGGGTCTTTATTCTAGCACTACGGGCTTGTGTGGGCTCTACTGAGCTTAATTACCCATCACCACTCTCAATTCCCATCAACCCTAACTAAGTTTTTCCTAAGTCCACAAAACCACCCGATATCAGTTCAAATCTAACATGGGGGTAAAAGTAATGCAAATACTAAGCTAATGGTTCATAAATTACCTCCTTTGGCAACTCAAGATTTTTCTTGAGTTGCTCAAAGTCCTCAAAATCTTCACTTTCTTGGTCCAATGTGCTTCTCTTGAGCTTGTGCAACTATTTAATGAAATGGGATTTGGGTTTTGTGTTTGTTTCCATGGTGTTTTAGAGGATTTTGTTAAGAGGGAGAGCAAGAGTGCAGCATCAACAACAACATGAGGGAGAGGGAGAGAAATGAGTGAAGGCAATGAAAAGGAATGGCTAAGACTTGGGTCAAAGTAAACCCTCACCTTCTCTCTCTCACCCATACCTATATATTTTATTCCCTTTTCTTGTTTCTTTTCTAATTCCCTTCTCACATCAATAGTAACCCCAAAATAACAAGCCATGCACCCAAAACATGTAGAAAAATGCAACAGGTGTAGAAAAAGAAATGGTGCATATTTTGCACAAAACAAGCTTAAACGCGATTATCGATTTTTAATCGCGGTTAGCACTAAATTAGTGTCAAACAAATCATAAAAACTTAAAATTTGCATAATTCACATAAAACATGCTCTTTTAGTAATTTCTATAATTTTCCAATTTTTTGCCCATTTATCGGCATTTAATTATACCGAAATATTAAAATATTCATTAAAATTAATATTAAATTATAAAAACTCCCAAAAATAATATTTTATTTTTCTGAAATGTTACAGTGTGGGACTCTAAAGACTCGACACTACGCTGGCAGTGGGTTTAACTACAGGCCGCAAGCGGTACTTTAGGGTTATCTATTACGGCAACAAGGTTTCGGGAGGCATCGTCCATGCCAATTTCAAAAATTTGTCATTCTAGCTAACCCTAACCCTAGAATCGTTACTAGAAAATCCGACGAATAAACATGTAAACTACTTTACATACAAAGTGAATGCGGAATACAATCTTTATAGACCGGTCCTTCACTTCTAAAGCTCCATGTCGTAGTCCCTTCGCTGCAAGTTGTGAAGACCCGGACTCTGGTAAGGGTTCACATGAAGAAACGAACAAGCTTGCTCAATGTCTTCGAGGCCGAAAATGATCTACGTCGAGGATACTCGAGCTCATGCTACCTCTTCACTAATGGTGAGATTAGTGAAGCAAACACCCAAAACTAAATAGCTAATAGTATAGGATGATGAAGTAAGAAGTGGGCTCACTTTAGTTTTATTTTTCTCACAATATTTCTCCACATCTCAAAACCCTAGAAAGCTTTTTGAGCTCATGAAGAATGAAGAAGAGATTGTGAACTCATCATGGGGTTAGAAATACAACCATGGTGAGTTAATGCCATGCCTAACTTATGTAGAGAATAAACTATGGCTTGTGGTTATGGTTGGGTTAACAAATATTTTAAGCAAGACAAACAAGTGGACTTGGTCAATGTTCTACAAGCTTCATCCAAGCTTGAATCATTATACACTAATTTGTAATAACTTAATGATAAATATTAACCATAACATAAACCCTAGCATGGTATAAGTCTCATACACCCTTGTTGCATATGTAACCTAGCATGACACATGCATATATATCACATATATATTTATGAGTAAAAAGAAAACAATATATATATATCACATATATGTAAAGTGTATCAAATGTGAGAAAAAGAATTACTTAAGTGAGCTAATATTAGTTAATGTAATGTAATATATCAAATATATAATTATAAATTAAATTATTAAATCAACTCTTGATTTAATAATCCGGCTATATCACATATAACCGAATAATATTAAATGTAACAACTTATCGAATCAACACTTGATCCGATAACTTGGCTATATCACATATAACTGTAACATTTCGAAAAAATAAAATAATACTTTTAGGAATTTTATAATTTAATAATATTTTATTGGAAATTTTAATATTTCGGTATAATTAAATACCGATAAATGGGAAAAATTATGGAAAAATTATGGAAAAATTATGGAAAATTCTAAAGTAGGATATTTTATGGAATTATGCCATTTTTAAGTTTTTATGATTATTTATATGCTAATTTAGTGCTAATCGCTAATCGGATTTTTAGCATTTTTGTGCAAAACATGCACATATCATTTTTCTACACTTGCTACATTTTCTTACATGTTTTGGGTGCATGGTTTTTTTTGGGTTTACTATTGTGAGGAGAAGGAAAGGAAAGGAAAGGAAAAGAAAAGGAAAAGTAAGGTATGATTAAGTGAGAGAAAGAGTAGGTGAGGGTCAACCCCTTGTTGTGAGCCATCCCTCCCATCATTTCTTCTTCTCATTTCTCTCCCCTCTCTCTCTTGAGCTGCTGCTGCTGCCTCCCTCCCTCTTCCTCCTCCATCTTCAAGCTCAAAACACCATGAATACAACCCCAAAAACCCTATCCCCATTTCACAAATATTGTGCACAAGCTCGAGAGGAACACATTGGACCAAGAAAGAGAGGATTTTGAGGGCTTTGGGCAACTCAAGAAAATTCTTGAGTTACCAAAGGAGGTAATTTCTGCACCATTAGAGTAGTATTTCAATTCCTTGTGCATCTATACTTGTTTCATGTCGATATCGAGTGGTTTTGAGGACTTTGGAAATTCGAAGTTAGGGTTTAGGGTTTGAAATGAAATCAAAGGTGAATTGAGGTGTAATTAGGGACTAAAACCCATGTTGTGATGTTACATTGGACTAAACCAGAGACTAGAACCCTGAATACGGATTTATGAAAATGATATCGGGAAAAACTGTGATTCTGTGACTGTATTTGGAAATCTGCTAACACCCGGGTCACCTGAAAATATTTTTGGTTTGACAGTGAGATGTGCAGGCAACTAGGAACCATCACCCAAATGTAAGTGCACGGCGGCGCCCCGGCCGTCAATCCGACGGCCAAACGCGGAAACGGTGGTAAACTTTAAAATTTGCGGACTTAGCAAACCGGCACCACCGCGCACTAAACCCCGGATCGTTACCATTAAACTAGTCTAGCTAACTAACAAGATAGGTTAGAGATGTACCGACGATCCAAGTCCTCCGGTCTTCATCTCCACTCCGATCTCCTCGCGGGATCTCCGGTCGTCTCCTCCTCGTCGGAAAGGGCACCACGAAGCCGGGTACTTTTACGGGCTCCCACCTCGATACTGAGGCAACTCGAGCATGAAGCCGGCAACTCGACATGCTCAAGATTTGCTGTAGGAATATAGTGTAGAATCAAAATCTCTCTTTTGGGGTTTGGTTGCCATTTGAGGATGATGGAGGAACCAAGACTAGAAAAGTGGTGCTTGCATTTTTCTAGCATGGAAAGAAGATCAAGAATGAAACTCTCATGGTGAAGCTCTCATCTTTTTCTTTCTCTCTTTTTCTTTTCTTCTTCTCTCTTTTCTTTTCTTCAACCATTTCATCAAGTGAGAGCAAGAGGGTGGAGGAATGAATATGATAGCATAAACATAGAAGGAAGGTGAGTGTAGGAAAAGTAGAAAGGTGACTATATCCTAAACATAATCATCACTAAACTCTCCATCAACCTCAAATCCATTTCAAATCTCATAAAGCAAAGATGCTAACCATTATGAAGGAAAAAGAAAAGATGCTTTCATAATTAATCCTTATGCAAATAAATCCTCCACAAAGTGTAATTTGCAAAACTGCAAATTACCCCCTCCATCAGAAAAGTCCGGCCGGGAAAGAATAAAGAAAAAAACCGGCCGGAACGGAAAACAAAATGGCAACTCTAGAAAACTGGTCCCGTAATAAATTACAGGAAAACCCCACACTGTGCATACACACCCGCATTTGTATTCCGTCCGGATACAAATGCAATGAGACAAAATCTACACTGTACTAAACTAGGACCGGCTTAAGCCAAAGCCGGCTAGTAATATCCGCCCGATCCTGATGCGTGCAATACCGCACGTATCTGATCGAACACTGCCATATAACTATACGGCCACTAGTACAAAACCGTCCGATCCTGATCCGTGCAATACCGCACGTATCTGATCGGACCCTGCCATATCTCCATACGGCCTCTACAGCGTTTCGCCCGAAAGCTTGAGTAACTGAAAGTGTGGTGGACTCTAAAGACTCGTCAATACTATGGCTGTGGATTTAACCACTAGCACGTCAGAGGTATAAGCCAATACGTGACGGGCCACCAGCTATTGACCAAAAGGGACGTCGATGAGGAAGCTCACCCCGACACCCAACTGAGCCTGTCAGTGACAATATCCGTACAGTCCGGTCCGTTCGTCTATGAGCATCGCATGGCGGGCCTAGGGGGTTGGTAAAAGTCAGACCCCCAAAAGCGGTACAAGTCGTATCGGAGTGTAGCCCAGAACACCCTGAGATACTACTGGAATACCTACCAGTAAATCTCCTTGCCTTGGCCAAGGTCTTTGTGTAATGGCTCTCCTAGACACAGCGCGACCTCACCCCCAATACCGGGAGAGACGAACCCCTGAAGATACGCTCACTGCCTCCATGTGGCTCGGGACTGTACCCAACTAAAACCTGTTTGCACGACTCCTTTGAGCCGTGGTAGGATAGTAATCAAAGTACAGTGGGAACTCACACGAGACAAATGACGATCCCCAGGTCGATGAACTAACCTGTACACATGTCACCAGGGAACTGCTATCTGACGTCAGGTATAAGACCAACTAGCATGTTCCCGGCGAGTCCTGTCCGGTGTACTCATAACCCAATGAGCACCTGTATACATCTTAGGTGAACCAACTGACACCAGTGGCTTGTGAGACCGGCCACCGCCCCTCGTCGGGGTCTCGACTGTATACACTAGTCTACTCTGGAGAATCGATGCCCTGTCTCGAAACTCCTACGACTAGGGACCTTTTAAGGATGTGCTTATAGACTCCAGCTCTCACTTATATGATCGCCCTCATACTGCTGGCAGTCAAGCAAGAATCCTAGGGGCTCTATCAACGTGCAATAGCGACATGTCAGGTCGCCTAAAGCAGTACACGATGATAAAGGTAAACCAGATAGCATACTATCATCTCGAGCAAGACTGTCCTACCGGGATAGGTCCTCCCTCAATCATTGCAATCACGTGCCTGTGATCCAATAATTGACTCTGAGGGCACTATCTCCATCAATCTCCCACTTGCACTCAAGGCTAATTATTGCGATGTCGCATACTCACAGCCCGTGTGATACCGAACACCCAACTCCCCTACTAGTCAGTTTCACAAAATCCGTTTGCGAAACTATTGCGTTCGAGGAATAGCCTCAGTGAGTGGATCCGCCTTGAAGTTTCTTTCTATGTCTCTCTATATCTCAAATTCGCGGAGAAAGCCATCTCCCGAAATGAGCAATACCTGTCTTAGAATGTCTGGATGTCTGATGGGACTTAGCTCATAAATGAACTCCAAATCCAAACTTCTTAGACTGTATCGTCAACTGAACTTAATCAGTATCCTGCGCCATGCCACCCTCAGTATTGCCTTGGACCACCCGTCCAAAATACTGCCCCTCGTCAGAGGGAAAAACTATAACTCTGACAACCTCCTTGTCGTCCAGGTCACCTTGGAAGCCTGGAATGATAACCGTCTCCTAAAAGAGGCAGCCGTTATCACATCCCTAGAACAGCCACTTATGTTCTAAAACTGCTTCCGACTGTTTCTCCAGAATTGGATCAATATCAACTTATTGCATCTAGTGCAAGAACAACATCTGGTGTGGTACTTGACATCTCATGATTGACTCAATTGCCTAAGCAAGTGATCTGCCAATCATGCACATCCCTCTCTACTTTAGTCTAAAAGACACCTTTAGAGAGGGCGACTCCATTACTTGCAGGTACACTACCGTGCCAGGAGTCGTCCATTCTAAATACTCATAGAATGCTGTCAAGGTACCCAGATTAGGAAACCACCCAAATCTAGATCTAAAACCATAGATCTAGTAACCAGTATGTCTGATATAATGTCCAAGTCCTTTGTGGAGAAAACACTGTGTGACGACCAAAGTCTAACCGATCGTAGTATAGGAATATCACTTCCTACTACCTGTATGTCATCCAAATACCAGGATATCACACCCTACTACCTTCTCAACAGATCCATCCCCTATTCTGATGACGTCAAACCTATGACTGTCACGTCAGAAATAGATGATCTATCTCCGCTACATCTGCTTTAGTCTATAAATAGACATAAGCTCCCTGTCCACCAATGCTTCCGCTGCTCCCACTGACTACGACAACCCTCTGGCAGAGTCATACAGACGTGCACTTCTAAAGCAAGTTTAGAACGACGCTATACTCATCCTCCTGCCGGGTCTCGCAGCCTGGAACAACAACAATGGCAAGTGTGGGTATACAAGAACTTCCCTGTCACCGTCCTTGAGGCTACCGAAGTACCTCTCGGGTGCCTGAAGTTACCCACCTTATCTGCGGAGTGGCCAATGGAATGTCAAATCAGACTGAATCTTTAGGTTCCTTATCAAATCTTCAGTAATCGTTTGCGGTTCTGGAATCACTTCCAGTTCTACCATACTCCCACTGCTGTTTTTGAAAAAAAAATCCATTTTTAATAAAACTGTGGCGAGTCTTGAACAATACTGCTATTGTTCATCCAGATGGTAGAAAGTTAACCCTCGTCATAGCCTGGGTCAACCCACAAACAGCCATTACAGAAACGTGCCTTGAGTTGTCCAATGTCTGGTTTTAAGCATAAACCGGACAACTCCCCGTACCTTAACATCGTTAAGATACGAACTGTTCTATATCCTATATAGGAACAGAGGCACTGATTTAATTGAACCAGATTCAAATCATGCAGCTATCTCCAGTGCATGTCAACTAAATGGAAGGAGGCCGATCAGCGTTACTCAACTTAGGAATGCTTCCAATTATGAGTAACCTGAAAGAGAAGTAATTTCTCTTTATCATTACTATCAACTGAATACCATACACAAGTATCTACATCTTCGATCACTTTGAAGAATCACGATACTTGCAACACCTGGTTCTCTACTTTATTCAAATACCTATAACTTCTCAAAATTCAGACCCTGTGTTTCCACGAAACACTTGTCTAAAAACTAGAGAAGTCATAAGTAAACCGAATATAGTACGAGAACCAACCCCTCTGTCCTGACGGACCCTGGACAACATACAATACTCTGTATAAGTCCCTTGAGTCTAGTGACTCATTTACTGTGTGTCGTAGGTTGAAAACTGTACTTATGGTTAAGAAGAATTACACCGCTGTTTAATGCTCCTTACCTAACCATCCACTGATATAGGTAAATGTCATCGACATAATATCAAAAGGTATATCTCACTCTATGAAAATAGACGTACAGATATATCAATTTGAAATTGGTGCACAACAGCGGATATTCAAAACCAAATATTTGCCGACCGGCAAACAACCCAGGTGATTTCCTCAAATATCACCGATTACAACGAATCCCGATATAATGAGGATGATCACCCAATTCCCAATAACCTACTCCCACTCATCATCTGTAAAACCATACAGATGTGAGAATCATACTTGGTAAATACATACCCTGGAGTAAGTATCTAATCGGGAAATCAGTTTTCTTTTAACATTACACAGTAAGACTGAAACATTGAAATGTTTCGTTGGGGTATCCTGGTATTCCTAGTAATGCCTCATCCATTATCCAGATTCATAACTATAACCGTATAATTCTTTTGCCACTTCTCTAAATCCCTTCATATGTCTTTAGTCATTACCTTCTGTACACCCCTTTAGGCCAAATGGTTTTCTTCCTTCCCTACCGTTCGGCACCAGCCTATGGTTTGGAAGAAGACTATCCAAAAAGCATAAAGGGTGTACTGTCCTAATCCTAGGAGCACTCGCAACGCGAGAGAAGGTGAAGATAAAAGACACCTGAATGTACTTTATTCCTATTTCTCCTGAACCAGGATCCATCCCCGAACTGGAACGAGTTCCTTTCGAGTTCGTATATAACCATACGATGGATTATCCAATAAAATGGGATCTTCGCAATGATACGGAGTGTCCTGGAGAAATACAAAGGTGATTTAGGATTGGCGAAGGAATACATGGTTTGGTCGTGAATAGCAGTCGCAATTTACTTTGCCCTCTTACTAATCCCTTGCTTTGTCTGAACTTAATACCTTCTGTACACCGTTTAGGCTAACTGGTTTTCTTCATTCCCTACCGGTCGGCACCAGCCTATGGTTTGGAAGAAGACTATCCAATTTGCAGAATAGGTGTACTACTCCTAAACCAAGGAGTACTCGCAGCGTGAGAGAGGGTGAAAAGAAAAGACAACTGAATAATCCTATCCGTTTTCTCCAGACCCGGAAACCATCCTCGAATAAATCCCTTCGAGTTCGTATCTAACCATACGATGGTTTTGTCCAATGGAAGTGGACGTTCGTAGTAATACGGGGTGTCCTGGAGAAAAGGGTAAAAGTAGGAGTGGCAATGAGGTCTGCAACTCTGACAATCCAAAAGCCAGTGTTAAGAAAGTTCGGTCAACTCGGTCTCTGAGTCGTAGTCTTAGGGTCGGGTCAATGGTCGCTGCCAAAGAGAGAGAGAAAAGAAACACTCAGCGTGCACTCTAACCTAGATCAGAATGGTTACCAATTTATCTAATCTGGAATCCTCCCACTGTACCTCAAATTCTCCTCCAAACCTGAAAGAAGAATTAGTCGGGGTCACCCGAGGAGTAAACCAACTCATCAGTGGGAATCGGGATCCAACTCTCATCGCATGATAACGTGACGGAATCCGCTCACGGTATCACACTCCAGAAGGTATGCGCATATCTGGCAAGTTTCAGTTCTTTTGAAACTCCCGATGTGATTTTTGCCCCATGCTCTTATGACCTTGGCGTGAGGTCAAAATATCATAAGTCACATGTCAAGTTCTACCCATCATTATCCAGGTTAATTTGAATCCACCCGTACATACCCTTGACGTAGGCCAAAATAGTAGTACGACTGTCCCAAACCAACGCATCTATCTATGCAACAGATAAATACCCGGCAGCTACCAATCACTATGCCTTGGCGTGAGGTCAAAATACATAGCTTGAATACTACCGAATATTTAACTGAAATGATGGAGGGCTACGAATGGTTTCTGGCGAAAACCTTTAACGTAAAGAACTTGATATCGTTGAAGGAACGGATAGCTTTTTATAAAATATAGTGACGAAAACCTTTACTAAAGAGGTCACTCCCGGTGAAGGGATCTCGGCTCTTTCCCCGTAGAATGGGGTGCAGGATATTCCAAATGAATACCGCGATGCAAAGCAAAAGTAATCGGCTATAGTGAAGTTAATGCCCTGACGCAAACTTCTGTCCAAGGGGTCACTCCCGGTGAAGGGATCTCGGCCCTTGCCTCATCGACTGAGGAGCAGGATATTCCAAATGAATACCACGATGCAAAACAAAAGTGAACGTCCTTGCAATAACAGCTTTTTGAAAAGTGTTCCAACAACATCAGATTAGGTTTGTTTAACTTGCATTGATCCGAATCAATGCAGTCCCATCATTTGATCACACCAAAAAGAACGAAAATATACTGATGTACGTATATGCCATCCGCATTCGCCACTGGGTCCCGTCATTACCCGTTAGGTTAGCTTACTAACGACAGAGCGGGGACTGGACTAGCGCGGATGAAAAACATATACAACATCTACTAATATATATACCAATATATTATATTTCGCTCAAGGCGTGAAAAGAAATGCAACATCACAGAAAATGTACAGCATCACAGAACAATACAGATATCTGGGATCCCCGGGTTTCACAGAGCCACTACTGAAACCCGACGTTCCCCTGGTCGTGTGGATAGCCTGTGCAATGAAATCCTAGACCCCTACGGGCGCGGCAAGTCACCCGCCAAAACCTGAAGCGAGGTAGCCCCCTTCAGCGCCGTGAATGGACCACCCAGCACTTCACGGAATCCGGCAACTTGGGCACCCCTCCTGGGTCAACCTGTACCCCCTACGAGTGCGGCGAATAGCCCGCCAATCCTAGAGTGAAGCCCCCTCCGTCTCAATGCCATGAGATGCGGGCTTGTTGCCCTCCAGGACCCGGCTACCCGTGCACCCCACCGTGGGGTAATCCTAGTACATAATGTAAAATATACATACACCGGGTACATCGACCGCAACCAGGTCGTGCCCCAAAAGAATAATACAAACAGGCAGTGACGGCAGTCCACATGTCGGACGCTCGCCCCGCAATATCAAATGTACATAATACCACCACAACTGTACTAGCATTGCATCCAGGCTATCCCCACGACCGATCCGCAACATCACAGCATAAACATAAAACATCAACGTGAAAGTCACGTTCGCAAATCCGTCTAACCGGGCTATAGCAGTTAGACAGGATTTACCGATCGAGTGACATTCACGGTCGCAGATATAATGTAGATACTGTGAAAAATGTGTTTTAAAATATTCCGATCGATCAAAAATTAACAAGTGGGCCCTCAAACAAAACTGTAGCACTCACAGAAACCCTGGGCCCAATTTTAATATTCTAAAACCCATATTTTAAGCCCAGAAGGCCTCTGGAAAAATTTGGTGATGTGACATGAATAGTGCGCGGCGGAAGGGCCGCACGAGGTGGGGTTTCGCGGCGCTTGCGCGGCGGAATAGTGAGATCATGGTACCAATTTTTTTCAGCATGGTTAAAATTCCCTGCACATCACTCTGAGACAACCAGAAAAATTTTTGGACTCCAAAAAATTTCGACAGAAACTGATGTGCTAGAAAAATACGGTTTTTGGAAATCTGTTCGATCGGAAACGTAAAACACATTACACCAAGCTAGACTATGTTAATGGCGAGGCTCTGATACCACTGTAAGTGCACGGCGGCGCCCCGGCCGTCAATCCGACGGCCAAACGCGGAAACGGTGGTAAACTTTAAAATTTGCGGACTTAGCAAACCGGCACCACCGCGCACTAAACCCCGGATCGTTACCATTAAACTAGTCTAGCTAACTAACAAGATAGGTTAGAGATGTACCGACGATCCAAGTCCTCCGGTCTTCATCTCCACTCCGATCTCCTCGCGGGATCTCCGGTCGTCTCCTCCTCGTCGGAAAGGGCACCACGAAGCCGGGTACTTTTACGGGCTCCCACCTCGATACTGAGGCAACTCGAGCATGAAGCCGGCAACTCGACATGCTCAAGATTTGCTGTAGGAATATAGTGTAGAATCAAAATCTCTCTTTTGGGGTTTGGTTGCCATTTGAGGATGATGGAGGAACCAAGACTAGAAAAGTGGTGCTTGCATTTTTCTAGCATGGAAAGAAGATCAAGAATGAAACTCTCATGGTGAAGCTCTCATCTTTTTCTTTCTCTCTTTTTCTTTTCTTCTTCTCTCTTTTCTTTTCTTCAACCATTTCATCAAGTGAGAGCAAGAGGGTGGAGGAATGAATATGATAGCATAAACATAGAAGGAAGGTGAGTGTAGGAAAAGTAGAAAGGTGACTATATCCTAAACATAATCATCACTAAACTCTCCATCAACCTCAAATCCATTTCAAATCTCATAAAGCAAAGATGCTAACCATTATGAAGGAAAAAGAAAAGATGCTTTCATAATTAATCCTTATGCAAATAAATCCTCCACAAAGTGTAATTTGCAAAACTGCAAATTACCCCCTCCATCAGAAAAGTCCGGCCGGGAAAGAATAAAGAAAAAAACCGGCCGGAACGGAAAACAAAATGGCAACTCTAGAAAACTGGTCCCGTAATAAATTACAGGAAAACCCCACACTGTGCATACACACCCGCATTTGTATTCCGTCCGGATACAAATGCAATGAGACAAAATCTACACTGTACTAAACTAGGACCGGCTTAAGCCAAAGCCGGCTAGTAATATCCGCCCGATCCTGATGCGTGCAATACCGCACGTATCTGATCGAACACTGCCATATAACTATACGGCCACTAGTACAAAACCGTCCGATCCTGATCCGTGCAATACCGCACGTATCTGATCGGACCCTGCCATATCTCCATACGGCCTCTACAGCGTTTCGCCCGAAAGCTTGAGTAACTGAAAGTGTGGTGGACTCTAAAGACTCGTCAATACTATGGCTGTGGATTTAACCACTAGCACGTCAGAGGTATAAGCCAATACGTGACGGGCCACCAGCTATTGACCAAAAGGGACGTCGATGAGGAAGCTCACCCCGACACCCAACTGAGCCTGTCAGTGACAATATCCGTACAGTCCGGTCCGTTCGTCTATGAGCATCGCATGGCGGGCCTAGGGGGTTGGTAAAAGTCAGACCCCCAAAAGCGGTACAAGTCGTATCGGAGTGTAGCCCAGAACACCCTGAGATACTACTGGAATACCTACCAGTAAATCTCCTTGCCTTGGCCAAGGTCTTTGTGTAATGGCTCTCCTAGACACAGCGCGACCTCACCCCCAATACCGGGAGAGACGAACCCCTGAAGATACGCTCACTGCCTCCATGTGGCTCGGGACTGTACCCAACTAAAACCTGTTTGCACGACTCCTTTGAGCCGTGGTAGGGTAGTAATCAAAGTACAGTGGGAACTCACACGAGACAAATGACGATCCCCAGGTCGATGAACTAACCTGTACACATGTCACCAGGGAACTGCTATCTGACGTCAGGTATAAGACCAACTAGCATGTTCCCGGCGAGTCCTGTCCGGTGTACTCATAACCCAATGAGCACCTGTATACATCTTAGGTGAACCAACTGACACCAGTGGCTTGTGAGACCGGCCACCGCCCCTCGTCGGGGTCTCGACTGTATACACTAGTCTACTCTGGAGAATCGATGCCCTGTCTCGAAACTCCTACGACTAGGGACCTTTTAAGGATGTGCTTATAGACTCCAGCTCTCACTTATATGATCGCCCTCATACTGCTGGCAGTCAAGCAAGAATCCTAGGGGCTCTATCAACGTGCAATAGCGACATGTCAGGTCGCCTAAAGCAGTACACGATGATAAAGGTAAACCAGATAGCATACTATCATCTCGAGCAAGACTGTCCTACCGGGATAGGTCCTCCCTCAATCATTGCAATCACGTGCCTGTGATCCAATAATTGACTCTGAGGGCACTATCTCCAACACCAAAGCCCTAGCCCCTACCCCCTCCTTCAGGCAGCCAATTAATCCATTCTGGCCGCAATTTACATCCAGAGCATGGGTTCTGGGATCTGTGTTGGTTCTGTAGCTTTATCCCCTATAAACTAGACCCTTGGCATATGCAATTTTGACTGATTCCACATAGGGTAGAATCTGGGGTAATTTTCTTATGTTGGCGCATGGTTTATGACTTGTTTTAGCATGGATTTTGGTATTTGGTGATTCGTTTCTGTCGGGTGGCGTTTGAACGTCAATGGTAAAGGGTTATTGGTCGTGTTTGCATGCGAGACTATAGGTTTTTACCTATGAGAGTAGCGTGTGTCGTTTTGGTTTTCCGATGTGATTTTCATGTGCTTTGCGATTGTGTTATATTTGTAGGTACCCTACGTGATGTCGAGGCGTTGAAGATGAAGATGGCGACATCGGCATCGGCACACAAGAAGCAAAGTGAGTAGATTTATATCTACGGGGAGAAGTCGGGTGGATGGCGTAAAGCACCCCCGCAGTTCATGGTGATGAATACGAATACGTATACACACATATATTTATTATATGTTGTTTGAGTTGATTGATTATAAAGATGGATTTTTGGTGTTCTTGGATTGGTTTAGTGTTAGTTGCGAAACCCTAGAGTAGTGGTTGCACCCACACCCACACGCACACACATACTTGCATACATTCCTTCTTTCACATGTGCGTATATGGGAATATATATTTATGTGTTCACATGGGTATGGGACTATGTGTTCATATACAGGATTTGAGGATAGTACTTGGGATTTGAGATGAGTCGATGAGATTTGATTTGAGGCCGTGAGATCGGTGATATGGCAGGGTTCGTATTTGAGATACGTCATGATGTTATAGCGGATCTTTGGACGACGATACCATGTGAATAGTGAAATACAAAGAATAGTTGACTTGTGATCGAGATATAAGAGAAGATATGTTAAGATATTTATAATAGGTCGCATTGGGCGATGTATACTTCTTTATGATGATATGTGTTGATGACATCGGTTTGTATGAGGCTGTAGATCAGTAGTCAGATCATGATTATATTGATGATATCAATATTGTACTAGACGTAGATCAGTACCCCGGATTATGACCTTTGATAAAGAGGGTACCAGATGAATAATGTGATGAATGAGATTTTGACCCGTACCCAGATTTGGGATGCCGTACGACGGATTTAGGTACGAGCTATATATTGATGATGGATCCGCACTCTTGACTCGGGGATGTCTTATTCCAGATATTGTATTGGATGTGATACTATCGAGGCAGGATCACCGACTAATATATATATATATATATATGATAGGTCGCATTGGGCGATGTATACTTCTTTATGATAATATGTGTTGATGACATCGGTTTGTATGAGGCTGTAGATCAGTAGTCAGATCATGATTATATTGATGATATCAGTATTGTACTAGACGTAGATCAGTACCCCGGATTATGACCTTTGATAAAGAGGATACCAGATGAATAATGTGATGAATGTGATTTTGACCCGTACCCAGATTTGGGATGCCATACGACGGATTTACGTACGAGCTATATATTGATGATGGATCTGCACTCTTGACTCGGGGATGTCTTATTATAGATATTGTATCGGATGTGATATTATCGAGGCGGGATCACCGACTAATATATATATATATATATATATATATATATATATATATATCGACTCAGATGTTAGGCGGTTTTCTTACCTTTAGTTCAGCTTGTTAGCTCAGCCCTATAGTTTAGTGTAGTTGTTAGAATAGATTGGATTCCTACCTATTTCAAAAACTAACGAATTGTGGGTATTTTAAAAGACAGGCCAAGGGATTCTACGGATATTTCAAAGGACGTATCTTTTCTTAAAAACACCGTAGCCCTTATTTTCAAAACACCGCGATTCGTGTTATTTCAAAAAGGCACTACCGTATGACTTATATTTATTTTAAATGCAGATTAGTTATTGTTGTGTCTAGTATTTAGCTCCCGCACATTATTGTTGTTCGCTCCTGTTGGGGTAAAAATTTAGACCCCGGTTGACCAAGTCAAAATCAAAGTCAACCCCAAGCCAAGTGGGCCCAAGCCCAGATCCAGTGGGCCCATTCCTGGGTCGAGCCTGAAAATGAAGCGGCCGGCCTCCCCCCATGCCAAGATAAAATTTTTGTAATAAATAATTTTGTTGTATTTCTTTTATTTTATTTTATGGATAAATGTAAGAAAAATATGCATAAAGCCAAATTTTTGTAAAGCCCATGGCTTATGTGCAAAAAGAAATGGCACATGAGCCATGGGATAGGCAAAATGCCATTTTGTGATGCCCAAGGGGCTATGTGTAAAGTGTATAGCCTATAAAGGCAAAGATAATGAAATATCTCAACAACTTTTTTTCTCTCTCTCAAAATTTTTCAGATCTGAGATCTTTTCTCCTTCTTCAAGGTTCCAAAACCTTCCTTTTTCTCTTGAATTAAATCAAGAGTTTTACTCTTCTTTTTATAAAACAAATTAGTTTTTCACCACAAAACCCACATAGGGGAACTCAAATCTTTCATTAGATCTCAAAAAGAAGAGATTTTTAAAAATCCCATATCTCTAGATCTTCATGATCCAGCTAACAGAGGAGGAGGAAGAAGAACATCGTTCACTAAACCCTAAAAAAAAACACACACTCAGGAGTCCCAACTCCTCTCTGATTTCTCTTCCGAGAATTTTTTTTAGGCTAAAAGCCTCTTTTTCTCGCCGGCGCTCAAGCGCAGAGCACCTGCGTGCCGACACGTGGCGTGCTTGCGCTCAATCGCTCAGCGCTCGAGCGCAAGTCGCCCCGGTGCCGACACGTGGCGCGCTTGCGCTCCAGCGCAAGCGCTCGAGCACAAATCGCCTCCGTGCCGACACGTGGCGCGCTTGCGCTCCAGCGCAAGTCGCCCCCGTGCCGACACGTGGCGCGCTTGCGCTCAAGCGACCAGCGCTCAAGCGCAGGTAGCCCCCGTGCCGACACATGGCGCGCTTGCGCTCAAGCGCCCAGCGCTCAAGCGCAGAACGCCCACGTGCCGATACGTGGCACTCTAGCGCCTGAGCGCACAGCACATAGGCGCACAGCGCCCAAGGTGCAACCCCACGCATCCTTTGGATGTCTTTTCCCCTTTTATATATATACATGTATATCTATACATATGTATACATATGTACATACACACATACTCGACGACACTGTCCATGTTAGAAAAAAATTTCTAACGGGACGCTGCCCCGTACCCCGCAAGGGGGCTGCTAGCCCCCTTGACCCCCAGCCCGCTATCCGGGTAGCGGGACCCCCTTTAAAAACTCTGTGTGGCTCCCGATATATTTAAAGCCCCCCTCCAAAACAAAACACACGTACACTGCACATCGAGTTCGCATGACCAGTTTAACCCGTTAATCGGAGGTTCCCTCGCTTCAAAGGCGGGGGGTAATTAACGGCAGCTTAGTCCGCGGCTGCCGGAGATTCGGATCCCCATAATCATTAAACCCCGGCCTAACCTAGGCATGGGGAATCTATAGTATGCCTGACAAGCGCACGCATATTCCCATCTTAATAGGGTGACGAAAAACACCCTACAGATTTTGGCACGCCCGGTGGGACTCTTCTCTCCTCCAATATTTCGGGTTAAACGTTCATGCGAACTCAATCAGTATATATATCGATTGCCTATACTGAAATGATGTTTTCTTTTCATGCAGCAATCAACTTTCAACGACAATGTCTCCCAAGACGAATTCAACTTCCAAAGCGACCCTGATTCCGTACATGGTCAAGATCAACGCTCGTGTGGTTCTCCCCGCAAGCCTCAGTCGACAGTGGGAGGAACCGCCCTGCCAGTTTGGCTCAGTCATCATCTACCCTGCCGGAAGCGCTCATCTGGCGGAGATCGCGGTGGAACAGGTGGCCAAACCGGTCTCAAGGGGTAAGATGCCGAATGTTGTGATTGCTAAGGCACCACAGCCGAAACTTAAGATGGTGTCTGAACGACTCCTTGGCGCCTTAGCTGGGGGCAAGACTTCCGATGCGAAGGGAAACATCAAATGTCGCGGACGAGCTCAGGCGATGACTCCAACAAATGCACAATCGAGCGTATCTCCAAGGCCCTTCATCGCCCAGTCTGCGGCGTCTTTCCAAAAAGCCGAAGTCTGGCAGGTGCTTAGAACAGAAAAGTTAAGGCAGAAGCGGCTCAGGTATCGAGCCAACAAGAGGGCCAAGACTTCAGCCAAATGGAATCGTGTGAAGTTCCAAGTATCGGGTTGCCCCCTGACGACGGCTGAGTCGGACATAAGAATCAACAATTCCTTCGAGCCTCTGAAGTGGGTTTAGAAAAATGCCATGACCGCCAGAATCAAGAAGACAGCGGTCCAAACAGTGCCACAAAAAAACGTATCCCGGTCCAAACAGAAAAAGTATGACACTGTCTCTTCAAGAGTCTATCAAGCACTCTGTGCCGCACAAAAGCAGCGGGGCAAACCCAGAAAAGAAGCGCCAGCAACATTCAAGAACCTGGTTAGGCCAGCCGCCTTCAATCGACTACCAGCTACCGAAACAAGGAGGTCAAGACAGCGATCCGTGAAATCAGCTGCCAATGATAGAAAGACGGCCGGATATATCATCCATATGGTCTATATGGCGAGCGGGCACCCCAGCGACAACCTTCGCAGCAAAAGCAAGGATGGGGCCACCACATCTCAAGCCCAATCTAGCCTGAATGTGGTTGCCGCTGCCCAAGAACATCCGCCCCCGCTGGATGAAGAAAACCCTCTCGATGAGGATGATAGGCAGAAAGACCCCTCAGTCCATGCAGAGTCAAGCTCGGACAGCGAGGAAGAGCCGACTTTCCGCCCCAGGACTGCGGAGCAAGAGCTGCTTCAAGTGCTTCGAAAACAGCTCAGGAGCAAAGATAAAGAGATGGTCAAGCTCTATTCGAAGATTGACGACTTAACGAACATGGTGATGCATCTTACAGCTCAAATTACTCGAGCACCTCCCAATCAAGTACAAGCCACTACTAATCAGCCCGGTGATGACAATCCGAGGCAGCCAATGCCTGTTCCTTCAGGTCCAAGACTGGTCGAGCCACATGAAAGCCGGCCACATTCCGCTTCTGGGGACGCCTTGGCCCCAGATAGCACTCTCCTGCTAACACAGGATCGGATAATGGATTTGGTCACCAGCAAGGTTAAAACATTGGTGGCCGAAGCTGAAGCTCAGAAAGAAATCGGCAGTAGTGGGCGGCCATATCTCGCGCAGTACGATCTGATTGAGTTCCCAAGCGGCTACGTCATTCCTAAGTTCGAAAGATTTGATGGAACGGAGAATGCAAATCATCACGTCGCCCACTTCAAAGGATCGTGCGGAAATACAGGGGGTAATGACGCGCTCCTTCTTCGTCAGTTTGTCCCCAGCCTGACCGGCGTCGCCTTCGACTGGTACGCGAGTATACCAGACGGGTCCGTCATTACCTTTGCCCAAATGGAGTCTCTGTTCCGGCAAAGGTTCATGAGCGTCGGTGATAAAATCTCCATCGCCGACCTTGTGAGGACCAATCCGGGGAAGAATGAAAACAACACCGACTTTATCGCCCGATGGCGTAATCTCACAGTCAAGTGCGAACCGCCGCTGGAGCAGGACCAGTCTGTCAGCCTTCTCATTGGGAACCTCAGCAATTGGATGGTCCCATTCTTGTGTACGGCGGGCTTCAAGACATTTCAGGAGCTAACCAAGAAAGTCCAAATGCTGGAACGCTCGAAGCAAGAGTCCCCGCCGGATTCTCAGAGAGACAAAACTTGGAAAAGCAAGCAGGACGACAACCGTAGAAGCGGGAGTTCTAGCAGTACCAATGTCTTCAATGCGTCCGACGGTGAAGAAAAGCGAAGGGCGGGCGAATCCAAAACCAACCGGTCTCGAAAGCCATTGCTGGGAGGAGATAGGCCTTCCCTAGAGGAGAAGAAGAACAAGGTTTACTCTTTCAGAAGGGACAAGGTCCGTAAGATATTTAAAGATGCCTTGAACAACGGCCTACAATTGCCGGAGTCGAAAAGAACCCAAGAAGCAAAAATGACCGACAATCCCCTGTATTGCCCGTACCACCGAGTAGTGAGCCACGCGATCGAGGATTGCTATATCTTCAAGGACTGGGTCGAGAAGCAGTACAAGGCTGGAGAGATCGAGCTGTCCAAAAGCGTGTTGGTGAACAATCAAGTTGCAACCGCCAACTTTATACAGACGGAAGTTGAAGCCTTCTGGGAGCAGACAACTGAACCCGCTGCCCTGACAAACGAAACTGACTCATCGCGGCCTCCATGGAGTGCACACATATCTAATAAGACGAAGAAGATGCTAAAGCTGCTTCAGAAAGAGCCCAGGATGGAATGGGAAGTTTAGAAGAAGCCTACCAGACAAGCTGCCAAGGCGGCCCCATCAGGCTCAAAATCCAAGAAGCTCAAGAAGAAGAGAAGTGCAGCTCTACGCGAAAAAGAGTCTGCAGGATGATCGACCATTCAAAAATATATCGATTCCCTCGAAGAATATGAACAAAAGGAAAGAACATTGATTCAATTGAAGCAGTTCTTCCCTGTACAAGCGGCTGAAATTCTGGAGGAGTTAGAAGAAGACTCCAATGAAGAGATCCCAGTAGTGACCTGCTACGCCATCCATCTTGGCAGCGACTCCGAGGATGAGCTCTATTTTCCCAAAGAGGACGAGGAGCTCACCACAAAGGCCAATCAAATCCAGCTCAGAAGCGGCAGGGCTCTACCGCCAAATCAGGGCAACGCCCCTGTAGGGTTCCTAGACACACTCAAGAGGTTCCACAAGGCATCAACCATGCCAAAATCAAATTTTCCTTGTGCCGAGAAACCCTAATGCTAGATCGTTAACTAGAGGTAAGGCGAAACTATGCAAGCAAACAACTTTACTTGAAAGTGAAAGTGACTACAACCTTTGTAGATCCGGTCCTCCACTTTTTTTGCTCCGTGATGATGTCCCTCTGCTGCTACCATCGGGATCCGGGACTCTAGCGTTGGTTTCGTCGGAGAAATGATCGGGCTAGGTCGTCGACTTCGATGCCGAATATGATCTACGTCGAGGCAACTCAAGATCAAGCTCCATCTTCAGTTGGTCATAAAACTTGTGAAGATAACACACTCCACTACATGGCAAGTGGTAGAGGATGAAGAAATAGGAAGTGGGTTCACTTTGGATTTGGATTTCTCACTTGGATTCATCACTTGGAAATTTTCAAGAATGCTTTCTTCTCTTCATGAAGAAGAAGAAGAAGGAAAAAAGAAAAATGATTAATGAATTCTTGAAAATAATAAATCAAGTGATTCTTATCATATAGAAACCATGGGTTAGTTTACTTTTGTATAGAGTAAAGCATAGTTTAGGTGAAATAGTTAGGTTAAGGAATAAAAACAAAATGGTTACTTTGTCAAAGATGCATGAAGCATCAAGAAGCTTCTTGCATAAAACAAAAGCAACCATTTAATTTTTTCTTTTTAACCAAAAATAAATAAGGTAAATAAAACCCTGACCATTTACTAAACATGGTGTATAGCATACACACACCCAAGTTTGCATGTATCATCAAACATGATATAATCAAGTGCACAAAAATATATCACATATACTACTTGTGCACATCAAGTGAGAAAATCAATCTTAAGTGAACAAATACTAGTTAATGTAAAGTAATATATCAAATATATAATTATACATTAAATCATTAAATCAACACTTGATTTAATGATCCGGTCATAATGCATATAACCGATTAATATCATGTGTATCAATATATCGAATCAACATTTGATTCGGTAACCCGGCTATATCTTATATAACCGTCCGATGATACGAATCACGAGAATATAATCACATACTGGTATTATTCTCGGTCCCGCACATATCTCATATGCGCTCCTATTTCGTTTCGCTTGAGCCAGGAAACCTCTGTGTAGGACTCTAAAGACTCGTCAATACGCCGGCAGCAGTGATGATCATATCAAACACCCACAAGCCGCAAGCGGTCTACTAAATGTAACGGCCACCCAGGTATTGAGCGATCAGAAGATGAACGAGCAAGCCTGCTCACACTCCTGTGAATCCAACCAGTAACACTTACCGTACAGTCCGGTCTGTTCGTCTGATATGTCACATATCTCGCCTAGGGGTGGTAAACGTCAGACCCCAGTAGCTTGATAAGTCATGCTGATGTAAGGTCCATAACATGCATGAAACTACTGATAACACTTACCTGTAAATCAGTGCAACCCTGTCCAGGGATTTCCAGTTATGGCCAGTCGAGCATAGCGTAACATCAACCCCCAATACCGGGTGAGACGAATCCCCTCCTATAGCTCATTGCCTCCATGTGAATCGGGACTGTACCCAAAAACCTATTGTTTGCACGACTCAGTAGAGCCGTGGTAGGGTGGAAATCAAAGCACAGTGGGAGACACACAAGACTCTATGACGATCTCGGGTCAACAGACTAAGCTGTACCAGTGTCACCAGAGAACTGCCATCTGACGTGAGGTATAATACCATCTGGGAGTTCTCGGCGAGTCCGTTCAGTATACCCAGTCACCACTGAGCACCCGCATACCATCTCTGATGTCAAACACCAATGGATATGGGATCATCCATCGCCCATCTCATGGATCGAGAAGATGTATGCTAGTCTACTCTGGAATATCGATGCCCCGTCTCGATATTCCCACGACTAGGAACATTGAAGGATGTACTCATTGACTACCCAGGCCCCACTAGTATGATCTTCATCATAGTCCTGGAAGTCGAGCACACATCCTAAGGGCTTTATCAACATGTAATAGAGAGACTGGAAGTATACATGTTAAGATAAAGAGCAACCAGATAGCGTACTATCATGTCGAGCAAGAAAGTCCTACCTATATATGTCCCAACATCCACTACAATATACATCTCATGTACAGTAATGGCCTCTAGGGCATACATATAACTAACAATCTCCCACTTGCACTAGGGCCATCTGTAGCAGTGGTTGCAGTATCACATACTCAACCATCCCATATAAGTCTCTCTCTGGGAAAAGGCCATTGTGAGTGGATCCGCCGTGTTGTCCTCTGAGTCTACTCTCCTAACCTCGATCACCCTTGAGATCAACTATCACCATGATCAGGTGATGCTGCCTCAGAATATGTCTGGGTCACTGATGGGACCAGGGTTCCTGAGCCAAAGCCACACTTCCATTGTCACACAATGGTAGGAACCTAGTTTATCTTATGAACCAATATACACCCAAACTTCCTCTTTGGTAGTATCTTTGATAGCGATGTCACCAGCCTTTATCGTCTAGTCTGCCACGGTATCTAGCTTGGAACTCTTCCAACATACCGTCCCTCCACTGAGGGTAAAGACAATGCCTGCGACTGACATTCAGTCGTCCTTATCACCCTGGAACCTTTCCAGTGATTCTCCCCAGGATCAACTGATACCATCTCACAACAACTAGTGAGAATCCTAACATCCATTTAGATCTATCTCATAGATCCAAAACCCAGGATTTAGGAGGTATCATTTTGATCCTATATGGAGAATCCATGTGATAAGAGGAGATTGACTGAGCGTAGCATAGGAAACTCTTTTCCTATCAAGAGTATGTTGTCCACGTACTCTACGAGGATCACCACCCTACTCTCTACTACCTTTTTTGTATGTACAAGGTTCATCTACCACTTTGATGAAGTCAAACTCTTTGACTACCACATCAAAACAGATATTCCAACTCCGCGATGCCTGCTTTAATTAGTAAAGCAACTTGGACACGTTTCCGCTGCTCCCACTGTTTATGAAGCCCTCTGGCTGTGTACTCATAGACGTTCTCTTCTAAATCAATATATAGAAAAGCAGTCATGACACCCAACCGCCAGATATCGTAGTCATGGTATGTAGCCGTGGCAAGTAGGATCCGGATGGACTTAAGCACATCCACTAGAAAAGGTTTCATCATTATCCACGCCTGGTCGATGACAAAAACCTTTTAAGAAGTCTAGCTTTGAAAGTCTCAACTTTTCCATCTACACCAAGTAATCTTCTCAAGATATACTTGCTTCTGATGGGGATTTAACCCTTCAGATATAGCATCTAAAGTCCATACTTTGTTGGTGTACATGGATTCCTACTCAGATCGCTAAGCATCCAGCCATTCTTACAGAGTCCCTACTCTTGATGGCCTGCTCGAAACTAGTTGGGTCATCATCTCATGATGCAATCCTCGCTCCCACTGTCATCGAGAAACCAAAGTATCTCTCAGGCGGATGAGAATCCCTACCAGATCGGCGGAGAGGCTGAGGTTCGTCGGGGACTATTGAATCCTTTGGTTCTGTCAAATCATCAGCTGCAGATTTGTATAGCTGGAACCTTTTGTTAGTGTTTATGCCCTAGAAGGCCATTACTGTATCATACTAGCTTGTATATTACTTAATGGAAGCTTGGGATATTCACATGTATATAACAGTCTTGCTAAACATGGTAGTATGCTACTTGGTTTTTCTATCTTAATATGTGAGTGTACGTATTGATAGAGCTCTTAGGATCTTGCTTGTCTACCAGCGTTGTGATGGCAGTCACACTAGTGGGGGCTGGGTAGTCTACAAGCACATCCTTATTCTGGTCCCTGGTCGTTGGATTATCGAGACTGAGCATTGATACTCCAGAGTAGACTGGTGTGTACCCTTCTCATCCCAGTTGGGGAGATGGTCTGTCCCACAGCCGTCAGTACGTCGTACTGGAGATAGTATACAGGTGCTCGTTAGGTTACGGGTACACCGGACAGGACTCACAGGGAACTGTTGGTTGGTTTGATACCAGTCGTCAGTGAACAGTTCCCAGGTGACATGAGTACAGCGTAGTCCGCAGACTTGACACTGCTACTTCGCCTCGAGTGTGTCCCACTGTTCTTAGATTGCTACCCTACCACGGCTCAAAGGAGTCGTGCAAACAGGTAGCAGTTGGGTGCAATCCCGAGCACTTGGAGGCAGTGGCGGTTAGACAGGATTCGTCCCTCCCGGTATTGGGAGTAGATATCGTGCTGTGTCAGAGAGCCATTACGCAAAGTCCCTGGCCAGGGCAAGCGAGATTTGCTGGTAGGTTCCAGTAGTTTCTCAGGGTGTAATGGGCTTCCCTCCGACACGACTTATACCGCTATTAGGGGACTGACGCTTGCCGCCCCCCTAGGCCCGATATGCGATAGTCTTGGACGAACGGACCGGACTGTATGGAGATTGTCACATCAGACTCAGTAGGAGTTCGGATGGGTTTTCTCATCGGCCTTCTTATCGAAAACTACCTGGGGACCCTTACGTACAGCTAGTGCCGCTTGCGGTCTGTGGTTAAACCCACTGCCATCGTAGTAGTCGAGTCTCTAGAGTCCCACACAGAGAGTTTCCTACTCCAGGCGAAACGATATAGAGGTCGCATGGTATTGCGACAAAGGGTTCGGACGCATACGTGCGTTTACGCACGTACGACTTTCGGACAGTTTTTACCAGTCGGCTTTGGTTTAAGCCAGTTACTGGTATCCGGTTATTGGATTTTTACAGTCTAAAGTTTTTCCGTATTTTTGCGGATTGGAGGGGCGTTCTCGTAATTGTACGAGAAGCTTCTAGAAGATGTGACTAAGGAGGTTACTTTGGATAAGAAAGTGAGTCATGAGAGTGATTCATCATTATCATTATTGCACCATAAATGATAATGACACATGCTTAATGAATCACCATTAGATATTTGTGAAGCATGCTTATTCATCACTCATTTTCTTTTGTTGATAAATAAGAATGCTTCATAATATATTATGATACACTCTCTCTCATCTCATTATCTTATCTCACATTCTCTCTCCTCAAGCTCTCATCTTCAAGAGACTAATCCTTAATCCTCATGTGTTGAGATCAAAGGTTTAGTTAGACTTAAGCATCCATAACCTTCACTCTATATCATCCTTTCTTCTTTGATTAGCAATCAAAGTAGATTAGTTACCTCAAGTTAGAGGTGTAGCTTGGTGTTTTGCTCTCGGGTGGATCGTCTACTACCTAGAGAAGGTCGAGGAGAACAAAGGAGGACACAAAGACGAAGGACCGGTTTCATTAGGTATAATCCCTAAACACAAGTGAAAAGAAACTCTTTGTGTACGGTTATTTATAGTTTAGCTTCGATTCAAGCGGTTAGTCGATGTTCGTTCTTTAAACTTGATCATTTATGAAAATTCCGCCTCCCCACAAGTACTGGGGTGTACTACATCGACTTACAGTGGTATCAGAGCCTCGCTAAACACTAAATAACTTAATCGCAAATTTGTACGAATTTCGAACGGAAAAACGAAGCCGGAAAACCCAAAAAAATGCAAGTTTCTGTCGAATTTAAAACGATGTCCAAAAATTTTTCAGGTGAGTGCAGAAATCTTGAAATGACCACAGTAGAACACCCAAGAAATTTGGGCCACTGAATCGACAAAATCGCCGCGGATCCGCGGCCTCAGCCTACTGAGTCGCCACGGAACCGCCGCCGATTCAACGATTCAGTAACCCAATTTTCTTCTGTTGCTTCTGTGTAATATTTAGGGTTTTCTGGAATATTTAATATTTGCTCAGGTTACTGTTTAAAAGAGCAGATTTTGGAGCAATATTGATGTTGTTTAATCGATCGAAATTGTACAGTATTTGCATGTTGGATTATATCTGTGATTGATAAATGTGTTCGTAAACCTCCCCCAACTGCTAGTATGTCGGTTGGCAGGGGGTTGCACATTTCTGAAATGGTTATATCTGTTTGTGCATATAAACTGTATTGGACTGTTGTGGTGTATAGCCGGGGTTTGCAATGGGTTATTGTTTAATTCATTTGTTGTAAATGTAATTTGTTGTAATATTATTTTTGCGGGGCACTTCCAGGTTGCGGTCGTAGCCACCGTTGTATTATTTCATTTTACTGTTTTTGCTCCTAGGACTGACCCAAGGTGGGGTACACAGACTGCCGGGTGGGTAGTTTGCCGTACCCGTAGGGGTCGAGGGTGGGGTAACGGCTATTCATCACAACTGTGTAATCTGTCTTTTCTTGCAGGCTCAAAAGAAATACAGATTGCTTGCAAATCCAATATTGTTTATCTGTGTTCTGGAATGAATATCATTGCGTCAGACGAATGTAAAATATCTATATTTATTGTAGCTATTTAGACGTCACTTATGTTTTACACCCGTGCTAGCCCAGCCCCCGCTCTGTCGTTAGTTAAGTAACCTAACGGGTGATGACGGGACCCAGTGGCGAATGCGGATGGCATAAGAGGACGTTGTATTTTCGTTGTTTTCTGCAATGATAGGTTAATGATGGGACGCATTATCTATAATGCAAAGAAAATAAACCAAAGTTTTAATCGTTGGAACAATTTAAAAGAAACCACTCGGTTATTTTTAAAAAAGATATTTTTAAATGCGGAGCTTTAACCACTCCTCTTAAAAGCTATCAGGTTCCTTCGGTTATATCAAGTTCACTACGTTCACGGTTTCGCCAAAACCAGTCGTAGCCCTCCGTCATTTCATTTGGGTATTCAGTAGTATTCAAGCTATGCATTTTGGCCAAAGTCAAGGCATAGTGTTTGGTAGCTGCTGGGTTTTCATTTGTTGCATAAGATAGATGAGTTGGTTTGGGACAGTCGTATTACCATTTGACCAAAGTCAGGGGTAAATATGGGTGGGTTCAAATTGACAAGATAATGACGGGTAGAACTTGACATGTGACTTATGACACTTTGACCAAAGCCAAGGTTATAAGAGCATGGGGCAAAAATTTATATCGGGAATTTCTAAAGAAACTGAAATTTGCAAAGAGATGCATACCATTTTGAGTTTGATGAATGTTGGTAGCATTCCTACAACATTATCAGACGATGATATTTGGATCCCGATCCTACTGTGAGTATATGATACTTATCAGGATATTCGTCACTTAACGATCAATGATATAAACCTAGTAGGTGTCCAGAAAAGTGTCAGCGGGGTTACGCCCCCAGAGAAAAGAGGTTATTTAATTAAGGAACTTCGCGAAAGCGTTGGAAAACCTCCCTCGAAGTATCGACACCGGCCTGGCTGAACGGTTAAGCAAGTATTGTACGGTGAAAATAGTCTTGGCTAATTCTTCTTTTATGGTTTGAGGAAGGATTCGAGAAACAGTGGGAGCCATCCAGTTTAGATAAACTAAAAACCACTCTAAACTTGCAAGAGCATCATGCTAAAGAGTTTTCTTCTCTCTCTCCTAATTGCAGCGACCCTGAAAATGACTGGACTTAAGTTACTTTTAGAGAAAAATATACTGACGGGGTCAAACTATAAAGATTGGCTGCGGAATGTCAAAATGGCTTTGACCTATGACAAACTGGGGTACGTCCTCACCGCTACGGCACCTGCTGTCCCTGGTCCCAAATCCAGCAATGCGGATAAGGAAATCCGCAAAACCGGGGATTTAGATTGCGCGAAAGCCAAGTTCATCGTGCTTGCCTCGATGAACAATGAACATCAGAGGAGGCACGAGGATATGGACCTTGATGGCATATTTCTCCATACAAAGGAACTTTATGGAGAGCAATCTCGTATAGCAAGATACGAGACCTCAAAGAACTTGTTTCGAGCGAGGTTGGCTGTCGGGTCATCAGTAGGAGAACATGTCCTAAAGATGATCGGCTACATAGAAGAGCTCGCAGACCTTGGGACGACTTTGGATAATGAGCTCTATACAGACCTTATTCTCCAGTCCCTTCCTCACACCTACGCCCAGTTTATCCTGAACTTCAATCTTCAAAGAAAAGAAGTTGAACTTCCGGAACTCCTGAACATGTTAAGGAGTGCAGAGGGCACCTTGAAGAATTCAAGGGAAACACCCGCTATGTTTGTTGGCGGTACATCTTCTTCCGGGTCCAAGGCTAGGGCCAAAGGAAGGAAGAAGAAGGCCGCACCCAGACCTAGAGGAGGTGTTAGTAAGGTGGGAGGGAAGGGAAAGAAAAAGACTGCAGTACCGATAGTTGGTCAGGATGAGTGCTTCCATTGTCACAGGAAAGGGCACTGGAAGAAGGATTGCAAGGCGTGGAACGCCAAGAACCAGGAACCGAAGCAAGCTGTGGCTACGACTTCAGGTGTGTTTGTAATTGAGAATTGTCTGTCGATCAACTCTACTTCCTGGGTATTGGATACCGGATCAGGATCTCATATTTGCAATTCATTGCAGGCACTGAGAAACCGTAGAGTGCTGAAGGAAGGTGATATGATCCTCAGGGTTGCTAACGGAGCTAGCGTGGGAGCTGCGTCCGTCGGGGTTTATCACCTAGGATTGACGAGTGGACACATTTTGGTTTTACATAACTGTTATTTTGTACCCAGCTTAACGTGTAATATCATATCAGTTTCCTTGTTATCAAATAAAGGTTATGATTTCACGTTTGTAAGAGATGTTGTCAACATCCACCTTAATCATGGTTTGATTGGGTCCGGTACTCTAAATAACGGCATATATGTTTTAAACCAACTCCAAATTTTCAACGTCCAGAACACACTAAAAAGAAAGTCTCCAGATTTGAATAAAGCTTTCTTATGGCATTGTAGACTGGGTCACATCAATGAGAGAAGGTTGACTAAGTTGAATAGAGAAGGATATTTGGACACGTTCGAATATCAAACTTATGACACTTGTCAATCTTGTCTCAAAGGAAAGATGACAAAGACTCCATTCACTGGACAAGGAGTAAGAGCGAGCGAGCTCTTAGGACTCATACACAGCGATGTATGTGGTCCAATATCTACACATGCGCGAGGTGGTTATTCCTACTTCATTACTTTCACGGATGATTACTCAAGATACGGATTCATTTATCTGATGAAACATAAATCCGAGGCTTTTGAGAAATTCCAAGAGTATAAGAATGAAGTAGAAAACCAAACCGGCAAAAGTATAAAGACACTGAGATCTGATCGAGGTGGAGAATACTTAAGTGCCGAGTTCCTAGGTTACCTAAAAGAGAAAGGAATTCTCTCTCAGCTTACTCCTCCATACACTCCACAGCATAACGGTGTATCGGAGAGACGGAATCGAACCCTATTGGATATGGTACGATCCATGATGAGTAATACTGAGTTACCGCGATCTTTCTGGGGTTATGCGCTAGAATCAGCGGCATATCTTCTTAACAGGGCTCCAACCAAGACTGTGCCTACCACTCCATATCAGATGTGGACTGGGAAGAAACCCCATCTTCAGCATATGAAGATTTGGGGATGTCCAGCTTTTGTTAAAAAGCAGCATGTGGACAAGCTCGAGGCACGATCAGTAAAATGTTTGTTTGTGGGATATCCAAAGAACTCCAAGGGATATTATTTCTATTACGCAGAGGAACAAAAGGTCTTTGTTTCTCGTAATGCCCATTTTCTGGAACATCTGTTTTTAGAAAAGGAATCAAGTGGGAGCGAAATAGAACTGGAAGAGATTCCAGAACCACAAACCAATACTGAAAGTTTGGTAGAACCGGAAGTTCAGGAAGAACAGGACATTCCCGCACCCCTCCGCAGGAGTAGTAGGCCGTCTCATCCGCCTGAGAGATACTACGGTTTTCTCATAGACGGGGATAGAGAGGATTGTATCATAGAAGATGATGAACCTACTGACTTCCTGCAGGCCATCCAGAGCGGCGACTCGGTACGATGGCTAGATGCAATGCGGACCGAAATGGAGTCCATGTACACCAACAAAGTATGGACTTTGGACTTTGCTCCAGATGGGGTAAAACCCATAGGATGCAAATGGATCTTCAAGAAAAAGATTGGTGTAGATGGACAGGTGGAAACCTATAAGGCTAGACTTGTTGCAAAGGGTTTTCGTCAAAGACCTGGTTTGGACTATGACGAAACTTTTTCTCCAGTGGCTATGCTCAAATCCATTCGGGTCCTTCTTGCTATTGCTGCCTTCCATGATTATGAAATCTGGCAGATGGACGTAAAGACGGCTTTTCTGAATGGAAATTTAGAAGAGAGCGTCTATATGGATCAGCCAGAGGGTTTCAATCAGAGTGGGAGCAGCGGGAAAGTATGCAAGCTGCTTAAGTCTATTTATGGACTAAAGCAGGCATCGCGGAGTTGGAACATCTGTTTTGATGAGACAGTCAAAGAATATGACTTTATCAAAAATCCAGATGAGCCGTGCATATATAGTAAAGTTGTAGCCAGAAGTGTCGTATTCCTCGTCTTGTACGTGGATGACATTCTATTGATAGGAAATGACATTCCTATGCTACAATCTGTCAAAGGATTCTTGTCACACAGGTTCTCCATGAAAGACCTGGGTGATGCCTCTTACATTCTGGGGATCCGGATCTATCGTGATAGATCCAAGAGGATGTTGGGACTTTCGCAGTCCAGGTATATCGACACTATACTGAAAAGATTCAGTATGGAAGATTCTAAGCGCGGTAATCTACCGGCTTGTCACGGAATCACCCTCTCCAAAGAGATGTCTCCCAAGACTGATTTGGAAAGGGAACGCATGTCAATTATACCCTACGCTTCTGCGGTAGGCTCTATAATGTATGCGATGTTGTGTACCAGACCAGATGTAGCTTACGCACTGAGCGTGGTAAGCCGGTATCAGTCAGACCCAGGGGAGAAACACTGGATAGCAGTAAAGAACATTCTCAAGTACCTGAGGAGGACTAAGGAGATGTTCTTGGTTTACGGCGGAAAAGACCTCAGCTTGGAGGCCTTTGCTGATTCCGGCTTCCAGAGTGATAAGGACGATTCCAAGTCCATGTCGGGTTATGTCTTTACCCTCAATGGAGGGGCGGTGTGCTGGAAGAGCTCCAAGCAGGACACCGTTGCTGACTCGACGATGGAAGCGGAGTATATAGCTGCTTGCGATGCCGCAAAAGAAGCAGTCTGGATGAAGAAGTTCCTAACAGAACTTCAGGTTGTTCCTACCATAGTTGATCCAATACCTCTGTATTGCGACAACAACGGAGCTATAGCTTTAGCGAAGGAACCAAGGTCCCATCAGAAGTCCAGACACATCTTGAGGCGGTATCACCTGATCAGGAAGATCATTGATCGTCAGGAGATCGAGGTTCGGAGAGTTGCTTCAGAAGAGAACATTGCTGATCCATTCACGAAGGCCCTTCCTCAGATTCAGTTCGAGAGGCTGCTCGAGATCATTGGTCTACGATATGCCAGTACATGGCCCTAGTGCAAGTGGGAGATTGTTAGTGTTTATGCCCTAGAAGGCCATTACTGTATCATACTAGCTTGTATATTACTTAATGGAAGCTTGGGATATTCACATGTATATAACAGTCTTGCTAAACATGGTAGTATGCTACTTGGTTTTTCTATCTTAATATGTGAGTGTACGTATTGATAGAGCTCTTAGGATCTTGCTTGTCTACCAGCGTTGTGATGGCAGTCACACTAGTGGGGGCTGGGTAGTCTACAAGCACATCCTTATTCTGGTCCCTGGTCGTTGGATTATCGAGACTGAGCATCGATACTCCGGAGTAGACTGGTGTGTACGCTTCTCATCCCAGTTGGGGAGATGGTCTGTCCCACAGCCGTCAGTACGTCGTACTGGAGATAGTATACAGGTGCTCGTTAGGTTACGGGTACACCGGACAGGACTCACAGGGAACTGTTGGTTGGTTTGATACCAGTCGTCAGTGAACAGTTCCCAGGTGACATGATTACAGCGTAGTCCGCAGACTTGACACTGCTACTTCACCTCGAGTGTGTCCCACTGTTCTTAGATTGCTACCCTACCACGGCTCAAAGGAGTCGTGCAAACAGGTAGCAGTTGGGTGCAGTCCCGAGCACTTGGAGGCAGTGGCGATTAGACAGGATTCGTCCCTCCCGGTATTGGGAGTAGATATCGTGCTGTGTCAGAGAGCCATTACGCAAAGTCCCTGGCCAGGGCAAGCGAGATTTGCTGGTAGGTTCCAGTAGTTTCTCAGGGTGTAATGGGCTTCCCTCCGACACGACTGATACCGCTATTAGGGGACTGACGCTTGCCGCCCCCCTAGGCCCGATATGCGATAGTCTTGGACGAACGGACCGGACTGTATGGAGATTGTCACATCAGACTCAGTAGGAGTTCGGATGGGTTTTCTCATCGTCCTTCTTATCGACAACTACCTGGGGACCGTTACGTACAGCTAGTGCCGCTTGCGGTCTGTGGTTAAACCCACTGCCAGCGTAGTAGTCGAGTCTCTAGAGTCCCACACAGAGAGTTTCCTACTCCAGGCGAAACGATATAGAGGTCGCATGGTATTGCGACAAAGGGTTCGGACGCATACGTGCGTTTACGCACGTACGACTTTCGGACAGTTTTTACCAGTCGGCTTTGGTTTAAGCCAGTTACTGGTATCCGGTTATTGGATTTTTACAGTCTAAAGTTTTTCCGTATTTTTGCGGATTGGAGGGGCGTTCTCGTAATTGTACGAGAAGCTTCTAGAAGATGTGACTAAGGAGGTTACTTTGGATAAGAAAGTGAGTCATGAGAGTGATTCATCATTATCATTATTGCACCATAAATGATAATGACACATGCTTAAAGAATCACCATTAGATATTTGTGAAGCATGCTTATTCATCACTCATTTTCTTTTGTTGATAAATAAGAATGCTTCATAATATATTATGATACACTCTCTCTCATCTCATTATCTTATCTCACATTCTCTCTCCTCAAGCTCTCATCTTCAAGAGACTAATCCTTAATCCTCATGTGTTGAGATCAAAGGTTTAGTTAGACTTAAGCATCCATAACCTTCACTCTATATCATCCTTTCTTCTTTGATTACCAATCAAAGTAGATTAGTTACCTCAAGTTAGAGGTGTAGCTTGGTGTTTTGCTCTCGGGTGGATCGTCTACTACCTAGAGAAGGTCGAGAAGAACAAAGGAGGACACAAAGACGAAGGACCGGTTTCATTAGGTATAATCCTTAAACACAAGTGAAAAGAAACTCTTTGTGTACGGTTATTTATAGTTTAGCTTCGATTCAAGCGGTTAGTCGATGTTCGTTCTTTAAACTTGATCGTTTTTTGAAAATTCCGCCTCCCCACAAGTACTGGGGTGTACTACATCGACTTACACCTTTCCAGTTCTACAGAACTGACCTTGCCTCTATCTTTTCCGGATTTTGCTTTTGACATAGGTCGGACAATACCAAATCCTAACTTACTTAAGAGATGGGCTCTTCCCATACCATATCTTATATGGAATGGTAGGCATTGATCTGATTCGAACCCAATTCAATAGGTATGCAGCTTTTCAAGCGCATAACCCCCAAAAGGAAGTAGGCAACTCAGTAGTACTCATCATAGAGCACACCATATCTAATATGGTGCGATTTCTCCGCCCCGATACACCGTTGTGCTGTGGTGTATTCAGAGGAGTAACACCGAGAGAGAATCTCATTCTCCTTTAGAATAGTCCAAGAATTCCATGCACAAGTATTCTCCTCCCTGATCTTATCATAGGACATAATACTTATACCCGGTTTTTGGTTCTCTAATTCTAACTTATATTCTGTGAATATCTCAAAAACTTCGGACTTATGTTTCAACAGGAACATATGGCTGAATCTTGAGAGATTATCAGAGAATGTAATGAAGTACAAAGAACCGGTCCTGGCATGTGTAGACAGGGGACCTTGCATACATCACTATGTATCAGTCCCAAGAGTTCACTAACTCTTTCTCTGTTTCCAACAAACAGAGCTATGGTCATCTAATCTTTGTGACATGACTTGCAAGTTTCATAAGATGTAAATTCAAACTAATTTAAATATGCATCTAAATGTAAGTTTAGCCTGTCGGGTCGCATTGATATGACCTAGTCTACAATGCCTCAAGAAGGATTCGTTCATTTCTGAACTCTTCCTCTTGTGTGTGTTCCGTATATTAGGAACTGTAGTTTGATTTAGAACGTCAATGCTTTTAGATAACGTGCCTGAACCGATCAACTTTTGAAATGTTCAAAACAATATTCAACAATACAAACTTATATCCTTCTTTAATAAATAAAGAGATTGATATGATTTTGTATATCAGGTTCGGTATCTAATAGCATTTGTTCAGAATCAGTGTATTGGTAATACAGGGTGACAGTGACCAACAGACTTGGCTGCAACACTTGCACCGTTTTCTGTCTCATGAAACATATCACCCGTTCTCAGTTCTCTGCCTTTCTCTAGCCCTATGTAACAGATTACATATGCAGGATCCTGATCCGGTATCTAATACCTAGGACGTAGAGGACACTGAGAAACAATTCTTTGTAGTGAACACACCCGAAGAAGATGCATCATATGCACTTTCTTCGTTTGGGCGGCATGGGAATCTTGGTATTCCACTATTTCCTGCTCTGTCTTATAACAATTATAAGTTGGAGCGAGTCCAACGTTCCCCAACTCAGTATAACAAGCGGGTTCGGTCAATTCATCCATATTATTATCTTGATTAAGGCGTGACATGGTCGCTACCTGGAGAGAGAGAGAAGAATACACTCTGCGTGCACTCTTGCAAGATTAGATTGGTTATATATTTTATCTAATCAGGATGGCTCCCACTGTTTTTATCAAATCTTCCTTCAAACCTTAAAAGGAAAGACTAGCCGGGATTAATTACACTCTACAAGTTTGCCAATCTTTCAGCCAGGCCAGTGTCGGTACTTTGAGGGAGGTTCCCCGTGCTTTCGCACGGACCTAATTACAGTAAACCTCGTTTCCCTAGGGGCGTAACCCCGTTGACACCTACTTGATCGGCTAATTGTAAAGTGCAAAACTCTCCCAGGAGTAACAATTACTCGCAGTGGGTATCGGGATCCAACTATCATATAGAAGATATGCAATCTCATTGCAAATTTCAACACTTGAAATTCCCGATAAAGGTTTTTACCCCTAGCACCTATGACCTTAACTATGGTCAACAAATCATGAGCACTAGTCAAGTTCTACCCGTCATTTCGTGATTAATTAGACCCACCCACATGACCCTTAACTAAGGTCAACAAAGTCACGCGACTGTCCTAACTAATCGCATCATATGCCGTGTAGGAAGACATCACTTAGCTACCGTACACTGTGCCTTGACTATAGTCAACAAACACAGCACGAATACTAAGTACTCTACTTCCTAAAATGACGGAGGGTTGCGGATGGTTTTTAATAAAACCTTTAACGCTTTGAACTTGATCTCGTTGCGGAATCAAACGGTTTTAAATGGAGTGTTTTTTTTAGGCTTTTCTAGTTTTGCTAAAGGGGTCACTCCCGGTGAAGGGATCGTCAGCCATTTCCTCATCGAATAAGGTGCAGGATATATCACATATACCGCAGTGCAAAGCAAAAAACTATAGAAGCAATCAAAAGACAAACCGAGAGTTATAGCATCTGCCAGTTATTGCTAAAGGGGTCACTCCCGGTGAAGGGATCTCGGCCCTTTCCTTATCGAATAAGGTGCAGGATGTTCTACAAGGAACACCGCGATGCAAAGCAAGAACTGTAGCTACCTGTTTTATTTTGAAATTCGATTCCACAACATCTTTTAGGTTTATTTTCTTTCATTAATCTCATTAATGAATATCCCATCATTTAAGTCTACCTAAACATCACAGATAAATATAACGTACGCTTATGCCATCCGCATTCGCCTCGATGTCCCGTCTGCACCGTTAGGTTAGGTAACTAACGGCAGAGAGAGGCAGGGCTAGCGCGGGTGTAAAACATAAGCAACGTCTATATAATATATCATATATACTATATACAATATCTATCTGAACAAATCACATGATCACATCACAGATAACGCAGTAGAAAATATCATATGAAATATTGGATATACTAGGACGTCCGTGTTTTTAATACGAGCCAGTATAAAACACGGATTCCACGGTCGCGATGAATAGCCAAACCCACACCCCTAGACCCCTACGAGAGCGGCAAGCAACCCTACCAATTCTAGAGTTAGGAGACCCGCACTCGACTCCTCGAGTTGGTCTCCCACTGGACTCCAGAACCCGGTTACTTGTGCTCTCCTCCTTGGGTCTATCCTAATGCGGAAAAGTAAATAATATACATCAACGGTGACATCTTCCGCAACGTGGAAGTCCCCAAATAAAAGAATATTACATTACAAGTTGTTACATGAATGAAAATGAAAAACACTCATCTCACATAAAAAAAAACCCGGCTATTCAAACACGACGATCCAATGTAACATATCCAGCAACACATAACATCACATGCCATCAACGTAAGTAAATATGCGCATCCCAATTGTCATTGACATATAGCAACGAAACCGGCGATATCACATATTACACTTACGGTCGCAGAAAAGAAAGTGTAAAACTACAACAGTTGGAATCCACAACCTAGTTAGACATCGCATGCCTAACCATCTGAATTCCTTAGACATCACATGCCTAACAATTATAAACCCCGCATTTTAGTCTCAATATCGAAAACACTTTTCAATATAAAGTCGGGCAATTCAACAAGATTCCCGGCATTCAGAACGAATGCTCGTCGCAAACTTTAGTAGACGGCCGCATCCCCGATACCGTCAACGAAGTGCACTAAGGCGGAACACCGCTGCCGCGAGCACCCGAACGGATGCTTTCGGCGACTGGGTTCTCCTACAGTCACTTGGTCGGGGCTATGGGGCGTGGCTATCTATTAAGTTTACAGGCGAGTATCCGTGTATACTACGTGATTGCGACGGACTTTTGATCGCATCAAAATCCCGTGGCAACCAATCAAGTGAGACTAAACTGCTAGATTCATAACATTCAAATCAGTTATCTCATAACTACTTGTGGATTCCAAGTATTGTATCACATTCCAGATAAATAGAAAATGTTAAATTTTCCGATCGAACTATCAAACACCCAAGTTTTCCCGAAACAGCTCAACACATGAAATAAGTTTAAAAACATCCACTTCATGCCTCAGTACAAACGGTCCAGCAGTAGAAGGGTCAAGCCAACGCCTCACATGTGGCACGCCGTACTGCCCCAAACCCTAAGGTTCAAAGGGCAGTTCAAGACGGTCACTTAATCGAATTAAGGTTTGTTGTCTTCTAGAGGGTCCATTGCGTTACTTGCACTACTTAGAACGTTATTAAACTATGGAAAAATCCAACAATTGGAAATTTCCCGGCAGGGGAAAAAGTGGGTATTTATATCCGGTCGAACTTTTTAACATATTCTAAATTACCCGGAAAAACACATAGACAAAATTAGACAATCCGATCGAATCTACGAACTCCCAATACAACCAAGAAAACTCAACTCCTGAGTAAAATTTAAAAATTCCCAGAAGACACAGCAATTACAGAAATAAATTACTGTGCAAACCACGTTGCCTAACTCACCAATATGGCCGCGGAAGCGCCACGCAAGCCAGGGTGGGGCCGCGGTTCCGCGGAGCATTGGTTGAGTTGGGGTCACGTGCTGCACAGTAACTCCTACAATTCCCTGATGAATTTTTTGGATATTTTTAATTCACAAAAATCACTGTTTTGAAAAATTGTACAGAGAAGGGTTTTCAATTAGGCTTTCGGGTTCGATCGGACTTCTAACATCGCCTACACTTCACCTAAAGCTCTAGTTAGGCTCTGATACCACTGTAGGGTTCCTAGGCACACTCAAGAGGTTCCACAAGGCATCAACCATGCCAAAATCAAATTTTTCTTGTGCCGTGAAACCCTAATGCTAGATCGTTAACTAGAGGTAAGGCGAAACTATGCAAGCAAATAACTTTACTTGAAAGTGAAAGTGACTACAACCTTTGTAGATCCGGTCCTCCACTTCTTTTTCTCCGTGATGACTTCCCTCCGCTGCGACCATCCGGATCCTGGACTCTAGCGTTGGTTTCGTCGGAGAAATGATCGGGCTAGGTCATCGACTTCGATGCCGAAGATGATCTACGTCGAGGCAACTCAAGATCAAGCTCTATCTTTACTTGGTCATAAAACTTGTGAATATAACACACTCTACTACATGGCAAGTGGTAGAGGATGAAGAAATAGGAAGTGGGTTCACTTTGGATTTGGATTTCTCACTAGGATTCATCACTTGGAAATTTTCAAGAATGCTTTCTTCTCTTCATGAAGAAAAGAAGAAGAAAAGAAAAATGAATAATGAATTCTTGAAAATAATAAATCAAGTGATTCTTATCATATAGCAACCATGGGTTAGTTTACTTTTGTAGAGAGTAAAGCATAGTTTAGGTGAAATGGTTAGGTTAAGGAATAAAAACAAAATGGTTACTTTGTCAAAGATGCATGAAGCATCAAGAAGCTTCTTGCATAAAACAAAAGCAACCTTTTAGTTTTTTCTTTTTAACCAAAAATAAATAAGGTAAATAAAACCCTAACCATTTACGAAACATGGTGTATAGCATACACAAACCCAAGTTTGCATGTATCATCAAACATGATACAATCAAGTGCACAAAAATATATCACATATACTACTTGTGCACATCAAGTGAGAAAATCAATCTTAAGTGAACAAATACTAGTTAATGTAAAGTAATATAGAAAATATATAATTATACATTAAATCATTAAATCAATACTTGATTTAATGATCCGGTCATAACGCATATAACCGACTAATATCATGTGTATCAATATATCGAATCAACATTTGATTCGGTAACCCGGCTATATCTTATATAACCGTCCGATGATACGAATCGAGAGAATATAATACAGTATCATATACTGGTATTATTCTCGGTCCCGCACATATCTCATATGCGATCCTATTTCGTTTCGCTTGAGCCAGGAAACCTCTGTGTAGGACTCTAAAGACTCGTCAATACGCCGGCAGCAGGTAATGATCATATCAAACACCCACAAGCCGCAAGCGGTCTGCTAAACGTAACGGCCACCCGGGTATTGAGCGATCAGAAGATCAACGAGCAAGCCCGCTCACACTCCTGTGAATCCAACCAGTAACACATACCGTACAGTCCGGTCTGTTTGTCTGATATGTCGCATATCTCGCCTAGGGGTGGTAAACGTCAGACCCCAGTAGCTTGATAAGCCATGCCGATGTAAGGTCCATAATGTTAGTGTATAAGCCCTAGAGGCCATTACTGTATCATACTAGTTTGTATATTACTTAATGGATGCTTGGGATATTCACCTTGTATAAACAATCTTGCTCAATATAGTAGTATGCTACTTGGTTTGTTTCTACTTCAATGTGTACATGTGTTTATTTTAGTATATCACCTATACACATTAGTGGTGCCCTTAAGATCTTTGCTTGATTACCAGCGTTGTGATGGCAGTCACACTAGTGGGGGCTGGGTAATCTATAAGCACATCCTTATGCAGGTCCCTAGTCGCAGGACTATCGAGACAGGGCATCGATACTCCGGAGTAGACTAGCGTATGCGCTTCTCATCCCAGTGTGGGAGATGGTCTGTCCCACAGCCATCAGTACGTCATACTGGAGATAGTATGCCGGTGCTCGTTGGGTTACGAGTACACTGGACAGGACTCGTCGGGAACTGTTGGTTGGTATTATACCTATCGTCAGTTATCAGTTCCCAGGTGACATGAGTACAGCTTAGTCCTCTGACTTGACACTGTCACTTCGCCTCGAGTGTGTTCCCACTGTACTTAGATTACTACCCTACCACGACTCAAAGGAGTCGTGCAAACAGGTAGTAGTTGGGTGCAGTCCCGAAGAAATTGGAGGCAGTGACGGTTAGACAGGATTCGTCTCTCCCGGTATTGGGGGTTGACATCGCGCTGTGTCTAGGAGAGCCATTACACGAGTAGTTCCTGGCCAGGGCAAGCGAGATATACCGGTAGGTTTCCAGTGTTATCTCAGGGTGTTCTGGGCTTCACTTTGACACAACTTGTACCGCTATTAGGGGACTGACGTTTACCGCCCCCTAGGCCCGCCATGCGATGTATCAGACGAACAGACCGGACTGTATGGAGACTGTCGCATTCAGGCTCAGTAGGAGTTCAGATGGGTTTCACCTCATCAGTCTTCTTGTCGGCATCTACCTGGGGACCGTTACGCACAGCTAGTGCCGCTTGCGGTCTGTGGTTAAACCCACTGCCAGCGTTGTGTCGAGTCTTTAGAGTCCCACACAGAAAGCTATTCTCCTTTAGGCAAAAGAGTAGAGGTCGCATGGTTTTGCGACAGGGTTCGGTCACATCCGTGCACTTGTGCACGTACAGTGTCCGGACAGTTAACACTAGCGGGCTTTGGTTTAAGCCAGATCCTAGTATACATTTTAGGATTGGTTTTATCTCGTATGTATTCGTGTTCCTCGGAACGCGGATGCGGGTGTGTATGCACAGTTGACGGAGAGACGGAGGCAGAGGATTCTCATTACGGTTGTTGACTGTTGACTGTTGACTTTTTGCTCAACCCTAATGAGAATATGATATATGATTAACATTAATATTAATTAAGTATTATAGTAACATGGTTGTTGAGGGGTTGACTTTGTTGACTTGTTGACTTTGTTGACCGGTTGACTAGGTTGGACTAGTTGACCATCATCATGACAATAGCTACCATTTCATGGCAAAGGCTTTTGCTTGCTTGTTTCTCTTGTGCAAAATGGGTGCATGAAATGATATGGCTATTTTAACTTAAACCATCACATAATACTTGATTGCTATTATTTGTTATGATGGCTTTGGATTATGAGAGCCAAAAGGGAAAAGGTCTTGCTCATTCTCTCATTCCCTTTCTCTCTCTTGTTTGAGCTCTCACCCTCTTCCTCTTGCTCTCCCTCTCTCTAGTCTATGGTTCACTTTTCTCATGTGTTGAGAAGCAAGAACCATAGAGAAAAATCCCAACACACTCTCCTCTACTCACTCTAGTTCACAAGGTTTAGCAAACCGAGTGAACTAGTTTCTTCAAAGTTCGAAGAAGAAGCCAAAGGTAGAAGCTTTCGGGTGGATCGATCTTCGGCGCAAGTAGACGACGGGGTGAAGCCGATCCGTACACCATCGAGAGTTGAAGATGAAGGAGTTCAAGAAAGAAAGGTATAACCCCCTAACCGAGTAGTTAACAACTCCTAGTTAGGTTGTTAGGTAGATAGTTTAACAAAGATCCGGTTTGAGTCCATGTTACCATCTCTAGAAAAATTGTTTTTCATCATTTCCGCAAGCCCGTAAGTACCGGGAGCGGTAGCATAGACTTACAGGGGTATCAGAGCCTACTTAAACACTACCTAACATGTTAGCATATTAACTAGAAATTCGATCGAAGAAAAAGTCGCGAAATACACCCCGATATCAAACTTGCTGTCAATTTTTAAAGTGTTGTAAAACTGATAAGTCATACTTTAAAAATCGACTCAGGGTTCTTAAAGTCTACTGTAGAAAAACGGTCCAGAGAACCCATCAAACCACCGCGGAAACGCGGCAATAGCTTGCTATTGCTGCGGAAACGCGGCAATAGCTTTCTATTGCCGCGGTTCCGCGGCCGATTTAGCTCCTCTCTGGATCGTCTTCACTGCAGTTTGTTCTATGGGGTATTTTGGGATTTTTGGTATTTGTTTTTTCAGCCCAGATTTTCCAGAAAGAAAAATTTGTTTCTGGGGCTTTAAAAACCGTATTTTGATCGAGTTTCTAAACACTAAGGCTAACGGGTTTATATCTGTGATGTAATATTTGTATTGAACGTCTGCTAATCTCTATATGTCGATTAGTGGGAGTTATACAAATCTGTGATCTGTAATATTGATGGTATGTGTATATGAATTCTTTGGATTGTCGCGGATGAATAGCCGGGGGCTGTGAGATGAGTGTTTTTCCTTTTATCTTTCAATTCATGTAATATGTAAATAGATGTAATATTATTTTTGGCCGCACAACCGGGTCGGGGTTGTAGCCGTCATTGTATAATTTCTTTTTACTGTTTTTGCTCCTAGGATAGACCCATGGAGGGGGTGCACAAACTACCGGGTATCCCGAAGTGCCGAGTGGACTACTCACAGAGTTGAGAGAGGTTGCTTCACTTCGGGTACTTGGCGGGTAGTTTGCCGCACCCGTAGGGGTCTAGGGTGGGGTATTGGCTATTCATCGCGACCATGTAATCTGCTTTTCGTTACAGGCTCGTACGAATTGCGAATTCCTAGTATATCCAATGTATTCATCTATGATCTGAAATGGCTATCATTGCAATATATCTATATATGATATTATTTAGGCGTTGCTTATGTTTTGTAGCCGCGCTAGCCCAGCCCCCGCTCTGTCGTTAGTTAAGTGACCTAACGGGTAATGACGGGGCCCCGTGGCGAATGCGAATGGCATAAGCGTACGTCATATTTTGGTTGTTTTTTGTAATGGTAGGATTAAATGATGGGACGCATTAAAAGAACTAATGCAAGAATAACACGCATTAAAAGAACTAATGCAAGAAAATAAACCAAGTAAAAGTCGTTGGAACACTTTGAAAACTACTCGGTTCTATTCAAAACCAAACTTTTAAATGCGGAGCTTGAGCCACTCCTTTTAAAAGCTATTTCGTTCCATCGATTATATCAAGTTCACTACGTTCACGGTTTCGCCAAAACCATTCGTAGCCCTCCGTCGTTTCACATGGATGGTCAATAGTATTCAAGCTATGTTTGTTGGCCAAAGTCAAGGCATAGTGATTCGTAGCTATTAGGTATTCATGTGCAGCATAGATAGATGTGTTGGTTTGGGGCAGTCGTTTTACCTTGTTGGCCAATGTCAAGGGTATGTGCGGGTGGGCTCAAATTAACCTGGAGAATAACGGGTAGAACTTGACATGTGACTTATGATTTGTTGGCCAAAGTCAAGGTCATAAGAGCATGGGGCAAAAATCCACATCGGGAGTTTCAAAAGAACTAAAACTTGCTAGTGTTGCATACCATTTCGAGTGTGATGATTCTGGTAGGATTCCTTCAGTTTCGTCACGCGATGATATTTGAATCCCGATCCTACTGTGAGTATATGCTACTCCTCGGGAAATTTCTCACTTAACGATCAACGATATAAACCAAGTAGGTGTCTAGAAAGGTGTTAGCGAGGCTACGCCCACAGGGAAAAGAGGTTATTTAATTAAGGAACTTCGCGAAAGCGTTGGAAAACCTCCCTCGAAGTACCGACACCAGCCTGGACGAACGGTTAAGCAAGAATTGTACGGTGAGATTAATCCTGACCAATTCTTCCTTTTTGGTTTGAGGAGGGATTCGAGAGACAGTGGGAGCCATCCTGTTTAGACAAACTAAAAACCACTCTAAACTTGAAAGAGCATCATGCTGAGTGTTTCTTCTCTCTCTCCTAATTGCAGCGACCAATCGACATGACTGGACTTAAGTTACTTCTAGATAAAAACATACTGACAGGGCCAAACTACAAAGATCGGCTCAGGAATGTCAAAATGGCAATCACTTATGACAAGTTGGGGTATCTCCTTACCACCAAAGCTCCCCCTATCGCAGGTCCCACCTCCAGCGTCGCGGATAAGGAAATCCGTAAGACTTGGGAGATATATAGCGCGAAGGCCAAGTGCCTCGTGCTTGCCTCTATGGACAACGAACATCAGAGGAGGCACGAGAATATGGACCTCGAATCCATATTTCTCCATACAAAAGAACTGTATGGAGAGCAATCTCGTATCGCAAGATACGAAGTGTCGAAGAAGTTATTTTCGGCAAGGCTGGCCATCGGGTCATCGGTAGCAGAACACGTGCTTAAGATGATTGGCTTCATTAAGGAGCTCGCGGAAATTGGGACCACGTTAGAGAACGAGCTCTATACGCACTTGATTCTCCACTCCCTTCCTTCCACTTATGCCTAGTTTATCCTGAAGTTCAACTTACAAGAAAAAGAAGTTGAACTTTCAGAACTCCTCAACATGCTGAGGAGTGCAGAGGGCACCCTACAGAAAGGTAGGGAAACATCCACTTTGTTTGTAGGAGGATCTTCATCTTCTAGGTCCAAGGCGAAAGCCAAGGGAAAGAAGAAGAAAGCCTCCGCCAAACCAAGGGGCGGTGTTAGTAAAGTGGATACGAAGGGAAAAGCAAAAGCAACAAAGGTAGCGGGAAGGCTTGTGGATAAGGAAGAGTGCTTTTTCTGTCATAAGAGTGGTCACTGGAAGAAAGATTGCAGGGCTTGGAAAGCCAGGACACAGGAACTGAAGCAAGTTGCTGCTTCAGCTTCAGGTGTGTATGATATTGAAAACTGTCTATCAATAAACTCTACTTCCTTGGTATTGGATACCGGATCAGGATCTCATATATTTAATTCTTTGCAGGCGTTGAGAAACCGTAGGATTTTGAAGGCAGGTGACATAACCCTCAAAGTTGCAAACGGAGCTAGCATGGATGCTAAGGCCGTGGGGGACTATCACCTGGGAATGTCAGATGGACATGTTTTGGTTTTACGTAATTGCTTTTTTGTACCCAACGCAACTTGTAATATCATTTCTGCATCTTTGATTTCTAAAGAAGGTTATGAATTTGCGTTTGTAAGTAATGTTGTAAACATTCACCTTAATCAAGTTCTGATTGGGTCAGGTACATTAAGCAATGGTATATACGTACTAAACCAACCACGGATTTTCAATGTCCAGAATACACACAAAAGAAAGTCTCCGGAAATAAATCATACTTTCTTATGGCATTGTAGACTGGGTCACATCAATGAGAGAAGGTTGATGAAGTTACATACAGAAGGATATTTGAATCCGTTCGAATATCAATCATATGCCACTTGTCAATCCTGTCTCAAAGGAAAGATGACAAAGACTCCGTTCACTGGACACGGAGTAAGAGCGAGCGAGCTCTTGGGACTCGTACACAGCGACGTGTGCGGTCCAATGTCTACACATGCGCGAAGCGGTTATTCTTACTTCATTACTTTTACGGATGACTTTTCAAGGTACGGTTATGTCTTCTTAATGAAACATAAGTCCGAAGCCTTTGGAAAATTCCAGGAATATAAGAATGAAGTAGAAAAACAAACCGGCAAAAGTATCAAGATTCTAAGATCGGATCGAGGTGGTGAATACTTGAGTGCCGAGTTCCTGGACTATTTAAAAAAGAACGGAATTCTCTCTCAGCTTACTCCTCCATACACTCCGCAACATAACGGTGTATCGGAGAGACGGAACCGAACCCTATTGGATATTGTACGGTCCATGATGAGTAACGCTGAGTTACCACGATCATTCTGGGGATATGCACTAGAATCAGCTGCATACCTTTTGAACCGAGTTCCAACTAAGACTGTGCCTACTACACCATATGAGATGTGGTGTGGGAAGAGACCCTATCTTAATCACATTAAGACATGGGGATGTCCTGCTTTTGTCAAAAAGCAGCATGCGGACAAGCTCGAGGCACGCTCAGTACAGTGAAAGTTTGTGGGATATCCAAAGAACTCCAAGGGATATTTCTTCTATTGCGAAGAGGAATAAAAGATTTATGTTTCTCGTCATGCCCGCTTCTTGGAAACTGAATTTTTGGAAAATCAGATAAGTGGGAACGCAATAGAACTGGAAGAAATTCCAGAACCACGAGCTATTACTGAAAGCTTAGTGGAACCAGAGGGTTCGAAAGATCAGGACATTCCTACGCCGCTCCGCAGAAGTAGTAGGCAGTCTCATCCGCCCGAGAGATACTACGGTTTTCTCATAGACGGGGATAGAGAGGATTACATCATAGATTATGATGAACCGACTAGCTTCCAGCAGGCTATTCAGAGCGTTGACTTGGTAAAATGGCTGGATGCAATGCGGGCTGAAATGGAGTCCATGTACTCCAACAAAGTATGGACGTTGGACGTTGCTCCAGATGGGGTAAAACCCGTAGGATGTAAGTGGATCTTCAAAAGGAAGATTGGTGTAGATGGACAGGTTGAGACCTATAAAGCTAGACTGGTTGCAAAGGGTTTTCGTCAAAGACCTGGTTTGGACTATGACGAGACCTTTTCTCTAGTAGCTATGCTGAAATCCATTCGGATCCTTCTTGCCATTGCTGCCTTCCACGATTATGAGATTTGGCAGATGGACGTAAAGACCGCTTTTCTAAATGGAAATTTAGAGGAGTGTGTTTATATGGACCAGCCAGAGGGTTTCATTCAGAGTGGGAGCAGCGGAAAGGTGTGCAAGTTGCTTAAGTCCATCTATGGACTAAAGCAGGCATCGCGGAGTTGGAACATCTGTTTTGATAAGACGGTCATGGAATTTGGCATTATCAAAAATCCAGATGAGCCATGCATCTATAGTAGATTTGTAGCAAGAACTGTAGTATTCCTCGTTTTATACGTGGATGACATTCTATTAATAGGAAATGACATTCCTATGCTACAATCTGTCAAGGGGTTCTTGTCACACAGGTTCTCCATGAAAGACCTGGGTGATGCCTCATACATTCCGGGGATTCGAATCTATCATGACAGATCCAAGAGGATACTGGGACTCTCACAGTCCAGGTACATCGACACCATACTGAAAAGATTCAGTATGGAAGATTCCAAGCGCGGTAATCTACCGGCTTGTCACGGGATCACCCTATCCAAAGAGATGTCTCCCAAGACTGATTTGGAAAGGAATCGCATGTCTATTATACCCTAGGCTTCTGCGGTAGGCTCTATAATGTATGCGATGTTGTGTACCAGACCAGATGTAGCATATGCACTGAGTGTGGTAAGCCGGTATCAGTCAAACCCTAGGGAGAAACACTGGATAGCAGTAAAGAACATTCTCAAGTACCTGAGAAGGACTAAGGAGATGTTCTTGGTGTATGGCGGAAAAAAACTCCAGATCGAGGCCTTTGCTAACTCCAGCTTCCAAAGTGACAAGGATGATTCCAAGTCCATGTCGGGTTATGTCTTTACCCTCAATGGAGGGGCGGTGTGTTGGAAGAGTTCCAAACAGGAAACCGTTGCTGACTCGACAATGGAAGCGGAATATATCGCTGCTGCAGATGCCGCAAAAGAAGCTGTCTGGGTAAGGAAGTTCTTAACTGAACTTCAGGTGGTTCCATCCATTGTTGATCCAATACCTCTGTATTGCGACAACAACGGGGCTATAGCTTTAGCAAAGGAACCAAGGTCCCATCAGAAGTCCAGACACATCTTACGGCGGTATTACTTGATCAGGGAGATCGTGGGTCGCCAGAAGATCAAGGTTCGGAGAGTTTCTACGGAAGATAACACTGCTGATCCACTCACAAAGGCCTTACCCCAGACTCAGTTCAAGCGGCTGATCGAGATGATAGGTCTTCGATACGCCAGTACATGGCCTTAGTGCAAGTGGGAGATTGTTAGTGTATATGCCCTAGAGGACATTACTGTATCATACTAGTTTGTATATTACTTAATGGAAGCTTGAGATATTCATCTTGTATAAACAATCTTGCTCAATATAGTAGTATGCTACTTGGTTTGTTTCTACTTCAATGTGTACATGTGTTTATTTTAGTATATCACCTATACACATTAGTGGAGCCCTTAGGATCTTTGCTTGATTACCAGCGTTGTGATGGCAGTCACACTAGTGGGGGCTGGGTAATCTATAAGCACATCCTTATGCAGGTCCCTAGTCGCAGGACTATCGAGACAGGGCATCGATACTCCGGAGTAGACTAGCGTATGCGCTTCTCATCCCAGTGTGAGAGATGGTCTGTCCCACAGCCATCAGTACATCGTACTGGAGATAGTATGCGGGTGCTCGTTGGGTTACGAGTACACTGGACAGGACTCGTCGGGAACTGTTGGTTGGTACTATACCTATCGTCAGTTATCAGTTCCCAGGTTACATGAGTACAGCTTAGTCCGCTGACTTGACACTGTCACTTCGCCTCGAGTGTGTTCCCACTGTACTTAGACATAACACGCATGAAACTACTGATAACACTTACCAGTAAATCAGTGCAACCCTGGCCAGGGATTTCCAGTTATGGCCAATCGAGCATAGCGCAACATCAACCCCCAATACCGGGAGAGACGAATCCCCTCCAATCGCTCATTGCCTCCATGTGAATCGGGACTGTACCCAAAAACCACCTGTTTGCACGACTCAGTAGAGCCGTGGTAGGGTGGAAATCAAAGCACAATGGGAGACACACAAGACTCTATGACGATCTCGGGTCAACAGACTAAGCTGTACCAGTGTCACCAGAGAACTGCCATCTGACGTGATGTATAATACCATCTGGGAGTTCTTGGCGAGTCCGTTCAGTGTACCCAGTCACCACTGAGCACCCGCATACCATCTCTGATGTCAAACACCAATGGATATGGGATCATCCATCGCCCATCACATGGATCGAGAAGATATACGCTAGTCTACTCTGGAATATCGATGCCCCGTCTCAATATTCCCACGACTAGGAATATTGAAGGATGTACTCATTGACTACCCAGGCCCCACTAGTATGATCTTCATCATAGACCTTTTAGTCGAGCACACATCCTAAGGGCTTTGTCAACTTGTAATAGAGAGACTGCAAGTATACATGTTAAGATAAAGAGCAACCAGATAGCGTACTATCATGTCGAGCAAGAAAGTCCTACCTATATATGTCCCAGCATCCACTACAATATACATCTCATGTACAGTAATGACTTCTAGGGCATACATATAACTAACAGCCCCAAAAGGGAAGGAAAAACAAGTCGCTAATGAAGAAGATGGCAGAGAACCGGCTGATGAAAACATAAGTCCTTCCTCGGTGGACTATAATGTCTTGGCACATCTCCGGAAGCTTCCGTCTCTCCTTAGCATCTACGACGCCTTAGTCCTATCTAAGGAGCTTAGAGATGTTCTCATTCGCGCTCTACAAAACCCCGAGCGGTATCAGGCTCACTTTGCGGAAATTAATATGAAAGAAGCCCAGCACGCTTTGCATGCCGCCGCAGTCACATTTAAGGATGAAGACTTGCTACTGGGAACAGCTGAGCATAATCGGCCGCTTTACGTGACCGGGTACAGCGACGGAGATCGAATTAATCGCATATTGATTGATCCGGGGTCTTCAGTGAACATTATGAACTTGCGGACGCTGAAGAGTTTGTCAATGGACGTCCGACACCTGTCAAGGGAAAGGATTGTCATTCAAGGCTTCAATCAAAACTGCCATTAAGTTCTGGGGTCTATAGCTTTGCCAATCAAATTCGGGGATCTGCAAACTGAAGCTAAGATATACGTGATCGACGCCGACACGTCTTATAATATTCTCTTGGGGCGGCCGTGGCTCCACGATTACGGCATCATTCCGTCAACTCTCCATCAATGCATGAAGTATACGAAAAATAGCGAAGAAAGACGCATTGACGGAGACATCCAGCCGTTCGATGTGCATGAAGTCCGATATGAAGATTCTCGGTACTTTATGAACCACCAAAGTGCTAAGCCACAACTGACTGAGGATAGACCTGCCCCAAGACTCAAAAGAAAATCTGCGCCAGCTGTCACTTTCAAAAGCAAAACTACCCAAGTGCGCCCGCATTTCGGCAGCGACACTGATGAGTCCGACGCTGGAAGCCCGTCCTTCCGTAAAACTCGCCCTCATTTCGGCAGCGATACGGACGAATCTGTTACTGAAGGCCCATCTAGCAGCAAAGTCCGCCCTCATCTTGGCAGTGACACTGAAGAGTCAGAAGAAGAGGACCTGCCGCGCAACAGCTGTGCAGATTGGCCCCCCATGCAGCAAGCGAAACTACGAGAGACCTTCGAAGTCGCAGAAAGGTCCCTGGCCATCACAAGGGTGCCGGAACGGATGTGCAAAGAGCTCGATGCATTGTCAGTCTCTACCGTGGACCAGCTGAAAACTTTCTACGTGCCCGGGTGGAAAAATGGACAGAAGGGCATCCTGTTTTACAGGTCAAACCCCGTTGTGCACCCGGACGATCTTTCTGTCGCATGCCTTCCCTATGAGAGAGGCATAAGAGCCGTCCTCAATCCCAGATACTATGTGCCCGAGATGCGGGAATACTTTAAGAAGTGCGGATGCCGATTATATCAAACGAAGTCCGAAGAAAAGTTTTACGAAGGGCTATGGTATCCGCCCCACGTCCGAGCACTCATCGATGGACGAATTCCAGATAGACGGGGCATAGGCTACATTCAACCTGATTCCAAAGCGTGCTACATGATCCAAGTTGGTGAGGCCAGCGAAAGATCAAACGATGATGACGAGATAGCCGAGCCAGAAGAGGCTCCTCAAGAGCTCGAAGATGGCGGACAAGCAACCTTTGACGAGCTAACCGAGATTGACTTAGGAACGCCCGATAATCTAAGGCTGACCTACATCAGCTCGCTCTTGTCAGAGGAAATGAAAGCGCAGATAATTGCCCTGCTGCATGAGTTCATCGACTGCTTCGCGTGGACATACAAAGAAATTCCTGGCCTTTCCCCTAAAGTGGTCGTGCATAAGCTGGCTATATCTCCTGATGCTAAGCCAGTCAAGCAAGCTCCTCGAAGAATGAGAAGGGAGCAAGAAGAAAAGGTCATCGAGGAAACTAAGAAACTTATCGATGCTGGCTTCATCAGAGAAGAGAAATATGCTGACTGGATAGCATGCATAGTCCCAGTGAAGAAGAAGAATGGGCAGATCCGAGTTTGTGTCAATTTCAGGGACCTCAATAAGACATGTCTTAAAGACGACTTCCCGCTACCGGTCATGGAAATGATGGTCGATAACACCTCAAATTACGAGCTGTTCACCTTTATGGATGGCTCTTCTGGATACAATCAGATCAAGATGTCGCCTGAGGATGAGAAACACACAGCATTTCGAACCCCGATCAGAATATACTGCTACAAAGTGATGCCATTCGGACTGAAGAACACAGGTGCTACATATCAAAGGGCAATGAACAATATCTTTGATGACCTAATCCATAAAGTCGTCGAATGCTATGTTGATGATCTGGTCATCAAAACTAAATCCAAGGCCGACCACATCCAAGATCTTAGGACCGTTCTCACCAGACTGAGGGAATACGATCCGAAGATGAATCCTTTAAAGTGCGCTTTTGGCGTGTCATCGGGAAAATTCCTAGGCTTCATAGTCCGACATCGAGGGATCGAAGTTGACCCATCAAAGATAAAGACCATCATGGAGATGCCCCCTCCAAGGAGCCTGACACAGCTAAGATCTTTTCAAGGAAAGCTCGCTTATATACGGAGGTTTATCTCAAATTTATCGGGAAGATGTAGGCCCTTCTCAAAGCTCATGAAGAAAAGCGCTCCTTTTATCTGGGGTGCCTAATGTCAAGCAGCGTTCGAAAGCATTAAACAATACTTGTTGCACCCTCCAGTGCTGGCCGCTCCCATTCCAAATAAACCGCTGATTCTCTACACTGCCGCGCTAGATGAGTCACTCGGTGCGCTCCTTGCCCAGAATAACGAGGAGGGAAAAGATAATGCCCTCTACTACCTCAGTCGAACTCTAGTCGGGGCGGAACACAACTATTCCCCATTCGAAAAGCAATGCCTGGCTCTGATATTTGCTGTGAAGAAGCTGAGGCACTATCTGCTCGATCATCAGGTTATGCTGATCTCCAAGGTTGACCCGCTCAAACACTTGATGACCAAAGCAAGCCTAGCCGGCAGAATGGCAAGATGAGCTGTCATGCTACTTGAGTTTGACATAGTTAATACTCCTCAGAAAGCAGTAAAAGGGAAAGCTCTTGCAGACTTTCTCGCTGCTCATCCCATACCAGAAGGGTCACCACTCAATTGCGAGTTAGCCGACGAACAAGTGCTGCACCTCGAGAATGACGATCCATGTTGGGAGCTCTACTTCGATGGGGCCTCATCGATAAGGACCTCCAGTAAATCAAGCATCCCAGAGATAAAAGCAGGGATAGGATTGGTGTTAATCACGCCATCAATGGGAACCCTACGACATTCTTTTGCTCTCACCGAGCCTCGCACAAACAATGGGGCCGAGTATGAAACTCTGATAGCTGGTTTGGAGTTCGCCATAGAAATGGAAATCCTTCGGCTACGGGTTTACGGTGACTCCCAGCTTGTCGTCAACCAAGTAAGCGGCGACTATAAGATATACAAACCCAAGTTAGCTCGGTACAAAAGCCGGGTGGTGGAACTCATGAAATGGTTCACTCACATTGAACTAACGAGAGTCCCTAGAGCGTTGAACGGAAAGGATGATGTACTCGATCGCTTAGCCAAGGAGCTGGCTGATCCTGACATGGACGAAATTCTGATCACAGTAAGGAGCTGGCAAATTCTACCCCCTGTCTCTCTACGAGAAGAGGAAAGTGCGGAACAGAAGAGCAGTCCCGCCGAAGAAGCTTCGATCATCCAAGACGAGCCCGATTGGAGAGAACCCTTCATAGAGTACCTCCGATACGACAAGCTGCCCGAAGAAAAATCTGCGAGGATTCAGCTGAAGAAAAGAGCTCTCCGATACGTGTTTGTAAATGATACGTTATACCGCAGGTCATATGACCAACTCTGGCTCAGGTGTTTGTCATTGGCCGAAGCCCAAAAGGTCATGAAAGATGTTCATTCGGGCGTTTGCGGTGCTCACCAATCTGGCCCCAAGATGCGACTTCAAATCAAACGGCTTGGGTATTACTGGCCCACCATGATACGGGATTGCGGAGAGCATGCAAATAAATGTCAGATCTGCCAAATCCATGGTGATTTCATTCACAAGCATCCCAATCCGTTGCATCCTACGGTGGCGTCGTGGCCTTTCGAAGTCTGGGGCACCGACATTGTTGACCCAATTGATTCTCCGTCATCCAAAGGCCACCGGTTCATACTGGCCGCGACAGACTACTTCTCCATATGGGCTAAAGCTGTCCCACTAAAAGAAGTCAAGACAAAAGATATTCTGACATTCTTCCAGCATAATATTCTATACCGCTTCGGTACACCAAGAAGAATCATTTCTGACAACGGGCCTTCTTTCAAGAGATTCAATGTCTCAAGGTTCGCTACTCAGCACAAGATAGACTGGAGATATTCCTCCATCTATAATCCAAGAGCCAATGGGCTCGGCGAAGCCTTCAATAAGACTCTATGCAAGCTACTGAGGAAAAATGCTTCAGCCAACAAGAGAGAATGGAATCTCAAGCTTCACGAGGCGTTGTGGGCATATCGTACCACGCACCGTACTCCAACTCAGTCCACTCCATACTCATTGCTTTTCGGAATGGAGGCGGTCCTCCCCCTCGAAGTTGAAGTTCCAAGCTTAAGAATGGTCGTTCAGCATGAGTTGACGGAGGAGGAAAACGTGCTCCTTCGACTTGAAGAACTCGATGCCCTCGAGGAAAAGAGGCTCGCGGTGCAGCAAAGTCTAGAGCTATACCGAGCCCAAATGTCACGGGCCTATAACAAGATAACCCGTCTACGCGCTTTCAAGAAATATGAATTGGTGTTGGTCCTCAAAAGACCGATCATCCCCAATCGACATGCCAAGGAAAATTCGAGCCAAACTGGGAAGGACCATACGTCATTGAGAAAGTTTTTGACGGAGGATCCTACCAACTAATAAGTGTCGAGGGAGAAAGGCCCATGCCACCCATCAATGGCCGATATCTCAAGAAATACTACACGTGAATGCTCCAAGTCGCAGGCGAATTGTGCACATCAGCCCTACGGTCTGGATCATACATCCTGCAAAACCGTATACAATCCACGGGCGTAAATGACCCCTATCTCTCCCAAATCCTGCCGGTGAGACTACTTTTAAAGTCCCACCAGCGGCAAAAAAAAAAGAGAAAAAGAAAAAAAAAAGGAAAAAGAAGAAAAATAAAAGAAATAAAAAAATAAACTGTATGTCCATAAGCAAAACGGGCACAGATGAAAACCCGAAAGGGCTCCGTGAGTAAAAATATCACGACTACCGGCGAGTCTGTGAAAACCCGGAACGGAGCAAACTCGCGAAAAGAGATGAAATACACTCGCAAAGTCCTCTCGACCTTGTGAGGAGAAAACCCCTGCGTGAGATCCTTACGACTCACAAAGGAGCGACACACTTAGGAATCCTCACGATTCCTTAGGAGAAAATACACCTGCGGGATCCTTACGACTCGTAGTGAGAAAATGCTTTTATGGGACCCTCACGGCCTGTAAAATTGAAAAGCCTTAGGTGATAGGGACCCAAACCTGTCTCCCAAGCCATCGTTCCCCAACGGGCAACGGCAAATGATGAGTCGCTCCTGGCATTTCGCTTCAATGTTAGCGGTGCTGATGCCGACCAAAAATCCAAATCCCAAGTCCTCCTAAGGCAAATGATGAGTTTCTCCTGGTATTATTCCAGTGCAGCAATGCTGATTCCAAACAAGATCTAAATTCCAAGTCCCCAAACGGCGAATGATGAGTCGCTCCTGGTACCACATTCTAGTGCAGCGATGCAGACGCCAACCAAAATCCAATTTCTCAAAATTCTCCCAGCCCTACGGTGGGTCCCCAAGTTGACCATCGTATACAATCCACGGGCTCAAATAATTCTCATCATACCCATGCCACACCGTAATCACCAGTTACGCGGCCGGTCTCCGCTTTGGGAATGATGCTCCATTGATAAGACCCACTCATATGTCCTCACGATATATGAGGAGAACAAACCTTTGTGGGATCCTTACGACTCAAAAAGGAAAAACACGCTTAGGAGTCCTCACGACTACTAAGGAGAAAATACACCTGCGGGATCCTTACGACTCGTACGGAGAAAATGCTTTTATGGGACCCTCACGGCCCATAAAATTAAAAAGCCTTAGGCAATAGGGATCTAAACTTGTCTCCTAAGCCATCGCTCCCCAATCCCCAAATGGCGAATGATGAGTCGCTCCTGGTACCATATTCCAGTGCAGCGATGCAGACGCCAACCAAATTCCAAATCCCATACCCCAACGGCGAATGATGAGTCGCTCCTAGTATCATATTCCAGTGCAGCGATGCAGACGCCGACAAAGTCCCGAAATTTTTTCGGCCCTACGGTCTGTATCATACATCCTGCAAAACCGTATACAATCCACGGGCGTAAATGACCCCTATCTCTCCCAAATCCTGCCAGTGAGACTACTTTTAAAGTCCCACCAGCGGAAAAAAAAAGAAAAAAAGGAAAAAAAAGAAAGAAATAAAAAAAATAAACAGTATGTCCACAAGCAAAACGGGCACGGATGAAAACCCGAAAGGGCTCCGTGAGTAAAAACAGCAGGACTACCGGCGAGTCTGTGAAAACCCGAAAGGGAACAAACTCATGAAAAGAGATGAAATACACTCACAAAGTCATCTCGACCTTGTGAGGAGAAAACCATGCGTGAGATCCTTACGACTCACAAAGGAGCAACACACTTAGGAATCCTCATGATTCTTAAGGAGAAAATACACCTGCGGGATCCTTACGACTCGTAGGGAGAAAATGCTTTTATGGGACCCTCACGGCCCATAAAATTGAAAAGCCTTAGGTGATAGGGACCCAAACCTGTCTCCTAAGACATCGTTCCCCAACGGGCAATGGCAAATGATGAGTCGCTCCTGGCATTTCGCTTCAGTGTTAGCGGTGCTGATGCCGACCAAAAACCCAAATCCTAAGTCTTCCCAAGGAAAATGATGAGTTGCTCCTGGCATTATTCCTGTGCAGCAATGCAGATGCCAAACAAAAACCAAAATCCCAAAATCCTCTCAATGGCAGATGATGATTCGCTCCTGGTACCATATTCCAGTATAGCGATGCTGATGTCAACCCAAATCAAAATCAGCAAGTCAGAATCCAATCTCGACACCGCAAGAAGCGGAGCAAGTCAAGTCTACCGCTGACACTGCAAGAAGCAGAGCAAGTCAAATCAAGCATCGACCGTCCAAGTCGCAAAAAGGGCAGAATAGACCGTCCAAGTCGCAAAAAGGGCAGCATCGACCGTCCAAGTCGTAAAAAGGGCAGTATCGACCGTCCACGTCGCTAAAAGGGTAGTATCGACCGTCCAAGTCGCAAAAAGGGCAGAACCGACCGTCCACGTCGCTAAAAGGGCAGCACCGACCGTCCAAGTGGCAAAAAGGGCAGAACCGACCGTCCACGTCGCCAAAAAGGCAGCACCGACCGTCCACGTCGCTAAAAGGGCAGAACCGACCGTCCAAGTCGCAAAAAGGCAGAACCGACCGTCCACGTCGCTAAAAGGGCAGCCTCGACCGTCCATGTCGTAAAAAGGGCAGTGCCAGCTTCCCAAAAGGTGGGAACCGAATCAAGTCGCCTCCACGTGAAAGAAGATCCATCAATTTCATGCACACGACCCACATATGTGGTGTGCATTTATTGATGGGAGGCAATTTGTTGGGGTAAAAATTTACACCCCGGTTGACCAAGTCAAAATCAAAGTCAACCCCAAGCCAAGTGGGCCCAAGCCCAGATCCAGTGGGCCCATGCCCGGGTCGAGCCCGAACATGAAGCGGCCGGCCTCCCCCGATGCCAAGATAAAATTTTTGTAATAAATAATTTTGTTGTATTTCTTTTATTTTATTTCATGGATAAATGTAAGAAAAATAGGCATAAAGCCAAATTTTTGTAAAGCCCATGGCTTATGTGCAAAAAGAAATGGCACATGAGCCATGGGATAGGCAAAATGCCATTTTGTGAAGCCTAAGGGGCTATGTGTAAAGTGTATAGCCTATAAAGGCAAAGATAATGAAATATCTCAACAACTTTTTTCTCTCTCTCTCAAAATTTTTCAGATCTGAGATCTTTTCTCCTTCTTCAAGGTTCCAAAACCTTCCTTTTTCTCTCGAATTAAATCAAGAGTTTTACTCTTCTTTTTATAAAACAAATTATTTTTTCACCACAAAACCCACATAGGGGAACTCAGATCTTCCATTAGATCTCAAAAAGAAGAGATTTTTAAAAATCCCATATCTCTTGATCATCAAGATCCAGCTAACAGAGGAGGTAGAAGAAGAACATCGTTCACTAAACCCAAAAAAAAAACACACACTCAGGAGTCCAACTCCTCTCTGATTTCTCTTCCGATAATGTTTTTTAGGCTAAAAGCCTCTTTTTCTCGACGGCGCTCAAGCGCAGAGCGCCCGCGTGCCGACACGTGGCGCGCTTGCGCTCAAGCGCTCAGCGCTCGAGCGCAAGTCGCCCCGGTGCCGATACGTGGCGCGCTTGCGCTCAAGCGCTCAGCGCTCGAGCGCAAGTCGCCCCGGTGCCGACACGTGGCGCGCTTGCGCTCCAGCGCAAGCGCTCGAGCGCAAGCGCTCGAGCGCAAGCGCTCGAGAGCAAGTCGCCCCCGTGCCGACACGTGGAGCACTTGCGCTCAAGCGCCCTGCGCTCAATGGCAAGTCGCCCCCGTGCCGACACGTGGCACGCTTGCGCTCAAGCGCCCAGCGCTCAAGCGCAGAACGCCGACGTGCCGACATGTGGCACTCTAGCGCCTGAGCGCACAGCACCTAGGCGCACAGCGCCCAAGGTGCTGCCCCACGCATCCTTTGGATGTCTTTTCTTGCGCTCTAGCGCAAGCCCTCGAGCGCAAGTCGCCCCTGTGCCGACACGTGGCGCGCTTGCGCTCCAGCGCAAGCGCTCGAGCGCAAGTCGCCCCCGTGCCGACACGTGGCGCGCTTGCGCTCAAGCGCAAGTCGCCCCCGTGCCGACACGTGGCGCGCTTGCACTCAAGCGCCCGGCGCTCAAGCGCCCGGCGCTCAAGCGCAGAACGCCCACGTGCCGACACGTGGCACTCTAGCGCCTGAGCGCACAGCACCTAGGCGCACAGCGCCCAAGCTGCTGCCCCACGCATCCTTTGGATGTCTTTTCCCCTTTTTATATATATACATGTATATCTATACATATGTATACATATGTACATACACACATACTCCGCGACACTGTCCATGTTAGAAAAAAATTTCTAACGGGGCGCTGCCCCGCACCCCGCAAGGGAGCTGCTAGCCCCGTTGACCCCCAGCCCACTATCCGGGTAGCGGGACCCCCGTAAAAACTCTGTGTGGCTCCCGATATATTTAAACCCCCCCTCCAAAACAAAACACACGTACACTGCACATCGAGTTCGCTTGACCAGTTTAACCCGTTAATTGGAGGTTCCCTAGCTTCAAAGGCGGGGGGTAATTAACGGAAGCTTAGTCCGCGGCTGCCGGAGATTCGGATCCTTATAATCATTAAACCCCGGCCTACCCTAGGAAGGTGGAATCTGTAGTACGCCTGATAAGCGCGCGTGTATTCCCATCTCAATGGGGTGACGAAAAACACCCTACAACTCCGCATCGTATACTTATATTGTGATTCATATACCGTTATTGATATCATGCTGTTAGGACACCAGCACCATTACCGATAATGTGTATGTTCCACGTACACTTACTTGCCGGCTCACACACATCATCATCGGTAATTGCCAAGTCACGTACACTCTAGAGAATACTATTTCATTGACATAGCTTGTTAGCTAATAGCTTCGACATGATATTAGTGTACTTGCCTTATATTCCAGTTTAGATATTGCAGTTATTACTGGCTAATTCATGCATATTGTTATTCATGGTTATGCTGCATTCATGGATTTTTATGCCTATATTCACTTTTTTACGTGCTATTGATGATTTGGATTCGGATTTTTATGAGATTTCCTGGATTTGGGGGAAAACCGCAAGAACGTATATAAACTTCTTCTCTCTTTTTAAAAAATGAAAAGTGCGGTTTTCCCATGATGTATGAGTCGTCCACATTGAGTTTTCATGATTGCTGATGGATTTCGAGACCCGATTTGAGGAGTTGGATGAACCGTCTCGGGTATATGGTGGACCCGGTAAGGAACCCCGGGGCGAGAAGGTCGCAGATTATGGCATTGAGCCTGGCAGGGGAAGACTACCTACCGGTGATCTTATCTGATGCGTCGTATATCTGGAGGATACCGACGTGGTCTTGGGATTGATGTTAGGGGTCGGTATGGACTGACGGCGCCCTAAATAGTGAGATTGAGAAACTGAGATATTGGGATTTATGTTTTGTGTCGATGCTAGACACTGTTTATGCTGATTTCATTTATGATACCTCGTTTTAAATATACAGAAATCTCACTAAGTTATGAAAGCAGTTTTCTTCATTTTCAAGTATTTTGTTTTCATGCATTCATACTCCATCCATATGATATATTGCTACCTGAGGCACTGACACGGGCACATGGGATTACACTTGGGTTAGATATTTACCCTTGCCACCTTTTCATGCTTCAGACTTATATTTTAAGGATATATTATGATCGTAGGACCTAGGATTGAGTTATTCATGCGATTTCTGTTCGTAGATGTTTTCTACTCACGAGTTGGCAACTCACCCCCGTTGTGCCACAGTTCCTTACAGGTTTTGCCGTACAGGTTTCATTGCGGTTTTGCTGGCACACTGTTCCATCCGGGTGATTGCTTGGGTAGGTGGGTTCATTGCATCAGGACCACCATTGTTTATTATTATTTTAGTTGTATCTAGAAACTCCATCAACCATATTGTATAATTGAGAGAGATAGAAACCAGACCTGTTATTCTTTCGACCTTAGAGTCGCGCGTTGTATTATTATGTTTTTCTTGTTGTTTTGAGTTTCTTTTGAGTTTTGATCCTCGCCCTTGGCATTGTATGTTATATTGCTTGCGTGGTTGTGACCGTCGATTGACGAAGAGCTAGCTCCCGCTTGGGGATGCCTTTTTATTCATTTCGTATACTATTCATGTTGTATCCCGTTTGGGGGCCAATTTTTACAAAGGAGATTCTTCCGAAATTTTCAGGAAATACTTGATGTTTTTTAAAAACGCATAATTCGGCTTATGCTATTAAAACTACTTGCTTTAAGTTGGTTTTTCCTTCACTCTACTGCTTTTTTGGTTTTGATTTCTGGGTTTTGGCTTACTTAGATTACGTACGCCTCGAGATGTCTGTAATTTACGTGCCGGTCATGTTCCGTACTTTTCGGGTCGTGACAAAGTTGGTATCAAAGCCAGGTTTTACCTTCGGAGCATAGGATGACCCTTGGTTGATGGAGTAGGTAGCTTGAGTAGAGTGACGTACCGTACGTATGTTCCGTGGTATATTTACGATACGCTACTCCACTTAAGAAGCCTCAAGATGTACATTTCTTTGTTCAGTATTATATTCATTCATGATCTAGCCTCATCGGTACCAGTTATGGTTTTGCTGCCATGATTACGGGCAGGGAGAGCTACGGCTAGAGTTGCGGTCAGCACGAGCCGTCACGAACGAGGACTGACCAGGGCGTAATTCCGGCGACACACGATTGCCGAGATGTGCCTTTTTATGGTGTTTTTGCGCCACGAGCGTTTGATCGATCGCTGTATTAGATTACTCGGACGTGCAGATCAGCACCAGAGGATTGGGCCACTGATAGAGGCCAACCAGATTTTGATGACCGTTGATGTATTGCGTATTCATGATGATTGAGGCACTCTTCAGCGTGCAGACAAGTGAGCCAGTTATTGCTGCGAACGACGAAGTATCGCCCCAGATGTTGGAGCTATTGCAGTATGAGTGGTACTAAGAGATGATAGAAGGTCTCTAGTCATCGAGGATGAATGACTAGGACATGTGGTTCGTTCGCCTATCCCGATGCGAGGTCATCAGATAGATTGATTCCATCTAGAGACGACTTCATGCGGATACGTTGAGAGTCGAAAGAGACGATCGAATGTCAGAAATCTATTATTCCAAGTTTAAAGTATTCGAAAAGACATGCAGGCAATTTTATGGACCCTCTAGAAGAATGAAACCCTAACTCGATATAATGACCGTGTGAAAGCCTTTGAACCTTAGGGTTTGCGGCAGTTCCGCGGCGCCATTATTGAGGCTTGGGTTTTCCCTTCTACGGCTGGACCACCGATGCTGTGGTATGTAGTCGATACTATTAAACTGTACCCAAGATATTGAGTTTTTGGGGGGATTATGAGGTCTTGACGAATCGATCGGATGGTTCGACTTCATTCGGATGCTCGGTGGTGAGATGCACTTCTTGGGAGAATCCGGATACGAGGATACCCATTGGAGCTCAGTCCATTCAGCCGCGACAAGACGAGTACGAAGCAGTCGACATTAGAGAAAAGTGGAGTAAGAGGTTCGTACAAGATCTGGATAAGATGACGTTCCACTCCGCCGACATCAGAGATGCGATACGCATGCCGAGGCATTGTACTTGGATATACCTTCCAGAAGGAGTTGCGATGAGTACGCAGCCATTCCGAAACAAGAAACAGATATAGTAAAGGACGATGACTTCCGGACAGTTCGGCAGAGAAGAGATTTAGAGACTTCGACAGGACCTTTCTGGAATACTATACGAGAAGACTTAGACCCAGGAGCGGTCATATTACGCACGCCCAGCAGGCCAGAGTTCAGCATCGTCGACAAGACATGCTATGAGTGACCACGACAGTTGGCCAGAGATTCTTAGAGGATTTGCTTGAGCGGGACTATTCCGCCATACTTGATTTTGGTATTTTGGGCGATCTATTCGCATGATTGATTTTGATGATTGAGTTTCATGATATTTGTTTTCATGCACTATGGTTGCACCTACTGAGTGTTTATGACTTTTGCACAGTTGTTGCACTTGTTATCGTTTTCGTTCCTTGGTTTCACATGTTCATGATTTTATGGGTTTCATACAGTTGAGTTGATTTTGTGCATATGTACGCACACGATTTGGTTTTTGCTCTCGGTATAGTTCACATATACTTGCAGTGCAGTGATACGCATTTTATGCACTTAGATGCACTGGACTTCGATTTCGATTGTGATGTTCGATATTTGTTTTGCGCTCCTTGTGCACCTGATTGGATTTTGCGCATGTTCGGTGCTTGATATTGGATTTCATGATTTCGTGCATGATGGATGCACCTGATTTGGGTTTTCGCGCATGTTGGGCGCATGTTTTGAGATGCGATTTTGGTGCACACCAGATGCACTAAATCGAGATTCTTCGTGCATGTCAGATGCACCTGATTTTGCTGCCAGGCACACACGTTGCCTCTGACAGGCGTTTCGTGCACACCCGTTGCACTTAGATGTAGTTTTGTGCACATGTTTGGCACATTCATGGGTTTTGATTTCCGTGCGCACCAGAGGCACGTAGTATTCATATGCACATTTTGGGATTGATTTCTTTTGGAGCAGTACGTTTTTAATGATGTTTTATTATTGTTTTCGTACTGAGCAAGGCTAGTCAGATGACAGTACCTGACTATATTTTGCAAGCATTGATAGATATTGAAGGGATTTCCAAAAAGAGAGCTATAGTCTCAGTATTTACCTACGTGTCTGAGATTGACACGAAACGTTTAAAACAAGGAAACCCTTCTAAATTGTTTTCAAAACGGCGGAACGTACATATTGAACAAAGGATATCTACGTATATTGTTATTTTATTATAATAGACGTCCGCCACTGTGCAGTGTTAAGCGCATCGCACAACGACTTAAAAAGATTTGGCATGGATTTACTTCAGCGATTTACATGTATAGTTCTGGTTTAGATTATATTGGTTTATGTTGGATTTGACATTTGTGTCTTTACGATGACTCCGATGATTGCGGGACGCTTGACGGAGTTTCTATTTTGAGTTATCTGCTCACTACTCATGCGCATGCATTGCGCTATGATACGTTTTATGTATTAATGATTTCGGAGCCCCGATGACTTGGACTTTCATTTGAAATATTTTAGAATTTGGGGATTTAAATTTAAATTTGGGGACCGAATTTCTTTAAGGGGGGAAGATTGTAACATTTCGAAAAAATAAAATATTATTTTTAGGAATTTTTATAATTTAATAATATTTTATTGGATATTTTAATATTTCGGTATAATTAAATACCGATAAATGGGAAAAATTTTGGAAAAATTATGGAAAATTCTAAAGTAGGGTATTTTATGGAATTATGCCAATTTTAAGTTTTTATGATTATTTATATGCTAATTTAGTGCTAATCGCGATTAAAAATCGCTAATCGGATTTTTAGCATTTTTGTGCAAAACATGCACATATCGTTTTTCCACACTTGCTACATTTTCTTACATGTTTTGGGTGCATGGTTTGTTTTGGGTTTACTATTGTGAGGAGAAGGAAATGAAATGAAAGGAAAAGAAAAGGAAAAGTAAGGTATGTTTAAGAGAGAGAAAGAGAAGGAGAGGGTCAACCCCTTGTTGTGAGCCATCCCCCCATCATTTCTTCTTCTCATTTCTCTCCCCTGTCTCCCTTGAGCTGTTGCTGCTGCCTCCCTCCCTCTTCCTCCTCCATCTTCAAGCTCAAAACACCATGAATACAGCCCCAAAAACCCTATCCCCATTTCACAAACATTATGCACAAGCTCGAGAGGAACAAATTGGACCAAGAAAGAGAGGATTTTGAGGACTTTGGGAAACTCAAGAAAATTCTTGAGTTGCCAAAGGAGGTAATTTCTGCACCATTAAAGTAGTATTTCAATTCCTTGTGTATCTATACTTGTTTCATGTCGATATCGAGTGGTTTTGAGGACTTTGGAAATTCCAAGTTAGGGTTTAGGGTTTGAAATGAAATCAAAGGTGAATTGAGGTGTAATTAGGGACTACAACCCCTGTTGTGATGCTACATTGGACTAAACCAGAGAATAGAACCCGGAATACGGATTTATGAAAACGATATCGGGAAAAACTGTGATTCTGTGAGTGTATTTGGAAATCTGCTAACACCCGGGTCACCTGAAAATATTTTTGGTTTGACAGTGAGATGTGCAGGCAACTAGGAACCATAACCCAAAGCCCTAGCCCCTACCCCCTCCTTTAGGCCGCCAATTAATCCATTCTGGCCGCAATTTGCGGCCAGAGCATGGGTTCTGGGATCCGTGTTGGTTCTGTAGCTTTATCCCCTATAAACTAGACCCTTGGCATATGCAATTTTGACTGATTCCACATAGGGTAGAATCTGGGGTAATTTTCTTCTGTTGGCGCATGGTATATGACTTGTTTTAGCATGGATTTTGGTATTTGGTGATTCGTTTCTATCGGGTGGCGTTTGAACGTCAACAGCAAAGGGTTATTGGTCGTGTTTGCATGCGAGACTATAGGTTTTAACCTATGAGAGTAGAGTGTGCCGTTTTGGTTTTCCGATGCGATTTTCTTGTGCTTTGCTATTGTGTTATCTTTGTAGGTACCCTACGTGATGTCGAGGCGTTGAAGATGAAGATGGAGACATCGGCATCGTCACACAAGAAGCGAAGTGAGTAGATTTATATCTACGGGGAGAAGTCGGGTGGATGGCGTATAGCACCCCCGCAGTTCATGGTGATGTATACAAATACGTATACACACATATACTTATTATATGTTGTTTGAGTTGATTGATGATAAAGATGGATTTTTGGTGTTCTTGGATTGGTTTAGTGTTAGTTGCGAAACCCTAGAGTAGTGGTTGCACCCACACCCACATGCAAACACATACTTGCATACATTCCTTCTTTCACTTGTGCGTATATGGGAATATATATTTATGTGTTCACATGGGTATGTGGCTATGTCTTCATATACTGGATTTGAGGATAGTACTTGGGATTTGAGATGAGTCGATGAGATTTGATTTGAGGCCGTGAGATCGGTGATGTGGCAGGGTTCGTATTTGAGATACGTCATGATGTTATAGTGGATCTTTGGACGACGATACCATGTGAATAGTGAAATACATAGAATGTTAGTGTTTATGCCCTAGAAGGCCATTACTGTATCATACTAGCTTGTATATTACTTAATGGAAGCTTGGGATATTCACATGTATATAACAGTCTTGCTAAACATGGTAGTATGCTACTTGGTTTTTCTATCTTAATATGTGAGTATACGTATTGATAGAGCTCTTAGGATCTTGCTTGTCTACCAGCGTTGTGATGGCAGTCACACTAGTGGGGGCTGGGTAGTCTACAAGCACATCCTTATTCAGGTCCCTGGTCGTTGGATTATCGAGACAGAGCATCGATACTCCGGAGTAGACTAGTGTGTACGCTTCTCATCCCAGTTGGGGAGATGGTCTGTCCCACAGCCGTCAGTACGTCGTACTGGAGATAGTATACAGGTGCTCGTTAGGTTACGGGTACACCGGACAGGACTCACAGGGAACTGTTGGTTGGTTTGATACCAGTCGTCAGTAAACAGTTCCCAGGTGACATGAGTACAGCGTAGTCCGCAGACTTGACACTGCTACTTCGCCTCGAGTGTGTCCCACTGTTCTTAGATTGCTACCCTACCACGGCTCATAAGAGTCGTGCAAACAGGTAGCAGTTGGGTGCAGTCCCGAGCACTTGGAGGCAGTGGCAGTTAGACAGGATTCGTCCCTCCCGGTATTGGGAGTAGATATCGTGCTGTGTCAGAGAGCCATTACGCAAAGTCCCTGGCCAGGGCAAGCGAGATTTGCTGGTAGGTTCCAGCAGTTTCTCATGGTGTAATGGGCTTCACTCCGACACGACTTATACCGCTATTAGGGGACTGACGCTTGCCGCCCCCCTAGGCCCGATATGCGATAGTCTTGGACGAACGGACCGGACTGTATGGAGATTGTCACATCAGACTCAGTAGGAGTTCGGATGGGTTTACTCATCGGCCTTCTTATCGACAACTACCTGGGGACCGTTACGTACAGCTAGTGCCGCTTGCGGTCTGTGGTTAAACCCACTGCCAGCGTAGTAGTCGAGTCTCTAGAGTCCCACACAGAGAGTTTCCTACTCCAGGCGAAACGATATAGAGGTTGCATGGTTTTGCGACAAAGGGTTCGGACGCATACGTGCGTTTACGCGCGTACGACTTTCGGACAGTTTTTACCAGTCGGCTTTGGTTTAAGCCAGTTACTGGTATCCGGTTATTGGATTTATACAGTCTAAAGTTTTTCCGTATTTTTACGGATCGGAGGGGCGTTCTCGTAATTACTCGAGAAGCTTCTAGAAGATGTGACTAAGGAGGTTTCTTTTGGATAAGAGAGTGAGTCATGGTGGTGATTCATTCACTTCATTAATGCACATTTATTGCTTAATGACTCATGCTTATGAATCATCACAAGATATTTTATGAAGCATGCTTATTCATTTCCTTTATTGATTATTCTAAAATAAGAATGCTTCATAATATTATGATACACTCTCTCTCTTCTCTCATTATCTTATCTCACATTCTCTCTCCTCAAGCTCTCATCTTCAAACCCTAATCCTTAATCCTCATGTGTTGAGATCAAAGGATTAGTTAGACTAAACAATCCATAACCTTCACTCTTTATCATCCTTTCATCTTTGATTAGCAATCAAAGTTGATTAGTTACCTCAAGTTAGAGGTTTAGCTTGGAGTTTCGCTCTCGGGTGGATCGTCTACTACCTAGAGAAGGTCGAGGAGAACAAAGGAGGACGTAAAGAAGAAGGACCGGTTTCATTAGGTATAATCCCCAATCACTTGTGAAAAGAAACTCATAGGATACGGTTATTTAGAGTTTAGCTTCGATTTAAGCGGTTAGTCGATGTTCGTTCCTTAAACTTGATCGTTTTTGTAAAATCCGCCTCCCCACAAGTACTGGGGTGTACTACATCGACTTACAGTGGTATCAGAGCCTCGCTAAACAATAAATAACCTAGTTGCAAATTTGTACGAATTTCGAACGGAAAAACGAAGCCGGAAAACCCTAATAAAAATCAGTTTCTGTCGAATCCAAAATGATGTCCTAAAATTTTTCAGGGATGTTCAGAAAGCTTGACATGGGTCCAGGAGAACACCCAAGAAAATTGGGCCCATGACTCGGCTAAAGCGCCGCGGAAGCGCGGCGGATCCCACCGATCCGCCGCGGTTCCGCCGCCGAGTTGCCGAGTAATGATCCCAAATTTTTTGTGTGGGTCCCCTGTGATATTTAGTGTTTTCTGGAATATTTAATAATTGCTCAGGTTACTGTTTAACAGAGCAGATTTTGGAGCAATATTGATGTTGTTTATTCGATCGAATTGTACAGTATTTGCGTATTGGATTATATCTGTGATTGTTTAATGTGTTCGTAAACCTCCCCCAACTGCTAGTATGTCGGTTGGCAAGGGGTTGCACATTTCTGAAATGGTTATATCTGTTTGTGCATATAAACTGTATTGGACTGTTGTGGTGTATAGCCGGGGTTAGCAATGGGTTATTGAATAATTCATTTGTTGTAAATGTAATTTGTTGTAATATTATTTTTGCGGGGCACTTCCAGGTTGCGGTCGTAGCCACCGTTGTATTATTTCATTTTATTGTTTTTGCTCCTAGGACTGACCCAAGGTGGGGTACACAGACTGCCGGGTGGGTAGTTTGCCGTACCCGTAGGGGTCGAGGGTGGGGTAAACGGCTATTCATCACAACTGTGTAATCTGTCTTTTCTTGCAGGCTCAAAAGAAATACAGATTGCTTGCAAATCCAATATTGTTTATCTGTGTTCTGGAATGAATATCATTGCGTCAGACGAATGTAAAATATCTATATTTATTATAGCTATTTAGACGTCACTTATGTTTTACACCCGCGCTAGCCCAGCCCCCGCTCTGTCGTTAGTTAAGTAACCTAACGGGTGATGACGGGACCCCGTGGCGAATGCGGATGGCATAAGAGGACGTTATATTTTCGTTGTTTTCAGCAATGATAGGTTAATGATGGGACGCATTATCTATAATGCAAAGTAAAACAAACCAAAGTTTAAATCGTTGGAACAATTTAAAAGAAACCACTCGGTTATTTTTTAAAACAGATATTTTTAAAATGCGGAGATTTAACCACTCCTTTTAAAAGCTATCAGGTTCCTTCGGTTATATCAAGTTCACTACGTTTACGGTTTCGCCAAAACCAGTCGTAGCCCTCCGTCATTTCATTTGGGTATTCAGTAGTATTCAAGCTATGCATTTTGGCCAAAGTCAAGGCATAGTGTTTGGTAGCTACTGGGTTTTCATTTGTTGCATAAGATAGATGAGTTGGTTTGGGACAGTCGTATTACCATTTGACCAAAGTCAGGGGTATATACGGATGGGTTCAAATTGACAAGATAATGACGGGTAGAACTTGACATGTGACTTATGACATTTTGACCAAAGCCAAGGTCATAAGAGCATGGGGCAAAAACTTATATCGGGAATTTCTAAAGAAACTGAAATTTGCAAAGAGATGCATACCATTTGGAGTTTGATGAATGTTGGTAGGATTCCTTCAACATTATTATACGATGATATTTGGATCCCGATCCTACTGTAAGTATATGCTACTTATCAGGATATTCGTCACTTAACGATCAATGCTATAAACCTAGTAGGTGTCCAGAAAAGTGTCAGCGGGGTTACGCCCCCCGAGAAAAGAGGTTATTTAATTAAGGAACTTCGCGAAAGCGTTGGAAAACCTCCCTCGAAGTATCGACACCGGCCTGGCTGAACGGTTAAGCAAGTATTGTACGGTGAGAATAGTCTTGGCTAATTCTTCTTTTATGGTTTTAGGAAGGATTCGAGAAACAGTGGGAGCCATCCAGTTTAGATAAACTAAAAACCATTCTAAACTTGCAAGAGCATCATGCTAAAGAGTTTTCTTCTCTCTCTCCTAATTGCAGCGACCCTGAAAATGACTGGACTTAAGTTACTTTTAGAGAAAAATATACTGACAGGGCCAAACTATAAAGATTGGCTGCGGAATGTCAAGATGGCTTTGACCTATGACAAACTGGGGTACGTCCTCACCGCTACAGCACCTGCTGTCCTTGGTCCCAAATCCAGCAATGCGGATAAGGAAATCCGCAAAACCTGGGATTTAGATTGCGCGAGAGCCAAGTGCATCGTGCTTGCCTCGATGAACAATGAACATCAGAGGAGGCACGAGGATATGTCCCTAGATGGCATATTTCTCCATACTAAGGAACTTTATGGAGAGCAATCTCGTATAGCAAGATACGAGACCTCTAAGAAATTGTTTCGAGCGAGGTTGGCTGTCGGGTCATCGGTAGGTGAACATGTCCTACAGATGATCGGCTATATAGAAGAGCTCGCAGACCTTGGGACGACTTTGGATAATGAGCTCTATACAGACCTTGTTCTCCAGTCCCTTCCTCCCACCTACGCCCAGTTTATCCTCAACTTCAATCTTCAAGGAAAAGAAGTTGAACTTGCGGAACTCCTGAACATGTTAAGGAGTGCAGAGGGCACCTTGCAGAAGGCAAGGGAAACACCCGCTATGTTTGTTGGCGGTGCATCTTCTTCCGGGTCCAAGGCTAGGGCCAAAGGAAGGAAGAAGAAGGCCGCACCCAGACCTAGAGGAGGTGTTAGTAAGGTGGGAAAGAAGGGAAAGAAAAAGTTTACAGCACCGGTAGTTGGCCTGGATGAGTGCTTCCATTGTCACAGGAAAGGGCACTGGAAGAAGGATTGCAAGGCGTGGAACGCCAAGAACCAGGAACCGAAGCAAGCTGTGGCTTCGACTTCAGGTGTGTTTGTAATTGAGAATTGTCTGTCGATCAACTCTACTTCCTGGGTATTGGATACCGGATCAGGATCTCATATTTGCAATTCATTACAGGCACTGAGAAACCGTAGAGTGCTGAAGGAAGGTGATATGATCCTCAGGGTTGCTAACGGAGCTAGCGTGGGAGCTGCGTCCGTCGGGGATTATCACCTAGGATTGACGAGTGGACACATTTTGGTTTTACATAACTATTATTTTGTACCCAGCTTAACGTGTAATATCATATCAGTTTCCTTGTTATCAAATAAAGGTTATGATTTCACGTTTGTAAGAGATGTTGTAAACATCCACCTTAATCATGGTTTGATTGGGTCCGGTACTCTAAATAACGGCATATATGTGTTAAACCAACTCCAAATTTTCAATGTCCAGAACACACTAAAAAGAAAGTCTCCAGATTTAAATAAAGCTTTCTTATGGCATTGTAGACTGGGTCACATCAATGAGAGAAGGTTGACTAAGTTGCATAGAGAAGGATATTTGGACACGTTCGAATATCAAACTTATGACACTTGTCAATCTTGTCTCAAAGGAAAGATGACAAAGACTCCATTCACTGGACAAGGAGTAAGAGCGAGCGAGCTCTTAGGACTCATACACAGTGATGTATGCGGTCCAATGTCTACACATGCGAGAGGTGGTTTTTCCTATTTCATTACTTTCACGGATGATTACTCAAGATACGGATTCATTTATCTGATGAAACATAAATCCGAGGCTTTTGAGAAATTCCAAGAGTATAAGAATGAAGTAGAAAACCAAACCGGCAAAAGTATAAAGACACTTAGATCTGATCGAGGTGGAGAATACTTGAGTGTCGAGTTCCTAGGTTACCTAAAAGAGAAAGGAATTCTCTCTCAGCTTACTCCTCCGTACACTCCACAGCATAATGGTGTATCGGAGAGACGGAATCGAACCCTATTGGATATGGTACGATCCATGATGAGTAATGCTGAGTTACCGCGATCTTTCTGGGGTTATGCGCTAGAATCAGCGGCATATCTTCTGAACAGAGCTCCTACCAAGACTGTGCCTACCACTCCATATCAGATGTGGACTGGGAAGAAACCCCATCTTCAGCATATGAAGATTTGGGGATGTCCAGCTTTTGTTAAAAAGCAGCATGTGGACAAGCTCGAGGCACGATCAGTAAAATGTATGTTTGTGGGATATCCAAAGAACTCCAAGGGATATTATTTCTATTACGCAGAGGAACAAAAGGTTTTTGTTTCTCGTAATGCCCATTTTCTGGAAAATCAGTTTTTAGAAAAGGAATCAAGTGGGAGCAAAATAGAACTGGAAGAAATTCCAGAACCACAAACTGCTACTGAAAGTTTGGTAGAACCAGAGGTTCAAGAAGAACAGAACATTCCCGCACCCCTCCGCAGGAGTAGTAGGCCGTCTCGTCCGCCTGAGAGATACTACGGTTTTCTCATAGACGGGGATAGAGAGGATTGCATCATAGATGATGATGAACCTACTGACTTCCAGCAGGCCATCCAGAGCGGCGACTCGGTACGATGGCTAGATGCAATGCGGACCGAAATGGAGTCCATGTACACCAACAAAGTATGGACTTTGGACTTTGCTCCAGATGGGGTAAAACCCATAGGATGCAAATGGATCTTCAAGAAAAAGATTGGTGTAGATGGACAGGTGGAAACCTATAAGGCTAGACTTGTTGCAAAGGGTTTTCGTCAAAGACCTGGTTTGGACTATGACGAAACTTTTTCTCCAGTGGCTATGCTCAAATCCATTCGGGTCCTTCTTGCTATTGCTGCCTTCCATGATTATGAAATCTGGCAGATGGACGTAAAGACGGCTTTTCTGAATGGAAATTTAGAAGAGAGCGTCTATATGGATCAGCCAGAGGGTTTCAATCAGAGTGGGAGCAGCGGGAAAGTATGCAAGCTGCTTAAGTCTATTTATGGACTAAAGCAGGCATCGCGGAGTTGGAACATCTGTTTTGATGAGACAGTCAAAGAATATGACTTTATCAAAAATCCAGATGAACCGTGCATATATAGTAAAGTCGTGGCCAGAAGTGTCGTATTCCTCGTCTTGTACGTGGATGACATTCTATTGATAGGAAATGACATTCCTATGCTACAATCTGTCAAAGGATTCTTATCACACAGGTTCTCCATGAAAGACCTGGGTGATGCCTCTTACATTCTGGGGATCCGGATCTATCGTGATAGATCCAAGAGGATGTTGGGACTTTCGCAGTCCAGGTATATCGACACTGTACTGAAAAGATTCAGTATGGAAGATTCAAAGCGCGGTAATCTACCGGCTTGTCACGGAATCACCCTCTCCAAAGAAATGTCTCCCAAAACTGATTTGGAAAGGGAACACATGTCTATTATACCCTACGCTTCTGCGGTAGGCTCTATAATGTATGCGATGTTGTGTACCAGACCAGATGTAGCTTACGCACTGAGTGTGGTAAGCCGGTATCAGTCAGACCCAGGGGAGAAACACTGGATAGCAGTAAAGAACATTCTCAAGTACCTGAGGAGGACTAAGGAGATGTTCTTGGTTTACGGCGGAAAAGACCTCAGGTTGGAGGCCTTTGCTGATTCCGGCTTCCAGAGTGATAAGGACGATTCCAAGTCCATGTCGGGATATGTCTTTACCCTCAATGGAGGGGCGGTGTGCTGGAAGAGCTCCAAGCAGGACACCGTTGCTGACTCGACGATGGAAGCGGAGTATATAGCTGCTTGCGATGCCGCAAAAGAAGCAGTCTGGATGAAGAAGTTCCTAACAGAACTTCAGGTGGTTCCTACCATAGTTGATCCAATACCTCTGTATTGCGACAACAACGGAGCTATAGCTTTAGCGAAGGAACCAAGGTCCCATCAGAAGTCCAGACACATCTTGAGGCGGTATCACCTGATCAGGGAGATCATTGATCGTCAGGAGATCGAGGTTCGGAGAGTTGCTTCAGAAGAGAACATTGCTGATCCATTCACGAAGGCCCTTCCTCAGATTCAGTTCGAGAGGCTACTCGAGATCATTGGTCTACGATATGCCAGTACATGGCCCTAGTGCAAGTGGGAGATTGTTAGTGTTTATGCCCTAGAAGGCCATTACTGTATCATACTAGCTTGTATATTACTTAATGGAAGCTTGGGATATTCACATGTATATAACAGTCTTGCTAAACATGGTAGTATGCTACTTGGTTTTTCTATCTTAATATGTGAGTATACGTATTGATAGAGCTCTTAGGATCTTGCTTGTCTACCAGCGTTGTGATGGCAGTCACACTAGTGGGGGCTGGGTAGTCTACAAGCACATCCTTATTCAGGTCCCTGGTCGTTGGATTATCGAGACAGAGCATCGATACTCCGGAGTAGACTAGTGTGTACGCTTCTCATCCCAGTTGGGGAGATGGTCTGTCCCACAGCCGTCAGTACGTCGTACTGGAGATAGTATACAGGTGCTCGTTAGGTTACGGGTACACCGGACAGGACTCACAGGGAACTGTTGGTTGGTTTGATACCAGTCGTCAGTAAACAGTTCCCAGGTGACATGAGTACAGCGTAGTCCGCAGACTTGACACTGCTACTTCGCCTCGAGTGTGTCCCACTGTTCTTAGATTGCTACCCTACCACGGCTCATAAGAGTCGTGCAAACAGGTAGCAGTTGGGTGCAGTCCCGAGCACTTGGAGGCAGTGGCAGTTAGACAGGATTCGTCCCTCCCGGTATTGGGAGTAGATATCGTGCTGTGTCAGAGAGCCATTACGCAAAGTCCCTGGCCAGGGCAAGCGAGATTTGCTGGTAGGTTCCAGCAGTTTCTCATGGTGTAATGGGCTTCACTCCGACACGACTTATACCGCTATTAGGGGACTGACGCTTGCCGCCCCCCTAGGCCCGATATGCGATAGTCTTGGACGAACGGACCGGACTGTATGGAGATTGTCACATCAGACTCAGTAGGAGTTCGGATGGGTTTACTCATCGGCCTTCTTATCGACAACTACCTGGGGACCGTTACGTACAGCTAGTGCCGCTTGCGGTCTGTGGTTAAACCCACTGCCAGCGTAGTAGTCGAGTCTCTAGAGTCCCACACAGAGAGTTTCCTACTCCAGGCGAAACGATATAGAGGTTGCATGGTTTTGCGACAAAGGGTTCGGACGCATACGTGCGTTTACGCGCGTACGACTTTCGGACAGTTTTTACCAGTCGGCTTTGGTTTAAGCCAGTTACTGGTATCCGGTTATTGGATTTATACAGTCTAAAGTTTTTCCGTATTTTTACGGATCGGAGGGGCGTTCTCGTAATTACTCGAGAAGCTTCTAGAAGATGTGACTAAGGAGGTTTCTTTTGGATAAGAGAGTGAGTCATGGTGGTGATTCATTCACTTCATTAATGCACATTTATTGCTTAATGACTCATGCTTATGAATCATCACAAGATATTTTATGAAGCATGCTTATTCATTTCCTTTATTGATTATTCTAAAATAAGAATGCTTCATAATATTATGATACACTCTCTCTCTTCTCTCATTATCTTATCTCACATTCTCTCTCCTCAAGCTCTCATCTTCAAACCCTAATCTTTAATCCTCATGTGTTGAGATCAAAGGATTAGTTAGACTAAACAATCCATAACCTTCACTCTTTATCATCCTTTCATCTTTGATTAGCAATCAAAGTTGATTAGTTACCTCAAGTTAGAGGTTTAGCTTGGAGTTTCGCTCTCGGGTGGATCGTCTACTACCTAGAGAAGGTCGTGGAGAACAAAGGAGGACGTAAAGAAGAAGGACCGGTTTCATTAGGTATAATCCCTAATCACTTGTGAAAAGAAACTCATAGGATACGGTTATTTAGAGTTTAGCTTCGATTTAAGCGGTTAGTCGATGTTCGTTCCTTAAACTTGATCGTTTTTGTAAAATCCGCCTCCCCACAAGTACTGGGGTGTACTACATCGACTTACATAGAATAGTTGACTTGTGATCGAGATATGAGAGAAGATATGTTAAGATATTTATAATAGGTCTCATTGGGCGATGTATACTTCTTTATGATGATATGTGTTGATGACATCGGTTTGTATGAGGCTGTAGATCAGTAGTCGGATCATGATTATATTGATGATATCAGTATTGTACTAGACGTAGATCAGTACCCTGGATTATGACCTTTGATAAAGAGGGTACCAGATGAATAATGTGATGAATGTGATTTTGACCCGTACCCAGATTTGGGATGCCGTACGACGGATTTACGTACGAGCTATATAATGATAATGGATCCGCACTCTTGACTCGGGGATGTCTTATTACAGATATTGTATCGGATGTGATACTATCGAGGCGGGATCACCGACTAATATATATATATATATATATATATATATATATATGTATGTATGTATGTATCGACTCAGATGTTAGGCGGTTTCCTAACCTTTAGTTCAGCTTGTTAGCTCAGCCCTATAGTTTAGTGTAGTTGTTAGACTAGATTAGATTCCAACCTATTTTAAAAACTAACGAATCGTGGGTATTTTGAAAGACAGGCCAAGGGATTATACGGATATTTCAAAGAACGCATCTTTTCTTAAAAACACCGTAGCCCTTATTTTCAAAACCCCGTGATTCGTGTTATTTCAAAAGGCACTACTGTACGACTTATATTTATTTTAAATGCAGATTAGTTATCGTTGTGTCTAGTATTAAGCTCCCGCACATTATTGTTGTTCGCTCCGCATCGCATACTTATATTCTGATTCATATACCATTATTGATATCATGCTGTTACGACACCGGCACCATTACCGATGATGCGTATGTTCCGCGTACACTTACTTGCCGGCTCACACACATCATAATCGGTAATTGCCATGTCACGTACACTATAGAGAATACTATTTCATTGACATAGCTTGTTAGCTAATAGCTTCGACATGATATTATTGTACTTGCTTTATATGCCAGTTTAGATATTGCAGTTATTACTGGCAACTTCATGCATATTGTTATTCACGGTTATGCCGCATTCATGGATTTTTATGCCTATATTCACTGTTTTACGTGCTATTGGTGATTTGGATTCGGATTTTTATGAGATTTCCTGGATTTGGGGGAAAACCGCAAGAACGTATATAAACTTCTTCTCTCTCTCTTTTAAAAAAATGAAAAGTGCGGTTTTCCCATGATGTATGAGTCATCCACCATGAGTTTTCATGATTGCAGATAGATTTCGAGACCCGATTCGAGGAGTTGGATGAACCGTCTCGGGTACATGGTGGACCCGGTAAGGAACCCCGGGGTGAGAAGTTCGCAGATGATGGCGTTGAGGCTGGCAGGGGAAGACTACTTACCGGTGATCTTATCTGACGCGTCGGATATCCGGAGGATACCGACGTGGTCTTGGGATTGATGTTAGGGGCCGGTCTGGACTGACGGCGCCTTAGATAGTGAGATTGAGACACTAAGATATTGAGATATTGGGATTTATGTTTTGTGTCGATGCTAGACACTATTTATGCTGACTTCATTTATGATATTACGTTTTAAATATACAGAAATCTCACTAAGTTATGAAATTAGTTTCTTCATTTTCATGTATTCTGTTTTCATGCATTCATACTCCATCCATATGATATATTGCTACCTGAGGCACTGACACGGGCACATGGGATTACACTTGGGTTAGATATTTGCCCTTGCCACCTTTTCATGCTTCAGACTTATATTTTGAGGATATATTATGATCGTAGGACCTAGGATTGCGTTATTCATGCGATTTCTGTTCGTAGATGTTTTCTACTCACCCCCGTTGTGCCACAGTTCCTTGCAGGTTTTGTTACGGCTTTGCTGGCATACTGTTCCTTCTGGGTGATTGCTTGGGTAGGTGGGTTCGTTGCATCAGGACCACCATTGTTTATTATTATTTCAGTTGTATCTAGAAACTCAATCAACCATATTGTATAATTGAGAGAGATAGAAACCAGACCTGTTATTCTTTCGACCTTAGAGTCGCGCGTTGTATTATTATGTTTTTTTCTTGTTGTTTTGAGTTTCTTTTGAGTTTTGATCCTCGCCCTTGGCGTTGTATATTATATTGCTTGTGTGGTTGTGACCGTCGATTGACGAAGAGCTAGCTCCCGCTTGGGGATGCCTTTTTATTCATTTCGTATACTATTCATGTTGTATCCCGTTTGGGGGCCAGTTTTTACAAAGGAGACTCTGCCGAAATTTTCAGGAAATACTTGATGTTTTTTAAAAATGCATAATTCGGCTTATGCTATTAAAACTACTTGCTAAGTTGGTTTTTCCTTCACTCTACTGCTTCTTTAGTTTTGATTTCTGGGTTTTGGCTCACTTAGATTACGTACGCCTCGAGACGTCCGTAATTTAAGTGACGGTCATGTTCCGTACTTTTCGGGTCGTGACAATAACCGAGCAATGTCACAAGTCGCGAGAATAGAATGTGGTATCACATACGCGCATTAATCTCGGTCCCGTACATATCACATATGTGCTCCTACTCCGTTTCGCATGACGAGGAACATCTGTGTAGGACTCTAAAGACTCGTCAATACGCCGGCGGTAGGTGATGATCATATCAAACACCCATAAGCCGCAAACGGTCTGCTAAACGTAATGGCCACCCGGGTATTGAACGATCAGAAGATCAAAAATCAAGCCTGCTCATACTTCTGCGAATCCAATCAGTAACACGACCGTACAATCCGGTCTCTTCATCTGATATGTCGCATATAACGGCCTGGGGTGGTATAATGTCAGACCCCAATAGCCTGATAAGTCATGTCGATGCAAGGTCCATAACGGTTCGAGAAACTACTGATAACACTTACCAGTAAATCTCAGCAACCCTGGCCAGGGATTTCCTATTATGGCCAATCGAGCATAGCGCAACATCAACTCCCAATACCGGGAGAGACGAAACCCCTCCGATCGCTCATTGCCTCCATGTGACTCGGGACAGTACCCAAAAACCACCTTTTTGCACGATCTCTTGACCGTGGTATGGTGGAAATCAAAGCACGGTGGGAATCACACAAGACTCTATAACGATCTCGGGTTTACAGACTAACCTGTAACAGTGTCACCAGAGAACTGATATCCGATGATAGGTATAATACCATCTAGAAGTTCTCGGCGAGTCCGTCCAGTGTACCCAGTCTCCACTGAGCACCCGTATACCTTCTCTGATGTCAAGTACTAATGGATGTGAGATCATCCATCGCCCATCATATGGGTCGAAAAGCGTATACGCTAGTCTACTCTGGAGTATCGATGCCCTGTCTCGATACTCCCACGACTAGGAACATTTGAAAGATGTACTTACCGACTACCCTGTCCCCACTAGTATGATCTGCATCATAATCCTGGTAGTCAAGTACTCATCCTAAGGGCTTTATCAATATGTAATAGAGAGACAATAAGTGTACATGTTAAGATAAAGTGCAACCAGATAGCATACTATCATGTCGAGCAAGAATGTCCTACCTATATATATCCAAGCATCCACTACAATATACATCACATGTACTGTAATGGCCTCTAGGGCATACATATAACTAACAATCTCACACTTGCACTAAGGCCATCTGTTGTAGTATCCAATACCCAACAATATAGCAGTGGTTGTAGTATCCCATACTCAACCATCCTATAAAAGTCTCTCTAGGGGTAGGGCCTTTGTGAGTGGATCCGCCGTGTTATCCTTTGCGTCAACTCTCTTAACCTTGATCCCTTGGAGATCTACCATCTCCTTGATCAGGTGATACTTGCCTCAGAATATGTCTGGAACGCTAATGGGACCGTTGTTCCTAGGCTAAAGCCACAACTCCATTGTAGTCACAATAACAGTTATTGGACGATCAATGGAAGGAACCATGTTCATCTCATGAACAAGAAATGCCCAGACAGCCATTTTGGTAGTATCGTTGGTAGCAATGTATTCGGCCTTTATCGTCTAGTATACCACGGTATCTAGCTTGGAACTCTTCCGACATACCGTCCCTCTACTGAGGGTAAAGACAATGCCTGCGACTGACTCTCAATCAAACTTATCGCTGTGGAAGCTGGAACCAAGAACTTTCTTTTAGTGCTTCTCAAGTACTTAAGAATGTCCCCCACAGCTGTCCAGTGATTCTCCCAAGATCCGATTGATTCCTGATCACTACACCAAATAAGTCATCTACATCTGGTCTGGTACATAACATCGCACACATGATAGAGCCTACTGCCGAAGCATAGGGTATCTCTTCCACGCAAGCTCTCTCCAAATCAGTCTCGGAAGACATCCTTTTAGAGAGAGAGATTCCCGAGTAAGTGGGCGAACCACCACGCTTAGAATCCTTCATACTAAACCCCTTTAGTATGGTGTTAATGTACCTGGATTTGGGACACTACAAACATCCACTTAGATCTATCACCATAGATCATAATCCACAAGATGTAATAGGTATCATCCAGATCTTCCATGGAGAATCCTCTTGATAAGAGGAGCTTGACCGGGTGTAGCAAAGGAAACCATTTCCTATCAAGAGTATGTTATCTACGTACAATACGTGGAAAACAACCTTACTCTCTACTACCTTCTTGTATATACAAGGTTTATCTATCTTTTTGATGAAGTCAAACTTTTTGACTGTCACATCAAAACAGATGTTCCAACTCCGCGATGCTTGCATTGATCCTGATGGACTTAAGCATAGCTTTGAAGGTCTCAACTTTTACATTTACACTAATAATCTTCTCAAGATCCATTTGATCCCAATGGGTTTTACCTCTTCAGGTGCAACATGCAAAGTCATACTTTGTTGGTGTACATTGATTCCATCTTTGATCGCATAGAATCCAGCCATTTCATAGAGTCCCTACTCGTGATGGCCTGCCTGAACCTGGTTAGGCCATCATCTCATGATGAAATCCTCGCTCCCACTGTCACCGAGAAGACCGTAGTATCTCTCAAGTGGATGAGGAACCCTACCAGATTCGCGGAGAGGCTGAGGTTCGTTGGAGACTATTGAATCCTTTGGTTCCACTAAATCATCAGCTGTTAGTTTGTCAAGCAGGAACTCCTTCCAGTTCTACCTCATGGCCAGTAATTTCTTCACAAGAAATTCCTTTTTCTAAAAAGGTGGCATGCTGAGAAATAAAACACCTTTTGCTCCTCAGAGTGGTAGAAGATATTCCCTCACAAATGTTTGGGATATCCTAACAAACTTATAGAACTGACCTCGCCTCGAACTTGTCCGGATTCTGGTTTTCAACATAGGCCGGACAACCCCATATCTTAACTAGTTTAAGACATGGTCTCTTCCCATACCATATCTCATATGGAGTGGTAGGCATTGATTTGGACGGAACCACATTCAGTAGGTATACAGCTTCTCAAGTGCATAACACCCAAAAGGAAACAGGTAACTCAGCAATACTCATCATAGAGCGCATCATATCTCATAGGGTGCGATACCTCTGCCCCGATACACCGTTGTACCGTGGTGAACACGAAGGAGTAAGCTGAGAGGGAATCACATTCTCCTTTTAGAAACTCCAGGAACTCCATGCGCAAGTATTCACCTCCTCGATCACATCGTAGGACTTAATACTTTTACCCATCTGGTTCTCAAGTTCAAGCTTATATTCCTTGAATTTCTCAAAAGTTTCAGACTTGTGTTTCAACAGGATCATATGTCCGAATCCTGAAAAAAGATTAGTGAATATAATGATGTATGAAGAACCAACCTTGGCATTTGTAGACATAGGACCGTATAGATCATCATGTATCTGTCCCAAGTGTTCAATAACTCTTTCTCTGTTTCCAGTAAACAGAGTATTGGTCATTTCACTTTTGAGATAAGACTGGAAAGTAGCATAAGATGAAAATTCGAACAGATTCTAATATTCATCCTTAATGTAACTTTAGCTAGTCGTGTTGCATTGATATGACCTGGTCTATAATGCCTCAAGAAGGATTCATTCATTTCTGAACTACTCCTCTTATTTGTGTTCTATTTACTTTGAACTTAGGTTTGATTTAGAACGTATATGATATTATATAACGTGCCTGATCGAATCAACTCTTGATTCAGGAAAATGTTCACAACATTATCCTCCAATACAGAATTATATCCTTCTTTAATTCATTAAAGAAACCGATGTAATGTTCTATATCAGGTTCGGTATGTAATAACATTCGTTCATAATCAATGTATTAATACAAGGTGATATTTGCCAACTGACTTGGCAACAATAATTGCACCATTCTATAACACTTAGAGACATATCACCCAATCTCAGTTCTCTATCTATCTGTATCCCATGTAACATATTACATATGCGGGATCCTGATCCGGTATCACATACCCAGGACGTAGAGGATACAGAGAAACGGTTCTCGGTAAAGAACACACCCGAAGAATATGCATCAACATGCTCATTCCTCGATTGGGTAGCATGGGAATCCGGATATTCCCCTATTTTCTGCTAAGACTTATAACAATTATAAGAAATAACGGAACCAACGTTCCCTAGCTCAGTATAATAAGCAGGTTCGGTTAATGCATCCCTATTATTATCTTGATTAAGGAGTGAAATGGTCACTACCAGGAGAGAGAGAGAGAAGAAAACACTCTGTGTGCACTCTTTCAAGATTAGATTGTTTATTATTTTATCTAATCAGGATGGCTCCCACTGTTTTTATCAAATCTTCCTTCAAACCCTAAAAGTTAAGACTAGCCGGGATTAATTACACCCTACAAGTTCGCCAATCTTTCAGTCAGGCCAGTGTCGGTATTTTGAGGGAGGCTCCCCTTGCTTTCGCACGGACCTAATTAAAATAAACTACGTTTTCCCATGGCCCCGTTAACACCTTTCTACACACCTACTTGATCGGCTAATGGTAATGTGTAAAACTCTCCCAGGAGTAACTCTTACTCGCAGTGGCTATTGGGATCCAACTATCTCATAGAAGGTATGCAATCTCATTACAAATTTCAACACTTGAAATTCCCGATAATATTTTTCCCGTAGCTTCCTATGACCTCGACGAAGGCCAACAAACCATAGGCCGCTAATCAAGTTCAACCCGTACGTTTCATGATTGAATTAAATCCACCCGCACGACCCTTGACGAAGGCCAACAAAGTCGCACGACTACCCTAATCCAACCGCATCTCATGCTTTAGCAGATAAGCACTAGTTAGCTACCGCACACTACGCCTTGACGAAGGCCAAAAAACGTAGCACAAATACTAAGTAGCACTTATCAGAAATGACGGAGGGCTACGACAGGTTTTTAAGAAAACCCTTTGCGTAATGAACTTAATCTCGATGTGGAATCGAGTGATTTTTGAAAAAGGAGTGTTTTTTAGGCTTTTACTAGTTTCTCTAAAGTGGTCACTCCCGGTGAAGAAATCTCAGCTCTTTCCTTATCGAATAAGGTGCAGGATATTTCACAAATACCACTATGCAAAGAAAAAACTATAGAAGCAATCAAAAGACAAACTGAGTGGGTTGTAGCATCTGCCAGTTTCGCTAAAGAGGTCACTCTCGGTGAAGGGATCTCGGCTCTTTACTTATCGAATAATGTGCTGGATATTCTACAAGGAATACCGCTATGCAAAGCAAGAACTAGAGCTACCAGGTTTTAAACAAGTTTCTACAATATCTTTAGGTTTCTTTTATTTCATTAATCTCATTACTGAAGTCCTATCTTTTATGCTTCCCAAGCATCACATATGAAACGAAAGCAGCAATATTAATTATATCTCATATATATAATATAGGCATTCGTCTCAGAACATATGTAGTGATCACATCACAAAATATCAGCAGCAGAAGAATCACATATGAAATATTGGATATACTAGAAATTCCGTGTTTTAATTTAAGCCAGTATAAAACACGGAATCCACGGTCGTGATGAATAGCCAAACCCCATCCCTAGACCCCTATGAGAGCGGCAAGCAACCCTACCAATTCTAGAGTTAGGAGACCCGGTATCGACTCCTCGAGATGGTCTCCCACTGGACCGTAGAACCCGGTTGCTTGTGCTCCCCGCCTTGGGTCTATCCTAATGCGGAAAAGTAAATAATATACATCAATGGTGACATCATCCTCAACCCGGAAGTGCCCCAATAAAAGAATATTACATACAAGCTTTTACATGAATGAAAATGAAAAACTCTCATCTCACATAAAAAAAACCCGGCAATTTAGAACACGACGATCCAATATAACATATCACAGTAACACATAACATCACATGTCATCAACGTAAGTAAATATGCATATCCCAATTGTCGTTGACATATAGCAACGAAACCGATGATACACCACATATTACACTTACGGTCGCACAAAAGAAAGTAAAAAACTACAACAATTGGAATCCGCAACCACCTTAAACATCATAAACCCAATGTATCGTATATTTTGGATTTCATGCCCAATAAAATGAATTCCTTAGACATCAAATGCCAAACAATTATAAACCCCGCATTTTAGTCTCGATATTGAAAACACTTTCCAATGACCTGTCGGGTAATTCAACAAGATTCCCGATAACCTGATCGAATGCTCGTCGGAAACTTTAGTAGACGGCCGCACCCCTGATGCCGTCGACGAAGTGCACTAAAGCGGAACACCGCGGCTGCGAGCACCCGAGCGGATGCTTTTGGCGACAGGGATCTCCTACAGTCACTTGGTCGGGGCTATGGGGCGTGGCTATCTAGTAAGGTTACCCGGCGAGAATCCGCGTACACTACGTAATTGCGACGGACTTTTGATCCACATCGAAATTCCATGGCAACCGATCAAATGAGACTAAACTGCTAGATTTATAAAATTCAAACAAGTTATCTCATAACTACATTTGTGGATTCCAAATATTGTATCACAATCACAGATAGCTAGACGAAGTTAAACTTTTCTATCGAATAAGCACGCACTCAAAATTCCCAACAAGCTCAACTCTTGGGCGGAGTTCAAAAGGTACCCAGAACAGCCACAGCTCCTATGAACTAGCCGTAGAAGGGTCAACCAAAGCCTCACCTGTGGCACCGCTGAACTACCACAAACCCTAGGGTTTGATGGCGGTTCTGACGGTCACAGAATCGAGTTAGGGTTTCGTTCTTCTAGAGAGTCCACAGAATCGCTTGCAAGATTTTCTGTAAATTTTAAACTCGGAAAAAATCCAACTCTTGAAAAATTTCAGCGAGGGAAAAATTGGGTTATTGATATCCGTACGAACCTTTTAACATCGTCTAAATAACCCGAATACATGTTAGGATTACGATTACGAAACACTCCAAATTGCCTTAGCAGAAAGTTCACATCACATGCAAATTTAGCAAACACAAACAACACCTGAAACACCAAAACCCAGAGACTGGAACACACAAAAAATTTGAAGCCCAGACTCCACTGAAAAAACCGAGCACACCGGATTTTTACTGATTGTGGCCGGCCAAAATGCTTCAAATTTCTTCTGTGTTCATGTCATATCACATATAACATTCTGCAGTTGTTTAAAAATTTTTTAGAGCCGTTTAAAAATTCGACAGAAACTAGGTCATTGTACCGGGAGTTTTGGAGTAGTTTCGGTTTCGTAATCCTAGCAAACATCGTCTAATTTTCTAGCATGGCTCTGATACCACTGTAAGGTTTTCTAGCACGGCAACAAGGTTTCGGGAGGCATAGTCCATGCCAATTTCAAAAATTTGCCGTTCTAGCTAACCCTAACCCTAGAATCGTTACTAGAAAATCCGACGAATAAACATGTAAACTACTTTACATACAAAGTGAATGCGGAATACAACCTTTATAGACCGGTCCTTCACATCTAAAGCTCCATGTCGTAGTCCCTTCGCTGCAAGTTGTGAAGACCCGGACTCTAGTAAGGGTTCACATGTAGAAACGAACAAGGTTGCTCAATGTCTTTGAGGCCGAAGATGATCTACGCCGAGGAGACTCGAGATCATGCTACCTCTTCACTAATGGTGAGATTAGTGAAGCAAACACCCTAAACTAAATGGCTAATAGTATAGGATGATGAATCAGGAAGTGGTCTCACTTTAGTTTTATTTTTCTCACAATATTTCTCCACATCTCAAAACCCTAGAAAGCTTTTTGAGCTCATAAAGAAGATGAAGAATGAAGAAGAGAGTGTGAACTCATCATGAGGTTAGAAATACAACCATGGTGAGTTAATGTCATGCCTAACTCATGTAGAGAATAAACCATGGCTCGTGGTTAAGGTCGGGTTAACAAATATCTTAAGAAAGACAAACAAGTGGACTTGGTCAATGTTCTACAAGTTTCATCCAAGCTTGAAACATTATCCACTAATTTGTAATAACTTAATGATAAATATTAACCATAACAAAAACCCTAGGATGGTATAAGTCTCATACATCCTTGTTGCATATGTAACCTAGCATGACACATGAATATATATCACATATATATTTATGCGTAAAAAGAAAACAATACATATATCACATATATGTAAAGTGTATCAAATGTGAGAAAAAGAATTACTTAAGTGAGCTAATATTAGTTAATGTAATGTAATATATCAAATATATAATTATACATTAAATTATTAAATCAACTCTTGATTTAATAATCCGGCTATATCATATATAACCGAATAATATCAAATGTAACAACTTATCGAATCAACACTTGATCCGATAACTTGGCTATATCACATATAACCGACCAATGTCACAAGTCGCGAGAATAGAATGCGGTATCACATACGTGCATTAATCGCAGTCCCGCATATATCACATATGTCATGACCCGAAATAGCCCGTGACTGGCACTTGAATCATATGAAGTCTACAGGACCACATCTAATTCAAGTAAGCCAAAAGCCCAGAAATCTAAAACCATTTTAGGTAAGAAGAAACTTATTTTAAAACGAGTAGTTTAATAGCATAAGACGAATTATGCGTTTTTAAAACATCAAGAATTTTCTGAAAATTTCGGCACAGTTTCCTTTGTAAATACTGGCCCCGAACGGGGTACAACAAGATAAATATATACATGAATGATAAAAGGCATCCCCAAGTGGGAGCTAGCTCTTCGTCAATCGACGGTCACAACCACGCAAGCAATATAATATACAACGCCAAAGGGCGAGAAAAAACTGAAAAGGAAACTCAAAAAAACATGAAATTCATAGTAATACAACGCGCGACTCTAAGGTCGAAAGAATAACAACTCTATCCTCTAAGTCTGAAATAAATACATGTTTGGTTGATGGAGTTTCTAGATATAAATGAATATAAATACAGTACAATAGTGGTCAAGATACAAGTGAACCCACCTAGCAAGCAAATCACCCGGAAAAGAAGTAGTGTGCCAACAAAGCCGTAACGAAACCTGTACGGCAAAACCTGCAAGAAACTGTGGCACAACGGGGGTGACTTGCCAACTCGTGAGTAGAAAACGTCACAGAGCAGAAATCGTATGTATGACGCAACCCTAGGTCATACGATCAGTAATATCCTCAAATGATAATGTCTGAAGCAAGAAAAGGTGGCAAGGGTAAACATCTAAACATAAGTGTAATCCCAGTGCTCATGTCAGTGCCTCAGGTAGCAATGTATCATATGTATGAGGTATGAATGCAATGTAATGAAATGAGTGAGACAACTGTTTTCTACTTTTGATGAGATATCGTATGTATATAAATCGAATAACATAAATGAAATCAACAGGGAAATACGTGTCAAACATCGACACAAAACATAAATCCCAATATCTGAATATCCCAGGCTCCTGCTGCTCGGACTGACCTGTATCTTCAAAACTCGATACCTCAGTGTCTTAAATCTCAAATATCAATATCTCAGGCTCCAATAGGACGGATCAACCTATAACCATCTCATGACTCCGGCCGGTATCCTCCGGATAGTCAACGAGTCCAAATAATATCACCGGTAGGTAGTGCTCCCCTGCCAGGCTCATCGAATACAACTCGAACTTCTTACCTCGGGGTACCTTACCGGGCCCACCTGAAGGGTTACACTAGCGCCCCGGCCAACATCCGTGGCCAAATGCGGAACAAAAATTTCGTAGCGATAACGAACTTGGCACTAGAATAAACCTTAACCCGGATCTTTACCATAAACTTAACTAGCAAAAGAAGTGTTCTATCTACTATGATAGAAAGTTATACCTAGTTCTTGAACTCCTTCTCTTCTTGTTGTGGTCCTCCTTGTTGTTGGCTCCTTGGAGTGGTGTAGACGGCTCCTCCTCCTCGTCTTCTCTTTGCCGAAGAAAGATCCACCCGAAGGCCTCTACCTTGAGCTCCTACCTAAACCAAGATGTAACTAGAGTTCTTGGCTTGCTAGACGAAGAACCCTTGAATGAATAGAGAGGTGTTTTGATGGTTTTATCTCATAAAGCTTGGATTTTCAACACATGAAACACTTAAGCTTTTGAGAGAGAGGAAGAGGGAGAGCAATGCAAGAGAGAGAATGAGCATAAGAGAATGAGAAGAGAATTACAACCATGCTCTCATATGAGAGAATATGAGAATAATAATAATAATTAGGAAAATTGTGATGGTTAGTTGATATGACCATTATCATTTCACATTTAATGCTAATTGCAAGCTTCAAGAAGCATCTTGCAAAAGAAATGAGCATGGTCAAATGGTCAACAAAAGTCAAATGGTCAACCAAACCTCAACCATGGCACAATTATCCTTAATTAATATTATTAATCATATTTCTCATTCTCATTAGGGTTTAGAAAAAGTCAACGGTCAAAAACCCTAATGAGATTCCTCTGCCTCTGTCAACTGTGCATACACACCCGCATCCGTGTTCCGAGGAACACGAATACAATGAGATAAAACCAATCCCAAAACAAATACTAGGATCTGGCTTAAACCAAAGCCCGCTAGTAATAACTGCCCGGACACCAAACGTGCACAAGTGCGCGGATGTGAACGAACCCCGTCGCAAAACCATGCGACCTCAACTCTGTTTTTCCCAAAGGCGAACAACCCTCTGTGTGGGGCTTTAAAGACTCGACACTACGCTGGCAGTGGGTTTAACCACCGGCCGCAAGCGGTACTAGCTGTACGTAACGGTCCCTAGGTAGATGCCGATAAGAAGACCGATGAGGTAAACCCATCCGAACTCCTACTGGGCCTGAATGTCACAATCTCCGTACAGTCAGGTCTGTTCGTCTAAGAGTATCGCATGTCGGGTCTAAGGGGGTGGTAAACGTCAGACCCCTAATAGCGGTACAAGTCGTGTCGAATTGTAACCCAGAACACCCTGAGAAACTACTGGAAACACTACCAATAAATCTCGCTTGCCCTGGCCAGGGACGACTATGTGTAATGGATCTCCTAGACACAGCGCGATATCAACTCCCAATACCGGGAGGGACAAATCCTGTCTAACCGTCACTGCCTCTAAGTGCTTCGGGACTGCACCCAACTACTACCTATTTGCACGACTCAATAGAGCCGTGGTAGGGTAGTAAGTTAAGAACAGTGGGAACACACTCGAGGCGAAGTGACAGTGTCAAGTCAACGGACTAAACTGTTCTCATGTCACCTGAGAACTGTTAACTGACGATAGGTATAATACAAACCAACAGGTCCCGATGAGTCATGTCCAGTGTACTCGTAACCTAACGTGCACCTGCATACTATCTCCAGTACGACGTACTGATGGCTACGGGACAGACCATCTCCCCTGCTGGGATAAGAAGCGTATGCACCAGTCTACTCTGGAGTATCGATGCCTTGTCTCGATAATCCTACGAATAGGGACCAAAATAAGGATGTTCTTATAAACTACACAGCCCCCACTAGTGTGATCGCCATCACAATGCCGGTAGTCAAGCAAAGATCCTAAGGGCTCCATCAATATGTATTAGCGATATGTTAAAAGAAACATATACACATATTAAGATAGAAACAAACCAAGTAGCATACTACTATATCGAGCAAGACTGTCGTAATTCCGTGTATATATCCCAAGCTTCCAAAATGTATTATACAAACTAGTACTATACAATAATGGTCTCTAGGGCATATATATCCAACAATCTCCCACTTGCACTAAAGGCCAGTAATTGGTGTACCGCATACCCAACGTCTGCACTAAGGCCAGTTGCTGGCGTAACGCATACCCAATAGCTCAAAAATTCGCTCGAACTGTGTTTGAGGGAGGGCCTTTGTGAATGGATCCGCCGTGTTTTCTTTAGTGTCCACTCTCCGTACCTCGATCTCCCGACGATCAATGATCTCCCTGATCATGTGATACAGCATTAAGATGTGTCTGGACTTCTGATGGGACCTTGGTTCCTTTGCTAAAGCTATAGCCCAATTGTTATCACAATACAAAGGTATTGGGTCAACAATGGACGGAACCACCTGAAGTTCACTAATGAACTTCTTCATCCAGACCGCCTCTTTTGCGGCATCGCTTGCAGCAATGTATTCAGCCTCCATCGTCGAGTCTGCGATGGTATCCTGTTTGGAACTCCTCCAACACACCGCCCCTCCGTTGAGGGTAAACACAAAACCCGAGACAGACTTGCTGTCATCCTTATCCCTTTGGAAGCTTGAATCGGTAAAGGACTCAACCCTGAGGTCTCCATTACCGTAAACCAGGAACATCTCCTTAGTCCTTCTCAGGTACTTGAGAATGTTCTTCACTGCCGTCCAGTGGTTCTCACCTGGGTCTGACTGATACCGGCTCACCACGCTCAGTGCGTAAGCTACATATGGCCTTGTACATAGCATCGCATACATTATAGATCCTACCGCTGAAGCGTAGGGTATAGTGCTCATGCGAACCCTCTCCTCGTCAGTCTTGGGAGACATCTTCTTGGATAGGGTGATTCCGTGCAAAGCTGGTATATTACCGCGTTTGGAATCTTCCATACTAAATCTCTTTAGTATGGTCTCTATGTACCTGGACTGCGAAAGTCCCAGTAATCTCTTGGATCTATCTCTGTAGATCCTGATCCCCGGTATGCATGTGGCATCATCCAGGTCCTTCATGGAGAACCGTTGTGACAAGAATAGCTTGACTGATTGTAGCATAGGAATGTCATTTAGGAATGTCATTTCCTATCAAAATAATGCCGTCCACGTACAAGACTAGGAATACGACAGTTCGTCATACAATCTTCTTATAAATACAAGGCCCATCTTCGTTCTTGATGAAATCAAATTCCTTGATTGCTTCATCAAAACAGATGTTCCAGCTCCGTGATGCCTGCTTTAGTCCATAAATGGATTTAAACAATTTGCACACCTTACCGCTGCTCCCACTATCTACAAAACCATCAGGCTGATCCATATAAACACACTCTTCTAAACTTCTGTTTAGAAAAGCATAGTCATGGAAAGCAGCAATGACAAGTAGGATTCGAATGGATTTGAGCATAGCCACTAGAGAAAAAGTTTCGTCATAATCCACACCAGGTCTTTGACGAAATCCTTTTGCAACAAGTCTAGCCTTATAGGTTTCCACCTGCCCATCTACACCAAGTTTCCTTTTGTAGATCCATTTGCATCCAACGGGTTTTACCCCAGGTGGAGCAATATCCAAGGTCCACACATTATTGGTGTACATGGACTACATTTCGGATCGCATAGCATCCAGCCACTTATCAGAGTCCCTACTGATAATGGCCTTCCTGAAACTGGTAGGGTCATCTTCTTCCAAGATGCAATCCTCTCGATCCCCGTCTATGAGAAAACCGTAGTATCTCTCGGGCGGATGAGAAATCCTACCAGATCTGTGGAGTGGCTGAGGTTCGTTTCGGGTTATTGAATCCTGAGGTTCTGTAAAATCTTCAGTTTCCTTTTGTGGTCGCTGAATTTCTTCCATTTCTACCGAACTCCCATTAGTTTCTTTTGCAAGAAATTGCCACTCTAAAAAAGTGGCGTGGCGAGATACAAACACCTTCTGTACCTCGGTGTGGTAGAACAGATATCCTATAGAGTTTTTAGGATATCCCACAAATTTACATAGAACTGAACGTGCCTGAAGTTTGTCCGGATTTTGTACTTTTACATAGGCCGGACAACCCCATATCTTAATGCGCTTAAGATACGGCCTTTTACCATTCCATATCTCGAATGGTGTCTTAGGAACTGATTTAGACGGAACATCATTCAAGAGATATGCTGCTGTCAAAAGCGCATGTCCCCAAAATGAAAGAGACAACTCGGCACTACTCATCATAGAGCGAACCATATCCAATACGGTACGATTCCTCCGCTCCGATACACCGTTGTGCTGTGGTGTATAAGGAGGAGTAAGCTGAGAGAGAATTCCATTCTCTTTTAAGTAATCTAGGAATTCCGTGCTTAAGTACTCCCCTCCTTTATCTGATCGGAGGATCTTGATACTTTTTCCAGTCTGGTTCTCTATCTCGTTTCTGAATTCCTTGAATTTCTCAAAAACTTCAGATTTGTGTTTCATAAGATACACATATCCGAATCTAGAGAGATCGTCAGTGAATGTGATGAAGTACGAGAATCCACCCCTTGCATGTATAGGCATCGGACCACATACATCACTGTGTATGAGTCCCAAGAGCTCTGTTGCTCTTTCTCCATGTCCGGTGAACGGAGATTTGGTCATCTTTCCTTTGAGACAAGACTGACAAGTTTCATAAGATGAAAACTCGAACGTATCCAAGAGTCCATCTTTATGTAACTTACTTAGTCTTTTCTCTCCGATATGACCAAGTCTACAATGCCATAAGTAGGATTCGTTCGTATCTGAACTCTTCCTCTTGCGTGTGTTTTGTATATTGAGAACTGTATTCTAATTTAGAACATAGATACCATTACACAGTGTACCTTCTGCAACCAGTACCTTATCAAGGTAAATGTTCATGATATTTCTATCAAGAACAAAGTTATATCCATCTTTATCGAGTAAAGACACTGATATTATGTTGCAAACTATGGAGGATACATAGTAGCAATTGTTCAAAATCATAGTATTGTCATTTGGCAACAGTAGGTGATATTCACCGACGGCTGCAGCATTAATTTGTGCTCCGTTCCCTACTCTGAGGGACATATCACCAGGTGCAACTTTCCTACTTTTTCTCAATCCCTGTAATAAATTACAGATATGAGATCCTGATCCGGTATCAAGTACCCAGGAGGTAGGGCTGACCGAAAAGCAGTTCTCAATTACAAGAACACCTGAAGTAGATGCAAAACTATGCTTCTTCTTCAACTGGGTCTCCTTTGAATCCATACAATTCTCTTTCCCTTGCTCATACTTATGACTGTTGTCGTAAGTTAGAGCCGAACTGACGTTCCCCAGTCCCGAATAAGAATTCAGATCGGTCAAGCGATACATTTTATTATCTTGATTAGGGCGTGAAATGGTTGCTACCTGGAGAGAGAGAAAAGAAACACTCAGCTTGCGCTCTTGCAAGATTAGATTGGTTTATTAATTTATATAATCAGGATGGCTCCCACTGTTTCCTCAAATTCTTCTTCAAACCTTAAAAGAAGAACTAGGGGATTAATCGCACGTCATAATACTTGCTTAACCTTTCAGCTAGGCTGGTGTTGGTACTTCGAGGGAAGTTTTCCAATGCTTTCGCAAAGTTGCTTAATTACATAACCTCTTTTCTCTGGAGGTGTAGCCCCGCTAACACCGTTCTAGAAACCTACTAGGTTTATAGCATTGATTGTTAAGTGAAATAATCTCCCGAGAGTAATCCAACTCATCGGTGGGACCGGGATCCAACTATCATTGTGTGATGACCAAGATGGAATCCACTCTAGTCACCACACTCCAGAAGGTATGCTAAATCTGCAAGTTTCCTGTATGTTTGAAACTCCCGATGTGGTTTTTACCCCTAGGACCCAAGTGACCTTGACTGAGCCAACATATCAAAGGATCCTAGTCAAGTTCAACCCGTCATTATCTTGATTGCATTAGACCCACCCGTACGAGTCCTTCACTGAGCCAAAATGACCGCACGACTGTCCCAACCAATCGTATTATATGCTACAGAAAAATATTACATAGCTACCGTACACTACGCCTCGGCTGAGCACAAAATACGTAGCACGAATACTAAGCAATACCAATCCGAAATGATGGAGGGCTACGGCTGGGTTTTGGCGAAAACCCGTTAACGTAATGAACTTGATATCGTTGAAGGAACCTGATAACCTTTTTAAAATATATAGTGGCGAAAACTTTTGCTAAAGAGGTCACTCCATGTGAAGGGATCTCAGCACTTTCCTCGTCGAATGAGGTGCAGGATATTCCAAACTGAATACCTCGATGCAAAGCAAGAATAATCGACTATAGTGAAGTTATTACTCTAAAGAAAAAATTTACTCAAGGGGTCACTCCCGGTGAAGGGATCTCGGCCCTTGCCTCGTCGAATGAGGTGTTGGATATTCTAAACTGAATACCACTGTGCAAAGCAAAAGAGAACGTCTGTAATGTCTGTTTTTAAAACTTGGTTCCAACAACATCTTTTTAGGTTTGTTTTACTTGAATTAATCAAAATTAATGTTTTCCCATCAAAATTATTAGTGTATATTCCCTAGAGGCCATTACTGTATCATACTAGTTTGTATATTACTTAATGGAAGCTTGGGATATTCAGCTTGTATAGACAATCTTGCTCAATATAGTAGTATGCTACTTGGTTTGTTTCTGCTTTAATGTGTATATATGTTTATTTTTGTATATCACCTATACACATTAGTGGAGCCCTTAGGAACTTTGCTTGATTACCAGCGTTATGATGGCAGTCACACTAGTGGGGGCTGGGTAATCCACAAGCACATCCTTATGCAGGTCCCTAGTCGTAGGACTATCAAGACAGGGCATCGATACTCTGGAGTAGACTGGCGTATGCGCTTCTCATCCTAGTGTGGGAGACGGTCTGTCCCACAGCCGTCAGAACGTCGTACTTGAGATAGTATGCGGGTGCTCGTTAGGTTATGAGTACACTGGACAAGACTCGTAGGGAACTGTTGGTTGGTACTACACCTATCGTTAGTTATCGGTTCCCAGGTGACATGAGTACAGCTTAGTCCGCTGACTTGACACTGTCACTTCGTCTCAAGTGTGTTCCCAGTGTATTTAGATTACTACCCTACCACGGCTTAAAGGAGTCGTGCAAACAGGTAGTAGTTGGGTGAAGTCCCGAAGCACTTGGAGGCAGTGACGGTTAGACAGGATTCGTCTCTCCCGGTATTGGGGGTTTACATCGCGCTGTGTCTAGGAGAGCCATTACACAAGTCATCCCTGGCCGGGGCAAGCGAGATATACTGGTAGGTTTCCAGTGTTATCTCAGGGTGTTTTGGGCTACACTCCGACATGACTTGTACCGCTATTAGGGGACTGACATTTACCGCCCCCTAGGCCCGCCATGCGATGTTATCAGACGAACAGACCGGACTGTACGGAGATTGTCACAACCAGGCTCAGTAGGAGTTCAGATGGGTTTCACCTCGTCCTTCTTCTTATCGGCATCTACCTGGGGACCGTTACGCACAGCTAGTGCCGCTTGCGGTCTGTGGTTAAACCCACTGCCAGCGTAGTGTCGAGTCTTTAGAGTCCCATATAGAAAGCTATTCGCCTTTAGGAAAAAGAGTAGAGGTCGCATGGTTTTGCGACAGGGTTCGGTCACATCCGTGCACTTCTGCACGTTTAGTGTCCGGACAGTTAACACTAGCGGGCTTTGGTTTAAGCCAGATCCTAGTGTACGTTTTGGGATTGGTTTTATCTTGTTTGTATTCGTGTTCCTCGGAACGCGGATGCAGGCGTGTATGCACAGTTGACAGAGAGACAGAGGCAGAGGATTCTCATTGGGGTTGTTGACTGTTGACTTTTGCTAAAACCCTAATGAGAATATGAAATATGATTAACAATAATATTAATTAAGTATTATAGTGACATGGTTGTTGAGGGGTTGACTTTGTTGACTTGTTGACTTTGTTGACCGGTTGACTAGGTTGGACTAGTTGACCATCATCATTACAATGGCTATCATTTCATGGCAAAGACTTTTGCTTGCTTGTTTCTTTTTGCAAAATGAGTGCATGAAATGATATGGCCATTTTGACTTGAACCATCACATAATACTCAATTACTATTATGAGTTATCATGATTTTGGATTACGAGAGCTTGGATGGCAAAAGTCTTGCTTATTCTCTCATTTGCTTTCTCTCTCTTGCTTGAGCTCTTCCTCTTCCGCTTGCTGTCTCTCTGGTCTATGGTTCACTTGTTTCATGTGTTGAAAAGAAAGAACCATAGAGATAAATCCCAACACAATCCTCTACTCATCCTAGTTCATAAGGTTTAGCAAACCAAGTGTTCTAGTTTCTTCTAGTTTGAAGAGAAGCCAAAGGTAGAAGCTTTCAGGTGGATCCATCTTCGGCGCAAGGAGACGACGAGGTGAGGCCGATCCGACCACCGCAAGGAGTTGAAGATGAAGGAGTTCAAGTTAAGTTATAACCACCTAACCGAGTAGGTAAAACTCTTGTTAGGTTTGTTAGATAGTTGTTTAACAAAGATCCGTATTTTGAGTCCATGTTACCACCTCTAGAAAAATCGTTTTTCATCATTTCCGCAAGCCCGTAAGTACTGGGAGAGGTAACGTGGACTTACAGTGGTATCAGAGCCTAGTTAAACACTATCTAACATGTTAGCAAAGTAACTAGAAGTTCGATCGGAGAAAAAGTCGCGAAACGAACCCGAAAAATCAAGTTTCTGTCGATTCTGTATTCTGTTCAAAAATTAATAAATCTTGCACCAAAAATCGACTTAGGCTTTTTAAAAGACACCCAAGAAATTTGGTCTACTGGCTCGGTCAAAGCGCCGCGGAACCGCGGCAGGAGCATGCTCCCGTCGCGGATCCGCGACCGAGTTGACTCGGCCGTGGCACAAATTTCCTGCAGTGTGTTTCTGGGGTTGTTTTGGGATTTTTACAATATGATTTTTCTGCCCAGATTTTCCAGAAAGAAAAATTTGTGTTTGGGGCTTAAAAATCCGTATTTTTATCGAACTTCTAAAGACTTAAGCTGATGGGTATGTATCTGTGATGTGTTATATGTATTGAACGTCTGCTAATCGCTATACGTCGATTAGTGGGGGTTATACATATCTGTGATCTGTTATGTTGATGGTATGTGTATATGAACTCATTGGATTGTCGCGGATGAATAGCCGGGGGTTGTGAGATGAGAGTTTTTCTTTTTCTTTCAATTCATGTAAATTTGTAATTGATGTAATATTATTTTTGGACGCACAACCGGGGTGAGATTGTAGCCGTCATTGTATAATTTCTTTTACTGTTTTTGCTCCTAGGATAGACCCAAGGTGGGGTGCACAAACTACCGGGTATCTCGAAGTGCCGAGTGGCCTACTCACGTCGTTGAGGGAGGTTTCTCCACTTCAGATATTTGGCGGGTAGTTTGTCGCACCCGTAGGGGTCTGGGGTTTTGGCTATTCATCGCGACTGTGTAATCCGCTTTTCGTTACAGGCTCGTACGAATTGCGGATTCCTAGTATATCCAATGTGTTCATCTGTGATCTGGAATGGCTATCATTGATATATATCTATATATGATATCTATTTAGGCGTTGCTTATGTTTTGCATCCGTGCTAGTCCAGCCCCCGCTCTGTCGTTAGTTAAGTAACCTAACGGGTAATGACGGGGCCCCGTGGCGAATGCGGATGGCATAAGCGTACGTCATATTTTGGCTGTTTTCTGCAATGGTAGGATTAAATGATGGGACGCATTAAAATTAATGCAAGAAAAATAAACCAAGTAAAAGTCGTTGGAACACTTTCAAAACTACTCGGTTCTTTTTAAAACCAAATTTTAAATGTGGAGCATGAACCACTCCTTTTTGAAAGCTATCTCGTTACTTCGATTATATCAAGTTCACTACGTTCACGGTTTCGCCAGACCATTCGTAGCCCTCCGTCGTTTCACATGAATGGTCAATAAGTATTCAAGCTATGTATGTTGGCCAAAGTCAAGGCATAGTGATTGGAAGCTATTGGGTATTCATGTGCAACACAGATAGATGTGTTGGTTTAGGACAGTCGTACTGCCATCTTGGCCAAAGTCAAGGGTAGGTACGGGTGGGTTCAAATTAACCTGGAGAATGACGGGTAGAACTTGACATGTGACTTATGATATTTTGGCCAAAGTCAAGGTCATAAGAGCATAGGGCAAAAATCCACATCGGGGGTTTCAAAAGAACTGAAACTTGCTAGCACTGCATACCATTTGGAATATGATGATTCTGGTAGGATTCCTTCAGTTTTGTCACGTGATGATATTTGGATCCCGATCCTACTGTGAGTATATACTACTCCTCGGGGAAATTTCTCACTTATCGATCAATACTATAAACCAAGTAGGTGTATAGAAAGGTGTTAGCGGGGCTACGCCCCCAGGGAAAAGAGGTTATTTAATTAAGGAACATCTCAAAAGCGTTGGAAAACCACCCTCGAAGTACCGACACTAGCCTGGCTGAACGGTTAAGCAAGTATTGTAATGGTTAGATTGATCCTGACTAATTCTTCATTTTTGGTTTGAGGAGGGATTCGAGATACAGTGGGAGCCATCCTGTTTAGACAAATTAAAAACCACTCTAAACTTGCAAGAGCTTCATGCTAAAGTGTTTCATCTGTAGGGTTCCTAGGCACTCTAGTGAGGTCTCACAAGGCATCGATCATGCCAATTTCAAAAAAATTCTAGGTGCCGGAAACCCTAAACTACGGATCGTTTGCTAGATGTCTAGGCGAAACATAAACTAGCTAACAACTTAGCTAACGAGAATACGGAAATACAACCTTTGTAGATCCGGTGCTCCACCTCCATAGCTCCGCAACGAGGTCCTCTCCGCTGTCCAAATCAAATCCGGGCTCAAGCGTCGGCTTCGTCGGAGAATGAGCGGGCTAGGTCGTCGACGACGTGCCGAAGATGATCTACGTCGAGGCATCGCTAAATCAAGCCCCGACTTCACCAAGTCCAAAAACATGTGAAGAGAACACACTCTACTACTTGGCAAGAGGTAGAGGATGAAGAAATAGGAAGTGGGTAGACTTTAGATTTGGATTTCTCACTCTTTATCATCAATCACCATTGATGAAGAAAGCTTTTTCTTCCTTGCTCATGAAGAAGAAGAAGAAGAAAAAATATATGATAAGTTAATTCTAAAATGAAAAGAATAAATCATTCTTATCATCTTAGAACCATGGTTTAGTGTAGAGAATTAATCATGGTTGAGTGGTATGGTTAGGGTTAAGGAAGAGATAAGAATGGTGGACCAAGTCAAAGCTTCATGAAGCTTTATCTAAGCAACAAAAGAAGCCACCATTCTTTTCTCTTTCTTTTATTCATTTATCAAAAATAAATGGATAATTAAATAAGATAAATGAATAACAAATAATAAACCCTAACCATTTCATTAACCAAGGTTTAATACTTTACACTTAACCAAAAAAAGCATGCATCATCAAACATGATACAAGCAAGTGCACAAAATCATATCACATATATAATGCGCACACCCGAGTGAGAAAATCCATCTTAAGTAAACCGATACTAGTTGATGCAAAGTAATATATCAAATATATAAATATGCATTAAATCATTAAATCAACACTTGATTCAATGATCCGGTCATGTCGCACACAACCGACTAGTATACAATGTATCGGCTTATCGAATCAACGCTTGAATCGATAACTAGGTTATATCGCATACAACCATTCGACACATTGATCGCGAGAATGAAATACGGTATCACATACACGCATTATTCTCGGTCCCGCACATATCTCATATGCGCTCCTATTTCGTTTCGCTTGAGCCAGGAAACCTCTGTGTAGGACTCTAAAGACTCGTCAATACGCCGGCAGCAGATGATGATCATATCAAACACCCACAAGCCGCAAGCGGTCTGCTAAACGTAACGGCCACCCGGGTATTGAGCGATCTGAAGATCGACGAGCAAGCCCGCTCACACTCCAGTGAATCCGACCAGTAACACTACCGTACAGTCCGGTCTGATCGTCTGATATGTCGCATATCTTGCCTAGGGGTGGTAAACGTCAGACCCCAATAGCTCGATAAATCGTGTCGATATGAGGTCTATAACTGTTCGAGAAACTACTGGTAACACTTACCAGTAAATCTCAGCAACCCTGGCCAGGGATTTCCTGTTATAGCCAATCGAACACAGCGCAACATCAACTCCCTATACCGGGAGAGACGAATCCCCTCCTATCGCTCATTGCCTCCATGTGACTCGGGACTGTACCCAAAAACCACCGTTTTGCACGCCCTCTTGGACGTGGTAAGATGGAAATCAAAGCACGGTGGGAACCACACAAGACTCTATGACGATCTCGGGTCAACAGACTACTCTGTACCAGTGTCACCAGAGAACTGCCATCTGACGTGAGGTATAATACCATCTGGGAGTTCTCGGCGAGTCCGTCCAGTGTACCCAGTCTCTACTGAGCACCCGTATATCATCTCCGATGTCAAACACCAATGGATATGGGATCATCCATCGCCCATCTGTATGGGTCGAGAAGATACACGCTAGTCTACTCTGGTATATCGATGCCCCGTCTCGATACACCCACGACTAGGGACTTTGAAGGATGTACTTATGGACTACCATCTCCCCACTAGTATGATCCGCATCATAGTCCAGGTAGTCAAGCACACATCCTAAGGGCTTTACCAACATGTAACTGAGAGACAATCGGTGTACACGTTAAGGTAAAGATCAACCAGATAGCATACTATCATGTCGAGCAAGAAAGTCCTCCCTATATACGTCCCAGCATCCACTACAATATACATCCAATGTACAGTAACGGCCTCTAGGGCATACATATAACTAACAATCTCCCACTTGCACTAGGGCCATCTGTAGCAGTGGTTGTAGTATCTCATACTCAACCATCCCATAAAAGTCTCTCTCTAGGAATAGGCCTTCGTGAGTGGATCCGCTGCATTATCCTCTAAGTCTGCTCTCCTTGCCTCGATCAACCTGGAGATCAACCATCTCCATGATCAGGTGATACTGCCTTAGAATAAGTCTGGATCACTGATGGGACCGGGGTTCCTGGCATAAGCCACAACTCCATTGTCTTACAATGGTAGGAACATAGTTCATCTCATGAACCATTATACATCCAAACAGCCTCTTTGGTAGCATCTTGAGTAGCGATGTATCCTGCCTTTATCGTCTAGTATGTCACGGTATCTAGCTTGGAACTCTTCCAACATACCGTCCCTTTACTGAGGGTAAAGACAATGCCTGCGACTGACATTCAGTCGTCTTTATCACCCTGGAACACTTCCAGTGATTCTCCCCAGGATCGCTTGATACCATCTCACTACAACTAGTGAGAATCCTAACATCCAATTAAATCTATCTCATAGATCCAAAACCCAGGATTAAGGAGGTATCACTTTGATCCTATGCGGAGAATCTTTGTGATAAACGGAGATTGATCGATCGTAGCATAGGAAACTCCTTCCCTATCAAGAGTATGTCATCCACGTACTCTACGAGGATCACCACCATACTCCCTACTACCATTTTGTTTATACAAGGTTCATCTACCATTTTGATGATGTCAACTTCTTTGACAAACACATCAAAACAGACGTTCCAACTCCGCGATGCCTGCTTTATCAGATAAAACATCTTGCACACGTTTCCGCTGCTCCCACTGTCTACGAGGCCCTCTGGCTGTGTACTTATAGACACTCTCTTCCAAAACATCATTTTAGAAGAGATGTCATGACACCCAACCACCAGATATCGTAGTCATGGTATGTAGCTGTGGCAAGTAGGATCTGGATGGACTTAAGCATAGCTACTTGAAAAGGTTTCATCATTATCCATGCCTGGTCAATGACGAAAACATTTAACAAGTCTAGCTTTGAAAGTCTCAACTTTTCCATTTACACCAAGTAATCTTCTCAAGATATACTTGCTCCTGATGGGGATTTAACCCTTCAGATATAGCAACCAAAGTCCATACTTTGTTGGTGTATAAGGATTCCATCTCAGATCGATAAACATCCAGCCATTCTTACAGAGTCTTACTCCTGATGGCCTGATCGAAGCTAGTTGGGTCATCATCTCATGATGCAATCCTCGCTCCCACTATCATAGAGAAACCGAAGTATCTCTCAGGTGGGTGAGGAACCCTACTAGATCGGCGGAGAGGCCGAGGTTCGTTGGAATCTACTGAATCCTTTGGTTCTACCAAATCAGCTGCTGTCATTTGTAAAGCTGGAACCTTTCCAGTTGTACTTAACAGACCTTGCCTCGAGCTTGTCCGGATTTTACTTTTAGACATAGGCCGGACAACCCCAAATCTTAACTAACTTAAGATATGGGCTCTTCCCCTTTCTATATCACATATGAAGTGGTAGGCACTGATTTGATTCGAACCCTATTCAATAGGTATGCAACTTCTCAAGTGCATAACCCCCTAAGGAAAAAGGTAACTCAGTATTACTCATCATAGAGCACACCATAACAAATAGGGTGTATCTGCTCCGCCCCGATATACCATCGTGCTATGGTGTATATGGAGGAGTAATGCTGAGAGAGAATCTCATTCTCCTTTAGAATAGTCCAGGAATTCCATGCACAAGTATTCTCCTCCTTGATCTCATCATAGGACATAATACTTATACCCGTATTTTGGTTCTCTACTTCTAACTTATATTCTGTGAATATCTCAAAAGGTTCGGACTTGTGTTTCAACAAGAACATATGTCTGAATCTAAAGAGATCATCAGAGAACGTAATGAAGTATAAAGAACCAATCCTGGTATGTGTAGACAGGAGACCTACATACATCAACATGTATCATCCCAAGAGTTCACTAACTCTTTCTCTGTTTCCAATAAACAGAGCTATGGTCATCTTATCTTTGTGACATGACTGGCGAGTTTCACAAGATGTAAATTCAAACAGATTTAAATATGCATCTAAATGTAACTCCAGCTAGTCAGGTCGCATTGATATGACCTAGTCTACAATACCTCAAGAAGGAATGGTTCAATTCTGAACTCTTCCTCTTGTGTGTGTTCTATATACCAAGAACTGTAGTTTGATTTAGAACATCAATGCTTTTAGATAACGTGCCTGAACCGATCAACTTTTTATATAGGAAATGTTCAAAATATTATCCAACAATACAAAATATTATCGTTTCTTTACTAATAAAGAGACAGATATGATTTTGTATATCAGGTTCGGTATCTAATAACATACGTTCAGAATCAATGTATTACAATACAGGGTGACAGTGACCAACAGACTTGTCTGCAACACTTGCCCCGTTTTCTGCCTCATGAAACTTATCACCCGTTCTCAGTTTTTCTACCCTTTTGTAGCCCTATGTAACATCTTACATATCTGGGATCCTAATCCGGTATCATATACCAGGATGCGGAGGATACTGAGAAACAGTTCTGTATAATGAACACACCCGAAGATGATGCATCAGCATGCACTCTCTTCGTTTGGGCGGCACGGGAAATCTGGTATTCCGCAATTTCCTACTCTGTCTTATAACAATTATAAGTTGGAGCGGGACCAACGTTCCCCAGCTCTATATAACAAGCGGGTTCGGTCAATAATCCGTATTATTATCTTGATTAAGGCGTGACATGGTCGCTACCAGGAGAGAGAGAGAAGAAAACACTCAGCGTGCACTCTTGCAAGAATAGATTGGTTATTATTTTATCTAATCAGGATGGCTCCCACTGCTTTTTATCAAATCTTCCTTCAAACCCTAAAAGGAAAGACTAGCCGGGATTAATTACACACTACAAGTTCGCCAATCTTTCAGCCAGGCCAGTGTCGGTACTTTGAGGGAGGTCCCCCGTGCTTTCGCACGAACCTAATTAATGTAAACCTCGTTTTCCCAGGGGCGTAACCCCGTTGACACCTTTCTAGACACCTACTTGGTTGGCTAATTGTAATGTATAAAACTCTCCCAGGAGTAACTCTTACTCGCAGTGGGTATCGGGATCCAACTATCTCATAGAAGGTATGCAATCTCATTGCAAATTTCAACACTTGAAATTCCCGATAATATTTTGCCCCTAGCTCGCTATGACCTTGACGCATGCCAAACAACCCATAGTCCGCTAGTCAAGTTCAACCCGTCATTTCCTGATTGAATTAAACCCACCCGCACGACCCTTGACGCATGCCAAACAACGCCGTACGAATACCCTAATCCAATCGCATCATATGCAAGCAGATAAGCACTAGTTAGCTACCGTACACTACGCCTTGACGCATGCCAAACAACCGCAGAACGAATACTAACTAGTACTTATCAGAAATGACGGAGGGCTACGACAGGTTTTTCTGAAAACCTATTGCGTAATGAACTTGATATCGTTGTAGAATCAAATGATTTTAAAATGGAGTGCTTTTGAGGCTTTTCTAGTTTTGCTAAAGGAGTCACTCCCGGTGAAGGGATCGTCGGTCCTTTCCTCGTCGAATGAGGTGCGGGATATATCATATATATCACTGTGAAAAGCAAAAACACTTAAAAGCTATCAAAAGACAAACCGAGTGTGTACCATCTGCCAGTTATTGCTAAAGGAGTCACTCCCGATGAAGGGATCTCGGTCCTTTCCTTATCGAATAAGGTGCAGGATATATCGTATATACCGCTGTGCAAAGCAAGAACTGTAGCTACCTGTTTTATTTTGAAATTCGATTCTACAACATCTTTAGGTTTCTTTTATTTCATTAATCATATTAATGAAGTCCCATCATTTAAGTACCTAAACATCACAGATAAATACGACGTACACTTATGCCATCCGCATTCACCTCGATGTCCCCTCGTGCACCGTTAGGTTAGGTAACTAACGGCAGAGCAGGGCAGGGCTAGCACGGGTGTAAAACATAAGTAACGTCTATATAATATATCATATATACTATATACTGTATCTATCACAGAACATCGCATGATCACATCACAGATATCGCAGCAGAAGAAACATATGAAATATTGGATATACTAGGACGTCCGTGTTTTCAATACGAGCCAGTATAAAACACGGATTCCACGGTCGTGATGAATAGCCAATCCCACACCCCTAGACCCCTACGAGAGCGGCAAGCAACCCTACCAATTCTAGAGTTAGGAGACCCGGACTCGACTCCTCGAGTTGGTCTCCCACTGGACTCCAAAACCCGGTTGCTTGTGCCCTCCTCCTCGGGTCTATCCTAGTGCAGAAAAGTAAATAATATACAAAAGGTGACAACTTCCGCTACCTGGAAGCGCCCCAATAAAAGAATATTACATACAAGTTTTTACATGAATGAAAATGAAAAACACTCATCTCACATAAAAACCCCCGGCTATTCAAACACGACAATCCAATATAACATATCCAGCAACACATAACATCACATGTCATCAACGTAAGTAAATAAGCGCATCCCAATTGTCGTTGACATATAGCAACGAAACCGGCGATATCACATATTACACTTACGGTCACAGAAAAGAAAGTGTAAAACTACAACAGTTGGAATCCGCAATCTGCATAGACATCGCATGCCTAATCAAATGAATACCTTAGACATCGCATGCCTAACAATTATAAACCCCGCATTTTAGTCTCAAAATCGAAAACTCTTTTCAATATCAAGTCGGGGAATTCAACAGGATTCCCGACATCCTGATCGAATGCTCGTCGCAAACTTCAGCAGACGGCCGCACCCCCGAAACCGTCGACGAAGTGCACCAAGGCGGAACACCGCTACCGCGAGCACCCGACCGGATGCTTTCGGCGACGGGGTTCTCCTACAGTCACTTGGTCGGGGCTATGGAGTGAGGCTGTCTATTAAGTTTACCCGGCGAGTATCCGCATACGCTACGTGATTGCGACGGACTTTTGATCACATCAAAATTCCGTGGCAACCGATCAAGTGAGACTAAAGTGCTATGTTTATAACATTCATTCAGTTATCACATAACTTTTGTGAATTCCAATTATTATATCCCATTCCAGATAAACAGAAAATGTTAAACTTTTCGATCGAACAGTCGAACACCCAACTTTTCCCGATACAGATCAACACATGAAATAAGTCTAACAACATTCAGTTCGTGCCTCAGTACCAACGGTCCAGCCGTAGAAGGGTCAAGCCAACGCCTCACATGTGGCACGCCGTACTGCCCCAAACCCGAAGGTTCAAAGGGCAGTTCAAGACGGTCACATAATCGAGTTAAGGTTTGTTGTCTTCTAGAGGGTCCATCGCGTTACTTGCACTACTTAGAACGTCGTTAAACTACGGAAAAATCCAACACTTGGAAATTTCACGATAGGGGAAAAATTGGGTATTTATATCCTGTCGAACATTTTAACATATTCTAAAATTTATCCGGAAAGCCACATAGACAAAATTTGATACCCCGATCGAAATACCGAATCCCCAAAACAACTCCAGAAAATTCAACTCTTGAATAAAATTTCAAAACATCCAGAGAACTCAGAACCAGATACAATGAATTACAGTGTAAAAATTTAGGGCTGACGTCATCAACGTGCGGCGGAACCGCCGCATTAACCTATCTTATGCCGCTCTTCCGCCGCGGGTTTAACTGTTCATCCAAAAATTTTTGCGCCGTAATTCTTATATTTCCCTGCTGAGTTCTCTGGATATTTTTAATTTGGAAAAACGCACTGTTTTCAAAAATGTACAGAGAGCAAGATTGGTTCGGGGTTTCGGGTTCGTTCGGACTTCAAATTCCGTCGGGACTTCGCCTAAGGCTCTAGCTAGGCTCTGATACCACTGTAGGGTTCCTAGGCACTCTAGTGAGGTCTCACAAGGCATCGATCATGCCAATTTCAAAAAAATTCTAGGTGCCGGAAACCCTAAACTACGGATCGTTTGCTAGATGTCTAGGCGAAACATAAACTAGCTAACAACTTAGCTAATGAGAATACGGAAATACAACCTTTGTAGATCCGGTGCTCCACCTCCATAGCTCCGCAACGAGGTCCTCTTCGCTGTCCAAATCAAATCCGGGCTCAAGCGTCGGCTTCGTCGGAGAATGAGCGGGCTAGGTCGTCGACGACGTGCCGAAGATGATTTACGTCGAGGCATCGCTAAATCAAGCTCCGACTTCACCAAGTCCAAAAAATTGTGAAGAGAACACACTCTACTACTTGGCAAGAGGTAGAGGATGAAGAAATAGGAAGTGGGTAGACTTTAGATTTGGATTTCTCACTCTTTATCATCAATCACCATTGATGAAGAAAGCTTTTTCTTCCTTGCTCATGAAGAAGAAGAAGAAGAAAAAATATATGATAAGTTAATTCTAAAATGAAAAGAATAAATCATTCTTATCATCTTAGAACCATGGTTTAGTGTAGAGAATTAATCATGGTTGAGTGGTATGGTTAGGGTTAAGGATGAGATAAGAATGGTGGACCAAGTCAAAGCTTCATGAAGCTATAGCTAAGCAACAAAAGAAGCCACCATTCTTTTCTCTTTCTTTTATTCATTTATCAAAAATAAATGGATAATTAAATAAGATAAATGAATAACAAATAATAAACCCTAACCATTTCATTAACCAAGGTTTAATACTTTACACTTAACCAAAAAAAGCATGCATCATCAAACATGATACAAGCAAGTGCACAAAATCATATCACATATATAATGCGCACACCCGAGTGAGAAAATCCATCTTAAGTAAACCGATACTAGTTGATGCAAAGTAATATATCAAATATATAAATATGCATTAAATCATTAAATCAACACTTGATTCAATGATCCGGTCATGTCGCACACAACCGACTAGTATACAATGTATCGGCTTATCGAATCAACGCTTGAATCGATAACTAGTTTATATCGCATACAACCATTCGACACATTGATCGCGAGAATGAAATACGGTATCACATACACGCATTATTCTCGGTCCCGCACATATCTCATATGCGCTCCTATTTCGTTTCGCTTGAGCCAGGAAACCTCTGTGTAGGACTCTAAAGACTCGTCAATACGCCGGCAGCAGATGATGATCATATCAAACACCCACAAGCCGCAAGCGGTCTGCTAAACGTAACGGCCACCCGGGTATTGAGCGATCTGAAGATCGACGAGCAAGCCCGCTCACACTCCAGTGAATTCGACCAGTAACACTACCGTACAGTCCGGTCTGATCGTCTGATATGTCGCATATCTTGCCTAGGGGTGGTAAACGTCAGACCCCAATAGCTCGATAAGTCGTGTCGATATGAGGTCTATAACTGTTCGAGAAACTACTGGTAACACTTACCAGTAAATCTCAGCAACCCTGGCCAGGGATTTCCTGTTATAGCCAATCGAACACAGCGCAACATCAACTCCCTATACTGGGAGAGACGAATCCCCTCCTATCGCTCATTGCCTCCATGTGACTCGGGACTGTACCCAAAAACCACCGTTTTGCACGCCCTCTTGGACGTGGTAAGATGGAAATCAAAGCACGGTGGGAACCACACAAGACTCTATAACGATCTCGGGTCAACAGACTACTCTGTACCAGTGTCACCAGAGAACTGCCATCTGACGTGAGGTATAATACCATCTGGGAGTTCTCGGCGAGTCCGTCCAGTGTACCCAGTCTCTACTGAGCACCCGTATATCATCTCCGATGTCAAACACCAATGGATATGGGATCATCCATCACCCATCTGTATGGGTCGAGAAGATACACGCTAGTCTACTCTGGTATATCGATGCCCCGTCTCGATACACCCACGACTAGGGACTTTGAAGAATGTACTTATGGACTACCATGTCCCCACTAGTATGTTCCGCATCATAGTCCAGGTAGTCAAGCACACATCCTAAGGGCTTTACCAACATGTAACTGAGAGACAATCGGTGTACACGTTAAGGTAAAGATCAACCAGATAGCATACTATCATGTCGAGCAAGAAAGTCCTCCCTATATACGTCCCAGCATCCACTACAATATACATCCAATGTACAGTAATGGCCTCTAGGGCATACATATAACTAACATCATCTCTATCTCCTAATTGCAGCAACCAAACATCATGACCGGACTTAAGTTACTACTAGATAAAAACATACTGACATGGCCAAATTACAAAGATTGGCTCAGGAATGTCAAAATGGCAATCACTTATGACATGTTGGGGTATCTCCTTACCACCAAAGCTCCCCCTGTCCCAGGTCCCAAAACCAACGTCGCGGATATGGAAATCCGTCAGACCTGGGAAATCGAATGCGCGAAGGCCAAGTGCCTCGTGGTTGCCTCTATGGACAATGAACATCAGAGGAGGCACAAGAATATGGACCTTGAATCCATATTTCTCCATACAAAAGAACTGTATGGAGAGCAATCTCGTATCACCAGATACGAAGTCTCGAAAAAGTTGTTTTCGGCGAGATTGGCCGTCGGATCATCGGTAGCGGAATACGTGCTTAAGATGATTGGCTTCATTGAGGAGCTCGCCGACCTAGGGACCACGTTAAAGAACGAGCTCTACACGGACTTGATTCTCCAGTCCCTTCCTTCCACTTACGCCCAGTTTATCCTGAACTTCAACTTGCAAGAAAAGGAAGTTGAACTTTCAGAACTCCTCAACATGCTGAGGAGTACAGAGGGCACCCTACAGAAAGGTAGGGAAACATCCACTTTGTTTGTAGGAGGATCTTCCTCTTCTAGGTCCAAGACGAAAGCCAAGGGAAAGAAGAAGAAAGCCCCCGCCAAACCAAGGGGCAGTGTTAGTAAAGTGGATACGAAGGGAAAGGCAAAAGCAACAAAGGTAGCGGGGAAGCTTGTGGGGAAGGAAGAGTGCTTTTACTGTCACAAGAGTGGACACTGGAAGAAAGATTGCAGGGCTTGGAAGGCTAGAACACAGGATCTGAAGCAAGTTGCGTCTTCAGCTTCAGGTGTGTATGTTATTGAAAACTGTCTATCAATAAACTCTACTTCCTAGGTATTGGATACCGGATCAGGATCTCATATCCGTAATTCTTTGCAGGCGTTGAGAAAGCGTAGGTTTTTGAAGGCAGGTGACATGACCTCAAAGTTGCAAACGGAGCTAGCATGGATGCTAAGGCCGTCGAGGACTATCACCTGGGAATGTCAGATGGACATGTTTTGGTTTTATGTAATTGCTTTTTTGTACCCAATGCAACTTGTAATATAATTTCTGTATCTTTAATATCTAAAGAAGGTTATGAATTTGCGTTTGTAAGTAATGTTGTAAACATTCACCTTAATCAAGTTCTGATTATGTCAGGTACATTAAGCAGTGGTATAAACGTATTAAACCAACCACAGATTTTCAATGTCTGGAATACACACAAAAGAAAGTCTCCGGAAACAAATCAGGCTTTCTTATGGCATTGTAGACTGGGTCACATCAATGAGAGATGGTTGATGAAGTTACATACAGAAGGATATTGGGATCCGTTCGAATATCAATCATATGCAACTTGTCAATCCTGTCTCAAAGGAAAGATGACAAAGACTCCGTTCACTGGACACGGAGTAAGAGCGAGCGAGCTCTTGGGACTCGTACACAGCGACGTGTGCGGTCCAATGTCTACGCATGCACGAAGCGGTTATTCTTACTTCATTACTTTCACGGATGACTTTTCAAGGTACGGATATGTCTTCTTAATGAAACATAAATCCGAACCCTTTGGAAAATTCCAGGATTATAAGAATGAAGTAGAAAAACAAACCGGCAAAAGTATCAAGACACTGAGATCTGATCGAGGTGGTGAATACTTGAGTGCCGAGTTCCTGGATTACTTAAAAGAGAATGGAATTCTCACTCAGCTTACTCCTCCATACACTCCGCAACATAACGGTGTATCGGAGAGACGGGACCGAACCCTTTTGGATATGGTACGGTCCATAATGAGTAACGCTGAGTTACCGCGATCATTCTGGGGATATGCACTAGAATCAGCTGCATACCTTTTGAACCGAGTTCCAACTAAGACTGTGCCTACTACACCATATCAGATGTGGTGTGGGAAGAGACCCTATCTTAATCACATTAAGACATGGGGATGTCCAGCTTTTGTCAAAAAGCAGCATGCGGACAAACTCGAGGCACGCTCAGTACAGTGCAAGTTTGTGGGATATCCAAAGAACTCCAAGGGATATTTCTTCTATTGCGGAGAGGAACAAAAGGTTTTTGTTTCTCTTCATGCCCACTTCTTGGAAACTCAGTTTTTGGAAAAACAGATAAGTGGGAGCGCAATAGAACTGGAAGAAATTCCAGAACCACGAGCTATTACTGAAAGCTTAGTAGAACCAGAGGGTTCGAAAGATCAGAAAATTCCTACGCCGCTCCGCAGAAGTAGTAGGTTGTCTCATCCGCCCGAGAGATACTACGGTTTTCTCATAGACGGGGATAGAGAGGATTGCATCATTGATAGTGATGAGCCGACTAGCTTCCAGCTGGCCATTCAGAGCGTTGACTCGGTAAAATGGCTGGATGCAATGCGGACCGAAATGGAGTCCATGTACACCAACAAAGTATGGACGTTTGACATTGCTCCAGATGGGGTAAAACCCGTAGGATGCAAGTGGATCATCAAAAGGAAGATTGGTGTAGATGGACAGGTTGAGACCTATAAGTCTAGACTTGTTGCAAAGGGTTTTCATCAAAGACCTGGTTTGGACTATGACGAGACCTTTTCTCCAGTGGCTATACTGAAATCCATTCAGATCCTTCTTGCCATTGCTGCCTTCCATGATTATGAGATTTGGCAGATGGACGTAAAGACCACTTTTCTAAATGGAAATTTAGAGGAGTGTGTTTATATGGACCAGCCAGAGGGTTTCATTCAGAGTCGGAGCAGCGGAACGGTGTGCAAGTTGCTTAAGTACATCTATGGACTAAAGCAGGCATCGTGGAGTTGGAACATCTGTTTTGATGAGACGGTCAAAGATTTTGGCTTTATCAAAAATCCAGATGAACCATGCATCTATAGTAGATTTGTAGCAAGAACTGTCGTATTCCTCGTATTGTACGTGGATGACATTCTCTTGATAGGAAATGACATTCCTATGCTACAATCTGTCAAAGGGTTCTTGTCACACAGGTTCTCCATGAAAGACCTGGGTGATGCCTCTTACATTCTGGGGATCCGGATCCATCGTGATAGATCCAAGAGGATATTAGGACTTTCTCAGTCCAGGTACATCGACACCATACTGAAAAGATTCAATATGGAAGATTCCAAGCGCGGTAATCTACCGGCTTGTCACGGGATCACCCTCTCCAAAGAGATGTCTCCCAAGACTGATTTGGAAAGGGATCGCAAGTCTATTATACCCTATGCTTCTGAGGTAGGCTCTATAATGTATGCGATGTTGTGTACCAGACCAGATGTAGCTTATGCATTGAGTGCAGTAAGCCGGTATCAGTCAAACCCTGGGGAGAAACACTGGATAGCGGTAAAGAACATTCTCAAGTACCTAAGAAGGACTAAGGAGATATTCTTGGTGTATGGCGGAAAAGACCTCCAGATCGAGGCCTTTGCTGACTCCGGCTTCCAGAGTGACAAGGATGATTCCAAGTCCATGTCGGGTTATGTCTTTACCCTCAATGGAGGGGCGGTGTGTTGGAAGAGTTCCAAACAAGAAACCGTTGCTGACTCGACGATGGATGCGGAATATATCGCTGCTGCAGATGCCGCAAAAGAAGCCGTATGGATAAGGAAGTTCTTGACAGAACTTCAGGTGGTTCCGTCCATTGTTGATCCAATACCTCTGTATTGCGACAACAACGGGGCTATAGCTTTAGCGAAGGAACCCAGGTCGCATCAGAAGTCCAGACACATCTTGAGGTGGTATCACCTGATCAGGGAGATCGTGGGTCGCCAGGAGATCGAGGTTCGGAGAGTTGCTACGGAAGATAACACTGCTGATCCATTCACGAAGGCCTTACCCCAGACTCAGTTCGAGCGGCTGATCGAGATGATAGGTCCTCGATACGCCAGTACATGGCCTTAGTGCAAGTGGGAGATTGTTAGTGTATATGCCCTAGCGTCCATTACTGTATCATACTAGTTTGTATATTACTTAATGGAAGCTTGGGATATTCACCTTGTATAGATAATCTTGCTCAATATAGTAGTATGCTACTTGGTTTGTTTCTGCTTTAATGTGTACATGTGTTTATTTTTGTATATCACCTATACACATTAGTGGAGCCCTTAGGATCTTTGCTTGATTAACAGCGTTGTGATGGCAGTCACACTAGTCGGGGCTGGGTAATCCACAAGCACATCCTTATGCAGGTCCCTAGTCATAGGACTATCAAGATAGGGCATCGATACTCCGGAGTAGACTAGCGTATGCGCTTCTCATCCCAGTGTGGGAGACGGTCTGTCCCACAGCCATCAGTACGTCGTACTTGAGATAGTATGCGGGTGCTCGTTAGGTTACGAGCACACTGGACAGGACTCGTAGGGAACTGTTGGTTGGTACTATACCTATCGTCAGTTATCAGTTCCTAGGTGACATGAGTACAGCTTAGTCCGCTGACTTGACACTGTCACTTCGCCTCGAGTGTGTTCCCACTGTACTTAGATTACTACCCTACCACGGCTCAAAGAAGTCGTGCAAACAGGTAGTAGTTTGGTGCAGTCCCGAAGCACTTGGAGGCAGTGACGGTTAGACAGGATTCGTCTCTCCCGGTATTGGGGGTTGACATCGCGCTGTGTCTAGGAGAGCCATTACATAAGTCGTCCCTGGCCAAGGCAAGCGAGATATACTGGTAGGTTTCCAGTGTTATCTCAGGGTGTTCTGGGCTACACTCCGACACGACTTGTACCGCTATTAGGGGACTGACGTTTACCACCCCCTAGGCCCGCCATGCGATGTTATCAGACGAACAGACTGGACTGTACGGAGATTGTCACATCCAGGCTCAGTAGGAGTTCAGATGGGTTTCACCTCGTCCGTCTTCTTATCGGCATCTACCTGGGGACCGTTACGCACAGCTAGTGCCGCTTGCGGTCTGTGGTTAAACCCACTGCCAGCGTAGTGTCGAGTCTTTAGAGTCCCACACAGAAAGCTATTCGCCTTTAGGCAAAAGAGTAGAGGTCGCATGGTTTTGCGACAGGTCGCATGGTTTTGCGACAGGGTTCGGTCACATCCGTGCACTTCTGCACGTTTAGTGTCCGGACAGTTAACACTAGCGGGCTTTGGTTTAAGCCAGATCCTAGTGTCCGTTTTGGGATTGGTTTTATCTCATTAGTATTCGTGTTCCTCGGAACGCGGATGCGGGCGTGTATGCACAGTTGACAGATAGACAGAGGCAGAGGATTCTCATTGGGGTTGTTGACTGTTGACTGTTGACTGTTGACTTTTGCTAAAACCCTAATGAGAATATGAAATATGATTAACAATAATATTAATTAAGGATTATAGTGACATGGTTGTTGAGAGGTTGACTTTTGTTAGTTATATGTATTCCCTAGAGGCCATTACTGTACATAGGATGTATATTGTAGTGGATGCTGGGACATATATATGGAGGACTTTCTTGCTCGACATGATAGTATTCTATCTGGTTACACTTTACCTTAACGTGTATACTGTTTGTCTCTCTGTTACATGTTGGTAAAGCCCTTAGGATGTGTACTTGACTACCTGAACTATGATGCGGATCATACTAGTGGGGACATGGTAGTCTATAAGTACATCCTTCAAGGTCCCTAGTCGTGGGTGTATCGAGACGGGGCATCGATATACCAGAGTAGACTAGCGTATACCTTCTCGACCCATACAGATGGGCGATGGATGATCCCATATCCATTGGTGTTTGACATCGGAGATGATATACGGGTGCTCAGTAGAGACTGGGTACACTGGACGGACTCGCCGAGAACTCCCAGATGGTATTATACCTCACGTCAGATGGCAGTTCTCTGGTGACACTGGTACAGGTTAGTCTGTAGACCCGAGATCGTCATAAAGTCTTGTCTGATTCCCACTGTGCTTTGATTTCCATCTTACCACATCCAAGAGGGCGTGCAAAACGGTGGTTTTTAGGTACAGTCCCGAATCACATGGAGGCAATGAGCGATAGGAGGGGATTCGTCTCTCTCGGTATAGGGAGTTGATGTTGCGCTGTGTTCGATTGGCTATAACCGGAAATCCCTGGCCAGGGTTGCTGAGATTTACTGGTAAGTGTTACCTGTAGTTTCTCGAACTGTTACAGACCTCATATCGACACGACTTATCGAACTATTGGGGTCTGACGTTTACCACCCCTAGGCGAGATATGCGACATATCAGACGACGAGACCGGACTGTACGGTAAGTGTTACTGGTTGGATTCACAAGAGTGTGAGCGGGCTTGCTTGTCGATCTTCTGATCGCTCAATACCCGGGTGGCCGTTACGTTTAGCAGACCGCTTGCGGCTTGTGGGTGTTTGATATGATCATCACCTGCTGCCGGCGTATTGACGAGTCTTTAGAGTCCTACACAGAGGTTTCCTGGCTCAAGCGAAACGAAATAGGAACGCATATGAGATATGTGCGGGACCGAGAATAATACCAGTATGTGATACTGTATTTCATTCTCGCGATGAATGTATCGATTGGTTGTATGCGATATAACCTAGTTATCGAATCAAGGATTGATTCGATAAGCCGATACATTGGATATTAGTCGGTTGTATGCGATATGACCGGATCGTTAAATCAAGTGCTGATTTAATGATTTAATGCATAATTATATATTTGATATATTACTTTGCATTAACTAGTATTGGTTCACTTTAAATGGATTTTCTCACTTGCATTGCACAAGTTGTATATGTGATATACTTTTGTGCACTTGATTGTATCATGTTTGATGATACATGAATGCTAGGGTTTGTGTAAAGAATTAAACCTTGGTTAAGTAAATGGTTAGGGTTTTTATTTATTCATTCATTTATCTTTTTAATTTGGATTAAAAAGAAATGGGATAAGAAAACAAAATGGTTGCTTTCATTCTTGAAGCTTGTTGAAGCTTCATGAAGCTTTGACCAAAGTGGCCATTTTGTCTTCATGCTTAACCCTAACCATTCATCTAACCTTAGTTAATTCTCTACACCTAACCATGGTTCATATTATGATAAGTATTCATTTTCTTTTGTATTTTAATTAACTTATCATAATATTCTATCATCTTCTTCTTGTTCTTCTTCAAGAAGAAAACCTAGCTTTCATCAATGGTGATTTGATGAAAAGAGTGAGAAATCCAATTCTAAAGTGAACCCACCTCCTATTTCTTCATCCTCTACCTTTTGCCAAGTAGTATAGGGTGTTTTCTTCATAAGTTTCATGACTTGGTGAAGTGGTCGCTTGATCTTGTGATGCCTCGGCGTAGATCATCTTCGGCATCGTAGTCGATGACCTAGCCCGCCCATTCTCCGATGAAGCCGACGCTAGAGCCCGGGATTCGATTTGGACAGCAAGGAGACTTCATCTTGGAGCTATGGAGGTGGAGGACCGGATCTACAAAGGTTGTATGTTCGTTCACTTAGTTAAATTGTTAACTAGTTGCTTGTTTCGCCTAAAATTCTAGTTAACGATCTAGTCTAGGGTTTCTCGGCACCGTAAAATTTGAAATTGGCATGGTTGATGCCTTGTGAGACCTCATTAGCATGCCTAGGAACCCTACAGTGGTATCAGAGCCTAGCTAGAGCCTTAGACGAAGCGTAGACGGAGTTTGAAGTCCGATCGAACCGAAACCCCTTTTCCAAAATGCTCTCTGGACTTTTTTCAAAAACTGGGTTTTTTCCAGATTAAAAATTCTTAAAAAATTCAGCAGGGAATTATATGAATTACGGTGCAAAAATTTCCTAAAGATGCTTCTAAAGCGCGGCGGAACCGCGGCAGAAGCTTGGCTTCTGCGGCGGTTCCGCGGCCAATATATGTGATCACTCTTCAATTTTTGCACAGTAACTCCTATATTTTGGTTCTGGATTTTATGGGATTTTTTAATATTTATTCAAGAGTTGAATATTCCAGGGTGTTTTGGAGCTTAGATTATTCGATCGGATTATCAGATTTTGTCTATGTGGCTTTCCGGATAATTTTTGAATATGTTAAAAAGTTCGACCGGATATAAATACCCAATTTTTTCCCTGTCGGGAAATTTCCATGTGTTGGATCTTTTCATTGTTTAACGTCGTTCTAAGTAGTGCAAGTAACGCGATGGTCCCTCTAGAAGACAACAAACTTTAACTCGATTATGTGACCGTCTTGAACTGCCCTTTGAACCTTCGGGTTTGGGACAGTACGACGTGCCACATGTGAGGCGTTGGCTTGACCCTTCTACGGCTGGACCGTTGGTACTGAGGCACGAAGTGAATGTTTTTAAACCTATTTCATGTGTTGAGCTGTATCGGGAAAACTTGGGTGTTTGACCGTTCGATCGGAAAGTTTAACATTTTCTATTTATCTGGAATGGGATACAATAATTGGAATTCACAAATAGTTATGAGATAATTGAATGAATGTTATAAATCTAGCGGTTTAGTCTCATTTGATCGGTTGCCACGGAATTTTGATGCGATCAAAAGTCCGTCGCAATCACGTAGCGTACGCGGATACTCGCCGGGTAAACTTAATAGACAGCGTCACTCCATAGCCCCGACCAAGTGACTGTAGGAGAACCCCGTCGCCGAAAGCATCTGTTTGGGTGCTCGCGGCAGCGGTGTTCCGCCTTGGTGCACTTCGTCGACGGTATCGGGGGTGCAGCTGCCTACTAAAGTTTGCTACGAGCATTCGATCAAATTTTCGGGAATCTTGTTGAATTGCCCGACTTTATATTGAAAAGAGTTTTCGATAATTGAGACTAAAATGCGGGGTTTATAATTGTTAGGCAGGCGTTGTCTAAGGAATTCATTTGATTAGGCATGCGATTTCTAAAGAGATTGCGGATTCCAACTGTTGTAGTTTTACACTTTCTTTTCTGTGACCGTAAGTGTAATATGTGATATCGCCGGTTTCGTTGCTATATGTCAACGACAATTGGGATACGCATGTTTACTTACGTTGATGACATGTGATGTTATGTGTTGCTGGATATGTTATATTGGATCGTCGTGTTTGAATAGCCGGGGTTTTTTTTATGTTAGATGAGTGTTTTTCATTTTCATTCATGTAAAAACTTATATGTAATATTCTTTTATTGGGGCACTTCCAGGTTGCGGAAGTTGTCACCCTTTGTATATTATTTACTTTTCCGCACTAGGATAGACCCAAGGAGGAGGGCACAAGTAACCGGGTTCTGGAGTCCAGTGGGAGACCAACTCGAGGAGTCGAGTCCGGGTCTCCTAACTCTAGAATTGGTAGGGTTGCTTGCAGCTCTCGTAGGGGTCTAGGGGTGTGGGTTTGTCTATTCATCACGACCGTGGAATCCGTGTTTTATACTGGCTCGTATTGAAAACACGGACGTCCTAGTATATCCAATATTTCATATGATTCTTCTGCTGCGATATCTGTGATGTGATCATGTGATGTTCTGTGATAGATACTGTATATAGTATATATGATATATTATATAGATGTTACTTATGTTTTACACCCGCGCTAGCCCTGCCCTGCTCTGCCGTTAGTTACCTAACCTGACGGTGCACGAGGGGACATCGAGGCGAATGCAGATGGCATAAGTGTACGTCGTATTTATCTGTGATGTTTAGGTACTTAAATGATGGGACTTCATTAATTTGATTAATGAAAGAAAAGAAACCTAAGATGTTGTGGAATCGAATTTCAAAATAAAAACAGGTAGCTACAGTTCTTGCTTTGCATCGCGGTGTTCCTTGTAGAATATCCTGCACCTTATTCGATAGGGAAAGGACCGAGATCCCTTCACCGGGAGTGACTCCTTTAGCAATAACTGGCAGATGCTACACACTCGGTTTGTCTTTTGATTGCTTCTATAGTTTCTGCTTTGCACAGTGATATATATGATACATCCCGCACCTCATTCGACGAGGAATGGACCGACGATCCCTTCACCGGGAGTGACTCCTTTAGCAAAACTAGAAAAGCCTCAAAAACACTCCATTTCAAAATTCATTCGATCCTACAACGATATCAAGTTCATTACGCAATAGGTTTTCAGAAAAACCTGTCGTAGCCCTCCGTCATTTCAGATAAGTAGTAGTTAGTATTCGTGCTGCGTTTGTTGGCCTTTGTCAAGGCGTAGTGTGCGGTAGCTAACTGGTGCTTATCTGCTTATGCATATGATGCAGATTGGGTTAAGGTAGTCGTGCGACCTTGTTGGCCTTTGTCAAGGGTCGTGCGGGTGGGTTTAATTCAATCAGGAAATGACGGGTTCAACTTGACTAGCATCCTATGGTTTGTTGGCCTTTGTCAAGGTCATAGGAGGTTAGGGGCAAAATATTATCGGGAATTTCAAGTGTTGAAATTTGCAATGAGATTGCATACCTTCTATGGGATAGTTGGATCCCGATACCCGCTGCGAGTAAGAGTTACTCCTGGGAGTGTTTTACACATTATAATTAGCCGATCAAGTAGGTGTCTAGAAAGGTGTCAACGGGGTTACGCCTCTGGGAAAATGAGGTTTACATTAATTAGGTTCGTGCGAAAGCACGGGGGACCTCCCTCAAAGTACCGACACTGGCCTGGCTGAAAGATTGGCGAACTTGTAGCGTGTAATTAATCCCGGCTAGTCTTTCCTTTTAGGGTTTGAAGGAAGATTTGAAAAAAAGCAGTGGCAGCCATCCTGATTAGATAAAATAATAACCAATCTATTCTTGCAAGAGCGCACGCTGAGTGTTTTCTTCTCTCTCTCTCCAGGTAGAGACCATATCACGCCTTAATCAAGATAATAATACGGAATTTTGACCGAACCCGCTTGTTTTACTGAGCTGGGGAACGTTGGTCCCGCTCCAACTTATAATAGTTATAAGATAGAGCAGGAAATAGGGGAATACCAAGATTCCCATGCCGCCCAAACGAAGAGAGTGCATGCTGAAGCATCATCTTCGGGTGTGTTCATTATACAGAACTGTTTCTCAATGTCCTTTACGTCCTGGGTATATGATACCGGATCAGGATCCCAGATATGTAATCTGTTACATGGGCTACAGATAGGTAAAGAACTGAGAACGGGTGATAAGTTTCATGAGACAGAAAACGGGGCAAGTGTTGCAGCCAAGTCTATTGGTCACTGTCACCCTGTATTATCAGTACATTGATTCTGAACAAATGCTATTAGATACCGAACCGATATACAAAATCATATCAGTCTCTTTATTAGTAAAGAAATGACAAAATTTTTTATTGTTAGATAATGTTTTGAACATTTCCTATATCAAAAGTTGATCGGTTCAGGCACGTTATCTAAAAGCATTGATGTTCTAAATCAAACTACAGTTCTTAGTATATAGAACACACACAAGAGGAAGAGTTCAGAAATGAACGAATCCTTCTTGAGGTATTGTAGACTAGGTCATATCAATGCGACCCGACTAGCTAAGTTACATATAGATGCATATTTAAATCAGTTTGAATTTATATCTTGTGAAACTTTCCAGTCATGTCACAGAGATAAGATGACCATACTTCTGTTTACTGGAAACAGAGTAAGAGTTAGTGAACTCTTGGGATGATACAAGTTGATGTATGTAGGTCCCCAGTCTACACATGCCAAGACCGGTTCTTTGTACTTCATTACATTCTCTGATAATCTCTCGAGATTCAGACATATGTTCCTGTTGAAACACATGTCCGAACCTTTTGAGATATTCACAGAATATGATTTAGAAGTAGAGAACCAAAATACGGGTATAAGTATTATGTCCTTTGATGTGATCGAGGAGGAGAATACTTGTGCATGGAATTCCTGGACTATTCTAATGGAGAATGAGATTCTCTCTCGGAATTACTCCTCCGTATACACCATAGCACGATGGTATATCGGGGCGGAGCAATCACACCCTATATGATAAGGTGTGCTCTATGATGAGTACTACTGAATTACCTGTTTCCTTTTGGGAGTTATGCACTTATGAAGTTGCATACCTATTGAATAGGGTTTCGATCAAATCAGTTGCCTACCACTTCATATATGATATGGAAAGGGAAGAGCCCATATCTTAAGTTAGTTAAGATTTGGGGTTGTCCGGCCTATGTCTGAAAAACAAAATCCGGACAAGCTCGAGGCAAGATCTGTTATGTAGAACTGGAAATGTTCCAGTTATACAGACTGCAGCTGATGATATGATAGAACCAAAGGATTCAGTAGATTCCAACGAACCTCAGCCTCTCCGCCGATCTAGCAAGGTTCCTCACCCACCTGAGAGTTACTTCGGTTTCTCTATGACAGTGGGAGCGAGGAATGCATCATGAGATGATGACCCAACTAGTTTCGAGCTGGCCATCAAGAGTGGGACTCTGTAAGAATGGCTGGATGCTTAGCGATCTGAGATGGAATCCTTATACACCAACAAAGTATGGACTTTAGTTGCTATATCTGAAGGGTTAAATCCCCATCAGGAGCAAGTATATCTTGAGAAGATTACTTGGTGTAGATGGAAAAGTTGTGACTTTCAAAGCTAGACTTGTTAAAGGTTTTCATCATCGACCAGGCGTGGATAATGATGAAACCTTTTTCCAGTGGCTATGCTTAAGTCTATCCAGATCCTACTTGCCACGGCTACATACCATGACTACGATATCTGGCGGTTGGGTGCCATGACTGCTTTTCTAAAAGATGTTTTAGAAGAGTGCGTCTATAAGAACACAGCCAGAGGGCTTCGTAAACAGTGGGAGCAGCAGAAACGCGTGCAAGATGTTTTATGTGATAAAACAGGCATCGCGGAGTTGGAACGTCTATTTTGATATAGTAGTGAAACAGTTTGACATCATCAAAATGGTAGATGAACCTTGTATATACAAAAGGGTAGTAGGGAGTATGGTAGTGATCCTCGTAGAGTACGTGGATGACATACTCTTGATAAGAAAGCAGTTTCCTATGCTACGCTCGGTCAATCTCCACTTATCACATGGATTCTCCATATAGGATCAGAATGATACCTCATAAATCCTGAGTTTTCATCTATGAGATAGATCTAATTGGATATTAGGATACTCACTAGTTGTAGTGAGATAGTATCAATCGATCCTGGGGAGAATCACTGGAAAGGTTCCAGGCTGATAAGGACGACTGAATGTCAGTCGCGGGCGTTGTCTTTACCCTCAGTAAAGGGACGGTATGTTGGAAGAGTTCCAAGCTAGATACCGTGGCATACTAGACGATAAAGGCTGGATACATCGCTACTTAAGATGCTACCAAAGAGACAGTCTGGATGTATATTTGTTCATGAGATGAACTTAGTTCCTCCCATTGTGTGACGATGGAGATGTGGCTTATGCCAAGGAACTTCCGTCCCATCAGTGATCCAGACATATTCTAAGGCAGTATCACCTGATCATGGAGATGATTGATCTCCAGGCTGATCGAGGTTAGGAGAGCAGACTCAGAGGACAACACGGCGGATCCACTCACAAAGGCCTATTCCCAGAGAGAGACTTTTATGGGATGGTAGAGTATGAGATACTGCAACCACTGCTACAGATGGCCCTAGTGCAAGTGGGAGATTGTTAGTTATATGTATGCCCTAGAGGCTATTACTGTATATAGGATGTATATTGTAGTGGATGCTGGGACATATATAGGGAGGACTTTCTTGCTCGACATGATAGTATGCTATCTGGTTACACTTTACCTTAACGTGTATACTGTTTGTCTCTCTGTTACATGTTGGTAATGCCCTTAGGATGTGTACTTGACTACCTGAACTATGATGCGGGTCATACTAGTGTGGACATGGTAGTCTATAAGTATATCCTTCAAGGTCCCTAGTCGTGGGTGTATCGAGACGGGGCATCGATATACCAGAGTAGACTAGCGTATACCTTCTCGACCCATACAGATGGGCGATGGATGATCCCATATCCATTGGTGTTTGACATCGGAGATGATATACGGGTGCTCAGTAGAGACTGGGTACACTGGACGGACTCACCGAGAACTCCCAGATGGTATTATACCTCACATCAGATGGCAGTTCTCTGGTGACACTGGTACAGGTTAGTCTGTAGACCCGAGATCGTCATAGAGTCTTGTGTGATTCCCACTGTGCTTTGATTTCCATCTTACCACGTCCAAGAGGGCGTGCAAAACGGTGGTTTTTGGTTACAGTCCCGAATCACATGGAGGCAATGAGCGATAGGAGGGGATTCGTCTCTCCCGGTATAGGGAGTTGATGTTGCGCTGTGTTCGATTGGCTATAACCGGAAATCCCTGGCCAGGGTTGCTGAGATTTACTGGTATGTGTTACCTGTAGTTTCTCGAACTGTTATAGACCTCATATCAACACGACTTATCGAACTATTGGGGTCTGACGTTTACCACCCCTAGGCGAGATATGCGACATATCAGACGACGAGACCGGACTGTACGGTAAGTGTTACTGGTTGGATTCACAGGAGTGTGAGCGGGCTTGCTTGTCGATCTTCTGATCGCTCAATACCCGGGTGGCCGTTACGTTTAGCAGACCGCTTGCGGCTTGTGGGTGTTTGATATGATCATCACCTGCTGCCGGCGTATTGACTAGTCTTTAGAGTCCTACACAGAGGTTTCCTGGCTCAAGCGAAACGAAATAGGAGCGCATATGAGATATGTGCGGGACCGAGAATAATACCAGTATGTGATACTGTATTTCATTCTCGCGATGAATGTATCGATTGGTTGTATGCGATATAACCTAGTTATCGAATCAAGGATTGATTCGATAAGCCGATACATTGGATATTAGTCGGTTGTATGCGATATGACCGGATCGTTAAATCAAGTGTTGATTTAATGATTTAATGCATAATTATATATTTGATATATATTACTTTGCATTAACTAGTATTAGTTCACTTTAAATGGATTTTCTCACTTGCATTGCACAAGTTGTATATGTGATATACTTTTGTGCACTTGATTGTATCATGTTTGATGATACATGAATGCTAGGGTTTGTGTAAAGAATTAAACCTTGGTTAAGTAAATGGTTAGGGTTTTTATTTATTCATTCATTTATCTTTTTAATTTGGATTAAAAAGAAATGGGATAAGAAAACAAAATGGTTGCTTTCATTCTTGAAGCTTGTTGAAGCTTCATGAAGCTTTGACCAAAGTGACCATTTTGTCTTCATGCTTAACCCTAACCATTCATCTAACCTTAATCAATTCTCTACACCTAACCATGGTTCATATTATGATAAGTATTCATTTTCTTTTGTATTTTAATTAACTTATCATAATATTCTATCATCTTCTTCTTGTTCTTCTTCAAGAAGAAAACCTAGCTTTCATCAATGGTGATTTGATGAAAAGAGTGAGAAATCCAATTCTAAAGTGAACCCACCTCCTATTTCTTCATCCTCTACCTCTTGCCAAGTAGTATAGGGTGTTTTCTTCATAAGTTTCATGACTTGGTGAAATGGGAGCTTGATCTTGTGATGCCTCGACGTAGATCATCTTCGGCATCGTAGTCGATGACCTAGCCCGCCCATTCTCCGATGAAGCCGACGCTAGAGCCCGGGATTCGATTTGGACAGCAAGGAGACTTCATCTTGGAGCTATGGAGGTGGAGGACCGGATCTACAAAGGTTGTATGTTCGTTCACTTAGTTAAATTGTTTACTAGTTTCTTGTTTCGCCTAAAATTCTAGTTAACGATCTAGTCTAGGGTTTCTCGGCACCGTAAAATTTGAAATTGGCATGGTTGATGCCTTGTGAGACCTCATTAGCGTGCCTAGGAACCCTACAACTTTGTTGACTTTGTTGACCGGTTGACTAGGTTGGACTAGTTGACCATCATCATTACAATGGCTATCATTTCATGGCAAAGACTTTTGCTTGCTTGTTTCTTTTTGCAAAATGAGTGCATGAAATGATATGGCCATTTTGACTTGAACCATCACATAATACTCAATTACTATTATGAGTTATCATGATTTTGGATTATGAGAGCTTGGATGGCAAAAGTCTTGCTTGAGCTCTCCCTCTTCCTCTTGCTCTCTCTCTAGTCTATGGTTCACTTGTCTCATGTGTTGAGAAGCAAGAACCATAGAGATAAATCCCAACACACTCCTCTACTCATCCTAGTTCACAAGGTTTAGCAAACCAAGTGTTCTAGTTTCTTCTAGTTTGAAGAGAAGCCAAAGGTTGAAGATTTCAGGTGGATCCATCTTCGGCGCAAGGAGACGACGAGGTGAGGCCGATCCGACCACCGCAAGGAGTTGAAGACGAAGGAGTTCAAGTTAAGGTATAACCACCTAACCGAGTAGGTAAAACTCTTGTTAGGTTTTTTAGATGTTTAACAAAGATCCGTATTTTGAGTCCATGTTACCACCTCTAGAAAAATCGTTTTTCATCATTTCCGCAAGCCCATTAAGTACTGGGAGAGGTAACGTGGACTTACAAAAGTAACCTACCACACCAGAAAAGAACGAAAATATGATGTACGTATATGCCATCCGCATTCGCCACTGGGCCCCGTCATCACCCGTTAGGTTACTTAACTAACGACGGAGCGGGGGCTGGACTAGCGCGGGTGCAAAATATATACAACATCTACTAGTATCTATATATATATATATATATATATATATATATACAACATTCGTCCCAGGCATGATAGTAAACAACATCACAGAAACACAGCCAACAATACAGAATGGTGGATAATCTTGGAGCCTCGGGTTTCATTTGAGCCACAAATAAAACCCGACGTTCCCTGTCGTGTGGATAGCCTATGCAATGAAAACTTGTACCCCCTACGAGTGCAGCGAATAGCCCGCCAATTCTAGAATAAATCCCCCTCTGTCTCAACTCTACGACAAAGAAGCCTCCTCCGTCTCAACGCCATGAGAAAGAAACCCCCTCCGTCTCAACTCCATGAGATGCGGGCTTGCTGCCTTTCTAGAACCCGGCTATTCGTACACTCCACCGCGGGAAAATCCTAGTACAGAAAAAGAAAATAATATGTACAAATGGTGACATCAACCTCAACCCGGTCGTGCCCCAAAATAATATACAACCCGGTAAAGACGGCAATCCACATGTCGGACGCTCACCCCGCAATAACAAATTTACAAATGAATTTAAACTGTACTACAAACATTGCAACACTTGCTATCCATCACGACTATCCAACCACAATCACAAAACAAGCACACAACATCAACGCGAATGTCACGTTCGCAAAACCCGTCTAAAAGAACATATAGCAATCAGACGAGTTTTATCGATTGAGTGACATTCCCGGTCGCAGATAAAAATGAATGTACTGTAAAATACACATATTAAAATTTCGATCGACTAAACTTTTTCGAATAGGCCCTCAAAAGCAAATCCAGCACTCAAATAAACCGGGGCCAAAACTATATATCAAAAATATCATATTTTCATGAAATAGAGCCCGAGAAAAAAAAATGGGTATTGTATCTCCAAAAGCGCCGCGGAAGCGCCGCCAAATGCGCCATTTTGCTCACTTTACGCGGCGGAATTTTGGATTTAAGCCCCCAAATTTTTTCTGTAGCCATATTTTCACCTGCATGTAATTCTAAGATACTCAGAAAATTTTTTGGACAACTTCGAAAATCGACAGCAAGCTCATGAACATAGATTCGTGATTCGGAAATATTTGTCAATCGAGATTTTAACCTTGTGCAAACTAGCCAGTAGGGTTTTTAGGTTGGCTCTGAAACCATGAAGGTTACACTAGCGCCCCGGCCAACATCCATGGCCAAATGCGGAACAAAAATTTCGTAGCGATAACGAACTTGGCGCTAGAATAAACCTTAACCCGGATCTTTACCATAAACTTAACTAGCAAAAGAAGAGTTCTAACTACTATGATAGAAAGTTATACCTAGTTCTTGAACTCCTTCTCTTCTTGTTGTGGTCCTCCTTGTTGTTGGCTCCTTGGAGTGGTGTAGACGGCTCCTCCTCCTCGTCTTCTCTTTGTCGAAGAAAGATCCACCCGAAGGCGTCTACCTTGAGCTCCTACCTCAACCAAGAGGTAACTAGAGTGCTTGGATTGCTAGACTAAGAACCCTAGAATGAGTAGAGAGGTATTTTGATGGTTATATCTCACAAAACTTGGATTTTCAACACATGAAACACTTAAGCTTTTGAGAGAAAGGAAGAAGGAGAGCAATGCAAGAGAGATAATGAGCATAAGAGATTGAGAAGAGAATTACAACCATGCTCTCATATGAGAGAATATGAGAATAATAATAATTAGGAAAATTGGGATGGTCAGTTGATATGACCATTATCATTTCACATTTAATGCTAATTGCAAGCTTCAAGAAGCATCTTGCAAAAGAAATGATCATGGTCAAATGGTCAACAAAAGTCAAATGGCCAACCCAACCTCAACCATGGCACAATTATCCTTAATTAATATTATTAATCATATTTCTCATTCTCATTTGGGTTTAGAAAAAGTCAACGGTCAAAAACCCTAATGAGATTCCTCTGCCTCTGTCAACTGTGCATACACACCTGCATCCGTGTTCCGAGAAACACGAATACAATGAGACAAAACCAATCCCAAAACAAATACTAAGATCTGGCATAAACCAAAGCCCGCTAGTAATAACTGCCGGGACACCAAACTTGCACAAGTGCGCGGATGTGAACGAACCCCGTAGCAAAACCATGCGACCTGTACTCTGTTTTGCCCAAAGGCGAACAACCCTCTGTTTGGGACTCTAAAGACTCGACACTACGCTGACAGTGGGTTTAACCACAGGCCGCAAGCGGTACTAGCTGTACGTAACGGTCCCCAGGTAGATGCCGATAAGAAGACCGTTGAGGTGAACCCATCCGAACTTCTACTGAGCCTGAATGTGACAATCTCCGTACAGTCCGGTCTGTTCGTCTAAGAGTATCGCATGTCGGGCCTAAGGGGGTGGTAAACGTCAGACCCCTAAAAAGGTATAAGTCGTGTCAGAGTGTAGCCCAGAACACCCTGAGAAACTACTGGAAACACTACCAGTAAATCTCGCTTGCCCTGGCTAGGGACGACTATGTGTAATGGCTCTCCTAGACACAGCGTGATATCAACTCCCAATACCGGGAGAGACGAATCATGTCTAACCGTCACTGCCTCCAAGTGCTTCGGGACTGCACCCAAACTGCCTATTTGCATGACTCAATAGAGCCGTTGTAGGGTAGTAATCTAAGAACAGTGGGAACACACTAGAGGCGAAGTGACAGTGTCAAGTCAATGGACTAAGCTGTACTCATGTCACCTGAGAACTGTTAACGACGATAGGTATAATACTAACCAAGAGTTCCCGATGAGTCCTGCCCAGTGTACTCGTAACCTAACGAGAACCTGTATACTATCTCCAGTACGACGTACTGATGGCTGTGGGATAGACCATCTCCCCTGCTGGGATAAGAAGCGTATGCACCAGTCTACTCTGGAGTATCGATGCCCTGTCTCAATAATCCTACGACTAGGGACCAAAATAAGGATGTTCTTATAGACTACCCAGCCCCCACTAGTGTGATCGCCATCACAACACCGGTAGTCAAGCAAAGATCCTAAGGGCTCCATCAATATGTATTAGCGATATGTTAAAAGAAACATATACACATATTAAGATAGAAACAAACCAAGTAGCATACTACTATATCGAGCAAGTCTGTCGTAAATCCGTGTATATATCCCAAGCTTCCAAAATGTATTATACAAACTAGTAATATACAATAATGGCCTCTAGGGAATACATACCCAACACCACCATGTACCCGAGATGGTTCGTCCAACTCCTCAAATCGGGTCTCGAAATCCAATAGCAATCATAAAAACACATGGTAGACGACTCATACATCATGGGAAAACCGTGCTTTTCATTTTTAAAAAGAGAAAGAAGTTTATACATATTCTTGCGGTTTTCCCCCAAATCCAGGAAATCTCTTGAAAATCCGAAATCCAATCATCAATAGCAAGTAAACAGTGAATAATAATATGCATGAAGTAGCAAGTAATAACTGCAATGTCTAAACTAGTTTATAAAGCAAGTACACTATATCATGTCGAAACTATCGGTTAATAAGCTATGTCAATGAAATGATATTCTCAAAAGTATACGTGACACGGCAATTACCGATGATGATGTGTGTGAGCCGACAAGTTAGTGTATGTGGAACATACGCATCATCGGTAATGGTGCTGGTGTCCTGACAGCATGATCACAATATTAACATATGAAAACACAATATAAGCATGCGATGCGAGGCGAACAACAATAATATGCGGGAGCTGAATAATAACGCAACAATAAGGAGTTTACAATACTATACAAGTGTCAAAACCGGTTTGCCATTTGGAATAATACGAATCGTGGTGTTTTGAAAATAAGGGCCACGGTGTTTTTAAGAAAATATACGTCCTTTGAAATACCCGTAGAATCCCTTGAATCGTCTTTAAAAATACACACGATTCATTAGTTTTTGAAATAGGTATGAGTTGAATCTAATCTATCATTTACAAGTACACTACAAGGCCAAACTATACAGACTGATCAAAAGGTAAGGAAACCGTCTAACATCTGAGTCGATACACACACATACACACACACACAGACACACACACACACATATAATCTAACAGTCGGTGATCCCGCCTCAATAGTATCATATACGATCCAATATCTATAATATGACATCCTCAAGTCAAGAGTGCGGATCTATCATCAATATATAGCTCGTACGGTACATCCGTCGTACGGCCTCCCAAATCTGGGTACGGGTCAATTGTCACATCTATCACACTATTCATCTGGTATCCTATCTATCAAATATCATGATCCGGGTTACTGATCTACGTCTAGTACAATACTGATACCACCTATGTATGCATGCGTGTGTATGAAAACACCACGTCAAAGGACCGGCTAAAACATCATGTAGTATCTCAAATACGAACTCTGTCACATCACCGATCTCACGGCCTCAAGCCCAATCTCATCGACTCATCTTAAATCCCAAGTACTATCCTCATAATCCATGTATATGTATACGTATATATATATACATAGTCCCATACCCATGTATATATATATATATACATATCCCCATATATCCACAGGTAAAAGAAAGAATGTACGCAAGTATGTGTGTGCGTGTGTGGGTGCAACCACTACTCTAGGGTTTCGCAAACTAACATTAAACAAATCCAAGGACACCTAGAATCCATCTTTATCATCAATAACTCAAATCAACATATAATATATATATGTGTGTATACGTATTCGTATACATCATAACGAACTGCGGGGGTGTTATACGCCATCCACTCGACTTTCCCCGTAGATATAATCTACTCACCTTGCTTCTTATGTGCCGATGCCGATGTCGCCATCTTCATCTTCAACGTCTCGACATCACGTGGGGTACCAACACATATAATCCAATCACAATTGCGTATTAAAATCACATCGGAAAACCAGAAAAGGCACACGCTACGCTCATAGGTAAAAACATATAGCCTCGCAAGCAAACACGACCAATAACCCTTGTCGTTGACGTTCAAACGCCACCCGACAGAAACGAATTATCAAATACCAAAATCCATGCTTAAACAATGCGCCAATACGAGAAAAAGATCCCAGATTCTACCCTAAGTCAAATCAGCCAATTTTGCACATGCCAAGGGTCAAATTTACTGAAGATAAGGCCCTGAAACAAAAACGAAGCATTTCCAACCTGCTCTGGTCGCAAATTGTGGCCAGAAAGAATTAATTTACGGCCTAAAAGAGAGGGTGGGGGCTAGGGTTCTGGTGGGGGGTCATAGGTTGTCTGCATGTATCACTGTCCTTGCTAAATAATTTTCAGGTCACCTAAGTGTTAGCAGATTTCATTAAACTCTACAGAATCCACAATTCTTCCGATATCGGGTTTCCAAATCCGTATTCCGGGGTTCTAGTCTCTGGTTTGGGTCTCCAATCAATCACCACAGGGGTTGTATAGCCTCTAGTAACCCTAATTTCACCTTTGGTTTAAACTAAAACCCTAATTCTCAACTCAAGTTTTCAAACTCCCCAAAACCACACAATATCGGTTACAATTTTAACATGGATGCTAAAGGAAAGGAAATTCAATACTAGTGATGGAAAAAGTACCTCATGTTGCACTCAAGAATCCTCTACAGCTCCAAAACTCAAACTTTCTTGGTCCAAAGGGTTGCCTGAGAGCTTGTGCACACTTTTTATGAAATGGAGATAGGGTTTTGAGGTGTTTTTAATGGTATTTTGGAGGTTGTAGTGGAGGAAGAAGAGAGGGGGAAGCAGCAGCAGCAGCAAAGAGAGGGAGGGGAGAGGAAATGAGTGATGAAAATGGTGAGATGAGAGGGTGGCAAGTCAAAGGTAACCCCCTCACATTTCTCTCTCTCACCCATACCTATTACTATAATCATATCCCTTTTCTTTTCTTTTCCTTTTATTTTTCTTCTCTCCTCAATAGTAAACCCAAAACAAATACCTATACACCCCAAATCATGTAGGAAAATATAACAAGTGAAAAAAAAGACTTATGCATGTTTTGCACCAAACACGCTTAAAACTCGATTAGCGATTTTTAATCTCAATTAGCACTAAATTAGTGTATAATTAATCATAAACTCTCATAATTTGCATGAATCTCATAAAGCACCTTCTTTTTAGTAATTTCCATAATTTCCAAATTTTTCCCAATTTATCGGTATTTAATAATACCGCCGTATTAAAATATTCAATATTTTATTATAAAATTATAAAAATTCCGAAGAATAATATTTTATTTTTTTTTGAAATGTTAAAATCTTCCCCCCTTAAAGAAATTCTATCCCCGAATTTAAATTTAAACCCCTCAAATACTAAAATATTTCAGTAAAAAGTCCAAGTCGTCGGGGTCCCGAAATCATCAATACATGAAATGCATCATAGCGCAATGCATGCGCATGAAGAATTAGCAGATAACTCAAATCAAAACCCCATCAAGCATCTCGCAATCATCGGAGTCATGGTGAAGACACCAATATCTAATCCAAAATGAAATCAACATGATATATATGTCAAAACTATACATGTAAATATCATTAAAACATCGGAACAAAATGCATGCCAAATTTTTTTCACGTCGCAGTGCGATGTACGTATCATTGCACCGTGGCGGATTTCTATCGTAAGAAAATAACTATATCTATATATATCCTTTGTTTAATATGTACGTCCCGCCGTTTTAAAAACAATTTAGAAGGGTTTTCTTGTTTTTAACGTTCCGTGTCATATCAGACACGTAGGTAAATACTAAGATTATAGCTCCCTTTTTTGGAAATCCCCTCGATAACTATCAATGCATGCAAAATATATCCAGGTACTGTCCTCTGACTAGTCCTGCTCCGTACGAAAACAAATAGTAAATATCATGAAAATGTACTGTTCCATAAGAAATCAATCCCAAAATGTGCATATGAATGCTACGTGCGTCCGGTGCACACGGAAATCAAAATCCATGAATGTGCCATACATGTGCACAGAAACAATATCTAAGTGCAATGGGTGTCACGAAAAACCTGTCAGAAGCAACGGTGTGCCTGACAGCAATATCAGGTGCATCGGATATGTGCCAAGAATCCTGATTTAGTGCATCTATGTGCTCCAAAATCGCATCTTATAACACGCACCCAACATGCGCGAAAATCCAAAACAGGTGCATCCACCATGCACGAATAAAATCTAAATCGCGTACATCCAACAAGTACGAAATCACGAAATCTAATATCAAGCGCCGAACATGCGCAAAATCCAATCCAAGCACATCGATTATGTGCAAGAATCCAATCAGGTCCACAAGGTGCACAAAACAAATATCGAGTATCACAATCGAAATTAATGGTATACAACACATCTCAAGTCCAAATCATGTATACCGTGGTATCGAATCTTACAACCATGTGCACTAGCGTGCACAAAATCTAATCAAAACACTAAAAGTGCATGAAAACTATGCTGTAAGCATAAGTCAAATCATATGCATGTAAGGTTACTAGGCACTATCACAAGGCTCTACAAGGCATCAACCATGCTAAAATTAAATTTTTCAAGTGCCGAACAACCTAAAGCAAGGATCTTTGCTAGATAATTAGGGTTAACATAACAAGTAAACATCTTTACATCTATAAGAGAGGGATTACAATCTTTGTAGTCCGCTCCTTCGCTTCATAAGCACCGAGTAGTAGTCCCATCGCCACGATCCATGATCTCCCGAACTCAAGAGAGTCATCACAAGCCGAACGATCCATGCTTTCTTGTAGCCTTCCTTTTCGAAGATGATCTACCTTAAAGAATCTTTAACTCAAGCCCTCACTTCTCTAATCAAGTATTAGAGAAGTGAACACCCTAATCTAAGTGGCTAGAATAGATGAGGATGATGAAGTAGGAATTTTGCACTTTTTTGTTTTCAATTTCTCACCATTTATCATCACAAACATAAAAGCTAGTGAAGGTTTTTCAAGAGCTAGAAGAAGAAGAAGATGAAGCTAATCCTTTTGTGATAAATAACGAATTATTGTTGTGGTTACAAATACAACCATGGGTTAAGAATGAGTGGCTTAACCCTTGTAAAGATTAAACCATAGGTTAAGGGTTTTGGTTGGGTTAACTAATATATACACAAAAGAACAAAGATGAAAGACTAAGTCAAATGTTCATGAAGCTTCATGAAAGCTCATGCAAATATCTAACCCTAATCAAACCCTAACTTGTTTAATCTCCACTAATCATGTTGTATTTGTAATCATAACTTGTTACAATATTATATATCACATATATAATATATTTTTGTAACAAAAGAAAATAATACAATTAACATATATCGCATATATATCAATGTATTATCTGGTGAGAAAATGAATCAACAAAGCGAGCTTATATTAGTTAATGTAATGTAATATATCACATATATAATTATACATTAAATTATCGAATCAACACTTGATCCGACAATCCGGCTATATCGAATATAACCGACTAATATAACATGTACCGATCGAATCAACACCTGATCTGATGACCCAACTATATCACATATACCCGGCCGATATCATATATCGCGAGAATAGAATACGGTATCTCATATCATATTATTCTCGGTCCCACACATATCGCATATGTGCCCCTACTCCTTTTGCCTGAGCTAGGAAACCTCTGTGTAGGACTCTAAAGAATCGTCAATACGCCGGCAGCAGGTGATGATCATATCAAACACCCACAAGCTGCAAGCGGTCAGCTAAACGTAACAGACACCTAGGTATTGAGCGATTAGAAGATCAACAAGCAAGCCTGTACATTCTCCTGTGAATCCAATCAGTAACACTACCGTACAGTCCGGTCTCTTCGTCTGATATGTTGCATATATAGTCTAGGGGTGGTAAACGTCAGACCCCAGTAACCGATAAGTCGTGTCGATGTTGTTGGAGATAGTGCCCTCATAGTCAATTATTGGATCGCAGTTACGTGATTGCAATGATTGCGGAGGACCTATCCCGGTAGGACAGTCTTACTCGAAATGATAGTATGCTATCTGGTTTGACTTTATCAGTCGTGTACATGTTCAGGTGACTGATTGCATGTTACACTTTGATAGAGCACTTAGGATCTTGCTTTACTACCAACAGTATGATGGCGATCATATACGTGAGAGTTGGGTAGTTTATATGCATATCCTTAATTGTGGTCCCTAGTCGTGGGAGTTTCGAGACAGGGCATCAATACTCCGGAGTAGACTAGTATGTACAGTCGAGACCCCGAAGAGGGGCGGTGGCCGGTCTCACAAGCCACTGGTGTCAGTTGGATCACCTAAGATGTATATAGGTGCTCATTGGGTTATGAGTACACCGGACAGGACTTGCCGGGAATCTGCTAGTTAGTACTATACCTATCGTCAGATAGCAGTTCCCTGGTGACATGTGTACAGGTTAGTTCATCGACCTGAGGTCGTCATTTGTCTCGTGTGAGTTCCCACTGTGCTTTGATTTCTACCCTACCACGGCTCAAAGGAGTCGTGCAAACAGGTAGTTTTTGGGTACAGTCCCGAGCCATATGGAGGCACGTGAGCGGATCGGCAGGGGATTCGTCTCTCCCGGTATAGGGGGCGAGGTCGTGCTGTGTCTAGGAGAGCCATTACACAAAGTCCATGGCCATGGCAGGAGATTTACTGGTAGGTACTCCAGTAGTATCTCAGGGTGTAATTGGACTTCACTCCGACACGACTTATACTGCTATTGGGGGTCTGACGTTACTAGCCCCCTAGGCAGATATGCGATACTCATTGACGAACGGACCGGACTGTATATACATTGTCACTGTTAGGCTCAGTAGGGTTTTCCGGATGAGTGCGCTCATCGGCATCCCTTGAGGTCAGTCCATGGGCAGCCGTTACGCATTGCTAGTGCCGCTGACGGTTTGTGGTTAAACCCACTGCCAGGGTGCTGACGAGTCATTAGATTCCCCCACAGACAGTTTCCCAAGTTCGGGCGAAACGTTGTAGAGGCCGTATGGTTTTATGGCAGGGTTCGGAAAATGCACGTGCGTTTACGCACGTGTCGATTTTCGGACAGATGATACTGGTCGGCTTTGGTTTAAGCCGGATCCGAGTATTATATTGAGTAGGTATAATATCTTTGTCTCAGTTGCATTTGTATTCGGTCGTAATACAATGCGGGTATATTTATACAGTTTCGGGGTTATCCTGAAAGTCGTTTCAGGATCACTTTTGGAAGTTGCCAGTTTCCAGTTTTCTATCTGCCGTCTTTTAACATTTGGTTAAAGGCGGATTTATCTTTTCTTGGATGAGAGTGAGTCGTGCTTCTAGAAGGTTCTAGAAGGTTCTAGATTGGGTGAGGTGTCGTGTGACTCATGCTTTGATATCAACCATTTCTTGTTTTGCTTAAAGATCTTTATGCTTGATATTTGTTCATAATATCTTTTGGGTTATGATAAGGTTGCATCCTATGGTCACCCCCCTCCCCTACGGTCACCTCCCTCATTCTATAAAGAGGCCGGCCCCTCTCTCTCTCTTATGGTTGTTGATTTCATTTTGTAGAAAAGATATGATAGGTTTTATCGGTGTATGGAATTTCACAGTCCATTTCATTCCATCACCCGATTCCTTCGGCAACTTCATTAACCGATCGTCCACGGATTTGGACGAAGTGAGACAAAGTCATCTACTCATTCTCTACATCATTCTTGGTCGTCTCTTTTAGCAAACTTGACGATCGAGTTGCCTCGAGTCAGAGGCGGGAGCCCGTTTAAAGAAACGATCATGTGGTGCCACCTCGACGAGGAGATCGGAGATCGACGAGATCGGAGCAGCCGCAACGGAGCGTAGGATGATGGTTGAAGAACGAAGGACTCGGATCGTTCGGTACAATCTTTCTACACTCTTTACAGTTTGTTAGTTTAGCAATAATGGCAGATCCGAGTTAAAGTATACGATAGCGCCAGTTAAAAAGTTTTTGTTCCGCATTTGGCGTCTGTAGACTGCCGGGGCGCTAGCGTAGACTTACAGTGGTATCAGAGCCTAACCATTTTTCTATACTAACTTGTGCTAACGCGTTTCAAACATCGATCCGACCGAAAATCGAAAAACACAATATCCTAGCTCGACAGTTCTGTTAATTTTAAACGGTGTCAAACTTGATTTCTGTATATCTTAAAAATCCGTGCAGGCGTTTTTAAGAGCCACGACAAAATTTGGAGTCGTGATCCCTCCAAGCTGCCGCCGAAGGGCGGCCAAACCCATGGTTTGGCCGCGCATCCGCGGCCACGTGGGGAGCACGTGCTCCCAAATTTTGTCAGTTGGTTCTGTGTTGGATTTTGGGGTTTTTGGTAAATATCATTTGCGCCCAGGTTTGTTACTGTTCACCAGTAAGTCGTGGGGCCCACTTTTTGATATTTTGTCGATCGAAATTTAAACATGTTAGTTTACAGTGCTTACATTATATCTCCGACCGGGAATGTCATTTGATCGGTAAACCGCGTTTGATTGCTATAGTTCTTTTAGACGGGTTTGCGAACGTGACATTCGCGTTGATGTTCTGTGTTGTGCTGTGATGTTGCGGATTTGTCGTGGTGGATAGCAGTGTGCAATGGTAGTACGGTTTGAGTTTATTTGTACATTTGATATTGCGGGGCGAGTGTCTAACTTGTGGACAGCCGTCACTGCCTGTTGTATAATATTCTTTTGGGGCACGACCAGGTTGCGGTCGATGTACCTATTGTACTATTTTTCATTACTGTACTAGGTTTTGCCCCGAGACGGAGTGCACGGATAGCCGGGTTCTGGGAGGGCAACGGGTCCGCATCTCATTGCTTTGAGAGGCAGAGGGGCCCCACTCTAGAATTGCCAGACTATTCGCCGCACTCGTAGGGGTTACAGGTTGACCCAAGGAGGGGTGCCCAAGCTTACCGGATTCCGTGAAGTGTCGGGTGTTCCATTCACTGTGCTGTGGGGACTACCTCGCTTCAGGTTTTGGCAGGTAACTTGCCGCACCCGTAGGGGTCTAGGTTTCATTGCACAGGCTATCCACACGACAGGGGAACGTCGGGTTTCAGCAACGGCTCTGTGAAACTCGGGGATCCCAGATATCTGTATTGTTCTGTGATGCTTATTACTTTTCTGTAATGTTGCATACTATCACGCCTGGAGCGATTATGTATATTGGTTTATATACTATTAGATGTTGTATATGTTTTACACCCGCGCTAGTCCAGTCCCCGCTCTGTCCTTAGTTAAGTAACCTAACGAGTAATGACGGGTCCCAGTGACGAATGTGGATGGCATATACGTACATTTTATTTTCGTTCTTTTCTGGTGTGATTAAATGATGGGACTGCGTTGATTCTGATCAATGCAAAGTAAAAACAAACCTGTTTGAGTTGTTGGAACAATTTTAAAAGGTGTTATTACAAAGACGTTTTATTTTTGTTATGCATAGCGGTATTCGGTGTGAATATCCAGCACCTCATTCGACGAGGCAAGGGCTGATATCCCTTCACCGGGAAAGACCCCTTAGACAGAAGTTTGCGTCGGGGTAATAACTTTACTATAGTCGATTACATGTTGCTTTGCATAGCGGTATTCAGTGGAATATCCTGCACCTCATTCCACGAGGAAAGAGCCGAGATCCCTTTACCGGGAGTGACCTCTTTAGCAAAAGGTTTTCGCCACTATATTTTAAAAAGCTATCAGGTTCCTTCAGCGATATCAAGTTCACTACGCTAAAGGTTTTTCGCCAAAACCAGTCGTAGCCCTCCGTCACTTTTTTTGGGTATTCAGTAGTATTCAAGCTATGTATTTTGACCAACGCCAAGGCATAGTGTTTGGTAGCTGCTGGGTATTCAATTGTTGCATAGATAGATGAGTTAGTTTAGGACAGTGGGAGGTTTCCGGATTAGATAAAATGATGACCATTCTGATCTAGATTAGAGTGCACGCTGAGTGTTTCTTTTTTCTCTCTCTCTTTGGCAGCGACCTTTGACCGACCCTAGACTATGACTCAGTGACCAGGTTGACCGAACCTTCTTAAAATACTGGCTTTTGGATTGTCTGAGTTGCATAAGTCATTGCCACTCCTTCTTTTACCCTTTGAATTTCTCAGAACACCCGTATTACTACGGATATCCACTTCCATTGGATAGAGCCATCGTATGGTTATATACGAACTCGAAGGGACTTCTTCGAGGATGGATCCAGGTTCAGGAGAAAAAGAATTGGTTTATTCAGTTGTCTTTTATTATCACCTTCTCTCAGGTTGCGAGAGCTCCTTGGTTTAGGAGAGTACACCTATTACGCCTATTGGATAGTCTTATTCCAAACCATAGGCTGGTGCCGAAAGGTATGGAATGAAGAAAACCAATTAGCCTAAGTGGGGTGTGCAGAAGGTAATATGTAAAGACAAAATAAAGGGATTAGAAAGAGTGCAAAGTAAATTGCGACTGATATCATTCACGACCAAAACCGCGTACTTCATCGCCGCTCCTATTTCACCTTTAAAAAGAATAAGGTATTATTCGGTTGTCTTTTATCGTCACCTTCTCTCGAGATGCGAGTACTCCTTGGTTTAGGAGGGTACACCTATTATGCTTACTGGATAGTCTTCTTCCAAACTATAGGCTGGTGCCGAACGGTAGGGAAGGAAGAAAACCATTTAGCCTAACGATGGTGTACAGAAGGTAACGACTAAAGACAAATAAAGGGATTTGGAGAGACGGCAATAAAATATACGGTTGAAGTCATGAATTGGATTATGGAAGAGGCATTGCTATGAATACCAGGATACCCCTACGAAACATTTTCATGTTTCAGTGCATCGTTAAAGAAAAACTGTTTTCCCGATTAGACACTTACTCCAAGGGTATGTATTTACCAGGTTTCATTCTCATATCTGTATGGTTTTACAGATGATGAGTGGGAGTAAGATATTGGGAATTAGGTAATCATCCTCATTATATCGGAATTCGTTAGAATTGGTGATATTTGAGGAAATCGCCAGGGTACAGTTTTCTACCTACGACGCACAGGTTTTGAGTTGTTTAACTCAGCGGACTTATACAGAGTATTGTATGTTGTCCAAGTGTCCATCAGGACAAAGGGGTAGGTCCTCGTACTATGTTCTGTTTACTTATAACTTCTCTAGTATTTAGACGAGTGTTTCGTAGAAATACAAGGTCTAAGTTTTGAGAAGTTGTGGGTATAAGAATAAAGTAGAGAACCAGGTGTCACAAGTATCGGGATTCTTCAAAGAGATCGAAGATGTAGATTCTTGTGATTGGTATTCAGATGATAGTGATGATTTTGAGAAACGTATTTCTTTTTCAGGTTACTCATAATTGGATGGATTCCTAAGTTGAGCAATGCTGATTAGCCTTTTTCCATTAAGTTGATATGCACTGGAGACAGCTGCATGATTTGAATATGGTTCCAATTAAATAAGTGCCAAAGTTTCTGTATTGGATATAAAATGGATCGTACCTTAAAAGAAATTAAGGTACGGGGAGTTGTCCAGCTTATGATTAAAACCAGACACTGGATAACTCAGGGCACGTTTCTGTAATGGCTGTTTGTGGGTTGACCCTGGCTATGACGAGGGTTGATATTCTACCATTTGGAAGATCAATAGTGATATTGTTCTTGACTCGCCACAGTTTTAGTAAAAATGGATCTTTTTCAGAAAACAGTAGTGAGAGTATGGTAGAACTGGAAGTGATTCCAGAACCGCGAACGATTACGGAAAATTTAATAGGACCTATACATTCAATCAGGTTTGACATTCCAATAGCCACTCCGCAGGTATGGTAGGTAACCTCAGACACCCGAGAGGTACTTCGGTAGGCTCAAGGACGGTGACAGGGAGGTTCTTATCTACCAATACTTGACACTACTGTTGTTCCAGGATATGAGACCCGGTAGGAGGGTTGTCGTAGTCAGTGGGAGCAGCGGAAGCATAGTGGGCAAGATGCTTATATCTATTTATAGACTTGAGCAGTTATAGCGGAGATAGATCATCTAATTTTGATGTGACAGTCATGGGTTTGACGTCAATCAGAATAGGGGATGGATCAGTTAAGAAGGTAGTAGGGTGTGATGTCATGGTATCTGGATGACATACACAGAGTAGGAAGTAAAATTCCTATACTACGATCGGTTGTACTGTGGTCGTCACACAGTTGTTTCTCCAGACAGGATATGGATATAATATTTGACATTCTGGTTTCTGGATCTATGGCTTTAGATCTGGATTTGGGTAGTTTCCCAATGTGGGTACTTTGACAGATACTCTATTGGTTTTTGGAATAGTTGACTCCTAGCATGGTGGTGTACCTGCAGGTGATGGAGTCACCCTCTCTAAAGGTGTCTTACAGACTAAAGGGGAGAGGGAAGTGCATGATTGGCAGATCACTTTCTTAGGCAATTGAGTCAATTATGAGATGTCAAGTACCACACCAAATGTTGGTTTTGCACTAGATGCAATAAGTTTGTATTAATCCAATCCTGGAGAAACATAAGGAAGCGGTTTTAGAACATTAGTACATGTTCTACGGATTTGATAACGGCAGCCTCTTTCGGGAGACGGTTATCATTCCAGGCTTCAAAGGTGACATGGATGACAGAGTGATTGTCAGAGTTTTAGTTTTCCCTCTGACGAGGGACAGTATTATGGACAGGTGGTTCCAGAGGATACTGTGGGTGGCATGGTGCCCGATACTGATTAGGTTCAGTGATCGATTCAGTCTAAGAAGTTTGGATATGGAGTTCATTTATGAACTAAGGTCCCATCAGATATCCAGACATATTCTAAGATAGGTACTACTCAATTCGGGAGATGGCTTTCTCCGCGAACTTGAGATTAAGAGAGATACAGGAAGAAACTTCTAGGCGGATCCACTCACCGAGGCTATTTCTCGAACACAATAGTTTTACAAACGGGCTTTGTGAAACTGATTAGTAGAGGAGTTGGATGTTCGGTTTCACACGGGCTGTGAGTAGTCGACATCGCAATATTAGCCATGAGTGCAAGTGGGAGATTGTTGGAGATAGTGCCCTCATAGTCAATTATTGGATCGCAGGTACGTGATTTCAATGATTGCGGAGGACCTATCCCGGTAGGACAGTCTTACTCGAAATGATAGTATGCTATCTGGTTTGACTTTATCAGTCGTGTACATGTTCAGGTGACTGATTGCATGTTACACTTTGATAGAGCCCTTAGGATCTTGCTTTACTACCAACAGTATGATGGCGATCATATACGTGAGAGTTGGGTAGTTTATATGCATATCCTTAATTGTGGTCCCTAGTCGTGGGAGTTTCGAGACAGGGCATCGATACTCCGGAGTAGACTAGTGTGTACAGTCGAGACCCCGAAGAGGGGCGGTGGCCGGTCTCACAAGCCACTGGTGTCAGTTGGATCACCTAAGATGTATACAGGTGCTCATTGGGTTATGAGTACACCGGACAGGACTCGCCGGGAATCTGCTAGTTAGTACTATACCTATCGTCAGATAGCAGTTCCCTGGTGACATGTGTACAGGTTAGTTCATCGACCTGAGGTCGTCATTTGTCTCGTGTGAGTTCCCACTGTGCTTTGATTTCTACCCTACCACGGCTCAAAGGAGTCGTGCAAACAAGTAGTTTTTGGGTACAGTCCCGAGCCATATGGAGGCACGTGAGCGGATCGGCAGGGGATTCGTCTCTCCCGGTATAGGGGGCGAGGTCGTGCTGTGTCTAGGAGAGCCATTACACAAAGTCCATGGCCATGGCAGGAGATTTACTGGTAGGTACTCCAGTAGTATCTCAGGGTGTAATTGGACTTCACTCCGACACGACTTATACTGCTATTGGGGGTCTGACGTTACTAGCCCCCTAGGCAGATATGCGATACTCATTGACGAACGGACCGGACTGTATATACATTGTCACTGTTAGGCTCAGTAGGGTTTTCCGGATGAGTGCGCTCATCGGCATCCCTTGAGGTCAGTCCATGGGCAGCCGTTACGCATTGCTAGTGCCGCTGACGGTTTGTGGTTAAACCCACTGCCAGGGTGCTGACGAGTCATTAGAGTCCCCCACAGACAGTTTTCTAAGTTCGGGCGAAACGTTGTAGAGGCCGTATGGTTTTATGGCAGGGTTCGGAAAATGCACGTGCGTTTACGCACGTGTCGATTTTCGGACAGATGATACTGGTCGGCTTTGGTTTAAGCCGGATCCGAGTATTATATTGAGTAGGTATAATATCTTTGTCTCAGTTGCATTTGTATTCGGTCGTAATACAAATGCGGGTATATTTATACAGTTTCGGGGTTATCCTGAAAGTCGTTTCAGGATCACTTTTGGAAGTTGCCAGTTTCCAGTTTTCTATCTGCCGTCTTTTAACATTTGGTTAAAGGCGGATTTATCTTTTCTTGGATGAGAGTGAGTCGTGCTTCTAGAAGGTTCTAGAAGGTTCTAGATTGGGTGAGGTGTCGTGTGACTCATGCTTTGATATCAACCATTTCTTGTTTTGCTTAAAGATCTTTATGCTTGATATTTGTTCATAATATCTTTTGGGTTATGATAAGGTTGCATCCTATGGTCACCCCCCTCTCCTACGGTCACCTCCCTCATTCTATAAAGAGGCCGGCCCCTCTCTCTCTCTTATGGTTGTTGATTTCATTTTGTAGAAAAGATATGATAGGTTTTATCGGTGTATGGAATTTCACAGTCCATTTCATTCCATCACCCGATTCCTTCGGCAACTTCATTAACCGATCGTCCACGGATTTGGACGAAGTGAGACAAAGTCATCTACTCATTCTCTACATCATTCTTGGTCGTCACTTTTAGCAAACTTGACGATCGAGTTGCCTCGAGTCAGAGGCGGGAGCCCGTTTAAAGAACCGATCATGTGTTGCCACCTCGACGAGGAGATCGGAGATCGACGAGATCGGAGCAGCCGCAACGGAGCGTGGGATGATGGTTGAAGAACGAAGGACTCGGATCGTTCGGTACAATCTTTCTACACTCTTTACAGTTTGTTAGTTTAGCAATAATGGCAGATCTGGGTTAAAGTATACGATAGCGCCAGTTAAAAAGTTTTTGTTCCGCATTTGGCGTCTGTAGACTGCCGGGGCGCTAGCGTAGACTTATAGATGTGAGGCTCATAACAGGTCGAGAACCTACTGATAACACTTACCGGTAGTATTCTTTATCCGTCCTGGCCAGGGACTTCCAGTTATAGCCAATCGAACACAGCACAACATCAACTCCCTATACCGGGAGAGACGATTCCCCTCCAATCGCTCATTGCCTCCATGTGATTCAGGACCGTACCCAAAAGCCACTGTTTTGCACTCCCTCTTGGACGTGGTAAGGTGGAAATCAAAGCACAGTGGGAATCACACAAGACTCTATGACGATCTCGGGTCTACAGACTAACCTGTACCAGTGTCACCGGAGAACTGCCATCTGACGTGAGGTATAATACCATCTGGGATTTCTCGGCGAGTCCGTTCAGTGTACCCAGTCTCCACTGAGCACCCGTACACCATCTCTGATTTCAAACACCAATGGATATGGGATCATCCATCGCTCATCATATGGGTCAAGATGCGTATACGCTAGTCTACTCTGGTGTATCGAAGCCCTGTCTCGATACACCCTCGACTAGGAACAGTTATAGGACGTACTCGTTGACTACCCTAGCCCCACTAGTATGATCTCATCATAGTTCCAGTAGTCGAGTACATATCCTAAGGGCTTTATCAACATGTGAGAGCAAGACAGTAAACTAATAAAAGTCAACATGTTAAGACAAAGTGAAACCAAATAGCATATTATCATGTCGAGCAAGAAAGTCCTCTCTATATATATCCAAGCATCCACTATAATATACATCATATGTACAACAATGGCCTCTAGGGCATATATATAACTAACAATGTATGCCCTAGGCATGAAGTCAAAATCAATACCTCAAATAACATCAAATCGAAGTCCTGTACAACTGTAGTGCACAAAATACGTATCACTACACTGCAAGCATATGTGAACTATACTGAGTGCAGAAACCAATTCGTGTGCGTACCATAAGCACAAAATCAACTCAACTGTGTATAAAGCATAACTTCAGTGCAATAATTATACACAAAATATAAATACCCAGTAGGTGGAACCATGGTGCGCGAAAATAAATATCATGAAACTCAATCATCAAAACTCCATCATGCGAATAGATCGTACCAAATACCGAAATCAAGTATGGCGGAATCAGACCCGCTCAAGCACATCTTCTAATAATCTCTGACCAACTGTCATGGTCACTCATGACATGTCTCGTCGACGATGCCGAACTCTGGCCTGCGGGGTGTGCGTAATATGACCGCTCTCGGGTCCAGGTCTTCTCGTAAAATATTCCAGAAAGGTCCTGTCGAGGTCTCTCCCAAATCTCGCCTCTGCCGAACTGTCCGGAAGTCATCGTACTTTACTATATCTGTTTCTTATTCTGGAACGGCTGCATACTCATCGCGACTCCTTCTGGAAGATATATCCATAAATAACGCCTCTGTACGTGTGTCACATCTCTGATGTCGGCGTAGTGGAACGTCATCTCATCAAGATCTCGTAAGAACCTCTTACTCCACTTTTCTCAAATGTCGACTGCTTCGTACTCGGCTCTTCGTGGCTACATAGACTGTGCTCCAACGGCTATACTCGTATCTGGAGTCTCCCAAGCAATGCATCCCATCACATAATATCCGAAAGTTGTCGAACCATCTGATCGACTCGTCAAAACCTCATAATCCCCCAAGAGATCAACATCTTGGGTACGGTTTAATAGTATCGAGTACATGCCACAGCACCTATGGACCAACCGTAGAAGGGCAAACCCAAGCCTCACAAATGGCACCGCTAAACTGCCGCAAACCCTAATGTTCGAAGGCGTTCCATGGTCATTACGTCGAGTTAGGGTTTCATTCTTCTAGAGGGTCCGTAGAGTTACTTGCATGTTTTCTTCAAATACTTTAAACTTGGAAAATAGGTTTCTGACGTTCGATCGTCTCTATCGACTCCCAACGTATCCGTGTGAAGTCTCCTCGAGCTGGAATCAATCAATCTGATGACCTCGCATCAGGTAGCGAATGAACCACATGTCCTAGTCTTTCACCCTCGTGTGACTAGCAACCATCTATCATATCTCTGAGTATAACTCGTACTGCAATAGCTTCAACATCTGGGACGATATCTCGTCGTTAGCAGCAACAACTGGCTCATTCGTCTGCACGCTAAACAGTGCCTCGATCATCATGAATATGCGATACATCAATGGTCATCATACTCCGGCTGGCCTCTATCAGTGGCTCAATCCTCTGGTGCTGATCTGCACGTCCGAGAAATCTCATAACAGCGATCCATCAAACGCTCATGGCGTGAAAACACAATAAAACGATGCCTCGCTATGCAATCGTACGTCTCTGGAATCATGCCCTGGTCAGTCCTCGTTCGTGACGAGCTCGTGCTGACCGCAACTCTAGCCGTAGCTCTCTCTGCCCGTGTAATCGTGGCAGCAAAACACATACCGATATCGATGAGGATAGATCACGAATGAATATAATACTGAGCAAAGAAATGTACATTCTAAGGCTTCTTAATTGGAGTATCGTATCGTAAATATGCCGCGGAACATACGTACGGTATGTCACTCTACTCAAGCTACCTACTCCATCAACCAAGGTCAACCTATGCGACGAAAGTTCGGGTATAATACCCCATCGACTAAGTCTAAGTTCCGTAAGGTCAAGCCTAGATTCCGTGTATATACAACGCCCTAGGCTCCGCATAGTCAAACCTAGACTCGAACCAATGTCAACCTAGCGCTCTGATACCAACTTTGTCACGACCCGAAATAGCCCGTGACTGGCACTTGAATCATATGAAGTCTACAGAACCACATCTAATTCAAAATCCAAGAAATCTAAAACCATTTTAGGTAAGAAGAAACTTATTTTAAAATGTGTAGTTTAATAGCATAAGACGAATTATGCGTTTTTAAAAGATCAAGACTTTTCTGAAAATTTCGACAGATTTTCCTTTGTAAATACTGGCCCCGAATGGGGTACAACAAGATAAATATATATATGAATGATAAAAGGCATCCCCAAGCGGGAGCTTGCTCTTCGTCAATCGACGGTCACAACCACGCAAGCAATATAGTATACAACGCCAAAGGGCGAGGAAAAACTGAAAAGGAAACTCAAAACAGCATGAAATCCATAGTAATACAACGCGCGACTCTAAGGTCGAAAGAATAACAACTCTAGCCTCTAAGTCTGAAATAAATACATGTTTGGTTGATAGAGTTTCTAGATACAACTGAATATAAATACAGTACAATGGTGGTCACGATACAAGTGAACCCACCTACCAAGCAAATCACCCGGAATGGAAGCAGTGTGCCAACAAAGCCGTAACGAAACCTGTACGGCAAAAGCTGCATGAAACTGTGGCACAACGGGGGTGAATTGCCAAGTCTTGAGTAGAAAACATCACAGAGCAGAAATCGTATGTATGACGCAATCCTAGGTCATACGATCAGAAATATCCTCAAATGATAATGTCTGAAGCAAGAAAAGGTGGCAAGGGTAAACATCTAAACATAAGTGTAATCCCAGTGCTCATGTCAGTGCCTCAGGCAGCAATGTATCATATGTATGAGGTATGAATGCAATGTAATGAAATGAGTGAGACAACTGTTTTCTACTTTTGATGAGATATCTGTATGTATATAAATCGAATAACATCATTGAAATCAACAGGGAAATCCGTGTCAAACATCGACACAAAACATAAATCCCAATATCTCAACATCTCAGGCTCCGGCTGCCCGGACTGACCTGTATCATCAAAACTCAATACCTCAGTGTCTCAAATCTCAAATATCAATATCTCAGGCTCCGACAAAACGGATCAACCTATAACCATCTCATGACTCCGCCGGTATCCTCCGGATAGCCGACGAGTCCAAATAATATCACCGGTAGGTAGTGCTCCCCGACCAGGCTCATCGAATTCAACTCGAACTTCTTGCCCCGGGGTACCTTACCGGGCCCACCATGTACCCGAGATAGTTCATCCAACTCCTCGAATCAGGTCTCAAAATCCAACAGCAATCATGAAAACTCATGGTGGACGACTCATACATCATGGGAAAAATGCGCTTTTCATTTTTAAAAAGAGAAAGAAGTTTATACATATTCTTGCGGTTTTCCCCCAAATCCAGGAATCTCATGAAAATCAGAAATCCAATCATCAATAGCAAGTAAACAGTGAATAATAATATGCATGAAGTAGCAAGTTATAACTGCAATGTCTAAACTAGTATATAAATCAAGTACACTTTATCATGTCGAAACTATTAGTTAATAAGCTATGTCAATGAAATGATATTCTCTAAAGTGTACGTGACATGGCAATTACCGATGATGATGTGTGTGAGCCGGCAAGTAAGTGTATGTGGAACATACGCATCATCGGTAATGGTGCGGGTGTCCTGACAGCATGATCTCAATATTAACATATGAAAACACAATATAAGCATGCGATGCGAGGCGAACAACAATAATATGCAGGAGCTGAATAATAACGCAACAATAAGGAGTTTACAATACTATACAAGTGTCAAAACCGGTTTGCCATTTGGAATAATACGAATCGTAGTGTTTTGAAAATAAGGGCCACGGTGTTTTTACAAAAATATACGTCCTTTGAAATACCCGTAGAATCCCTTGAACCGTCTTTAAAAATACAAACGATTCGTTAGTTTTTGAAATAGGTATGAGTCGAATCTTATCTATCATTTACAAGTACACTACATGGCCAAACTATACAGACTGATCAAAAGGTAAGGAAAACGCCTGACATCTGAGTTGATATATATATATATATATATATAATATAACAGTCGGTGATCCCGCCTCAATAGTATCATATACGATCCAATATCTATAATATGACATCCTCAAGTCAAGAGTGCGGATCTATCATCAATATATAGCTAGTATGGTACATCCGTCGTACGGCCTCCCAAATCTGGGCACGAGTCAATTGTCACATCTATCACATTATTCATCTGGTATCCTATTTATCAAATATCATGATCCGCGGTACTGATCTACGCCTAGTACAATACTGATACCAGCTATGTATGCATGCGTGTGTATGAAAACACCACGTCAAAGGACCGGCTAAAACATCATGTAGTATCTCAAATACGAACTCTGTCACATCACCGATCTCACGGCCTCAAGCCCAATCTCATCGACTCATCTCAAATCCCAAGTACTATCTTCATAATCCATGTATACACACACACACACACACACACACATAGTCCCATACCCATGTGTGTGTGTGTGTATATATATATATACATATCCCAATATACGCACAGGTAAAAGAAAGAATGTATGCAATTATGTGTGTGCGTGTGTGGGTGCAACCACTACTCTAGGGTTTCGCAAACTAACATTAAACCAATCTAAGGACACCAAGAATCCATCTTCATCATCAATAACTCAAATCAACATAATATATGTGTGTGTGTGTGTACGTATTCGTATACATCACAACGAACTGCGGGGGTGCTATACGCCATCCACCCGACTTCCTCCGTAGATATAATCTACTCACCTTGCTTCTTGTGTGCCGATGCCGATGTGTCCATCTTCATCTTCAATGTCTCGACATCACGTGGGGTACCAACACATATAATCCAATCACATTGCGTATTAAAATCATATCGGAAAACCAGAAACGGCACACACTACGCTCATAGGTAAAAACATATAGCCTCGCATGCAAACACGACCAATAACCCTTGTCGTTGACGTCCAAACGCCACCCGACAGAAACGAATTATCAAATACCAAAATCCATGCTAAAACAAGTCGTAAAACAATGCGCCAATACAAGAAAAAGATCCCAGATTCTACCCTAAGTCAAATCAGCCAATTTTGCACATGCCAAGGGTCAAATTTACTGAAGATAAGGCCGTGAAAAAAAAAACGAAGCATTTCCAACCTGCTCTGGCCGCAAATTTCGGCCAGAATGAATTAATTTGCGGCTTAAAAGAGAGGGAAGGGGCTAGGGTTTTGGTGGGGGGTCCTAGGTTGCCTGCATGTATCACTGTCCTTGCTAAATAATTTTCAAGTCACCCGAGTGTTAGCAGATTTCATTAAACTCTACAGAATCCAGAATTCTTCCGATATCGGGTTTCCAAATCCGTATTCCGGGGTTCTAGTGTCGGGTTTGGTTCTCCAATCAATCACCATGGGGGTTGTATAGCCTCTAGTAACCCTAATTTCACCTTTGGTTTAAACTAAAACCCTAATACTCAACTCAAGTTTTCAAACTCCACAAAACCACACAATATCGGTTACGATTTTAACATGGATGCTAAAGGAAAAGAAATTCTATACTAGTGGTGGAAAAATTACATCATGTTGCACTCAAGAATCCTCTACAGCTCCAAAACTCAAACTTTCTTGGTCCAAAGGGTTGCTTGAGAGCTTGAGCACACTTTTTATTAAATGGATATAGGGTTTTGAGGTGTTTTTAATGGTGTTTTGGAGGTTGTAGTGGAGGAAGAACAGTGGGGGCAGCAGCAGCAGCAAAGAGAGGGAGGGGAGAGGAAATGAGTGATGAAACTGGTGAGATGAGAGGGTGGCAAGTCAAAGGTAACCCCCTCACCTTTCTCTCTCTCACTCATACCTATTACTACAATCATACCCCTTTTCTTTTCTTTTCCTTTTCTTTTTCTTCTCTCCTCAATAGTAAACCCAAAACAAATACCCATACACCCCAAATCATGTAGGAAAGTGTAACAAGTGAAAAAAAAAGACTTGTGCTTGTTTTGCACCAAACACGCTTAAAACACGATTAGCGATTTTTAATCACGATTAGCACTAAATTAGTGTATAATTAATCATAAACTCTCATAATTTGCATGAATCTTATAAAGCACCTTCTTTTTAGTAATTTCCATAATTTTCCAAATTTTTCCCAATTTATCGGTATTTAATAATACCGTCCTATTAAAATATTCAATATTTTATTATAAAATTATAAAAATTCCAAAAAATAATATTTTTTTTTTGAAATGTTGCAACATATGTGCTCCTACTCCGTTTCGCATGAACCAGGAAAACTCTGTGTAGGACTCTAAAGACTCGTCAATACGCCGGCAGTAGGTGATGATCATATCAAACACCCACAAGCCGCAAGTGGTTTGCTAAATGTAACGGCCACCCGGGTATTGAGCGATCGGAAGATCAAAAAGCAAGCCTTCTCATACTCCTGCGAATCTAATCGTAACACTACCGTACAGTCCGGACACTTCGTCTGATATGTCGCATATCACAGCCTGGGGGTGGTATAATGTAAGACCCCAATAGCCTGATAAGTCATGTCGATGCAAGGTCCATAACGGTTTGAGAAAGTACTGATAACACATACCAGTAAATCTCAGCAACCCTGGCCAGGGATTTCCTCTTATGGCCAATCGATCATAGCGCAACATCAACTCCCAATACCGGGAGAGACGAAACCCCTCCTATCGCTCATTGACTACATGTGACTTGGGACTGCACCTAAAAACCACCTTTTTGCACGATTTCTTGACCGTGGTATGGAAGAAATCAAAGCACGGTGGGAATCACACAAGACTCTATGATGATCTCGGGTCTACAGACTAACCTGTACCAGTGTCACCAGAGAACTGCTATTCGGCGATAGGTATAATACCATCTAGGAGTTCTCGGCGAGTCCGTCCAGTATACTCAGTCTCCAATGAGCACCCGTATACCTTCTCTGATGTCAAACACCAATGGATGTGGGATCATCCATCGCCCATCATATGGGTCGAGAAGCGTATACGCTAGTCTACTCTGGAGTATCGATGCCCTGTCTCGATACTCCCACGAATAGGAACATTTGAAGGATATAATTACCGACTACCCTGTCCTTACAAGTATGATCTACATCATAATCCTGATAGTCAAGTACTCATCCTAAGGGCTTTATCAAAATGTAATAGAGAGACAATAAGTGTACATGTTAAGATAAAGTGCAACCAGATAGCATACTATCATGTCGAGCAAGAAAGTCCTCCCTATATATGTCCAAGCATCCACTACAATATACATCACATGTATCGTAATGGACTCTAGGGCATACATATAACTAACAGGTACTAGCTGCACGTAACGGTCCCCAGGTAGATGTCGAAAAGAAGGCCGATGAGGAAACCCATCCGAACTCCTACTGAGCCTGAATGTGACAATCTCTGTACAATCTGGTCTGTTCATCTAAGAGTATCGCATGTCGGGCCTAGGGGGCGGTAATCGTCAGACCCCTAATAGCGCAATAAGTCATGTCGGAGAGTAGCCCAATACACCTTGAGAAATTACTGGAATACCTACCAGTAAATCTCGCTTGCCTTGGCCAAGGACTTTGTGTAATGGCCTTCCAAATACAACGCATTATCAACCCCCAATACCGGGAGAGACGAATCCTATCTAACCGCCACTACTACCTATTTACACGGCTTCTTTGAGCCGTGGTAGGGTAGTAATCAAAGTACAGTGGGAACACACTCGAGGAGAAGTAGCAGTGTCAAGTCGACGGACAAAGCTGTACTTATGTCACCTGGGAACTGCTGCCCGACGATAAGTATAATACCCACCAACAGTTCCCGACGAGTCCTGTCCAGTGTACTCATAACCTAATGAGCACATGCATACGATCTCCAGTATGACGTACTGATGGCTGTGGGACAGACCATCTCCCTGCTGGGATGAGAAGCGTATACACTAGTCTACTGTGGAGTATCGATGCCCCGTCTCGATAAACCTATGACTAGGGACCTGTATAGGATGTGCTTATAGACTACCCAGCCCCCACTAGTGTGAATTCCATCACAACGCTGGTAATCAAGCAAAGATCCTAAGGGATCTACCAATATGTATAACCGATATGCTAAAAAAACACATGCACATATTAAGTTAGAAACAAAAAATACCATTTTGAGAAAGACTGTTACTATATCCGTGTATATCCCAAGCTCCAATTAAGTAATATACAAGCCAATATGATACAATAATGGCCTCTAGGGCATATATCACTAACAATCTCCCACTTGCACTAAGGCCATATACGGCATATCGCGGACCGAATGTCTCGAATAGCCTCTTGAATACTGTCTGAGGGATGGTCTCTGTGAGTGGATCTACAGTGTTGTTCTCCGTATCTACTCTCCTCACCTCGATCCCCTGAGGATCAATGATATCCCTGATCAGGTGGAACCGCCTCAAGATATGTTCGGATCTCTGATGGGACCTGAGTTCCTTTCCTAAAGCTATAGCGCCTTATGTTGTCACAATACTAAAGTATTGGACCAACAAATGGAAGGAATCGCCTGAAGTTTAGTTAAGAACTTCCATATCCAGACTGTCTCTTTTGCAGCGTCTCATGCAGAGAACTACTTTGTTTCTATCGTCGAGTCTGCAACGGTGTCCTGCTCCGCGCCTTCACTTATGGTAAATCCATAATTTGACATGGACTTAGAGTCATTCTTATCACTCTGGAAGTTGGAGTTAGCAAAGGCCTCGATCTGGATGTCCTTTTCCGCCATACACCAAGAACATCTCCTTAGTCTTTCTCAGGTACTTGAGAATGTTCTTTACTACTTCCCAGTGCCTCTCCCCTAGGTTTGACTGATACCGGCTTACCACGCTCAGTGCGTAAGCTACATCTGGTCTGGTACATAACATCGCATACATTATAGAGCCTACCGCAGAAGCGTATGGTATAATCGACATGCGAACCCTTTCCAAATCAGTCTTGGAAGACATCTCTTCGGAGAGGGTGATTCCGTGACAAGCCGGTAGACTACCGCGCTTAGAATCGACCATACTAAATATTTTCAGTATGGTGTTATTGTACCTTGACTGTAAAAGTCCCACCATCCTCTTTGATTTATCACGATAGATCTGGATCCCCAGAATGTAGTTGGTATCACCTAGGTTTTTCATAGAGAGCCTCTGTGACAAGAATCCATTGACTGATTGTAGCATAGGATTGTCATTTCCTATCAAGAGAATGTCATCCACGTACTCAACGAGGAATTCCACAGTTCTTGCTACAATTTTACTATAAATGCATGGTTCATCTGGATTTTTGATAAAGTCGAATTCTTTCACTGTTTCAATAAAAACAGATGTTCCAATTTCACGATGCCTACTTTAGTCCATAAATGGACTTAAGCAATTTGCACATTGTCCCGCTGCTCCCACTCTGATTGAAACCCTCTGGCTGATCCATATAGACACGCTCTTCCAAATTACCATTTAGAAAAGTCGTCTCTACGTCCATCTGCAGGATTTCAAAATCTTGGAAGGCAGCAATAGCAAGAAGGATCCGAATGGATTTGAGCATAGACACCGGAGAAAAAGGTTTCATCATGGTCCAAACCAGGTCTTTGACGAAAACCTTTTGGAATAAGTTTAGCCTTATAGGTTTCAACCTGTCCATCTACACCAATCTTCTTTCTGAAGATCCATTTGCAGCCTACAGGTTTTACCCCTTCTGGAGCAATGTTCAAAGTGCATACTTTGTCGGTGTACATAGACTCCATTTCGGTCCGCATTGCATCCAGCCATTTTACTGTCGCCGCTCTGAATGGCTTACTGGAAGCTAGTTGGCTCATCATTGTCAATGATGCAATCCTATCGATCCCCATCTATGAGAAAACCGTAGTATCTTTCGGGCGGATGAGACTGCCTACTAATCCTGCGGGTTGGCGTAGGGATATCCGGTTCTTTCGAAACCTCTGGTTCTGCCATACTTTCAGTAATAGTTTGTGGTTCTGGAATTTCTTCCAGTTCTATTGCGCTCCCACTATTTCCTTTTACAAAAAATTGATTTTCTAAAAAATAGGCCTGATGAGGAACAAAAAACTATTTGTTCCTCAGCATAATAGAAAAGATACCCCTTGGAATTCTTTGGGTATCCCACAAACCTACAAAGTAATGAGCGTGCCTCGAGCTGGTCCGCATACTGCTTTTCAACAAAAGCTGGACATCCCTATATCTTCAGATACGAAAATAGGGTTTCTTCCCACTCCACATCTGATATGGTGTGGTAAGCACAGTCATGGTAGGAACCTTATTCATAAGATATACAGCTTATTCTAGTGCATAACTTCAGAAGGATCGCGGCAACTCAGCGTTACTCATCATGGAACCAACAATATCCAATAGGGTTCGGTTCCGCCTTTCCTATACACCGTTGTGTTGTGGTGTGTATGGAGGAGTAGGCTGAGAGAGAATTCCATTCTCTTTTAGGTAATCCAGGAACTCAGCAATTTAAGTGTTCACCACGTCGATCAGATCTCGGCGTCTTGATACTTTTTCCTGTTTGTTTTTCCACATCATTCTTATATTCTCGGAATTTTTCAAATGGTCTCGGATTTATGCTTCATCAGAAGACATGTCCTAACCTAGAGAAATTATCCGTAAAAGTAATGAAATAGGAATAACCATTTCGTGCATCTGTAAATATTGGACTACACACGTCGTTGTGTATGAGTCCTAAGAGCTTGCTCGCTCTTACTCCGTGTCCAGTGAACGGAGTCTTTGTTATTTATCCTATGAGACAAGATTGATAAGTTGCATAAGACTGATATTCGAACAGATCCAAATATCCCTCTCTATGTAATTTCGACAACTGTGTTTCATTGATGTGACCATGTCTACAATGTCATAAGAAAGTTTTATTTAATTCTGGAGAATTTCTTTTAAGTGTGTTCTGGACGTTTGAAAACCTGAGCTTGATTCAATATATATTATCCTCTAGTGTACCTGACCCAGTCAAACTTTGATTTAGGTGGATGTGAACCACATTGCTTACATACTAGACTTGGTACACAAAAACAGTTACGTAGAATCAATATCTGCCCACTTGACAATGTTGGATATATGTATGCTCTAGAGGGCATTATATGATAGTGGATGTATCGGTATGTGTATATATATATTCAGAGGACATTTTTGCTGGACATGATAATATGCTATCTGGTTGTACTTTATCTTGACATGTTCATTTGATCATGCATCTTACTCATTTGGTACATGTTGATAAAGCCCTTTGGATATTTGCTTAACTACTGGGATTATGATGCGGATCATACTAGTGGGACATGTGTAGTTTATAAGCATATTCTTGAAATGTTTCTAGTCGTGGGTGTATCGAGACGGGGCATCGATATTCCAGAGTAGACAAGCGTATACGTTACTTGACCCATATGATGGGCAATGGATGATCCCATATCCATTTGGTATGGTGACACCAAAGACCGTATACGGGTGCTCAGTGAGACTGGGTACACTGAACGGACTCGCCGAGAACTTGTAAAGCTACGTTAGCACCCCAGCCGTCAATTCGAGGCCAAATGCGGAACAAAAACTTTTATAAACCGGTGCTATCGTAACCCTAAAAGCCGGATCATGCCATTAACCCTATACTAGTAAACTGTAAAAGGAGTATTAGAAATTATACCGATCGATCCGTGTCCTTCGGTCTTCAATTTCTGTCCTTAGCTTGTCGCGGCTGCCTCGATGTATTTCGCTCTCCGGTCTCGCTCGTCGAAGTCGCTCCACGTCGAGAATTCTTTATACGGGCTCCCGCCTCAAAACCGAGGCAACTCGGACATCCAGTTTGCTAGCCTAGATGCCCAAGATTGATGTAGAGATAGTGTGTGAATACTTTGTCTCTATACATCCAATGATTCTCAACACATGAGATGGAATGAGTGGAGGTAAATGAAGTTGCCAATGTAAACAAGATGTGAGCAAAGAATTTTTGGCTTGGAAATCTTGCTGGAAAAATTGAGCTTGCTGTAAGAAATGAGCTCGGCCATCAAATGAAGAAATTGATGCCCTGTGGAATTGTGGTGGATTGTTGATGGCACACTCTAGTGGTTGTTCTCTGTGGAATGTATTTTAAGTGTTGTAGTGATGGATGTTTTATTAATTGATGGCAACTTCAAGAATTAATCACCATCACCACAAGAAAAGGGGGGGCCACGAAATGAACATGGAGGAAACAAACAGCCACTTGTCTCAACAACAACAAAGCACACATTTACCCAACAAGAAGTGTCACCATGAGCATGCAAGCAGCCACATGCCACAGGCCTCATGACTCACGAAAATGCACCATGCAAATCCCACTCATTTGCCAAGAAGGAATTTGGCAGCACAACAAATCAGCTCCAAAAAGAAAGATGACTCATCAATAAACAAAATGTTTAAAGACAAGAAAGAAATGGAAATGGCAATTTCAAAAAGTAAACTCGTGAAAAGTAAACTCGTAACGAATTAGAAGAGCACCTCTCATCTGTACATACGTACCTGCATCCGTATTCCAACCGAATACAAATACAACGAGACGAAAATATTCCAACAATCTAATACTAGGATCCGGCTTAAAACAAAACTTACTAGTATGATCCGTCCGATCATGAGCCGTGCACAACTGCACATATATGATCGAATCCTGCCATAATACCATACGGCCTCTACAACGTTTCGCCCGAACTTGGGAAACTTTCTGTGGGGAAACTGTAATGACTCATCAATACGCTGGCGGTGGATTTAACCACAAGCACGTCAGTGGCACTTGCTGTGCGTAACGGCTGCCCATGTATTGAGCAAAAGGGAGACCGACGGGCGAACCCATCCAAAAACCCTACTGAGTCTGACAGTGACAATATCCGTACAGTCCGGTCCGTTCATCTATGAGTATCGCATATCAAGCCTAGGGGGCTGGTAAACGTCAGACCCCCAATAGCGGTATAAGTCGTGTCGGAGTGTAGCCCAGAACACCTTGAGAAACTACTGGAATACCTACCAGTAAATCTCACTTGCCTTGGCCAAGGACTTTGTGTAATGGCTCTCCTAAACACAGCGCGATCTCACCCCCAATACCGGGAGAGACGAATCCCCTGCCGATCCGCTCACTGCCTCCATGTGACTCGGGACTGTACCCAACTAAAACCTGTTTGGACGACTCTTTTGAGCCGTGGTAGGGTAGTAATCGAAACACAATGGGAACTCACACGAGATAAATGGCGATCTCAGGTCGATAGACTAACCTGTACACATGTCAGCAGGGAACTGCTATCTGACGACAGGTATAATACCAACAAGCATGTTCCCGACGAGTCCTATCCGGTGTACTCATAACCCAATGAGCACCTGTATACATCTTAGGTGAACCAGCTGACACCAATGGCTTGTGAGACCGGCCACCGCCCCTCGTCGGGGTCTCGACTGTATACACTAGTCTACTCTGGAGTATCGATGCCCTGTCTCGAAACTCCCTCGACTAGGGACCACTTTTAAGGATGTACTTATAAACTACCCAACTCTCACGTATATGATCGCCATCATAATGCTGGTAGTCAAGCAAGAATCCTTTGGGCTCTATCAATGTGTAATAGTGATCTGTAATGTCACCTGAAGAATTTACACGATGATAAAGGCAAACCAGATAGTATACTATCATCTCGAGTAAGACTGTCCTACCGGTATAGGTCCTCCCTCAATTATTGCAATCACGTGCCTGTGATCCAAAAATTGACTTTGAGGGCACTATAGCCAACAATCTCCCACTTGCACTTAAGGCTAATTATTGCGGTGTCGCATACTCACAGCCCGTGTGATACCGAACACCCAACTCCTCTACTGATCCGTCTCACAAAGCCTATTTGTGAAACAATTGCGTTCGAGAAATAGCCTCAGTGAGTGGATCCGCCCTGATGTTTCTTTCTATGTCTCTCTTTATCTCAAGTTCACGGAGAAAGCCATCTCCCGAAATGAGTAATATATGTCTTAGAATATGTCTGGATATCTGATGGGACCCAGTTCATAAATGAACTCCAAATCCAAACTTCTTAGACTGTATCGTCAACTGAATTTAATCAGTATCATGCACCATGCCTCCCTCAGTATTCGCTTGGACCACCTGTTCAAACTACTGCCCCTCATCAGAGGGAAAACTATAACTCTGACAGTCACTCTGTCATCCAGGTCACCTTGGAAGCGTGGAATGATAACCGTCTCCCGAAGGAGGCTGTCATTACTAAATCCCTAGAACATCCACTTATGTTCTAAAATTGCTTTCGAACATTTCTTCAGGATTTGAGCAATATATCAACTGATTGCATCCAGTGCAAAAACAACATCTGGTGTGGTACTTGACATCTCATGATCAACTCAATTGCCTAAGCAAGTGATTTGCCAATCATGCACATCCCACTCTACTTTAGTCTGTAAGACACCTTTAGAGAGTGTGACTCTATCACTTGCAGGTTCACCACCAAGCCAGGAGTCGTCCATTCTAAAATATCTTTAGAATACTGTCTAAGTACCCAAATTGGGATACTTCCCAAATCTAGATCTAAAACCATAGATCTAGTAACCAGAATGTCTGATATAATTTCCAAATCCTATGTAGAGAAACCATTGTGTGACAACCACAGTATAACTGATTGTAGGATAGGAATTTTACTTCCTATAAAGTGCATGTCATCCAAATAGCAGGACAACACACCCTACTACCTTCTTAATAGATCCATCTCCTATTTTGATGAAGTCAAAGCCTATGACTGTCACATCAAAATTAGATGATCTATCTCCACTATATCTTCTTTAGTCTATAAATAGACATAAGCTACTTGTCCACTATGCCTCCGCTGCTCCCACTGACTACGACAACCCTCTGGCAGAGTCATATACACGTGCACTTATAAAGTTAGTTTAAAACGACGCTATACTCATCCTCCTGCCGGGTCTCATAGTCTAGAACAACAGTAATGACAAGTCTAGTTAAACAAGAACCTCCCTGTCACCGTCCGTGAGGCTACCGGAGTACCTCTCGGGTGCCTGAGGTTACCCACCATATTTGCGGAGTGGCTAATGGAATGTCAAACATGATTGAATCTTTAGATCCTATTAAATTTTTTGTAATCGTTTGCGGTTCAAGAATCACTTCCAGTTCTACTATACTCCCACTACTGTTTTCTGAAAAAAAAATTCAATTTTGCTAAAACTGTGGCGAGTCAAGAACAATATCTCTATTGATCTTCCAGATGGTAGAAAATCAACCCTCGTCATAACCCGGGTTAACCCACAAACAACCATTACAGAAACGTGCCTTGAGTTATCCAGAGTCTGGTTTTAAGCATAAGCCAGACAACTCTCCGTACCTTAACATCGTTAAGATATGAACTGTTCTATATCCAATATAGAAACAGAGGCACTGATTTAATTGGAACCAGATTCAAATCATGCAGCTGTCTCCAGTGCATGTCAACAAAATGGGGAGAGGGCGATCAGCATTACTCAACTTAAGGGTGAATCCAATTATGAGTAACCTGAAAGAGAAATAAGTTTCTCAAAACCATTACTATCAACTGAATACTATACACAAGTATCTACATCTTCGATCACCTTGAAGAATCCCGATACTTGCAACACCTGGTTCTCTACTTTATTCTTGTACCTATAACTTCTCAAAACTTAGACCTTGTATTTCTACGAAACACATGTCTAAAAATAGAGAAGTCACAAGTAAACAGAATATAGTGCGAGTACCAACCCCTCTGTCCTAATGGACACTGGACAATATACAATACTTTGTATGAGTCCCCTGAGTTAAATAACTCAAACCATGTGCGTCGTAGGTTGAAAACTGTACTATGGTTATGAAGAATTACACCGCTGTTAAATGCTCCTTACCTAACCATCAACTGATATAGGTAAATATCATGGACATAATTTCAAAAAGTTATATCTCACTTTATAAAATAAACGTACAGATATATCAATTTGAAATTGGTGCATATCAACGGATATTCAAAACCAAATATTTGCCGTCCGGCAAAAACCCAGGCGATTTTCTCAAATATCTCCAATTATAACGAATCCCGATATAATGAGAATGATCACCTAACTCCCAATAACTTACTCCTACTCATCATCTGTAAAACTATACAGATGTGAGAATCAAACCTGGTAAATAGATACCCTGGAGTAAGGACTAATTGGGAAATCAGTTTTCGTTTAATAACACACAGTGAAACTGAAACATGAAAAATGTTTCGTATGGGTATCAAGGTATTCCTAGTAATACCTCTTCCATTATACATATTCATGACTATAACCGTATATACGCGGTTTCGTCGTGAATGATAGCAGTCGCATTTTACTTTTCCCTCTTTCTAATCCCTTTATTTGTCTTTACTTATTACCTTCTGTACACCTCACTTAGGCTAATTGGTTTTCTTCCTTCTCCACCTTTCAGCACCTGCCTATGGTTTGGAAGAAGACTATCCAATAAGCGTAATAAGTGTACTATCTCCTAATCCTAGGAGTACTCGCAACCTAAGAGAAGGTAAAAGGAAAAGACAACTGAATAATCCTATTCATTTTCTCCTGATTCAGAATCCATCCTCGAAAAAGTTCCTTCGAGTTCGTATGTAACTATACAATGGATTTATCGAATGGAAGTGGATGTTCGTAGTGTTACGGAATGTTCCGGAGAAAAGAAAAGGGTAAAAGAAGGAGTGTCAATGTTGTATGCAACTCAGACAATCCAAAAGCCAGTGTTTTAAGAAAGTTCGGTTAACTTGGTCACTGAGTTATAGTCTAGGGTCGGGTCATGGTCGCGACTAAAGAGAGAGAGAAAAGAAATACTCTGCGTGCACTCTAATCTAGATCAGAATGGTTATCAATTTATCTAATCAGGAAGCCTCCTACTATATCCTCAAATTCTCCTCCAAACCTGAAAGAAGAATTAGTCGGGATCATCTAAAATTACCCGAGGAGTAAACCAACTCATCAGTGGGAATCGGGATCCAACTATCATCGCATGATAACCTGACGGAATCCACTCACGTTATCACACTCCAGAAGGTATGCGCATGCCTGGCAAGTTTCAGTTTCTTTAGAAACTCCCGATAAGATTTTTACCCCATTCTCTTATGACCTTGACGAAGGCCAACATATCATAAGTCACATGTCAAGTTCTACCCGTCAGCTTCCAGGTTAATTTGAACCCACCCGTACATACCCTTGACGAAGGCCAAAATAGTAGTACGACTGTCCCAAACCAACGCATCTATCAATGCAACAAAAAATTAACAAATAGCTACCATACACTATGCCTTGACGAAGGCCAAAATACATAGCATGAATACTAAGTGCTACCTGTCTGAAATGACGGAGGGCTACGGATGGTTTTTTTGGCGAAAAACCTTTAACGTAATGAACTTGATATCGTTAAAGGAATCTAAGTGGTTTTATAAATATATAGTGGCGAAAACTTTTGCTAAAGAGGTCACTCCCGGTGAAGGGATCTCGGCTCTTTCCTCGTGTAGAATGAGGTGCAGGATATTCCAACTAAATACCGCGATGCAAATAAAAAATAATCCACTATAGTGAAGTTATTACACTGACGGAAACTTCTGCCCAAGGGATCACTCCCGATGAAAGGATCTCGGCCCTTGCCTCTTCGAATGAGGTGCTGGATATTCATAACCGAATACCACTGTGCAAAACAAAAGAAAACATCCTTGTAATAACAGCTTTTTGAAAAATTGTTTCAACAACATCGAATAGGTTTGTTTTCCTTTCATTGATCTGAATCAACGCAGTCCCATCAATTACTCACACCACAAAGAACGAAAATATGATGTACGTATATGCCATCCGCATTCGCCGTTGGGTCCCGTCATCACCCGTTAGGTTACTTAACTAACGACAGAGCGGGGACTGGACTAGCGCGGATGCAAAATATATACAACATCTACTAGTAAATATATAACAATATATAATAATCTCTCCAAGTATGATAAATGCAACATCGCAGAACAATACAGATAATCTGGGAGCCCCGGGTTTCCTTTGAGCCGCAAGTGAAACCCGACGTTCCCCTGGTCGTGTGGATAGCCTGTGCAATGAAAACCTAGACCCCTACGAGTGCGGCGAATAGCCTTCCAATTCTAGAGTGAAGCCCTCTCCGTCTCAAAGCCATGAGATGCGGGCCCGTTGCCCTCTAGAACCCGGCTATCTGTGCACTCCACCGCGGGGTAAACCTAGTACAGAAAAGAAAATATATACAACCAGACAGTGACTGCAGTCCACTTGTCAGACGCTCACCCCGCGATATCAAATATACAAATAAAATTAAACTGTACAACCATTGCACCTAAGCTATCCACCACGACCAATCCACAACAATACAGCACAACACAAAATATCAACATGAATGTCACGTTCGCAAACTCATCTAAAAGGACATATAGCAATTAGACAAGTTATACCGATCAAATGACATTCACGGTCACAGATAGAAATGTAAGTACTGTAAACTATCGTATTCAAAATTTCGATCGACCAAACTTCCCAAAATGACCCCAAATGCAAATCTAGCATTCAAATAAATCTGGGCCATACAAAAAAAATATGTCAGAAATCACCATTCCATATGAAAGACACCCAGAAGAAAAATGGTGCATCTTGTCCACCGTACCACTGCGCAACCGCGGCAAACATACCAGTTTGGCCGCGGTTCCGCGGTGTGATGATAAGATCGTGCTCTCAAATTTCTTGTAGGGTCTTAAAAAACCCTGCACAAATTTATGATATACTGAAATTGATTTTTAGACAACTTTTAAAAATCCGCAGAATCTTATAAAATGAAATCGTGATTTCGGAAACTTTCGTCGATCGATCTTTTAAGTACATTAGAACAACTAGTATACGGTTAATGGTTTGGCTCAGATACCATGTAAGGCTACGGTAGCACCCCGGCCGTCAATTCGAGGCCAAATGCGGAACAAAAACTTTTAAAAACCGATGCTATCGTAACACTAAAACCCGAATCGTGCCATTAACCCTATACTAGTAAACTGTAAAAGGAGTATTAGAAATTATACCGATCGATCCGTGTCCTTCGGTCTTCAATTTATGTACTTAGCTTGTCGCGGCTGCCCCGATATATTTTGCTCTCCGGTCTCGCACGTCGTGTTGCGCCACGGCAGCGCCCCGGCCGTCTTACCGAGGCCAAAATGCGGAATCAAAAATTTTCCTTACTTGGAAACTGGCGCTACCGCGGACAATAAAACCCGGATCGTTAACCATTAACCTATACTAGCAAACAAGAGATGGGAAGAGAAGTATACCAAGTGATCCGAGTCCTCCGGTCTTCTCTTCATCGTCCTGATCTCCCGCGGAAAGTCCTGTCTCCATGTCGTCGCCTCCTCGCCGGAAGGGCACCACATCGCCTGCATCTTTTACGGGCTCCCGCCTCAATACCGAGGCAACTCGAGCATGAAGCCGGCAAGTCGACATGCCCAAGGTTTGCTGTAGAATGTAGTGTAGATACTTTGTCTCTTGGAGTTTATATAGTTGCCATTGATGGATGGAGGAAGAGGTAAAGAAAATTGGTGCTTTCAATTTTCTAGCAAGAAGAAGATGAGAAGAAGAATTCCTCACATAACCAAAATGAACTCTCTCATTCTTTTTCTCTCAAGTGAAGCATCTTCTCTCTACTCTCTAAGTGAGAATGGTGGAGGAATGAATATCAAACCATAACAAGAAGGGAGGTGATGGTAGGAGAAGAGAATGGGTGACCACATCCAAAACATCATGATAACAATCTCACATCAACTCTCATCTCATTTCTAATCACCTTTATGCAAGAAATGATGATAGAAAAGAAAGGAATAAAAAGATGCTTTCATAATCAAACCATTTGCATGAAAACCCTCCACAATGTGTTATTTGCAAACTTGCAAATAACACCCTCCATCGGAAAAGTCCGGCCGGGAAAGAACAAAGAAAAATCGGCCGGAACGGAATGCAAACTGGCAACTCCAGAAAACTGGTCCCGTAACAAATTACAGAAAAACCCCGATACTGCTCATACACACCCGCATCTGTATTCCGACCGGATACAAATGCAAAGAGACAAAATCTACACTGTACTATACTAGGATCCGGCTTAAACCAAAGCCGGCTAGTAATATCCGTCCGATCCTGATTCGTGCAATACCGCACGTATCTGATCGAACCCTGCCATATAACCATACGGCCACTAGTACAAACTGTCCGATCCTGATCCGTGCAATACCGCACGTATCTGATCGGACCCTGCCATATCTCCATACGGCCTCTACAGCGTTGCGCCCGAAACATGAGTAACTGTAAGTGTGGTGGACTCTAAAGACTCGTCAATACTATGGCTGTGGATTTAACAACTAGCACGTCAGAGGTATAAGCCAATACGTGACGGGCCACCAGCTATTGACCAAAAGGGACGTCAATGAGCGAACTCATCCTGACACCCTACTGAGCCTGTCAGTGACAATATTCGTACAGTCCGGTCCGTTCGTCTATGAGTATCGCATGGCGGGCCTAGGGGGTTGGTAAAAGTCAGACCCCCAAAAGCGGTACAAGTCGTGTCGGAGCGTAGCCCAGAACATCCTGAGATACTACTGGAATACCTACCAGTAAATCTCCTGCCTCGGCCGAGGGCTTTGTGTAATGGCTCTCCTAGACACAGCGCGACCTCACCCCCAATACCGGGAGAGACGAACCCCTGCAGATCCGCTCACTGCCTCCATGTAGCTCGGGAATGTACCCAACTAAAACCTGTTTGCACGACTCCTTTGAGCCGTGGTGGGTAGTAATCAAAGCACAGTGGGAACTCACACGAGACAAATGACGATCTCAGGTCGATGAACTAATCTGTACACATGTCACCAGGGAACTGCTATCTGACATCTGGTATAAGACCAACTAGCAGATTCCCGGCGAGTCCTGTCCGGTGTACTCATAACCCAATGAGCACCTGTATACATCTTAGGTGAACCAACTGACACCAGTGGCTTGTGAGACCGGCCACCGCCCCTCGTCGGGGTATCGACTGTATACACTAGTCTACTAATGGAGTATCGATGCCCTGTCTCGAAACTCCTACGACTAGGGACCTTTTAAGGATGTGCTTATAGACTACCAGCTCCCACGTATATGATCGCCATCATACTGCTGGTAGTCAAGCAAGAATCCTAGGGGCTCTATCAACGTGTAATAGCGACATGTCAGGTCACCTAAAGCAGTACACGATGATAAAGATAAACCAGATAGCATACTATCATCTTGAGTAAGACTGTCCTCCTGGGATAGGTCCTCCCTCAATCATTGCAATCACGTGCCTGTGATCCAATAATTGACTCTGAGGGCACTATCTCCAACAATCTCCCACTTGCACTCAAGGCTAATTATTGCGATGTCGCATACTCACAGCACGTGTGATACCGAACACCCAACTCCTCTACAAGTCAGTCTCACAAAACTCGTTTGCGAAATTATTGCGTTCGAGGAATAGCCTTAGTGAGTGGATCCGCTTGGATGTTTCTTTCTATGTCTCTCTATATCTCAAGTTCGCAGAGAAAACCATCTCTCGAAATGAGCAATACCTGTCTTAGAGTATGTCTGGATATCTGATGGGACCTAGCTCATGAATGAACTCCAAATCCAAACTTCTTAGACTGTATCGATAACTGAACTTAATCAGTACCCAGCGCCATGCCTCCCTCAGTATTGCCTTGGACCACCTGTCCAAAATACTGCTGATCGCACGCTTTTGGCGTGTCGGATGTTCAAAGAATTTAAGTGTAACCGCGATCAGGACGGTGTCGCTTTCCAGCTAGCCGGTGAGCACGGGTCGGTCCACAGGGAGATGGTGTTATCTTACCTTCTTGTCTTAGACGAGTCAATAAAGAATCTGTATGTGTGTTTGTTTGATTCTAACCTATGTGATTATCTGCAAGTATAAAGTTGTTAAGAAACGATACGAGATTGTAAGCTAGGAAATCCGTACTCAAAAACCTTTGAGCCGAGTCTTGACCAATTGAAGCTAAGCAATCGGCAACAACGTGGATTAGGGGATTTAAGCGCGGTATTCGTGGAATCCGGCTTATTTACCCTTGTCCTTCCGTTCTTGTCTCTTGCTTTTGCCTCCGGCCAAACCGAACGCAACCGGTCGCGGTTAGGAATCACCGTTACCTTGTCAGGGTACGGTGCTTAACGGAGCGCTTGCGTATGGTTTGGGCGAAGTTCAAATGGAAAATAACGGGAAAAGGAATTGGCAAAGAAATGTTAACTTATAAAACCGTATTTCTTCTTAACGACAACAATAATTACAACATTTACAAAATGAACAAAAGAGAACAAAAAGAAAAGAACAAAGAAAAAGAAAAGATACAAGTATTAAAGAGCATGAATAAAATTGCAAGTAATAAAGCGAGAATGAAAAATTCGAGTAATAAATAAGCAAGTAAAAAGAACACGGAAGTAGAACCCAAGCCAAGCATGTGCTCAATAGCCAACCCTTAAACTTGCAAGCTCAATGAAGAACTTGCAAGATCAAGGGAAGGGTATAGAACGCATGTGAAGTGAAGAACTAGTCCCGTGAGAAAATACGACCCTTGAGATCAATAACTAACCCTTAACCATTCAAACTCAATGAAGAGATTGAATGATCAAGAGAAAGCAGAAATCTCAAGGGGGAGCAAACTAACAAGAAAGATAAAGAACCCTCATCTTCATTAATCTCCCACTCAAAAGCTCTCACTACAATTTAATGGAAGAGGAATGAAGAAGAAGAAGAAGAACAAAATCCTAAAAAGGAAGAAGAACAAAGAATGACCCAAAAAATGCTCCCTTGGTTATGCTCTGAACTGCTGTATTTATAGGCTGGAGAATCGAATTCTAGGGCATCCACCAGAACATATTTGAAGTACCCAAGACACCCCTGAAGTTCGACAGTGAGAGGGCACCGTACGGCCGCGGATCCGCCGCCTATAGCCCCCTATGGCCGCGGATCCGCGCCCCTACTGTGGGTTTAGGGTGTGGGCTTCTGTGGCATGCCCTGGTTTTCTGTTTCCTGTTGTTTAGTACATGTAGTTTCTGATAATCTTTCCAGAATATCTTCAGAATTCCAAGTCCAAGATTGCATTATCTTTTCTTCACTTTTGACTTTATCTCCCTCGAGCTCCGCGCACCCATTAATTCTTGTGCAGCCCACCTCGTGCTCTGTGCTTGTCCCAGACATGAATGACCACTGTCATATGTCTTGTATCGGGAACCGGTACTCGGCACTGGACGGATATGGATGACCGGAACCCGGCTTTTATCTGCTGTCGACAGATGTTCTTCTTTTAGCGTAACTGTGGAGATTTTATCCTGATTTGCAATATTTGTACTGGAAACCTGTATTCTGTAAACATGTAACAAACACGGATTAAAAGTACCTACCTATAAACACACGAGCGTAAGAATGGGCGGTATAAAATGCAATATTCTGCTATGAACAAATACCCCCAAACATAACTTTTGCTCATCCCGAGCAAAACCAATTATTCACAAAAATAAAATGATAACCGCACTTTCGCAGGGAACGCGATTTCACTGAGCATGTGCAACAAGCCGTTAAACCTCTAGGTGTCCCTAGTAGCAGGAGTGTTGTCTCCTGAGGGTTTTCAGCGGATACTACCCACAAAATCCGGTCAAGCTAGTTTTGTAAAATAACTAAGATTCACATCCTAAAGTTTTGTTTTAGAAAATAACAATTCTATAATCCTAAGTCTAGACCATCGAACCTTAATTTTTCACACCTAGCTTCTTATTCAACTACAGATTTTATATGTCTTTACGTGCAGTGCAAAATAGTGTCGTTAAGTTCCCGAAAGGTCGAATAAAGTCATTATGTCATACAATAGAGCCCAGATAACAATTTTAAAAGGATCACATAAGTTTTATAAAGAGTTAAGCATTTTTCAAGTTTCGTTTTCCAGTAAAGTTTCAACTTCAGAATTTCTATCTTCCCTAACAGGAAACTAGGTCTTATTCTTCACTCCACCTTTTTCTTGTTTTCATTTCATACACACCTCTGTGAACGTGCAACAGTCTTTATCATAGAGTAAAACCTTCATATCTCCGTTAAATTTTTTTATAAAAGCTTGTCTTTTATCAAGATTATTCTCACACAAAGAACCGTTAGGAATTTTAACTCGGAGAGAACACTTGCTTGACTTTGTTTTTATCTGGACTTTCTAGGCTTCTTAGCGAGCTTTGGGCCAATGCACCCAAACCAGTTGGTTTTAGGGCATTAGGTGTAGAAACACCCCAGCGGACTTAATTACTCAAGTTACCTAGGTCCAAAAACAAAAGACAGTTTGGCGTGAAAAACATGATGATTCAATACGAACGGAGATATAACTGGTAGTTCAATTATTTTTTTGGATAAAAGACGTGTTTAGTGGGTTCGGTGTGTAATCATTCCAATCAAGTTTCAGATGGGTTATTTTTCAGACTTAGTTCCAATTAAGGCATCAATAACATTCCCTCATATTTACTTACTTCATAAACTATTCTTGATATATTACTTATTTCAGAACAAACCTATTTGATCCTCAGAAAATCATTTATCTATTTAAAAGTTTTTTAAACATAAAAGACTTGTCATCTAATTTCCAAGACTCACAACACGTGTAGTGTAATGTAAAGACGTATATCAGCTATAGTTAACTTCAAAGGAGAGTTATCTTTCAGGTTTTCAAAATCCAAACATAAGATTTAGTTATTCCTATTTTTTTCAAACAAAAACCGTCGAATGTTGAATCATAGTTCTTCCACAAGCTAACTTGACAAAAAAGTTTTTATATTTTTAGAAAATTTTTAAATTTTTATGGGTTTTATGGATTTAATATGCAGATGCAAAATATACATATGAATGCGAAGGAAGAAAGCTTACCGAGCACACCCCCAAACTTAAACTTGACAGTGCCCTCACTGTCAGGTTATACCAAGAGGGTCAAAATTGCCGGTGCTTCCTAAAAACAAATTATATACAAAACAAAAAAAAGGAAAACCAAAAATATATACAAAAAAATGTCCCCCCCAAACTTAAGTAAAACAGTGTTTCCACTGTTAAGCGTTGAAATTCAGGATTAGGGGGGAAAGAACAGTATCCATCTATACAAGGCCTTACACAGGCCAAAAGTTAACACCAACCATTCAAAGATTTTATCATGGTAAAGCAGTGGTTGGTGAAAGAAGGTGAAGAGGAAAGAGATGGAAAATACGCGAGACCGCGTGTGGAGAGAAGTGGAATGCGGTCTCGGTAGATGAGAGGAAGAAGAATGGCGGAAGGGACAAAGAAGTGGAAGACGAACTTGAGGGTGCAAATGGAGTAAATAGATTAGTACAATTTGTGATGAGCGATGTGTGAAAAGTGATTGTGCTAATATATTTACTCGTCGAGAAATTGGGTCGAATCCCTCAAGATTCGTAAGAAACCATGGGTACGTCGAACTTGGTAAACCAGACATCTGAAATGAAAGTGAGACGGTTTCTTGCAAGGTCGGAACGATGGAAAGGATGGAGGGAAGTGGTTGAGGAAGGGTATCGGTTAAAGGTTCTGGAGGGTGTACACAGTCAGTGAAAGGAACAGGATGAATTGGAAAATCCGACTCATCAATTAAAACTGGTTCATCCTCAAAACTAACCTCAATATTCTCCTCAAAATTTAGCACATCCATGCACTTTTCTTCAAAATCCAGACGCATATAGGGTTCGGGAAAAACATTTAATGACTCGGGATGATGATTTGAAGAGAAAAACTCAGCCAAATCTATAGGTTCATTATCCAAAATATTCCCAGCGTCAATATCCTTAATCAAGTGAAAGTCAATTTTCTCAGACACCTCAACCAAAGCATGGATAGTAATCAATTCAGGTTCTAGAGTGGAGGTGTAGAGGTCAAAAGGATTGGGTACGGTTTCACTTGAAAGGGACCCTTCACAATCGGGAAAATCAAACACCACAAAGTCGCACAACTCATTCTTCATTCTATCTTCAATTGATAAATCATGTTGGATACTCGATAGACTTTCAAAACAGGAGTTGTGGGATTCAATTTGGGACGGGTAGGTTTGATTTGGAAGGGGGTACATCTCACTCTCTCCACTCAAATTCACAGCCTGTCCTGCCGCCTCATCATACATTGAAAAATTTGGAGCTAGTTGAAAACTAGCTACCGGGTCACTAGGTTGTATGAGAGCGGCCATGAACGCATTCAAATCCATCATCTGTTGGCTTGACGCTACCCTAAAGTCTTCCAACGACTGTTCCAGACTAGACATGGGTTGTGATGGGGTTTCAGTAAAAGATTCGAAGTTGTTTGGATACTGGAAACCCCCAAATGGCTGTTCCGAAGCAATGTCTAGGGAAGGTGCAAAAGTTGGGTAGGAATGGTAGGAATTGAATGGCTGGACAGGAGTGGGATCAACATTTGGATAAGAAGGTGAATGAAATTGTTGATCCCAAGAATTTGAAGTGGTGACAGGAGTGAAAGATCGGCTACGGGATTGTTCGATAAGATCAGCGATGGACAAAGGCCGACTTGCAAAAGGGGTATCAACATAAGCGGGTGCGGGAGGTTGAAAAGGTTGATACAAAGTGGAATGAGGAGTGCAAGTGTTTGTCCTAGACGCTGCTATGCGATCTTTCAGTGAAACTTTGGGCATGGAGGGGTCGTTCGAAGTTCGACCAAAATAAGAACCGTATGAGGTAATGTCTGGTTGTGGGTACCAAAGTTCGGCAAGAGTTTTTCGAGGTGGGGTACCCATGATATGAAGAGTGAAAGAAAGAAAGGCAGAGAAAAGGAGGGGAAAAAGAATTTGATTTTTTTTTTATATATATTAACAAAAGAATGAAGTATACACAAAAAGAATATGGATAAAAACAATCACGACACAAAAATACCACACACCTAATCGTTCTAGGGTTCACCTAGGTCAACTAGACCTGCTCCAGAACTTAATTGTCGAAGTAAAACTGTGTCGAGAAACAGGCTCAAGATACACTGATCACGAGGCCAGGTAAGTGCAGAGATAAGGGGAGGTTTTCCAACGCTTTCGCGAAGTTCCTTAATTAAATAACCCTTTCTCTTTTGGCGGTTTCGCCGTTAACACTTTCCTAGACACCCCGTAAACAATATACCGTTAAGCAAGGTTCTAAACACAGTTAACTTCTCCTAGTGAGCGTGAAGTCCTTAAGGCTTAAAGTCTAGTTTTTTTTAAAATTTGTGTGGGTAAACGTTATGCTCAAGTTCGTGATTTGTGGGCCACGGAAAAGGTGATGAAATCCTTTACCGTATATTGTGGGGTTCGCTTGCCCTTAAGTCCGTATTAATGTATGCAATGCGCAATTCAATAAAAATTCTATAAAGAATAAAACAATCGTTTTTTAGTTTAAGCGCGGTACTGCAACAAATACGGGTTAGTCAATTTTTAGCGTTTGCTAGCGAACTTGCAAAGAATCCTGCAAAGAATAGTATATTGGATGCGTCGGATTTGAGAAGAAGGTGTTAGTAAAATACGTACCGTTAAATTTTGGGTTAGGAAACCCCCGTTGAATCAAATCCGGTAAGCTTGAAAGGTTCGCTTGCGCGGGTCAAACTACCCGGATCTTTGGCACTGTACTTCGTAATCACCTTTGCCTTGAATGCACACTTTGCTCCCCACAATCGCAGTTTGCAAATACGCAAAAATCTGCACACTTGCCCACAAAAATGATAAAAAAAAAAAGATTTTTCTTTCTTTTTTATATATACAAAAAGAATATTAACCCGAATAACAAGAAAGAAAATACGCTACCGTCTCCCCGGCAACGGCGCCATTTGATCGCGCGCTTTTGGCGTGTCGGATGTTCAAAGAATTTAAGTGTAACCGCGATCAGGACGGTGTCGCTTTGCAGCTAGCCGGTGAGCACGGGTCGGTCCACAGGGAGATGGTGTTATCTTACCTTCTTGTCTTAGACGAGTCAATAAAGAATCTGTATGTGTGTTTGTTTGATTCTAACCTATGTGTTTATCTGCAAGTATAAAGTTGTTAAGAAACGATACGAGATTGTAAGCTAGGAAATCCGTACTCAAAAACCTTTGAGCCGAGTCTTGACCAATTGAAGCTAAGCAATCGGCAACAACGTGGATTAGGGGATTTAAGCGCGGTATTCGTGGAATCCGGCTTATTTACCCTTGTCCTTCCGTTCTTGTCTCTTGCTTTTGCCTCCGGCCAAACCGAACGCAACCGGTCGCGGTTAGGAATCACCGTTACCTTGTCAGGGTACGGTGCCTAACGGAGCGCTTGCGTATGGTTTGGGCGAAGTTCAAATGGAAAATAACGGGAAAAGGAATTGGCAAAGAAATGTTAACTTATAAAACCGTATTTCTTCTTAACGACAACAATAATTACAACATTTACAAAATGAACAAAAGAGAACAAAAAGAAAAGAACAAAGATAAAGAAAAGATACAAGTATTAAAGAGCATGAATAAAATTGCAAGTAATAAAGCGAGAATGAAAAATGCGAGTAATAAATAAGCAAGTAAAAAGAACACGGAAGTAGAACCCAAGCCAAGCATGTGCTCAATAGCCAACCCTTAAACTTGCAAGCTCAATGAAGAACTTGCAAGATCAAGGGAAGGGTAGAGAACGCATGTGAAGTGAAGAACTAGTCCCGTGAGAAAATACGACCCTTGAGATCAATAACTAACCCTTAACCATTCAAACTCAATGAAGAGATTGAATGAGCAAGAGAAAGCAGAAATCTCAAGGGGGAGCAAACTAACAAGAAAGATAAAGAACCCTCATCTTCATTAATCTCCCACTCAAAAGCTCTCACTACAATTTAATGGAAGAGGAATGAAGAAGAAGAAGAAGAACAAAATCCTAAAAAGGAAGAAGAACAAAGAATGACCCAAAAAATGCTCCCTTGGTTAAGCTCTGAACTGCTGTATTTATAGGCTGGAGAATCGAATTCTAGGGCATCCACCAGAACATATTTGAAGTACCCAAAACACCCCTGAAGTTCGACAGTGAGAGGGCACCGTACGGCCGCGGATCCGCCGCCTATAGCCCCCTATGGCCGCGGATCCGTGCCCCTACTGTGGGTTTAGGGTGTGGGCTTCTGTGGCCTGCCCTGGTTTTCTGTTTCCTGTTGTTTAGTACATGTAGTTTCTGATAATCTTTCCAGAATATCTTCAGAATTCCAAGTCCAAGATTGCATTATCTTTTCTTCACTTTTGACTTTATCTCCCTCGAGCTCCGCGCACCCATTGATTCTTGTGCAGCCCACCTCGTGCTCTGTGCTTGTCCCAGACATGAATGACCACTGTCATATGTCTTGTATCGGGAACCGGTACTCGGCACTGGATGGATATGGATGACCGGAACCCGGCTTTTATCTGCTGTCGACAGATGTTCTGCTTTTAGCGTAACTGTGGAGATTTTATCCTGATTTGCAATATTTGTACTGGAAACCTGTATTTTGTAAACATGTAACAAACACGGATTAAAAGTACCTACCTATAAACACACGAGCGTAAGAATGGGCAGTATAAAATGCAATATTCTGCTATGAACAACTGCCCCTCGTCAGAAGGAGAAACTATAACTCTGACAGCCACTCTGCCATCCATGTCACCTTGGAAGCCTGGAGTGATAACTGTCTCCTAAAAGAGGCTGCCGTTATCACATCCCTAGAACACGCACTTATGACCTAAAACTTCTTCCGATTGTTTCTCCAGGATTGGATTAATATCAACTTATTGCATCTACTGCAAGAACAACATCTGGTGTGGTACTTGACATCTCATGATTGACTCAATTGCCTAAGCAAATGATCTGTCAATCATGCGTATCCCTCTCCCCTTTAGTCTGTAAGACACCTTTAGAGATGGTGAATCCATTACCTGCAGGTGTACTACCGTGCCAGGAGTCGTCCATTCTAAATACTCATAGAATGCTGTCAAGGTACCCAGATTAGGAAACCACCCAAATCTAGATCTAAAACCATAGATCTAGTAACCAGAATGTCTGAAATAATATCCAAGTCCTGTGTGGAGAAACCACTGTGTGACAACCAAAGTATAACCGGTCGTAGTATAGGAGTTTCCTTTCCTACTCTGTGTATGTCATCCAAAACCAGGACATCACACCCTACTACCTTCTTAACAGATCCATCCCCTATTCTGATGACGTGAAACCTATGACTGTCATGTCAGAAATAGATGATCTATCTCCGCTATATCTGCTTTTGTCTATAAATAGACATAAGCCACCTGTCCACCAATGCTTCCGCTGCTCCCACTGACTACGACAACCCTCTGGCAGAGTCATATACACGTACACTTCTGAAGCTAGTTCAGAACGATGCTATACTCATCCTCCTGCCGGGTCTCGCGGCCTGGAACAACAGCAATGGCAAGTGTCGGTAAACAAGAACTTCCCTGTCACCGTCCTTGAGGCTACCGGAGTACCTCTCGGGTGCCTGAAGTTACCCACCGTATCTGCGGAGTGGCCAATGGAATGTCAAGCCAGATTGAATCTTTAGGTTCCTTATCAAATCTTCAGTAATCGTTTGCGGTTCTGGAATCACTTCCAGTTCTACCATACTCCCACTACTGTTTTTGAAAAAATCCATTTTTAATAAAACTGTGGCGAGTCTAGAACAATATTTCTATTGATCTGCCAGATGGTAGAAAGTCAACCCTCGTCATAGCCTGGGTCAACCCACAAACAGCCATTACAGAAACGTGCCTAGAGTTATCCAGAGTCTGGTTTTAAGCATAAGCCGGACAACTCTCCGTACCTTAACAATGTCAAGGTATGAACTGTTCTATATCCAATATAGAAACAGATGCACTGATTTAATTGAACCAGATTCAAATCATGCAGCTGTCTCCAGTGCATGTCAACTAAATGGAAGGAGGCCAATCAGCGTTACTCAACTTAGGAGTGCTTCCAATTATGAGTAACCTGAAAGAGAAGCAAGTTCTCTTAACCATTACTATCTACTGAATACCATACACAAGTATCTACATCTTCGATCACTTTGAAGAATCCCGATACTTGCAATACCTGGTTCTCTACTTTATTCAAATACCTATAACTTCTCAAAATTCAGACCCTGTGTTTCCACGAAACACCTGTCTAAAAACTAGAGAAGTCATAAGTAAACTGAATATAGTACGAGGACCAACCCCTCAGTCCTGATGGACGCTGGACAACATACAATACTCTGTATAAGTCCCTTGAGTCTGATGACTCATTCACTGTGTGTCGTAGGATGAAAACTGTACTTATGGTTAAGAAGAATTACACCGCTGTTTAATGCTCCTTACCTAACCATCCACTGATGTAGGTAAATGTCATCGACATAACTTCAAAAGGTATATCTCACTCTATAAAAATAGACGTACAGATATATCGATTTGAAATTGGTGTATAACAGCGGATATTCAAAACCAAATATTTGCCGACCAGCAAACAACCCAGGTGATTTCCTCAAATATCACCGATTACAACGAATCCCGATATAATGAGGACGATCACCTAATTCCTGATAACTTACTCCCACTCATCATTTGTAAAACCATACAGATGTGAGAATCATTCCTGGTAAATACATACCCTGGAGCAAGTGTCTAATCGGGAAATCGGTTTTCCTTTAACAGTACACAGTGAAACTGAAACATTGAAATGTTTCGATGGGGTATTCCGGTATTCTTAGTAATGCCTCTTCCATTATCCAGATTCACAACTATAACCGTATATCTCTTTGCCATCTGTCCAAATCCCTTTATATGTCTTTAGTCATTACCGTCTGCACACCCCTTTAGGCCAAATGGTTTTCTTCCTTCCCTACCGTTCGGCACCCGCCTATGGTTTGGAAGAAGACTATCCAATAAGCATAAAAGGTGTACTGTCCTAATCCTAGGAGCACTCGCAAAACGAGAGAAGGTGAAGATAAAAGACAACCGAATAAACCTTATTCCTATTTCTCCTGAACCAGAATCCATCCCCGAACTGGAACAAGTTTCTTTCGAGTTCGTATATAACCATACGATGGAGTATCTAAATAAACTGTGGATCTTCGTAGTGATACGGAGTGTCCTGGAGAAATACAAAGGTGATTTAGGATTGGCGAAAAAATACTTGGTTCGGTCGTGAATAGCAGTCGCAATTTACTTTGCCCTCTTACTAATCCCTTGCTTTGAATTAACTTAATACCTTCTGCACACCATCGTTATGCTAATTGGTTTTCTTCATTCCCTACCGGTCGGCACCAGCCTAAGGTTTGGAAGAAGACTATCCAATTTGCGTAATAGGTGTACTATCTCTTAAACCAAGGAGTACTCGCAACCTGAGAGAATGTAAAAGGAAAAGACAACTGAATAATCCTATTCGTTTTCTCCAGAACCAGAAACCTCATCCTCGAAGTCCTTCGAGTTCGTATATAACCATACGATGGTTTTGTCCAATGGAAGTGGACGTTCGTAGTAATACGGGGTGTCCTGGAGAAAAGGGTAAAAGTAGGAGTGGCAATGAGGTCTGCAACTCTGAAAATCCAAAAGCCAGTGTTAAGAAGGTTCGGTCAACTTGGTCACTGAGTCATAGTCCAGGGTCGGGTCAAAGGTCGCTGCCAGAGAGAGAGAAAAGAAACACTCAGCGTGCACTCTAACCTAGATCAGAATGGTTATCACTTTATCTAATCTGGAAACCTCCCACTGTAACGTCAAATTCTTCCCCAAACCTGAAAGAAGAATTAGTCGGGATCACCCGAGGAGTAAACTAACTCATCAGTGGGAATCGGGATCCAACTCTCATCGCATGATAACGTGACGGAATCCGCTCACGTCACCACACTCCAGAAGGTATGCGCATGCCTGGCATGTTTCAGTACTTTTGAAACTCCCGATGTGGATTTTTACCCCTAGGACCCAAGTGATCTTGACGGAGTCAACAAATCAAAGAGTCCTAATCAAGTTCAACCTGTCATTATCTGGATTGCATTAAACCCACCCGTACGTGCCCTTGACGGAGTCAACAAGGCCGCACGACTGTCCTAACCAATCCCATTTATGCAACAAACAAGCACCACTTAGCTACCGTACACTACGCCTTGACGGAGTCAACAAACGCATCACGAATACTAAGTAATACTTGTAAGAAATGACGGAGGGCTACGTCTAGTTTTTGGCGAAAAACCTTTAACGTAATGAACTTGATATCGTTTAAGGAACTGCATAGCTTTTATAAAAATATAGTGACGAAAACCTTTTGCTAAAGAGGTCACTCCCGGTGAAGGGATCTCGGCTCTTTCCCCGTAGAATGAGGTGCAGGATATTCCAACTGAATACCACGATGCAAAGCAAAAAGTAATCGGCTATAGTGAAGTTAATGCCCTGACGCAAACTTCTGTCCAAGGGGTCACTCCCGGTGAAGGGATCTCAGCCCTTGCCTCGTCGACTGAGGAGCAGGATATTCCAAATGAATACCACGATGCAAAACAAAAGTGAACGTCCTTGCAATAACAGCTTTTTGAAAAAGTGTTCCAACAACATCAGAATAGGTTTGTTTATCTTGCATTGATCCGAATCAACGCAGCCCCACCAATTGATCACACCACAAAGAACGAAAATATACTGATGTACGTATATGCCATCCGCATTCGCCACTGGGTCCCGTCATTACCCGTTAGGTTAGCTAACTAACGACAGAGCGGGGACTGGACTAGCGCGGATGTAAAACATATACAACATCTACTAATATATATACCAATATATTATTTTCGCTCAAGGCGTGATAAAATGCAACATCACAGAAATATACAGCATCACAGAACAATACAAATATCTGGAAGCCCCGGGTTTCACAGAGCCGCTGCTGAAACCCGACGTTCCCCTGGTCGTGTGGATAGCCTGTGCAATGAAATCCTAGACCCCTACGGGCGCGGCAGGTCACCCGCCAAAACCTGAAGCGAGGCAGCCCCCTTCACCACCGTGAATGGACCACCCAGCACTTCATGGAATTCGGTAACTTGGGCACCCCTCCCGGGTCAACCTGTACCCCCTACGAGTGCGACAAATAGCCCGCCAATCCTAGAGTGAAGCCCCCCCCGTCTCAATGCCATGAGATGCGGGCCCGTTGCCCTCTAGAACCCGGCTATCCGTGCACCCCTCCGCGGGGTAATCCTAGTACAGAAAGTAAAATATACATACAACGGGTACATCGACCGCAACCAGGTCGTGCCCCAAAAGAATAATACAAACAGGCAGTGACGGCTGTCCACAGGTCGGACGCTCGCCCCGCAAAATCAAATGTACATATAAAACAAAACTGTACTAGCATTGCATCCAGGCTATCCCCACGACCGATCCGCAACATCACAGCATAAACACAGAACATCAACATGAAAATCACATTCGCAAATCTGTCTAACCGGGCTATAGTAGTTAGACAGGATTTACCGATCAAGTGACATTCACGGTCGCAGATATAATGTAAATACTGTGAAATAACATGTTTAAAATTTTCGATCGACTGAATTTTCCGAAGTGGGCCCCAAGCACAACTGTAGCACTCAAAAACATCTGGGCCAAAAAAGAATATACCAGAAACCCTATTTTCATGTCAGTAAACCACTGTAGAAATTTGGTACGGTTTGGCCACAAAACGGCGGCGGTTCCGCGGCCAAAACGTGGTTTTGGCCGCTAAACCGCCGCGCTACAGTATTATCAGCGTACCAAATTTTCACAGAATTCATAAAAAACCCTGCACGTAATTTTCCAATGTACCAAATAATTTTTAGAGCAAGGAAAAAATCGACAGAAAGTGCGACATGGAAATGTGGTTTTTGGAAAATCTGATCGATCGAACTTGTAAACACGTTAGAGCAAGATAGACAAGGTTAATGGCGTGGCTCTGATACCATGTTGCGCCACGGCAGCGCCCCGGCCGTCTTACCGAGGCCAAAATGCAGAATCAAAAATTTTCCTTACTTGGAAACTGGCGCTACCGCGGACAATAAAACCCGGATCGTTAACCATTAACCTTTACTAGCAAACAAGAGATGGGAAGAGAAGTATACCAAGTGATTCGAGTCCTCCGGTCTTCTCTTCATCGTCCCGATCTCCCGCGGAAAGTCCTGTCTCCATGTCGTCGCCTCCTCGCCGGAAGGGCACCACGTCGCCTGCATCTTTTACGGGCTCCCGCCTCAATACCGAGGCAACTCGAGCATGAAGCCGGCAAGTCGACATGCCCAAGATTTGCTGTAGAATGTAGTGTAGATACTTTGTCTCTTGGAGTTTATATAGTTGCCATTGATGGATGGAGGAAGAGGTAAAGAAAATTGGAGCTTTCAATTTTCTAGCAAGAAGAAGATGAGAAGAAGAATTCCTCACATAACCAAAATGAACTCTCTCATTCTTTTTCTCTCAAGTGAAGCATCTTCTCTCTACTCTCTAAGTGAGAATGGTGGAGGAATGAATATCAAACCATAACAAGAAGGGAGGTGATGGTAGGAGAAGAGAATGGGTGACCACATCCAAAACATCATGATAACAATCTCACATCAACTCTCATCTCATTTCTAATCACCTTTATGCAAGAAATGATGATAGAAAAGAAAGGAATAAAAAGATGCTTTCATAATCAAACCATTTGCATGAAAACCCTCCACAATGTGTTATTTGCAAACTTGCAAATAACACCCTCCATCGGAAAAGTCCGGCTGGGAAAGAACAAAGAAAAACCGGCCGGAACGGAATGCAAACTGGCAACTCCAGAAAACTGGTCCCGTAACAAATTACAGGAAAACCCCGATACTGTGCATACACACCCGCATCTGTATTCCGACCGGATACAAATGCAAAGAGACAAAATCTACACTGTACTATACTAGGATCCGGCTTAAACCAAAGCCGGCTAGTAATATCCGTCTGATCCTGATCCGTGCAATACCGCACGTATCTGATCGAACCCTGCCATATAACCATACGGCCACTAGTACAAACTGTCCGATCCTGATCCGTGCAATACCGCACGTATCTGATCAGACCCTGCCATATCTCCATACGGCCTCTACAGCGTTTCGCCCGAAACTTGAGTAACTGTAAGTGTGGTGGACTCTAAAGACTCGTCAATACTATGGCTGTGGATTTAACCACTAGCACGTCAGAGGTATAAGCCAATACGTGACGGGCCACCAGCTATTGACCAAAAGGGACGTCGATGAGCGAACTCATCATGACACCCTACTGAGCCTGTCAGTGACAATATCCGTACAGTCCGGTCTGTTCGTCTATGAGTATCGCATGGCGGGCCTAGAGGGTTGGTAAAAGTCAGACCCCCAAAAGCGGTACAAGTCGTGTTGGAGCATAGCCCAGAACACCCTGAGATACTACTGGAATACCTACCAGTAAATCTCCTGCCTCGGCCGAGGGCTTTGTGTAATGGCTCTCCTAGACACAGCGCGACCTCACCCCCAATACCGGGAGAGATGAACCCCTACAGATCCGCTCACTGCCTCCTTGTGGCTCGGGACTGTACCCAACTAAAACCTGTTTGCACGACTCCTTTGAGCCGTGGTAGGGTAGTAATCAAAGCACAGTGGGAACTCACACGAGACAAATGACGATCTCAGGTCGATGAACTAACCTGTACACATGTCACCAGGGAACTGCTATCTGACATCTGGTATAAGACCAACTAGCAGGTTCCCGGCGAGTCCTGTCCGGTGTACTCATAACCCAATGAGCACCTGTATACATCTTAGGTGAACCAACTGACACCAGTGGCTTATGAGACCGGCCACCGCCCCTCGTCGGGGTCTCGAATGTATACACTAGTCTACTAATGGAGTATCGATGCCCTGTCTCGAAACTCCTACGACTAGGGATCTTTTAAGGATGTGCTTATAGACTACCAGCTCCCACGTATATGATCGCCATCATACTGCTGGTAGTCAAGTAAGAATCCTAGGGGCTCTATCAACGTGTAATAGCGACATGTCAGGTCACCTAAAGCAGTACACGATGATAAAGATAAACCAGATAGCATACTATCATCTTGAGTAAGACTGTCCTCCTGGGATAGGTCCTCCCTCAATCATTGCAATCACGTGCCTGTGATCCAATAATTGACTCTGAGGACACTATCTCCAACACGTCGAAGTGGCTCCACGTCGAGAATTCTTTATACGGGCTCCCGCTTCAAAACCGAGACAACTCGGACATCCAGTTTGCTAGCCTAGATGTCCAAGATTGATGTAGAGATAGTGTGTGAATACTTTGTTTATACACTTCCACTGATTCTCAACATATGAGATGGAATGGGTCGAGGTAAATGGAGTTGCCAACGTAAACAAGAAGGGAGCAAAGAATTTTTGGCTTGGAAATCTTGCTGGAAAAATTGAGCTTTCTGTAAGAAATGAGCTCGGCCATCAAATGAAGAAATTGATGCTCTGTGGAATTGTGGTGGAGTGTTGATGGCACACTCTAGTGGTTGTTCCCTGTGGAATTTATTTTAAGTGTTGTAGTGAAAGATGTTTTATTAATTGATGGCAACTTCAAGAATTAATCACCATCACCACAAGAAAAGGGGGGGACACGAAATGAACATGGAGGAAACAAACAGCCACCTGTCTCAACAGCAACAAAGCACACATTTACCCAACAACAAGTGTCACCATGAGCATGCAAGCAGCCACATGCCACAAGCCTCATGACACACGAAAATGCACCATGCAAATCCCACTCATTTGCCAAGAAGGAATTTGGCAGCACAACAAATCAGCTCCAAAAAGAAAGATGACTCATCAATAAACCAAATGTTTAAAGACAAGAAAGAAATGGAAATGGCAACTTCAAAAAGTAAACTCGTAACGAATTACAAGAGTATCCCTCATCTGTACATGCGTACCTGCATCCGTATTCCAACTGAATACAACGAGACGAAAATATTCCAACAATCTAATACTAGGATCCGGCTTAAACCAAAGCCCACTAGTATGATCCGTCCGATCATGATCCGTGCACAAGTGCACGTATATGATCGAACCCTGCCATAATACCATACAGCCTCTACAACGTTTCACAAGAACTTAGGAAACTTTCTGTGGGGGAACTCTAATGACTCATCAATACGCTGGCATGGATTTAACCACATGCACGTCAGTGGCACTAGCTGTGCGTAACGGCTGCCCATGTATTGAGCAAAAGGGAGACCGACGGGCGAACCCATCCAGAAACCCTACTGAGCCTGACAGTGACAATATCCATACAGTCTGGTCCGTTCGTCTATGAGTATCGCATATCAAGCCTAGAGGGCTGGTAAACGTCAGACCCCCAATAGCGGTATAAGTCGTGTCGGAGTGTAGCCCAGAACACCCTGAGAAACTACTGGAATACCTACCAGTAAATCTCACTTGCTTTTGGCCAAGGACTTTGTGTAATGGCTCTCCTAAACACGGCGCGATCTCACCCCCAATACCGAGAGAGACGAATCCCTGCCGATCCGCTCACTGCCTCCATGTGGCTCGGGACTATACCCAACTAAAACCTGTTTGCACGACTCATTTGAGCCGTGGTAGGGTAGTAATCAAAGCACAGTGGGAACTCACACGAGAAAAATGACGATCTCAGGTCGATAGACTAACCTGTACACATGTCACCAGGAACTGCTATCTGATGATAGGTATAATACCAACTAGCATGGTCCCTGCGAGTCCTATCCGGTGTACTCATAACCCAATAAGCACCTGTATACATCTTAGGTGAACCAACTGACACCAATGGCTTGTGAGACCGGTCACCGCCCCTCGTCAGGGTCTCGACTGTATACATTAGTCTACTCTGGAGTATCGATGCCCTGTCTCGAAACTCCCTCGACTAGGGACCACTCTTAAGGATGTGCTTATAGACTATAGACTAATCTGTACACATGTCACCAGGGAACTGCTATCTGATGACAGGTATAATACCAACTAGCATGTTCCCGGCGAGTCCTATCCGGTGTACTCATAACCCAATGAGCACCTGTATACATCTTAGGTGAACCAACTGACACCAATGGCTTGTGAGACCGGCCACCGCCCCTCGTCGGGGTCTCGACTGTATACACTAGTCTACTCTGGAGTATCGATGCCCTGTCTCGAAACTCTCTCGACTAGGGACCACTTTTAAGGATGTGCTTATAAACTACCCAACGCTCACGTATTTGATCGCCATCATAATGCTGGTAGTCAAGCAAGAATCTTATGGGCTCTATCAATGTGTAATAGTGATCTGTAATGTCACCTGAAGCATGTACACGATGATAAAGGCAAACCAGATAGTATACTATCATCTCGAGTAAGACTGTCATACCGGTATGGGTCCTCCCTTAATCATTGCAATCACGGGCATGCGTTCCAATAATTGACTTTGAGGGCACTATAGCCAACAGAACTCCTATGTGGTATTATATCTATCGTCGAATAGCAGTTCTCATGTGACACTGGTACAGGTTAGTCTGTAAACCCGAGATCGTCATAGAGTCTTGTGTGTCCTCCCACTGTACTTTGATCTCCACCCTACTACGGCTCTACTGAGTCGTGCAAACTGGTGTATTTTGGGTACTGTCCCGAGGCACATGGAGGCAATGAGCGATAGGAGGGGTTTCGTCTCTCCTGGTATTGGGGGTTGATGTTGCGCCATGCACGATTGGATATAATAGGATGTCCCTGGCCACGGCTGATGAGATTTACTGATAAGTATCATCAGTAGTTTCTCGATCTGTTATGAGCCATATGCCGGCATGACTTATTTAAGTTATTGGGGTCGACGATGCCATCCCAAAACTCTATATGCAGCATATCTGACGAAGAGACCGGACTGTACGGTAAGTGTTTCCAGTTGGCTCGACGGGAGTTTTGACAGGTTCTCTTGTGTTTCTTCTGATCGCTCAATACCTGGGAGCCGTTACTGTCACTACCCGAAATATTAGCTCGTGACCAGCACTTAAATCACGCTACGTCTAAAAGCGTAACGTAATCCAAGTAAGCTGAAACCCAAAAATCTAAACCTTTTAAAGAAATGAAAGAGGTGCAGTTTTGAAATAAGGTATAATGTAGAAAAGTGTTTTCTTAAAAGCATAGAAAAGGGAACATGAAAAATGCAAGTTTATCCTACTTGTTGTAAAATATGTTCGTCTTTTAAAAATTTGGGCAGCACCTCCTTTGTATATTTTGGTATAAAACCACAAATACATGATAATATAAACCACAAATACATGATAATATAAAAGGCATCCCCAAGCGGGAGCTAACTCTTTGCCAAACGGCGGATTCACAACCATGCAAGTAAAAAAACAAGTATACGACGCCCAACGGCGAAGACCAACACAAAAGGTAATAAATAAAGCAAGACATCAACCCAAAAAGCGAATATAAAACCTATCGCTCAAATCTCGCAACTACAAGTCTTGCTAAGTCTCATTACTTATACAAATACTAGTTTGATTGATGGAGTTGACTAGATACAATATGTATAATAAATACGAGAGTGGGCACGATACAAATGTCTCACCAACCAAAGAAAATCTCCTAAAAGTAAGCTATGCGCCAACTATGCCACAACCGATCCAAGCGGTCAACCTGCAAGAACTGTGGCATAACGGGGGTGAGTTGCCAACTAGTGAGTAGAAAACATCATCAGGTAGAAATCGAATAACATAACGATTTCCTGGGTCAACTATATCATAAAGGTAATACTATGATATCTAGGGTGTCCGTATAAAAAAATAAATGTTCCAACAATAAATAAATGCAAGTATGCAAGTGGATATCATCCAATAATATAATCGATGCCAATATACATGTGGATCTCGTCCACTCGAAACATCGTAATAGCATATGCATATAAATATATGAGGATATCAAGAATGTGTATATCCATCAATGACACACCAAAACATGTAACCTGAGTGTCCAACACCGACACTCGAAATATCATGAAACCCATGTCCAGCATTGACACGTAAATCCTCATATCTCAGGCGCTGCATCCTCAGATCGACCCTCATGTCCATCTCTCTACTCCGGTCGGTATCCTCCGGATAAACCGCCGAGTCCAAATACTATCACCGGTAGGTAGTGCTCCCTTGCCAGGCTCAACGTCATCATCTGCGACCATCTTGTCCCGGGGTACCTCGTCGGGTCCACCATGCACCCGCTGACGGTTCCTCCTCCTCCTCGAATCGGGTGTAACATGCCAATCTCAGAACCGAGAAAACACATGGTGGACGCACTGAAACATCATATCAAGAGAAACCGGGTTTTTAAAACAAAAAATTCATTCCTTTGAAATAACCACGGCTCTCAAATCCAGAAATCTCATGAAAGCAGCATATCTCAATGCGTAAAATCGTAAAGCATGATGCATGCGACATATAACAGAATGTGAGCATATCAGTAAATCATGCAACATGGAACAGTAATATGCATATTTCAAGGGAAAACCGCTCTTTAAAATGAATCCAGTTTTAAAATATATCTTACGGTTCCCAATTCCTCCAAGGTCAAATGCAACATCGTATAAAGGGGTATATGTAACTATAGCAAGTAAATTATGCAAGGAGTCATATCATAATGCAGCAAATCTACTGTGTAGTGACATGGCAATTATCGATAATGAAGTGTGTGAGTCGGCAAATCTGTGTAAGTGTGACATACGCATCATCGATAATGGTGTAGGTGTACTAGCACATGTATATGGAATGCAATACTAATGACATGAACTACATAAAGTAAATCGGCAGCTAAAAGGTATAAGGTATACGTATCTAACATGACCGAGTCGGTGAATCTATCAATCGGCCTCCTCTAGTCAAAGGTATGGATCAATCATCAATTAACTGGTCACGTACGGAAACTCATCGTACGTCATCAATAAACAGTTTGGGATCCTAACAACCTATATGACAAGGAGGGTACGGACCTCACGTCTCGTACGGCTTATCATTCGAGATTCACAACATTATCCATATATATACCTATCTCTCGGGTCACATCCGTATCAATCTCGGATCATGGGACCGATAAAGGTATCAATTATCACATATCGACTCGCATCCGTATACCAACATATCATCAAGTCATCTTATCAATCTAAAGTCGTATATTATCGACCTCATGTTATGCCACTATAATCTCCAGTTGGTTTTCTTTACAACTACTTATCCATATCTATCATCACCTAAACCTTAAGCTATAATTTTAAGTCAAGGTATATCTTATCTCCTACTAGTTCCTTAACCCTATTCCTAACTTTCTAATATGGTTTCTCTAGCCACATCCTATAGTTTTCTAGTCTAGGTTTCCTTAACCGTATACTATAGATCGATTTCCTTCAAAACTTGCGGGGGTGCTATACGCCATCCGCCCGACTTCCCCCATAGATATAGATCTACTCACCCAGTCCTTGCTCGCCGAAGTCGATGACGCCATGCTCCGTCGTCTCGGAATCCATACGAAGGTACCTACAATAATACACAATTGAAATCGCTATTAACATCAAGTTCCGAAATCCAATACGGCACGCGCATTGCTTATAGGTTAGAACCTATAACTTACGTGTACAAAATCAACCAAACAACCATTATTGTTGACGTACAAACGCCAAACAACCTAAAACAATAGCAAATACCAAAACCCAAGTTTCAAAATCGCAAAAACACGAAAACAACAACCTAGGAAAACCACTCCCAGATTTCACCCTAGGCCAAACTTGGGAATTTTGCATATAGGGTTAGTCTAGATATCACATGAGGGAACTACCAACCAAAACTCACCCACTTTTGCCATGACCAGGCCGCAAATTGCGGCCTGGAGGAATTAATCTGCGGCCAGGAAACAAGGTTGGGGTCTCGGGTCTTTATGTTATGCTCTAAATCACCTGCACACCACTCTGTGTTTGCTAAAAGAATTTTAGTGTCTCCGGGTTACTCTAGATCACTAATTACCATCACTAAATCCACAAATACCAGATATCGACAAATCTAAAGTTCATATTTTAGGGTTTGGTCACTGGTCCAGGTCAAGAATCGATCTCTAGGGTCTTGTAAACAACCACTAGGCATCACTCAATCCACACAACACTCAAACCCTTCTCTAGAAATTTAATGAAAGGAAATTTACCTCATTTGGGCAACTCAAGAAAAAGCCTAGCTTCTCCAAGTCTTCAAAATTCAAGTTTGATTGGTCCAAAGTGTAGAGGGTGAAGTGGGGATCATTTTTAATGAAAGGGGTTTAAGATTTGGATGAAGAATTTGAGATGACCTCTTGGAGTGAAGCTGGAGGGAATATGAAGATGAAGAAGGAGAAGAAGAAGAGAATGGGGAGGAAAAGATATGGCTGCCCCTCTCTCTCTTCTCTTATTCTCACCCTCTCTCTCACTCTTATTACCTTTTTTCACTTTCTTTTCTTCTTATTCTTAAAACCAAATCACATAATATTCCAAAAACAACAAAAAAACACAACATGTAACCAAAATGTAACATGACATGGTCCACTGTCCATAGAAAACTGTAGAGACACGGATTTGGCCTAATCGCGATTAGCAGTGGACTAATCGGTTTTTATCCAAAAAAGTATATAATAAATTTTAAAAATGCCAAATCCGATAAATATACTTTTAAATGAATAAAATCATTTTAATTTTCAATTATTTCACAATTATTGGTATATATTTATACCTTTATCCGAAAACCCCAATTTCGCAAATCGGGTAGTTTTCACGAAATATATTATTTTAATATTAAATTCCAAAAATAATATTTTATATTTTCTGAAATGTTACAATCTTCCCCCCTTAAAGAAATTCGGTCCCCGAATTTAAATTTAAACCCCCAAATACTAAAACATTTCAATAATCAACTCAAATCGACGGGGCTCCGAAATCATGGAAGATATAGAAAAGCCGTAGCGCATCGCGTGCGACTGAAAACGAAAACAAAACTTAAAATCGAACTTCGTCAAGCGACTCGCAAATCATTGGATTTTCACGTATATCATCGGAGTTACAATGAAGATACAGATCTCGAAATCCCCTACTGAAATCCAATATGCATAGTCAAATACTATAATACATATATAGCACGCATCCTTAGAAAAGTCTTAAACTGAATAAAACACATGCAAAATCTTTTTTGAATTGTCGTGTGATGCGTAACTCACGGAACAAGAGGCGGACGCTCGTTGTAAAGTAGTAAATATACTTATATATGTTTTTGCTCAAATTATACGTTCCGCCGTCTTGAAATATCCCAAAAGCTTTTCCTTTATAAACGTTCGTGTCGTTCGCGGACACGTCGGAAATAGTGAGACTATAGCTCCCTTTTTTTTGAAAACCTCTGGTTAAACTTTTTAATGCATGCAAAGTACTCAGATACTGTCCCCAGATCAGTCCTGTATGGCTACTACACAATATAGTGCCCAAGATGAAAATAAGGTGCTCAAAAGAAAAATCAGCCTCAAAAGGCGTATCCAACAATCACGTGTGTCTGGTGCGCACGGAAATCAAATCCAAACACAGGTGCCACAATATGCACAACGCAAAACTAAGTGCAACGGGTATGCACGAAAGCATCTGTCCAGTGCAACGGGTGTGCATGACAACAATATTTGGTGCATCTATTGTGCACGAAAATCTCAATCAAGTGTATCCAGTGTGCACAAAATCACATCTCATATCATGCGCAAAAATCCAAATCAAGTGCATCCGTCAGGTCCGTAAAAAGCATCTAGTGCAATAGCATGCACGAAAAATATAAGTCTGGTGTAACAAATGCACAAAAATACAAATCTGGTGCATCAAATGCACAAAATACTAATCGATAACTCAAGTGCATAAAAAGCAACACCGAGTGTACCAAGGTGTATAAAATCATAAACGTGTGCAACTGTGTGCACGAAACACGTATCAATGCACTTCAAGCACATATAAGCTATACCGAGTGCAAGATCAAATCGAGTGCGTACCACACGCACAAAATCAAATCAACTATATGAAATCCAAGAAATCATAAACATGTGTAGCCAAGGCACAAAAATCAATATCAAGTGCAATAGATATGCACAAATCATAAACCAATACAACAGTATGTAAATCGTATTTTAAGTGCGATGACTATGCAAAAAATATAAATACCAAGTAGGTGCACCAAGAGTGCACGAAATCAATATCATAAAACTCAATCATTAAAACTCAAATCCATGCGATATAAACGTGATACTCAAATCACAACGCAAATCGCAGCAAATGACATTGAGGTATACTTCCTACAATGTCGAAAAATATTGGTGCGCCCAAAACTGGCACAGCAAGAACATCCACTTGCCTCCTGCTCACGGTCTGGCGTCCTTTGTCTCTGGGTCCTCATTTCTCTATTTATTACCAATCTTGCAATCCATCGGCTCATTGGTCCGTCCGGTGTGCTAACGGAAACGATTCCGTTCTGGCACTTCTCTGATCGTCTCTTGGCCAATTAGTATGACCACTCGTAAAGCAGCATGTCACTGGCGTCGGCCTCTGGTCCTCTGAATACACGTCACACATCTGATCCTGGGTGCAAATCTTATCGCAGCAGTGTCCTGGAAGGAACCTGCTCAGGGTCTCTTCCGATCTTTCCTATACCGAACTATACGGAGGCTGGTACTCTTACAAAATCTTTTCTCGCTTTCTGGACATCTGCGTTCTCAACACAACTTCTCCTCAGGAACTGGTCGTATCTCACGCCTCTATATATGTAACGTTTTGAAAATCGTTTCGGTGAAATTTCGAAAAAATCGGTAAAATAAGGGGGTTTTCTGTAAAAAGCCAAAATACAAATATCTTATTATAAAAATTAAATATACATATTCTAGCTACGTAATTGCTATTATTTGGTGTTTATTGAGCCGCTAGTGAAATTTTAAATTTTCTGAAAAAAATATTATTTTATTATTATTTTAAGCCGTCACTAATACATTTAATTAGGGAAAATTACAAATTGGAATGAGTTGAAACAAATTTTGTGCATCATAAAACATTAAATAAAATTTTATCATGTGGTTTTTGGAACGAAATTATTTGCCAAAACGGTTTAGAAATTATTGAAGAAAAAAAGGCTTTTTTTAGCGTAAATGGATGTTTGGGGTATTGTATTTATCATTTTTCATCACCCAACACCCGTAAACACACCCAAACCCCCATTTCCCCATCATGATGGCTGTTCCCTTGCTGCCCCACTCCCACTCTTTTCCCCACTTCAAAAAGAAAAGAGAAGAAAACAAAAGAAAAGAAAAGAAAGAATAAAATACATGCATAAGAATGGGCTTTTGACTTTATTTTTTGACTTTCAAACCAACACCCACACTCTCTCACCTCTCCCCCCTCCTCTCTAGCCGACCATAACTGATTTGTTCAACCCCTCCCCTCTCTTTCCCTCATTTCTTCTCTTCTCAAAAAAATCCTCAAGAAAAAAATTGTCAAAAATCAAGCAAAAATCCAAATCAAAATCCACCTCCTACCCATTTTTCCTTGGCTACCATTGCATGGATCTAGGGATTTAGAATTCAATTTGGAGGCTATGTTAGCATGCTAGATCTCAATCATGTTGAGGTATAAATCCTAAACCATAATGTAATTTTCGATTAATTTCTTCAATGTAGTCTAATTAGGTGTTAAATTGTGGGTTTAATTGAATGTTTGGAAATTCAAGTGGGGATTTTGAATTGAAGCTAGGGTTTGAATTAAATTAGGTTCTTTATCATTAGCTTATGACTGTAATGAGGGGATTAACATGTAATTGAATGCAAAATCTAATTTGGTTACTAGTTGCTAATTTGTTAGTTTAAAAATGGTGATAATTATGCTAAATTGCTAACTAGGTTTTGGAAATTAAATAAAAATGTGGGATTAAAATCTAGTTAGGATTTTTAGCACATCATTAAGGTTTCCATGAGTGGTTTAACCATTTAAAATATGCAAAACAAAGTTTAATTGTAAAATTATGAATTTTACATTAAAAGTGTTAAAATTGATATTTTTGTAAACTAGAATATTAGGGTTTTTGGAATTTAATGAGATTAAATTCCGGAAATTGTTTCTATGACTTATTTAAGATATTTAATAAGTATATTGGCCGCTACATTCATTTAAACGTCATGTTTTGTACAAAAACGGCGAATTGTGCTTGCTAGATTTTCGGAAAAATGACTTTTTAAGTGAATTGGGGTTTTTGTGAGTTTTAACCTAGTTTATATTAAAATTAGTGTTCGTGAATGTGCAAATGAGTGTGATTGGATTTTTCTCGATGGTTTGACGTTTGTACATCGACATCGAGGGTTGGTTTGACTATTCTTGCATGCGTAGGCGATAGGTTTGGACCTATGCGTGATACGCGTGCCGATTTGATTTTCGTATGCCGTTTCGATTTCGAATTTAGTTTTAATGCGATACGGTGTGTTATGATATGTAGGTACCCCATGTGGACTTCGAGGCGACAAGCAAGCGCGTGGCGGCGTCGGCACCGGCAAGCGAGGACCAGGTGAGTAGATTTATATCTATGGGGAGAAGTCGGGTGGATGGCGTATAGCACCCCCGCAGTCCGTGGTGGTGTATACGGATGCGTATACACACCAACAATTATTGTATGTTTTGGGATTAGTAACGATGTTAGGATGGATATTGGTGTGTTGGATTACTTTATTGTTGCGAACCCTAGGGTAGTGTTGCACTACACATACACACATACATACTTGCATACATTCCTATTTATATGTGCTCACGGGATTCTTTATAGTTATGTGTTCACATGGGTATGGGACTATGTGTTCACATACGGATCTGAGGATGATACTTGGGATTGAGATGAGTCGATGAGATTTGTGTTGAGGTTGTGATATCGGTGATATGGCAGGATTCGTACTTGTAGTACGTCCTGGTGTCATAGCGGATCTTGGGGGCGGCGATACAGGTGAATAGTGTTATAAATAAAATGGTCGACATATGATCGTGATATGAGACATGATATGCTAGGATATTGATATTAGGCCGTATTGGGCGATGTATACCCCTTGATGATGATGTGCTGATGATATCAGTTTGTACGAGACTGTCGATCAGTAGCCAGATCATGACCATATTGATGATATTAGTATTGTACTAGACATAGGTCTGTACCCAAGACTATGATCTTTGATAAAGAGGATACCGAATGAATAGTGTGATGAATATGATATTGAACCGTACCCAGATTTGGGATGCCGTACGACAGATTTACGCACGAGCTATATTGATGATTGATCCGCACTCTTGACTTGGGATGCCTGATTATAGATATGGTATCGGATATGATATTATTGAGGCGGGATCACCGACTATACATATACAGGTATGTATATGTATCGACTCAGATGATAGACGGTTTCCTTACCTGTAGTTCAGCTTGTTAGTTCAGCCGTATAGTTTAGTGTAGTTAGATTAGATTAGACTTCTTACCTATTTCAAAAACTAACGAATCGTGGGTATTTTAGAAGACAGCACAAGGGATCCTACGGATATTTCAAAAGACGTATCTTTTCATAAAAACACCATAGCCCCTATTTTCAAAACCCCATGATTCGTGTTATTTCAAAAGGCACCATTTGTAGGACTTATATTAGATTATTACAGATTAGTTATAGTTGCGTCTAGTATTCAGCTCCCGCTCATTTTTACTTTTCGCTCCGCATCGCATACTTATATTATATTTTCTTATTGCATTATTAATATCATGCTGTTAGGACACCAGCACCATTACCGATGACGCGTATGTACCACGTACACTTACTTGCCGGCTCACACACATCTTCATCGGTAATTGACATGTCACGAACACTTTAGAAAATACTTCTTCCTTTGACATAGGTTGTTAGCTAATAATTTAGACATGATATTAGTGTACTTGCCTTATATGCTAGTTAGACATTGTAGTTATTGCCTACTACTTCATGCATGTTATTATTCACTGTTGTGTCGCATTCATGGATTCTCATGCCTATATTCACTGTTTACATGCTATTGATGACTTGGATTCGGATTTCATGAGATTTCTTGGATTTGGAGGAAAACCGCAAAAACATAAATAAACCTTTTCTCCCTTTTTAAAATAAAAAGTGCGGTTTTCCCATGATGTATGAGTCGTCCACCATGAGTTTGCTGATGGATTTCGAGACCCGATTCGAGGAGTGGAGGAACCGTTTCGGGTACATGGTGGGCCCGGTATGGTACCCGGGGCAAGAGGAATGTGGTGTTGACGTTGAGCCTGGCTGGGGAGCACTACCTACCGGTGATATTACCCGACGCGTCGGATATCCGGAGGATACCGTCGTGGTCTTGAGATGGATGGTAGGGGCCGGTCTGGACTGACGGCGCCCTAGATATTGAGATTGAGACATTGATATTTCGAGACAGTGAGATTTATGTTTTGTGTCGATGCTAGACACTGTTGATACTGATTTCATTTATGATACCTCAGTTTAAAAATACGAAGGAAATCTCACTAATTTATGAAAACAGTTTCTTCATTTACATGTATTCTGTTTTCATGCATGCATACCTCATTCATATGATATATTGCTACCTGAGGCACTGACACGGGCACATGAGTTTACACTCGGGTTAGATATTTACCCTAGCCATTGTTATAGGCTGCATGTTGTATACATTTTTGAGGATATATTATGATCATTGACCTAGGATTGCGTTATTTATGCGATTTCTATGCGTAGATGCTTTTCTATTCACGAGTTGGCAACTCACCCCCGTTGTGCCCCAGTTTCTTGCAGGTTTGCCGTACAGGTTTCTTTACGGCTTTGTGGGCATAGTTCCTTTTTCCGGGTGGCTTGCTAGTAGGTGGGTTATTTGTATCTTACCCATCATTATATCTTGTTTATTACTATTCAGTTGTATCTAGAAGTTCCATCAACCAAACATGTATTTATTGAGATAGAGACCAGTGATGTTTTTCTTTCGACCTTAGAGTCGCGCGTTCTATTTCTGTGGTTTTCTTGTGGTTTTGAGTTTTTGATCCTCGCCGTTGGCGTTGTATATTATATTGCTTGTGTGGTTGTGACCGTCGATTGACGGAGAGCTAGCTTCCGCTTGGGGATGCCTTTTTCTTGATTTCGTATACTATTCATGTTGTATCCCGTTTGGGGGCCAGTATTTACAAAGGAGACTCTGCCGAAATTTTCCGTAAATTTTTGATGTTTTTAAAAAACCGCATAATTCGGCTTATGCTATTGAAACAACTTTCTTTAAGTTGGTTTTTCCTGCACTCTACTACTTTTCTTGGTTTGGATTTCTGGGTTTTCGGTTTACTTAGATTACGTACGCCTCGAGACGTTCGTAGTTTAAGTGCCGGTCATGTTCCGTACTTTCAGGTCGTGACAAAGTTGGTATCAGAGCGTTAGGTTTTAACCTTCGGAGCGTAGGATGACCCTTGGTTGATGGAATAGGTGACTAAAGTAGAGTGACGTACCGTTGATATGTTCCGCGGCATATTTACGACACGCCACTCCACTTATGAAGCCTCAGGATGTACATTTCCTTGTTCAGTATTATATTCCTTCCTGATCTAGCCTCATCGGTACCAGTTTGGTTTTGCTGCTACGGTTACGGCAGGGAGAGCTACGGCTAGAGTTGCGGTCAGCACAAGCTCGTCACGATCGAGGACTGACCAGGGAGAAATTCCGGCGACACACGATTGCAGAGATGTATCTTTTTACTGTGTTTCCGCGCCACGAGTATTTGGCGGATCGCCTTTATGAGGTTACTCGGAGGCGCTGATCGACACTAGAGAATTGAGCCAATGATAGAGGCCAGCCAGATTTTGATGACCGTTGGTGTGTTGCTTACTCCTGATGATTGAGGCACTGTTCAGCATGCAGACGAGCGAGCCAGTTGCTGCTGCGAGCGACGAGATATCGCCCCATATGTTGGAGCTATTGCGGGGCGAGTTGTACGAATAGATGATAGAAGGTCGCTAGTCACCCGATGATGAATGACTAGGACAGGTGGTTCGTTCGCTTACCCCGATGCGAGGTCATCTGATAGATTGATTCCAGCTAGAGACGATTTCACGTGGAGACGTTGGGAGTCGACAGAGACGATCGAATGTCAGAAACCTATTATTCCAAGTTTAAAGTAGTCGGAAAGACATGCAGGAAATTCTATGGTCCCTCTAGAAGAATGAAACCCTAACTCGACATAATAACCGTGTGAAAGCCTTTGAACCTTCGGGTTTGCGGCAGTTCTACGGCGCCATTAGTGAGGCTTGGGTTTGCCCTTCTACGGCTGGACCACCGATGCTGTGGTATGTACTCGATACTATTATACTGTACCCAAGATGTTGAGCTCTTGGGAGATTATGAGGTTTTGACGACTCGATTGGATGGCTCGACTTAATTCGGATGCTAGGTGGTGAGATGCATTTCTTGGGAGACTCCCGATACGAGGATAGCCGTTAGAGCTCAGTCCATGCAGCCACGATGAGACGGGTCCGAAGCGGTCGACCTTAGAGAAAAGTGGAGTAAGCGGTGCGTACGAGATCTTGAGAAGATGACGTTCCACTCCGCCGACCTCAGAGATGCGATGCGCATGCCGTGGCATGGTACTTGGATTTACCTTCCAGAAGGAGTCGCGATGAGTATGCAGTCGTTCCAGAGCAAGATACAGATATAGGAAAGGACGATGACTTCCGGACAGTTGGCAGAGACGAGACATGGAAGAGACCGTGAGCAGGATTCCTTCCAGGACACTGCTACAAGGATACTTGCATCCAGGATCAGATGTGTCACGTACATTCAGAGAGCCAGAGGCCGATGCCAGTGATATACGGTCTTACGAGTGGTCGCGATGATTGACCGAGAGATGACCAGAGAAGTGCCAGAACGGAATCATCCCCGTTAGCACACCTTACAGGGCCGATGAGCCGATGGACCGAGAGATTGGTAATTCACAGTGAAGACCTTGACCCAGGAGTGGTCATTGTTATGCACACCAGCAGGCCAGAGTTCATGATCATCGACGAGACGTCCCACTAGTGACCGCGACAGTTGGCCCGAGATTCTTAGAGGATGCGCTTGAGCGGTACTATTCCGCCATTATTGATTTCGATGTTTTGGGTGATTTATTCGTATGATTTGATTTTGATGATTGAGGATTTACGATCTTTGCACAGTGTTGCTCTTGATATCGTTTTCGTGCTTTGGTTTCACATGTTTGTGATTTTACGGTTTTAGACATTTGAGTTGATTTTGTTGGAGATAGTGCCCTCAGAGTCAATTATTGGATCACAGGCACGTGATTACAATGATTGAGGGAGGACCTATCCCGGTAGGACAGTCTTACTCGAGATGATAGTATGCTATCTGGTTTACCTTTATCATCGTGTACTGCTTTAGGTGACATGACAGGTCACTATTGCACGTTGATAGAGCCCCTAGGATTCTTGCTTGACTACCGGCAGTATGAGGGCGATCATATACGTGAGAGCTGGAGTCTATAAGCACATCCTTAAATGGTCCCTAGTCGTAGGAGTTTCGAGACAGGGCAACGATTCTCCAAAGTAGACTAGTGTATACAGTCGAGACCCCGACGAGGGGCGGTGGCCGGTCTCACAAGCCACTGGTGTCAGTTGGTTCACCTAAGATGTATACAGGTGCTCATTGGGTTATGAGTACACCGGACAGGACTCGCCGGGAACATACTAGTTGGTCTTATACCTGACGTCAGATAGCAGTTCCCAGGTGACATGTGTACAGGTTAGTTCATCGACCTGGGGATCGTCATTTGTCTCGTGTGAGTTCCCACTATACTTTGATTACTATCCTACCACGGCTCAAAGGAGTCGTGCAAACAGGTTTTAGTTGGGTACAGTCCCGAGCCACATGGAGGCAGTGAGCGGATCTTCAGGGGTTCGTCTCTCCCGGTATTGGGGGTGAGGTCGCGCTGTGTCTAGGAGAGCCATTACACAAAGACCTTGGCCAAGGCAGGAGATTTACTGGTAGGTATTCCAGTAGTATCTCAGGGTGTTCTGGGCTACACTCCGACACGACTTGTACCGCTTTTGGGGGTCTGACTTTTACCAACCCCCTAGGCCCGCCATGCGATGCTCATAGACGAACGGACCGGACTGTACGGATATTGTCACTGACAGGCTCAGTTGGGTGTCGGGGTGAGCTTCCTCATCGACGTCCCTTTTAGTCAATAGCTGGTGGCCCGTCACGTATTGGCTTATACCTCTGACGTGCTAGTGGTTAAATCCACAGCCATAGTATTGACGAGTCTTTAGAGTCCACCACACTTTCAGTTACTCAAGCTTTCGGGCGAAACGCTGTAGAGGCCGTATGGAGATATGGCAGGGTCCGATCAGATACGTGCGGTATTGCACGGATCAGGATCGGACGGTTTGTACTAGTGGCCGTATAGTTATATGGCAGCGTTCGATCAGATACGTGCGGTATTGCACGGATCAGGATCGAACGGATTTTACTAGCCGGTTTTGGTTTAAGCCGATCCTAGTATAGTACAGTGTAGATTTTGTCTCTTTGCATTTGTATCCGGACGGAATACAGATGCGGGTGTGTATGCACAGTATCGGGGTTATCCTGTAATTTATTACGGGACCAGTTTTCTGGAGTTGCCAGTTTGCTTTCCGTTCCGGCCGGTTTTTCTTTGTTCTTTCCCGGCCGGACTTTTCTGATGGAGGGGGTAATTTGCAGTTTTGCAAATTACTTTTGTGGAGGTTTTATTTGTAAGATGATTTATTATGAAAGCATCTTTTGATGCCTTTCTTATCCTTCATTATCATTTGCTTTATGTGATTAGATTTGATAAGAAGAGTTGATGTGAGTTTTGTGATGATTATGTCTTGGTTGTGGTCACCCTTCATTATCTCCTACACTCACCTCCCTTCATGTTGATGCTATCATATTCATTCCTCCACCATCTTACTCTCACTTGATGAAAGATGCTAGAAAGAAAGAAAGAAAGAAGAAAAAGAAAAGAGAGAAAGAAAAAGAATGAGAGAGTTCATCTTAGTTTTGGAAGGAATTCTTCATCTCCTTCTTCTTCTTGTTTTGGAAAAATGAAAGTACCATTTTTCCTAATCCGATTCCTCCATCATCCACAAATGGCAACCAAACCCCAAAAGAGAGACTATGATTCTACACCATATTCCTACAGCAAATCTTGAGCATGTCGAGTAGCCGGCTTCATGCGCGAGTTGCCTCGGTATTGAGGTGGGAGCCCGTAAAAGTACCCGGCTTCGTGGTGCCCTTTCCGACAAGGAGGAGACGGACGGAGATCCCGCGAGGAGATCGGAGTGGAGATGAAGACCGGAGGACTCGGATCGTATGGTATACTTCTCTACCCCCTCTCTAGATAGCTTAGACTAGTTTAATGGCACGATCCGGGGTTTAGTGCGCGGTGGTGCCGGTTTGCTAAGTCCGCAAAAATTTTAAGTTTATCACCGTTTCCGCGTTTGGCCGTCGGGTTGACGGCCGGGGCGCCGCCGTGCACTTACAGTGGTATCAGAGCCTCGCCATTAACATAGTCTAGCTTGGTGTAATGTGTTTTTCTGTTTCGATCGATCGAATGTTCCAAAACTGCATTTTAGTTCGAATCAGTTTCTGTTGAAAATTTTTGGTCTCGAAAAATTTTTCTGGTTGTAAAATATTGATGTACTGGAAAATCTAAGAGTTCTGTAAAAATTTGACGATGTAACTCCACAGTTGGAGCGCGGATCCGCCGCGAAACCCCCCCTCGTGCGGCCCTTCCGCCGCGCACTATTCACATCACATCACCAAATTTTTTCAGAGGCCTTCTGGTCTTAAAATATGGGTTTTGGAATATTAAAATTGGGCCCAGGATTTCTGTGAGTGCTACAGTTTTGATTGAGGGCCCACTTGTTAATTTTTGATCGATCGGAATATTTTAAAACACATTTTTCACAGTATTTACATTATATCTGCGACCGTGAATGTCACTCGATCGGTAAATCCGGTCTAACTGCTATAGCCCGGTTAGACGGATTTGCGAACGTGACTTTCACGTTGATGTTCTATGTTTATGCTGTGATGTTGCGGATCGGTCGTGGGGGATAGCCTGGATGCAATGCTAGTACTGTATTGTTGTATTATGTACATTTGATTTTGCGGGGCGAGCGTCCGACATGTGGACTGCCGTCACTGCCTGATTGTATTATTCTTTTGGGGCACGACCTGGTTGCGGTCGATGTACCCGGTGTATGTATATTTTACTTTCTGTACTAGGATTACCCCGCGGTGGGGTGCACGGATAGCCGGGTCCTGGAGGGCAACAAGCCCGCATCTCATGGCATTGGGACGGAGGGGGCTTCGCTCTGGGATTGGCAGGCTATTCGCCGCACTCGTAGGGGGTACAGGTTGACCCAGGAGGGGTGCCCAAGTTGCCGGATTCCGTGGAGTGCTAGGTGGTCCATTCACGGAGCTGAAGGGGGTTGCCTCGCTTCAGGTTTTGGCGGGTGACTTGCCGCGCCCGTAGGGGTCTAGGATTTCATTGCACAGGCTATCCACACGACCAGGGGAACGTCGGGTTTCAGTAGTGGCTCTGTGAAACCCGAGGATCCCAGATATCTGTATTGTTCTGTGATGCTGTACATTTCTGTGATGTTGCATTTCTTTCACGCCTTGAGCGAAATATAATATATTGGTATATATATTAGTAGATGTTGTATATGTTTTTCATCCGCGCTAGTCCAGTCCCCGCTCTGTCGTTAGTAAGCTAACCTAACGGGTAATGACGGGACCCAGTGGCGAATGCGGATGGCATATACGTACATCAGTATATTTTCGTTCTTTTTGGTGTGATCAATTGATGGGACTGCATTGATTCGGATCAATGCAAGTTTAAAAACAAACCTAATCTGATGTTGTTGGAACACTTTTCTAAAAGCTGTTATTGCAAGGACGTTCACTTCTGTTTTGCATCGTGGTATTCATTTGGAATATCCTGCTCCTCAGTCGACGAGGCAAGGGCCGAGATCCCTTCACCGGGAGTGACCCCTTGGACAGAAGTTTGCATCAGGGCATTAACTTCACTATAGCCGATTACTTTTGCTTTGCATCGCGGTATTCATTTGGAATATCCTGCACCCTATTCTACGGGGAAAGAGCCGAGATCCCTTCACCGGGAGTGACCTCTTTAGTAAAGGTTTTCGTCACTATATTTTATAAAAAGCTATCCGTTCCTTCAACGATATCAAGTTCACTACGTTAAAGGTTTTCGCCAGAAACCATTCGTAGCCCTCCGTCGTTTCATATGGGTAGTCAATAGTATTCAAGCTGTGTTTGTTGGCCTTAGTCAAGGCACAGTGTTTGGTAGCTATTGGGTATTCATATGCTGCATAGATAGATGCGTTGGTTTGGGACAGTCGTATAGCCTTGTTGGCCTTAGTCAAGGGCTTGTACGGGTGGATTCAAATCAACCTGGACAATGACGGGTAGAACTTGACATGTGACTTATGATTTGTTGGCCTTAGTCAAGGTCATAAGAGCATGGGGCAGAAATTACATCGGGAGTTTCAAAAGAACTGAAACTTGCCAGATATGCGCATACCTTCTGGAGTGTGATACCGTGAGCGGATTCCGTCACGTTGTCATGCGATGAGAGTTGGATCCCGATTCCCACTGATGAGTTGGTTTACTCCTCGGGTGACCCCGACTAATTCTTCTTTCAGGTTTGGAGGAGAATTTGAGGTACAGTGGGAGGTTTCCAGATTGGATAAATTGGTAACCATTCTGATCTAGGTTAGAGTGCACGCTGAGTGTTTCTTTTCTCTCTCTCTCTGGCAGCGACCATTGACCCGACCCTAAGACTATGACTCAGTGACCAAGTTGACCGAACCTACTTAACACTGGCTTTTGGATTGTCAGAGTTGCAGACCTCATTGCCACTCCTACTTTTACCCTTTTCTCCGGGACACCCCGTATTACTGCGAACGTCCACTTCCATTGGACAAAACCATCGTATGGTTAGATACGAACTCGAAGGAATTCGAGGATGGTTTCTGGTTCTGGAGAAAACGGATAGGATTATTCAGTTGACTTTTCTTTTCACCCTCTCTCAGGTTGCGAGTACTCCTTGGTTTAGGAGTAGTACACCTATTACGCAAATTGGATAGTCTTCTTCCAAACCATAGGCTGGTGCCGACCGGTAGGGAAGGAAGAAAGCTAATTAGCCTAAACGGTGTACAGAAGGTATTAAGTTAAGACAAAGTAAGGGATTAGTAAGAGAGCAAAGTAAATTGCAACAGATATTCACGACCAAACCATGTATTCCTTCGCCAATCCTAAATCACCTTTGTATTTCTCCAGGACACTCCGTATCACTACGAAGATCCACAGTTTATTGGATACTCCATCGTATGGTTATATACGAACTCGAAAGGAACTTGTTCCAGTTCGGGGATGGATCCTGGTTCAGGAGAAATAGGAATAAAGTACATTCAGGTGTCTTTTATCTTCACCTTCTCTCGCGATGCGAGTGCTCCTAGGATTAGGACAGTACACCCTTTATGCTTTTTGGATAGTCTTCTTCCAAACCATAGGCTGGTGCCGAACGGTAGGGAAGGAAGAAAACCATTTGGCCTAAAGGGGTGTGCAGAAGGTAATGACTAAAGACATATGAAGGGATTTGGAGAGGTGGCAAAGAATTATACGGTTGCAGTTGTGAATCTGGATACTGGAAGAGGCATTACTAGGAATACCAGGATACCCTATCGAAACATTTCGATGTTTCAGTTTCACTGTGTAATGTTAAAAGAGAACTGATTTCCCGATTAGATACTTACTCCAGGGTATGTATTTACCAAATATGATTCTCACATCTGTATGGTTTTACAGATGATGAGTAGGAGTAGGTTATTGGGAATTGGGTGATCATCCTCATTATATCGGGATTCGTTGTAATCAGTGATATTTGAGGAAATCACATGGGTTGTTTGCCGGTCGGCAAATATTTGGTTTTGAATATCCGCTGTTGTGCACCAATTTCAAATTGATATATCTGTACGTCTATTTTCATAGAGTGAGATATACCTTTTGATATTATGTCGTTGATATTTACCTATATCAGTGGATGGTTAGGTGAGGAGCATTGAACAGCGGTGTAATTCTTCTTAACCATAAGTACAGTTTTCAACCTACGACACACAGTGAATGAGTCATCAGACTCAAGGGACTTATACAGAGTATTGTATGTTGTCTAGGGTCTATCAGGACAGAGGGGTTGGTCCTCGTACTGTATTCTGTTTACTTATGACTTCTCTAGTTCTTAGACAAGTGTTTCGTAGAAACACAGGATCGAAGTTTTGAGGTGTTATAGGTATTTGAATAGAGTAGAGAACCAGGTGTAGCAAGTATCGGGATTCTTCAAAGTGATCGAAGATGTAGATACTTGTGTATGGTATTCAGTTGATAGTAATGATAAAGAGAACTTGATTCTCTTTCAGGTTACTCATAATTGGAAGCATTCCTAAGTTGAGTAACGCTGATCGGCCTCCTTCCATTTAGTTGACATGCACTGGAGATAGCTGCATGATTTGAATCTGGTTCAATTAAATCAGTGCCTCTGGTTCTATATTGGATGTAGAACAGTTCATATCTTAACGTTGTTAAGGTACGGGGAGTTGTCCGGCTTATGCTTAAAACCAGACACTGGACAACTCAAGGCACGTTTCTGTAATGGCTGTTTGTGGGTTGACCCAGGCTATGACGCGGGTTGACTTTCTACCATCTGGATGAACAATAGCAATATTGTTCTAGACTCGCCACAGTTTTATTAAAAATGGATTTTTTCAAAAACAGCAGTGGGAGTATGGTAGAACTGGAAGTGATTCCAGAACCGCAAACGATTACTGAAGATTTGATAAGGAACCTGAAGATTCAATCTGATTTGACATTCCATTGGCCACTCCGCAGATAAGGTGGGTAACTTCAGGCACCCGAGAGGTACTTCGGTAGCCTCAAGGACGGTGACAGGGAAGTTCTTGTTTACCCACACTTGCCATTGTTGTTGTTCCAGGCTGCGAGACCCGGCAGGAGGATGAGTATAGCGTCGTTCTGAACTAGCTTCAGAAGTGTACGTGTATATGACTCTGCCAGAGGATTGTCGTAGTCAGTGGGAGCAGCGGAAGCATTGGTGGACATCAGGCTTATGTCTATTTATAGACTAAAGCAGATGTAGCGGAGATAGATCATCCATTTCTGATGTGACAGTCATAGGTTTGACGTCATCAGAATAGGGGATGGATCTATTGAGAAGGTAGTAGGAAGTGATATTCCTTTACTACGATCGGTTATACTTTGGTCGTCACACAGTGGTTTCTCCACAAAGGACTTGGACATTATATCAGACATACTGGTTACTAGATCTATAGTTTTAGATCTAGATTTGGGTGGTTTCCTAATCTGGGTACCTTGACAGCATTCTATGAGTATTTAGAATGGACGACTCCTGGCACGGTAGTGTACCTGCAAGTAATGGAGTCGCCCTCTCTAAAGGTGTCTTTTAGACTAAAGTAGAGAGGGATGTGCATGATTGGCAGATCACTTGCTTAGGCAATTGAGTCAATCATGAGATGTCAAGTACCACACCAGATGTTGTTCTTGCACTAGATGCAATAAGTTGATATTGATCCAATCCTGGAGAAACAGTCGGAAGCAGTTTTAGAACATAAGTGGCTGTTCTAGGGATATGATAACGGCTGCCTCTTTTAGGAGACGGTTATCATTCCAGGCTTCCAAGGTGACCTGGACGACAAGGAGTTTGTCAGAGTTATAGTTTTTTCCCTCTGACGAGGGACAGTATTTTGGACAGGTGGTCCAAGGCAATACTGAGGGTGGCATGGCGCAGGATACTGATTAAGTTCAGTTGACGATACAGTCTAAGAAGTTTGGATTTGGAGTTCATTTATGAGCTAGGTCCCATCAGACATCCAGACATTCTAAGACAGGTATTGCTCATTTCGGGAGATGACTTTCTCCGCGAATTTGAGATATAGAGAGACATAGAAAGAAACATCAAGGCGGATCCACTCACTGAGGCTATTCCTCGAACGCAATAGTTTCACAAACGGTTTTTGTGAGACTGACTAGTAGAGGAGTTGGGTGTTCGGTATCACACGGGCTGTGAGTATGCGACATCGCAATAATTAGCCTTGAGTGCAAGTGGGAGATTGTTGGAGATAGTGCCCTCAGAGTCAATTATTGGATCACAGGCACGTGATTACAATGATTGAGGGAGGACCTATCCCGGTAGGACAGTCTTACTCGAGATGATAGTATGCTATCTGGTTTACCTTTATCATCGTGTACTGCTTTAGGTGACATGACAGGTCACTATTGCACGTTGATAGAGCCCCTAGGATTCTTGCTTGACTACCGGCAGTATGAGGGCGATCATATACGTGAGAGCTGGAGTCTATAAGCACATCCTTAAATGGTCCCTAGTCGTAGGAGTTTCGAGACAGGGCAACGATTCTCCAAAGTAGACTAGTGTATACAGTCGAGACCCCGACGAGGGGCGGTGGCCGGTCTCACAAGCCACTGGTGTCAGTTGGTTCACCTAAGATGTATACAGGTGCTCATTGGGTTATGAGTACACCGGACAGGACTCGCCGGGAACATGCTAGTTGGTCTTATACCTGACGTCAGATAGCAGTTCCCAGGTGACATGTGTACAGGTTAGTTCATCGACCTGGGGATCGTCATTTGTCTCGTGTGAGTTCCCACTGTACTTTGATTACTATCCTACCACGGCTCAAACGAGTCGTGCAAACAGGTTTTAGTTGGGTACAGTCCCGAGCCACATGGAGGCAGTGAGCGGATCTTCAGGGGTTCGTCTCTCCCGGTATTGGGGGTGAGGTCGCGCTGTGTCTAGGAGAGCCATTACACAAAAACCTTGGCCAAGGCAGGAGATTTACTGGTAGGTATTCCAGTAGTATCTCAGGGTGTTCTGGGCTACACTCCGACACGACTTGTACCGCTTTTGGGGGTCTGACTTTTACCAACCCCCTAGGCCCGCCATGCGATGCTCATAGACGAACGGACCGGACTGTACGGATATTGTCACTGACAGGCTCAGTTGGGTGTCGGGGTGAGCTTCCTCATCGACGTCCCTTTTAGTCAATAGCTGGTGGCCCGTCACGTATTGGCTTATACCTCTGACGTGCTAGTGGTTAAATCCACAGCCATAGTATTGACGAGTCTTTAGAGTCCACCACACTTTCAGTTACTCAAGCTTTCGGGCGAAACGCTGTAGAGGCCGTATGGAGATATGGCAGGGTCCGATCAGATACGTGCGGTATTGTACGGATCAGGATCGGACGGTTTGTACTAGTGGCCGTATAGTTATATGGCAGCGTTCGATCAGATACGTGCGGTATTGCACGGATCAGGATCGAACGGATTTTACTAGCCGGTTTTGGTTTAAGCCGATCCTAGTATAGTACAGTGTAGATTTTGTCTCTTTGCATTTGTATCCGGACGGAATACAGATGCGGGTGTGTATGCACAGTATCGGGGTTATCCTGTAATTTATTACGGGACCAGTTTTCTGGAGTTGCCAGTTTGCTTTCCGTTCCGGCCGGTTTTTCTTTGTTCTTTCCCGGCCGGACTTTTCTGATGGAGGGGGTAATTTGCAGTTTTGCAAATTACTTTTGTGGAGGTTTTATTTGTAAGATGATTTATTATGAAAGCATCTTTTGATGCCTTTCTTATCCTTCATTATCATTTGCTTTATGTGATTAGATTTGATAAGAAGAGTTGATGTGAGTTTTGTGATGATTATGTCTTGGTTGTGGTCACCCTTCATTATCTCCTACACTCACCTCCCTTCATGTTGATGCTATCATATTCATTCCTCCACCATCTTACTCTCACTTGATGAAAGATGCTAGAAAGAAAGAAAGAAAGAAGAAAAAGAAAAGAGAGAAAGAAAAAGAATGAGAGAGTTCATCTTAGTTTTGGAAGGAATTCTTCATCTCCTTCTTCTTCTTGTTTTGGAAAAATGAAAGTACCATTTTTCCTAATCCGATTCCTCCATCATCCACAAATGGCAACCAAACCCCAAAAGAGAGACTATGATTCTACACCATATTCCTACAGCAAATCTTGAGCATGTCGAGTAGCCGGCTTCATGCGCGAGTTGCCTCGGTATTGAGGTGGGAGCCCGTAAAAGTACCCGGCTTCGTGGTGCCCTTTCCGACAAGGAGGAGACGGACGGAGATCCCGCGAGGAGATCGGAGTGGAGATGAAGACCGGAGGACTCGGATCGTATGGTATACTTCTCTACCCCCTCTCTAGATAGCTTAGACTAGTTTAATGGCACGATCCGGGGTTTAGTGCGCGGTGGTGCCGGTTTGCTAAGTCCGCAAAAATTTTAAGTTTATCACCGTTTCCGCGTTTGGCCGTCGGGTTGACGGCCGGGGCGCCGCCGTGCACTTACAGATTTTGTGCGTATGCATGCACACGATTTGGTTCCTGCACTCTGTATAGTTTATATATGCTTGCAGTGCAGTGATACGCCGTTTGTGCACTTAGAGGCGCTGGACTTCGATTTCGATTGTGATACTCGATATTTGTTTCGTGCACCTTGTGCACCTGATTTGATTTTGCGCATGTTCGGCGCTTGATATTGGATTTCATGATTTCATGCATGATCGATGCACCGGCCTTGGATTTTCGCGCATGTCGAGCGCATGTTTTGAGATATGATTTTGGTGCACACCAGATACACTAAATCGAGATTTTTCGTGCATGTCAGATGCACTTGATTTTGCTGTCAGGCACACACGTTGCCTACGACAGATGCTTTGTGCACACCCGATGCACTTAGATCTTGTTTCTGTGCACTTGTATGGCACGCATATGGATTTTGATTTCTGTGCACACCAGACGCACGTAGCATTCATGTGCATATTTTGGGATTGATTTCGTATAGAGCAGTACGTTTTTATGATATTGCTATGTGTTTTCGTACTGAGCAGGACTAGTCAGAGGACAGTACCTGAATATATTTTTGGCATACATTTCCTTCAGATACTTACAGATATAGATTCGATATTTACATGTATAGTTTCGAGTTATGTCATATTGGTTTTTATTTGGATTTGGCATTGATGTCTTCTCCATGACTCCGATGATTGCGGGATGCTTGACGGAGTTTTGATTTGAGTTATATACTCATTTTTCAAGCGCATGCGCTGCGCTACGATTTGTTTTATGTATTTACAATTTCGGAGCCCCGATGACTTGATGGTTTTCTTAGATGTTTTAGTATTTGGGGGAGTTTGAATTTAAATTCAGGGACCGAATTTCTTTAAGGGGGAAGATTGTAACGTTTTGAAAATCATTTCGGTGAAATTTCGAAAAAATCGGTAAAATAAGGGGGTTTTCTGTAAAAAGCCAAAATACAAATATCTTATTATAAAAATTAAATATACATATTCTAGCTATGTAATTGCTATTATTTGGTGTTTATTGAGCCGCTAGTGAAATTTTAAATTTTCTGAAAAAAAAATTATTTTATTATTATTTTAAGCCGTCACTAATACATTTAATTAGGGAAAATTACAAATTGGAATGAGTTGAAACACAAATTTTGTGCATCATAAAACATTAAATAAAATTTTATCATGTGGTTTTTGGAACGAAATTATTTGCCAAAACGGTTTAGAAATTATTGAAGAAAAAAAGGCTTTTTTTAGCGTAAATGGATGTTTGGGGTATTGTATTTATCATTTTTCATCACCCAACACCCGTAAACACACCCAAACCCCCATTTCCCCATCATGATGGATGTTCCCTTGTTGCCCCACTCCCACTCTTTACCCCACTTCAAAAAGAAAAGAGAAGAAAAAAAAAGAAAAGAAAAGAAAGAATAAAATACATGCATAAGAATGGGCTTTTGACTTTATTTTTTGACTTTCAAACCAACACCCACACTCTCTCACCTCTCCCCCCTCCTCTCTAGCCGACCATAACTGATTTGTTCAGCCCCTCCCCTCTCTTTCCCCCATTTCTTCTCTTCTCCAAAAAATCCTCAAGAAAAAAATTGTCAAAAATCAAGCAAAAATCCAAATCAAAATCCACCTCCTACCCATTTTTCCTTGGCTACCATTGCATGGATCTAGGGATTTAGAATTCAATTTGGAGGCTATGTTAGCATGCTAGATCTCAATCATGTTGAGGTATAAATCCTAAACCATAATATAATTTTCGATTAATTTCTTCAATGTAGTCTAATTAGGTGTTAAATTGTGGGTTTAATTGAATGTTTGGAAATTCAAGTGGGGATTTTGAATTGAAGCTAGGGTTTGAATTAAATTAGGTTCTTTATCATTAGCTTATGATTGTAATGAGGGGATTAACATGTAATTGAATGCAAAATCTAATTTGGTTATTAGTTGCTAATTTGTTAGTTTAAAAATGGTGATAATTATGCTAAATTGCTAACTAGGTTTTGGAAATTAAATAAAAATGTGGGATTAAAATCTAGTTAGGATTTTTAGCACATCATTAAGGTTTCCATGAGTGGTTTAACCATTTAAAATATGCAAAACCAAGTTTAATTGTAAAATTGTGAATTTTACATTAAAAGTGTTAAAATTGATATTTTTGTAAACTAGAATATTAGGGTTTTTGGAATTTAATGAGATTAATTTCTGGAAATTGTTTCTATGACTTATTTAAGATATTTAATAAGTATATTGGCCGCTACATTCATTTAAACGTCATGTTTTGTACAAAAACGGCGAATTGTGCTTGCTAGATTTTCGGAAAAATGACATTTTAAGTGAATTGGGGTTTTGTGAGTTTTAACCTAGTTTATATTAAAATTAGTGTTCGTGAATGTGCAAATGAGTGTGATTGGATTTTTCTCGATGGTTTGACGTTTGTACATTGACATCGAGGGTTGGTTTGACTATTCTTGCATGCGTAGGCGATAGGTTTGGACCTATGCGTGATACGCGGGCCGATTTGATTTTCGTATGCCGTTTCGATTTCGAATTTAGTTTTAATGCGATACGGTGCGTTATGATATGTAGGTACCCCATGTGGACTTCGAGGCGACAAGCAAGCGCGTGGCGGCGTCGGCACCGGCAAGCGAGGACCAGGTGAGTAGATTTATATCTACGGGGAGAAGTCGGGTGGATGGCGTATAGCACCCCCGCAGTCCGTGGTGGTGTATACGGATGCGTATACACACCAACAATTACTGTATGTTTTGGGATTAGTAACGATGTTAGGATGGATATTGGTGTGTTGGATTACTTTATTGTTGCGAACCCTAGGGTAGTGTTGCACTACACATACACACATACATACTTGCATACATTCCTATTTATATGTGCTCATGGGATTCTTTATAGTTATGTGTTCACATGGGTATGGGACTATGTGTTCATATACGGATCTGAGGATGATACTTGGGATTGAGATGAGTCGATGAGATTTGTGTTGAGGTTGTGATATCGGTGATATGGCGGGATTCGTACTTGTAGTACGTCCTGGTGTCATAGCGGATCTTGGGGCGGCGATACAGGTGAATAGTGTTATAAATAAAATGGTCGACATATGATCGTGATATGAGACATGATATGCTAGGATATTGATATTAGGCCGTATTGGGCGATGTATACCCCTTGATGATGATGTGCTGATGATATCAGTTTGTACGAGACTGTCGATCAGTAGCCAGATCATGACCATATTGATGATATTAGTATTGTACTAGACATAGGTCAGTACCCTAGACTATGATCTTTGATAAAGAGGATACCGAATGAATAGTGTGATGAATATGATATTGAACCGTACCCAGATTTGGGATGCCGTACGACGGATTTACGCACGAGCTATATTGATGATTTATCCGCACTCTTGACTTGGGATGCCTGATTATAGATATGGTATCGGATATGATATTATTGAGGCGGGATCACCGACTATACATATACAAGTATGTATATGTATCGACTCAGATGATAGGCGGTTTCCTTACCTGTAGTTCAGCTTGTTAGTTCAGCCGTATAGTTTAGTGTAGCTGTTAGATTAGATTAGACTTCTTACCTATTTCAAAAACTAACGAATCGTGGGTATTTTAGAAGACAGCCCAAGGGATCCTACGGATATTTCAAAAGACGTATCTTTTCATAAAAACACCGTAGCCCCTATTTTCAAAACCCCATGATTCGTGTTATTTCAAAAGGCACCATTTGTAGGACTTATATTAGATTATTACAGATTAGTTATAGTTGCGTCTAGTATTCAGCTCCCGCTCATTTTTACTGTTCGCTCCGCATCGCATACTTATATTATAATTTCTTATTGCATTATTAATATCATGCTGTTAGGACACCAGCACCATTACCGATGACGCGTATGTACCACGTACACTTACTTGCCGGCTCACACACATCTTCATCGGTAATTGACATGTCACGAACACTTTAGAAAATACTTCTTCCTTTGACATAGGTTGTTAGCTAATAATTTAGACATGATATTAGTGTACTTGCCTTATATGCTAGTTAGAAATTGTAGTTATTGCCTACTATTTCATGCATGTTATTATTCACTGTTGTGTCGCATTCATGGATTCTCATGCCTATATTCACTGTTTACATGCTATTGATGACTTGGATTCGGATTTCATGAGATTTCTTGGATTTGGAGGAAAACCGCAAAAACATAAATAAACCTTTTCTCCCTTTTTAAAATAAAAAGTGCGGTTTTCCCATGATGTATGAGTCGTCCACCATGAGTTTGCTGATGGATTTCGAGACCCGATTCGAGGAGTGGAGGAACCGTTTCGGGTACATGGTGGGCCCGGTATGGTACCCCGGGGCAAGAGGAATGTGGTGTTAACGTTAAGCCTGGCTGGGGAGCACTACATACCGGTGATATTACCCGACGCGTCGGATATCCGGAGGATACCGTCGTGGTCTTGAGATGGATGGTAGGGGCCGGTCTGGACTGACGGCGCCCTAGATATTGAGATTGAGACATTGATATTTCGAGACAGTGAGATTTTTGTTTTGTGTCGATGCTAGACACTGTTGATACTGATTTCATTTATGATACCTCAGTTTAAAAATACGAAGGAAATCTCACTAATTTATGAAAACAGTTTCTTCGTTTACATGTATTCTGTTTTCATGCATGCATACCTCATTCATATGATATATTGCTACCTGAGGCACTGACACGGGCACATGAGTTTACACTCGGGTTAGATATTTACCCTAGCCATTGTTATAGGCTGCATGTTGTATACATTTTTGAGGATATATTATGATCATTGACCTAGGATTGCGTTATTTATGCGATTTCTGTGCGTAGATGCTTTTCTATTCACGAGTTGGCAACTCACCCCCGTTGTGCCCCAGTTTCTTGCAGGTTTGCCGTACAGGTTTCTTTACGGCTTTGCGGGCATAGTTCCCTTTTCCGGGTGGCTTGCTAGTAGGTGGGTTATTTGTATCTTACCCATCATTATATCTTGTATATTACTATTCAGTTGTATCTAGAAGTTCCATCAACCAAACATGTATTTATTGAGTTAGAGACCAGTGATGTTTTTCTTTCGACTTTAGAGTCGCGCGTTCTATTTCTGTGGTTTTCTTGTGGTTTTGAGTTTTTGATCCTCGCCGTTGGCGTTGTATATTATATTGCTTGTGTGGTTGTGACCGTCGATTGACGGAGAGCTAGCTCCCGCTTGGGGATGCCTTTTTCTTGATTTCGTATACTATTCATATTGTATCCCGTTTGGGGGCCAGTATTTACAAAGGAGACTCTGCCGAAATTTTCCGTAAATTTTTGATGTTTTTAAAAAACCGCATAATTCGGCTTATGCTATTGAAAGAACTTGCTTTAAGTTGGTTTTTCCTGCACTCTACTACTTTTCTTGGTTTGGATTTCTGGGTTTTCGGTTTACTTAGATTACGTACGCCTCGAGACGTTCGTAGTTTAAGTGCCGGTCATGTTCCGTACTTTCGGGTCGTGACAATATACATATTAGATCTCTGATCTCAACGGGGAGTAGCAACAGCTCATTGACATCTCGCACGAAACACTTGTTCCACTCGTCTTTATTATCGTCTGCTTCAAGGTCACGTCAAGCTATCTGCGTATTGCAATTGTCTCGGCTACAGTCAATCCGGAGTCTCTCACACAGACTCGAAATCACGAACTCGGTATCTTCATCACTCTGTAGAAGATCTCTAGCCGAACACATCCTCGGGAACTCGTCCATACCATCGGAGGAATACTCAAAACTAGTCCATTCTCGATCAACTCACAACGCATCTGGGTGAGGTCCTCTATCTGAAGTTGGTCCACTTACTGGTATCCTATCACATGATATCCGGACGACGTTAAACTTTTCGTTCGATTTGTCAAAGTCCCATAATTTCACGAAAACTCAACACCTGAGCACAGTTTAATAATATCTAGTACACGCCATAGTACCTATAGACTAACCGTAGAAGGGCAAAGCCAAGCCTCACTGATGGCACCGCTAAACTGGCGCAAACCCTAAGGTTCAAAAAGTGGTTCCATGGTCATCATGTCGAGTAAGGTTTTCATTCTTCTAGAGGGTCCACAGAATTACTTGCATGTTCCTCCGAATACTTTAAACTTGGAAAAATGGGTTTCTGACATTCGTTCGAACATTTAACCTCGCCTAGACAACATGTGAATACCCTTCGTCTCTCAACTCAAGATAGACTAGCTATCATCTATCGTATCTCTGCCTGAAAGCTCAGCGATCTCAGCACGTAATGTATGGAGGCGACATCTTATCAATCTCAGCAACAGCTGGGTCATCTGTCTGCACGGTAGACGACATAAAAATCTCTGAGGTATGATGTACATCAACAGTCCTCTCACAACTGGCAGCCTCTATCAACGTACCGATCATACGGTGAAACGCCGAACACTCGCCTAAAACGAGAAGTCACAACACCAATACAAAATCGAGACGTTCTCGTGTCACCAGAAAACACGATGGTCAGTCCTCGTCCATGACGAGCTCGCCCTTGTTAGTGAATATGCCCTAGAGGCCATTATTGTATCATACTAGTTTGTATATTACTTAATGGAAGCTTGGGATATTCATAGTTGTATAGACAATCTTGCTCAAAATGGTAGTATGCTACTTGGTTTGTTTGTACTTTAATGTGTGCATGTGTTTCTTTTAGCATATTGCTTATACATATTAGTGGAGCTCTTAGGATCTTTGCTTGATTACCAGCGTTGTGATGGCAGTCACACTAGTGGGGGCTGGGTAATCTACAAGCACATCCTTATACAGGTCCCTAGTCGTAGGATTATCGAGATAGGGCATCGATACTCCGGAGTAGACTAGCGTATGCGCTTCTCATCCCAGCATGGGAGATGGTCTGTCCCACAGCCATCAGTACGCCGTACTGGAGATAGTATACGGGTGCTCATTAGGTTACGAGTACACTGGACGGGACTCGTCGGGAACTGTTGGTCGGTACTATACCTATCGTCAGATAACAGTTCCCAGGTGTGTCACGACCCGAAAGAGCACGTGACTGGCCCTTGAACCATATGAAGCCTATAGGACTCCATCTGATCCAAGTAAGCCAAAAGCCCAGAAATCTAAAACCATTTTTGAGAATAAGTAAAGAAAACTGGTTTAAAGAAGTGAAGAAATACAGGTTTGAAATCAAGGTTTTTAAATAACTAAGCCGAAGGTACGTTTTGAAAACAATAAAGTCTTTTCTAAAAATTTCGGCAGAGTTTCTTTTGAAAAACTGGCCCCGAATGGGGTACAACAAGTATAACAATATGTATGCAATGATAATGGCATCCCCAAGCGGGAGCTAGCTCTTCGTCAATCGACGGTCACAACCACATATGCAGCAATAATATACAACGCCTAGTGGCGAGGATCAAATCCAAAGAAAACTCAAAAGCAATAAGAAAAAAACGCAATACTACTAAGCGCGACTCTAAGGTCGAAATAATACAAGTTTTGGTTGATGGAAATTCTAGATACAATGAAATAAATAAATACAATGGTGGTTCTTGATGCGAAAGAATCCACCTACCAAAGCAAGTCACCCGCAAGAAGAAAGTGTGCCAGAAATGCCGCAATAGAACCTGTACGGCAGAACCTGCAAGAACTGTGGCACAACGGGGGTGAGTTGCCAACTCGTGAATAGAAACATCTACAAGCAGAAACCGAATGCAAGACATAAACCGAAGTCAACGATCAATAATATAATCCACAAGAGTACATCTGAGTGTAATAGGATGGCAAGGTAACATCTAATCATGTATGTAGTGCCAGGTACTCAGGTAATCACATGTCATCAGTGTAAGGTATGTCTGCATGAAGTAACCATGAAGAAATATCAATGATATCAATACACATATATTAGCGTCCCATACCACTAATATTGGTGTAAGGGTATATATAACAGCGCCCTCATACCCTGTTATATATACAAATAAAGTATGATCAATGTAAAACCAGTCTGTATATGATCCAAGTCTGTATATAATCCATGTCTGTATGTATGTGGAACCCGTCCACTCGTCACCCACTGACGATAAGCATCAAGTATGCAAGTATGAGGATATAAACAATATCATGGAAAAACATCATGAAAACCCGTGCCTAGCATCGACACGTAAATCCTCATCCATATGGGGCTCCGTCGGCGGTATCGGCCCCCGGCAGTACGAGTCAACCCATGTCCATCTCTGGGCTCCGTCTGCGGTATCGGCCCTCGGCCCCCGGCAGTACGGGTCAGCCCATCTCTCGACTGCGGCCGGTATCCTCCAGATATCCGCCGAGCTCAAATACAATCACCGGTAGGTACTCGCCCGCCTCCAGGCTCAATCGGCAAACCCATCGATAATCTCGCCGAGGGGAACCATACCGGGCCCACCACGAACCCGCAAACGGATCATCACCTCCTCGAATCGGGTTTCAAGCACACGTCTCAGCACCGAGAAAACGCGTGGTGGACGCACCGAAATATCATATCACGAGGTACCGGGTTTTCATAAAAGTGCCTCTTTTCTTAAATAACCCCACGGTCCTCAAAAACCAGAAATCACATGAAAATCCAACATCAGGAAGTAAATCCAATGCGATGTGCTATGCAGTCAATCCATGACGTATGCGACATGTAAAGAACAGTAATCATATCGGAAATCATGCAACATGGAATAGTAATGTGCATATGTCGAAGGAAGAATCATCTCATGAATGCAATAGTACTACAGTGTAGTGGCATGGCAATTATCGATGATGAAGTGTGTGAGCCGGCAAATAGTGTACGTGGAACATACGCATCATCGATAATGGTGCTGGTGTCCTAACAGCATGATAATAATATAGCAATGAACATATGCCAGCAATGCGAATAGCATGAAGATGCAGAAATCTAGTAGTCAACACCACAGTAAAGTATCTACTATGCAACTACACCTAAGTATCAGGTCAAACAGGAGGGGTAGGTGTGGAAACCACCTAAATCTGAGTCGGTACATATATAAAGATATATAGTCGGTGATCTCGCCTCAATGTCATATCATAAGATATCCTCGAGTTATGAGTGCGGATCTATCATCAATATCGGCACGTACGGTAAATCATCGTACGGCATCCCCAAAAGCTGGGTAGGGGTCAACATCTCACTGTCTCATCACATAACAGATATCACCATCATCAGAACATATAGTCTGGAGTACTACTCTATGTCTAGTACAAAACGGTAACATCAGTAAAGTATGCATGCGGGGGTAAACACATATCCCAAGCCCGCAAGAATCACAAGTCATATCCCACATATGAATCGTATCAAATCACCGATCCCATGGCACCAAGCCCATATCATCGACTCATCTCCAAAGTCATCACATATCATCAATCATAGTGCAAGTACAAGTGATAAGCAAGGGTGTGTGTATAGGTGTAATTCTATCCTAGGGTTCGCGACTATGAACTGCACTAGTCACTTCTAACCCTGTACTATCCATAATACACGTAATATCACGATAACTACATAATAATCTATCTACGGACTGCGGGGGTGCTATACGCCATCCACCCGACTTCCCCCTGTAGATATAATCTACTCACCTTGCTTCTCGTGTGCCAAAGCCGATGTCGCTATCTTCACCTCCTTTGCCTCAACATCACGCGGGGTACCTACAAGTATATCACAATGCTAAAGCACATGAAAATCACATCGGAAACCAAAATAGCACACGCTACCCGCATAGATAAAAACCTATCGACTCGCATGTAAACACAATCAAAATCCACTTGTCGTTGACGTCCAAACGCCACCCGACAGGAATGAATCACCAAATACCAAAATCCATGCTAAAACAAGTCCCAAATTATACACCAACATAGGAAAATCAACCCAGATTTCACCCTAGATGGAATCAGTCAAAACTAGACATACTCAGGATCAAAACTAGAGGAAATGGGGGCATGCACAGAAAACGAGGCAATTCCTTAAAATACCTTATTTTAGAATTTTCCATAATTTTTCCCCATTTATCTGTATTTAATTATACCAGAATATTAAAATATTCATTAAAATAATATTAAATTATAAAATTTCCCAAAAATCATATTTTATTATTTTGAAGACGTTACAATCTACCCCCCTTAAAGAAATTCGGTCCCCGAATTTAAATTTAAACCCCCAAATACTAAAATATTTCAATACAAATTCCAAGTCATCGGGGCTCCGAAATCATCTATACATAAAACATCATAGCGCAATACATGCGCATGAGTACTGAGCAGATAACTCAAAAGCAACACTCCATCAAGCATCCGCAATCATCGGAGTTATGGTAACGACACAATGTCAAATCCAATACAAAATCAATATGATATGGACCAAGACTATACATGTAGACACCCAATCTATACATGTAATTAGCTGATGCAACTGTATGCCAAATCTTTTTAAGTCGCTGTGCGATGCGCGTAACACTGCACAGTGGCGGACGTTTCTCATAAGAAAATAACTATATATGTGTATATATATCCTTTGTTTAATAAGCACGTTCCACCATTTTGAAAATAATCAGAAGGGTTTCCCTGTTTTTAAAACGTTTTGTGTCATATCGGACACGTAGGTATATACTGAGACTATAGCTCGCTTTTCGGAAATCCCTTCGATAACTATCGATGCATGCAAAATATATCCAGGCACTGTCCACTGACTAGTCCTGCTCAGTATGAAAGCAAATATCCCACATCATAAATTCCAAAAATGCACATAACACCACCCTGTGCGTCTGACGCGCACGGAAATCAAAATCCATATATGCGCTAAACATGTGCACAAAACAACATCTAGGTGCAACGGGTGTGCACGAAGCATCTGTCATAGACAACATGTGTGCCTGACAGCCAAAACAGGTGCATCTGAAATGCACGAAGAATCTCGATTTAGTGCATCTGATGTGCCCCAAAATCGTATCTCAAAACATGCGCCCAACATGCGCGAAAATCCAAATCGGTGCATCCATCATGCACGAATGAAAATCTAGACCCTGCGCACTCAATATGCACGGAATCACAAAATCCAATAGCAACGTCGAATATGCGTAAGTCAAACCCCAAAGCACGGAGTGCAAGAATCCACATCAATATCACAATCAAAATCGACATACCGAAAGGCATCAAATCGAAGTCAGGTGCAATCGTAATGCACAAAATATAAATCCGGTGCAACAAAGGCACGAAATATAAATCTGATGCGATAAACGCAAGAAACATAAAACTGGTGCGACAAATGCACGAAGTATAGAACTGGTGCATCCCATGCACAAATACCAAGCAATAACTCAAATACGTAAGCAGCAACACCAAGTGTATCCAGATATGAAGAAAATCATAAACGTGTGCAGCTGCGGGCACAAAACACATATCGATGCACTACAAGTACATATAAGCTATACCGAGTGCAAAATCAAAACACTAAAATTACATGAAACTCTGCTGGAAACGTAAATCAAATCACCAGCATAAAATAGGCATGAAATCGCAATCAACAGCTCAAGAGTAATAATTATGTACAAGGTATAAATACCCAGTAGGTGCAACCATGGTGCACAAAATCAAATATCATGAAACTCAGTCATCAAAACTAAATCATGCAAACAGAACGCCCAAAATACCGAAATCCAAAATGACGGATACGTGATAATCGAATCACAAAATCACAAATCATAAATACCGTCGTCGGTAGTTCCTCCTTCAAGGTCGAGAAGGAGTCGGTGCAATCCACTGCTAGCAGCGCAGGATATCTACCTGCCTCTTGCTCACGATCTGGCGTCCTCTGGCTCTCTGGGTCCTTATCTTCTCCGTGGATTTCCAATCTCACAGTCAACCGGCTCATCGGCCCTGTCAGATGTGCTAACGGGGACGATTCCGTTCTGGCACTTCTCTGGTCACCTCTCGGTCAAACCTCACGACCACTCGTAAGGCAGCATATCACTGGCGTCGGCCTCTGGCTCTCTGAAAGCATGTCACACATCTGATCCTGGGTGCAATCATCATGGCAGCAATGTCCTGGAAGGGATCCTGCTCAAGGTCTCTTCCAAGCATGCCTATGCCGATCTGTACAGAGGCTGGCCTTCCTGCACAACCTTTTCTCGCTCAAAAGACACTTGTGTCCTCAGCACAATATTTTCTCAGAAACTGGTCACATCCCAACGTCTCTGTAAGCATATCAGGTCTCTAGTCTCGACGGGAAGCAATGACAGCTCGTCAGTGTCTCACACGAACCTCTTGTTCCACCTGTATCTATCGCCGTCCATTATGGCGTCATGCTAAGCTACGATGCACCGCACTGTTCTCGGCCGCAGTCAATCTGAAGTCTCTCGTACGGACTCAAAATCGCGTACTCTGTAGCTTCATCATTCCGTAGAAGATGTCAGGCCGAACTGGTCCTCGGGAACACGTCCCAACCATCGGAGGAATACTTATCACTCGTCCGTCCTTGGTCAATCCGCAACGCATCTGGGTAAGTTCCTTTATCCGAACTTAGTCGACTACCCCGTCGACAATGCCGAACTCTGTCCTGCTGGGTGTGCGCAATACGACCACTCCTGGTCTAGGTCTTCTCGTATCGTACTCCAGAAAGGTCCTGTCGAGGTTCCTTCTCAAATCTCAAACCTGCCGAAATGCCCGGAAGTCGTCATCCGATGCTGAAGCTAAAGCTCATTCCGGAACGGCTGCATACATATTGCGCTTCTTTCTGGAAGATCTATCCACATACAACGCCTCGGGGTGCGTATCACATCTCTGATGTCAGCGGAGTGGGACGTCATCTCGTCGAAATATCTTGCGAACTCTTTTCTTCACTCTGCGTCAATGTCGACTGATTCGGACTCGTCTCATCATGGCTGCATGTACTGTGCTCCAACGGCTATGCTCGCATCTGGAGTCTCCCAAGCAGTGTCCTATCACGATATCCGAAGATGTCGAACCATCCGATCGACTCGCCAGATCCTCATAATCCCCCAAGAGCTCACATCTCGGGTACAGTTTAATAGTATCGAGTACATGCCACAGCGTCGGTGGTCCAGCCGTAGAAGGGCAAACCCAAGCCTCACTAATGGCGCCGAGGAACCGCCACAAACCCGAAGGTTCAAAGGCTTTCACACGGTCATTAAGTCGAGTTAGGGTTTCATTCTTCTAGAGGGTCCATAGAATCACCTGCATGTCTTTCCGTATACTTTAAACTTGGAAAATAGGTTCCTGACATTCGATCGTCTCTATCGACTCTCAACGAACCTGCGTGAAGTCGTCTCTATCTGGAATCGATCCACCTGATGACTCGCATCGGGTAAGCAAACTCACCACACATCCTAGTCATTCATCCTCGGTGACTAGCGACTCGTTATCATAACTCCAAGAACATGCTCATGCTGCAGTAGCTCCAACCATCTAGGCGATATCTCGTCATTTGCAGTAGCAACTGGCTCATACGCCTGTACGCCGAACAACGCCTCAATCCTCCAGGAAAGGCAATACATAAGCGGTCATCTCTGAGTCGGTCTGCTCTAGATCTGAGTAAGACTCTCCACACTGGAAATCTTCAACTCATCTGGGCCCGCTCTGGCGCAAAATCGGACGAATCACCTTCGTCTCTCAAATCGGGTAGACTAGCTATCATCAGTCGCATGACTGCCCGAAGCTCCGGCAATCTCAGCTCGTAAGCTCTGAAAGCAACATCCTGTCAATCTCAGCCACAGCTGGTCCATCTGTCTGCATGGTAGGCGACATCACAATCTCTGAGGTATGCTGTACATCAACAGTCTTCTCTCAACTGGCAGCTCTAACAATGGCCCGATCATCCGGTGCAAGACCAAGCACTCGCCTCCACTAGAGGTCACAATCACCAACACTAACTCGAGACGTTCCCATGTCACCAGAAAACACAATGGTCGGCCCTCGTACCAAACGAGCTCACACCGGCCGTAACCCTAGCAGCAGCCCAAACTGCGCTCAAACATGGCGACAGGAACCTCAGTCGAGTATCAAAGAGAGCACATCAATGGCAAGAAAGGAAACAACAGATTCAAAGTGGATACATGATCATAGGAAGGAACAGCATCAATGGAGGTATGATCATGAAACTAATAGAATCGGGGATCTCAAATGGATGTATAATCCAGGATATGAAGAGAATCACTGATCTCGAAAGTATGTACATCCTATGGTTCCTTAAGCGGAGTGGCGTGTCGTAAGTATGCCGCGGAACATACCAACGGTACGTCACTCTACTTTAGTCACCTAATCCATCAACCAAGGGTCATCCTAATACGATGAATGTTCGGGTCGAATACCCCCTCGACCAAGTCTAAGTTCCGTAAGGTCAAGCCTAAGTTTCGTATATAAACAACGCCCTAGGCTCCACATAGTCAAACTCAGACTCGAACCAAGGTCAACCTAGCGCTCTGATACCAACTTTGTCACGACCCGAAAGAGCACGTGACTGGCCCTTGAACCATATGAAGCCTATAGGACTCCATCTGATCCAAGTAAGCCAAAAGCCCAGAAATCTAAAACCATTTTTGAGAATAAGTAAAGAAAACTGGTTTAAAGAAGTGAAGAAATACAGGTTTGAAATCAAGGTTTTTAAATAACTAAGCCGAAGGTACGTTTTGAAAATAATAAAGTCTTTTCTAAAAATTTCGGCAGAGTTTCTTTTGAAAAACTGGCCCCGAATGGGGTACAACAAGTATAACAATATGTATGCAATGATAATGGCATCCCCAAGCGGGAGCTAGCTCTTCGTCAATCGACGGTCACAACCACATATGCAGCAATAATATACAACGCCTAGTGGCGAGGATCAAATCCAAAGAAAACTCAAAAGCAATAAGAAAAAAACGCAATACTACTAAGCGCGACTCTAAGGTCGAAATAATACAAGTTTTGGTTGATGGAAATTCTAGATACAATGAAATAAATAAATACAATGGTGGTTCTTGATGCGAAAGAATCCACCTACCAAAGCAAGTCACCCGCAAGAAGAAAGTGTGCCAGAAATGCCGCAATAGAACCTGTACGGCAGAACCTGCAAGAACTGTGGCACAACGGGGGTGAGTTGCCAACTCGTGAATAGAAACATCTACAAGCAGAAACCGAATGCAAGACATAAACCTAAGTCAACGATCAATAATATAATCCACAAGAGTACATCTGAGTGTAATAGGATGGCAAGGTAACATCTAATCATGTATGTAGTGCCAGGTACTCAGGTAATCACATGTCATCAGTGTAAGGTATGTCTGCATGAAGTAACCATGAAGAAATATCAATGATATCAATACACATATATTAGCGTCCCATACCACTAATATTGGTGTAAGGGTATATATAACAGCGCCCTCATACCCTGTTATATATACAAATAAAGTATGATCAATGTAAAACCAGTCTGTATATGATCCAAGTCTGTATATAATCCATGTCTGTATGTATGTGGAACCCGTCCACTCGTCACCCACTGACGATAAGCATCAAGTATGCAAGTATGAGGATATAAACAATATCATGGAAAAACATCATGAAAACCCGTGCCTAGCATCGACACGTAAATCCTCATCCATATGGGGCTCCGTCGGCGGTATCGGCCCCCGGCAGTACGAGTCAACCCATGTCCATCTCTGGGCTCCGTCTGCGGTATCGGCCCTCGGCCCCCGGCAGTACGGGTCAGCCCATCTCTCGACTGCGGCCGGTATCCTCCAGATATCCGCCGAGCTCAAATACAATCACCGGTAGGTACTCGCCCGCCTCCAGGCTCAATCGGCAAACCCATCGATAATCTCGCCGAGGGGAACCATACCGGGCCCACCACGAACCCGCAAACGGATCATCACCTCCTCGAATCGGGTTTCAAGCACACGTCTCAGCACCGAGAAAACGCGTGGTGGACGCACCGAAATATCATATCACGAGGTACCGGGTTTTCATAAAAGTGCCTCTTTTCTTAAATAACCCCACGGTCCTCAAAAACCAGAAATCACATGAAAATCCAACATCAGGAAGTAAATCCAATGCGATGTGCTATGCAGTCAATCCATGACGTATGCGACATGTAAAGAACAGTAATCATATCGGAAATCATGCAACATGGAATAGTAATGTGCATATGTCGAAGGAAGAATCATCTCATGAATGCAATAGTACTACAGTGTAGTGGCATGGCAATTATCGATGATGAAGTGTGTGAGCCGGCAAATAGTGTACGTGGAACATACGCATCATCGATAATGGTGCTGGTGTCCTAACAGCATGATAATAATATAGCAATGAACATATGCCAGCAATGCGAATAGCATGAAGATGCAGAAATCTAGTAGTCAACACCACAGTAAAGTATCTACTATGCAACTACACCTAAGTATCAGGTCAAACAGGAGGGGTAGGTGTGGAAACCACCTAAATCTGAGTCGGTACATATATAAAGATATATAGTCGGTGATCTCGCCTCAATGTCATATCATAAGATATCCTCGAGTTATGAGTGCGGATCTATCATCAATATCGGCACGTACGGTAAATCATCGTACGGCATCCCCAAAAGCTGGGTAGGGGTCAACATCTCACTGTCTCATCACATAACAGATATCACCATCATCAGAACATATAGTCTGGAGTACTACTCTATGTCTAGTACAAAACGGTAACATCAGTAAAGTATGCATGCGGGGGTAAACACATATCCCAAGCCCGCAAGAATCACAAGTCATATCCCACATATGAATCGTATCAAATCACCGATCCCATGGCACCAAGCCCATATCATCGACTCATCTCCAAAGTCATCACATATCATCAATCATAGTGCAAGTACAAGTGATAAGCAAGGGTGTGTGTATAGGTGTAATTCTATCCTAGGGTTCGCGACTATGAACTGCACTAGTCACTTCTAACCCTGTACTATCCATAATACACGTAATATCACGATAACTACATAATAATCTATCTACGGACTGCGGGGGTGCTATACGCCATCCACCCGACTTCCCCCTGTAGATATAATCTACTCACCTTGCTTCTCGTGTGCCAAAGCCGATGTCGCTATCTTCACCTCCTTTGCCTCAACATCACGCGGGGTACCTACAAGTATATCACAATGCTAAAGCACATGAAAATCACATCGGAAACCAAAATAGCACACGCTACCCGCATAGATAAAAACCTATCGACTCGCATGTAAACACAATCAAAATCCACTTGTCGTTGACGTCCAAACGCCACCCGACAGGAATGAATCACCAAATACCAAAATCCATGCTAAAACAAGTCCCAAATTATACACCAACATAGGAAAATCAACCCAGATTTCACCCTAGATGGAATCAGTCAAAACTAGACATACTCAGGATCAAAACTAGAGGAAATGGGGGCATGCACAGAAAACGAGGCAATTCCTTAAAATACCTTATTTTAGAATTTTCCATAATTTTTCCCCATTTATCTGTATTTAATTATACCAGAATATTAAAATATTCATTAAAATAATATTAAATTATAAAATTTCCCAAAAATCATATTTTATTATTTTGAAGACGTTACAAGGTGACAGGAGTACAGCTTAGTCCGTCGACTTGACACTGCTACTTCGCCTCGAGTGTCTTCCCACTGTACTTGGATTACTACCCTACCACGGCTCAAAGGATACGTGCAAACAGGTAGTAGTTGGGTGCAGTCCCGAAGCACTTGGAGGCAGTAGCGGTTAGATAGGATTCGTCTCTCCCGGTATTGGGGGTTGATATCGCACTGTGTCTAGGAGAGCCATTACACAAAGTCCCTGGCCAGGGCAAGCGAGATATACTGGTAGCATTTCCAGTGTTATCTCAGGGTGTTCCGGGCTACACTCCGACACGATTTGTACCGATATTAGGGGACTGACGTTTACCGCCCCCTAGGCCCGCCATGCGATACTCTTAGACGAACAGACCGGATTGTACGGAGATTGTCACATTCAGGCTTAGTAGGAGTTCGGATGGGTTCACCTCACCAGTCTTCTTATCGGCATCTACCTGGGGACCGTTACGTACAGCTAGTACCGCTTGCGGCCTGTGGTTAAACCCACTGCCAGCGTAGTGTCGAGTCTTTAGAGTCTCACACAGAGGGTTATTCGCCTTTGGGCAAAACAGAGTAGAGGTCGCATGGTTTTGCGACGGGGTTCGTTCACATCCGCGCACTTGTGCACGTTTGGTGTCCGGGCAGTTATTACTAGCGGGCTTTGGTTTAAGCCAGATCCTAGTATTTGTTTTGGGATTGGATTTGTCTTATTGTATTCGTGTTCCTCGGAACACGGATGCGGGTGTGTATGCACAGTTGACAGAGGCAGATGAACCTCATTAGGGTTATTGACCGTTGACTTTTTCTTAACCCTAATGAGAATGAGAGATATGATTAATGATATTAATTAAGGATAATTATGCCATGGTTTGGTTGACCATTTGACTTTTGTTGACCTTTTGACTTTGGTTGCCGGTTGAGTTTTGTTGACCTTTTGACCATCATCATTTCATTTGCAAGATGCTTCTTCATTCTTGCAAATTTCATTTAATGTGAAATGATAATGGTCATTCCAAACTAACCATCATAATTTCTTTTAATTATTATTATCATCATCATTTTCTCTCATATGAGAGATGGTTGTTATTTTTTCTCTCATTCTCTCTTGCTCTTTCTCTCTCATGCTTAGCTCTTCCTCTTCCTCTCTTAAAGCTCCCATCTCTCATGTGCTGAGAACCATGAGCTTGTGAGACAAAACCATCAAAATTTCTCTCTAATCTTTCTAGGGTTCTTAGTTTAGCAAGCCAAGCACTCTAGTTACCTCTTGGTTGAGGTAGGAGCTCAAGGTAGAGGCCTTCGGATGGATCTTTCTTCGGCAAAGAGAAGACGACGAGGTGGAGCCATCTACACCACTCCAAGGAGCAAGTAAGAAGGAGGACCACAACAAGAAGAGAAGGAGTTCAAGACCTAGGTATAACCATCTTACATAGTAGCTAGAGCTTGTAGTTACTTTGTTAGTTTTTGTTTAGCAAAGATCCTCTAAGTTTAGTCCATGTTACCTTGTGTTAAAAAATCCGTTTGTTACCTATTCCGCCTCCTCGTAAGCACCGGGGTGGGTAACGTAGACTTACAGTGGTATCAGAGCCAATCTAAACAACAACTAGCATGCTAGCAAAGTGTTTAGAACTTCGATCCGAAAAAAATCGCAAGACACGTCAAAATCTCATACTTTCTGCCGATTTTTAAAACAGCCCTAAAAATATTTCTACACACCTTAAAAATCCGTGCAGGGTATTTTAGGAACAACCAAGAAAACCAAGCCCCTGAGTCGATCATGTAGGGATCCTAGGCACTCTAATGAGGTCTCACAACAGATCAAACATGCCCAATTCAAATTTTTTCATGTGCCTACAAACCCTAATACGGATCGTTAACTAGATGATAAGGCGATGCAAGCAAGTAAACGACTTTATTGCTAAAGGAAAGTGACTACAACCTTTGTAGATCCGGTCCTCCACTTCTTATGCTCCGTGATGACGTCCCTCTGCTGTACCTATCGGAATCCGGACTCTGGCGAAGGTTTCATCGGAGAAATGATCGGGCTACGTTGTCGACTTCGATGCCGAAGATGATCTACGTCGAGGCAACTCAAGATCAAGCTCCAACTTCACCAAGTCATGAAACTTGTGAAGAAAACACCCTATACTACTTGGCAAGTGGTAGAGGATGAAGAAATAGGAAGTGGGTTCACTTTAGAATTGGATTTCTCACTCTTTTTCTCATGTTGTCATTAATGGTAGCAAGCTCTCTTCTTGTTGAAGAAGAAGAAGAAGAAAAAGCATATGATAGAATAAAAAGAATTAACTTAAAAAGAAAATCCCATTCATTCTTATCATAATAGCAACCATGGTTAAGTGTAGAGAATGAACCAAGGTTAGGTGAATGGTTAGGTTTAGGAAAAGAACAAGAATGGTCAAAGCTTCTTGAAGTTTCAACAAAACAAACAAAATAAGCAACCATATCTTTTCTTTTCCTAAAATAAAGAATAAATAAATAAACTAAATAATCAAGAGAAGATAATAAAACCCTAACCATTCACTTAAACTTGGTTTAAACTAAACATACACCCAAACTTGCATGTATCATCAAACATGATACAATTAAGTGCACAAAAAATATATCATATATACAATGTGCACATCAAGTGAGAAAATCCATCTTAAGTGAACCAATACTAGTTAATGCAAGGTAATATATCAAATATATAATTATACATTAAATCATTAAATCAACACTTGATTCAATGATCCGGCCATGTCGCACATAACCGACTAGTATCCAATGTATCGACTTATCGAATCAATCTTCGATTCAATAACTAGGTTATATCGCATACAACCAATCGATACATTCATCGCGAGAATAGAATATGGTATCACATAAATGCGATATTCTCGGTCCCGCACATATCTCATATGCGCTCCTATTTCGTTTCGCTTGAGCCAGGAAACCTATGTGTAGGACTCTAAAGACTCTTCAATACGCCGGCAGCAGATGATGATCATATCAAACACCCACAAGCCGCAAGCGGTCTGCCAAACGTAACGGCCACCCGGGTATTGAGCGATCAGAAGATCGACGATCAAGCCCGCTCACACTCCTGTGAATCCAACCAGTAACACTTACCGTACTGTCCGGTCTGTTCGTCTGATATGTCGCATATCTCGCCTAGGGGTGGTAAACGTCAGACCCCAGTAGCTTGATAAGTCATGCCGACGTAAGGTCCATAACATTCATGAAACTACTGATAACTCTTACCAGTATATCACTGCAATCCTGGCCAGGGATTTCCTTTTATGGCCAGTCGAGCATAGCGCAACATCAACCCCCAATACCGGGAGAGACGAATCCCCTCCTATCGCTCATTGCGTCCATGTGAATCGGTACTGTACCCAAAAACCACCTGTTTGCATGACTCAGTAGAGCCGTGGTAGGGTGGAAATCAAAGCACAGTGGGAGGCACACAAGACTCTATGACGATCTCGGGTCAACAGACTAAGCTGTAACAGTGTCACCAGAGAACTGCCATCTGACGTGAGGTATAATACCATCTGGGAGTTCTCGGCGAGTCCGTTCAGTGTACTCAGTCACCACTGAGCACCCGCATACCATTTCTAATGTCAAACACCAATGGATATGGGATCATCCATCGCCCATCACATCGGTCGAGAAGATATGCGCTAGTCTACTCTGGAATATCGATGCCCCGTCTCGATATTCCCACGACTAGGAACAATGAAGGATGTACTCATTTACTACCCAGGCCCTACTAGTAAGATCTACATCATAGTCCTGGAAGTCGAGTACACATCCTAAAGGCTTTATCAACATGTAATCAGAGAGACAGAAAGTATACATGTTAAGATAAAGAGCAACCGGATAGCGTACTATCATGTCGAGCAAGAAAGTCATACCTATATATGTCCCAGCATCCACTACAATATAAATCCAATGTACAGTAATAGCCTCTAGGGCATACATATAACTCACAATCTCCCACTTGCACTAGGGCCATCTGTAGCAGTGGTTGCAGTATCACATACTCAACCATCCCACATAAGTCTCTCTATGGGAAAAGGCCTTTGTGAGTGGATCCGCCGTGTTGTCCTTTGAGTCTAATCTTCTTACCTCGATCACCCTGGAGATCAACTATCTCCATGATCAGGTGATGCTGCCTCAGAATATGTCTAGGTCACAGATGGGATCATGGTTCCTTGGCCAAAGCCACACTTCCATTGTCACACAATGGTGGGAACCTAGTTCATCTTATGAACCAATATACACCCAAACAGCCTCTTTGGTAGTATCTTTAATAGCGATGTTACCAGCCTTTATCGTCTAGTTTTCCACGGTATCTAGCTTGGAACTCTTCCAACATACCATCCCTCCACTGAGGGTAAAGACAATGCCTGCGACTGACATTCAGTCGTCCTTATCACCCTGGAACCTTTCCAGTGATTCTCCCCAGGATCAACTGATATTATCTCACTACAACCAGTGAGAATCCTAACATCCATTTAGATCTATCTCATAGACCCAAATCTCAGGATTTAGGAGGTATCACTTTGATCCTATATGGAGAATCTATGTGATAAGAGGAGATCGACCGATTGTAGTATAGGAAACTCCTTTCCTATCAAGAGTATGTCATCCATGTACTCTACGAGGATCATTACCATACTCCATACTACCCTTTTGTACATACAAGGTTCATCTACCATTTTGATGAAGTCAAACTCTTTGACTACCACATCAAAACAGATGTTCCAACTCCGCGATGCCTGCTTTATCCTGTAAAGCAACTTGCACACATTTCCGCTGCTCCCACTGTTTACGAAGCCCTCTGGCTGTGTCCTTATAGACGTTCTCTTCTAAATCATTTTAGAAAAGCAGTCATGGCACCCAACCACCAGATATCGTAGTCATGGTATGTAGCAATGGAAAGTAGGATCTGGATGGACTTAAGCATAGTCCCTGGAAAAGGTTTCAACATTATCCACGCCTGGTCGATGACGAAAAACTTTAACAAGTCTAGCTTTGAAAGTCTTAACTTTCCCATCTACACCAAGTAATCTTCTCAAGATATACTTTCTCCTGATGGGGATTTAACCCTTCAGATATCGCAACCAAAGTCCATACTTTGTTGGTGTAAGTGGATTCCATCTCAGATCGCTAAGCATCCAGCCATTCTTACAAAGTCTCACTCCTGATGGCCGGCTCGAAACTAGTTGGGTCATCATCTCATGATGCATTCCTCGCTCCCACTGTCATCGAGAAACCAAAGTATCTCTCAGGCGGATAAGGAACCCTGCTAGATCGGCGGAGAGGCTGAGGTTCGTCGGGGACTATAGAATCCTTTGGTCCAGTCAAATCAGCTGCAGTTTGTATAGCTGGAACCTTTCCAGTTCTACAGAACTGACCTTGCCTCGATCTTGTCCGGATTTTGCTTTTGACATAGTCCGGACAATCCCAAATCTTAACTTACTTAAGAGATAGGCTCTTCCCATACCATATCTTATATGGAGTGGTAGGCACTGATTTGATTCGAATCTAATTCAATAGGTATGCATCTTCTCAAGTGCACAACCCCAAAAGGAAATAGGTAACTCAGTAGTACTCATCATAGAGCACACCATATCTAATACGGTGCGATTGCTCCACCCTGATACACCGTTGTGCTGTGGTGTATTCAGAGGAGTAATAATGAGAGAGAATCTCATTCACCTTTAGAATAGTCCAAGAATTCTATGCACAAGTATTCTCCTCCCTGATCTTATCATAGGACATAATACTTATACCCAGTTTTTGGTTCTCTATTTCTAACTTATATTCTGTGAATACCCCAAAAGGTTCGGACTTGTGTTTCAACAGGAACATATGTCTGAATCTTGAGAGATTATCAGAGAATGTAATGAAATACAAAGAACCGATCCTGGTATGTGTAGACAGGGGACCTTACATACATCAACATGTATCAATCCCAAGAGTTCACTAACTCTTTCTCTGTTTCAAATAAACAGAGCTATGGTCATCTAATCTTTGTGACATGACTGGCAAGTTTCACAAGATGTAAATTCAAACTGATTTAAATATGCATCTAAATGTAACTTCAGCTAGTCGGGTCGCATTGATATGACCTAGTCTACAATGCCTCAAGAAGGATTCGTTCATATCTGAACTCGTCCTCTTGTGTGTGTTCTGTATACTAGGAACAGTAGTTTGATTTAGAACGTCAATGCTTTTAAATAACGTGCCTGATACAATCAACTTTTGATATAGGAAATGTTCAAAACATTATCCAACAATACAAAATTTTATCATTTCTTTACTAATAAAGAGACTGATATGATTTTGTATATCAGGTTCGGTATCTAATAACATTCATTCAGAATCAATGTATTTGTAATACAGGGTGACAGTGACCAACAGACTTGGCTGCAACACTTGCCCCATTTTCTGCCTCATGAAACTTATCACCCGTTCTCAGTTTTTCTACCTTTCGGTAGCCCTATGTAACAGATTACATATCTGGGATCCTGATCCGGTATCAAATACCCAGGAAGCATAGGATACTGAGAAACAGTTCTTTGTAATGAACACACCCGAAGGAGATGCATCATATGAACTTTCTTCGTTTGGGCGGCATGGGAATCCTGGTATTCCCTTATTTCCTGCTTTGTCTTATAACAATTATAAGTTGAAGCGGGACCAACGTTCCCCAGCTCAGTATAACAAGTGGGTTCGGTCAATACATCCATATTATTATCTTGATTAAGTCGTGATATGGTCGCTATCTGGAGAGAGAGAGAAGAAAACACTCTGCGTGCGCTCTTGCAAGATTAGATTGGTTATATATTTTATCTAATCAGGATGGCTCCCACTGCTTTTATCAAATCTTCCTTCAAACCCTAAAAGGAAAGACTAGCCGGGATTAATTACACTCTACAAGTTCGCCAATCTTTCAGCCAGGCCAGTGTCGGTATTTTGAGGGAGGTTCCCCGTGCTTTCGCACGGACCTAATTAAAGTAAACCTCGTTTTCCCAGAGGCGTAACCCCGTTGACACCTTTCTAGACACCTACTTGATCGGCTAATTGCAAAGTGCAAAACTCTCCCAGGAGTAACAATTACTCGCAGTGGGTATCGGGATCCAACTATCATATAGAAGGTATGCAATCTCGTTGCAAATTTCAACACTTGAAACTCCCGATAAAGGTTTTTACCCCTAGCACCTATGACCTTGGCTAAAATCAACAAATTATAAGCACTGGTCAAGTTCTACCCGTCATTTCGTGATTAATTAGACCCACCCATATGACCCTTGGCTAAGGTCAACAAAGCCACATGACTGTCCTAACTAATCGCATCATATGCGGTGTAGGAAGACATCACTTAGCTACCGTACACTGTGCCTTGACTATGGTCAACAAACACAGCACGAATACTAAGTACTCTACTTCCTAAAATGACGGAGGGTTGCGGCTGTTTTTTATGAAAACCTTTAACGCTTTGAACTTGATCTCGTTGCGGAATCAAATGGTTTTTAAATGGAATGTTTTTTAGGCTTTTTTAGTTTTGCTAAAGGGGTCACTCCCAGTGAAGGGATCGTCGGCCCTTTCCTCGTCGAATGAGGTGCGGGATATATCATATATATCACTGTGCAAAGCAGAAACTATAGAAGCAATCAAAAGACAAACCGAGTGTGTAGCATCTGCTAGTTATTGCTAAAGGAGTCACTCCCGGTGAAGGGATCTCGGTCCTTTCCTCATCGAATAAGGTGCAGGATGTTCTACAAGGAACACCGCGATGCAAAGCAAGAACTGTAGCTACCTGTTTTATTTTTGAAATTCGATTCCACAACATCTTTTAGGTTTATTTTCTTTCATTAATCTCATTAATGAATATCTCATCATTTAAGTCCACCTAAACATCACAGATAAATATAACGTACGCTTATGCCATCCGCATTCGCCTCGATGTCCCGTCTGCACCGTTAGGTTAGGTAACTAATGGAAGAGCGAGGCAGGGCTAGCGCGGGTGTAAAACATAAGCAACGTCTATATAATATATCATATATACTATATACTATATCTATCTGAACATATCACATGATCACATCAGAGATAACGCAGCAGAAAATATCATATGAAATATTGGATATACTAGGACGTCCGTGTTTTTAATACGAGCCAGTATAAAACACGGATTCCACGGTCGCGATGAATAGCCAATCCCACACCCCTAGACCCCTACGAGAGCGGCAAGCAACCCTACAAATTCTAGGGTTAGGAGACCCGGACTCGACTCCTCGAGATGGTCTCCCACTGGACCCTAGAACCCGGTTACTTGTGCTCCCCTCCTTGGGTCTATCCTAATGCGGAAAAGTAAATAATATACATCAACGGTGACATCTTCCGCAACCTGGAAGTGCCCCAATAAAAGAATATTACATACAAGTTTTTACATGAATGAAAATGAAAAACACTCATCTCACATAAAAAACCCCGGCTATTCAAAACGCGACGATCCAATATAACATATCCAGCAACACATAACATCATATGTCATCAACGTAAGTAAATATGCGCATCCCAATTGTCGTTGACATATAGCAACGAAACCGGCGATATCACATATTACACTTACGGTCACAGAAAAGAAAGTGTAAAAATACAACAGTTGGAATCCGCAAACTCTTTAGACATCGCATGCATAACCAAATGAATCCCTTAGACATCACATGCCTAACAATTATAAACCCCACATTTTAGTCTCATTATCGAAAACTCTTTTCAATATCAAGTCGGGCAATTCAACAGGATTCCCGATATCCTGATCGAATGCTCGTCGCAAACTTTAGTAGGCGGCCGCACCCCCAACGCCGTCGACGATGTATACCAAGGCGGAACACCGCTGCCGCGAGCACCCGAACGGATGCTTTCGGCGACGGGGTTCTCCTACAGTCACTTGGTCGGGGCTATGGGGTGAGGCTGTCTATTAAGTTTACCCGGCGAGTATCCGCGTACGCTACGTGATTGCGACGGACTTTTGATCGCATCAAAATTCCGTGGTAACCGATCAAGTGGGACTAAAATGCTATGTTTATAACATTCATTCAGTTATCTCATAACTACTTGTGGATTCCAAATATTGTATCACATTCCGGATAAATAGAAAATGTTAAACTTTCCGATCGAACAATCGAACACCTAAGTTTTCCCGAAACAGCTCAACACATGAAACAGGTTCAAAGACATTCACTTCATGCCTCAGTACCAACGGTTCAGCCGTAGAAGGGTCAAGCCAACGCCTCACATGTGCCATGCCGTACTGCCCCAAACCCTATGGTTCAAAAGGCAGTTCAAGACGGTTACATAATCGAGTTAAGGTTTGTTGTCTTCTAGAGGGACCATCGCGTTACTTGCACAACTTAGAACGTCATTAAATTACGGAAAAGTCCAACAATTGGAAATTTCCCGGCAGGGAAAAAAGTGGGTATTTATATCCGGTCGAACTTTTTAACATGCTCTAGAAATACCCGGAAAAAACACAGACAAAATTTGACAGTCCGATCGAATCTCCGAACTCCCAATACAACCCAGAAAACTCAACTCTTGAGTAAGATTTAAAAATTCCCAGAAAATACTGCACCAAAATATAGGAATTACTGTGCAAAAATAAATGGATGAAGAGACAAAGTGGCCGCGGAACCGCCGCATTAGCCATGCTAATGCCGCGGTTCCGCCGTGCTTTGATCGAATCAGAAGCACGTGCTTCACAGTAATTCTTAGAAACTCCTGCTGATTTTTCTCCATATTTTTAATTCGAAAAAATCCCCGATTTCAAAAAATGTACAGAGAGCAATTTGAGATTAGGGTTTCGGTTCGATCGGACTTCTAACTCCGTCTACGCATCGCCTAAGGCTCTAGCTAGGCTCTGATACCACTGTAGGGATCCTAGGCACACTAATGAGGTCTCACAACAGATCAAACTTGCCCAATTCAAATTTTTTCATGTGCCTACAAACCCTAATACGGATCGTTAACTAGACGATAAGGTGATGCAAGCAAGTAAACGACTTTATTGCTAAAGGAAAGTGACTACAACCTTTGTAGATCCGGTCCTCCACTTCTTATGCTCCGTGATGACGTCCCTCCGCTGTACCTATCGGAATCCGGACTCTGGCGAAGGTTTCGTCGGAGAAATGATCGGGCTAGGTTGTCAACTTCGATGCCGAAGATGATCTATGTCGAGGCAACTCAAGATCAAGCTCCAACTTCACCAAGTCATGAAACTTGTGAAGAAACAGCCTATACTACTTGGCAAGTGGTAGAGGATGAAGAAATAGGAAGTGGGTTCACTTTAGAATTGGATTTCTCACTCTTTTTCTCATGTTGCCATTAATGGTAGCAAGCTCTCTTCTTGTTGAAGAAGAAGAAGAAGAAGAAGAAAAAGCATATGATAGAATAAAAAGAATTAACTTAATAAGAAAATCCCATTCATTCTTATCATAATAGCAACCATGGTTAAGTGTAGAGAATGAACCAAGGTTAGGTGAATGGTTAGGTTTAGGAAAAGAACAAGAATGGTCAAAGCTTCTTGAAGTTTCAACAAAACAAACAAAATAAGCAACCATATCTTTTCTTTTCCTAAAATAAAGAATAAATAAATAAACTAAATAATCAAGAGAAGATAATAAAACCCTAACCATTCACTTAAACATGCTTTAAACTAAACATACACCCAAACTTGCATGTATCATCAAACATGATACAATCATGTGCACAAAAAATATATCATATATACAATGTGCACATCAAGTGAGAAAATCCATCTTAAGTGAACCAACCTAGTTATCCAATGTTGATCATTGGATACTAGTTAATGCAAGGTAATATATCAAATATATAATTATACATTAAATCATTAAATCAACACTTGATTTAATGATCCGGTCATGTCGCACATAACCGACTAGTATCCAATGTATCGACTTATCGAATCAATCTTCGATTTGATAACTAGGTTATATCACATACAACCAATCGATACATTCATCGCGAGAATAGAATACGGTATCACATACACGCGTTATTCTCGGTCCCGCAGATTCTCATATGCGCTCCTATTTCGTTTCGCTTGAGCCAGGAAACCTCTGTGTAGGACTCTAAAGACTCGTCAATACGCCGGCAGCAGATGATGATCATATCAAACACCCACAAGCCGCAAGCGGTCTGCCAAACGTAACGACCACCCGGGTATTGAGCGATCAGAAGATCGACGAGCAAGCCCGCTCACACTCCTGTGAATCCAACCAGTAACACTTACCGTACAGTCCGGTCTGTTCGTCTAATATGTCGCATATCTCGCCTAGGGGTGATAAACGTCAGACCCCAGTAGCTTGATAAGTCTTGCCGACGTAAGGTCCATAACATTCGTGAAACTACTGATAACTCTTACCAGTATATCACTGCAACCCTGGCCAGGGATTTCCTGTTATGGCCAGTCGAGCATAGCGCAACATCAACCCCCACTACCGGGAGAGACGAATCCCCTCCTATCGCTCATTGCCTCCATGTGAATCGGGACTGTACCCAAAAACCACCTGTTTGCACGACTCAGTAGAGCCGTGGTAGGGTGGAAATCAAAGCACAGTAGGAGACACACAAGACTCTATGACGATCTCGGGTCAACAGACTAAGCTGTACCAGTGTCACCAGGGAACTGCCATCTGACGTGAGGTATAATACCATCTGGGAGTTCTCGGCGAGTCCGTTCAGTGTACTCAGTCACCACTGAGCACCCGCATACCATCTCTGATGTCAAACACCAATGGATATAGGATCATCCATCGCCCATCACATGGGTCGAGAAGATATACGCTAGTCTACTCTGGAATATCGATGCCCCGTCTCGATATTCCCACGACTAGGAACAATGAAGGATGTACTCATTTACTACCCAGGCCCCACTAGTATGATCTACATCATAGTCCTGGAAGTCGAGTACACATCCTAAGGGCTTTATCAACATGTAATCAGAGAGACAGAAAGTATACATGTTAAGATAAAGAGCAACCGGATAGCGTACTATCATGTCGAGCAAGAAAGTCATACCTATATATGTCCCAGCATCCACTACAATATACATTCAATGTACAGTAATGGCCTCTAGGGCATACATATAACTAACAGATCAAGCCGTCGCGGAAGCAGGGCGAAACCAAGCGTTTCGTCGTGGATCCGCGGCCGAGTTGACTCGGTCGCGACTGGTTTTTCCTGCAGTGTGTTCAGCTTGATGTTTTGGGATTTTTAAGATACTTTGTTTCTGCCCAGATTATCCCGAGAACAATGTTGTGTTTGGGGTAGTTACAAATTGGTATTTTGATCGAAGTTCTACAAACTTTGGCTAATTGGTTATATCTGTAATGTGATATATGCACTGATCGTCGACTAATCGCTATACGTCGATTAGTGGGGGTTGTGCATATCTGTGATCTGTAATGTTGGATTGTGTATATGTACTTGTTGGATTGTCGCGGATGAATAGCCGGGGTTTGTGAGATGAGAGTTTCTTTATCTTTCATTTGATGTAATATATAAATTGATGTAATATTATTTTATGGCCGCACATCCGGGATGAGGTTGTAGCCGCCATTGTATATTATTTCTTTTACTGTTTTTGCTCCTAGGATAGACCCAATTTGGGGTGCACAAACTACCGGGTATGTTGAAGTGCCGAGTGGCCTACTCACGTTGTTGAGGGAGGTTGCTTCACTTCGGGTACTTGGCGGGTAGTTTGTCGCACCCGTAGGGGTCTAGGGCGGGGTTTGGCTATTCATCGCGACCGTGTAATCCGTCTTTCGTTGCAGTCTCGAACGAAACGCTGATTCCTATCATATCCAATGTGTTCATCTGTGATCTGGAATGACTATCATTGCATCTGACAAATGTAAATATCTATATATGATATCTAGTACGCGTTGCTTATGTTTTTCATCCGCGCTAGTCCAGCCCCCGCTCTGTCGTTAGTTATGTAACCTAACGGGTGATGACGGGGTCCAGTGGCGAATGCGGATGGCATAAGCGTACGTCATATTTTTGTTGTTTTATGCAATTGGTGTAACAACTGGGATTATATTAGTAACTAATTATATTTTAATAAGTGAAATTTTTAATAAAAGTTTACCAAATCGACTTTCAAATATTCTATCAAAATTAATAAATATTTTTCTAGAATTTTCGTAAGCTTGCACAAACATGTGCATGTAACCTAGGGTTAAAATTTGGGTTAAACCATGTTTAGGCAACAATGGTGGTCTAACCCCTTTTGTTAAGCTAATTAATTTAAATTAAGGTTTTTAGTTTTGGAAATTCAAATTGGTTTTGGGGTTGACTTGGGTTGAGGAGAGAGAGGGCATGATGGGTGTCTTATTAGCATTTAGAGAGAGAGAGGGGTGGCTAAGCTTATGTCACCTCCTTTTCATTTCAAAACTTTTTCATAACCTCCACACTCTCCCTCTCACTCACATCCCTCACATCTCTCACTCACACATACACTCAAACTCACTCACTCACCCTCTCACTCAAACCCTACAGCAGTAGCTGCTACTGTAAGTCCACGTTGCGACCCCCGGTTCTTACGGGGAGGCGGAAACGGTATAAAAATCGAATTTTTAACGCAAGGGGCAACATGGACTAAACAAAGTCGGGATCTTTTCCTAAACTAAAACTAGCAAACTTGCTAAAGAGAGTTTGCTACTCGGATGAAGATGGTTATACCTAAACTTGAACTCCTTCTTCTTCAAACTTTTGTAGAGGTTGATGGTTCTCTTCTCGTAGCCTTCTTCCGTCGAAGATGGATCCACCTCGAGGGTTCAACCTTCGGGCTCTTTCTCGAACTTGGAGTGAACTAGAATCTCCGGCTTGCTAAACCCTTGATCCTAGAGTGAGTAGAAAGAGTCTAAGAGGTGCTTTTCTTTTTAAAGAGAGGGATTCTCAACACATGAGAAGGGTTCTCTTTATGCTAGAGGAAGAAGAAGATGAAGTGAGGAGAGAGAAGCTAAATGAGATAATGAGCTCTTTTTCTTTTGCAACCATAACATAAAGCAAAAGAATTATCTAATTAATAATAAAAATGAAAATGAAAAAGGTTGATGGAAGGTTTATGAATGACCATTATCATTTCAAACATTAAATGGTTTTGCAAGAATCAAAAAGCATCTTGCTTTTGTAATGATGATGGTCAAATCTTCAACCATGGTCAACAAGTCAACAAAAAAACCAACCATGACACTTTTCATTTTATTAATATTATTAATTGATAAAACATAAATCCATCAGGGTTTGGAAAAAGACGACTGTCAACTGTGCATACGCACGTTCCGAAACCCTAATGAAAGTCATCTTCCTCCTCCTCAAATAACTGTGCATACACACCTGCATTCTTGTTCCGAGGAACATGAATACTGAGAGATAAAAGCAACCCCAAAACATATACCGGTATCTGACTCAAACCAGAGCCAACCAGTAAAATCCGTCCGGACTCCAAACGTGCACAAGTGCGCGGATGAGAACGAACCCTGTCGCAAAACCATGCGACCTCTACTCTGTTTTGCCCAGATGCGAATACCCTCTGTGTGGGACTCTAAGGACTCGACGCTACGCTGGCAGTGGGTTTAACCACAGACCGCAAGCGGCACTAGCTGTGCGTAACGGTCCTCAGGTAGATGTCGACAAGAAGGCTGACGAGGTGAAACCCCATCTAAACTCCTACTGATTCTGAATGTGACAGTCTCCATACAGTCCGGTCTGTTCGTCTAATACATCGTATGTCGGGCCTAGGGGGTGGTAAAACGTCAGTGCCCTAATAGCGGTACAAGTCGTGCCGGAGTGAAGCCCAAAACACCCTGAGATAACACTGGAACCTACCAGTATATCTCGCTTGCCCTGGCCAGGGACTACTCATGTAATGGCTCTCCTAGACACAGCGCGATGTCAACCCCCAATACCGGGAGAGACGAATCCTGTCTAACCGTCACTGCCTCCAAGTGCTTCGGGAATGCACCCAACCACCACCTGTTTGCACGACTCCTTTGAGCCGTGGTAGGGTAGTGATCAAAGTGCAGTGGGAACACACTTGAGGCGAAGTGCCAGTGTCAAGTCAGCGGACTAAGCTGTACTCATGTCACCTGGGAACTGATAACTGACGATAGGTATAATACCAACCTGTCAGTTCCCGACGAGTCCTGTCCAGTGTACTCGTAACCCAACGAGCACCCGTATACTATCTCCAGTACGACGTACTGATGGCTGTAGGACAGACCATCTCCCACACTGGGATGAGAAGCGCATACGCTAGTCTACTCCGGAGTATCGATGCCCTGTCTCGATAGTCCTGAGACTAGGGACCTGTATAAGGATGTGCTTGTAGATTACCCAGCCCCCACTAGTGTGACTGCCATCACAACGCTGGTAATCAAGCAAAGATCCTAAGGGCTCCACTAATGCGTATAAGTGATATACTAAAATAAACACAAGTACACATTGAAGCAGAAACAAACCAAGTAGCATACTACTATATTGAGCAAGATTGTTTATACAAGGTGAATATCCCAAGCTTCCATTAAGTAATATACATGCCAGTATGATACAGTAATGGCCTCTAGGGCATATACACTAACAATCTCCCACTTGCACTAAGGCCATGTACTGGCGTATCGAAGACCTATCATCTCGATCAGCCGCTCGAACTGAGTCTGGGGTAGGGCCTTGGTGAATGGATCTGCAGTGTTCTCTTCTGAAGCAACCTTCCGAACCTCGAACTCCTTGCGATCCACGATCTCCCTGATCAGGTGATACCGCCTTAAGATGTGCCTGGATCTCTGATGGGACCTGGGTTCCTTCGCTAAAGCTATAGCCCCGTTGTTGTCGCAATACAGAGGTATTGGGTCAACAATGGACGGAACCACCTGAAGTTCTTTCAAGAACTTCCTCATCCAGACAGCTTCTTTTGCGGAATCAGATGCAGCGATATATTCTGCTTCCATAGTCGAGTCTACAACGGTTTCCTTTTTGGAGCTCTTCCAACACACCGCCCCTCCATTGAGGGTAAAGACGAAACCCGACATGGACTTGGAATCATCCTTGTCACTCTGGAAGCTGGAGTCAGCAAAGGCCTCGATCTGGAGGTCTTTTCCGCCATACACCAAGAACATCTCCTTAGTCCTTCTCAGGTACTTGAGAATGTTCTTTACCGCTATCCAGTGTTTCTCCCCAGGGTTTGACTGATACCGGCTTACCACACTCAGTGCATAAGCTACATCCGGTCTGGTACACAACATCGCATACATTATAGAGCCTACCGCAGAAGCGTAGGGTATAATAGACATGCGATCCCTCTCCAAATCAGTCTTGGGAGACATCTCTTTAGAGAGGGTGATCCCGTGACAAGCCGGTAGGTTACCGCGCTTGGAATCTTCCATACTGAATCTTTTCACTATGGTGTCAATGTACCTGGACTGAGAAAGTCCCAATATCCTCTTGGATCTATCACGATGGATCCGGATCCCCAGGATGTATGAGGCATCACCCTGGTCTTTCATGGAGAACCTGTGTGACAAGAACCCCTTGACAGATTGTAGCATAGGAATGTCATTTCCTATTAAGAGAATGTCATCCACGTATAAAACGAGGAATACTACAGTTCTCGCTACAAATCTACTATAGATGCATGGTTCATCTGGATTTTTGATAAAGCCAAATTCCTTGACCGTCTCATCAAAACAGATGTTCCAACTCCGCGATGCCTGCTTTAGTCCATAGATGGACTTAAGCAACTTGCACACATTTCCGCTGCTCCCACTCTGAATGAAACCCTCTGGCTGATCCATATAGACACACTCCTCTAAATTTCCATTTTGAAAAGCGGTCTTTACGTCCATCTGCCAAATCTCATAATCGTGGAAGGCAGCAATGGCAAGAAGGATCCGAATGGATTTCAGCATAGCCACTGGAGAAAAGGTTTCGTCATAGTCCAAGCCAGGTCTTTGACTGAAACCCTTTGCTATAAGTCTAGCTTTATAGGTCTCAACCTGTCCATCTACACCAATCATCCTTTTGAAGATCCACTTGCATCCTACGGGTTTTACCCCGTCTGGAGCAATGTCCAACGTCCATACTTTGTTGGTGTACATGGACTCCATTTCGGTCCGCATTGCATCCAGCCATTTTACCGAGTCAACGCTCTGAACGGCCTGCTGGAAGCTAGTAGGCTCATCATAATCTATGATGCAATCCTCTCTATCCCCGTCTATGAGAAAACCGTAGTATCTCTCGGGCGGATGAGACTGCCTACTACTCCTGCGGAGTGGCGTAGGAATGTCCTGTTCATTTGAACCCTCTGGTTCCACTAAGCTTTCAGTAATGGTCTGTGGTTCTGGAATTTCTTCCAGTTCTACTGCGCTCCCACTTATTTCTTTTTCTAAGAACTGGTGTTCTAGAAAGCGGGCATGACGAGAAACAAGAACTTTTTGCTCCTCTGCGTAGTAGAAGAGATATCCCTTGGAGTTCTTTGGATATCCCACAAACTTACACAATACTGAGCGCGCCTCGAGCTTGTCCGCATGCTGCTTTTTAACAAAAGCTGGACTTCAACGTGGGAGCTGGTAGTCTATAAGCATATCCTTAAATGCGTATAAGTGATATACTAAAATAAACACAAGTACACATTGAAGCAGAAACAAACCAAGTAGCATACTACTATATTGAGCAAGATTGTTTATACAAGGTGAATATCCCAAGCTTCCATTAAGTAATATACATGCCAGTATGATACAGTAATGGCCTCTAGGGCATATACACTAACATCTACCACCTCAGCCCCAAACACCACAACAAAAACACAACAACAGCATCAGCTGCTTGTAACAGCAGCAGCAGTTTTCACCCCCAGCAGCAGCAGCTGTAACCACAAACAATACCACACGACAACCATTCCCACACCTACAACAACTCCTTCTTCTTTTAGTACATCCACACAACACCAAAACAACAGCAACACCAGCACAAAGAAATACAATTCTAGCTGCAGCCTGAACTGCATCAGCCTGTGCAGTGAGCAGCAGCACTAGCAGCAGCTTCCGGTAGCTCCAGCAACTGCAGCAACTCCCTCCCTCCACTTCTTCTCTTCTCCTTGGTGTAGGGGTCAAGTGAGGTATACTTCTTTAGCTTATGTTCGTAGCTTGCTAAGTTTATGTGTAGAAATAGCTTCGGTTAGTGTAAAATATGAGATTTTGTGCTTGTTTTGGTGATATGTGTGAAGTTTTGTTTAAGTGATGTTAATGTTGGGTTGACTAGCCTAAGTAAGTGTTGTTAGGGCCAAGTTAACCAAGGATAACCCCAGATTACACTAAAATACTCTCAGTTTTCAAATTGTACAAAACTTGACGTTTTCGAGCAAAACATAGCTTTTTGAGATCTGCTGTTACCCCTGTAAGTTCAATATAAAATTGAGTGGACCATAGCCTACTGGTGACACCCTGACCCCACCACCAGAGCCCGACCCCACACTCCAACCCACGGCCGCAGAAAAATTCGTTCTGGCCGCAAATTGCCGCCAGACCAGGGAGTTAGGAGCTAGGGTTTTTGGTACAGGTGTCTGCTACATTTTGTAGGTCCATAGTATATATAGTTTTGTAATATTCTAACCTGGGTAAAATCTGGGGCAGTATGTCGTTTTCTGGTATTTTTAGTTTGCGCGATACGCGCGATACGCGAGTGGATTCTGTGATTCAGCGTATCGCGGCGTATCGGGCCGAGTTCTAGATACACACACACACGTTCCAGCGTATCGCACGTTCCAGCGTATCGCACGCACGCGCGTTAATTCGCGACGCGAGTTTCTCGTTTCGTTCCAATATCGCGTTTTACGAGATTTTGATATATTGGGATTCTTGTGTAAATTCCAGGTTCGCAGGCGGGTACGTCAGACGCCGCCAGGAAAGGGAAGCAGGTGGTCAGCTATACTTAGCACGCGACCAGGTGAGTAGATTTAACATCTATGGGGAAATCATCCGTATGGCGTTAAGCGTCAGGGCGTGATAGGATGTTAGTTTTATGTGTTCATGTAGACATACTAGAGTAGCATACCTCCTTATATATATAGATATACTGATAGTATAGAACACTGCACCGTCACTAACGGTCCAAGTTGCACGAGCACGATTTATATGCTATACTCACACCGTTAGTGATTGCCATGACACTCACCTTATAGGATTGCTATAAACCGCATATTTGATTCTGCTTATTTGACGTTGTCACTAATTGCCGCATACTATCATATGGATATTCATACCATGCACACTGTATACGCACTTTTGTGAGTACCTTCATTGATATATCACTACCTGGGCACATATGCATCATATATCTACAATAGTGCATATGTACATTGCTATATTCACTTTGTATACTTATCCATTCACACATCCATACCTATACACATATTCATATGCCACATACATGGATGATATTGACTCGATTTAAAACTAAGGGACCGCAAGAAATATTTTCAAAACTAGATCTTTCAAAAGAGCGGTTTTCCCTTTCTTTTACTCTTAGCGTCAAGCGACACATTGCATGGATTACGCATTGTATTTGATTTATGTGATTTCTGGATTCGGGGACCAGAGTACTATTTTAAGAAAATATGCACTGTTTAAAAACCCGGTTTCCCTTGATATGATATTTTAGTGTGTCCACCATGAGTTTTCTCGGTTCCAGAGAGCTTGTGTGAGTATACCCGATTCGAGGAGAGGTAGGCACCGATTGCAGGTACATGGTGGACCCGGTATGGTACCCCGGGGCGAGAAGACTCGTATTGTTAGATGGTGAGCCCGGCGGAGGGACTACTACCTACCGGTGATTGGTTAGACCTGGCGATTATCCGGAGGATACCGACCAGAGTCGATAGATGGATACGGGACGACGCGTACTGCCGGGGGCCGAGGGCCGATTCCACAGACGGAGGCCATGGGCAGATCCGATGGATGGACGCCCCATACAGGAGGATTTGCGTGTCGATGCTGGACACGGCTGATTTTATGAGATTCGGGTGCCGATGTTGGGCACTCACGATTGTATGAGATTCACAAGATTTGAGGGCCGATGTAGATGACGGCGCCTGAGTTTTACTGGGATTTGGGTTTATGGACGGACCCCGGTCATCTTTGTAAGTCCATGCTACTTCTCCCGGTACTTTCGGGCATGCAGAATTTGGTGAAAAACAATTTTCTAGAGGCGGTAACATGGACTCAAAACCGGATCTTTGTTAAACTATCTACCAAACAATCTAACTAGGAGTTGTTAACTACTCGGTTAGGGGGTTATACCTTTCTTTCTTGAACTCCTTCGTCTTTGACTCTCGATGGTGTACGGATTGGCTTAACTCCATCGTCTCCTTGCGTCGAAGATCGATCCACCCGAAAGCTTCTACCTTTGGCTTCTTCTTCGAGCTTTGAAGAAACTAGTTCACTCGGTTTGCTAAACCTTGTGAACTGGAGTGAGTAGAGAAGAGTGTGTTGGGATTATACTCTATGGTTCTTGCTTCTCAACACATGAGACAAGTGAACCATAGACTAAAGAGAGGGAGAGCAAGAGGAAGTGGATGAGAGCTCAAGAACAAGAGAGAGAATGAAAATTATAGAATGAGCAAGACTTTTCTTTCTTGGCTCTCATAATCCAAAACCATCATAACAAAACATAGCAATCAAGTATTATGTGATGGTTTAAGCTACAATAGCCATATCATTTCATGCACTCATTTTTCACAAGAGAACAAGCAAGCAAAAAGTCTTTGCCATGAAATGATTGCCATTGTCATCATGATGGTCAACTAGTCAAACCTAGTCAACCGGTCAACAAAGTCAACAAGTCAACAAAGTCAACCCCTCAACAACCATGTCACCATAATACTTAATTAATATTATTGTTAATCATATATCATATTCTCATTAGGGTTGAGCAAAAAGTCAATAGTCAACAGTCAACAGTCAACAACCCTAATGAGAATCCTCTGCCTCTGTCTCTCCGTCAACTGTGCATACATACCCACATCCGCATTCCGAGGAACACGAATACATACTGGATAAAACCAATCCCAAAACGTACACTAGGATCTGGCTTAAACCAAAGCCCGCTAGTGTTAACTGTCCGGACACTGTACGTGCACAAGTGCACGGATGTGACCGAACCCTGTCGCAAAACCATGTGACCTGTCGCAAAACCATGCGACCTCTACACTTTTGCCTAAAGGCGAATAGCTTTCTGTGTGGGACTCTAAAGACTCGACACTACGCTGGCAGTGGGTTTAACCACAGACCGCTAGCGGCACTAGCTGTGCGTAACGGTCCCCAGGTAGATGCCGACAAGAAGACTGACGAGGTGAAACCCATCTGAACTCCTACCGAGTCTGACTGTGACAGTCTACGTACAGTCCGGTCTGTTCGTCTGATACATCGTATGGCGGTCCTAGGGGGGCGGTAAACATCAGTCCCCTAATAGCGGTACAAGTCGTGTCGGAGTGAAGCCCAAAACACCCTGAGATAACACTGGAAGCCTACCAGTATATCTCGCTTGCCCTGGCCAGGGACTACTCGTGTAATGGCTCTACTAGACACATCGCGATGTCAACCCCCAATACCGGGAGAGACGAATCCTGTCTAACCGTCACTGCCTCCAAGTGCTTCGGGACTGCACCCAACTACTACCTGTTTGCACGACTCCTTTGAGCCGTGGTAGGGTAGTAATCAAAGTACAGTAGGAACACACTCGAGGCGAAGTGACAGTGTCAAGTCAGGGGACTAAGCTGTACTCATGTCACCTGGGAACTGATAACTGATGATAGGTATAGTACCAACCAACAGTTCCCGACGAGTCCTGTCCAGTGTACTCGTAACCCAACGAGCACCCGCATACTATCTCCAGTACGACGTACTGATGGCTGTGGGACAGACCATCTCCTACACTGGGATAAGAAGCGCATACGCTAGTCTACTCCGGAGTATCGATGCCCTTTCTCGATAGTCCTGCGATTAGGGACCTGCATAAGGATGTGCTTATAGATTACCCAGCCCCCACTAGTGTGACTGCCATCACAACGCTGGTAATCAAGAAAAGATCCTAAGGGCTCCACTAATGTGTATAGGTGATATACTAAAATAAACACATGTACACATTGAAGTAGAAACAAACCAAGTAGCATACTACTATTTTGAGCAAGATTGTATATACAACTGTGAATATCCCAAGCTTCCATTAAGTAATATACAAACTAGTATGATACAGTAATGGCCTCTAAGGCATATACACTAACAATCTCCCACTTGCACTAAGGCCATGTACTGGCGTATCGAAGACCTATCATCTCGATCAGCCGCTCGAACTGAGTCTGGGGAAAGGCCTTGGTGAATGGATCTGCAGTGTTATCTTCTGAAGCAACCCTCCGGACCTCGATCTCCTGGCGATCCACGATCTCCCTGATCAGGTGATACCGCCTCAAGATGTGTCTGGATCTCTGATGGGACCTGGGTTCCTTCGCTAAAGCTATAGCCCCGTTGTTGTCGCAATACAGAGGTATTGGATCAACAATGGACGGAACCACCTGAAGTTCTTTCAAGAACTTCCTCATCCAGACAGCCTCTTTTGCGGCATCAGATGCAGCAATGTATTCCGCTTCCATCGTCGAGTCTGCAATGGTTTCCTGTTTGGAACTCTTCCAACACACCGCCCCTCCATTGAGGGTAAAGACAAAACCCGACATGGACTTGGAATCATCCTTGTCACTTTGGAAGCTGGAGTCAGCAAAGGGCTCGATCTGGAGGTCTTTTCTTCCATACACCAAGAACATCTCCTTAGTCCTTCTCAGGTACTTGAGAATGTTCTTTACCGCTATCCAGTGTTTCTCCCTAGGGTTTGACTGATACCGGCTTACCACACTCAGTGCATAAGCTACATCCGGTTTGGTACACAACATCGCATACATTATAGAGCCTATCTCAGAAGCGTAGGGTATAATAGACATGCGATCCCTCTCCAAATCAATCTTGGGAGACATCTCTTTGGAGAGGGTGATCCCGTGACAAGACGGTAGATTACCGCGCTTGGAATCTTCCATACTGAATCTTTTCAGTATGGTGTCGATGTACCTGGACTGCGAAAGTCCTAATATCCTCTTGGATCTATCACGATGGATCCGGATCCCCAGGATGTACGAGGCATCACCCAGGTCTTTCATGGAGAACCTGTGTGACAAGAACCCCTTGACAGATTGTAGCATAGGAATGTCATTTGCTATTAAGAGAATGTCATCCACGTATAAAACGAGGAATACTACAGTTCTCGCTACAAATCTACTATAGATGCATGGTTCATCTGGATTTTTGATAAAGCCAAATTCCTTGACCGTCTCATCAAAACAGATGTTCCAACTCCGCGATGCCTGCTTTAGTCTGTAGATGGACTTAAGCAACTTGCACACCTTTCCGCTGCTCCCACTCTGAATGAAACCCTCTGGCTGGTCCATATAGACACACTCTTCTAAATTTCCATTTAGAAAAGCGATCTTTACGTCCATTTGCCAAATCTCATAATCGTGGAAGGCAGCAATGGCAAGAAGGATCCGAATGGATTTCAGCATAGCTACTGGAGAAAAGGTCTCGTCATAGTCCAAACCAGGTCTTTGACGAAAACCCTTTGCAACCAGTCTAGCTTTATAGGTCTCAACCTGTCCATCTACACCAATCTTCCTTTTGAAGATCCACTTGCATCCTACGGGTTTTACCCCGTCTGGAGCAATGTCCAACGTCCATACTTTGTTGGTGTACATGGACTCCATTTCGGTCCGCATTGTATCCAGCCATTTTACCGAGTCGACGCTCTGAACGGCCTGCTGGAAGCTAGTAGGCTCATCATAATCTATGATGCAATCCTCTCTATCCCCGTCTATGAGAAAACCGCAGTATCTCTCGGGCGGATGAGACTGCCTACTACTCCTGCGGAGCGGCGTAGGAATGTCCTGTTCTTTTGAACCCTCTGGTTCTACTATGCTTTCAGTAATAGTCTGTGGTTATGGAATTTCTTCCAGTTCTATTTCGCTCCCACTTGTTTCCTTTTCTAAGAACTGGTGTTCCAGAAAGTGGGCATTACGAGAAACAATGATCTTTTGTTCCTCTGCGTAATAGAAGAGATACCCCCTGGAGTTCTTTGGGTATCCCACAAACTTGCACAGTACTGAGCGTGCCTCGAGTTTGTCTGCATGCTGCTTTTTGACAAAAGCCGGACAACCCCAGATCTTCAGATATTGAAGATAGGGTTTCTTCCCACTCCATATTTCATATGGAGTGGTAGGCACAGTCTTAGTCGGAACTCGGTTCAAAAGGTATGCAGCTGATTCTAGCGCATACCCCCAGAATGATCACGGTAACTCAGTGTTACTCATCATGGACCGTACCATATCCAATAGGGTTCGGTTCCGTCTCTCCGATACACCGTTATGTTGCGGAGTGTATGGAGGAGTAAGCTGAGAGAGAATTGCGTTCTCTTTTAAATAGTCCAGGAACTCGGCACTCAAGTATTCACCACCTCGATCCGATCTTAGAATCTTGATACTTTTGCCGGTTTGTTTTTCTACTTCATTCTTATATTCGTGGAATTTTCCAAAGGCTTCGGATTTATGTTTCATTAAGAAGACATAACCGTACCTTGAAAAGTCATCCGTAAAAGTAATGAAGTAAGAATAACCGCTTCGCGCATGTGTAGACATTGGACCGCACACGTCGCTGTGTACAAGTCCCAAGAGCTCGCTTTCTCTTACTTCGTATCTATTAAACGGAGTCTTTGTCATCTTTCCTTTTAGACAGGATTGACAAGTGGCATACGATTGATATTCGAACGGATTCAAATATCTTTCTGTATGTAACTTCGTCAACCTTCTCTCATTGATGTGACCCAGTCTACAATGCCATAAGAAAGTCTGATTTATTTCCGGAGACTTTCTTTTGTGTGTATTCTGGACATTGAAAATCTGTGGTTGGTTTAATACGTATATTCCATTGCTTAATATACCTGACCCAATCAGAACTTGATTAAGGTGAATGTTCACAACATTACTTACAAATGCAAATTCATAACCTTCTTTAGATAATAAAGATACAGAAATGATATTACAAGTTGCATTGGGTACAAAATAGCAATTACGCAAAACCAAAACATGTCCATCTGACAAGCCCAGGTGATAGTCCCCCACGGACTCAGCATCCATGCCAGCTCCGTTTGCAACTCTAAGGGTCATATCACCTGCCTTCAAAACCCTACTCTTTCTCAGTGCCTACAAAGAATTACAGATATGAGATCCTGATCCGGTATCCAATACCCAGGAAGTAGAGTTTATTGAAAGACGGTTTTCAATAACATACACACCTGAAGCTGAAGCCGCAACTTGCTTCAGTTCCTGTGTCCTGGCTTTCCAAGCTCTGCAATCATTCTTCCAGTGTCCCTTCTTATGACAATAGAATCATTCTTCTTTATCCACAAGCTGCCCCGCTTTCTTTGTTGCCTTCGCCTTTCCCTTTGTATCCACCTTACTAACATCGCCCTTTGGTTTGGCGGGGGCTTTCTTCTTCTTTCCCTTGGCTTTCGCCTTGGACCTAGAAGAGGAAGATCCTCCTACTAACAAAGTGGATGTTTCCCTACCTTTCTGTAGGATGCCATCTGCGCTCCTCAGCATGTTGAGGAGTTCTGAAAGTTCAACTTCCCTTTCTTGTAAGTTGAAGTTCAGGATAAACTGGGCGTAAGTGGAAGGAAGGGACTGGAGAATCAAGTCCGTATAGAGCTCATTCTCCAACGTGGTCCCAAGGTCCGCGAGCTCTTCTATGTAGCCAATCATCTTAAGCACGTGTTCCTCTACCGATGATCCGACGGCCAACCTTGCCGAAAATAACTTCTTCGACACTTCGTATCTTGCGATACGAGACCGCTCTCCATACAGTTCTTTTGTATGGAGAAATATGGATTCGAGGTCCATATTCCCGTGCCTCCTCTGATGTTCGTTGTCCATAGAGGCAAGCACGAGGCATCTGGCCTTCGCGCAATCAATCTCCCAAGTCTTACGGATTTCCTTACCCGCGACGCTGGAGGTGGGACCTGGGACGGGGGGAGCTTTGGTGGTAAGAAGATACCCAGCTTGTCGTAAGTGATTGCCAGTTTGACATTCCTGAGCTAATCTTTGTAGTTTGGCCCTGTCAGTATGTTTTTATCTAGAAGTAACTTAAGTCCAGTCATGTCGATTGGTCGCTGCAATTAGGAGAGAGAAGAAACACTCAGCATGACGCTCTTGCAAGTTTAGAGTGGTTTTTAGTTTGTCTAAACAGGATGGCTCCCACTGTTTCTCGAATCCCTCCTCAAACCAAAAAGGAAGAATTAGTCAGGATCAATCTCACCGTACAATACTTGCTTAACCGTTCGGCCAGGCTGGTGTCGGTACTTCGAGGGAGGTTTTCCAACGCTTTCGCGAAGTTCCTTAATTTAAGAACCTCTTTTCCCTGGGGGCGTAGCCCCGCTAACACCTTTCTAGACACCTACTTGGTTTATAGAACTGATCGTTAAGTGAGAAATTTCCCGAGGAGTAGCATATACTCACAGTAGGATCGGGATCCAAATATCATCGCGTGACAAAACTGAAAGAATCCTACCAGAATCATCACACTCCAAATGGTATGCAGTGCTAGCAAGTTTCAGTTCTTTTGAAACTCCCGATGTAGATTTTTGCCCCATGCTCTTATGACCTTGGCGTGAGGTCAAAATGTCATAAGTCACATGTCAAGTTCTTCCCATCATTATCCAGGTTAATTTGAACCCACCCGTACCTACTCTTGACGTAGCCCAAAATGGCAGTACGACTGTCTCAAACCAACGCATTCTATCTATCCAACAGATAAATATCCGGCAACTACCAATCACTATGCCTTGGCGTGAGGTCAAAATACATAGCTTGAATACTAACAAATATTTAACTGAAATGATGGAGGGCTACGAATGGTTTTGGCAAAACCGTGAACGTAGTGAACTTGATATAATCGATGGAACGAGATAGCTTTTAAAAGGAGTGGCTCAAGCTCCGCATTTAAAAGTTAGTTTTGAAAAGAACCGAGTGGTTTTTCGAAAGTGTTCCAACGACTTTTACTTGGTTTATTTTCTTGCATTAGTTCTTTTAATGCGTGTTATTCTTGCATTAGTTCTTTTAATGCGTCCCATCATTTAATCCTACCATTGCCGAAAACAGCCAAAATATGACGTACGCTTATGCCATTCGCATTCGCCACGGGGCCCCGTCATTACCCTTTAGGTTACTTAACTAACGACAGAGCGGGGGCTGGGCTAGCGCGGCTGTAAAACATAAGCAACGCCTAAATAATATCATATATAGATATACATTGCAATGATAGCCATTTCAGATCACAGATGAACACATTGGATATACTAGGAACCCACAATTCGTACGAGCCTGTAACGAAAAGAAGATTACACGGTCGCGGTGAATAGCCAATACCCCACCCAAGACCCCTACGGGTGCGGCAAACTACCCGCCAAGTATCCGAAGCGAAGCAACCTCCCTCAACTCCGTGAGTTGGCCACTCGGCACTTCGGGATACCTGGTAGTTTGTGCACCCCTCCATGGGTCTATCCTAGGAGCAAAAACAGTAAAAAGAAATTATACAATGACGGCTACAACCCCGACCCGGTTGTGCGGCCATACAAATAATTATTACATCAATTTACAAATTTACATGAATTGAAAGAAAAGAAAACTCTCATCTCACAACCCCCGGCTATTCACCCGCGACAATCCAATGAATTCATATACACATTCCAGCAACATTACGGATCACAGATTTGTATAACTCCCACTAATCGACATATAGCGATTAGCAGACGTTCAATACAAATATCACATCACAGATAAATACCCATTAGCTTAAGTTTTTAGAAACTCGATCAAAATACGGTTTTTAAAGCCCCAAATACAAAATTTTCTTTTTGGAAAATCTGGGCTGAAAAAACATATACCAAAATTCCCAAAATACCCCACTGAACAAACTGCAACCGAAATTTCCCACGGCCGAGTCAACTCGGCCGCGGAACCGCGGCGGGAGCACGCTCCCGCCGCGTTTCCGCGGTGCTTTGATCGGATCAGTGGATGAAATTTTTTGCAGTTTTCTATAAAAACCCTGAGCCGAATTTTAAAGTATGATTTATCATTTTTTGAACAGAGGAAAAATTCGACAGCAAGCATGATATCCTGGTTTATTTCGGGACTTTTTCTCCGATCGAATTTCTAGTTACTATGCTAACATGTTAGGTAGTGTTTAACTAGGCTATGATACCACTGTAAGTCCATGCAACCTCTCCCGGTACTTTCGGGAATGCGGAATTTGGTGAAAAACAATTTTCTAGAGGCGGTAACATGGACTCAAAACCGGATCATTGTTAAACTATCTACCTAACAACCTAATTAGGAGTTGTTAACTACTCGGTTAGGGGGTTATACCTTTCTTTCTTGAACTCCTTCGTTTTTGACTCTCGATGGTGTACGGATTGGCTTCACTCCGTCGTCTCCTTGCGCCGAAGATCGATCCACCCGAAAGCTTCTACCTTTGGCTTCTTCTTCGAGCTTTGAAGAAACTAGTTCACTCGGTTTGCTAAACCTTGTGAACTAGAGTGAGTAGAGAAGAGTGTGTTGGGATTATACTCTATGGTTCTTGCTTCTCAACACATGAGACAAGTGAACCATAGACTAAAGAGAGGGAGAGCAAGAGGAAGAGGATGAGAGCTCAAGAACAAGAGAGAGAATGAAAATGATAGAATGAGCAAGACTTTTCTCTCTTGGCTCTCATAATCCAAAACCATCATAACAAAACATAACAATAAAGTATTTTGTGATGGTTTAAGCTACAATAGCCATATCATTTCATGCACTCATTTTTCACAAGATAACAAGCAAGCAAAAACTCTTTGCCATGAAATGATAGCCATTGTCATCATGATGGTCAACTAGTCAAACCTAGTCCACCGGTCAACAAAGTCAACAAGTCAACAAAGTCAACCCCTCAACAACCATGTCACCATAATACTTAATTAATATTATTGTTAATCATATATCATATTCTTATTAGGGTTGAGCAAAAAATCAATAGTCAACAGTCAACAATCAACAACTCTAATGAGAATCCTCTGCCTCTGTCTCTCCGTCAACTGTGCATACACACCCGCATCCGCATTCCGAGGAACACGAATACATACTGGATAAAACCAATCCCAAAACGTACACTAGGATCTGGCTTAAACCAAAGCCCGCTAGTGTTAACTATCCGGACACTGTACGTGCACAAGTGCACGGATGTGACCGAACCCTGTCGCAAAACCATGCGACCTCTACTCTTTTTCCTAAAGGCGAATAGCTTTCTGTGTGGGACTCTAAAGACTCGACACTACGCTGGCAGTGGGTTTAACCACAGACCGCTAGCGGCACTAGCTGTGCGTAACGGTCCCCAGGTAGATGCCGACAAGAAGACTGACGAGGTGAAACCCATCTGAACTCCTACTGAGTCTGACTGTGACAGTCTACGTACAGTCCGGTCTGTTCATCTGATACATCGCATGGCGGGCCTAGGGGGCGGTAAACGTCAATCCCCTAATAGCGGTACAAGTTGTGTCGGAGTGAAGCCCAAAACACCCTGAGATAACACTGGAAGCCTACCAGTATATCTCGCTTGCCTTGGCCAGGGACTACTCGTGTAATGGCTCTCCTAGACACAGCGCGATGTCAACCCCCAATACCGGGGGAGACGAATCCTGTCTAACCGTCACTGCCTCCAAGTGCTTCGGGACTGCACCCAACTACTACCTGTTTGCACGACTCCTTTGAGCCGTAGTAGGGTAGTAATCAAAGTAAAGTGGGAACACACTCGAGGTGAAGTGACAGTGTCAAGTCAGTGGACTAAGCTGTACTCATGTCACCTGGGAACTGATAACTGACGATAGGTATAGTACCAACCAACAGTTCCCGACGAGTCCTGTCCAGTGTACTCGTAACCCAACGAGCACCTGCATACTATCTCCAGTACGACGTACTGATGGCTGTGGGACAGACCATCTCCCACACTGGGATGAGAAGCGCATACGCTAGTCTACTCCGGAGTATCGATGCCCTGTCTCGATAGTCCTACGACTAGGGACCTGCATAAGGATGTGTTTATAGATTACCCAGCCCCCACTAGTGTGACTGCCATCACAACGCTGGTAATCAAGCAAAGATCCTAAGGGCTCCACTAATGTGTATAGGTGATATACTAAAATAAACACATGTACACATTGAAGTAGAAACAAACCAAGTAGCATACTACTATTTTGAGCAAGATTGTATATACAACTGTGAATATCCCAAGCTTCCATTAAGTAATATACAAACTAGTATGATACAGTAATGGCCTCTAGGGCATATGCGCTAACAATCTTTCCACGTTGATATTCCGTGTAGACACTATTTATTCCCATACTCAGCATTTAGTATTGACATCTCATCCTGTACCTATTGTACCTGATATAGTACACATGCTATACATGATTATCGCATACCCTGCTCATGTTATATAGGGTTGTTAGATTCTATATCAGACATGATTATTGCATATCTTGCACATCATATGGAAAGACTTTTAGATTGCACTTGTTGCCTGATGTGAGCATTCAGTTCATCATATAGATGTTATCTGTTGGCATAGGTTAGAGTATCGCAACACGTGCATACTCGCGATTACCTTTATATGTTATCTACTATTCACGAGTTGGCAACTCACCCCCGTTGTGCCACAGTGCTTGCAGGTTGCCCTTTGGAGTAGTCGCGGCTGGCTGTTTACCGCATCTTTTGACACAGATACCATTGCTGAGGCGTGTTAGCCCTTTTTCCATTAGGTGGGTTTTGTACGGTATCTGTTTACTTTTCAGTTACATCTTGATGTATCTATTACTCTTCATCTACCTTCATGTATTAACTTAGAGACAGTTGTGAGGACGATGTATGTTATTTGTACTCTGGTGTCGAGCTCGTTGTGAGCCGACTTTATTTATGCAGTTTTACCTTTTCTGATATTTGTTTACACTTTATTGCTCATTCTTCGCTTCGGCGTCGTATATTATATTGTGGTGATTTCTCCGCCGTTGGGCGCGATTCTCCCATTGAGATGCTCTATTTATTTCACATGTTACTTTTACTTATATCTCGCCTTTTACCCGATTTCGGGACAAAGTTTTGGTAAAGGAAATGTTGCTAAAATTATTTAAATAATAACTTGAACCAAAAAGGATTTCTACTAAACAACTTAAAGTTTTCTAAATGTTTTAACACTCCAAATTTTAATAGTTTTGTTTTCTGGGTTCGGCTTACTTAGTAATGTTACGCCTGTAGACGTTGCGTGGTTAAGAGCCGGTCACGGGCCGAACTTTCGGTCGTGACAAATGGTAGGATTAATTGATGGGACGCATTAAATTAATGCAAGAAAATAAACGAAAGTTAAATCGTTGGAACAATTTCAAAACCACTCGGTTTTTTCCAAAACAGAAAACTTTTAAAAACGCGGAGTTTAAACCACTCCTTTTAAAATCTATCAAGGTTCTTTCGATTATATCAAGTTCACTACGTTCACGGTTTCGCTAAAACCATTCGTAGCCCTCCGTCATTTCATATGAATATTCAATAGTATTCAAGCTATGTTTGTTGACCTTCGTCAAGGCATAGTGATTGGTAGCTGTTGGGTGTTCATATATAGCATAGATAGATGCGTTGGTTTGGGACAGTTGTATTACCTTGTTGACCTTTGTCAAGGGTATATACGGGTTGGTTCAAATTAACCTGGATAATGATGGGTAGAACTTGACATGTGACTTATGATTTGTTGACCTTCGTCAAGGTCATAAGAGCATGGGGCAAAAATCCACATCGGGGGTTTCCAAAGAAACTAAAACTTACTAGTGTTGCATACCATTTGGAGTTTAATAATATTGGTAGGATTCCTTCAGCATTATCTCACAATAATATTTGGGTCCCGATCCTACTGTGAGTATCCGCTACTCCTCGGGAGGCTTTTCACTTAACGATCAATGCTATAAACCAAGTAGGTGTCTAGAAAGGTGTTAGCGGGGCTATGCCCATAGGGAAAAGAGGTTATTTAATTAAGGAACTTCACGAAAGCGCCGTAAAACCTCCCTCGAAGTACCGACACCATCCTGGCTGAACGGTTAAGCAAGTATTGTACGGAGAGATCAATTCCGACTAATTCTTCTTTTATGATTTGAGGAAGGATTCGAGAAATAGTGGGAGCCATCCTGTTTAGATAAACTAAAAACCAATCTAAACTTGCAAGAGCATTATGCTAAGTGTTTTCTTCTCTCTCTCTTAATTGCAGCGACCCTGTGACCACATATAGGTTACATCTAGATAATAAAATGACTGAATCTGACTGTTATGACTGGCTAAGGTCTCTCCAGATGACCATTACCTATGACTAGCTGAGACACCTCCTAACTAATCAAACCCCTGCCGCCTCAAGACCAGTTTCCCCTGTCACGGATATTGATATCCGTAAGACATCGGAAAAAGACTGTGTGAATGCCAAGTACCTCGTGTTGGCCTCAGTTGATGGTGCATACCAGAGGCAGCACGAGAAGATGGACTTAGCTTCTGTCTTCCTCCATAATAATGATTTATATGGAGAGCAATCTCGTATCGCAAGATATGAGACCTCGAACAAATTGCTTCAAGCGAGGTTGGCATTCGGGTCATCTGTAGGGGACAACGTCCTTACAGAGACTAGCTATTTTGATGAGCTCACGGACCTGAAGACCACGTTGAAGAACGGGTCAAGTACTGACTTGATTCTACAGTCTCTGCCCTCTACTTATACCCTGAAGAAAACCAAGGAAGAAGAAGGAAAGGGAAGGGCAAAAGTTTCGGGACTAGATATAGTAAAGGAGGGACATTCCTATTGTTATGGGAAAGGACATTGGCAGAAGGATTGCAGGGCTTTGAAAGCCAGTAGCCAGGATTCGAAGCGTGTTGTGGCTTCGGCTTCGGGTGTGTTTGTAATAGAAAACTGTATGTCAATTAACCCTACTTCCTGGGTATTGGATACCGGATCAGGATCTCACATCTATAATTCATTACAAGCTCTGAGAAACCGTAGAGTTATCAGGATAGGTGATATGACTCTCAGGGTTGCCAACGGAATGAGCATGGACAATGAATCCTTATGGGAATATCATCTTGGATTGACAACTGGGCAGATATTGATTCTGCGTAACTGTTTGTATGTACCTAGTATGGCTTGTAATATCATATCTGTATCCATTCTTTCTAAGGAAGGATATGATTTTACTTTTGTAAGCGATGTGGTCCACATCCACCTAAATCAAGTTCTGATTGGGTCAGGTACATTAGAAAACGGAATATACGTACTGAATCAAGCTCAGGTTTTCAGTGTCCAGAACACACTTAAAAGAAAGTCCCCGGAAACAAATCAGGCTTTCTTATGGCATTGTAGACCGGGTCGCATTAATGAGGCACGTTTAACAAAGTTACATAAAGAGGGATACTTGAATTCGTTCGAGTATCAGTCTTATACTACTTGTGAATCTTGTCTCATGGGAAAGATGACAAAGACTCCGTTCACTGGACATGGAGTAAGAGCGAGCAAGCTCTTGGGACTCATACACAGTGACGTGTGTGGTCCAATGTCTACACATGCGCGAAGTGGTTATTCATACTTCATTACTTTTACGGATGATTTCTTTAGGTATGGACATGTCTTCCTGATGAAACATAAATCCGAGGCCTTTGGGAAATTTCGGGAATACAAGAATGAAGTTGAAAAACAAACGGCAAAAGTATCAAGACACTGAGATCTTATCGAGGTGGTGAACACTTGAGTGCCGAGTTTCTTGGCTACTTAAAAGAGAATGGGATTCTCTCTCAACTTACTCCTCCATACACACCACAACACAACGGTGTATCGAAAAGACGGAATCGAACTCTATTGGATATAGTTCGTTCCATGATGAGTAAGGCTGAGTTACCGCGATCTTTCTGGGGTTATGCACTAGAAACAGCTGCATATCTTTTGAACAAGGTTCCAACCAAGACTGTGCCCACCACTTCATATCAGATGTGGAGTGGGAAGAAACCCTGTCTTAAGTATCTTAAGACATGGGGATATCCAGCTTTTGTAAAAAAAGCAGCATGCGGACAATCTCGAGGCACGCTCAGTACTGTGTAAGTTTGTGTGATACCCTAAGAACTCGAGGGGGTATCTTTTCTATTCCGCAGAGGAACAAAAGGTTTTTGTTTCTCAGCATGCCCACTTCTTGGAAACTGAATTTTTAGAAAATCAGATAAGTGGGAGCGCAATAGAACTGGAAGAAATTCCAGAACCACAAGCTTTTACTGAAAGCTTGATAGAACCAGAAGTTTTTGGAGAACCGGACATCCCAGTGCCACTCCGCAGGAGTAGTAGGCAGTCTCATCCGCCCGAGAGATACTACGGTTTTCTCAAAGACGGGGATCGAGAGGATTGCGTCATTGAATATAATGAGCCTACTAGCTTCTAGCAAACCATTCAGAGCGGTGACTCAGTAAAATGGCTGGATGCTATGCGGACCCAGATGGAGTCCATGTACACCAACAAAGTTTGGACTCTGGACATTGCTTCAGAAGGGGTAAAACCCGTAGGCTTCAAATGGATCTTCAGAAAGAAGATTGGTGTAGATGGGCAGGTTGAAACCTATAAAGCTAGACTTGTTGCAAAGGGTTTTCACCAAAGACCTGGTTTGGACTATGACGAAACCTTTTCTCCAGTGGCTATGCTCAAATCCATTCGGATCCTTCTTGCCATTGCTGCCTTCCACGATTATGAGATCTGTATGATGGACGTAAAGACGGCTTTTCTAAATGGAAATTTGGAAGAGTGCGTCTATATGGATCAGCCGGAGGGTTTCATTCAGAGTGGGAGAAGCGGTAAAGTGTGCAAGTTTCTTAAGTCCATTTATGGACTGAAGCAGGCATCGCGGAGTTGGAACATCTGCTTTGATGATACTGTCAAAGAATTCGACTTTATCAAAAATCCGGATGAACCATGCATTTACAGTAAGATTGTAGGTAGAACTTTGGTATTCCTCGTCTTGTACGTGGATGACATTCTCCTAATAGGAAATGACATTCCTATGCTACAGTCAGTCAAAAGATTCTTGTCACAGAGGTTCTCCATGAAGGACCTGGGCGATGCCAACTATATTCTGGGGATACAGATCTATCGTAATAGATCTAAAAGGATGTTGGGACTTTCGCAGTCCAGGTACATCGACACTATACTGAAAAGATTCAGCATGGAAGATTCAAAGCGCGGTAATCTACCGGCTTGTCACGGAATCACCCTCTCCAAAGAGATGTCTCCCAAGACTGATTTGGAAAGGGCTCGCATGTCATCTATACCCTACGCATCTGCGGTAGGCTCTATAATGTATGCGATGTTGTGTACCAGACCAGATGTAGCATACGCATTATGCGTTGTAAGCCGGTATTAGACGGACCCAGGGGAGAAACACAGGATAGTGGTAAAGAACATTCTCAAGTACCTGAGAAGGACTAAGGAGATGTTCTTGGTGTATGGCGGAAAAGACCTCCAGATTGAGGCCTTTGCTGACTCGAGCTTCTAGAGTGACAAGGATGACTCCAAGTCCATGTCGGGTTATGTCTTTACCCTTAATGGAGGGGCGGTTTGCTGGAAGAGCTCCAAGCAGGAAACCGTTGCTGACTCAACTATGGAAGCGGAGTACATAGCTGCTTGCGATGCCGCAAAGGAAGCTGTCTGGATGAAGAAGTTCCTCATGGAGCTTCAGGTGGTTCCTATAATTGTTGATCCAATACCGCTGTATTGTGACAACAACGGCGCTATAGCTTTAGCGAAAGAACCCAGGTCCCATCAGAAGTCCAGACACATTTTGAGGCGGTACCACCTGATCAGGGAGATCGTAGATCGCCGGGAGATCGAGGTGAAGAGAGTAGATTCGGAGAATAACACTACAGATCCATTCACGAAGGCCATACCCCAGACTCAGTTTGAGCGGCTGATCGAGATGATAGGTCTTCGATATGCAAGTTCATGGCCCTAGTGCAAGTGGGAGATTGTTAGTGTATATGCCCTAGAGGCCATTACTGTATCATACTAGTTTGTATATTACTTAATGGAAGCTTGGGATATTCACAGTTGTATAACAATCTTGCTCAAAATGGTAGTATGATACTTGGTTTGTTTCTACTTTATTATGTGCATGTGTTTCTTTTAGCATATTGCTTATACATATTAGTGGAGCCCTTAGGATCTTTGCTTGATTACCAGCGTTGTGATGGCAGTCACACTAGTAGGGGCTGGGTAATCTACAAGCACATCCTTATACAGGTCCCTAGTCGTAGGATTATCGAGACAGGGCGTCGATACTCCAGAGTAGACTGGCGTATGCGCTTCTCATCCCAGCAGGGGAGATGGTCTGTCCCACAGCCATCAATACGTCGTACTGGAGATAGTATGCGGGTGCTCGTTGGGTTACGAGTACACTGGACAGGACTCGTCGGGAACTGTTGGTTGGTACTATACCTATCGTCAGATAACAGTTCCCAAGTGATAGGAGTACAACTTAGTCCGTCGACTTGACACTGCTACTTCGCCTCGAGTGTGTTCCCACTGTACTTTGATTACTATCCTACCACAGCTCAAAGGAGTCGTGCAAACAGGTAGTAGTTGGGTGCAGTCCCGAAGCACTTGGAGGCAGTAGCGGTTAGATAGGATTCGTCCCTCCCGGTATTAGGGGTTGATATCGCGCTGTGTCTAGGAGAGCCATTACAAAAAGTCCCTGGCCAGGGCAAGCGAGATATACTGGTAGTGTTTCCAGTGTTATCTCAAGGTGTTCTGGGCTACACTCCGACACGACTTGTACCGCTATTAGGGGACTGACGTTTACCGCCCCCCTAGGCCCGCCATGCGATACTCTCAGACGAAAAGACCGGACTGTACGGAGATTGTCACATTCTGGCTCCGTAGGAGTTCGGATGGGTTCACCTCATCAGCCTTCATATCGGCATCTACCTGGGGACCGTTACGTACAGCTAGTACCGCTTACGGCCTGTGGTTAAACCCACTGCCAGCGTAGTGTCTAGTCATTAGAGTCCAACACAGAGGGTTATTAGCCTTTGGGCAAAACAGAGTAGAGGTCGCATGGTTTTGCGACGGGGTTCGTTCACATCCGCGCACTTGTGCACGTTTGGTGTCCGGGCAGTTATTACTAGCGGGCTTTGGTTTAAGCCAGATCCTAGTATTTGTTTTGGGGTTGGTTTTGTCTTATTGTATTCGTGTTCCACGGAACACGGATGCGGGTGTGTATGCACAGTTGGCAGAGGCAGAGGAACCTCATTAGGGTTATTGACCGTTGACTTTTTCTTAACGCTAATGAGAATGAGAGATATGATTAATGATATTAATCAAGGATAATTGTGCCATGGTTAGGTTGACCATTTGACTTTTGTTGACCTTTTGACTTTGGTTGACCGGTTGACTTTTGTTGACCTTTTGACCATCATCATTTCATTTGCAAGATGCTTCTTGATTCTTGCAAATTTCATTTAATGTGAAATGATAATGGTCATTCCAAACTAACCATCAAAATTTCTTTTAATTATTATTATTATTATTATCATTTTCTCTCATATGAGAGATGGTTGTTATTTTTCTCTCATTCTCTCTTGCTCTTTCTTTCTCATGCTTTGCTCTTCCTCTTCCTCTCTCAAAGCTCTCATCTCTCATGTGTTGAGAACCATGAGCGTGTGAGACAGAACCATCAAAACTTCTCTCTACTCTTTCTAGGGTTCTTAGTTTAGCAAGCCAAGCACTCTAGTTATCTCTTGGTTGAGGTAGGAGCTCAAGGTAGAGGCCTTCGGGTGGATCTTTCTTCGGCAAAGAGAAGACGACGAGGAGGAGACGTCTACACCACTCCTAGGAGCAAGTAAGAAGGAGGACCACAACAAGAAGAGAAGGAGTTCAATACCTAGGTATAACCATCTTACATAGTAGCTAGAGCTTGTAGTTACTTTGTTAGTTTTTGTTTAGCAAAGATCCTCTAAGTTTAGTCCACGTTACCTTGTGTTAAAAAATCCATTTGTTACCTTTTCCGCCTCCCCGTAAGCACCGGGATGGGTAACGTGGACTTACAGCCCTGACCGCAACACTAGCAGCAGCTCAATCTGCGCTTAAACCATGGTGATAGGAACCTCAAGCATGTATTGATGAAACCATATCATTGGAATGAAAGGAATCAACAGATCCCAAAATGGATACATGATCATAAGGAGGAACGGAATCAATAAGAGTATGATCATGGAAACAAATAGAATCCAAGATCTTAAAATATATACATCCTAAGGTTTCTTAAGTGGAGTATCGTATCGTAAATATACCGCGGAACATACGTACGGTACGTCACTCTACCCAAGCTACCTACTCCATCAATCAGGGCCAGCCTATGTAACGAAAGTTCGGGTCTAATACCCCTGTCCCAGTCTAAGTTCCGTAAGGTCAAGCCTAGGTTCCGAAATATTTACGCACCAGACTCCACATAGTCAAACCTAAACTCGAACAAAGGTTAAACCTAGCGCTCTGATACCAACTTTGTCATGACCCAAAATATTAGCTCGTGACGAGCACTTAAATCACGCCACGTCTAAAGGCGTAACGTAATCCAAGTAAGCAGAAACACAGAAATCTAAATCTTTTAAAGAAATGAAAGAGGTGCAGTTTTGAAATAAGGTATAATGTAAAAACGTGTTTTCTTAAATGCATAGAAAAGGGAATATGAAAATGCAAGTTTACCTTACTTGTTGTAAAACATGTTCGTCTTTTAAAAATTTGGGCAACACCTCCTTTGTATATTTTGATCCAAAACCACAAATACATGATAATATAAAAGGCATCCCCAAGCGGGAGCTAGCTCTTCGCCAAACGGCGGATTCACAAACACGCAAGTAATAAAACAAGTATACGACGCCCAACGACGAAGATCAACACAAAAGGTAATAAATAAAGAAAGACATCAACCCAAAAAGCGAATATAAAACCCATAGATCAAATCTCGCAACTAAAAGTCTTGCTAAGTCTCATTATTTATACAAATACTAGTTTGATTGATGGAGTTGACTAGATACAATATGTATAATAAATACGACAGTGGACACGATACAAATGTCCCATCTACCAAAGAAAATCTCCCAAAAGCAAGCTGTGCGCCAACTATACCGCTACCGATCCAAGCGGTCAACCTGCAAGAACTGTGGCACAACGGGGGTGAGTTGCCTACTCATGAGTAGAAAACATCATCAGGTAGAAATCGAATAAAATAACGATTTCCTAGGTCAACTATATCATAAAGGTAATACTATGATATCTAGGGTGACCGTATATAAAAATAAATGTGCCAACAATAAATAAAAGCAAGTATTCAAGTGGATATCATCCAATAATATAATCGATGCCAATATACATGTGGATCTCGTCCACACGATACATCGTAATAGCATATGCATATAAATATATAAGGATATCAAGAATGTGTGTGTCCATCAATGACACACCAAAACACGTAACCTGAGTGTCCAACACCGACACTCGAAATATCATGAAACCCGTGTCCAGCATCGACACGTAAATCCTCATATCTCAGGTGCCACATCCTCAGATCGGCCCTCATGTCCATCTCTCTACTCCGGTCGGTATCCTCTGGATAAACAGCCGAGTCCAAATAGTATCACCGGTAGGTAGTGCTCCCCTGCAAGGCTCAACGCCATCATCTGTGACCATCTTGCCCCGGGGTACCACACCGGGTCCACCATGCACCCGCAAACGGTTCCTCCTCCTCCTCGAATCGGGTGTAACATGCCAATCTCAGAACCGAGAAAACACATGGTGGACGCACTGAAACATCATATCAGGAGAAACCGGGTTTTTAAAACAATAAATATTTTCCTTTGAAATAACCACGTCTCTCAAATCCAGAAATCTCATGAAAGCAACATATCTCAATGCGTAAAATCGTAAAGCATGATGTATGCGACATATAACAGAATGTGAGCATATCAGTAAATCATACAACATGGAACAGTAATATGCATATTTCAAGGGAAAACCGCTCTTTAAAATGAATCCGGTTTTAAAATATATCTTGCGGTTCCCAATTCCTCCAAGGTCAAATGCAACATCGTATAAAGGGATATATGTTACTATAGCAAGTAATTTATGCAAGGAGTCATATCATGATGCAACAAATCTACTGTGTAGTGACATGGCAATTATTGATAATGAAGTGTGTGAGCCGGCAAATCTGTGTAAGTGTGACATACGCATCATCGATAATGGTGTAGGTGTACTAGCACAGGTATATGGAATGCAATAGTAATGACATGAACATAGCATAAAGTAAATCGGCAGCTAAAAGGTATAAGGTATACGTATCTAACATGACCGAGTCGGTGAATCTATCAATCGACCTCCTCTAGTCAAGGGTATGGATCAATAATCAATTAACTCGTCACGTACGGTAACTCATCGTGCGACGTCAATAAACAGTTTGGGATTCTAACAACCTATATGACAAGGAGGGTATGGACCACACGTCTCGTACGACTTATCATTCGAGATTCACAACATTATCCATATATATACCCATCTCTCGGGTCACATCCGTATCAATCTCAGATCATGGGACCGGCAAAAGTATCAATTATCACATATCGACTTGCATTCGTATACAAACATATCATCAAGTCATCTTATCAATCTAAAGTCGATATATTATCAACCTCTTGTTATGCCACTATAATCTCCTATTGGTTCTCTTTACAACTACTTATCCATATCTATCATATCATGTCACCTAAACCCTGAGCTATAATTTTAAGTCAAGGTATATCTTATTTTCTACTAGTTCCTTAACCCTATTCCTAACTTTCTAATATGGTTTCTCTAGCCATATCCTATAGTTTTCAAGTCTAGGTTTTCTTAACCGTATACTATAGATCGGTTTCCATCAAAACTTGCGGGGGTGCTATACGCCATCCACCCAACTTCCCCCGTAGATATAGATCTACTCACCTGGTCCTTGCTCGCCGAAGTCGATGACGCCACGCTCCGTCGCCTCGGAATCCATGCGAATGTACCTACAATAATACACAATTGAAATCGCTATTAACATCAAGTTCTGAAATCCAATACGGCACGCGCAATGCTTATAGGTTAGAACCTATAGCTTACGCGTACAAAATCAACCAAACAACCCTTGTTGTTGACGTACAAACGCCAAACAACCCAAAACAATATCAAATACCAAAACCCAAGTTTCAGAATTGCAAAAAAACGAAAACAGCAACCTAGGAAAACCATTCCCAGATTTCCCCTTAGGCCAAACTAGGGAGTTTTGCATATAGGGTTAGTCTAGATATCATATGAGGGCTACCAACCAAAACTCACCCACTTTTGCCATGACCAGGCCGCAAATTGCGGGCTGGGGGAATTAATCTACGTCCAGGAAACAAGGTTGGGGTCTCAGGTCATTATGTTATGCTCTAAATCACCTGCACACCTCTCTGTGTTTGCTAAAAGAATTTTAGTGTCTCCGGGTTACTCCAGACCACTAATCACCATCACTAAATCCACAAAAACCCGATATCAAAGAATCTAAAGTTCGTATTTTGGGGTTTGGTCACTGGTCCAGCTTAAGAATCGATCTCTAGGGTCTTGTAAACAGCCACTGGGTATCACCCAATCCACACAACACTCAAACCCTTCTCTAGGAATTTTCTAACATCACTAATCATCACCAAACCAAGTCTAAACTAAACTAGAACTAAAGCAACTAAAAACGAAACTAATGAAAGGAAATTTACCTCAATTGGGCAACTCAAGAAAAACCCTAGCTTCTCCAAGTCTTCAAAATTCAACTTTGATTGGTCCAAAGTGTACAGGGTGAAGAGGGGATCATTTTTAATCAAAGGGGTTTATGGTTTGGATGAAGAATTTGAGATGACTTCTTGGAATGAAGGTGGAGGGAATGTGAAGATGAAGAAGGAGAAGAAGAAAAGAAATGGGGAGGAAATGATATGGCTGCCCCTCTCTCACCCTCTCTCTCTTCTCTTACTCTCACCCTCTCTCTCTCACTCTTGTTACCCTTTTACCCCTTTTCACTTTCTTTTCTTCTTATTCTTAAAACCAAATCACATAATATTCCAAAAAACAACAAAAGAACACAACATGTAACCAAAATGTAACATGACATGGTGCACTGTCCATGGAAAACCGTAGAGACACGGATTTGGCCTAATCGCGATTAGCAGTGCACTAATCGGTTTTTATCCAAATTGCATATAATAAATTTAAAAAATGCCAAATACGATAAATATACTTTGAAATGAATAAAATCATTTTAATTTCCAATTATTTCACAATTATTGGTATATATTTATACCTTTTTACGAAAACCCCAATTTTGCAAATCGGGTAGTTTTCATGTAATATATTATTTTAATATTAAATTCCAAAAATAATATTTTATATTTTCTGAAATGTTACAGTTACGTACAGCTTGTGTCACTGACGGTTTGTGGGTATGTGATATGATCACTGCCTACTGCTAGCGTATTGACGAGTCATAGAGTCCCACAAAGGGGTTTCCTAGCTCAGGCGAACTGATGTGGGGTGCATATGCGATATGCGCGGGAGCTCGATTAAATGCGTGTATTGGAAACCGTATTTTAATCGGTCATGTACTATTGGACGGGTCTTGTGTGATATGACCGGGTTATTAAATCAAGTGTTGATTTTATATTAAGTCCATTAGCTCATTTATTAAAACCGATTTCTTTATGATGCATGTATGAGTGTATGTATATGTTGATATGGATGCACACTTGCAAGCAAACATGTGTCTTGGTTGATGATACAATGGTGATGGCAATGCAAGACTCATATGGTAACATATTTATATATTTTGATTATTGAGAAAAGCAAAATAGGAAAAAAATCATGTTTGACTATTCAACACTCTTCTCTTGTGTTGACTAAAGTCGATACCTTGGTTTCATTGCCCATGGTTTTGTAGCCCATGGTTTTTCATAAACTCAAGTCTAAAAATATCTAGATTTTTTGTAACCATGGTTAAGGATGACATAATTCTCTCTCTCTCTCTCTCTCTCTCTCTCTCTCTCGATTATGTTCATTATTCTCACTTGAGTCAAGTTTAGCCATTATCTCCATCTTCTTCCTCTTTCAAGCTCTCTAGGGTTTTAAAAGTGAGTGAAGAACAAAAAAGAAAAGGTTTTTGGATGAGATCCAAACCCACATCACCAATCTATATTAGTCTGGTCCACTAGTGTAGGTTGTTTGCTCCAATTCTTCAAAGATCAGTGAAGCTAGGAGCTTGTGCAAAGGGACTTCATGGTGGATCATCGTGGACTTCGAAGGATTCAAGCGAACCGGTTCAAACCCTAGTAGATCCAAGGAGTCACAAAAGGAGGTCTACAAAGGTTGTATTACTTATCTCTTATTGTTAGACACTTATTAGTATGTGATACTAGTTGTTTTTACCCTAACATTCTAGTTCGATTCATGGTTTGTATTTTTCAGTGCCCCCAAAATTTTTATTATAGCATGTGTGATGCAACCCAAACCCTAGGATGGTGCTCCCTACAGTGGTATAAGAGCCAAGCTAGAAACTTAGACGATATTAGATAAATTACGAAACCGAAACAACTCCGAAATTGCGATATTCTGAAACCCTAGGATGTGCTCTCTGTCGATTTTAAAACGGGCTCGAATTTTTTTTTAACCAACTGCAGAAGCTTGCATATGATGCACTGAAGACACTGGAGAAAAACGAGGCCCATCCACCGGTTTTCACCCGAGCACATGGCCTTTTTTTCCGGCCTGGCCGGCCTCCTGCCCTCTGTTCTTCTTCGTTTTCCTCTGGTGCTCTGGTCTGTAGATTTTGGGGTTTCAGGTAGTGTTTGTTTAGCCCAAAATTTCATGTGATGTTAATTTTTCCTAGGGGCTAATTCGGAGTATTTCGTAGTCATAATTTTAACATTGTTTTTGGTAACTTGGACGACGTTTAACAGTTCGAGCAAACATCAATCACCCCCTCATTGCTCTCGCTGGAAATTTTCCAAGTGTTGGAATTTTCCATGTTAAAGATATTTGAAAGTTCATGCAAGTAACCCTATGGACCCTCTATAGGAACATAACCCTAAATCGATTCTATGACCATGGAACCGTGGCCAAACCTTAGGGTTTGCCGTAGTCCCGTGGTGCCATAGGTGAGGAAAGGGTTGACCCTTCTACGGTTGGTCCATAGACGTTGTGGCATGTTTTGGGTATTTTAGGTTTGCTCAAGTGTTGAGCTCTCGGGGTAATTTATGGGTGTTTGTTGATTCGATCGAAACGTTTAAACATCGTCTACATATTTGTGAATGTGATACAATAATTGGAATCTACACTAATTAGTTTTGTGAAAAGTAATTAGTTGCGTGTAAATCTAATATTTTGGCCTCGGTAGAATTGAGAATCTTGTTGAATTACCCGACTTCTTTTGAAACGGAGTTTTCATAGTTGAGACTCAAATGTAAGATTTGCATCGTTAGGAATGAAATCCAGAATATGTGATATTCCGGGTTTATGATGTCTAAAGGCAGTGTTGATTCCAATTGTTGTAGTTTTTACTTTCTTTTTTGCGACCGTAAGTGTAGTATGTAGTGTATCGTCGGTTTCGTTGCTATACTCAACGACATTTGTGGTACGCATACTTACTTACATTGACAATATGTGATATTATGTGTTGCTGAGATATGATGTACAGGATCGTCGTGAATGAATGGCCGGGGTTTTTATGTGAGATGAGAGTTTTTCTTTTCATTCATGTAAAATTAATTGTATGTAATATTCTTTTATTGGGGTACTTCTGGTTTGAGGATGATGTCACCAATGTTGTATATTATTTTTTCCGCATTAGGATAGACCCAAGGAAGGGAGCACAAGTGACCGGGTTCTAGGGTTCAGTGGGCGGTCATCTCGAGGAGTCGAGACCGGGTCTCCTAAACTTTAGAATTGGTAGGGTCACTTGCCGCTCTCGTAGGGGTCTAGGTGTGTGGGCTTGGCTATTCTTCGCGACCATGGAATCTGTATTTTTCATTGTTGGCTAAATACAAAATACGGACCTCCTAGAATATCCTATATTTTCATATATGTGCTTCTGCTGTTGATATTCTGTGATGTGATCACTTTATATGTTGAGACGAATGGTGTATTATATATATGATATATAATAAACGTTGCTTATTTTTTGCATCCGCGCTAGTCCCACCCCGCTGTGTCGTTAGTTAAGTAACCTAACGGTACATAACAGGACATTGTGGCGAATGCGGATGGCATAAGCGTACGTTCTATTTTCGTTTCTTTTCTGTAATGGCTTAAGGACTTAAATGACGGGACTACAATAATGAGATTAATGTAAACAAAAAGGAACCTAAAAAGATGTTGTAGAATCGGATTTGAAACATACTCGGCTTTTTATGAAAAAGCAAGTTTTCAAATTGCGGAGCTTAAGCCACTCCTTTTTAAACCATTGGATTCTACAACGATATCAAGTTCAAAGCGTTAAAGGTTTTCTTAAAAACTATTCGCAGCCCTTCGTCATTTTAGGAAGTACAGTACTTAGTATTCGTGTTGCGTATTTTGACTATAGTTAAGGCGTAGTGTACGGTAGCTAAGTGACGTCTTCCTACACCGCATATGATGCGATTAGTTAGGACTTTCATATGATTATGTTGACTATAGTTAAGGGTCATATGTATGGGTCTAGTTAATCACGAAATGACGGGAAGAACTTGACTAGTGCTTATGATATGTTGACTATAGTTAAGGTCATGAGTGCTAAGGCTAAAAACCATATCGGGAGTTTCAAGTGTTGAAATTTGCAATGAGGTTGCATACCTTCTATGTGATAGTAGGATCCCGATCCCACTGTGAGCAAAAGTTGCTCCCGGGAGAGTTTTGCACTTTAAAATAAGCTAACCCATTAGGTGTCTAGAAAGGTGTCAACGAGGCTACGCCTCTGGGAAAATGAGGTTTATTTTAATTAGGTCTGTGCGAAAGCACGGGGAACCTCCCTCAAAATACCGGCACTGGCCTGGCTAAACGGTTAGCGAAGTTGTAGAATGTAATTAATCCTGGCTAAATTTTCTTTTTAAGGTCTGAAGGAAAATTTGATAAAAGCAGTAGGAGATATCGATTAGATAAGATAAATAACCAATCTGATCTTTATAAGAGATTTCGCTGAGTGTATTCTTTTTTCTCTCCTAATGGCAGATAACCATGACTGGACTTAAGCTACTATTAGAAAAAAATAAGCTAAATGGTCCAAACTATAATGATTGGCTGAGGAACATTAACATTGCTCTCACATATGATAAAGTATCATATGTCCTCACTGCCTCAGCCCCATCCAGCCCAGGCCCTGAATCTTTTATTGCGGATAGGGAGATCCGCAAAACATGGGATATTGACTGTGCTATAGCCAAATGCCTCGCTCTTGCATCGATGGACAATACACATCAAAAGCAGCACGAGCAAATGGATGTTCAATCCATCTTTCTCCATACAAAAGAGTTGTATGGGGAGCAATCTCGTATCCTACGATACGAAGCGTCTCGAAAGCTGTTTTAGATGCGGATGGCTCTTGGCATACAAGTAGGTGATCATGTTTTGAAGATGATAGCTCTTATTGAAGAGCTTGAGGGCCTCGGATGGACAATGGAGAACGAACAATATACTGATATTGTTCTACAGTCTCTTCCCTCTGCCTTTGCTCCTCTCATAGTGAACTTCAACATGCATAACATGGAAAAGTCACTACCCGAACTTCTCAATATGTTGAGAAATATGGAGAGCACGCTTAAAGTGAAGTCTCCCTCTCTGATTGTCGGACAATCTTCCTATTCCGTCCCAAAAGCCAAGGCCAAGAGAAGGAATAAGAAGAAATCCACCAAACCGAGAGGTGGAATCAAGAAGGCACAAGGAAGAGATAAATCCAAGGTTGACAAGCCGGGAAAAGGAGAATGTTTCTATTGCAAGAAGACGGGGCATTGCAAGCGGAATTGTGTCGTGTATATTGCTAATCTAAAAAAAAAGAACCATGGTGATGCTTCTGCTTCAGGTGTGTTTGTGACTGAAAACAGTTTTTCTATAAACTCTGCTTCCTGGCCATAGATACCGGTTCGGGTTCTCATATCTGCAATTCTGTGCAGGGCTTGAGAAATAGAAGAGTTTTGAAGACCGGTGATCACACTCTCCGAGTTGGAAATGGTTCCGATGTACATGCAGTTTCAGTGGGAGAGTATCACCTAGGGTTGCCGTCGGGTTGTATATTGGTTTTGAACCTATGTTATTTTGTACCTAGCATGCTTTGTAATATAATATCCGTTTCTTTGTTAGACAATGAAGGATATCATTTTGTATTGCAGCATAATGTTATGAACATTAAACTAAATCAAGAGTTGATTGGTTCTGGTATACTTAATAACGGGATATAGGTCCTAAATCAACACACAGTTTTCAACATACAACACACAAATAAAAGAAAATTTTCAGATATAAATGAAGCTTTTCTTTGGCATTATAGACTTGGTCATATTTATGAAACAAGACTAAACAAGCTTCATAAAGATGGATATTTAAATCCTTTTGAGTATAAATCTTATGCGACTTGTCAGTCTTGTATCAAAGAGAAAATGACTAAAACTCTATTTACTGGACACGGAGAAAGAGCTACAGAGCTCTTGGGCCTCATACATAGTGATGTATATGGGCCAATGTATACACATGCGAGAGGCGGTTTTTCTTACTTCATAAATTTTACTGATGATTTCTCGACATTCGGTCATGTGTTTTTATTAAAGCATAAGTCTGAAGCTTTCGAGAAATTCAAAAAGTACAAACTCGAAGTAGAAAAACAAACTGGAATGAGCATCAAAATACTTCGATCAGATCGAGGTGGGGAGTATCTTAGTACAGAGTTTTCGAACTTCCTAAAAGAGAATGGGATTCTCTCTCAGCTCACTCCCCCTTACACACCACAGCACAACGGTGTGTCAGAGCGGCGGAATTGTACCCTATTAGATATGGTACGATCAATGATGAGTGATGCTGAGTTACCTCTCTCCTTTTGGGGGCATGCATTAGAGACTGCAGCTTTTCTGTTGAACAAAGTTCTAACCAAGACCGTGTCTATTACTCCATATGAGATATGGTATGGGAAGAGACCATCTCTTAAACGAGTTAAAATTTGGGGTTGTCCGGCTGTTGTTAAAAAGCAGAATCCAGACAAACTCGAGTCACGATCAGTCAAGTGTATAATTGTGGGATATCCGAAACATTCGTTTGGGTATCTTTTCTATCACAAGGAGGAACAAAAGGTGTTTGTTTCTCAGTATGCCACATTTTTAGAAAAAGAGATTTTTCCAAATAATACTGATTGTAATGTGGTAGATCTAGAAGAGGTTCTAGAGACTCAAGTTACAAATGACGACTTGGTTGAACCTGATGTTGCAACAGAAACTTATGAACCTCAGCCACTCCGTAGATCTAGTAGGACTTCTCGTCCACCAGAGAGATACTACGGTTTTCTCATTGATGGTGATGGAGAAGACTGCATCATGGATGATGATGACCCTTCCAGTTTTCAGCAAGCTATCACGAGTGGTGACTCTGTGAAGTGGATGGATACCATGAGATCCGAAATGGAGTCTATGTACACCAACAAAGTATGGACTTTGGATGTTGTACCCTCGGGGGTAAAACCTGTAGGGTGCAAATGGATCTTTAAAAGAAAGATCGGTGTAGATGGGCAGGTGGAGACCTATAAGGAAAGGCATGTGGCGAAAGGATTTCGTCAAAGACCAGGACTGGACTATGACGAAACCTTTCTCCTGTAGCCATGCTTAAATCCATTTGGATCCTACGTGCTATTGCTGCTCACTACGACTATGAAATCTGGCAGATGGACGTTAAAACTGCTTTTCAAAATTGTGATTTAGAAGAATGCGTTTATATGGATCAGCCAGAGGGCTTCATTGATAGTGGGAGTAGCGGGAAAGCATGTAGATTGCTTAAATCCATTTATGGATTAAAGCAGGCATCACGGAGTTGGAACATCTGTTTTGATAATGTTATCAAAGAGTTTGATGTCGTCAAAAATCCAGATGAACCTTAAGTTTATAAGAAGATTGTAGGAAGTACTGTCACATTCCTCGTATTGTACGTGGATGACATTCTTCTGATAGGAAACGATGTTCCTATGCTACAATCGGTCAAATTGTTCTTATCATAAAGGTTCTCCATGAAGGACCTGGGTGATGCATCGTACATATTGGGCATGAAGATCTATAGGGATAGATCTAAAAGGTTGTTGGGATTGTCCCAAACCAGGTACATTAACACCATCCTAAAGAGGTTTAGTATGGAAGACTCCAAGCGGGGTGACTTACCCGCTAGTCGTGGAGTCACTCTCTCTAAGGACTTTTGCCCAACCATTATTGATACAATACCATTGTATTGTGATAATAATGGGGCTATGGCGTTAGCCAAAGAGCCCAGATCCCATCAGCGATCCTGACACAACCTCAGGCGATATCATCTGATCCAGGAGATAGTTGATCGCCACGAGATCGAGATTCGGAGAGTAGATACAAAGAATAACACCGTGGATCCACTCACCAAGGCCCTCTCCCTGTCGAAGCATGAGAGACTTTTTGAGATGTTGGGTATGAGATACGCTAATAATTGGCCTTAATGAAAGTGGGAGATTGTTGGATATATATATGCCCTAGAAGCCATTATATGATAGTGGATGTATCGGTATGTGTGTTAGTTTTATGCCCTAGAGGCCATTACTGTATCATAATAGTTTGTATATTACTTAATGGAAGCTTGTGATATTCACAGTTGTAATGACAATCTTGCTAAAAATGGTAGTATGCTACTTGGTTTGTGTCTACTTTAATATGTGCATATGTTTCTTTTAACGTATCGCTTATACATATTAGTAAAGCCCTTAGGATCTTTGCTTGATTACCAGCGTTGTGATGGCAGTCACACTAGTGGGGGCTTGGCAGTCTATAAGCAACATCCTATACAGGTCCCTGGTCGTAGGATTATCGAGACAGGGCATCGATACTCCAGAGTAGACTGGTGTATACGCTTCTCATCCCAGCATAGGGAGATGGTCTGTCCCACATCCATCAGTACGTCGTACTGGAGATAATATGCAGGTGCTCGTTAGGATACGGGTACTCCGGACAAGACTCGCCTGGAACTGCAGGTTGGATTTATACCCATCGTCAGATAGCAGTTCCCAGGTGACATGAGTACAGCTTAGTCCGGCGACTTGATACTGCTGCTTCGCCTCGGGTGTGTTCCTACTGTACTTAGATTACTACCCTACAACGGATTAAAGGAGTCATGCAAACAGGTAGTAGTTGGGTGCAGTCCCGAAGCACTTGGAGGCAGTGGCGGTTAGACAGGATTCGTCTCTCCCGGTATTGGGGGTTGATATCGCGCTGTGTATGGAGAGCCATTACGCAATGTCCCTGGCCAGGGCAAGCGAGATTTACTGGTAGCTTCCAGTAGTTTCTCAAGGTGTAATGGGCTTCACTCCGACACGACTTATACCGCTATTAGGGGTCTGACGTTTACCGCCCCCTAGGCCCGATATGGAGAGCCAATTACATCCATGAGATTAGAAAAATTTAAGAAAACTAAGAAAATTAGAAGTTTTCTTATACGAAGTTGTAATAAGTAGTTATGAGCCGTTGTCCCAAGGGTTAGTAAGATGAAGTACGTCACTAATCTGAGGATAAAAATAAGTCTGAAAAATAGTTTCTATTCTGGAAGCCAAACATTTTGAACGTTGATACCTTGCTATTTGCACTTACACACGTCTTGAAGCCTGGGATAGTAGAGGATACCTTGAAATGCTCTTGTCTTAAAGCCGATGTATGAAGGAAATAAAAAGAAAAAATGAATAAAAAAATATAAAGTGGTGAGAAAAATGGACACTGGTTTTGTTATCACCGAGGGCAATAAAAATGTATAGCGAGATGCTTCTTCACCTATTGCCCTAAGGCTAACTGGTCTGGGAGTCACTGCTATGCCTAAGGTGGTGCAAGACGAGGAAAATACACCAAGTAAGCAAGCACAGGAGTAATCGGTCGGTTAGTACCTCAAGAAGTATTAACGGTCGCATGAAAGTGTGTGAGCAATATCATCTAAATATTCATTAATTAAAAAGTACTGAGGCTGATGGGCAAGAGTATGATAGCTAGAATTGAATTCTCCGGGTGTAGGGATGTCCTTTACACACACGCAGGGTGATATGATCGATGTTTGGAAGAAAGATAGGAATGAAGAATAAGACGATGTTTTATTGAGGGAGGACGTGATTTCTAACATCTTTTCATGACCATTAAGATAGGGCTCATGACAACCGAAAAGCTAGCTTAGTTGGAAACCCTAATTTTCAAGGCTTTTCTTCTACGATTCTTTTCTTTAAATGTAATATTCATGATCTTTTCTTTTATTATTGGATTTTGTGGGTGTAATCCGCTGAAAACCCTCAGGAGACAACACTCCTCCTACTAGGGACACCTAGAGATTTAAAGGCTTGTTGCACATGCTCAGTGCAATCGTGTTGCCTACGAAAGTGTGCTAGTTAGTTTTTTCTCTTTATTTATTTTCTCCTTCTCTTTTTAATAAAACATTCGCTCGAGACGATCGAAATTAAGTTTGGGGGAATTTGATTAGTCGAAAATATTGCATCTTTTAGCCGGCAATTTCCTCATCATTTGCATTCATATAGAAGTGTTCAGCATTCATATTTCACATATTAGCAAATCAGTCTTAAAATATCAGATTACATGTGTTAGACCTTAAAACCGGCATTTCTAGGGAAATTGACTGCATTTCATAGCATGGCATCATTTCTATATATTGCAACCCGTGTTTCGAAGTCCGTGCAGGAAAATCAGAAGCTTGCTCAAATTTACACTGCTAAAAGATACGCCAACTCATGGATTTGGAATCTGGTATTGTTCTAAGAAGCATGCTGAGATTTAACATATCCGAAAATACATCAAAATACAGCAGAAGACAACACCAGAAAGATGAAGCCCCAAGGAGCCAATGTGGCCGCGGAACCGCGGCCTAAGCCGGCTTGCGCCTCGGTTCCGCGGCCGTCTTGCCAAGTCATCCATCAAATTTTGGTGCACAATGTCTATCTCAGCTCCCACACTTCAGCAAGACATGTCAGTTTCCAGAAGACTCAAGAGACTTCTGCCAGATCAGCAAGCTTTGGGATCAACACTAAACTAGCCTTGTATTCTAGAAACTTCTCCCTAAACCCTAGCTTAAACCCTAAGCTAAGCCTAACTAACTACTTCTAGAAGTCTTTCAACAAACTTTTGGAGGGAACTTCTATTTCAAACTCAAGGCCTAGGGTTTGGGAGATCTATAAATAAGACCCTAGACTCACTTGCAAAAGGGATCCAATTATTGAATTCATTATATTCATTAATTGAAATCAATAGACCCATTCACTCTCTTTCTTCATCTTCTTCTTCCACAAGTCTAGTGACAAGGCTTATGTGAAACCCTAACCCTAATTCCAATCAAAAGCCAAGATCCCGAGTACCCTATCAAGCAAGAAGCCTTGCAACCTTTTAGGAGCCGAGCCGTTCTTCAACAGAGCAAGTGGTCCTAGCCGACCCGCGACTCACGGAGCCGAGCGAAGCCAATTCAACAATTAAGTTCTTCCTCTTGTAATTCTTGAGCGACTGTAATCAAATTGTTGATATAAATAAAAGGTGATATTCTTTTATATTGTTTTCTTTAAATTCTTGCATCATGATTAATCTAAATTTCTAGTTGTAATTCTTGTTGTGATGTTTGAGTAATACTCCGCTCGTCGAGGAGTCGAGACGAGCAATAGAATGATGAAGTAATATATCTTAAATCGATTCATGAGCCCTACGATATTTGTAAACCCTAGCAAGTTCAAGAATCAACGACCCAATTCGTTGCGATGCTTTCTTGATTGATATCGCTCGAAATTGGGGAGTTACGATCGTTTCTTGAAATTGCTAGAGGCTAGAATATGAATGATATCGACGAAAGATCAAGGGTTAAACGATGAAACCCTAGTTTCACGAGAAGGCTCTAACTCTCGTCAATCATCATCGATCTAGTATCAATTCTTCGATGGACAAGAACACGATATCTTGAGATTACATCACGTCTATAGATCCGATCGATTCCCACGAGCCTCATTTAGATTCTTGACATTTGGTTGGAAATATCATCGAAACCCGATTCTCGATTGTTTATCAGTTTCTTGATTCTTGATTAGATTAGTGACACCTGAATCAATCGATAAAATCTTGAATCATGTTTTCCTTTCTTTTCGATTAACTTTTCAATTCAAACAAATCAAATATAAAAACGAATCGCGCAATCCCTATGGACAATCCGCACTCGCTTACGATCTACAACTGACACCGTAATTGATTGCGGTCAAATATAATTCTTTGGTTATGAATTTTATTCAATTTTTTAAATACCGACACAAAGAAACTCTTATCAATCAAATGGCGCCGTTGCCGGGGATCATTTGATTTGATTTACACAACACAAGAATTTTATCAAACAATCAAATGGCGCCGTTGCCGGGGATCATTTGATTTGATTTACACAACACAAGAATTTTATCAAACAATCAAATGGCGCCGTTGCCGGGGATTACACGCTAATTCGTTTCATATTATAGTTTGAATTGAAAGATTTATTCCATTGTGATTTTTGAGATCAAAATTCGTGCAAACCCTAAACGATTTGTTGCGGTTCATTGCAAGGAAATCTGGAGCTGTTTGGCAATTGAAGAAATTTTTTTGAAAATACCAGAGAGCTGAGGGAGTCTACAGAAGCTCCCTGGTGAAATTTGGTGCAGTGTTCCCTTCAAACGACCGCGGAAGGGCGGCATTAGCCAGCATATGCAGCGGAACCGCGGCATTCTTGAGGGATCACTGTGAAAATTTTCTCTCAGGTACTTTCTCACCTTCTTCTCTCTCCTCTTTTTAGTTACAACTAATAATTTTCTACAAGATTCTTTGCAAATAATCGTAGCTCGCAAATTGCAAAATTAAATTAGTGCGTGATTTTGTTTCTTGGTTGTTTGCATTCAAATTACGGATATTAAGGGGCACGGCCAAATCCAAATTAGGTGGGGAGTTCATTACCCTTCCTAGGCCCCGAAAATCGAAAAACTTGCATCCGCACTGACCCACATTAACTAAAAAATATCTAGAGATGACTCTAAGGACCGTCGCGCTCACTTAGGACAGAAGAAGGCCGTGGGTAATGTTGGAGATAGTGCCCTCATAGTCAATTATTGGATCGCAGGTACGTGATTGCAATGATTGCGGAGGACCTATACCGGTATAACAGTCTTACTCGAGATGATAGTATGCTATCTGGTTTGCCTTTATCAGTCGTGTACATGTTCAGGTGACTGATTACATGTTACACTTTGATAGAGCCCTTAGGATCTTGCTTTACCACCAACAGTATGATGGCGATCATATGTTAGTGTTTATGCCCTAGAAGGCCATTACTGTATCATACTAGCTTGTATATTACTTAATGGAAGCTTGGGATATTCACATGTATATAACAGTCTTGCTAAACATGGTAGTATGCTACTTGGTTTTTTCTATCTTAATATGTGAGTATACGTATTGATAGAGCTCTTAGGATCTTGCTTGTCTACCAGCGTTGTGATGGCAGTCACACTAGTGGGGGCTGGGTAGTCTACAAGCACATCCTTATTCAGGTCCCTGGTCGTTGGATTATCGAGACAGAGCATCGATACTCCGGAGTAGACTAGTGTGTACGCTTCTCATCCCAGTTGGGGAGATGGTCTGTCCCACAGCCGTCAGTACGTCGTACTAGAGATAGTATACAGGTGCTCGTTAGGTTACGGGTACACCGGACAGGACTCACAGGGAACTGTTGGTTGGTTTGATACCAGTCGTCAGTAAACAGTTCCCAGGTGACATGAGTACAGCGTAGTCCGCAGACTTGACACTGCTACTTCGCCTCGAGTGTGTCCCACTGTTCTTAGATTGCTACCCTACCACGGCTCAAAGGAGTCGTGCAAACAGGTAGCAGTTGGGTGCAGTCCCGAGCACTTGGAGGCAGTGGCGGTTAGACAGGATTCGTCCCTCCCGGTATTGGGAGTAGATATCGTGCTGTGTCAGAGAGCCATTACGCAAAGTCCCTGGCCAGGGCAAGCGAGATTTGCTGGTAGGTTCCAGCAGTTTCTCAGGGTGTAATGGGCTTCACTCCGACACGACTTATACCGCTATTAGGGGACTGACGCTTGCCGCCCCCCTAGGCCCGATATGCGATAGTCATGGACGAACGGACCGGACTGTATGGAGATTGTCACATCAGACTCAGTAGGAGTTCGGATGGGTTTACTCATCGGCCTTCTTATCGACAACTACCTGGGGACCGTTACGTACAGCTAGTGCCGCTTGCGGTCTGTGGTTAAACCCACTGCCAGCGTAGTAGTCGAGTCTCTAGAGTCCCACATAGAGAGTTTCCTACTCCAGGCGAAACGATATAGAGGTTGCATGGTTTTGCGACAAAGGGTTCGGACGCATACGTGCGTTTACGCGCGTACGACTTTCGGACAGATTTTACCAGTCGGCTTTGGTTTAAGCCAGTTACTGGTATCCGGTTATTGGATTTTTACAGTCTAAAGTTTTTCCGTATTTTTGCGGATCGGAGGGGAGTTCTCGTAATTACTCGAGAAGCTTCTAGAAGTGGTGACTAAGGAGGTTTAGGTGTCATTTGCATTAAATGAGTTTAGTGAGTCATGAGGGTGATTCATGCATATCATTAATGCATGATAAATGCTTAATGAGTCATGGTTATGAATCACCACTAGATATTTATGAAACTTCATTATTCATCATTTTAGTTTTCTTTTATGAATGAATATTAAAGGTTCATATATATTATGATAGATTTACTATTCTCATTACAATCATTCTCACCTTCTCTCTCCTCAAGCTCTCTCTCTTCAAAAGACTAATCCTCACCCTCATGTGTTGAGATCTAGGATTAGTAAGACTAATCAATCCATAACCATCTCTATATTACACCTAGCTTCTTTGATTAGCAATCAAAGTTGGTTAGTTACCTCAAGTTAGAGGTTTAGCTTGGAGTTTCGCTCTCGGGTGGATCGTCTACTACCTAGAGAAGGCCGAGGAGAACCAAGGAGGACATAAAGAAGAAGGACCGGTTCATTAGGTATAATCCCTAATCTCTTATGTAAAGAAACTCATAGAATACGGTTATTTAGAGTTTAGCTTCGATTCTAGCGGTTAGTCGATGTTCGTTGTTTAAACTTGATAAGTTTTTGTAAATTCCGCCTCCCCATAAGTACTGGGGTGTACTACATCGACTTACAGTGGTATCAGAGCCTCGCTAAACACTAAATAACTTAATCGCAAATTTGTACGAATTTCGAACGAAAAAACCAACCCGGAAAACCCTAATTCTGTATAGTTTCTGTCGAACTGAAAATGAAGTCCTAAAATTTTTCTGGAGTGTTCAGAGAGCTAGAAAGGGGTCCAGGAGAACACCCAAGAAATTCGAGCCCATGAATCGGCAACTCGGCCGCGGAACCGCGGCGGATCGGTGGGATCTGCCGCGCTTCCGCGGCGCTTTGGCCGACTCATGGACTCGTCTTTCTTGTGTGGGTCCCCTGTGACATTTGGGGTTTTCTGGAATGTTTAATTATTGCTCAGGTTACTGTTTAACAGAGCAGATTTTGGAGCAATTTTGAAGTTGTTTATTCGATCGAAAAATACAGTATTTGCGTATTGGATTATATCTGTGATTGTTTGATGTGTTCGTAAACCTCCCCCAACTGCTAGTATGTCGGTTGGCAGGGGGTTGCACATTTCTGAAATGGTTATATCTGTTTGTGCATATAAACTGTATTGGACTGTTGTGGTGTATAGCCGGGGTTAGCAAAGGGTTATTGTTTAATTCATTTGTTGTAAATGTAATTTGTTGTAATATTATTTTCGCGGGGCACTTCCAGGTTGCGGTTGTAGCCACCGTTGTATTATTTCATTTTACTGTTTTTGCTCCTAGGACTGACCCAAGGTGGGGTACACAGACTGCCGGGTGGGTAGTTTGCCGTACCCGTAGGGGTCGAGGGTGGGGTAAACGGCTATTCATCACAACTGTGTAATCTGTCTTTTCTTGCAGGCTCAAAAGAAATACAGATTGCTTGCAAATCCAATATTGTTTATCTGTGTTCTGGAATGAATATCATTGCGTCAGACGAATGTAAAATATCTATATTTATTATAGCTATTTAGACGTCACTTATGTTTTACACCCGCGCTAGCCCAGCCCCCGCTCTGTCGTTAGTTAAGTAACCTAACGGGTGATGACGGGACCCCGTGGCGAATGCGGATGGCATAAGAGGACGTTATATTTTCGTTGTTTTCTGCAATGGTAGGTTAATGATGGGACGCATTATCTGTAATGCAAAGTAAAACAAACCAAAGTTTAAATCGTTGGAACAATTTAAAAGAAACCACTCGGTTGATTTTAAAACAGATATTTTTAAATGCGGAGCTTTAACCACTCCTTTTAAAAGCTATCAGGTTCCTTCGGTTATATCAAGTTCACTACGTTCACGGTTTCGCCAAAACCAGTCGTAGCCCTCCGTCATTTCATTTGGTTATTCAGTAGTATTCAAGCTATGCATTTTGGCCAAAGTCAAGGCATAGTGTTTGGTAGCTACTGGGTTTTCATTTGTTGCATAAGATAGATGAGTTGGTTTGGGACAGTCGTATTACCATTTGACCAAAGTCAGGGGTATATACGGATGGGTTCAAATTGACAAGATAATGACGGGTAGAACTTGACATGTGACTTATGACATTTTGACCAAAGCCAAGGTCATAAGAGCATGGGGCAAAAACTTATATCGGGAATTTCTAAAGAAACTGAAATTTGCAAAGAGATGCATACCATTTGGAGTTTGATGAATGTTGGTAGGATTCCTTCAACATTATCATACGATGATATTTGGATCCCGATCCTACTGTGAGTATATGCTACTTATCAGGATATTCGTCGCTTAACGATCAATGCTATAAACCTAGTAGGTGTCCAGAAAAGTGTCAGCGGGGTTACGCCCCCAGAGAAAAGAGGTTCTTTAATTAAGGAACTTCGCGAAAGCGTTGGAAAACCTCCCTCGAAGTATCGACACCGGCCTGGCTGAACGGTTAAGCAAGTATTGTACGGTGAGAATAGTCTTGGCTAATTCTTCTTTTATGGTTTGAGGAAGGATTTGAGAAACAGTGGGAGCCATCCAGTTTAGATAAACTAAAAACCACTCTAAACTTGCAAGAGCATCATGCTAAAGAGTTTTCTTCTCTCTCTCCTAATTGCAGCGACCCTGAAAATGACTGGACTTAAGTTACTTTTAGAGAAAAATATACTGACAGGGCCAAACTATAAAGATTGGCTGCGGAATGTCAAGATGGCTTTGACCTATGACAAACTGGGGTACGTCCTCACCGCTACAGCACCTGCTGTCCTTGGTCCCAAATCCAGCAATGCGGATAAGGAAATCCGTAAAACCTGGGATTTAGATTGCGCGAGAGCCAAGTGCATCGTGCTTGCCTCGATGAACAATGAACATCAGAGGAGGCACGAGGATATGTCCCTAGATGGCATATTTCTCCATACAAAGGAACTTTATGGAGAGCAATCTCGTATAGCAAGATACGAGACCTCTAAGAAACTGTTTCGAGCGAGGTTGGCTGTCGGGTCATCGGTAGGTGAACATGTCCTACAGATGATCGGCTATATTGAAGAGCTCGCGGACCTTGGGACGACTTTGGATAATGAGCTCTATACAGACCTCATTCTCCAGTCCCTTCCTCCCACCTACGCCCAGTTTATCCTCAACTTCAATCTTCAAGGAAAAGAAGTTGAACTTGCGGAACTCCTAAACATGTTAAGGAGTGCAGAGGGCACCTTGCAGAAGGCAAGGGAAACACCCGCTATGTTTGTTGGCGGTTCATCTTCTTCCGGGTCCAAGGCTAGGGCCAAAGGAAGGAAGAAGAAGGCCGCACCCAGACCTAGAGGAGGTGTTAGTAAGGTGGGAAAGAAGGGAAAGAAAAAGTTTACAGCACCGGTAGTTGGCCTGGATGAGTGCTTCCATTGTCACAGGAAAGGGCACTGGAAGAAGGATTGCAAGGCGTGGAACGCCAAGAACCAGGAACCGAAGCAAGCTGTGGCTTCGACTTCAGGTGTGTTTGTAATTGAGAATTGTCTGTCGATCAACTCTACTTCCTGGGTATTGGATACCGGGTCAGGATCTCATATTTGCAATTCATTGCAGGCACTGAGAAACCGTAGAGTGCTAAAGGAAGGTGATATGATCCTCAGGGTTGCTAACGGAGCTAGCGTGGGAGCTGCGTCCGTCGGGGATTATCACCTAGGATTGACGAGTGGACACATTTTGGTTTTACATAACTGTTATTTTGTACCCAGCTTAACGTGTAATATCATATCAGTTTCCTTGTTATCAAATAAAGGTTATGATTTCACGTTTGTAAGAGATGTTGTTAACATCCACCTTAATCATGGTTTGATTGGGTCCGGTACTCTAAATAACGGCATATATGTGTTAAACCAACTCCAAATTTTCAATGTCCAGAACACACTAAAAAGAAAGTCTCCAGATTTAAATAAAGCTTTCTTATGGCATTGTAGACTGGGTCACATCAATGAGAGAAGGTTGACTAAGTTGCATAGAGAAGGATATTTGGACACGTTCGAATATCAAACTTATGACACTTGTCAATCTTGTCTCAAAGGAAAGATGACAAAGACTCCATTCACTGGACAAGGAGTAAGAGCGAGCGAGCTCTTAGGACTCATACATAGTGATGTATGCGGTCCAATGTCTACACATGCGAGAGGTGGTTTTTCCTATTTCATTACTTTCACGGATGATTACTCAAGATACGGATTCATTTATCTGATGAAACATAAATCCGAGGCTTTTGAGAAATTCCAAGAGTATAAGAATGAAGTAGAAAACCAAACCGGCAAAAGTATAAAGACACTTAGATCTGATCGAGGTGGAGAATACTTGAGTGCCGAGTTCCTAGGTTACCTAAAAGAGAAAGGAATTCTCTCTCAGCTTACTCCTCCATACACTCCACAGCATAACGGTGTATCGGAGAGAAGGAATCGAACCCTATTGGATATGGTACGATCCATGATGAGTAATGCTGAGTTACCGCGATCTTTCTGGGGTTATGCGCTTGAATCAGCGGCATATCTTCTGAACAGAGCTCCTACCAAGACTGTGCCTACCACTCCATATCAGATGTGGACTGGGAAGAAACCCCATCTTCAGCATATGAAGATTTGGGGATGTCCAGCTTTTGTTAAAAAGCAGCATGTGGACAAGCTCGAGGCACGATCAGTAAAATGTATGTTTGTGGGATATCCAAAGAACTCCAAGGGATATTATTTCTATTACGCAGAGGAACAAAAGGTTTTTGTTTCTCGTAATGCCCATTTTCTGGAAAATCAGTTTTTAGAAAAGGAAATAAGTGGGAGCGAAATAGAACTGGAAGAAATTCCAGAACCACAAACTGCTACTGAAAGTTTGGTAGAACCAGAGGTTCAAGAAGAACAGAACATTCCCGCACCCCTCCGCAGGAGTAGTAGGCCGTCTCGTCCGCCTGAGAGATACTACGGTTTTCTCATAGACGGGGATAGAGAGGATTGCATCATAGATGATGATGAACCTACTGACTTCCAGCAGGCCATCCAGAGCGGCGACTCGGTACGATGGCTAGATGCAATGCGGACCGAGATGGAGTCCATGTACACCAACAAAGTATGGACTTTGGACTTTGCTCCAGATGGGGTAAAACCCATAGGATGCAAATGGATCTTCAAGAAAAAGATTGGTGTAGATGGACAGGTGGAAACCTATAAGGCTAGACTTGTTGCAAAGGGTTTTCGTCAAAGACCTGGTTTGGACTATGACGAAACTTTTTCTCCAGTGGCTATGCTCAAATCCATTCGGGTCCTTCTTGCTATTGCTGCCTTCCATGATTATGAAATCTGGCAGATGGACGTAAAGACGGCTTTTCTGAATGGAAATTTAGAAGAGAGCGTCTATATGGATCAGCCAGAGGGTTTCAATCAGAGTGGGAGCAGCGGGAAAGTATGCAAGCTGCTTAAATCCATTTACGGACTAAAGCAGGCATCGCGGAGTTGGAACATCTGTTTTGATGAGACAGTCAAAGAATATGACTTTATCAAAAATCCAGATGAACCGTGCATATATAGTAAAGTTGTGGCCAGAAGTGTCGTATTCCTCGTCTTGTACGTGGATGACATTCTATTGATAGGAAATGACATTCCTATGCTACAATCTGTCAAAGGATTCTTGTCACACAGGTTCTCCATGAAAGACCTGGGTGATGCCTCTTACATTCTGGGGATCCGGATCTATCGTGATAGATCCAAGAGGATGTTGGGACTTTCGCAGTCCAGGTATATCGACACTGTACTGAAAAGATTCAGTATGGAAGATTCTAAGCGCGGTAATCTACCGGCTTGTCACGGAATCACCCTCTCCAAAGAGATGTCTCCCAAGACTGATTTGGAAAGGGAACGCATGTCTATTATACCCTACGCTTCTGCGGTAGGCTCTATAATGTATGCGATGTTGTGTACCAGACCAGATGTAGCTTACGCACTAAGCGTGGTAAGCCGGTATCAGTCAGACCCAGGGGAGAAACACTGGATAGCAGTAAAGAACATTCTCAAGTACCTGAGGAGGACTAAGGAGATGTTCTTGGTTTACGGCGGAAAAGACCTCAGGTTGGAGGCCTTTGCTGATTCCGGCTTCCAGAGTGATAAGGACGATTCCAAGTCCATGTCGGGTTATGTCTTTACCCTCAATGGAGGGGCGGTGTGCTGGAAGAGCTCCAAGCAGGACACCGTTGCTGACTCGACGATGGAAGCGGAGTATATAGCTGCTTGCGATGCCGCAAAAGAAGCAGTCTGGATGAAGAAGTTCCTAACAGAACTTCAGGTGGTTCCTACCATAGTTGATCCAATACCTCTGTATTGTGACAACAACGGAGCTATAGCTTTAGCGAAGGAACCAAGGTCCCATCAGAAGTCCAGACACATCTTGAGGCGGTATCACCTGATCAGGGAGATCATTGATCGTCAGGAGATCGAGGTTCGGAGAGTTGCTTCAGAAGAGAACATTGCTGATCCATTCACAAAGGCCCTTCCTCAGATTCAGTTCGAGAGGCTGCTCGAGATCATTGGTCTGCGATATGCCAGTACATGCCCTAGTGCAAGTGGGAGATTGTTAGTGTTTATGCCCTAGAAGGCCATTACTGTATCATACTAGCTTGTATATTACTTAATGGAAGCTTGGGATATTCACATGTATATAACAGTCTTGCTAAACATGGTAGTATGCTACTTGGTTTTTTCTATCTTAATATGTGAGTATACGTATTGATAGAGCTCTTAGGATCTTGCTTGTCTACCAGCGTTGTGATGGCAGTCACACTAGTGGGGGCTGGGTAGTCTACAAGCACATCCTTATTCAGGTCCCTGGTCGTTGGATTATCGAGACAGAGCATCGATACTCCGGAGTAGACTAGTGTGTACGCTTCTCATCCCAGTTGGGGAGATGGTCTGTCCCACAGCCGTCAGTACGTCGTACTAGAGATAGTATACAGGTGCTCGTTAGGTTACGGGTACACCGGACAGGACTCACAGGGAACTGTTGGTTGGTTTGATACCAGTCGTCAGTAAACAGTTCCCAGGTGACATGAGTACAGCGTAGTCCGCAGACTTGACACTGCTACTTCGCCTCGAGTGTGTCCCACTGTTCTTAGATTGCTACCCTACCACGGCTCAAAGGAGTCGTGCAAACAGGTAGCAGTTGGGTGCAGTCCCGAGCACTTGGAGGCAGTGGCGGTTAGACAGGATTCGTCCCTCCCGGTATTGGGAGTAGATATCGTGCTGTGTCAGAGAGCCATTACGCAAAGTCCCTGGCCAGGGCAAGCGAGATTTGCTGGTAGGTTCCAGCAGTTTCTCAGGGTGTAATGGGCTTCACTCCGACACGACTTATACCGCTATTAGGGGACTGACGCTTGCCGCCCCCCTAGGCCCGATATGCGATAGTCATGGACGAACGGACCGGACTGTATGGAGATTGTCACATCAGACTCAGTAGGAGTTCGGATGGGTTTACTCATCGGCCTTCTTATCGACAACTACCTGGGGACCGTTACGTACAGCTAGTGCCGCTTGCGGTCTGTGGTTAAACCCACTGCCAGCGTAGTAGTCGAGTCTCTAGAGTCCCACATAGAGAGTTTCCTACTCCAGGCGAAACGATATAGAGGTTGCATGGTTTTGCGACAAAGGGTTCGGACGCATACGTGCGTTTACGCGCGTACGACTTTCGGACAGATTTTACCAGTCGGCTTTGGTTTAAGCCAGTTACTGGTATCCGGTTATTGGATTTTTACAGTCTAAAGTTTTTCCGTATTTTTGCGGATCGGAGGGGCGTTCTCGTAATTACTCGAGAAGCTTCTAGAAGTGGTGACTAAGGAGGTTTAGGTGTCATTTGCATTAAATGAGTTTAGTGAGTCATGAGGGTGATTCATGCATATCATTAATGCATGATAAATGCTTAATGAGTCATGGTTATGAATCACCACTAGATATTTATGAAACTTCATTATTCATCATTTTAGTTTTCTTTTATGAATGAATATTAAAGGTTCATATATATTATGATAGATTTACTATTCTCATTACAATCATTCTCACCTTCTCTCTCCTCAAGCTCTCTCTCTTCAAAAGACTAATCCTCACCCTCATGTGTTGAGATCTAGGATTAGTAAGACTAATCAATCCATAACCATCTCTATATTACACCTAGCTTCTTTGATTAGCAATCAAAGTTGGTTAGTTACCTCAAGTTAGAGGTTTAGCTTGGAGTTTCGCTCTCGGGTGGATCGTCTACTACCTAGAGAAGGCCGAGGAGAACCAAGGAGGACATAAAGAAGAAGGACCGGTTCATTAGGTATAATCCCTAATCTCTTATGTAAAGAAACTCATAGAATACGGTTATTTAGAGTTTAGCTTCGATTCTAGCGGTTAGTCGATGTTCGTTGTTTAAACTTGATAAGTTTTTGTAAATTCCGCCTCCCCATAAGTACTGGGGTGTACTACATCGACTTACATCATATACGTGAGAGTTGGGTGGTTTATACGCATATCCTTAATTGTGGTCCCTAGTCGTGGGAGTTTCGAGACAGGGCATCGATACTCCGGAGTAGACTAGTGTATACAGTCGAGACCCCGACGAGGGGCGGTGGCCGGTCTCACAAGCCACTGGTGTCAGTTGGATCACCTAAGATGTATACAGGTGCTCATTGGGTTATGAGTACACCGGACAGGACTCGCCGGGAATCTGCTAGTTAGTATTATATCTATCGTCAGATAGCAGTTCCCTGGTGACATGTGTACAGGTTAGTTCATCGACCTGAGGTCGTCATTTGTCTCGTGTGAGTTCCCACTGTGCTTTGATTTCTACCCTACCACGGCTCAAAGGAGTCGTGCAAACAGGTAGTTTTTAGGTACAGTCCCGAGCCATATGGAGGCACGTGAGCGGATCGGCAGGGGATTCGTCTCTCCCGGTATTGGGGGCGAGATCGTGCTGTGTCTAGGAGAGCCATTACACAAAGCCCACGGCCGTGGCAGGAGATTTACTGGTAGGTACTCCAGTAGTATCTCAGGGTGTTATTGGGCTTCACTCCGACACGACTTATACTGCTCTTGGGGGTCTGACGTTACTAGCCCCCTAGGCAGATATGCGATACTCATAGACGAACGGACCGGACTGTATATACATTGTCACTGTTAGGCTCAGTAGGGTTTATGGATGAGTTCGCTCATCTGCCTCCCTTGAGGTCAGTCCATGGGCAGCCGTTACGCATTGCTAGTGCCGCTGACGGTTTGTGGTTAAACCCACTGCCAGGGTACTGACGAGTCATTAGAATCCCCCACAGACAGTTTCCCAAGTTCGGGCGAATCGTTGTAGAGGCCGTATGGATTTATGGCAGGGTTCGGAAAATGCACGTGCGTTTACGCACGTGTCGATTTTCGGACAGGTGATACTCGTCGGCTTTGGTTTAAGCCGGATCCGAGTATTGTATTGAGTAGATATAATATCTTTGTCTCAGTTGCATTTGTATTCGGTCGTAATACAAATGCGGGTATATTTATACAGTTTCGGGGTTATCCTGAAATTCGTTTCAGGATCACTTTTGGAAGTTGCCAGTTTCCAGTTTTCTATCAGCCGTCTTTTAACATTCGGTAAAAGACGGATTTATCTTTTCTTGGATTTGGGTGAGTCGTGCTTCTAGAAGCTTCTAGATTGGTGACTAGGTTCATGTATCTTTGGTTGCATTTATTGTAATGGTGACTAGGTTTAATAGTCATCATTTATGTATTAATTGTTCTTTGTGACTCATGCTTTTCTTTTGATGAGTTATGATAAGTATCATACCCTTGTAGTCACCTTCCTCTCTCCCTACACTCACCTCCCTCTTGATTATAAGTGGCCGGCCAACCTTGTGTGAGAGAGAGAGAGATTGATTTCATTTTGGTAGAAAAGACTATAGTTTTAGGGTGCATGGAAATTTCATAGTCTTTTTCATTCCATCACCCGATTCGAGTGGTAACTTCATTAACCGATCGTCCACGGACTTGGACGAAGTGAGACAAAGACATCTACTCATTCTCTACATCATTCTTGGTCTTCTCTTTTAGCAAACTTGACGACCGAGTTGCCTCAAGTCAGAGGCGGGAGCCCGTTTAAAGAATCGTCGATGTGGTGCCACCTCGACGAGGATATCGGAGATCGACGAGATCGGAGCAGCCGCAATGCAGCGTGGGATGATGGTTGAAGAACGAAGGACTCGGATCGTTCGGTATAACCTTTCTACACTCTTTACAGTTTGTTAGTTTAGTAATAATGGCAGAACCGGGTTATAGTATACGATAGCGCCAGTTTAAAAGTTTTAGTTCCGCATTTTGGCGTCTGTAGACGGCCGGGGCGCTAGCGTAGACTTACAGTGGTATCAGAGCCTCACCATTTTGCTATACTGACTTGTGCTAACGCGTTTAAAACATCGATCCGACCGGAAATCGAAAATTGCAAAATCCAAGCTTGACAGTTTCTGTTGATTTTAAATGGTCTCCAAAAATTTTTCTGCATGTCTTAAAAATCTGTGCAGGCTTTTCTAAGAACCACGACCAAATTTGGGCACGTGTCTCCACCAAAGCGCCGCGGAAACGCGGCCAAACCCATGGTTTGGCCGCGCATCCGCGGCCACGTGGTGAGCTCGTGCTCCCAAATTTGTACAGTGAGTTCTCTGATGGATTTTGGGGTTTTTGGTAAATATCGTTTTGGCCCAGATTTTGTTACTGTTCACCAGTAAGTCATGGGGCCCACTTTTTGATATTTTGTCGATCGAAATTTAAACATGTTAGTTTACAGTGCTTACATTATATCTCCGACCGGGAATGTCATTTGATCGGTAAACCGCGTCTGATTGCTATAGTTCTTTTAGACGGGTTTGCGAACGTGACATTCGCGTTGATGTTCTGTGTTGTGCTGTGATGTTGCGGATTTATCGTGGTGGATAGCAGTGTGCAATGGTAGTACAGTTTGTGTTTATTTGTACATTTGATATTGCGGGGCGAGCGTCCAACTTGTGGACAGCCGTCACTGCCTGTTGTATAATATTCTTTTAGGGCACGACCAGGTTGCGGTCGATGTACCTATTGTACTATTTTTCATTACTGTACTAGGTTTTGCCTCACGACGGAGTGCACGGATAGCCGGGTTCTGGGGGGCAACGGGTCCGCATCTCATGGCTTTGAGAGGCAGAGGGGTCCCACTCTAGAATTGACAGACTATTCGCCGCACTCGTAGGGGGTACAGGTTGACCCAAGGAGGGGTGCCCAAGATTACCGGATTCCGTGGAGTGCTGGGTGGTCCATTCATTATGCTGTAGGGGGCTGCCTCGCTTCAGGTTTTGGCGGGTAACTTGCCGCACCCGTAGGGGTCTAGGTTTCATTGCACAGGCTATCCACACGACAGGGGAACGTCGGGTTTCAGCAGCGGCTCTGTGAAACCCGGGGATCCCAGATATCTGTATTGTTCTGTGATGCTTATTACTTTTCTGTAATGTTGCATACTATCACGCCTGGAGCGATTATTGTATATTGGTTTATATACAATTAGATGTTGTATATGTTTTACACCCGCGCTAGTCCAGTCCCCGCTCTGTCGTTAGTTAAGTAACCTAACGAGTGATGACGGGACCCAGTGACGAATGCGGATGGCATATACGTACATTTTATTTTCGTTCTTTTCTGGTGTGATTAAATGATGGGACTGCGTTGATTCTGATCAATGCAAAGATAAAACAAACCTGTTTACAGTTGTTGGAACAAATTTAAAAAGTGTTATTGCAAAGACGTTTTCTTTTGTTATGCATAGCGGTATTCAGTGGAATATCCTGCACCTCATTCGACGGGGAAAGGGCCGATATCCCTTCACCGGGACTGACCCCTTGGGCAGAAGCGTGCGTCAGAGTAATAACTTCACTATAGTCGATTACAAGTTGCTTTGCATAGCGGTATTCAGTGGAATATCCTGCACCTCATTCCACGAGGAAAGAGCCGAGATCCCTTTACCGGGAGTGACCTCTTTAGCAAAAGGTTTTCGCCACTATATTTTAAAAAGCTATCAGGTTCCTTCAGCGATATCAAGTTCACTACGTTAAAGGTTTTTCGCCAAAAACCAGCCGTAGCCCTCTGTCACTTCTTTTGGGTATTCAGTAGTATTCAAGCCATGTATTTTGACAAACGCCAAGGCATAGTGTTTGGTAGCTACTGGGTATTCAATTGTTGCATTGATAGATGAGTTAGTTTGGGACAGTCGTTCTGCCATTTTGGCCAACGTCAAGGGCATGTGCGGGTGGGTTCAAATTGAAATGATAGTGACGGGTAGAACTTGGCATGTGACTTATGACATTTTGACCAACGCCAAGGTTATAAGAGCATGGGGCAAAAATCAAATCGGGAGTTTCTAAAGAAACTGAAACTTGCCAAGTATGCGCATACCTTCTGGAGTATGAGTAACGTGGATGCATTCCATCACGTTATCATGCGATGAGAGTTGGATCCCGATTCCCACTGATGAGTTGGTTTACTCTTCGGGTAATCCCGATTGATTCTTCTTTAGGTTTGGAGGAGATTTTGACAGGAACAGTGGGAGGTTTCCGGATTAGATAAAATGATGACCATTCTGATCTAGGTTAGAGTGCACGCGGAGTGTTTCTTTTCTCTCTCTCTTTGGCAGCGACCTTTGACCGACCCTAGACTATGACTCAGTGACCAAGTTGACCGAACCTTCTTAAAATACTGGCTTTTGGATTGTCTGAGTTGCATAAGTCATTGCCACTCCTTCTTTTACCCTTTGAATTTCTCAGAACACCCGTATTACTACGGATACCCACTTCCATTGGATAGATCCATCGTATGGTTATATACGAACTCGAAGGGACTTCTTCGAGGATGGATCCAGGTTCAGGAGAAATAGAATTGGTTTATTCAGTTGTCTTTTATTATCACCTTCTCTCAGGTTGCGAGAGCTCCTTGGTTTAGGAGAGTACACCTATTACGCTTATTGGATAGTCTTATTCCAAACCATAGGCTGGTGCCGAAAGGTAGGGAATGAAGAAAACCAATTAGCCTAAGTAGGGTGTGCAGAAGGTAATATGTAAAGACAAAATAAAGGGATTAGAAAGAAGGCAAAGTAAATTGCGACTGATATCATTCACGACCAAAACCGCGTACTTCATCGCCACTCCTATTTCACCTTTAAAAGAATAAGGTATTATTCAGTTGTCTTTTATCATCACCTTCTCTCAGTTGCGAGTACTCCTTGGTTTAGGAGGGTACACATATTATGCTTACTGGATAGTCCTCTTCCAAACCATAGGCTGGTGCCGAACGGTAGGGAAGGAAGAAAACCATTTAGCCTAACGATGGTGTACAGAAGGTAACGACTAAAGACAAATAAAGGGATTTGGAGAGATGGCAATAAAATATACGGTTGAAGTCATGAATTGGATTATGGAAGAGGCATTACTATGAATACCAGGATACCCCTACGAAACATTTTCATGTTTCAGTGCATTGTTAAAGGAAAAACTGTTTTCCCGATTAGATACTTACTCCAAGGGTATGTATTTACCAGGTTTCATTCTCATATCTGTATGGTTTTACAGATGATGAGTGGGAGTAAGATATTGGGAATTAGGTGATCATCCTCTTTATATCGGAATTCGTTGTAATTGGTGATATTTGAGGAAATCGCCAGGGTACAGTTTTCAACCTACGACGCACAAGTTTTGAGTTGCATAAACTCAGCGGACTTATACAGAGTATTGTATATTGTCCAAGTGTCCATCAGGACAAAGGGGTAGGTCCTCGTACTATGTTCTGTTTACTTATAACTTCTCTAGTATTTAGACGAGTGTTTCGTAGAAATACAAGGTCTAAATTTTGAGAAGTTGTGGGTATAAGAATAAAGTAGAGAACCAGGTATCACAAGTATCGGGATTCTTCAAAGAGATCGAAGATGTAGATTCTTGTGATTGGTATTCAGATGATAGTGATGGTTTTGAGAAACGTGTTTCTCTTTCAGGTTACTCATAATTGGATGGATTCCTAAGTTGAGTAATGCTGATTAGCCTCTTTCCATTAAGTTGATATGCACTGGAGACAGCTGCATGATTTGAATATGGTTCCAATTAAATTAGTGCCAAAGTTTCTATATTGGATATAGAATGGTTCGTACCTTAAAAGTTATTAAGGTACGGGGAGTTGTCCAGCTTATGCTTAAAACCAGACTCTGGATAACTCAGGGCACGTTTCTGTAATGGCTGTTTGTGGGTTGACCCTGGCTATGACGAGGGTTGATATTCTACCATTTGGAAGATCAATAGTGATATTGTTCTTGACTCGCCACAGTTTTAGTAAAAAGGATCTTTTTCAGAAAACAGTAGTGGGAGTATGGTAGAACTGGAAGTGATTCCAGAACCGCGAACGATTACGGAAAATTTAATAGAACCTATATATTCAATCAGGTTTGACATTCCAATTACCACTCCGCAGATTTGGTGGGTAACCTCAGACGCCCGAGAGGTACTTCGGTAGCCTCAGAGACGGTGACAGGGAGGTTCTTATCTACCAAGACTTGACACTACTGTTGTTCCAGGATATGAGACCCGGTAGGAGGGTTGTCGTAGTCAGTGGGAGCATCGGAAGCATGGTGGGCAAGTAGCTTATGTCTATTTATAGACTAGAACAGTTATAGCGGAGATAGATCATCTAATTTTGATATGACAATCATGGGTTTGACATCAATCAGAATAGGGGATGGATCTGTTAAGGAGGTAGTAGGGTGTGATGTCATGACATACACAGAGTAGGAAGTAAAATTCCTATACTACGATCGGTTGTACTGTGGTCGTCACACAGTTGTTTCTCCAGACAGGATATGGATATAATATTTGACATTCTGGTTTCTAGATCTATGGTTTTAGATCTGGATTTGGGTAGTTTCCCAATGTGGGTACTTTGACAGATATTCTAATGGTTTTTAGAATAGTTGACTCCTAGCATGGTGGTGTACCTGCAGGTGATGGAGTCACCCTCTCTAAAGGTGTCGTATAGACTAAAGGGGAGAGGGATGTGCATGATTGGCAGATCACTTGCTTAGGCAATTGAGTCAATCATGAGATGTCAAGTACCACACCAAATGTTGGTTTTGCACTAGATGCAATAAGTTTGTATTAATCCAATCCTGGAGAAATATAAGGAAGCAATTTTAGAACATAAGTACATGTTCTACGGATTTGATGACGGCAGCCTCTTTCGGGAGACGGTTATCATTCCAGGCTTCAAAGGTGACATGGTTGACAGAGTTATAGTTAATCCCTCTGACGAAGAGGGAAAGTATTATGGACAGGTTGTCCAAGAGGATACCGTGGGAGGCATGGCGCCGGATACTGATTAGGTTTAGTGATCGATACAGTCTAAGAAGTTTGGATTTGGAGTTCATTTATGGACTAGGTCCCATCAGATATCCAGACATATTCTAAGACAGGTATTACTCAATTCGGGAGATGGCTTTCTCCGCGAACTTGAGATTTAGAGAGATATAGAAAGAAACATCTAGGCCGATCCACTCACTGAGGCTATTTCTCGAACACAATAGTTTTACAAACGGGCTTTGTGAAACTGATTAGTAGAGGAGTTGGATGTTCGGTTTCACACGGGCTGTGAGTAGTCGACATCGCAATAATTAGCCTTGAGTGCAAGTGGGAGATTGTTGGAGATAGTGCCCTCATAGTCAATTATTGGATCGCAGGTACGTGATTGCAATGATTGCGGAGGACCTATACCGGTATGGCAGTCTTACTCGAGATGATAGTATGCTATCTGGTTTGCCTTTATCAGTCGTGTACATGTTCAGGTCACTGATTACATGTTACACTTTGATAGAGCCCTTAGGATCTTGCTTTACCACCAACAGTATGATGGCGATCATATACGTGAGAGTTAGGTGGTTTATACGCATATCCTTAATTGTGGTCCCTAGTCGTGGGAGTTTCGAGACAGGGCATCGATACTCCGGAGTAGACTAGTGTATACAGTCGAGACCCCAACGAGGGGCGGTGGCCGGTCTCACAAGCTACTGGTGTCAGTTGGATCACCTAAGATGTATACATGTGCTCATTGGGTTATGAGTACACCGGACAGGACTCGCCGGGAATCTGCTAGTTAGTATTATATCTATCGTCAGATAGCAGTTCCCTGGTGACATGTGTACAGGTTAGTTCATCGACATGAGGTCGTCATTTGTCTCGTATGAGTTCCCACTGTGCTTTGATTTCTACCCTACCACGGCTCAAAGGAGTCGTGCAAACAGGTAGTTTTTGGGTACAGTCCCGAGCCATATGGAGACACGTGAGCGGATCGGCAGGGGATTCGTCTCTCCCGGTATTGGGGGCGAGATCTTGCTGTGTCTAGAAGAGCCATTACACAAAGCCCACGGCCGTGGCAGGAGATTTACTGGTAGGTACTCCAGTAGTATCTCAGGGTGTTATTGGGCTTCACTCCGACACGACTTATACTGCTCTTGGGGGTCTGACGTACTAGCCCCCTAGGCAGATATGCGATACTCATAGACGAACGGACCGGACTGTATATACATTGTCACTATTAGGCTCAGTAGGGTTTATGGATGAGTTCGCTCATCTGCCTCCCTTGAGGTCAGTCCATAGGCAGCCGTTACGCATTGCTAGTGCCGCTGACGGTTTGTGGTTAAACCCACTGCCAGGGTACTGACGAGTCATTAGAGTCCCCCACAGACAGTTTCCCAAGTTCGGGCGAAACGTTGTAGAGGCCGTATGGTTTTATGGCAGGGTTCGGAAAATGCACGTGCGTTTACGCACGTGTCGATTTTCGGACAGGTGATACTCGTCGGCTTTGGTTTAAGCCGGATCCGAGTATTGTATTGAGTAGATATAATATCTTTGTCTCAGTTGCATTTGTATTCGGTCGTAATACAAATGCGGGTATATTTATACAGTTTCGGGGTTATCCTGAAATTCGTTTCAGGATCACTTTTGGAAGTTGCCAGTTTCCAGTTTTCTATCAGCCGTCTTTTAACATTCGGTTAAAGACGGGTTTATCTTTTCTCGGATTTGGGTGAGTCGTGCTTCTAGAAGCTTCTAGATTGGTGACTAGGTTCATGTATCTTTGGTTGCATTTATTGTAATGGTGACTAGGTTTAATAGTCATCATTTATGTATTAATTGTTCTTTGTGACTCATGCTTTTCTTTTGATGAGTTATGATAAGTATCATACCCTTGTAGTCACCTTCCTCTCTCCCTACACTCACCTCCCTCTTGATTATAAGTGGCCGTCCAACCTTGTGTGAGAGAGAGAGAGATTGATTTCATTTTGGTAGAAAAGACTATAGTTTTAGGGTTCATGGAAATTTCATAGTCTTTTTCATTCCATCACCCGATTCGAGTGGTAACTTCATTAACCGATCGTCCACGGACTTGGACGAAGTGAGACAAAGTCATCTACTCATTCTCTACATCATTCTTGGTCGTCTCTTTTAGCAAACTTGACGACCGAGTTGCCTCAAGTCAGAGGCGGGAGCCCGTTTAAAGAATCGTCGATGTGGTGCCACCTCGACGAGGATATCGGAGATCGACGAGATCGGAGCAGCCGCAACGGAGCGTGGGATGATGGTTGAAGAACGAAGGACTCGGATCGTTCGGTATAACCTTTCTACACTCTTTACAGTTTGTTAGTTTAGCAATAATGGCAGATCCGGGTTAAAGTATACGATAGCGCCAGTTTAAAAGTTTTAGTTCCGCATTTTGGCGTCTGTAGACGGCCGGGGCGCTAGCTTAGACTTACAGGTAATTCATTGCTTATCCGCGTTTTCTTGTGGTGTCTAGGCAAGTGTGTCGAAGGCTAGTGGTTATTAATTAGGCCCACTACTTATGTAGTGGAGTACCTTCCCACTTACCTGGCACTTACCTGGCCATAGGGGGACAAAGAGGCAGTGGAGGATTCTATCCTGCGACTTGTCTTTTGGCAGTTAGGAGCGGTCTAGAGCCGAACCTAGGTGACCACTAGATTCTAGGGTTTGTGCGCTGCATTTGTTGTGTCGCATCATATTTTTCAAAAATCCGTCCCTTTTTCAAAGCAAACACCGCATTCATTTACCCCTAATTATAAGTCAACGCTGCTACTTGTACTAACCCTTTTTAGTACAAGATAGGCTGGACACGAGATTCTAGTGCCCGTTTAGTCCGTGTACCCTTTATCGACTCCGAAGTCGATATTTCTCCATTTACCTTTCCTTTACCCACTACCACACCCACACCGATGGATCCGACTCCATCAAACTTCTTTAACCCTAATCTGCCGCCGTCCGTTGGTGCGCATAATCCACCCCGCATCTCTCTCCAGGAGAGGTGCTATCCACTGTGAGGTCCTCTTTCGACCTGCCTATCCACACCACCAGCCAATGGGGATAACTTTGAGATTAAACCCCAATACATCAACCTTTTACCCAAATTCCACGGACTCGAGACTGAGGACGCTTACGTTTTCATCACAAAATTTGAAAACGTATGCGCAATGATGGGTACGTCACAACTTTCAGTGGATGCGATGCGTCTACGACTTCTTCCATTTACATTGTGCGATATAGCCGAGAAGTGGCTATATAACACTACCACACACTCTATTACGAATTGGGAAGAATTCGTCGCTGCATTCCTTAAGAAATTTTACCCAATACAAAAGACAGCTCGAATCCGTAGCGAACTGAATCAATTTGCCCAGCTCCCTGCTGAACCATTCTCTAAATGCTTTGAACGTTTCAAGGATCTATTGGTTCAATGTCCTCATCACGGCATCCCGAGATAGGAGCTTTTCCGAATCATTTATGAGGGCATTAATCCAAACACTAAACAGAGCCTTGAAAACATGTGTCAAGGTACTTTTATGGCTAAGGATGATGGGGAAGCATGGAAGTATTTAGAAGAGTTCGCTGAAAAATCACTACAGTGGGAGAGTGGAACCCAACGATTGAATAGGGGTAGCGTACACCAAATAGATGTGTCCATAGGTGTTCAAGCTGAGATGACAGCAATGCAAAAGAAGCTCGACGCTATGGAACACAAATTTGCAGCAGGCTCCCTAAACCCAATGTCGCTCCCCAAAACTGTTTGTGGGTGCTGTTCTGATCCGTCTCATTTAACGGAAGAATGTCCATTAAACTCTGCGTTTCAAGGTCACGAGCATTCAAATGCCGCATTTCAACGACCTAGAAATGATCCATATTCTTCCACGTACAATCAGGGTTGGAGGAATCACCCGAATTTCGCTTGGAACCAAAACCAATCTCAAAACACGGTTCCAAACATGAATAATTTTCAAAGGGCTCTTCCTCCACCACAACAGCAACCCCTTCAACTCACTCAGCACCCCTACTAGTCACAAAATTTCCAAAACCAAGGCAACACTCCTGCACAGTCTAATCCTATGCAGTCGTCCTGTTCTGACGAATTCTCTCAATTCACTCAAACCATGAAATCACTTTTATCAAATTTCATAGAGGTTTCGACTGAGGTTAGATCTTCTGTCAGTGAGATAAAGAAAAACTCAGCGTCTCAAGCTGAGAGTATCAGATCGATGGTAGCTGAAATCGCACGCCTTAAAGCCGAAATTAGTGCGAGAGAAAAAGGGAAACTTCCCTCTCAACCCCTACAGAATACTGGGCATTACAATGTAAATTCCGTCACAACGTTGAGATCGGGAAGAGTGCTGAATAATCATGTCGGGGAAGGTATTGATGATAATGAAAATCATATCAACACCCCGGCTGAGACCTTTCCTCACACACACACTTCTCCTTCTACCACACCACCTTCTCGAGAGCCTATTCTCAATTTCCCACTAGGCTCAACACCTCAACCCAACCCTTATAGTTCTCTACAGACGGTCTCCACACCTCTTTTGGGATCTCGTCTACCCCCTCTTCCTTCTCCTATGATGGACCCGGCGCTTATTGCGAAAGCTCCTTACCCGAATCGGTTAAGGGATAACAGAACGAGTCCTCATATGGAGAAAATTATGGAAATGTTCAAACAGGTTAACATTAATATCCCTCTCCTAAATGCAATTCAACAAGTCCCCGCTTATGCGAAAATTCTTAAGGACTTGTGCACTAAGAAGAGGAAGACCCAAGTGCCGAAGAAGGTCTTCATGGCTAATAATATCAGCACTGCTTTTATTCCCTAGCTACCAAAGAAACGAAAGGACCCAGGATGTCCTACAATATCGATTTCTATCGGGGGTAAAAACATAAATCGTGCACTTTTAGACCTTGGCGCAAGTGTTAACCTCCTTCCATATTCTGTCTATGAGCAATTAGGTATTGGAGAGCTAAAACCTACTCACTGCACTCTCCAAATGGCAGACCGTTCAATCACCAAACCAAGGGGTGAACTAGAGGTTGTGTTGATAAAGGTCGGGGAATTTGTTTTCCCTGTAGACTTCATTGTGCTCGACACACAGCCTGTAGCAAACCCCCGGGGCCAAATTCCAATGATTCTAGGTCGTCCTTTCCTTGCCACTTCCAACGCTGTTATAAATTGTAGAAATGGTTCAATGAACTTATCATTTGGAAATATGACCATTGAACTAAACATCTACAAAGTTGGAAGTCAGCCATCAGAACCCTCTGCTCATATTTTAGATGTGTGCTCTGTCCATGAGATCGCTCCCGATAGTTGTGGAGCTGAGGAACTTTGCTTTACTGATCTCGATGACATTACCACATCTCTGTTTGACTTTACACAAGATCTTACTGAGGACACTTTTTCTACACTTGAGTCCTGCACTCCTGACTTTTCTCCACCCGAATCTGTATCTTTCACAGGCTCTGAGCTTCTTGGTAAATCCAAAAATCACTCAATGATCCCTCCTTCTATCATTTCTCCGCCCAAATTAGATCTCAAAATTTTACCGTCTCATCTGAAATATGCTTATTTAGGTGAGAAGGAATCTTTACCGGTTATAATATCCGCTTCTCTAGCATTAGAGCAAGAGAATGCACTTTTATCGGTATTAAGATCTAACAAAGAGGCGTTTGGTTGGAGTATGGCGGACATCAAAGGGATTAGCCCCTTGATAGTTGAACATCATATACATGTGATGGATGATGCCAGACCAACCCGAGAACCACAGAGACGGTTGAATCCCATCATGAAGGAAGCGGTCATGAAAGAGATCGTCAAATGCTTAGATAATGGTATTATATACCCCATCTTCGATAGCCAATGGGTCAGTCCTATACATGTCGTTCCTAAGAAATCCGGCATCACTGTTATAACCAATGAGGCAAATGAGTTGATTCAGACACGCGCCCAAACTGGGTGGCGTGTATGTATCGATTATAGAAAACTCAATGCTGCCACGAGGAAAGACCACTTTCCTCTACCATTCATTGATCAAATGCTGGAACGCTTAGCGGGACGAGAGTATTATTGTTTCATGGATGGATACTCTATAATCAGGTCCCCATCGCCAAAAAGGATCAAGATAAAACCACTTTTACTTGTCCTTTTGGTACTTTTGCTTACAGTCGCATGCCCTTTGGGCTATGCAATGCTCCCGCTACCTTTCAGCGGTGTATGATGGGGATATTCTCTGATATGGTAGAGAATTTTCTGAAGATCTTTATGGACGACTTCTCGATTTTTGGAGACTCTTTTTCTGATTGCCTATCGAATCTTGACGCTGTTCTTACTCGTTGCAAAGAGAAGAACTTGACTTTGAACTGGGAAAAATGCCATTTTATGGTCCAAGAAGGAATTGTTCTTGGACATGTCATTTCACAGAAAGGCATTGAGGTTGACAGAGCTAAGATAGTTGTCATTCAAAACCTCCCTCATCCCAAAAGCGTCAAAGATATTCGATCTTTCCTTGGCCACGCGGGCTTTTATAGGAGATTCATTAAGGACTTTAGCAAAATTGCTAGACCTTTAACTCTTCTCCTGGCCAAGGATACGACCTTCCATTTTGACTCGGACTGCGAGACAGCTTTCGACTCACTTAAACACTCACTCACTTCAGCCCCCGTTTTATCATCACCAAACCGGGACTACCCCTTTGAGCTAATGTGTGACGCATCCGACTTTGCAGTAGGTGCAGTCTTAGGACAGCATATCGAAAAGATACCACACGTGATATACTAAGCAAGTAAGACCCTGTAACGTTTTAAAAATAATTAAATAAATAAAATCGTTTAAGTGAATTTTATGATTTTCGGTAAAATAAAACATATTTTTCGTAAAACAAAACCGTAATTATTTTTCACTATAAATTTAAAAATACCTATTTTAATTATGTTATTACTAGTAAATGGTGTTTATTTAGTCACTTATAAATTTTTAGTTTAATTAAATATTTTTCCTAAATTAATTATTTTAAATATTAACATAAGCTTTATTTATGCACTAAATTAGTGTAAATTTCAAATTTGAAGGGGTTTAATTTGCAAAAATGAACCATTGCATATTAGAATCTAGTGTGTATCATGCAAAATTTATTTACAAATTTTTCCATGATTCTAGACATTTCTTTGGTTTAATTACTTTAGAAATGAAAGAAATTAAAGAAAATGTTGAAAAGACATAAAGAGGTGATATTTTGGTGGAAGTTTCTACATCATTCTTCACTCTTTTCTTTCTCTCCCTCACCTCCTAATTTTTGGCCGGCCTCAACCTCTTGGCTGCCCCCCCATTTTTCTCATTTGATTTTGTTGCAAAAATCCACTAAAATTCATTAAAAATCCAAATAAAAATCAACAAAATCCTAATAAATTTCTACCCTTTATTCTTTGCTCATCTTTACATGGATTTTGGAGATGGAAAGCACTCATTTTGGAGGCTCATTTTCATGTTTGGATTTCATGTTGTGGAGGCATAAATCTTTTTCTTTTGAATTATTTTTATTAGATGTTTCTTTTATGCATAATTAGATTTATTAAATTAATTCTATTTACAAGTTTTAAAATTCAAGTTAGGGTTTGTAAATTCAAGTTGTGGTTTTATTAATTCATTAGGGTTATAATAACTAGTTTAACAATTTTGGAAAACGGAAAATCATGCATGGTTGTTATATTGTAAATTGTTATCCAAAATTGTTTAAATTAAACCATTTTTGCAAACTAGATTTCTATATATTATATATATTGGTGAGATAAATTCCAATTAATGTTTGTAACATTAGATTGTTGTTTAAATGATGATATTGACATGTTTAAGGAATGAAAAACTTAATTTGGTCACTAGTTACTTTTGATAATTGAAAAAAATACTAATAAAAATGTTATTTTTGCTAACTAGTTTTTGGAAATTCTTAAATAAATGAGATTTGAAATATAATTTATGGTTTCATTATATCATTATCATTATAAATTGTAGTTTAATACATTAATTCATGCAAAATCAAGTTCGTTGTGGAATTGTGGAATTTTGCTTGTAAGATGTTGAAAATTTATCAAAGTTGCAAACTAGGAATTTTGTATTAATACAAATTTGTGTAATCAAAATATAGTAATGGGTTGTATAGTCTAGTTACGCTATTTAATGAGTTTTATGACCATTGGTTTCATTTAAATGTCAAGTTTTGAAGAAAAACGGTAAATTGGCATTTTCGGGTTTTACGAAATCGGGCGATTTGATGGATTTTAGGATTTCGATGAATTAAATCATGTTTTATATTATAAGTAATGAGTGTTAAAACTATGAGTTGTTTGTTGATGTTTATCTCGATTAATCGGAGTTTGTACGCCGATATCGAGCGATATTTGGCTCTTTTGCGTGAACGGGACATAGGTTTTAACCTATGCGCGTTCCGTGTGTCGTTTTGAATTTTGTCCGTGATTTAGTTTACGATACTATATATGTTTGCGTATAGGTACCCCTTACGTGGACTGCGGGCGATGAAGAAGAGGATGGCGACACCGTCTTCGGCAGACATGGACCAGGTGAGTAGATGTATATCTACGGGGGGGAAATCGGGTGGATGGCGTTTAGCACCCCCGCAACGTAGAATAGGAATAGTACTTATTGATATTAAGAAGACAGATGTGACCCTAGATTCTTAATGAGTAGGACCCTAGTAATGACCCTAGGCTGGACTAGACTGATTTAGGAAGACCATGCCAGAGGATGAATACCTTGGAAGAGATTCGTAGGTTTCAGGTAGATACACACACGCACACACACTGAAACTCGGCGTGGTGTATACGTGTATGTGTATATATATAGGACTAGGTGTAGGTATATATATATATACACAACACGTATATGGGATACAATGATGTGATGTGATACGCGGGAATGAAACAGTACAACTGGGCTTGATACCGTGAATCTTGGCTACGGTCGTGTTATGATGATAGCGGATCATTAGGAAATGAGTTAATGAATAGGTATAATAGATAACAAAGGGTGGTGATGATATTGAGGTATGTAGGACTCTAGAACAGTACCCAGACCGTAACATGTGATTGAAATTCTGATATGATATATGTGTGACTCGATTACGACATCATATAGGTGTGACATAATTTCGATATCATATAAGTGTATCTTAACCACAATATGATACATGAGACATGATATTTCTGAGGATAAATTAACGATGTATATTTATGCTGCCAATGATATATGATTGATGCATGCGATACAATATAGCACCTTGATCATGACATGTGTTGACGATGGTATTACGAATGATGAGACACGTAGGTGAGACTTGACCTGTACCCCGATTTTGGGATGCCGTACGATGGATTTTACCGTACGAGGTATAGATATGATGATTGATCCGCGCTCTTGATTCGAGGAAGCCGTACTACGTACGTGACGCTATTGAGGCTGGATCACCGACTATTGGAGATATGGATTCAGACATTAGGTGGACTCTTGTTTCTTATTGACTAGTTTCTTAGGTTTAGTTCCTTAGGAGGTTAGATGGACACTGGTTTAGGTTCGAATCATATAGTGGTAGTTGTACTTGTATATCGCAGATGAATGGTTATTCACATCCGTCTTTACATTCATACTGTAATCATAATGTTGCATGTTCATACATATGTTTCTATATCAGTATAAAACTCTGCCTGTTAGGACACCAGCACCATTACCGATGATGCGCATATTCCACACACACTTATTTGCCGGCTCACACACATCATCATCGGTAATTGCTATGTCACGTACACTTTAGATCATATTATCTTTTATTGATAGATTCAGCTAGCAACTAGATCAATATAATATTGAGATTGCTCTCTGGTGTTAGTATAGACATGGCATTGATTACTTAGACATTTCATGCATTCATATTTCCATGTTATCATGCAGTGTTATGGGCATATGCCGACACTTATCATATACTTACTCATGATTTTGGGATTTTGGTTTTCTATGAGATTTCTGGATTTTGGGGAAAACCGCAAGGATATATAAAAACTTCTCTCTCTCCTCCTCTCTTTTTAAAATATAAGATGCGGTTTTCTCGTGATGTATGTGTCGTCCACCATGAGATTTCATGTTTTCTGTTGGATTTCGAGACCCGATTCGAGGAGTGGATGAACCATCTCGAGTACATGGTGGGCCCGGTATGGTCCCCCAGGACAAGAAGATCGAGTTTTAGACGATGAGCCTGGCAGGGGAAGGCTACCTACCGGTGATGTCTGGCGCGGCGGATATCCGGAGGATACCGACCGTTGTCGTGAGATTTGATGAGATGGGCCGATCCGGACTGACGGAGCCCGAGATATTGAGACTATGAGACATTGAGATTATGAGGTATTGAGACTTGAGATTTACATGTTTTGTGTCGATGCTTGACACGGATTTCCATGGATTTCATTGTTGCTATTTCAGATTTCTATACACATTTTACTATGGTAAAAGCTAAAGATTTCTTATACAGATATATCTAGATTTCAGGATTGGTTATGTTACATTCATGGTGCATGCATACTCATTCATATGACATAGTACTATATAAGGCACTGACACGAGCACGGAGTATTTGTATTTACACGTAGCTTATTATCCTGTCTTACTTGATGACTAGTAGTATATTAGTATATTATTATGACCTAGGATAGCGTCGTGCATTCGATTTCTTTTCGTAGATGTCTTCTACTCACGAGTTGGCAACTCACCCCCGTTGTGCCAAATTTTATTACAGGTTGATGTACAGGGTTCCTTGGTAGTTGCTGGCACATCATTTTCATTCCGGGTGATTTGCGCGGTAGGTTGGTTCATTTGTATCTGAACCGCCGTTGTATTTTTATTATTTCATTCGTATTTAGAAAGATCCATCAACCAAACTTTTATTATTTGATAGATTACTGGACCATTTATTTATTTCGACCTTAGAGTCGCGTGTATTATTCTGATTTGGTGGATTTGTTTTCTTTTGAGTTTTGAGACTCGCCCTTTGGCGTTGTATATTATTGTGCTTGTTGTGGTTGTTTCCGCCTGTTGGCGTTGAGCTAGCTCCCGTTTGGGGATGTTTTTTTATTGTTTATGTATATTATACTTGTTGTACCCGTTTGGGGCTAGTTTTTACAGAGGAGACTCTGCCGAAATTTTTGGGAAAATTTGCTGATGCTTTTAAACTTGTTTTCTTCATGTTTTCTTTTACTTCTTCTTCTTCTTTTATATGGTTTAGATTTCTGGGCTTCGGCTTACTTAGGTTATGTTGCGCCTCTAGACGTTTCATCATCTAAGTGCCGGTCACGTTCCGTACTTTCGGGTCGTGACAGACCCTGAATGATGCGCAAATCAATTATACAACCACTGAAAAAGAACTTTTAGCGGTTGTATTTGCATTAGAAAAATTTAGGCCTTACTTAATTGGCTCACCTATAGTTGTGTATACTGACCATTCCACTTTAAAACATCTTCTGGCGAAGAAAGATGCAAAAGGTCGACTAATACGTTGGATCCTTCTGTTACAAGAATTCGATCTTGTTATCAAAGATAAGAAAGGATGTGAAAACGTAGTAGCTGACCATCTTTCACGCATCTCTTCTTCCCCTGTGACCCTGCCGATCAATGACTCGTTCCCAGACGAACAACTCTTGAGCATATCCAATGAACCATGGTTCAAGGATATTGTGAACTATCATGCCACGGGACTGATACCCAGCGATTGGTCAAAAAAGGACAAATACCGTTTTCTATCCCAAGTAAAACACTTTTACTGGGACGAGCCCTACTTGTTTAAATATTGTCCTGATCAGATCATTCGCCGATGTGTCCCGAATGAAGAGTTCAAGAGTGTTCTTTCTTTTTGTCATGATCAGGCCTGTGGGGGTCACTTCGGTCCTAAAAAGACGGCGGAAAAGGTTTTGCAATGTGGATTTTATTGGCTGACCTTATTCAAGGACGCATTTGACTATTGCAAAACTTGTACACAATGTCAGTACACAGGTAGAATCTCCCAGAGGAATGAAATGCCTCAGCAACCCATCTTGGTTGTTGAAATATTCGATGTTTGGGGCATAGATTTTATGGGTCCCTTTCCCAACTCCTTTGGGAATTTATACATACTGTTGGCGGTTGATTATGTCTCAAAGTGGGTTGAAGCCATTCCATGTAGCACTAATGACAGGAAATTTTTCATTAAGTTCTTGAAAGAGAATATCTTTTCGCGATTTGGACACCCACGCGCTATTATTAGTGATAATGGGACACATTTCTGCAACAGGTCTTTCGAGACTTTGATGCGGAAATACTCAATCAACCACCGACTTTCTACACCCTATCACCCCCAAACAAGCGGGCAGGCTGAAATCTCAAACAGACAAATCAAACTTATCCTGGAGAAAACTGTTGCTAAGAATAGAAAAGACTGGTCGACCAAACTGACGGATGCTCTTTGGGCATTCCAAACTGCATTTAAAACCGACCTAGGGATGTCTCCATATAGGATAGTGTTTGGGAAAGCATGTCATTTACCCGTCGAGATAGAGCATAAAGCATTGTTGGCTATTAAGGAAATAAATTTTGATCTAAACCAAGCCTGCAACTTTCGGAAGCTGAAACTTAATGAGCTAAGCGAACTCCGTGATGAAGCTTATGATAACGCTGTAATCATAAAGAATAGGACTAAGGTTTTTCACGATAAAAACATTTTGAGGAAAACATTTTCACAAGGTCAACAAGTCCTTCTTTATGATTCACGATTACACCTTCATGTGGGTAAGCTCCGATCTCGGTGGAAGGGACCTTTTATTGTGCGGTCTGTATACCCGCACGGGGCAGTAGAAGTAGAAAATATGAAAAACGGCACCTTTTTCAAAGTAAATGGACATAGACTAAAGCCGTATTTTTCCACTGACCCCACGGAGGAGCTCTTGTTCTTACAAGAGCCAGTTTATTTGGATTAAAATTCCTCCGTCTCACCTTCATATCCTGTATATCACTGCATCATTTTTTGAATGAAGGTGAGTGAAAAGAATAAGTTTGGGGAAAGTTCTTCACTTATATATTTTGCCCCCACTAATAATTCCCCCCAGGCTTACAGGTTTTGTAGGTATAGCGGTTGGCAACAGTGAGGACACTGTTAAAAACAAGTTTGTGGGAGGTTTGTGCTTATTTTTGCATCATTTGCATATCATTTGCATAAGCACAAAACATTTTTTTTTTAAAAAAATCTATAAAAAATTGAAAATTTTTCAAAACCCATAAAAATTTAAAAATTTTCAAGTATAAAAATAATTTTAATATTTACACTTTTTTATACATAAATAAAATAATGAAAGTTTAGATAATGAAACAATTACATCCATGAGATTAGAAAATTTTAAGAAAACTAAGAAAATTAGAAGTTTTCTTATACGAACTAGTAATAAGTAGTTATGAGCCGTTGTCCCAAGGGTTAGTAAGATGAAGGACGTCACTAATCTGAGGATAAAAATAAGTCTGAAAAATAGTTTCTATTCTGGAAACCAAACATTTTGAACGTTGATACCTTGCTATTCGCACTTACACACGTCTTGAAGCCTGGGATAGTAGAGGATACCTTGAAATGCTCTTGTCTTAAAGCCGATGTATGAAGGAAATAAAAAGAAAAAAATGAATAAAAAAATATAAAGTGGTGAGAAAAATGGACACTGGTTTTGTTATCACCGAGGGCAATAAAAATGTATAGCGAGGGTGCTTCTTCACCTAGTGCCCTAAGGCCAACTGGTCTGGGAGTCACTGCTATGCCTGAGGTGGTGCAAGACGAGAAAAATACACCAAGTAAGCAAGCACAGGAGTAATCGGTCGGTTAGTACCTCAAGAAGTATTAACGGTCGCATGAAAGTGTGTGAGCAATATCATCTAAATATTCATTAATTAAGAAGTACTGAGGCTGATGGGCAAGAGTATGATAGCTTGAATTGAATTCTCCGGGTGTAGGGATGTCCTTTACACACACGCAGGGTGGTATGATCGATGTTTGGAAGAAAGATAGGAATGAAGAATAAGACGATGTTCTATTGAGGGAGGACGTGATTTCTAACATCTTTTCATGACCATTAAGATAGGGCTCATGACAACCGAAAAGCTAGCTTAGTTGGAAACCCTAATTTTCAAGACTTTTCTTCTACGATTCTTTTCTTTAAATGTAATATTCATGATCTTTTCTTTTATTATTGGATTTTGTGGGTGTAATCCGCTGAAAACCCTCAGGAGACAACACTCCTCCTACTAGGGACACCTAGAGGTTTAAAAGCTTGTTGCACATGCTCAGTGCAATCGTGTTGCCTACGAAAGTGTGCTAGTTAGTTTTTTCTCTTTATTTATTTTCTCCTTCTCTTTTAATAAAACATTCGCTCGAGACGATCGAAATTAAGTTTGGGGGAATTTGATTTGTCGAAAATATTGCATCTTTTAGCCGGCAATTTCCTCATCATTTGCATTCATATAGAAGTGTTCGGCATTCATATTTCACATATTAGCAAATCAGTCGTAAAATATCAGATTACATGTGTTAGACCTTAAAACCGGCATTTCTAGGAAAATTGACTGCATTTCATAGCATGGCATCATTTCTATATATTGCAACCCGTGTTTCGAAGTCCGTGCAGGAAAATCAGAAGCTTGCTCAACTTTACACTGCTAAAAGATACGCCAACTCATGGATTTGGAATCTGGTATTGTTCTAAGAAGCATGCAGAGATTTAACATATCAGAAAATACATCAAAATACAGCAGAAGACAACACCAGAAAGAAGAAGCCCCAAGGAGCCAATGTGGCCGCGGAACCGCGGCCTAAGCCGGCTTGCGCCGCGGTTCCGCGGCCGTCTTGCCAAGTCATCCATCAAATTTTGGTGCACAATGTCTATCTCAGCTCCCACACTTCAGCAAGACATGTCAGTTTCCAGAAGACTCCAGAGACTTCTGCCAGATCAGCAAGCTTTGGGATCAACACTAAACTAGCCTTCTATTCTAGAAACTTCTCCCTAAACCCTAGCTTAAACTCTAAGCTAAGCCTAACTAACTACTTCTAGAAGTCTTTCAACAAACTTTTGGAAGGAACTTCTATTTCAAACTCAAGGCCTAGGGTTTGGGAGATCTATAAATAAGACCCTAGACTCACTTGTAAAAGGGATCCAATTATTGAATTCATTAGATTCATTCATTGAAATCAATAGACCCATTCACTCTCTTTCTTCATCTTCTTCTTCCACAAGTCTAGTGACAAGGCTTGTGTGAAACCCTAACCCTAATTCCAATCAAAAGCCAAGATCCCGAGTACTCCATCAAGCAAGAAGCCTTGCAACCTTTTAGGAGCCGAGCCGTTCTTCAACAGAGCAAGTGGTCCAAGCCGACCCGCGACTCACGGAGCCGAGCGAAGCCAATTCAACAATTTAGTTCTTCCTCTTGTAATTCTTGAGCGACTGTAATCAAATTGTTGATATAAATAAAAGGTGATATTCTTTTATCTTGTTTTCTTTAAATTCTTACATCATGATTCAATCTAAATTTCTAGTTGTAATTCTTGTTGTGATGTTTGAGTAATACTCCGCTCGTCGAGGAGTCGAGACGATCAATAGAATGATGAAGTAATATATCTTAAATCGATTCTTGAGTCCTACGAGTTTTGTAAACCCTAGCAAGTTCAAGAATCGACGACCCAATTCGTTGCGATGCTTTCTTGATTGATATCGCTCGAAGTTGGGGAGTTACGATCGTTTCTTGAAATTGCTAGAGGCTAGAATGTGAATGATATCGACGAAAGAACAAGGGTTAAACGAAGAAACCCTAGTTTCACGAGAAAGCCCTAACTCTCGTCAATAATCATCGATCTAGTATCAATTCTTCGAAGGACAAGAACACGATATCTTGAGATTATATCACGTCTATAGATCCGATCGATTCCCACGAGCCTCATTTAGATTCTTGACATTTGGTTGGAAATATCATCGAAACCCGATTCTCGATTGTTTATCAGTTTCTTGATTCTTGATTAGATTAGTGACACCTGAATCAATCGATAAAATCTTGAATCATGTTTTCCTTTATTTTCGATTAACTTTTCAATTCAAACAAATCAAATATAAAAACGAATCGCACAATCCCTGTGGACGATCCGCACTCGCTTACGATCTACAACTGATACCGTAATTGATTGCAGTCAAATATAATTCTTTGATTGTGAATTTTATTCAATTTTCTAAATACCGACACAAAGAAACTCTTATCAATCAAATGACGCCGTTGCCGGGGATCATTTGATTTGATTTACACAACACAAGAATTTTATCAAACAATCAATTACCGCGCTTAGAATCTTCCATACAGAATCTTTTCAGTACAGTGTCGATATACGTGGACTGCGAAAGTCCCAACATCCTCTTGGATCTATCACGATAGATCCGGATCGCAAGAATGTAAGAGGCATCACCCAGGTCTTTCATGGAGAACCTGTGTGACAAGAATCCTTTGACAGATTGTAGCATAGGAATGTCATTTCCTATCAATAGAATGCCATCCACGTAAAGTTTCGTCATAGTCCAAACCAGGTCTTCGACGAAAACCCTTTGCAACAAGTCTAGCCTTATAGGTTTCCTCCTGTCCATCTACACCAATCTTTTTCTTGAAGATCCATTTGCATCCAATGGGTTTTACCCCATTTGGAGCAAAGTCCAAATTCCATACTTTGTTGGTGTACATGGACACCATTTCGGTCCGCATTGCATCTAGCCATCGTACCGAGTCGCCGCTCTGGATGGCCTGCTGGAAGCTAGTAGGTTCATCATCATCTATGATGCAATCCTCTCTATCCCCATCTATGAGAAAACCGTAGTATCTCTCAGGCGAATGAGACGGCCTACTACTCCTGTGGAGGGATGCAGGAATGTCCTGTTCTTCTTGAACTACTTGTTCTACCAAACTTTCAGTATTAGTTTGTGGTTCTGGAATTTCTTCCAGTTTTATTTCGCTCCCACTTATTTTCTTTTCTAAAAACTGCTGTTCTAGAAAATGGGCATTACGAGAAACAAAAACCTTTTGTTCCTCTGCGTAATAGAAATAATATCCCTTGGAGTTCTTTGGATATCCAACAAACTTAGACTTTACTGATCGTGCCTCGAGCTTGTCCGCATGCTGCTTTTTAACAAAAGCTGGACATCCCCATATCTTCATATGCTGAAGATGGGGTTTCTTCTCACTCCACATCTGATATGGGGTGGTAGGCACAGTCTTGGTAGGAGTCCTATTCAGAAGATATGCCGCTGAATCTAGCGCATAACCCCAGAAAGATCGCGGTAACTCAGCATTACTCATCATGGAACGTACCATATCCAATAGGGTTCGATTCCGTCTCTCAGATACACCGTTATGCTGTGGAGTGTATGGAGGAGTAAGCTGAGAGAGAATTCCTTTCTCTTTTAGGTAACCTAGGAACTCGGCACCCAAGTATTCACCACCTCGATCAGATCTTAGTGTCTTGATACTTTTTCCGGTTTGGTTTTCTATTTCATTCTGTACTCTTGGAATTTCTCAAAAGCCTCGGATTTATGTTTCATCAGATAAATGAATCCGTACCTTGAGTAATCATCCGTGAAAGTAATGAAATAGGAAAAACCACATCTTGCATGTGTAGACATTGGACCACATACATCGTTGTGTATGAGTCCTAATAGCTCGCTCGCTCTTACTCCATGTCCAGTAAATGGAGTCTTTGTCATCTTTCCTTTGAGATAAGATTGACAAGTGGTATAAGTTTGATATTCGAACGAGTCCAAATATCCTTCTCTATGTAACTTAGTCAACCTTCTCTCATTGATGTGACCCAGTCTACAATACCATAAGAAAGCTTTATTTAAATCTGGAGACTTTCTTTTTAGTGTGTTCTGGACATTGAAAATTTGGAGTTGGTTTAACACATATATACCGTTATCCAGTGTACCGGACCCAATCAAAATATGATTAAGGTGGATGTTAACAACATCACTTACAAACGTGAAATCGTAACCTTTATTTGATAATAAGGAAACAGATATGATATTACATGTTAAGCTGGGTACACAAAAACAGTTATGTAAAACCAAAATGTGTCCACTCGTCAATCCCAGGTGATAATCCCCTACGGACACAACTCCCACGCTAGCTCCGTTAGCAACTATCAGGGTCATATCACCATCCTTCAGCACTCTACGGTTTCTCAGTGCCTGCAATGAATTGCAAATATGAGATCCTGATCCGGTATCCAATACCCAGGAAGTAGAGTTGATTGACACACAATTCTTAATTACAAAAACACCTGAAGTCGAAGCCACAGCTTGCTTCGGTTCCTGGTTCTTTGCGTTCCACGCCTTGCAATCCTTTTTCCAGTGCCCTTTCCTCTGACAATGGAAGCACTCATCCTGGCCCACTACCGGTACTGCAAACTTTTTCTTTCCCTTCCCTCCCACCTTACTTACACCTCCTCTAGGTTTGGCGGCGGCCATCTTTTTCCTACCTTTGGCCCTAGCCTTGGACCCGGAAGAAGAAGCACCGCTAACAAACATAGCGGGTGTTTCCCTTGCCTTCTGCAAGGTGCCCTCTGCATTCCTCAACATGTTAAGGAGTTCCGGAAGTTCAACTTCTTTTCTTTGAATGTTGAAGTTCAGAATAAACTGGGCGTAGGTGGAAGGAAGGGACTGGAGAATAAGGTCTGTATAGAGCTCATTATCCAGAGTCGTCCCAAGGTCTGCGAGCTCTTCTATGTAGCCAATCACCATTAGGACATGTTCTCCTACCGATGATCCGACAGCCAACCTCGCTCGAAACAAGTTCTTAGAGGTCTCGTATCTTGCTATACGAGATTGCTCTCCATAAAGTTCTTTTGTATGGAGAAATATGGCATCTAGTTCCATATCCTCGTGCCTCCTCTGATGTTCAATGTTCAGCAAGGCAAGCACGATGCACTTGGCTTTCGCGCAATCGAAATCCCAGGTTTTGCGGATTTCCTTATCCGCATTACTGGATTTGGGACCAGGGACAGCAGGTGCCTTAGCGGTGAGGACGTACCCCAATTTGTCATAGGTCAAAGCCATTTGGACATTCCGCAGCCAATCTTTATAGTTTGGCCCTGTCCGTATATTTTTCTCTAAAAGTAACTTAAGTCCAGTCATTTTCAGGGTCGCTGCAATTATGAGAGAGAGAAGAAAACTCTTTAGCATGATGCTCTTGCAAGTTTAGAGTGGTTTTTAATTTATCTAAACTGGATGGCTCCCACTGTTTCTCGAATCCTTCCTCAAACCATAAAAGAAGAATTAGCCAGGACTATTCTCACTGTACAATTCTTGGTTAACCGTTTAGCCAGGCTGGTGTTGGTACTTCGAGAGAGGTTTTCCAACGCTTTCGCGAAGTTCCTTAATTAAATAACCTCTTTTCTCTGGGGGCGTAACCCCGTTGACACCTTTCTTGACACCTACTTGGTTTATAGCATTGATCGTTAAGTGACGAATATCCTGATGAGTAGCATATACTCACAGTAGGATCGGGATCCAAATATCATCGTATGATAATGTTGAAGGAATCCTACCAACATTCATCAAACTCCAAATGGTATGCATCTCTTTGCAAATTTCAGTTTCTTTAGAAATTCCCGATATATATTTTTGCCCCATACTCTTATGACATTGGCTTTGGTCAAAATGTCATAAGTCACATGTCAAGTTCTACCCGTCATTATCTTGTCAATTTGAACCCATCCGTACATACCCCTGACTTTGGTCAAATGATAATACGACTGTCCCAAACTAACTCATCTATCTTATGCAACAAATGAAAACCCAGCAGCTACCAAACACTATGCTGTGACTTTGGCCAAAATGCATAGCTTGAATACTACTGAATATCCAAATGAAATGACAGAGGGCTACGAATGGTTTTGGCGAAACCGTGAACGTAGTGAACTTGATATGACCGAAGGAACCTGATAGTTTTTAAAAGGAGTGGTTAAAGCTCCGCAATTAAAAATATCATCTGTTTTAAAATAACCGAGTGGTTTCTTTTAAATTGTTCCAACGATTCAACTTTTTGGTTTATTTTCTTTGCCTTATAAATAATGCGTCCCATCATTAACCTATCATTGCAGAAAACAACGAAAATACAACATCCTCTTATGCCATCCGCATTCGCCACTGGGTCCCGTCATCACCCGTTAGGTTACTTAACTAACGACAGAGCGGGGGCTGGGCTAGCGCGGGTGTAAAACATAAGTGACGTCTAAATAGCTATCATATATAGATATTGTACATTCGTCAGACGCAATAATGGGCATTCCAGATCTCATATGAACTTTATTGGATTTGCAAGCAATCCGCGTTTGTTTAGAGCCTGCAACAAAAGACGGATTACACAGTTGTGATGAATAGCCATTACCCCACCCTAGACCCCTACGAGTACGACAAACTACCCGACAAATACCCGAAGTGAAGCGGTCTCCCTCAACAAAGTGAGTAGGCCACTAAACACTTCAAAGTACCCGGTAGTTTGTGCACCCTATCTTGGGTCTATTCTAGGAGCAAAAACAGTAAAATGAAATAATACAACGGTGGCTACAACCGCAACCTGGATGTGCCCCGCAAAATAATATTACAACATATTACAATTACATCGAATGAATGAATATAACAACCCATCTCAAACCCTGGCTAATCATCACAACAGTACAATACAGTTCACAACCACAAACAGTAAAAACCATTACAGAAATGTGCAACCCCCTTCCAACCGACATACTAGAAGTTATGGGAGGTTTACGAACACATTATACAAATACATATATAATCAAATTAGCAAACTTCGTATAATTTCGATCGAGAAAACATATCAGATTCTACTCCCAAAACTTCTCTGTGCACCTGAGACTTGAGCAGAAAATAAACATTCCAGAAAATACACAAATATCACAGAAGAGTTACTGGTGGAAACTGGGTTGAATCGGCCCCAACTCGGCCGCGGATCCGCGGCGGATCGGTGGGATCGGCCGCGGTTCCGCGGCGGATCGGTGGGATCGGCCGCGGTTCCGCGGCTGTATGGCCTATTTAGGAACCCATTTTTCACCAGTGTTCTTACAATTCTCTGTAGGTTATACTGCAGCAACCTGAAAAATTTCTAAAGCCTCTTTTAAATTCGACTGAAACTTGTGATAACGATGTCGTTTTCTGGTTCGTTTTGCGTTCGAAATTCATACGACTTTGCTAATGAGTTAATTATTGTTTAGCGTGGCTCTGATACCACTGTAAGTCGATGTAGAACACCCCACGACTTGCGGGGAGGCGGTATAATGAAAAACGATCTTGTTTTAGGCGTAAACATCGACTAACTGAGAATCATTGCTAAACTATAACTAATAAGAATCATAGAAGTTAACAACTACTATGAAAAGTGATTATACCTGTAGAATCGAGTCCTTCGTCTTTACATTCTCCACGTCCTCCCCGACCTTCTCTATGTTAGGTTTACCTAGCACCCTATGTAGAGTTTGGAAGCATCACATGTCACAAAGTTCAAGTTTTTATGGTGCTAAGCAAGCATACAAAGGATCTTATCCTAGAAAATTAGGGTTTCATGATTTTACAAGCGACAAAGGCTAGGATTTTGAGAGTACAAGCTTTGTAGCTCCCTACGCTGGACTCCTTGGTCACTTGAGGGTTGGAGGAAGGTTCTCTTGAAGTCTTCTAGTGTCCACGACGATCCACCCGAAGCTCCTAGTCCAAGCTATCAACTTCGCTTTCCAAGAGAAGAAAAGAAGATAACACTCTAAACAAGTGGGCTAAACTTGTGTAGAATGATGTTGTGGTTCTAATTCTCACTTCAAAAACCTTTCTTGATGTGTGTTTTGCTCACTAAAAGAAACTAGAGAGCAAAGGAAGAAGGAGGAGGAAGATGTTGGCTTTTCTTTTGAAGAAGAGAAAATTTAACCTTAGAAAAGAAATGAAGATATATCTTATATATTTTATTTCTTCTCATCTCAAACCATGGTTAAATGTTTGAGTTGTTATTTAATTAGAGTTTAAAACATAGAAGGAAAGTTTAATCCAAGGTTAAGGGTAGGTGGGGATGGTTAGGTTAAAGAAGGATGTAGAAACAAGTCAAGAATTATCCTTTCCTTTATATCTTTTGTTTTAACAAAAAATCAAATAATAATCCATATATTTAACCATGGTGTGAGTCTCATATTTCCATCATTTTTCATGTATAATCAACCATGATAGATAATGTATGTATGTATGTATGTATGCACATCCATATGTGCATGAAACTAAAAGAAAGATAGCATACATGCATGCATACATCCATCATGAACAAGAAAAGGTTTCAAGGGAGAAAACTAATGGTTAAATGATAAATCAACACTTGATTTATCAATCCGGCCATATCACATATGATCCCACCAAAAGCAAGCAGCCCGATCAATATACGGTATCCCATACGCGCATTTTAATCGGGTCCATGCGCATATCGCATACGCGCTCCACAACGTTTCGCCTTGACTAGGTAACTCCTTTGTGGGACTCTAAGACTCGTCAATACGCCGGCAGTGGGTGATGACCATATCAAGCACCCCTAAGCCGCAAGCGGTCAGCTAAACGTAACGGCCACCCGGGTATTGAGCGATCAGAAGAAAACAAGCGAACCTGCTACAACTCCCGTCGAGCCAACCGGCAACACTACCGTACAGTCCGGTCTCTTCGTCAGATATGCTGCATATAGAGCCTAGGGATGGTCACGTCGACCCTAATAACTCAATAAGTCGTGCCGGTGAATGGTCTATAACAGATCGAGAAACTACTGATAACACTTATCAGCAAATCTCAGCAGCCCTGGCCAGGGACTTACTGATATAACCAGTCGGGCACAGCACAGCATCAACTCCCAATACCGGGAGAGACGAAACCCCTCCTATCGCTCATCGTCTTCATGTGTCTCGGGACTGTACCCAACGGCCACCTGTTTGCACGACTCAGTAGAGCCGTGGTAGGGTGGCAATCAAAGTACAGTGGGAGAACACACAAGACTCTATGACGATCTCGGGTCTACAGACTAACCTGTACCAGTGTCACCTGAGAACTGCTATCCGACGATAGATATAATTCCATATAGGAGTTCTCGGTGAGTCCGTCCAGTGTACCTAGTCACCACTGAGCACCCGTATATGATCTTGATGTCAAACATCGATGAACGTGGGAACATTCATCGCCCATCGTATAGGTCTAGTATCATATACGCTAGTCTACTCTTGTATATCAATGCCCTGTCTCGATATACCTACGACTAGGGACTTTCCAGGATATGCTTATAGACTACAGATGTCCCACTAGTATGATCTCTATCATAATCACTGTAGTCAAGCCGATATCCTCAGGGCTTTATCAGCATGTATGAATGAATAAAAGCATGATCAAATCAACATGTCAGATAAAGAAGAACCAGATAGCATACTATCATGTCGAGCAAGAATGTACACTGAATATATATATATATACATGTATAAATACATCCACTATCACATAATGGCCTCTAGGGCATACATATATCCAACAATCTCCCACTTGCACTAAGGCCAGTTTTTGGCGTATCTCATACCCAACATCTCAAAAAGTCGCTCATACTGCGGCTGAGGGAGGGCCTTGGTGAGTGGATCCGCGGCGTTATTCTTTGTGTCTACTTTCTTAATCTCGATCTCGCGGCGATTTATAATCTCCCGAATCAAATGAAAGCGCCTCAGGATGTGTCTGGACCGCTGATGGGACCTGGGCTCCTTGGCTAACGCCATAACTCCATTATTATCACAATACAAGGGTATTGGATCAATGATGGTTGGAACTACTCCTAGCTCCGACACGAACTTCTTCATCCAGACGGCTTCCTTGGCGCCATCATTTGCAGCAATGTACTCAGCCTCCATCGTAGAGTCTCCAACGGTATCCTGTTTGGAACTCTTCCAACTTACTGCCCCTCCATTGAGGGTAAATACAAACCCTGAGATAGATTTGCTGTCGTCCTTATCGCTCTGGAAGCTCGAATCGGTAAAGGCCTCCATTTGGAGATCTGTATTACCATACACCAAGAACAATTCGTTAGTCCTTCGTAAGTACTTAAGAATGTTTTTCACAGCTGTCCAGTGGTTCTCCCCTGGGTTGGATTGATACCTACTTACAACACTAAGTGCATAAGCTACATCTGGGCGTGTACATAACATCGCATACATTATAGATCCTACTGCCGAAGCATAGGGTATAATGCTCATGCGAGCTCTCTCTTCATCGGTCTTTGGACAAGAATCCTTGGAGAAAGTGACTCCATGGCAAGCGGGTAAGGCACCCCGCTTGGAGTCTTCCATACTAAACCTTTTTAGGATGGTGTTGATGTACCTGGTTTGGGACAATCCCAATAACTTTTTGGATCTATCCCTATAGATCCTTATGCCCAGGATGTATGTGGCATCACCCAGGTCCTTCATTGAGAACCTTAGTGATAAGAAAGATTTGACCGACTGTAGCATAGGAATATCATTTCCTATCAGAAGAATGTCATCCACGTACAATACGAGGAATGTGACAGCTCTTCCTACAGCCTTCTTATAAACACAAGGTTCATCTGGATTTTTGATGAAATCAAACTCTTTGATAACATCATCGAAACAGATGTTCCAGCTCCGAGATGCCTGTTTTAACCCATATATGGATTTAAGCAATCTGCATTCTTTCCCGCTGCTCCCACTGTCAATGAAGCCCTCTGGCTGATCCATAGAAACGTATTCTTCTAAATCCCCATTTAGAAATGCTGTTTTAACGTCCATCTGCCAGATTTCATAGTCGTAGTGAGCAGCAATAGCAAGTAGGATCCGAATGGATTTAAGCATGGCTATGGGCGAAAAAGTTTCGTCATAGTCCAAACCTGGTCTTTGACGAAATCCTTTCGCCACGAGTCTTGCCTTATAGGTCTCTACCTGCCCATCTACACCAATCTTTCTTTTAAAGATCCATTTGCATCCCACAGGTTTTACCCCAGGGGGTACAATGTCCAAAGTCCATACTTTGTTGGTGTACATAGACTCCATTTCGGATCTCATGGCATCCAGCCACTTCATAGAGTCTCCACTCGTGATAGCTTGCTGAAAACTGGTAGGATCATCATCATCCATGATGCAGTCTTCTCCGTTACCATCAATGAGGAAACCGTAGTACCTCTCCGGAGGGAGAGAAGTCTTACCAGACCTTCGGAGTGGCCGAGGTTCCTCAGTTTCTATTGCAACAGCCGGTTCAACCAAATCGTCATTTGTAGTTTGTGTCTCTAGAACCTCTTCTAGATCCACCACTTTGCCATCATCTTTATCTGTGAAAAACTCTTTTTCCAAGAATGTGGCATACTGAGAAACAAACACCTTTTGTTCCTCTTTGTGGTAGAATAGATATCCATAAGAATTCTTTGGATACCCCACAAAATTACACATGACTGACCGTGTCTCGAGTTTGTCCGGATTCTTCTTTTTAACATAGGCCGGGCAACCCCAAATCTTAATTCTTTTAAGAGATGGTCTCTTCCCATGCCATATCTCATATGGCGTGGTAGACACGGTTTTTGTCGGAACCCTGTTTAGCAGAAACGCTGCAGTCTCCAATGCATGCCCCCAAAATGAGACGGGTAACTCAGCATCACTCATCATGGATCGGACCATATCTAATAGGGTCCTATTCCATCGTTCAGACACACCGTTGTGCTGTGGTGTGTAAGGAGGAGTGAGCTGTGAGAGAATCCCATTCTCTTTTAGGAAGTTTGCAAATTCTGTAATAAGGTATTCCCCACCTCGATCTGATCGAAGCATCTTGATACTCAAGCCGGTTTGTTTTTCTACTTCTTGTTTATATTCAATGAATTTCTCGAAAGCTTCGGACTTGTGCTTTAATAAAAATACATGACCGAATCTTGAGAAATCGTCAGTGAACGTAATGAAGTAAGAAAAACCGCCTCTAGCCTGTGTAGACATTGGCCCGCATACATCACTATGTATGAGGCCTAGGAGCTCAGTAGCTCTTTCTCCGTGTCCGGTAAACGGAGTTTTGGTCATTTTACCCTTGATACAAGACTGGCAAGTCGCATAAGATTTATATTCAAAAGGGTTTAAATATCCTTCTTTGTGTAACTTGTTTTGTCTTGTTTCGTTAATATGACCAAGTCTACAGTGCCAAAGAAAAGCTTCATTTAATTCTGAAAGTTTTCTTTTATTAGTGTGTTGTATACTGAAAACTGTGTGTTGATTTAGGACGTATATCCCGTTGTTAAGTGTACCATACCCAACCAACATTTGATTCAGGTGAATGTTCATAACATTGTTCTGCAATATAAAGTTATATCCTTCATTGTCTAAAAAAGAAACTGATATTATATTACATAGCATACTTGGTACAAAATAACATGGGTTCAAAACCAATATACACCCAGATGGAAACCCCAAGTGATACTCTCCCACTGCGACTGTATGTACATTGGAACCATTTCCAACGCGGAGAGTATGGTCACCTGTCTTCAAAACTTTGCTATTTTTCAGTCCCTGCATAGAATTGCAAATGTGAGAACCTGAACCGGTATCTAATACCTAGGAAGCAGAGTTTATTGAAAAACAGTTTTCTGTCACAAACACACCTGAAGCGGAAGCATCCCCATGCATCTTCTTGAGGTTCAAGTACTCCGTACAGTTGCGCTTCCAATGTCCAATCTTATGGCAATGAAAACATTCACCTTTCCCCGAGTCTCCAGCTTTGGACTTTTCCTTTCCCTTCACCTTTTTAACTCCACCCTTCGGATTGGTGGGCTTCTTCTTTTTCTTTCCTTTTGACTTAGCCTTATGGCGAGAAGAAGAAGATTGCCCAATAGTCATAACAGGAGTTTTCATTGATTTCATAGTGCTCTCTGCACTCCTTAACATATTAAGGAGTTCAGGTAGCTCCTTCTCCATGCCGTACATGTTGAAGTTAACTATGAACTGAGCAAAGGTGGAGGGGAGGGACTGCAGAATAATATCTATATATTGTTCATTGTCCATTGTCCATCCTAGGTCCTTAAGCTCTTCTATAAGAGCTATCATCTTCATAACATGGTCTCCTACTGGTGTGCCAGGGGCTATTCGCATCTGAAACAATTTCTTTGATGCTTCGTATCGTAATACGCGGGATTGCTCTCGATACAATTCCTTTGTATGGAGGAATATGGTTTAAATGTCCATATTCTCGTGCTGCTTTTGATGTGTATTGTCCATCGATGCAAGCGCGAGGCATTTGGCCGTGGCACAGTCAGCGTCCCATGTCTTGCGGACTTCAATGTCCGCAACTGAGGATTTTGGACCTGGGGTGGGCGGGGCTGAAGCCGTGAGGACATATGATACTTTATCATAAGTCAAGGCTATTTTCAGATTCCTCAGCCAGTCTTTATAATTGGTCCCATTCAGTTTGTTTTTATCTAGTAGAAGCTTGAGTCCAGTCATTGGTATCTACCATTAAGAGAGAGAAAAGAATACACTCAGCGAAAGCTCTTGCATAGATCAGATTGGTTATTATCTTGTCTAATCGATGTCTCACACTGCTTTAATCAAGTTTTTCTGTCAAACCTTAAAAAGAAAACTAGCCAGGATTAATTACAGTCTACAACTTCGCTAACCGTTCAGCCAGGCCAGTGTCGGTACTTGAGGGAGGTTCCCCGTGCTTTCGCACGGACCTAATTAAAGTAAACCTCGTTTTTCCAGAGGCGGAGCCCCGTTAACACCTTTCTAGACACCTATTGAGTTAGCTAATTGTAAACTGCAAAACTCTCCTAGGAGCAACTATTGCCCACAGTGGGATCGGGATCCAACCATCACATGGAAGGTATGCAATCTCATTGCAAATTTCAACACTTGAAATTCCCGATGTAATTTTTACCCCTAGTACTTATGAACTTAACTATGGTCAACAAATCATAAGTACCAGTCAAGTTCTACCCGTCATTTCTTGATCAATTAGACCCACCCATATGACCCTTAACTATGGTCAACAAAGTCGCATGAATGTCCTAATTAATCTGCATCATATGCAGTGTAGGAAGACATCACTTAGCTACCGTACACTACGCCTTAACTAAAGTCAACAAATGTAGCACGAATACTAAGTACTCTACTTCCTAAAATGACTGAGGGTTGCGAATGATTTTTAAGAAAATCTTTAACGCTTTGAACTTGATATCGTTGTAGAATCAAACGGTTTTCAAAAGGAGTGGCTTGTGCTCCGTAGTTTTGAAATATAGCTTTTTCATAAAGAGCCAAGTGGTTTTCGAATCTGATTTTATAATATCTTTTTAGGTTTATTTTCTTTACATTAATCATATTAATGTAATCCCATCATTTAAGTCCTTAAGCCAATCACAGAAAAGAAACGAAAATAACACGTACGCTTATGCCATCCGCATTCGCCTCAATGTTCCGTTATGCACCGTTAGGTTACTTAACTAACGGCATACCGGGACGGGACTAGCGCGGGTGTAAAACATAAGCAACGTCTACTATATATCATATATATAATATGTCATTCGTTTCAGATATCTCAAAACACAGGCAGCAGAAACATATATATAATGTGGGATATACTAGGACGTCCGTATTTAGTATTTTAGCCAACAATAGAAAATACGGATTCCACAGTCGCGATAAATAGCCAAGACCACACCCCTAGACCCCTACGAGAGCGGCAAGCGACCCTACCAATCCTGGAGTTTAGGAGACCCGGTCTCGACTCCTCGAGATGGCCTCCCACTGAACCCCAGAACCCGGTCACTTATGCTCCCCTCCTTGGGTCTATCCTAATGCGGAAAAGTAAATAATATACAACACTGGTGACACAACCTCAACCCGGAAGTGCCGCAAATAAAAGAATATTACATTACATTTGAATTTACATGAATGAAAATATAAAACTCTCATCTCACATAAAAACCCCTCGGCTATTTGATCGCGACAATCCTGCACATCATATCTCAGCAACACATAATATCATATATCATCAACTTAAGTAAGTATGCGTACCCCAATTGTCGTTGATGTATAGCAACGAAACCGGCGATATCGAACATACTACACTTACGGTCACAGAAAAGAAAATGTAAAACTGCAATATCTGGAATCCACATTCTCTTTAAACATCGCAAATGCGAAATATCACATACTTCGTATTTCATGTCTAGTAATATGAATTCTACACATTGCATCACATTCCAAATAAACAGACAGTATTAAAGTTTTCGAACGAACGATCAAATACCCAAGATTCACTAAAGCTCAACACTTGAGCAGAGTTCAAAAACCTGGAGTGTGACACAGTAGTAGCGGTCCAGCCGTAGAAGGGTCAAGCCAACGCCTCACAAGTGGCACGCCGTACTGCCCCAAACCCTAAGGTTCAAAGGGCAGTTCAAGACGGTCATATAATCGAGTTAAGGTTTGTTGTCTTCTAGAGGGTCCACCACAAAACTTGCACGTCTCTCCAAAATATTCAAAACCCCGTGAATAGTGAGCAAATGATACTCGTTCGAACACTTCAATACTTTCTAATTTACCCGGAAAAGCAACGAAATGAAAATTCTGATCGAATCGACGAGTCCAAAACCATCTCCAGAATATACAATACTATATTCAGATTAAACATACCTAAAACACTATACAAGCAGTTATACAAATTACTGTGTAAATTTGAAGCAATGATGCCTCTGTACGGCCGCGGAGCCGCGGCCTAAGCAAGGATTTGCCGCGGTTCCGCGGCGATTTGTAAGGATCAGGGCTTCGAATTTCACAGAGTTTCTTAGTTTTTCCTGCTGTAATTTTTAAGTATTTTTAATTCCGATAAATGTCAGATTTTAAAATATTTCCAGAGAGGGTCTCGAAAAGTCGTATTTTGATCCGATCGGGATTTTTACTTCGCAAAATTGTCACCTAATGTTCTAGGTCGGCTCTGATACCAATGTTAGGTTTACCTAGCACCCTATGTAGAGTTTGGAAGCATCACATGTCACAAAGTTCAAGTTTTTATGGTGCTAAGCAAGCATACAAAGGATCTTATCCTAGAAAATTAGGATTTCATTATTTTACAAGAGACAAAGGCTAGGGTTTTGAGAGTACAAGCTTTGTAGCTCCCTATGCTGGACTCCTTGGTCACTTGAGGGTTGGAGGAAGGTTCTCTTGAAGTCTTCTAGTGTCCACGAAGATCCACCCGAAGCTCCAAGTCCAAGATATCAACTTCGCTTTCCAAGCGAAGAAAATAAGATAACACTCTAAACAAGTGGGCTAAACTTGTGTAGAATGATGTTGTGGTTCTAATTCTCACTTCAAAAACATTTCTTGATGTGTGTTTTGCTCACTAAAAGAAACTATAGAGCAAAGGAAGAAGGAGGAGGAAGATGATGGCTTTTCTTTTGAAGAAGAGAAAAATTAACCTTAGAAAAGAAATGAAGATATATCTTATATATTTTATTTCTTCTCATCTCAAACCATGGTTAAATATTTGAGTTATTATTTAATTAGAGTTTAAAACATAGAAGGAAAGTTTAATCCAAGGTTAAGGGTAGGTGAGGATGGTTAGGTTAAAGAAGGATGTAGAAACAAGTCAAGAATTATCCTTTCCTTTATATCTTTTGTTTTAACAAAAAATCAAATAATAATCCATATATTTAACCATGGTGTGAGTCTCATATTGCCATCATTTTCCATGTATAATCAACCATGATAGATAATTAATGTATGTATGTATGTATGCATAACCATATGTGCATGAAACTAAAAGAAAGATAGCATACATGCATGCATACATCCATCATGAACAAGAAAAGGTTTCAAGTGAGAAAACTAATGGTTAAATGATAAATCAACAATTGATTTATCAATCCGGCCATATCATATATGATCCCACCAAAAGCAAGCCGCCCGATCAATATACGATATCCCATACGCGCATTTTAATCGGGTCCATGCGCATATCGCATACGCGCTCCACAACGTTTCGCGTGGACTAGGTAACTCCTTTGTGGGACTCTAAGACTCGTCAATACGCCGGCAGTGGGTGATGATCATATCAAGCACCCCCAAGCCGCAAGCGGTCAGCTAAACGTAACGGCCTCCCGGGTATTGAGCGATCAGAAGAAAACAAGCGAACCTGCTACAACTCCCATCGAGCCAACCGGCAACACTACCGTACAGTCCGGTCTCTTCGTCAGATATGCTGCATATCGAGCCTAGGGATGGTCACGTCGACCCTAATAACTCAATAAGTCATGCCGGTGAATGGTCTATAACAGATCGAGAAACTACTGATAACACTTATCAGCAAATCTCAGCAGCCCTGGCTAGGGACTTACTGATATAACCAGTCGGGCACAGCACAACATCAACTCCTAATACCGGGAGAGACGAAACCCCTCCTATCGCTCATCGTCTTCGTGTGTCTCGGGACAGTACCCAACGGCCACCTGTTTGCACGACTCAGTAGAGCCGTGGTAGGGTGGCAATCAAAGTACAGTGGGAGAACACACAAGACTCTATGACGATCTCGGGTCTACAGTCTAACCTGTACCAGTGTCACCTGAGAACTGCTATCCGACGATAGATATAATTCCATATAGGAGTTCTCGGTGAGTCCGTCCAGTGTACCTAGTCACCACTGAGCACCCGTATATGATCTTGATGTCAAACATCGATGAACGTGGGAACATTCATCGCCCATCGTATGGGTCTAGTATCATATACGCTAGTCTACTCTGGTATATCAATGCCCTGTCTCGATATACCTACGACTAGGGACTTTCCAGGATATGCTTATAGACTACAGATGTCCCACTAGTATGATCTCTATCATAATCACTGTAGTCAAGCCGATATCCTCAGGGCTTTATCAGCATGTATGAATGAATAAAAGCATGATCAAATCAACATGTCAGATAAAGAAGAACCAGATAGCATACTATCATGTCGAGCAAGAATGTACACTGAATATATATATATATATATATATATATACATGTATAAATACATCCACTATCACGTAATGGCCTTTAGGGCATACATATATCCAACACTCTATGTAGTAGAAGATCCACCCGAGAGCTTAACTTCAAGCTTCACCTCTAACTTGAGGTAACTAGGTTTCTTAAATCGCTAATCTAAGTAACCTAGGTGATATAGAGAATGGTTAAGGATTATGTAGTCTATTCTAATCCTTGGTCTCAACACATGAGAGGGGAGGATTAGGGTTTGAATAGAGAGAGCTTGAGGAGAGAGAAAGTGAGCAAGAGAGTGAGATGAGATAATGATCTATCATAATACATATCAAGCATTATCATTTATCCAATAAAAGAAAATAAAGGATTAATAATCATGCTTCATAAATACAAGAGGGTGATTCATCTCCATGAGTCATTAAGCATTTATGATGCATTAATGACATGGATGAATCACTCAAATGACTCACTAATCTCATTTAATGCATATGCCACCTTAACCCCCAAGTCACCATCTTCTAGAAGCTTCTCGCGTAATTACGAGAATGCCCCTTCTATCCGTGAAAACACGGAAAAACTTTAGACTGTATAAATCCAATAATCCGATACTAGAAACTGGCTTAAACCAAAGCCGGCTAGTAAAAACTGTCCGGATGTCGTACGTGCGTAAACACACGTATGCGTCCGAACCCTTGTCGTAAAACCATACGACCTCTATATCGTTTCATCTTGAGTAGGGAAACTCTCTATGTGGGACTCTAGAGAGTCGACTACTACGCTGGCAGTGGGTTTAACCACAGACCGCAAGCGGCACTAGCTGTACGTAACGGTCCCCAGGTAGATGTCGATAAGAAGGCCGATGAGGAAACCCATCCGAACTCCTACTGAGTCTGATGTGACAATCTCCGTACAGTCCGGTCTGTTCGTCTAAGACTATCGCATATCAGGCTTAGGGGGCGGCAAGCGTCAGTCCCCTAATAGCGGTATAAGTCGTGTCGGCGTGTAGCCCATTACACCCTGAGAAACTACTGGAACCTACCAGCAAATCTCGCTTGCCCTGGCCAGGGACTTTATGTAATGGCTCTCTGACAAAGCGTGATATCAACTCCCAATACCGGGAGAGAAGAATACTGTCTAACCACCACTGCCTCTAAGTGCTCGGGACTGCACCCAACCGCTACCTGTTTGCACGACTCCTTTGAGCCGTGGTAGGGTAGCAATCAAAGAACAGTGGGACACACTCGAGGCGAAGTAGCAGTGTCAAGTCTGCGGACTATGTTGTACTCATATCACCTGGGAACTGTTAACTGACGACTGGTATAAAACCAACCAACAGTTCCCTGTGAGTCCTGTCCGGTGTACCCGTAACCTAACGAGCACCTGCATACCATCTCCAGTACGACGTACTGACGGCTGTGGGACAGACCATCTCCCCAGCTGGGATGAGAAGCGTACACACTAGTCTACTCCGGAGTATCGATGCCCTGTCTTGATAATCCTACGACTAGGGACCTGAATAAGGATGTGCTTGTAGACTACCCAGCCCCCACTAGTGTGACTGCCATCACAACGCTGGTAGTCAAGCAAGATTCTAAGAGCTCTATCAATACGTATACTCACATATTAATATAGAAAAACCAAGTAGCATACTACCATGTTTAGCAAGACTGTTATATACATGTGAATATCCCAAGCTTCCATTAAGTAATATACAAACTAGTATGATACAATAATGGCCCCTAGGGCATATACACTAACACGCACATATCATATATGTGCTTCTACTCCGTTTTTCCTGAGCCAAGAAAACTCTGTGTAGGACTCTAAAGAATCGTCAATACGCCGGCAGTAGGTGATGATCATATCAAACATCCACAAGCAGCAAGCGGTCAGCTAAACGTAACAGCCACCCAGGTATTGAGCGCTCAGAAGATCAACAAGCAAGCCTGTACATTCTCCTGTGAATCCAGTCAGTAACACTCCCGTACAGTCCAGTCTCTTCGTCTGATATGTCGCATATCTCGCCTAGGGGTGGTAAACGTCAGACCCCAGTAGCTTGATAAGTCGTGTCGATATGTGGTCTATAATAGTTCGAGAAACTACTGATAACACTTACCAGTAAATCTCAGCAACCCTGGCCAGGGATTTCCAGTTATAGCCAATCGAACACAGCGCAACATCAACTCCCTATATCGGGAGAGACGAATCCCCTCCTATCGCTCATTGCCTCCATATGATTCGGGACTGTACCCAAAAGCCACCTTTTTGCACGCCCTCTTGGACGTGGTATGATGGAAATCAAAGTACAGTGGGAATCACACAAGACTCTATGACGATCTCGGGTCTACAGACTAACCTGTACCAGTGTCACCAGAGAGACTGCCACCTGACGTGAGGTATAATACCATCTGGGAGTTCTCGGCGAGTCCATCCAGTGTACCCAGTCTCCACTGAGCACCCATATACCTTCTCTGATGTCAAACACCAATGGATATGAGATCATCCATCGCCCATCATATGGGTCAAGAAGCGCATACGCTAGTATACTCTGGAGTATCGATGCCCTGTCTCGGTACTCCCACGACTAGGAACATTTGAAGGATGTACTTGGCGACTACTCTGTCCTTACCAGTATGATCCGTATCATAGTCCTGGTAGTCAAGTACTCATCCTAAGGGCTTTATCAACATGTAACATAGAGACAATCAGAGTACGTATTAAGATAAAGAGTAACCAGATAGCGTACTATCATGTCGAGCAAGAAAGTCCTCCCTATATATGTCCAAGCATCCACTACAATATACATCGTATATACAGTAATGGCCTCTAAGGCATACATATAACTAACACAGAGGAACAAAGGGTTTTTGTTTCTCGTCATGCCCACTTCTTGGAAGTTGAATTTTTAGAAAATCATAAGAGTGGGAGCGCAATAGAACTGGAAGAAATTCCAGAACCACAAGTTGTTACTGAAAGTTTGGTAGAACAAGAAGTTTCAGAAGAAAGGGACATACCAGTGCCTATCCGCAGAAGTAGTAGGCAGTCTCATCCGCCCGAGAGATGCTACGGTTTTCTCATAGACGGGGATCGAGAAGATTGCATCATTGATAATGTTGACCCTACTAGCTTCCATCAAGCCATTCAGAGCAGTGACTCAGTAAAATGGCTGGATGCAATGCGGACCGAAATGGAGTCCATGTACACTAACAAAGTATGGACTTTGGACATTGCTCCAGATGGGGTAAAGCCCGTAGGATGCAAGTGGATCTTCATAAAGAAGATTGGTGTAGATGGACAGGTTGAAACCTATAAGGCTAGACTTGTTGCAATGGGTTTTCGTCAAAGACCTGGTTTGGACTATGACGAAACCTTTTCTCCAGTGGCTATGCTCAAATCCATTCGGGTCCTTCTTGCCATTGCTACCTTCCACGATTATGAGATTTGGCAGATGGACGTAAAGACGGCCTTTCTAAATGGTAATTTGGAAGAGTGCGTCTATATGGATCAGCCAGAGGGATTCATTCATAGTGGGAGCAACGGTAAAGTGTGCAAGTTTCTTAATTCCATTTATGGACTAAAGCAGGCATCGCGGAGTTGGAACATCTGTTTTGATGATACTGTCAAAGAATTCGACTTTATCAAGAATCCAGATGAACCATGCATATACAGTAAGATTGTAGGGAGAGCTGTAGTATTCCTCGTCTTGTACGTGGATGACATTCTCCTAATAAGAAATGATATTCCTATACTACAGTCAGTCAAAGGATTCTTGTCACAGAAGTTCTCTATGAAGGACCTGGGTACGCCACCTACATTCTGGGGATCCAGACCTATCGTGATAGATCAAAGAGGATGTTGGGACTTTCGCAGTCCAGGTACATAGACACCATATTGAAAATATTCAGTATGGAAGATTCTAAGCGCGGTAACCTGCTGGCTTGTCACGGAATCACCCTCTCCAAAGAGATGTCTCCCAAGACAGATTTAGAAAGGGCTCGCATGTCGATTATACCGTACGCTTCTGCGGTAGGCTCTATAATGTATGCGATGTTATGTACCAGACCAGATGTAGCATACACATTGAGCGTTGTAAGCCGGTATCAGGAAAACCCAGGGGAAATGCACTGGATAGCAGTATAGAACATTCTCAAGTACCTGAGGAGGACTAAGGAGATGTTCTTGGTGTACGGCGAAAAAGACCTCCAGATCGAGGCCTTTGCCGACTCTAGCTTCCAGAGTGACAAGGATGACTCCAAGTCCATGTCGGGTTATGTCTTTACCCTCAATGGAGGGGCGGTCTGTTGGAAAGTTCCAAGCAGGACACCGTTGCTGACTCAACGATAGAAGCGGAGTACATAGCTGCTTGCGATGCCGTAAAAGAAGCTGTCTGGATGAAGAAGTTCCTCACAGAACTTTAGGTGGTTCCTACCAGTGTTAATCCAATACCTCTGTATTGCGACAACAACGACGCTATAGCTTTAGCGAAGGAACCCAGGTCCCATAAGAAGTCCAGACACATCTTAAGGCGGTATCACCTGATCAGGGAGATCGTAGATCGCCGGGAGATCGAGGTAAAGAGAGTAGATACAGAGAATAACACCGCTGATCCATTCACAAAGGCCATTCCTCAAACACAGTTCGAGAGGCAATTATAGATGACAAGTCTGCGATATGCCAGTACATGGCCCTAGTGCAAGTGGGAGATTATTAATGTTTATGTCATAGAGGCCATTACTGTATCATACTAGTTTGTATATTACTTAATGGAAGCTTGGGATATTCACAGTTGTATTGACAGTCTTGCTAAAAATGGTAGTATGCTACTTGGTTTGTGTCTACTTTAATATGTGCATATGTTTCTTTTAACGTATCGCTTATACATATTAGTAGAGCCCTTAGGATATTTGCTTGATTACCAGCGTTGTGATGGCAATCACACTAGTGGGGGCTGGGTAGTCTATAAGCAACATCCTATACAGGTCCCTGGTCGTAGGATTATCGAGACAGGGCATCGATAATCCGGAGTAGACTGGTGTATACGCTTCTCATCCCAGCATAGGGAGATTGTCTGTCCCACAGCCATAAGTACGTCGTACTGGATATAGTATGCAGGTGCTCGTTAGGATACGGGTACACCGGTCAGGACTCGCCGGGAACTGCAGGTTGGATTATACCCATCGTCAGATAGCAGTTCCCAGGTGACATAAGTACAGCTTAGTCCGTCGACTTGACACTGCTACTTCGCCTCGGGTGTGTTCCCACTGTACTTAGATTACTACCCTACCACGGCTCAAAGGAGTCGTGAAAACAGGTAGTAGTTCGGTGCAGTCCAGAAGCACTTGGAGGCAGTGGCGGTTAGACAGGATTCGTCTCTCCCGGTATTGGGGGTTGATATCGCGCTGTGTATGGAGAGCCATTACGCAAAGTCCCTGGCCAGGGCAAGCGAGATTTACTGGTAGCTTCCAGTAGTTTCTCAAGGTGTAATGGGCTTCACTCCGACACGACTTATACCGCTATTAGGGGTCTGACGTTTACCGCCCCTAGGTCCGATATGCGATAGTCGTAGACGAATAGACAGGACTGTACGGAGATTGTCACATCAGGCTCAGTAGGAGTTCGGTTGGGTTTCCTCATCGTCCTTCTTATCGACATCTACATAGGGACCGTTACGTAAAGCTAGTACCGCTTGCGGCCTGTGGTTAAACCCACTGCCAGCGTAGTGTCGAGTCTTTAGAGTCCCACACAGAGAGTTTCCCTGCACCGGGCAAAAGGTGTAGAGGCCGTATGGTTTTACGGCAGGGCCGCGATCACTTACGTACACTTGTGCACGTATTATGATCGGGCAGATAATACTAGCGGGCTTTGGTTTAAGCCAGATTCTAGTATTATACAGATGGATTTATTCAGTCAAAGATTATCCGTGTTTTTCAGAAATACGGATGGGAGGGGCAGTCTCGTAATTTGTCGGGAAGTTTCTAGAAGAAAATGACTCATTTGTATTTATTTCTTTTTAGATTAAACACAAATGAGGTGGAGAGATGAGGTGTAGGTTTTCATTAAATGCTTAATGACTCATGAGGTGATTCACCATTTAGAATTAAATGAAGCTTACAAGATATTTCTAGATATTTATCAAAGAGACATTTGTATGCTTGATATTATTCTTTCATGAGTTATTATTCATATCATTATCACAAAAGCTTTCTCTCTCCTCAAGTCTTCATCTTCTTCCTCAAACCCTAAAAGCTCTCATGAGTTGAGAATCCTAGGGTTTAAGTGACTAAGTAATCCATATAATTACTCTACACCCTCTAGGACTTCTAGATTAGCGATCTAGAAGCCGTAGTTATCTCAGATTCGAGATAGAAGCTCGGACTATAGAGTCTCGGGTGGATCGTCTTTGACTCGATCAGGCCGCTGAAGCGCCCACGTTCCATAGAGCCTAAGAGGTGTGGAGGATACTGATGAAGACCCGAAGGACAAGTAACGTGAGGTATAACTTCGAATCCGAGTAGTTAAACCTCTCGTAGTGTGCTAGTAATGGTTTAAACACGATCCGTGTGCTCAAGTCTGTGCTACGAAGCTTTGATAATTGTTTTTCATATATTCCGCCTCCCCGCGAGCTCGTGGAGTGCGTGACATGGACTTACAATGTGTGTGTGTGTGTGTGTGTGTGTGTGTGTGTTTAGAGGACATTCTTGCTCGACATGATAGTATGCTATCCAGTTTTACTTTATCTTGATATGTTCTTTTGATCATGCATCTTACTCATTTTGTACATGTTGAAAAATCCCTTAGGATATTTGCTAGACTACTGGGATTATGATTGTAGGGTTCCTAGGCACACTCAAGAGGTTCCACAAGGCATTAACCATGCCAAATTCAAATTTTCCGGTGCCGAGAAACCCTAAACTAGATCGATTACTAGATGTAAGGCAAAAACCATACAAGTAAACAACTTTACTAGAAAGTGAAAGTGACTACAACCTTTGTAGATCCGATCCTCCACCTCTTTAGCTCCGTGATGACGTCCCTCCGCTGCGATCATTGGATCCCGGACTCTAGCGATGGTTTCGTCGGAGAAACGAGCGGGCTAGGTCGTTGACTTCGATGCCGAAGATGATCTACGTTGAAGAGACTCAAACTCAAGTTCCATCTTCACTTGGTCATGAACCTTGTGAAGAAAACACCCTATACAACATAGAAAGTGGTAAGGATGAAGAAATAAGAAGTGGGTTCACTTTGGATTTGGATTTCTCACTTGGATTCATCACTTGATAATTTTCAAGCAAGTTTTCTTTTCTTCATGAAGAAGATGAAGAAGAAGAAAGAAAAAGCATTATCACTAAAAGAAAATCAAGTGATGCTTATCATTATGCAACCATGGGTGAAGTAACTTGTGTAGAGAATAAACTAAGGTTTAGTTAAATGGTTAGGTTAAGCATAAAACAAAATGGTTGAAGCTTCATGAATCTTCAAGAATAAAACAAAGAAAGCCTTCACCATTTTGTTTCTTTCCAAAAATAAATAAAGAAAATAAATAAATAAGGCAAATGAAATCCTAACCATTAACTAAACATGGTATATAGCATACACACACCCAAGTTTGCATGTATCATCAAACATGATACAAACTAGTGCACAAAAATATATCACATATACAACTTTTGCACAATCTAGTGAGAAAAATAATCTTAAGTGAACCAATACTAGTTAATGTAAAATAATATATCAAATATATAATTATACATTAAATCATTAAATCAACACTTGATTTAATAATCCGGTCATATCGCATATAACCGACTAATATCAATAGTAACAACTTATCGAATCAACACTTGATCCGATAACCCGGCTATATCGCATATAACCGATCAATGTCACAAATCGTGAGAATCGAATACAGTATCACATACTGGTATTATTCTCGGTCCCGCACATATCTCATATGCGCTCCTATTTCGTTTCGCATGAGCCAGGAAACCTCTGTGTAGGACTCTAAAGACTCGTCAATACGCCGACAACAGGTGATGATCATTTCAAACAACCACAAGCCGTAAGCGGTCTGCTAAACGTAACGGCCACCCGGGTATTGAGCGATCAGAAGATCAACGAGCAAGCCCGCTCACACTCCTGTGAATCCAACCAGTAACACTTACCGTACAGCCCGGTCTCGTCGTCTGATATGTCGCATATCTCGCCTAGGGGTTGTAAACGTCAGACCCCAGTAGCTCGATAAGTCATGTCGATATGAAGTCTATAACAGTTCGAGAAACTACTGGTAACACTTACCAGTAAATCTCAGCAACCCTGGACAGGGATTTCCGGTTATAGCCAATCGAACACAGCGCAACATCAACGCCCTATACCGGGAGAGACGAATCCCCTCCTATAGCTCATTGCCTCCATGTGATTCGGGACTGTACCTAAAAACCACCGTTTTGCATGCCCTCTTGGACGTGGTAAGGTGGAAATCAAAGCACAGTGGGAATCACACAAGACTCTATGACGATCTCGGGTCAACAGACTACTCTGTACCAGTGTCACCAGAGAAATGCCATCTGACGTTAAGTATAATATCATCTGGGAGTTCTCAGCGAGTCCGTCCAGTGTACCCAGTCTCCACTGAGCACCCGCATATCATCTCTGATGTCAAACACCAATGGATATGGGATCATCCATCGCCTATCTGTATGGGTCGAGAAGGTATACGCTAGTCTACTCTGGTATATCGATGCCCCGTTTCGATACACCCATGACTAGGGACCTTGAAAGAAGTACTTATGGACTACCATGTCCCCACTAGTATGATCCGCATCATAGTCCAGGTAGTCAAGTACACATCCTAAGGGCTTTACCAACATGTAACTGAGAGACAATCAGTGTACACGTTAAGATAAAGAGCAACCAGATAGCATACTATCATGTCGAGCAAGAAAGTCCTCCCTATATATGTCGCAGCATCCACTACAATATACATCCTATGTACAGTAATGGCCTCTAGGGCATACATATAACTAACAATCTCCCACTTGCACTAGGGCCATCTGTAGCAGTGGTTGCAGTATCTCATACTCAACCATCCCATAAAAGTCTCTCTCTGGGAAAAGGCCTTTGTGAGTGGATTCGTCGTGTTGTCCTCTGAGTCTACTCTCCTAACCTCGATCACCCTGGAGATCAACTATCTCCATGATAAGGTGATGCTGTCTCAGGATATGTCTGGATCACTGATGGGACAGGCGTTCCTTGACATAAGCCACAACTCCATTGTCACACAATGGGAGGAACGAAGTTCATTTCATGAACTAATATACATCCAGACTGCCTCTTTGGTAGCATCTTTGGTAACGATGTATCTTGCCTTTAATCATCTAGTATGTCACGGTATCTAGCTTGGAACTCTTCCAACTTACCGTCCCTCCACTAAGGGTAAAGACAATGCCTGTGACCGACATTCAGTCGTCCTTATCACCCTGGAACCTTTCCAGTGATTCTCCCCAGGATCGTTTGATACCATCTCACTAAACCTAGTGAGAAGCCTAACATCCATTTAGATCTATCTCATAGATCCAAATCCCAGGATTTAGGAGGTATCACTTTGATCCTGTATGGAGAATCCTTGTGATAAGCGGAGATTGACCGAGCGTAGCATAGGAAACTCCTTTCTTATCAAGAGTATGTCATCCACGTACTCTACGAGGATCATCACCATACTCCATACTACCTTTTTGTACATACAAGGTTCATCTACCATTTTGATGAAGTCAAACTCTTTGACTACCACATCAAAACAGATGTTCCAACTCCGTGATGCCTGCTTTATCCCATAAAACATCTTGCACACGTTTCCGCTGCTCCCACTGTCTACGAAGCCCTCTGGCTGTGTACTTATAGACGTTCTCTTCTAAATCATTATTTAGAAAAGCAGTCATGGCACCCAACCACCAGATATCATAGTCATGGTATGTAGCAATGTTAAGTAGGATCCGGATGGACTTAAGCATAGCCACTGGAAAAGGTTTCATCATTATCCACGCCTGGTCGATGACGAAAACCTTTAACAAGTCTAGCTTTGAAAGTCTCAACTTTTCCATCTATACCAAGTAATCTTCTCAAGATATACTTGCTCCTGATGGGGATTTAACCCTTCAGATATAGCAACCAAAGTCCATACTTTGTTGGTGTACATGGATTCCATCTCAGATCGCTAAGCATCCATCCATTCTTACAGTGTCCCTACTCTTGATGGCCTGCTCGAAACTAGTTGGGTCATCATCTCATGATGCATTCCTCGCTCCCACAGTCATCGAGAAACCGAAGTATCTCTCAGGCGGATGAGGAACCCTACCAGATCGGCGGAGAGGCTGAGGTTCGTCGGGGACTATAGAATCCTTTGGTCCTGTCAAATCAGCTGCAGTTTTGTATAGCTGGAACCTTTCCAGTTTTACAGAACTAACTACGCCTCGATCTTGTCCGGATTTTGTTTTTGACATAGGCCAGACAATCCCAAATCATAACTTACTTAAGAGATAGGTTCTTCCCATACCATATCTCATATGGAGTGGTAGGCACTGATTTGATTCGAACACTATTCAATAGGTATGCAGCTTCTCAAGCGCATAACTCCCAAAAGGAAATAGGAAACTCAGTAGTACTCATCATAGAGTACACCATATCATATAGGGTGCTATTGCTCCTCCCTGATATACCATCGTGCTATGGTGTATACGGAGGAGTAATGCTGAGAGAGAATCTCATTCTCCTTTAGAATAATCCAGGAATTTCGTGCTCAAGTATTCTCCTCCTTGATCACATCAAAGGACATAATACTTATACCCGTTTTGGTTCTTTACTTCTAACTTATATTCTGTGAATATCTCAAAAGGTTCGGACTTGTGTTTCAACAGGAACATATGTCTGAATCTAAAGAGATCATCAGAGAATGTAATGAAGTACAAAGAACCGCTCTTGGCATGTGTAGACAGGGGACCTTCATACATCAACATGTATCATCCCAAGAATTCACTAACTCTTTCTCTGCTTCCAATAAACAGAGTTGTGGTCATCTTATCTTTGTGACATGACCGGCAAGTTTTCACAAGATGTAAATTCAAACTAATTTAAATATGAATCTAAATGTAACTTCGGCCAGTCGGGTCGCATTGATATGACCTAGTCTACAATGCCTCAAGAAGGAATCCGTTCATTTCTGAACTCTTCCTCCTGTGTGTGTTCTGTATACTAAGAACTGTAGTTTGATTTAGAACGTCAATGCTTTTAGATAACGTGCCTGATCCGATCAACTTTTGATATAGGAAATGTTCAAAACAATATCCAACAATACAAAATTATATCCTTCTTTAATAAATAAAGAGATTGATATGATTTTGTATATCAGGTACGGTATCTAATAGCATTTGTTCAGAATCAATGTATTGGTAATACAGGGTGACAGTGACCAACAGACTTCGCTGCAACGCTTGCACCGTTTCCTGTCTCATGAAACTTATCACCCGTTCTCAGTTCTCTACCTATCTGTAGCCCATGTAACAGATTACATATGCGGGATCCTGATCCGGTATCACATACCCAGGACGTAAAGGATACTGATAAACAGTTCTCTGTAATGAACACACCCGAAGATGATGCATCAGCATACACTTTCTTCGTTTGGGCTGCACGGGAAATCTGATATTCCCCAATTTCCTGCTCTGTCTTATAACAATTATAAGTAGGAGCGGGACCAACGTTCCCCAGCTTAGTATAACAAGTGGGTTCGGTCAATACATCCATTATATTAAGGCATGATATGGTCGCTACCTGGAGAGAGAGATAAGAAAACACTCAGCGTATGCTCTTGCAAGATCAGATTGGTTATTATTTTATCTAATCAGGATGGCTCCCACTGTTTTAATCAAATCTTCTTTCAAACCCTAAAAGGAAAGACTAGATGGGATTAATTACACGCTACAAGTTCACCAATCTTTCAGCCAGGCCATGTAAGTCGATGTACTTCACCCCCGAACTTGTAGGGAGGCGGAATTTTCGAAAACGATCATGTTTAAAGAACGAACATCGACTAACTGCTTAAATCGAAGCTAAACTACAAATAACCATACACAAAGAGTTTCATAACTATTGTGTTTAGGGATTATACCTAATGAAACCAGTCCTTCGTCTTTACGATCTCCTTGTTCTCCTCGGCCTTCTCTAGGTAGTAGACGATCCACCCGTGAGCAAAACTCCAAACTAAACCTCTAACTTGAGGTAACTAATCTTCTTGGATTGCTAATCAAAGAAGATAGAATGAAATAGAGTGATGGTTATGGATAGATTAGTCTTTCTAATCCTTTGATCTCAACATATGAGGTGTAAGGATTAGGGTTTGAAGATGAGAGCTTGAGGAGAGAGAATGTGAGAGTAAATTATGAGATGAGATTGTGAGTATTATAACATATTATGAAGCATTCTCATTAAAGAATAAATGAATAAATGTGATGAATAAGCATGCTTCATAAATGTTAAGTGGTGATTCATTAGCATGAGTCATTAATCATTTATGGTGCAATAATGACAATGATGAATCACTCTCATGACTCACAAATCTTATCCAAAGTATATGCCACCTAAACCTCCTTAGTCACCATTTTCTAGAAGCTTCTCGCACAATTACGAGAACGCCCCTCCAATCCGCAAAAATACGGAAATACTTTAGACTGTAAAAATCCAATAACCGGATACCAGTAACTGGCTTAAACCAAAGCCGACTGGTAAAAACTGCCCGAAAGTCGTACGCGCGTAAACGCACGTATGCGTCCGAACCCTTGTCGTAAAACCATACGACCTCTATATCGTTTCGCCTGGAATAGGAAAGTCTCTGTGTGGGACTCTAGAGACTCGACTACTACGCTGGCAGTGGGTTTAACCACAGACCGCAAGCGGCACTAGCTGTACGTAACGGTCCCCAGGTAGTTGTCGATAAGAAGGCCGATGAGGAAACCCATCCGAACTCCTACTGAGTCTGATGTGACAATCTCCATACAGTCCGGTCCGTTCGTCCAGGACTATCGCATATCCGGCCTAGGGGGCGGCAAGCGTCAGTCCCCTAATAGCTGTTTAAGTTGTGTCGGAGGGAAGCCCATTACACCCTGAGAAACTACTGGAACCTACCAGCAAATCTCGCTTGCCCTGGCCAGGGACTTTGCGTAATGGCTCTCTGACACAGCGCGATATCTACTCCCAATACCGGGAGGGACGAATCCTGTCTAACCGCCACTGCCTCCAAGTGCTCGGGACTGCACCCAACTGCTACCTGTTTGCACGACTCCTTTGAGCCGTGGTAGGGTAGCAATCTAAGAATAGCGGGACACACTCGAGGCGAAGTAGCAGTGTCAAGTCTGCGGACTATGCTGCACTCATGTCACCTGGGAACTGTTCACTGACGACTGGTATAAAACCAACCAACAGTTCCCTGTGAGTCCTGTCCGGTGTACCCGTAACCTAACGAGCACCTGCAGACTATCTCCAGTACGACGTACTGACGGCTGTGGGACAGACCATCTCCCCAACTGGGATGAGAAGCGTACACACCAGTCTACTCCGGAGTATCGATGCTCTGTCTCGATAATCCAACGACTAGGGACCTGAATAAGGATATGCTTGTAGACTACCCAGCCCCCACTAGTGTGACTGCCATCACAACGCTGGTAGTCAAGCAAGATCCTAAGAGCTCTATCAATACGTATACTCACACATTAAGATAGAGAAAACCAAGTAGCATACTACCATGTTTAGCAAGACTGTTATATACATGTGAATATCCCAAGCTTCCATTAAGTAATATACAAACTAGTATGATACAGTAATGGCCTTCTAGGGCATAAACACTAACAATCTCCCACTTGCACTAGGGCCATGTACTGGCATATCGAAGACCAATGATCTCGAGTAGCCTCTCGAACTGCGTCTGAGGTAGGGCCTTCGTGAATGGATCAGCAATGTCCTCTTCTGAAGCAACTCTCCGAAGCTCGATCTCCTGACGATCAATGATCTCCCTGATCAGGTGATACCGCCTCAAGATGTGTCTGGACTTCTGATGGGACCTTGGTTCCTTCGCTAAAGCTATAGCTCCTTTGTTGTTGCAATACAGAGGTATTGGATCAACTATGGAAGGAGCCACCTGAAGTTCTGTTAGGAACTTCTTCATCCAGACTGCTTCTTTTGCGGCATCGCAAGCAGCTATATACTCCGCTTCCATCGTCGAGTCAGCAACGGTGTCCTGCTTGGAGCTCTTCCAGCACACCGCCCCTCCATTGAGGGTAAAGACATAACCCGACATGGACTTGGAATCGTCCTTATCACTCTGGAAGCCGGAATCAGCAAAGGCCTCCAACCTGAGGTCTTTTCCGCCGTAAACCAAGAACATCTCCTTAGTCCTCCTCAGGTACTTGAGAATGTTCTTTACTGCTATCCAGTGTTTCTCCCCTGGGTCTGACTGATACCGGCTCACCACACTCAGTGCGTAAGCTACATCTGGTACACAACATCGCATACATTATAGAGCCTACCGCAGAAGCGTAGGGTATAATAGACATGCGTTCCTTTTCTAAATCAGTCTTGGGAGACATCTCTTTGGAGAGGGTGATTCCGTGACAAGCCGGTAGATTACCGCGCTTAGAATCTTCCATACTGAATCTTTTCAGTACAGTGTCGATATACCTGGACTGCGAAAGTCCCAACATCCTCTTGGATCTATCACGATAGATCCGGATCCCCAGAATGTAAGAGGCATCATCCAGGTCTTTCATGGAGAACCTGTGTGACAAGAATCCTTTGACAGATTGTAGCATAGGAATGTCATTTTCTATCAATAGAATGTCATCCACGTACAAGACGAGGAATACGACACTTCTGGCTACAACTTTACTATATATGCACGGTTCATCTGGATTTTTGATAAAGTCATATTCTTTGACTGTCTCATCAAAACAGATGTTCCAACTCCGTGATGCCTGCTTTAGTCCATAAATGGACTTAAGCAGCTTGCATACTTTCCCGCTGCTCCCACTCTGATTGAAACCCTATGGCTGATCCATATAGACGCACTCTTCTAAATTTCCATTCAGAAAAGCCGTCTTTACGTCCATCTGCCAGATTTCATAATCATGGAAGGCAGCAATTGCAAGAAGGATACGAACGGATTTGAGCATAGCCACTGGAGAAAAAGTTTCATCATAGTCCAAACCAGGTCTTTGACGAAAACCCTTTGCAACAAGTCTAGCTTTATAGGTTTCCACCTGCCCATCTACACCAATCTTTTTCTTGAAGATCCATTTGCATCCTATGGGTTTTACCCCACCTGGAGCAAAGTCCAAAGTCCATACTTTGTTGGTGTGCATGGACTCCATTTCGCTTCGCATTGCATCTAACCATCGTACCGAGTCGCCGCTCTGGATGGCCTGCTGGAAGCTAGTAGGTTCATCATCTTCTATGATGCAATCCTCTTTATCCCCGTCTATGAGAAAACCGTAGTATCTCTCAGGCGGATGAGACGGCCTACTACTCCTACGGAGGGGTGCGGGAATGTCCTGTTCTTCCTGAACTTCCGGTTCTACCAAACTTTCAGTATTGGTTAGTGGTTCTGGAATTTCTTCCAGTTCTATTTCGCTCCCACTTGATTCCTTTTCTAAAAACAGATGTTCTAGAAAATGGGCATTACGAGAAACAAAGACCTTTTGTTCCTCTGCGTAATAGAAATAATATCCCTTGGAGTTCTTTGGATATCCCACAAACAAACATTTTACTGATCGTGCCTCGAGCTTGTCCACATGCTGCTTTTTAACAAAAGCTGGACATCCCCAAATCATCATATGCTGAAGATGGGGTTTCTTCCCAGTCCACATCTGATATGGAGTGGTAGGCACAGTCTTGGTAGGAGCCCTGTTCAGAAGATATGCCGCTGATTCTAGCGCATAACCCCAGAAAGATCGCGGTAACTCAGCATTACTCATCATGGATCGTACCATATCCAATAGGGTTCGATTCTGTCTCTCTGATACACCGTTATGCTATGGAGTGTACGGAGGAGTAAGCTGAGAGAGAATTCCTTTCTCTTTTAGGTAACCTAGGAACTCGGCACTCAAGTATTCACTACCTCGATCAGATCTAAGTGTCTTGATACTTTTGCCGGTCTGGTTTTCTACTTCATTCTTATACTCTTGGAATTTCTCAAAAGCCTCGGATTTATGTTTCATCAGATAAATGAATCTGTATCTTGAGTAATCATCCGTGAAAGTAATGAAATAGGAAAAACCACCTCTCGCATGTGTAGACATTGGACCACATACATCGCTGTGTATGAGTCCTAAGAGCTCGCTCGCTCTTACTCCTTGTCCAGTGAATGGAGTCTTTGTCATCTTTCCTTTGAGACAAGATTGACAAGTGTCATAAGATTGATATTCGAACGAGTCCAAATATCCTTCTCTATGCAACATAGTCAACCTTCTCTCATTGATGTGACCCAGTCTACAATGCCATAAGAAAGCTTTATTTAAATCTGGAGACTTTCTTTTTAGTGTGTTCTGGACATTGAAAATTTGGAGTTGGTTTAAAACATATATGCCGTTATTTAATGTACCTGACCCAATCAAACCATGATTAAGGTGGATGTTGACAACATCTCTTACAAACGTGAAATCATAACCTTTATTTGATAAGAAGGAAACTGATATGATATTACACGTTAAGCTTGGTACAAAATAACAGTTATGTAAAACCAAAATGTGTCCACTCGTCAATCCTAGGTGATAATCCCCGACGGACGCAGCTCCCACGCTAGCTCCGTTAGCAACCTTTAGGGTCATATCACCTTCCTTCAGCACTCTACGGTTTCTCAGTGCCTGCAATGAATTGCAAATATGAGATCCTGATCCGGTATCCAATACCCAGGAAGTAGAGTTGATCGACAGACAATTCTCAATTACAAACACACCTGAAGTCAAAGCCACAGCTTGCTTCGGTTCCTGGTTCTTGGCGTTCCACGCCTTGCAATCCTTCTTCCAGTGCCCTTTCCTGTGACAATGGAAGCACTCATCCTGGCTAACTACCGGTACCGCAAACTTTTTCTTTCCCTTCCCTCCCACCTTACTAACACCTCCTCTAGGTCTGGGTGCGGCCTTCTTCTTCCTTCCTTTGGCCTTAGCCTTGGACCCGGAAGAAGATGTACCGCCAACAAACATAGCGGGTGTTTCCCTTGAATTCTTCAAGGTGCCATCTGCACTCCTTAACATGTTTAGGAGTTCCGGAAGTTCAACTTCTTTTCTTTGAAGATTGAAGTTCAGGATAAATTGGGCGTAGGTGTGAGGAAGGGACTGGAGAATAAGGTCTGTATAGAGCTCATTATCCAAAGTCGTCCCAAGGTCTGCGAGCTCTTCTATATAGCCGATCATCTTTAGGACATGTTCTCCTACCGATGACCCGACAGCCAACCTCGCTCGAAACAAGTTCTTAGAGGTCCCGTATCTTGCTATACAAGATTGCTCTCCATAAAGTTCCTTTGTATGGAGAAATATGCCATCAAGGTCCATATCCTCGTGCCTCCTCTGATGTTCATTGTTCATCGAGGCAAGCACGATGCACTTGGCTTTCGCGCAATCTAAATCCCAGGTTTTGCGGATTTCCTTATCCGCATTACTGGATTTGGGACCAGGGACAGCAGGTGCCGTAGCGGTGAGGACGTACCCCAGTTTGTCATATGTCAAAGCCATTTTGACATTCCGCAGCCAATCTTTATAGTTTGGCCCTGTCAGTATATTTTTCTCTAAAAGTAACTTAAGTCCAGTCATTTTCAGGGTCGCTGCAATTAGGAGAGAGAGAAGAAAACTCTTTAGCATGATGCTCTTGCAAGTTTAGAGTGGTTTTTAGTTTATCTAAACTGGATGGCTCCCACTGTTTTTCGAATCCTTCCTCAAACCATAAAAGAAGAATTAGCCAAGACTATTCTCACCGTACAATACTTGCTTAACCGTTCAGCCAGGCTGGTGTCGATACTTCGAGGGAGGTTTTCCAACGCTTTCGCGAAGTTCCTTAATTAAATAACCTCTTTTCTCTGGGGGCGTAACCCCGCTGACACTTTTCTGGACACCTACTAGGTTTATAGCATTGATCGTTAAGTGACGAATATCCTGATAAGTAGCATATACTCACAGTAGGATCGGGATCCAAATATCATCGTCTGATAATGTTGTAGGAATGCTACCAACATTCATCAAACTCAAAATGGTATGCATCTCTTTACAAATTTCAGTTTCTTTAGAAATTCCCGATATAAGTTTTTGCCCTATGCTCTTATAACCTTGGCTTTGGTCAAAGTGTCATAAGTCACATGTCAAGTTCTACCCGTCATTATCTTATCAATTTGAACCCATCCGTATATACCCCTGACTTTGGTCAAATGGTAATACGACTGTCCCAAACCAACTCATCTATCTTATGCAACAAATGAAAACCCAGCAGCTACCAAACACTATGCCTTGACTTTGGCCAAAATGCATAGCTTGAATACTACTGAATACCCAAATGAAATGACGGAGGGCTACGAATGGTTTTGGCGAAACCGTGAACGTAGTGAACTTGATATAACCGAAGGAACCTGATAGCTTTTAAAAGGAGTGGTTAAAGCTCCGTATTTAAAAATATCTGTTTTTTAAAATAACCGAGTGGTTTCTTTTAAATTGTTCCAACGATTAAAACTTTGGTTTATTTTTCTTTGCATTATAGATAATGCGTCCCATCATTAACCTATCATTGCAGAAAACAACGAAAATACAACGTCCTCTTATGCCATCCGCATTCGCCACGGGGTCCCGTCATCACCCGTTAGGTTACTTAACTAACGACAGAGCGGGGGCTGGGCTAGCGCGGGTGTAAAACATAAGTGACGTCTAAATAGCAACAATATATATATAGATATTTTACATTCGTCTGACGCAATGATATACATTCCAGAACACAGATAAACTTTATTGGATTTGCAAGCAATCTGTATTTCTTTCGAGCCTGCAAGAAAAGACAGATTACACAGTTGTGATGAATAGCCATTACCCCACCCAAGATCCCTACGGGTACGGCAAACTACCCGCCCGGCAGTTTGTGTACCCCACCTTGGATCTGTCCTAGGATCAAAAACAGTAAAATGAAATAATACAACGGTGGTTACAACCGCAACCTGGATGTGCCCCGCAAAATAATATTACAACAAATTACATTTACAACAAATGAATTAAATAATAACCCATTGCTAAACCCCGGCTATACACCACAACAGTCCAATACAGTTTATATGCACAAACAGATATAACCATTTCAGAAATGTGCAACCCCCTGCCAACCGACATACTAGCAGTTAGGGGAGGTTTATGAACACATTAAACAATCACAGATATAATCCAATATGCAAATACTGTACAATTTCGATCGATTAAACATCTTTAATATTGCTCCAAAAACTGCTCTGTTAAACTGAAACCTGAGCAAAATTAAAATATTCCAGAAAATCCCAAATATCACACAGAAGCAACAAAAGAAAATTGGGTTCCTGAATCGCCAACTCGGCGGCGGAACCGCGGCGACTCAGTAGGGTGAGGCCGCGGTTCCGCGGCGCGTTAGGCGATTCAGGGGCCCAGTTTTCTTGGGTGTTCTTATAATGTCTTTTCAAGCTTTCTGAACGAACCTGAAAAATTTTTGGACTTCATTTAAATTTCGACAGAAACTTGACAGATTAGGGTTTTCCGGTTTCGTTTTTCCGTTCGAAATTCATACAAATTTGCAATTAAGTTATTTATTGTTTAGCGAGGCTCTGATACCACTGTAAGTCGATGTACTTCACCCCAGAACTTGTGGGGAGGCGGAATTTTCGAAAACGATCATGTTTAAAGAACGAACATCGACTAACCGCTTAAATCGAAGCTAAACTACAAATAACCGTACACAAAGAGTTTCATAACTATTTGTCACGACCCGAAAGAGCACGTGACTGGCCCTCGAACCATATGAAATCTATAGGACTCCATCTGATCCAAGTAAGCCAAAGCCCAGAAATCTAAAACCATTTTAAGAGTAAGTGAAGAAAACTGGTTTAAAGAAGTGAAGGAAAATATGTTTGAAGTCGAGGTTTTTAAATAACTAAGCCGAAGGTGCATTTTTAAAAGGTAAATTCTTTTCTAAAAATTTCGGCAGAGTTTCTTTTGTAAATACTGGCCCCGAACGGGATACAACAAGCATAACATATATACAATGATAAAAGGCATCCCCAAGCGGGAGCTAGCTCTTCGTCAATTGACGGTCACAACCACACATGCAATATAATATACAATGCCGAAAGGCGAGGATCGATCCAAAAGAAACACAGTAAGCATGAAAACCGCAATACTACTAAGCGCGACTCTAAGGCCAAATAAAACATCACTAAAGTCTTAGTCTGAAACAATAAACAAATTTGGTTGATGGAAATTCTAGATACAAAGAATAATATAAGTACAATGGTGGTTTTGATGCAAAAGGAACCACCTACCAAATGCAATTCACCCGCAAGGAAGCAATGTGCCAGAAATGCCGCAAAGGAACCTGTACGGTAAAACCTGCAAGAACTGTGGCACAACGGGGGTGAGTTGCCAACTCGTGAATAGAAAATAACTACAAGCAGAAACCGAACGCAAGACATAATCCTAGGTCAAAACGATCAGTACAAAATCCTCAATATAAAACATGCAGCCTATAACAAGGCTAGGGTAAATATCTAACCCGAGTGTAATCTCCTGTGCCTGTGTCAGTGCCTCAGGTAGCAATATAACATAAGAATGAGGTATGAATGCATGAGAACATAATACATGTAAATGAAGAAACTGTTTTCATACTTTAGTGAGATTTCCTTTGTATTTTTAAAATGAGGTATCATAATGAAATCAGCATAAAACAGTGCCTAACATCGGCACAAAACGTAATCCAAATATCCCGATATCTCTGTATCCCAATCACAAAATCTAGGGCGCCGTCAGTCCAGACCGGCCCCTACCATCAATCTCAAGACCACGACGGTATCCTCCGGATATCCGACGCGTCAGGTAAAATCACCGGTCGGTAGTGCTCCCCTGCCAGGCTCAACGTCATCACCACATTCATCTTGCCCCGGGATACCGCACCGGGTCCACCATGTACCCGAAACGGTTCATCCGTCTCCTCGAATCGGGTTTCCAAATCCATCAGCAAACTCATGGTGGACGACTCATACATCATGGGAAAACCGCACTTTTTATTTTAAAAGAGAGAATGTTTATCTGTGTTTTTGCGGTTTTCCTCCAAATCCAGAAAATCTCACGGAAATCCAAATCCAAAACCTCAATAACACGTAAAATAGTGAATATATGCATGAGAATCCATGAATGCGGCATAACAATGAATATTAGTATGCATGAAGTAGCAGGTAATAACTACAATGTCTAAACTATTAGCTAATAGGTTATGTCAAGCAATAGTATTTTCTAAGGTGTACGTGACATGGCAATTACCGATGAAGATGTGTGTGAGCCGGCAAGTAAGTGTACGTGGTACAAACGTAACATCGGTAATGGTGCTGGTGTCCTAACAGCATGATATCAATAATGGAGTATGAAACATAATATAAGAATGCGATGCAAAGCGAACCACAAAAAAAGTGGGAGCTGAATCTAGACGCAACTATAACTAATCTGCATTAATCTAATATAAGTCCTACAAATGGTGCCTTTTGAAATATCACGAATCATGGGGTTTTGAAAATAGGGGCTGCGGTGTTTTTATGAAAAGATACGCCTTTTGAAATGTCCGCAGATCCCTTGACCTGTCTTTTAAAATACCCACGACCCGCTAGTTTTGAAATAGGTAGGAGTCTAATCTAATCTAACAACTACACTAAACTATACAGCTGAACTAACAAGCTGAGCTACAGGTAAGGAAACCGCCTAACATCTGAGTCGATATATATATAGATATAATAGTCGGGGATTCCGCCTCAATAGTATCGCGTACGATACAGTATATCATATGACATCCTCAAGTCATGAGTGCGGATCTATCATCAATGTAAAGCTCATACGGTAAATCGTCGTACGGCATCCCAATAGCTGGGTACGGGTCAATATCACACTATCTCATCACACTTCAGGTATCACTATCAACATATCATATAATCTGGGGTACTATTCTATGTCTAGTATAAATCGATACCATCAATAAAGTATGCATGCGGGGGTAAACACACATCCCAAGCCCGCAAGAATCACATTTAGTATCCCAAATACGAATCATATCACATTACCGATCTCGCGTCACAAAGCCCAATATCATTGACTCATCTCCAAAGTCATCCAATATCATCAACACAGTGCCAGTATAAGTAATATGCAAGGGTGTGCGTGTAGGTGTAATTCTATTCTAGGGTTCGCGACTATGAACTACACTAGTCACTTCTAACCCTACACTATCCATAATACACCTAACTATCATATATAATAACAACTACGGACTGCGGGGGTGCTATACGCCATCCACCCGACTTCCCCCAGTAGATATAATCTACTCACCTAGCGTCTTCATTTGTGGACGTCGCCACGCGCTTGCTTGTCGTCCCGAAGTCTTCATGGGGTACCTACACATCAAAATATCGTATATGCGCATTAAAACCAAATCAAAGCTAAAACGGCACATGAAATCCAAAATGATACGATAAGAGGCCTATAGGTTAAAACCCATGGCACGCCTTCAAAACCATCAACACATCCTCTATATCGTCGTATAAACGCCAAATAGTCGAGGCAAAACACAATCCACAATTGCAGAATTAAAAATACGGAATACGGAAAAATGAATCTAAAACAGCAACTTAGAAAATATGTCCCAGATTTTACCCTAGGTCACTTTATACAAATCTATATATACCAGGGGTCTAACATGAACATGTAGGAGCTACAGAACCAATACGAGCCAAAATGGTGGGACCCAGGCCGCAATTTGCGACCAATGGGGATAAATTGGCGGCCGGGAAGAAGAAGTGGGAGCTGGGGTCTTGGGGTTAGCTTCCTGGGTGCCTGCACGTGTCACTGTCCAATCAATTTTAATTTAGGGTGTCTCGGGTGATAGCAGATTCAATATACCCTTCACAGATTTCATAAATTCCCCGATATCGGTTTCTAAAATCCGTATTATGGTTTAAGCTTCAGGTTTTGGGTTTCCAATTCATACACTAGGGTGATGGTATAACCTCTACTGACCTCAATTCCATATTACAACCCATAAATCATCACAACCCTAACTAGGTTATCCACAAGTCCACAATATCACACAATATCGATTCGATCTTAATATGAGGGTAAAGGAAATGCATAAACTAAGTTTAAGGTCCAGAAAATACCTCATTTGGCAACTCAAGAATTTTCTTGAGTTGCCCCTAGTGGCCAAAATCCTTGCTTCGTTAGCACCAAGTGTAGATCTAGGGATTGTGCACACATTTAATGAAATGGAGATTGGGTTTTGGGGTTGTTTTAGAGGTGTTTTGGAGCTTGAAGAGGGGAGGAAAAGGAGGTGCAGGAGCAGCAGCAGGAGAAGAGGGAGGGAAATGAGGGGAGAAATGGTTAAGTCCTTAGTCAATGAAGCCCATACCTCTCTCTCTCACCAACTACCCATTTCTTTATTCTTTTCCTTTTCTTTTTCCTTTTAAAACCCTTCTCACTCAAATAGTAAACCCAAATGAAAAGCATGGAAAGAAAATGCACAAGTGTGAAAAAGTGATATGTGCATGTGTTGCACAAAAAGCTAAAAACCGATTAGCGATTTTTAATCCTGATTAGCACTAAATTAGTGTCAAATTAATCACAAAAACTTTAAAATGTCATAATTCTCTAATTTACCCTATTTTAGAATTTTCCAAAATTTTTCCCCATTTATTTGTATTTAATAATTCCAAAATATTAAAATATTCAATAAAATAATATTAAATTATAAAAATTCCCAAAATTAACATTTTATCTTTTTTGAAATGTTACAATCTACCCCCCTTAACGAAATTCGGTCCCCGAATTTAAATTTAAACCCCTAATACTAAAACAATTTTTGTAATACTCCAATTTGTCGGGGCTCCGAAGAGATCAATACATAGAGAATATCCTATGCGTCTGGTGCGCAAGGAATCAAAATCCATATATGTGTCATACAGGTGTACAAAACAACATCTAGGTGCAACGGGTGTGCACGAAACATCTGTCATAGGCAACGTGTGTGCCTGACAGCAACCAAATCAGGTGCATGTAACATGCACGAAGAATCCCGATTTAGTGCATCTGGCATGCACCAAAATCGTATATCAAAACACTAAAGGTCCATGAAAACTCTGCTGGAAGTGTAAATCAAATCACTGTATAAGGTGGGCGTGAATTCACAATCAAAACCTCGAATGTAAGAACTATGCGCAAAATATAAATATCCAGTGGGTGCATGAAACAAATATCATGAAACTCAGTCATCAAAACTAAATCATGCAAACAGAACGCCCAAAATACCGAAATCCAAAATGACGGATACGTGATAATCGAATCACAAAATCACAAATCATAGTACCGTCGTCGGTAGTTCCTCCTTCGAGGTCGAGAAGGAGTCGGTGCATCCACTGCTAGCAGCGCAAGATATCTACTTGACTCTTACTCACGGTCTGGCGCCCTCTGACTCTGGGTCCTTATCTTCTCTGAGGATTACCTATCTCGCAGTCAATCGGCTCATCGGCCCTGTCAGGTGTGCTAACGGGGACGATTCCGTTCTGGCACTTCTCTGGTCACCTATCGGTCAATCCTCACGACCACTCATGAGGCAGCCCATCACTGGCGTCGGCCTCTGGCTCTCTGAATGCACGTCACATATCTGATCCTGGGTGCAAACATCATTGCAGCAATGTCCTGGAAGGAATCCTGCTCAAGGTCTCTTCCGATCTTGCCTATGCCGAACTGTACAGAGGCTGGCTCTCCTGCATAATCTCTTCTCACTCGATAGACATCTGTGTCCTCAGCACAATATTTCTCGGAATCTGGTTGCATCCCAATGCCTCTGTAAGCATATCTGACCTCTGGTCTCGACGGGAAGCAATGACAGCTCGTCAGCGTCTCGCCCGAACCTCTGGTTACACCTGTCTCTATCGTCGTCCACTATGACGTCACGCCATGCATATCTACGCACTGCACTGTTCTCGGCCACGGTCAATCTGAAGTCTCTCACACGGACTCGAAATCGCGTACTCTGTAGCTTCATCATTCTGTAGAAGATGTCAGGCCGAACAGGTCCTCGGGAACACGTCCCAACCATCGGAGGAATACTCAATACTCGTCCGTCCTTGATCGATTCGCAACGCATCTGGGTAAGTTCCTTTATCCGAATTTGGTCAACTACCTCGTCGACAATGCTAACTCTGGCCTGCTGGTTGTGCGCAATATGACCACTCCTGGGTCAGGTCTTCTCGTATAGTATTCCAGAAAGGTCATGTCGAAGTCTCTCTCAAATCTCATCCCTGCCGAATTGCCCAGAAGTCATCATCCCTTGCTGAAGCAAATTCTTGTTCCGGAACGGCTGCATACTTATCGCGCTTCTTTCTGGAAGATATATCCATATACAACGCCTCTGGGTGCGTATCACATCTCTAATGTCAGCGGAGTGGGACGTCATCTCGTCGAAATCTCTTGCGAACTCTTTTCTTCACTCTGCTTCAATGTCGACTGATTCGGACTCGTCTCATCGTGGCTGCATGGACTATGCTCCAACGGCTATACTCGTATCTGGAGTCTCCCAAGCAATGCATCCCATCACATGATATCCGAATGATGTCGAAACATTCGATCGACTCGTCAGAACCTTATAATCCCCCAAGAGATCAACATCTTGAGTACAGTTTAATAGTATCGAGTATATGCCTCAGCGTCGGTGGTCCAGCCGTAGAAGGGCAAACCCAAGCCTCACTAATGGCGCCGCGGAACTGCCGTAAACCCTAAGGTTCAAAGGCTTTCACACGGTCATTAAGTCGAATTAGGGTTTCATTCTTCTAGAGGGTCCATAGAATCACCTGCATGTCTTTCCGTATACTTTAAACTTGGAAAATGGGCTCCTGACATTCGATCGTCTCAATCGACTCTCAACGAATCTGCGTGAAGTCGTCTCTAGCTGGAATCAATCTATCTGATGACCTCGCATCGGTAAACGGACGAACCAAATGTCCTAGACATTCATCCTCAGGTGACTGGCGACTCGCTATCATCTCTCTAAGTATATGCTCACGCTGCAGCAGCTCCAACCATCTGGGCGATATCTCGTCATTTGCAGCAGCAACTGGCTCATTCACTTGCACGCCGAACAGCGCCTCAATCCTCCAGGAAAGACGACGCATTGGCGGTCATCTCTGAATCGGTCTGCCCTAGATCTGAGTAAGACTCTCCACACTGGAAATCTTCAACTCAACTGGGCCCGCTCCGGTGCATAAATCGGACGAATCACCTTCGTCTCTCAAATCGAGTAGACTAGCTATAATCTGTCTCATATCTGTCTCGAGGCTCCGACAATCTAAGCTCGTAAGCTCCGAAAGCGACATCCCGTCAATCTCAGCAACAGCTGGTCCCTCTGTCTGCACGGTAGGCGACATCATAATCTCTGAGGTATGATGTACATCAACAGTCCTCTCTCAACTGGCAGCTCTAACAATGGCCCGATCATCCGGTGCAAAACCAAGCACTCGCCTCCACTTGAGGTCACAGTCATCAATACTAACTCGAGACGTTCCCATGTCACCAGAAAACACAATGGTCAGCCCTCGTACCAGACGAGCTCGCACTGACCGTAACCCTAGCAGCAGCCCAAACTGCGCTCAAACATGGCGACAGGAACCTCAATCGAGTATCGAAGAGAGCAGATCAATGACAAGAAAGGAAACAACAGATCCAGAGTGGATACACGATCATAAGAAGGAACAGCATCAATGAAGGTATGATCATGGACTAATAGAATCGGGGATCTCAAATGGATGTATAATCATGGATATAAAGAGAATCACTGATCTCGAAAATATGTACATCCTAAGGTTCCTTAAGCGGAGTGGCGTGTTGTAAGTATGCCGCGGAACATACCAACGGTACGTCACTCTACTTTAGTCACCTATTCCATCAACCAAGGGTCATCCTATACGACGAAATTTCGAGTCTAATACCCCCTCGACTAAGTCTAAGTTCCGTAAGGTCAAGCCTAAGTTCCGTATATATATAAACGCCCTAGGCTCCACATAGTCAAACTTATACTCGAACCAAGGTCAACCTAGCGCTCTGATACCAACTTTGTCACGACCCGAAAGAGTACGTGACTGGCCCTCGAACCATATGAAATCTATAGGACTCCATCTGATCCAAGTAAGCCAAAGCCCAAAAATCTAAAACCATTTTAAGAGTAAGTGAAGAAAACTGGTTTAAAGAAGTGAAGGAAAATATGTTTGAAGTCGAGGTTTTTAAATAACTAAGCCGAAGGTGCATTTTTAAAAGGTAAAGTCTTTTTTAAAAATTTCGGCAGAGTTTCTTTTGTAAATACTGGCCCCGAACGGGATACAACAAGCATAACATATATACAATGATAAAAGGCATCCCCGAGCGGGAGCTAGCTCTTCGTCAATTGACGGTCACAACCACACATGCAATATAATATACAACGCCGAAAGGCGAGGATCGATCCAAAAGAAACACAGTAAGCATGAAAACCGCAATACTACTAAGCGCGACTCTAAGGCCAAATAAAACATCACTAAGTCTGAGTCTGAAACAATAAACAAATTTGGTTGATGGAAATTCTAGATACAAAGAATAATATAAGTACAGTGGTGGTTTTGATGCAAAAGGAACCCCCTACCAAATGCAATTCACCCGCAAGGAAGCAATGTGCCAGAAATGCCGCAAAGGAACCTGTACGGCAAAACCTGCAAGAACTGTGGCACAACGGGGTGAGTTGCCAACTCGTGAATAGAAAATAACTACAAGCAGAAACCGAACGCAAGACATAATCCTAGGTCAAAACGATCAGTACAAAATCCTCAATATAAAACATGCAGCCTATAACAAGGCTAGGGTAAATATCTAACCCGAGTGTAATCTCCTGTGCCTGTGTCAGTGCCTCAGGTAGCAATATAACATAAGAATGAGGTATGAATGCATGAGAACATAATACATGTAAATGAAGAAACTGTTTTCATACTTTAGTGAGATTTCCTTTGTATTTTTAAAATGAGGTATCATAATGAAATCAGCATAAAACAGTGCCTAACATCGGCACAAAACGTAATCCAAATATCCCGATATCTCTGTATCCCAATCACAAAATCTAGGGTGCCGTCAGTCCAGACCGGCCCCTACCATCAATCTCAAGACCACGACGGTATACTCCGGATATCCGACACGTCAGGTAAAATCACCGGTCGGTAGTGCTCCCCTGCCAGGCTCAACGTCATCACCACATTCATCTTGCCCCGGGATACCGCACCGGGTCCACCATGTACCCGAAACGGTTCATCCGTCTCCTCGAATCGGGTTTCCAAATCCATCAGCAAACTCATGGTGGACGACTCATACATCATGGGAAAACCGCACTTTTTATTTTAAAAGAGAGAATGTTTATCTGTGTTTTTGCGGTTTTCCTCCAAATCCAGAAAATCTCACGGAAATCCAAATCCAAAACCTCAATAACACGTAAAATAGTGAATATATGCATGAGAATCCATGAATGCGGCATAACAATGAATATTAGTATGCATGAAGTAGCAGGTAATAACTACAATGTCTAAACTATTAGCTAATAGGTTATGTCAAGCAATAGTATTTTCTAAGGTGTACGTGACATGGCAATTACCGATGAAGATGTGTGTGAGCCGGCAAGTAAGTGTACGTGGTACATACGCAACATCGGTAATGGTGCTGGTGTCCTAACAGCATGATATCAATAATGGAGTATGAAACATAATATAAGAATGCGATGCAAAGCGAACCACAAAAAAAGTGGGAGCTGAATCTAGACGCAACTATAACTAATCTGCATTAATCTAATATAAGTCCTACAAATGGTGCCTTTTGAAAAATCACGAATCATGGGGTTTTGAAAATAGGGGCTGCGGTGTTTTTATGAAAAGATACGCCTTTTGAAATGTCCGCAGATCCCTTGACCTGTCTTTTAAAATACCCACGACCCGCTAGTTTTGAAATAGGTAGGAGTCTAATCTAATCTAACAACTACACTAAACTATACAGCTGAACTAACAAGCTGAGCTACAGGTAAGGAAACCGCCTAACATCTGAGTCGATATATATATAGATATAATAGTCGGTGATTCCGCCTCAATAGTATCGCGTACGATACAGTATATCATATGACATCCTCAAGTCATGAGTGCGGATCTATCATCAATGTAAAGCTCATACGGTAAATCGTCGTACGGCATCCCAATAGCTGGGTACGGGTCAATATCACACTATCTCATCACACTTCAGGTATCACTATCAACATATCATATAATCTGGGTTACTATTCTATGTCTAGTATAAATCGATACCATCAATAAAGTATGCATGCGGGGGTAAACACACATCCCAAGCCCGCAAGAATCACATTTCGTATCCCAAATACGAATCATATCACATCACCGATCTCGCGGCACAAAGCCCAATATCATTGACTCATCTCCAAAGTCATCCAATATCATCAACACAGTGCCAGTATAAGTAATATGCAAGGGTGTGCGTGTAGGTGTAATTCTATTCTAGGGTTCGCGACTATGAACTACACTAGTCACTTCTAACCCTACACTATCCATAATACACCTAACTATCATATATAATAACAACTACGGACTGCGGGGGTGCTATACGCCATCCACCCGACTTCCCCCAGTAGATATAATCTACTCACCTAGCGTCTTCATTTGTGGACGTCGCCTCGCGCTTGCTTGTCGTCCCGAAGTCTTCATGGGGTACCCACACATCAAAATATCGTATATGCGCATTAAAACCAAATCAAAGCTAAAACGGCACATGAAATCCAAAATGATACGATAAGAGGCCTATAGGTTAAAACCCATGGCACGCCTTCAAAACCATCAACACATCCTCTATATCGTCGTATAAACGCCAAATAGTCGAGGCAAAACACAATCCACAATTGCAGAATTAAAAATACGGAATACGGAAACATGAATCTAAAACAGCAACTTAGGAAATATGTCCCAGATTTTACCCTAAGTCACTTTATACAAATCTATATATACCAGGGGTCTAACATGAACATGTAGGAGCTACAGAACCAATACGAGCCAAAATGGTGGGACCCAGGCCGCAATTTGCGACCAATGGGGATAAATTAGCGGCCGGGAAGAAGAAGTGGGAGCTGGGGTCTTGGGGTTAGCTTCCTGGGTGCCTGCACGTGTCACTGTCCAATCAATTTTAATTTAGGGTGTCTCGGGTGATAGCAGATTCAATATACCCTTCACAGATTTCATAAATTCCCCGATATCGGTTTCTAAAATCCGTATTATGGTTTAAGCTTCAAGTTTTGGGTTTCCAATTCATACACTAGGGTGATGGTATAACCTCTACAGACCTCAATTCCATATTACAACCCATAAATCATCACAACCCTAACTAGGTTATCCACAAGTCCACAATATCACACAATATCGATTCGATCTTAATATGAGGGTAAAGGAAATGCATAAACTAAGTTTAAGGTCCAGAAAATACCTCATTTGGCAACTCAAGAATTTTCTTGAGTTGCCCCTAGTGGCCAAAATCCTTGCTTCTTTAGCACCAAGTGTAGATCTAGGGATTGTGCACACATTTAATGAAATGGAGATTGGGTTTTGGGGTTGTTTTAGAGTTGTTTTGGAGCTTGAAGAGGGGAGGAAAAGGAGGTGCAGGAGCAGTAGCAGGGGAAGAGGGAGGGAAATAAGGGGAGAAATGGTTAAGTCCTTAGTCAATGAAGCCCATACCTCTCTCTCTCACCAACTACCCATTTCTTTATTCTTTTCCTTTTCTTTTTCCTTTTAAAACCCTTCTCACTAAAATAGTAAACCCAAATGAAAAGCATGGCAAGAAAATGCACAAGTGTGAAAAAGTGATATGTGCATGTGTTGCACAAAAAGCTAAAAACCGATTAGCGATTTTTAATCGCGATTAGCACTAAATTAGTGTCAAATTAATCACAAAAACTTTAAAATGTCATAATTCTCTAATTTACCCTATTTTAGAATTTTCCAAAATTTTCCAAAATTTTTCCCCATTTATTTGTATTTAATAATTCCAAAATATTAAAGTATTCAATAAAATAATATTAAATTATAAAAATTCCCAAAATTAACATTTTATCTTTTTTGAAATGTTACACTATTGTGTTTAGGGATTATACCTAATGAAACCAGTCCTTCGTCTTTACGATCTCCTTGTTCTCCTCGGCCTTCTCTAGGTAGTAGACGATCCACCCGAGAGCAAAACTCCAAACTAAACCTCTAACTTGAGGTAACTAATCTTCTTGGATTGCTAATCAAAAAAGATAGAATGAAATAGAGTGATGGTTATGGATAGATTAGTCTTTCTAATCCTTTGATCTCAACACATGAGGTGTAAGGATTAGGGTTTGAAGATGAGAGCTTGAGGAGAGAGAATGTGAGAGTAAATTATGAGATGAGATTGTGAGTATCATAACATATTATGAAGCATTCTCATTAAAGAATAAATGAATAAATGTGATGAATAAGCATGCTTCATAAATGTTAAGTGGTGATTCATTAGCATGAGTCATTAATCATTTATGGTGCAATAATGACAATGATGAATCGCTCTCATAACTCACAAATCTTATCCAAAGTATATGCCACCTAAACCTCCTTAGTCACCATCTTCTAGAAGCTACTCGCACAATTACGAGAACGCCCCACCAATCCGCAAAAATACGGAAAAACCTTAGACTGTAAAAATCCAATAACCGGATAACAGTAACTGGCTTCAACCAAAGCCGACTGGTAAAAACTGTCCGAAAGTCGTACGCGCGTAAACGCACGTATGCGTCCGAACCCTTGTCGTAAAACCATACGACCTCTATATCGTTTCGCCTGGAATAGGAAACTCTCTGCGTAGGACTCTAGAGACTCGACTACTACGCTGGCAGTGGGTTTAACCACAGACCGCAAGCGGCACTAGCTGTACGTAACGGTCCCGAGGTAGTTGTCGATAAGAAGGCCGATGAGGAAACCCATCCGAACTCCTACTGAGTCTGATGTGACAATCTCCATACAGTCCGGTCCGTTCGTCCAGGACTATCGCATATCCGGCCTAGGGGGCGGCAAGCGTCAGTCCCCTAATAGCTGTATAAGTCGTGTCGGAGGGAAGCCCATTACACCCTGAGAAACTACTGGAACCTACCAGCAAATCTCGCTTGCCCTGGCCAGGGACTTTGCGTAATGGCTCACTGACACAGCGCGATATCTACTCCCAATACCGGGAGGGACGAATCCTGTCTAACCGCTACTGCCTCCAAGTGCTCGGGACTGCACCCAACTGCTACCTGTTTGTACGACTCCTTTGAGCCGTGGTAGGGTAGCAATCTAAGAACAGTGGGACACACTCGAGGCGAAGTAGCAGTGTCAAGTCTGCGGACTATGCTGCACTCATGTCACCTGGGAACTGTTCACTGACGACTGGTATAAAACCAACCAACAGTTCCCTGTGAGTCCTGTCCGGTGTACCCGTAACCTAACGAGCACCTGCATACTATCTCCAGTACGACGTACTGACGGCTGTGGGACAGACCATCTCCCCAACTGGGATGAGAAGCGTACACACCAGTCTACTCCGGAGTATCGATGCTCTGTCTCGATAATCCAACGACTAGGGACCTGAATAAGGATATGCTTGTAGACTACCCAGCCCCCACTAGTGTGACTGCCATCACAACGCTGGTAGTCAAGCAAGATCCTAAGAGCTCTATCAATACGTATACTCACACATTAAGATAGAGAAAACCAAGTAGCATACTACCATATTTAGCAAGACTGTTATATACATGTGAATATCCCAAGCTTCCATTAAGTAATATACAAACTAGTATGATACAGTAATGGCCTTCTAGGGCATAAACACTAACAGGCCAGTGTCGGTACTTTGAGGGAGGTTCCCCGTGCTTTCCCATGGACCTAATTAAAGTAAACCTCATTTTCCCAGAGGCGTAACCCCGTTGACACCTTTCTAGACACCTACTTGATCGGCTAATTGTAATGTGTAAAACTCTCCCAGGAGTAACAATTACTCGCAGTGGGTATCGGGATCCAACTATCTCATAGAAGGTATGCAATCTCATTGCAAATTTCAACACTTGAAATTCCCGATAATTTTGCCCCTAACGTACTATGACCTTGACGAAAGCCAACAAACCATAGCCCGCTAGTCAAGTTCAACCCGTCATTTCTTGATTGAATTAAACCCATCCGCACGACCCTTGACGAAAGCCAACAAAGCCGCACGACTACCCTAATCCAATCGCATCATATGCAGCAGATAAGCAGCATATAGCTACCGCACACTACACCTTGACGAAAGCCAACAAATGTAGCACGAATACTATATACAACTTATCTGAAATGACAGAGGGCTACGACAGGTTTTTAAGAAAACGTATTGCCTAATGAACTTGATATCGTTGTAGAATCAAATGAATTTTGAAATGGAGTGTTTTTGAGGCTTTTCTAGTTTTGCTAAAGGGGTCACTCCAGGTGAAGGGATCGTCGGCCCTTTCCTCATCGAATAAGGTGCAGGATATATCATATATACAGCTGTGCAAAGCAAAAACTATAGAAGCAATCAAAAGACAAACCGATGGGTGTAGCATCTGCCAGTTATTGCTAAAGGGGTCACTCCCGGTGAAGGGATCTCGGCCCTTTCCTTATCGAATAAGGTGCAGGATGTTCTACAAGGAACACCGCGATGCAAAGCAAGAACTGTAGCTACCTGTTTTTGAAAATTCGATTCCACAACATCTTAGGTTTCTTTTCTTTCATTAATCACATTAATGAAGTCCCATCATCTATGTCACCTAAATATCATAGATAAATACGACGTACAGTTATGCCATCCGCATTCGCCTCGATGTCCCCTCGTGCACCGTTAGGTTAGGTAACTAACGACAGAGCGGGGCAGGGCTAGCGCGGGTGTAAAACTTAAGTAACGTCTATATAATATATCATATATATCATATACAGTATCTATCATCACATATCAAATGATCACATCACAGGTATCGCAGCAGAATGAAACATATGAAATATTGGATATACTAGGACGTCCGTGTTTTTAATACGAGCCAGTATAAAACACGGATTCCACGGTCGTGATGAATAGCCAAACCCACACCCATAGACCACTACGAGAGCGGAAAGCAACCCTACCAATTCTAGAGTTAGAAGACCCGGACTCGACTCCTCGAGTTGGTCTCCCACTGGACTCCAGAACCCGGTTACTTGTGCCCTCCTCCTTGGGTCTATCCTAGTGCGGAAAAGTAAATAATATACAATGGTGACATCTTCCGCAACCTGGAAGTGCCCCAATAAAAGAATATTACATACAAGTTTTAAATGAATGAAAATGAAAAACACTCATCTCACATAAAACCCCCCCGGCTATTCAAACACGACGATCCAATATAACATATCCAGCAACACATAACATCACATGTCATCAACGTAAGTAAATATGCGCATCCCAATTGTCGTTGACATATAGCAACAAAACCGGCGATATCACATATTACACTTACGGTCGCAGAAAAGAAAGTGTAAAACTACAACAGTTGGAATCCGCGACCTCCTTAGACATCGCATGCCTAACCAAATGAATTCCTTAGACATCGCATGCCTAACAATTATAAACCCCGCATTTTAGTCTCATATATCAAAAACACTTTTCAATATCAAGTCGGGCAATTCAACAAGATTCCCGGCATCCTGACCGAATGCTCGTCGCAAACTTTAGTAGATGGCCGCACCCCCGATACCGTCGACGAAGTGCACTAAGGCGGAACACCGCTGCCGCGTGCACCCGAACGGATGCTTTCGGCGACGGGGTTCTCCTACAAGCACTTGGTCAGGGCTATGGGGCGTGGCTATCTATTAAGTTTATCCGGCGAGTATCCGCGTAGGCTACGTGATTGCGACGGACTTTTGATCGCATCAAAATTCCGTGGCAACCGATCAAGTGAGACTAAAGTGCTATGTTTATAACATTCATATTAGTTATCTCATAACTACTTGTGAATTCCAAATATTGTATCAAATTCGAGATAAATAGAAAATGTTAAACTTTTCGATCGAACAATCAAACACCCAAGTTTTCCCGGAACAGCTCAACACATGAAATAAGTTTAAAAACATCCACTTCATGCCACAGTACCAACGGTCCAGCCGTAGAATGGTCAAGCCAACGCCTCACATGTGGCACGCCGTACTGCCCCAAACCCTAAGGTTCAAAGGGCAGTTCAAGACGGTCACATAATCGAGTTATGGTTTATTGTCTTCTAGAGGGTCCATCGCGTTACTTGCACTACTTAGAACATTCTTAAACTAAGGAAAAAATCCAACACTTGGAAATTTCCCGGCATGGGAAAAAGTGGGTATTTATATCCGGTCGAACTTTTTAACATGTTCTAAAATTATCCGGAAAAACACATAGACGGAGTTAAACTTTCCGATCGAAACACCGAGTCCCCAATACTACCCAGAAAACTCAACTGTTGAGTATAAATTAAAATTACCCAAAACACAGAGGACTACCTTGTGGACATTACTGTTGAAACAGTAGAGCAAGAAGCCACTTTCTTGCCGCGGAACCGCCGCCCAACCAGGGGTTAGGCCGCGGTTCCGCGACTCAGTGATGGAATCAGGGCCACGTGTTTCACTGTAATTCCTAGAAAACCCTGCTGAATTTTTTGGATATTTTTAATTTGGAAATATCCACATTTTCAGAAAATGTACAGAGAAGGGTTTGAGTTAGGGTTTCGGGGTTCGATCGGATTTCTAACATCGTCTACACTTCACCTAAAGCTCTAGCTAGTCTCTGATACCACTGTAGGGTTCCTAGGCACACTCAAGAGGTTCCACAAGGCATCAACCATGCCAAATTCAAATTTTCCGGTGCCGAGAAACCCTAAACTAGATCGATTACTAGAGGTAAGGCAAAAACCATACAAGTAAACAACTTTACTAGAAAGTGAAAGTGACTACAACCTTTGTAGATCCGGTCCTCCATCTCTTTAGCTCCGTGATGACGTCCCTCCGCTGCGATCATCGGATCCCGGACTCTAGCGATGGTTTCGTCGGAGAAACGAGCGGGCTAGGTCGTTGACTTCGATGCCGAAAATGATCTACGTCGAGGAGACTCAAACTCAAGCTCTATCTTCACGTGGTCATGAACCTTGTGAAGAAAACACCCTATACAACATGGCAAGTGGTAGAGGATGAAGAAATAGGATGTGGGTTCACTTTGGATTTGGATTTCTCACTTGGATTCATCACTTGATAATTTTCAAGCAAGCTTTCTTTTCTTCATGAAGAAGATGAAGAAGAAGAAAGAAAAAGCATTATCACTAAAAGAAAATCAAGTGATGCTTATCATTATGCAACCATGGGTGAAGTAACTTGTGTAGAGAATAAACTAAGGTTTAGTTAAATGGTTAGGTTATGCATAAAACAAAATGGTTGAAGCTTCATGAATCTTCAAGAATAAAACAAAGAAAGCCTCCACCATTTTGTTTCTTGCCAAAAATAAATAAAGAAAATAAATAAATAAGGCAAATGAAATCCTAACCATTAACTAAACATGGTGTATAGCATACACACACCCAAGTTTGCATGTATCATCAAACATGATACAAACTAGTGCACAAAAATATATCACATATACAACTTGTGCACAATCTAGTGAGAAAAATAATCTTAAGTGAACCAATACTAGTTAATGTAAAATAATATATCAAATTTATAATTATACATTAAATCATTAAATCAACACTTAATTTAATAATCCGGTCATATCGCATATAACCGACTAATATCAATAGTAACAACTTATCGAATCAACACTTGATCCGATAACCGACTATATCACATATAACCGATCAATGTCACAAATCGCGAGAATCGAATACAGTATCACATACTGGTATTATTCTCGGTCCCGCACAAATCTCATATGCGCTCCTATTTCGTTTCGCTTGAGCCAGGAAACCTCTGTGTAGGACTCTAAAGACTCGTCAATACGCCGGCAGCAGGTGATGATCATATCAAACACCCACAAGCCGTAAGCGGTCTGCTAAACGTAACGGCCACCCGGGTATTGAGCGATCAGAATATCAACGAGCAAGCCCGCTCACACTCCTGTGAATCCAACCAGTAACACTTACCGTACAGTCCGGTCTCGTCGTCTGATATGTCGCATATCTCGCCTATGGGTGGTAAACGTCAGACCCCAGTAGATCGATAAGTCGTGTCGATATGAGGTCTAAAATAGTTCGAGAAACTACTGGTAACACTTACCAGTAAATCTCAGCAACCCTGGCCAGGGATTTCCGGTTATAGCCAATCGAACACAGCGCAACATTAACTCCTTATACCGGGAGAGACGAATCCCCTCCTATCACTCATTGCCTCCATGTGATTCGGGACTGTACCCAAAAACCACCGTTTTTCATGCCCTCTTGGACGTGGTAAGGTGGAAATCAAAGCACAGTAGGAATCATACAAGACTCTATGATGATCTCGGGTCAACAGACTACTCTGTACCAGTGTCACCAGAGAACTGCCATCTGACGTGAGGTATAATACCATCTGGGAGTTCTCGGCGAGTCCGTCCAGTGTACCCAGTCTCCACTGAGCAGCCGCATATCATCTCTGATGTCAAACAGCAATGGATATGGGATCATCCATCGCCCATCTGTATGGGTCGAGAAGGTATACGCTAGTCTACTCTGGTATATCGATGCCCCATCTCGATACACCCATGACTAGGGACCTTGAAGGATGTACTTATGGATTACCATGTCCCCACTAGTATGATCCGCATCATAGTCCAGGTAGTCAAGTACACATCCTAAGGGATTTACCAATATGTAACTGAGAGACAATCAGTGTACACGTTAAGATAAAGAGCAACCAGATAGCACACTATCATGCCGAGCAAGAAAGTCCTCCCTATATATGTCCCAGCATCCACTACAATATACATCCAATGTACAGTAATGGCCTCTAGGGCATACATATAACTAACAATGATGTAGATCATACTGGTGGGACATGCGTTGTTTATAAGCATATCTTTGAAATGTTCCTAGACGTGGGTGTATCGAGACGGGGCATCGATATTCCAGAGTAGACTAGCGTATACGTTACATGACCCATATGATGGGTAATGGATGATCCCATATCCATTTGGTGTGGTGACACCAAAGACTGTATATGGGTGCTCAGTGAGACTGGGTACACTGAACGGACTCGCCGAGAACTCCTATGTGGTACTATATCTTTCGTCGGGTAGCAGTTCTCAGGTGACACTGGTACAGGTTAGTCTGTAGACCCGAGATCGTCATAGAGTATTGTGTGTCCTCCCACTGTACTTTGATCTCCACCCTACAACGACTCTACTGAGTCGTGTAAACAGGTGAATTTTAGGTACAGGCCCGAGGCACATGGAGGCAATAAGCGATAGGAGGGGTTTCGTCTCTCCCAGTATTGGGGGTTGATGTTGTGCCATGCACGATTGGCTATAACCGGAAGTCCCTGGCCAGGGCTAATGAGATTACTGATAAGTGTTATCAGTAGTTTCTCGATCTGTTATGAGCCATATTCCGGCATGACTTATTTGAGTTATTGGGGTCGACGATGCCATCCCTAGACTGTATATGCAGCATATCCGACGAACAGACCGCACTGTACGGTAAGTGTTGCCAGTTGGCTCGACGGGAGTTTTGACAGGTTCGCTTGTGTTTCTTCTGATCGCTCAATACCTGGGAGCCGTTACGTACAGCTTGTGCCACTAACGGTTTTTGGGTATGTGATATGATCACTACCTACTGCTAGCGTATTGACGAGTTTTAGAGTCCCACAAAGAGGGTTTCCTAGCTCAGGCGAAATGATGTAGGGTGCATATGAGATATGCGGGGGAGCTCAATTAAATACGTGTATTGGATACCGTATTTTAATCGGACGTTTACTATTGGACGGGTCGTATGTGATATGACTGGGTTATTAAATCAAGTGTTGATTTAATATTAAGTCCATTAGCTCATTTATCAAAACCTATTTCTTTATGATGCATGCATGAGTGTATGTATATGTTGATATGGATGCATACATGCAAGCATACATGTGTCATGGTTGATGATACATTGGTGATGGCAATGCAAGACTCACATGATAACATATTTATATATTTTGATTATTGAGAAAAGAAAAATAGGAATAAAATCATGATTGACTATTCAACGCTCTTCTCTTGTGTTGACTAAAGTCAATACCATAGTTTCATTGCCCATGGATTTGTAGCCCATGGTTTTTCTTAAACTCAAGTCTCAAAATATCTAGATATTTTGTAAACATGGTTAAAGATGACTTAATTCTCTTTCTCTCTCTCTCTTGATTATGTTCATTATTCTCACTTGAGTCAAGTTTAGCCATTATCTCCTTCTTCTTTCTCCTTCAAGCTCTCTAGGGTTTTAAAAGTGAGTGAAGAACAAAAAAGAAAAGGTTTTTGAGTGTGATCCAAACCCACATCACCAATCTATATTAGTCTATCCCACTAGTGTAGGTTGTTTACTCCACTTCTTCAAAGATCAAGTGAAGCTAGGAGCTTATGCAAAGGGATTCCTTGGTGGATCATTGTGGACTTGGAAGGATTCAAGGGAAACGGTTCAAACCCTAGTAGATCCAAGGAGTCACAAGAGGATGTCTACAAAGGTTTTATTACTTATCTCTTAGTGTTAGACACTTGCTAGTATGTGATACTAGTTGTTGTTACGCTAACTTTTTAGTTCGACTCATGGTTGGTATTGTTTAGCACCCCTTAAACTTTTATTATAGCATGTGTGATGCAACCCAAACCCTAGGATGGTGCTAAGGAATCCCTACAGTCAATTCTAGGTGATATACCCTACGGATACAACGTCCACGCTCATTCCGTTAGTAACCCTGAGAGTCATATCACCTGCCCTGATAACTCTGTAAGTCTACGGTAGCTCCCCGGCCGTCAATCCGAGGCCAAACGCGGAACAAAAACTTTTATAAACTGGCGCTAACGCGGACTTTTACCCGGATCCTGCTATTAACCTAATTAACTAGCTGACTAGAACGAAGTTTAGAATGGCTATACCGATCGACCCGTGTCCTTCGTTCTTTAGCCATCATCCTAAGCTCCTCACGGCATCTCCGATCTCGCTCGATCTCCGGTCTCCTCGTCGAAGTGGCACCACATCTAGAAATCCTTTTACGGGCTCCCGCTTCAAAACCGAAGTAACTCGGACATGAAGTTTGCTACCGACATGTCTAAGGTGAAGTAGAGAATGTGTGTGATTACTTTGTCTCAATTCATCTATTGATTCTCAACTCATGAGATGGTATGGATGGAGGAAGAAGATGAAGCCATTGATGAGGAAATTGTGAGCTCAAGAAGAAAGAAGAAGAAGACGAGCTTGCTATTGTGTGAGATGAAAATGAGAGAGCACTAGCACAATAATCTCAAGATCTCACCCCACTTCATAGTGGCTGCCCCTTCTCTCTCTCTATCTCAATCTCACCAAATAAAAACAATAATTAAATGGACATGGCACAAAAAATGATACCATGAGTCACCAAATTGCACATGCCTCATTTAATGCCCTTAATCATGACTTGAGCTCATAATTTCCAGCAATAAACATTAATCCAAATGTTTATAACAATAAATAGAATGGCATCTTCTTAAAGTAAACTCATGACGGATCACAAGGATACCCTTCATCTGTATATACATACCTGCATCCGCATTCCGGCTGAATACGAATGCAACAAGACTAAAGTAATCCAACAAATATAATACTAGGATCCGGCTTAAACCAAAGCCACTAGTATGATCCGTCCGATCATGATCCGTGCACAAGTGCACGTATATGATCGAACCCTGCCATAAAACCATACGGCCTCTACAACGTTTCGCCCGAACTTGGGAAAATTTCTGTGGGGGACACTAAAGACTCGTCAATAAGCTGGCAGTGGGTTTAACCATAAGCACGTCAGTGGTACTAGCTGTACGTAACGACTACCGAGGTATTGAGCAAAGGGAGGTCGACGAGCGAACTCATCCTAAAACCCTACTGAGCCTGTCAGTGACAATATCCGTACAGTCCGGTCTGTTTGTCTATGAATACCGCATATCGGGCCTAAAGGGATGGTAAACGTCAGACCCCCAATAGCGGTATAAGTCGTGTCGGAGTGTAGACCAGAACACTTTAAGATACTATTGGAATACCTACCAGTAAATCTCACTTGCCTTGGCTAAGGACTTCGTGTAATGGCTCTCCTAGACACAACGCGATCTCACCCCCAATACCGGGAGAGACGAATCCCCTGCCGATCCGCTTACTGCCTCCATGTGGCTCGGGACAATACCCAACTAAAACCTGTTTGCACGACTCCTTTCAGCCGTGGTAGGGTAGTAATCAAAGCACAGTGGGAATTCACACGAGACAAATGACGATCTCAGGTCGACGGACTAACCTGTACACATATCACCAGGGAACTACTATCTGACGACAAGTATAATACCAACTAGTAGTTCCCGGCGAGTCCTGTCCGGTGTACTCATAACCCAATGAGCACCTGTATACGTCTTAGGTGAACCAACTGATACCAATGGCTTGTGAGACCGGCTATCGCCCCTCGTCGGGGTCTCGATCGTATACACTAGTCTACTTATGGAGTATCGATGCCCAGTCTCGAAACTCCCACGACTAGGAACACTTTAATGATGTGCTTATAGACTACCCAACTCTCACCTATATGATCGCCATCATACTGCTGGTAGTCAAGAAAGAATCCTAAGGGCTCTATCAACGTGTAATAGTGATCTGTAATGTCACCTAAAGCATGTACACGATGATAAAGGCAAACGAGATAGCATACTATCATCTCGAGTAAGACCGTCCTACCAGTATAGGTCCTTCCTCAATCATTGCAATCACGTGCCTGCGATCTAATAATTGACTTTGAGGGCACTATATCCAACAATCTCCCACTTGCACTTAAGGATAATTATTGCGATGTCGCATACTCACAGCCCGTGTGATACCGAACACCCAACTCCTCTACCAATCAGTTTCACAAAGCTCGTTTGCGAAACTATTGCGTTCGAGAAATAACCTCAATGAATGGATCCACCCTGATGTTTCTTTCTATGTCTCTCTTAATCTCAAGTTCGCAGAGAAAGCCATCTCCCGAAATTAGCAATACCTATCTTAGAATATGTCTGGATATCTGATGCGACCTAGTTCATAAATGAACTTCAAATCCAAACTTCTTAGACTGTATCGTCATCTGAACTTAATCAGTATCCTGCGCCATGCCTCCCACAGTATCCTCTTGGACCACCTGTCCGAACTACTGCCCCTCGTTAGAGGGAAAACTATAACTTTGACAGTCACTCTGTCATCCAGGTCGCCTTGGAAGCCTGGAATGATAATCGTCTCCCGAAGGAGGATACCGTTATCATATCCATAGAACATCCACTTATGTTCTAAAACTGCTTCCGAACGTTTCTCCAGGATTGGATTAATATCAACTTATTACAGCTTGTGCAAAAGCAACATCTGGTGTGGTACTTGACATCTCATGATCAACTCAATTGCCTAAGCAAGTGATATGCTAATCATGCACATCCCTCTCCCCTTTAGTCTGTAAGACATTTTTAGAGAGGGTGACTCCATCACCTGCAGGCACTTCACCATGCCATGAGTTGTCCATTCTAAAATACCTTTTAGAATACTGTCTAAGTAACCAGATTGGGACGCTCCCCAAATCTAGATCTAAAATCCTAGATCTAGTAACCAGAATGCCTGATGTTATATCCATATCCTATGTAGAGAAAACAATGTGTGACAACCACAATATAACCGATCGTAGTATATGAATTTCACTTCCTACTATATGTATGTCATCAAAATACCAGGACATCACACCCTACAACTTTCTTTACAGATCCTTTCCCTATTCTGATGAAGTCAAATCCCATGACTGTTACATCAAAAATAGACGATCTATCTCCGCCATATCTGCTTTAGTCTAAAAATAGACACAAGCTACTTGTCCACAATGCTTCCACTGCTCCCACTGACAACAAAAACCCTCTGGCAGAGTCATGTACACATACACTTCTAAACTTAGTTTAGAACGACGCTATACTCTTCCTCCTGCCGGGCCTCATAGTCTGGAACAGCAGCAATGGCAAGTCTAGGTAAACAAGAACCTCCCTGTCACCGTCCTTAAGGATACCGGAGTACCTCTTGGGTGCCTGAGGTTACCCACCATATCTGCGGAGTGGCTAATGGAATGTTAAACCCGATTGAATCTTTAGGTACTATAAAATTTTCAGTAATCGTTTGTGGTTCTGGAATCACTTCCAGTTCTACCATACTCCCACTACTGTTTTCTAAAAAGGTCCATTTTACTAAAACTGTGGCGAGTCAAGAATAATATCACTATTGATCTTCTAGATGGTAGAAAGTTAACCCTCGTCATAGCCCGGGTTAACCCACAAACTGCCATTACAGAAACGTGACTTGAGTTATCCAGTGTCTAGTTTCAAGCATAAGCCGGACAACTCCATATACCTTAACATTGTTAAGATATTAACTGTTCTATATCCAATATAGAAACAGAGGCACTGATTTAATTGGAACCAGATTCAAATCATGCAGTTGTCTCCAGTGCATGTCAACTAAATGGAGAGAGGCCGATCAGCATTACTCAACTTAGGAGTGCATCCAATTATGAGTAACCTGAAAGAGAAACAAGTTTCTCAAAACCATTACTATCAACTGAATACCTCATACAAGTATCTACATCTTCGATCACCTTGAAGAATCCTGATACTTGCAACACCTGGTTCTCTTCTTTATTCTTGTACCTATAACTTCTCAAAACTTGGACCTTGTATTTCTACGAAACACTTGTCTAAAACTTAAGAAGTCACAAGTAAACAGAATATAGTACGAGGACCAACCCCTCTATCCTAATGGACACTGGACAAAATACACTATTCTGTATAAGTCCCCTGAGTTAAATAACTCAAACCTTATGTGTCGTAGGTTGAAAACTGTACTGTGGTTATGAAGAATTACACCGCTGTTCAATGCTCCTTACCGAACCATCAACTGAGGTAAATGTCATGGACATAATTTAAAAAAGTTATATCTCACTTTATAAAATAAACATACAGATATATCAGTTTGAAATTGGTGCATAATAACGGATATTCAAAACCAAATATTTACTGTCCGGCAAAATCCCAGGCGGTTTCCTCAAATATCACCAATTACAATGAATCTCGATATAATGAGGATGATCACCTAATTCCCAATAATTTACTCCTACTCAACATCTGTAAAACCATACAGATGTGAGAATCGACTGGTAAATACATACCCTGGAGTAAGAACCTAATTGGGAAATCAGTTTTCGTTTAACAACACATAATGCGTCTGAAACATTAAAATGTTTCGAAAGGGTATCCGGGTATTCCTAGTAATGTCTCTTCCATTATCAGATTCATGACTATAACCGTAAATTTCTTTGTCATCTCTCCAAATCCCTTTATTTGTCTTTAGTCATTACCTTCTATATACCCCCTTTAGGCTAAATGGTTTTCTTCCTTCCCTACCGTTCGGCACCAGCCTATGGTTTGGAAGAAGACTATCCCCTAAGCATAATAGGTGTACTCTCCTAATCCTAGGAGTACTCGCAACCAGAGAGAAGGCAAAGATAAAAGACAACTGAATAAACCTTATTCCTATTTCTCCTGAACCAGAATCCATCCCTGAACTGGAACAAGTTCCTTCGAGTTCGTATATAACCATACGATGGATTTATCCAATGGAATTGGATGTTCGTAGTGATACGGGGTATTCTGGAGAAATACAAAGGTGAAATAGGAGTGGCGATGAAATACTTGGTTTGGTCGTGAATGATAGCAGTCGCAGTTTACTTTGCCTTCTTTCTAATCCCTTCATTTGTCTTTACTTATTTCCTTCTGTACACCACACTTAAGCTAATTGGTTTTCTTCATTCCCTACCTTTCGGCACCTGCCTATGGTTTGGAAGAAGACTATCCAATAAGCGTAATATGTGTACCCTCTCCAATTCCTAGGAGCCCTCATAACCTGAGAGAAGGTAAAAGGAAAAGACAACTGAATAGTCATATTCAATCTCTCCAGAACAAATATCCATCCTCGAATCTGGAACAAGTTCCTTCGAGTTCGTATATAACCATATGATGGATTTATCCAATGGAAGTAGATGTTCGTAGTGATACGAGATGTTCTGGAGAAATGCAAAAGGTAAAAGAAGGAGTGGCAATGATGTATGCAACTCAGACAATCCAAAATCCAGTGTTTTAAGAAAGTTCGGTTAACTTGGTTACTGAGTCATAGTCTAGGGTCAGGCCATGGTCCCTGCCAAAGAGAGAGAGAGAAAAGAAACACTCTGCGTGCACTCTAACCTAGATCAGAATGGTTAATCACTTTATCTAATCAGGATGTCTCCCACTGTAACCTCAAATTTTCCTCCAAACCTGAAAGAAGAATTAGTCGGTATCACCCGAGGAGTAAACCAACTCATCAGTGGGAATCGGGATCCAACTATCATCGTATGATAACGTGTTGGAATCCACTCACGTTATCACACTCCAGAAGGTATGCGCATGCCTGGCAAAGTTCCTCTATGTTTGAAATTCCAGATGTGATTTTTACCCTATGCTCTTATGACCTTGACGAAGGTCAACAAATCATAAGTCACGTGTCAAGTTCTACCCGTCATTGTCCAGGTTAATTTGAACCACCCGTACTCTCCCTTGACGAAGGTCAACAAGGCTGCACGACTGTCCCAAACCAACGTATCTATCTATGCAACAGAAAGGTAACAAGCAGCTACCATACACTATTGCAACATTTGAAATATTTTAGATAATTAATTAAATTAATTAGTTAAATAGATGATGTTATTTAATTTTTATTGAAGTAAAGAGGGCTTTTTAAGTTGAAATAGAATTAAAGTAGTAAAGAAAATAGTATTTATATAATTACATATGTAATGAGGGGTTTATGTGAAAAAGGTTAGTTTCCTTATGCAAATTAGAGTTGTCTGAGGGTGTTTATGAAATTCGGGTTAGATAATGGTTAAGCTTATGTTTTACCTCTAAGAAACCACACCTTAGGAGTAACCACACACACACACACCCCTCCTTGCATGTACACCTCATGCACACGCACCTCACCCTTGCATGGAAACACCACATTTCTTTTGGTGATACCTCCTCCTACAATTCATAGTTTATTCTCCTTATCTTGCTTCAATGGTTCAGTTCATAAAACCAAATAAAAAAATCAGAATTTAACAAAAAGGAAAGAGAAAGAAAACAATTTAGAACTCACAAAAGAAAACAAGAGGAGAGAAGAAAAGAACTAGGTGCTAAGGATTCTCACCATCACCAAGCTAGGATCTTTGAGTTAGGCATCTTGGAGGAAGCCTTTCCAGTAACCTTCTGGAGGTATAATCTTTAACCCTGTAAGATTATAGTTCAGCAACTGTTTAAAAGTAGAAATCGAATATCAGATATATGATATTTTAGGAAAATATAGGCTCTGTGAAGATCTGCTGTAACATAGATAATAACTAACTTAACCAAACTGTGCCTTAATCTTATAAATTGGACCTAGAATAAACCCTAGGAAGACAAACCCTTTTGCTCAGATTTTGGCCGGCGACAATAGCAAAATTTCCGAGCTCGCCGGATTTCTTGGGGAGATGGGTGTTGTGGTTTTTATGGTAGGTCTCTGAATTTGTATTAAGATGTTTGGTACTGTTTGTTTAAGTTATTTTAGCAGTATATGGAATCTGGAACCTAATATTTGAAGAGGGGTTAAAATTCTAAAATACGACACAGATGTTTCGTAACGCGTTTCTGTTTTCTGTTACAAACAGCGATTGGTTAAATTCCAATTAGTATATGTATTAGATAGTTTACAATAGTCGTGCGTAGTGTAGTTAATACGTAAAACATGTATTTTCATGTTTTCTCCATATCGGAGTTTAGCCGTTTCTTATACGAATTACTATCGATGTTAGATTTGAGTACGGGAACTTCAGAGGCCGTAAGGAAAGGAAAGGAATTGATGATCTGAGTAGATTCGACGTATTCCAGTGAGTAGACTAAACATCTACCGGGGGATTTTGTATGAATGGTGTGATACGCCCGTAGTTTAAGTTTACATTTAAGTTATTCCTTTGCATATATCATTTGATCGTATGCATTCATATATATACATCGTCATGTTAGTAATTGTTAGAACACCGCACAAATTATCGACGAGTCATGCGGCACTTGCACATATCTACTTGTTATACTACACCTCGTTAATATTAAAATGTCACATACGCACTTAGTACTTACTATATTCAATATGATTCATATCATACCTTAAATATCAATAATGGTAGTTATTTTGCATAGATATTATCATATTTCATGTTCTAGAAATTGTAATGTTGATATAAGATGCATTGGATTATTACGGATTTATTGTTTTGAGTTTTATATATTATTAATGTTATATTCATTGATTCTTCCTGAATGATATGATACGTCCACCATGAGATGTCGTTTTTTTATGATTTGGATTTATTCCAAACTGAGTGGGGGGCTATACGATTGCGGATTTATACGTTATCCAGACTGAGTGGGGAGGGATATATAGTTAGATACATGGTGGACCCGGTTGAGGCAGAAGGGCAGGAGAGCGGCACTTTGGCGGGGAGCCTAACGAGGATACTCGATACCGGAGACAGTTATGAACACGGAGGATATCTAGGTGATACCGACCGGTGTTATTGAGTGACAGGATCGTTCTGGGAACAATGCCTGATGAAACACCGAAGATTTGTGTCGATATTGGACATGGAAAAATGAACCTTATTTGGAAAATAATTGATGAGATTTCAGTTTTGATTTATACATTGAGTAGTACATATCATGCTTCCACCTGTTATTATGCATCATATTCATTGTTATTGATATTAGTTCTTTCCACCTGTTATTATGCATCACATTCATTGTTGTTGATATTAGTTCTAGTTCGGCATACTTACATTATCAGCTGATATATGTTAGTTTTATTCACTGAGTTGGCAACTCACCCCCCGTTGTGCCATAGTTCCTTACAGGAGTCGTGTGGATGCGTAGCAGCAGTGCGGATCCACTTATCAGCTTTCATCGCTATTTTTCCTAGGTGGGTTATCTATGTAGTAACCTCCTATTTTGGTTTTGTATATTGGATATAGTATTACTCCATCGAACCCTGTATAAGTGACTTAGAACGAGATATGGTTATACGTATCTTATTTCGACTGATGAGATCGTTTAGTGGTGTTACATTATATTTCTTTTACTTATGCTTAAGATTCTTCACATGGAATGCCGTATTACTTTTGTGTATTGATTTCCGCTGTTTGGCATCGTTTTGCTCCCAACTCGGGATGCAACCTTTTCACACATCTTATAACTGCTTATTTAATAATTAAAAAGGAAGTACTGTGGAAATTTCAAAACCAGTTGTTTAAACTTCACTTATTTAATAATCATTCGACATGCTACTTCATTCTTTTACTTACAAACTAAAATCTTCTAAATTCCTCAAAAAGGTTTTGATCTTGGTTTTTGGCTTACTCAGATTGTGCCCATATCTTTAGACATCATACAGTCTAAGTGCCGGTCATATCCAAACTTTGGGTCGTGACAAAGTTGGTATCAGAACTTAGGATTAACCTTAAGGAACCGAGTAGTGGATTGAATATAGTAGGCTTTAAATTCGTTAGGTAGGTTGACCCTTGGTTGATGGAGTAAGTGATTTAGGATGAGTAAAGTACCGTACATATGTTCCGCGACATATTTACGCTACGATACTCAGCCTAAGTGACCTTAGGACATATTTGTTCGTACTTCCTTTCTTGATTCCATGTATCATGTGATTCAATTGCAATGTCCTTATCAATCATGTTTCTTACTCTAGCTACTAAGGCATCAATAACTATAAGGACTCAGGGGGCCGCTGTTAGAGATAAGATTGGAGCGGGCTCGTCTGAGACGGGGACAGACTAAGGCAGTGTGCCTATCCTTCATGAACAGATTGATCCACCCTCTATTGATCGTATAGAAAGGATGGAGGCGAGTGTTCAAGAGATGCGCTGAATGATCGGATCCTTGATAGAGATTAGTCGAGCACGGAGATCGGCCATTACTCGACGTATGGTTGTCCAGAGACCAAGGCGAATTCGTACTAATACATCAGCTCCTAGACATGTTCGTAGAGGCCGTGGCGAATTCCTTATGGACCAGTGATGTTACTTATACCCGTATGAACAACAGCCCTCACAAAGATGTTTCAGGTGTGGGTGTCCATATCACCTTATCCGAAATTGTCCCGAGATGTGACAGACCGAGGCATCGGTCTCACATGAGACTTCACCACCTCCTCCGAGCACATTACCTCCTACACCTGTTGTTGTTCCATGCCAGATCAACGTCCATAGAGGCCGTGGTCGTGGCGGTCGTAATTCAAAAGGGCGAGGAGGTCGAGGCAGATTTATTCAAGGCCGCAGTTTTGGTAGAGGTCGGACTCAGGGCAAGATGTTCAGTTCGTACCCCGATGAGCAGAGGCCCCCATCTACCTGTTTTAGTTTTGGACGTCCAGGGCAATTCGCTAGGGATTGTAGACTCCACGGAAGGACGTCAGGATGCTGGTAGGGGATAGGCTCGGGTCTTACTTTGACTCCACAGGATGCCCAGGCATCCAATGCAGTCGTGACAGGTACTCTTTCTGTATGTTCCTTAAATGCACATATTTTTATTTAATCCCAGTTCTACGCATTCTTATGTATCTGCACACTTTGCACTTTCTCTGGGGAGAGAGTCGTCGTTGTTAGAGTTACCGCTAGTTGTGATTACTCCTGTAGGAGATTCTTCTGTAGCTCGACACGTATTCCGGTCTTGTTCAGTACGTATCGGTGATAGGGATTAATTAGTGGATTTGTTTCTCCTAGATATGTTAGGTTTTGAAATACTTCTTGATTCGGATTGGTTGGCCGCTTGTCTTGTTTATGTAGATTGTCGGGGGAAAGCGGTCAGATTCTGTTTTCCAAGCGAACCGATTTTTGTTGTGCAGGGAGAATGTAATATAACTCATGCCAACATGATTTCTGCTCTTTGTGCGGGACGGCTCTTGAAGAAGGGTTGTCATGGGTTCTTAGCGTTTGTTGGAGACATAGGAGCCGCTGAAGTCCCATTGGACCAGGTTCCGATCATCCGAGAATTTCAGGACGTGTTTCCTGCTAAATTACAAGGATTACCGCCTGATCGCGATATCGAATTTTGCATCGACTTGATTCCGGGAGCGGGGCCTATTTCTAAACCACCTTATCGGATGGACCCGGCGGAGTTAAAAGAACTTAATGGTCAGTTGCAAGAGTTGTTGGATAGAGGACTTGTTCGTCCAAGTGTATCACTGTGGGGAGCTCCAGTCTGGTTCGTTAAAAAGAAGGACGGCAGCATGAGACTATGCATCTTATATAGTCAGATGAATCGTGTTACTGTGCGAAATAGGTATCCACTACCTCGTATAGATGACTTATTCGATCAGCTGCAGGGAGATGGCTATTTCTCGAAGATTGATTTGCGGTCAGGGTATCACCAATTAAGAGTTCAGAAAGATGACATTCCGAAGACTGCTTTTCGTACACGATACTGGCATTATGAGTTTATAGTGATGTCATTCGGGCTCACCAATACCCCAGCAGCATTCATGGATATGATGAACCGCATTTTCAGGCCATTCCTTGATCAGTTTATTATTGTATTCATTGATGATATTCTTGTTTATTCCCGGAGCCGGGAAGAGCATGGGCAGCATTTGCGCATCACATTGCAAACCTTGAAGGAGCATCAGCTGTTCGCTAAATTCTCCAAGTGTGCTTTCTGGCAAGATAATGTGGATTTCTTGGGTCATGTAGTTACGAGGTATGGTATACGTGTGGACCCAAAGAAGATCGAAGCAATACAGCACTGGCCTAGACCTGTGTCAGTTACAGAGGTTCGCAGTTTCTTGGGTCTGGCTAGTTACTACCGACATTTTTTGCAGGATTTTTCTCAGATCGCTGCACTGCTGACCGAGTTGACTAGGAAGGAGGTTCCATTTCTTTGGACGGAGGTGTGTGAGCAGAGTTTCCAGCAGTTGAAGAATCGCCTGACGATTGCACCAATATTATCTTTACCTTCTGGGTCAGGTGGTTTTGTGGTTTATTGTGACGCCTCTCGAGTGGGTTTAGGCTGTGTGATGATGCAGCATGGCAGGGTCATCGCTTAAGCTTCGCGGCAACTGAAGAGATACGAGTAGAACTACCCCACTCATGACTTAGAGATGGCTGTTGTGGTATTCACGCTAAAGATTTGGAGACATTGCTTGTACGGTGAGTCGTGCCAAATTTTCACAGACCACAAGAGCTTGGAATATATTTTTCAGAAGCGGGATCTGAATCTGAGGAAGCGTCGATAGATGCAACTCATGAAGGATTACGATTGCGAGATTCTTTATCATCCGGGCAAAGCGAATGTTGTCGCAGATGCTTTGAGTCGGAGGCTTGGAGGTATATTATCTCATTTATACACTATGCAGAGACAGTCTTCTGCAGACTGGAAGATTCTATGTGATAGCCGTGTACAGTTTGAGTTCACATCGACAGGAGGACAGTTAGCTCAGGTTCGTACCCGTCCTCGGTTATTGGATCGTATTCGAGAGACACAGCCCGCAGATGCTCTTGTAGGGTTCTTATGAACGAAAATAAGGTTTTGGGAGGCATCGTCCATGTCATTTTCAAAAATTTGTCGTTTTAAAGAACCCTAAACTAGAATCGATAACTAGAGAATCATACGAAACAAAAAGTAAACTACTTTACTTCTAAGTGAACTAGAAATACAACCTTTGTAGATTGGTCCTTCACTTCATAAGCTCCTAGTAGTAGTCCCTTCACTGCGATGAATTGATCTTGCGGGCTCTTGAAAGGCTCCATGAGAAGAAAGCAACGATCTTTCTTGAAGTCTTCGAGGCCAAAAATGATCTACGTCGAGTAGACACTAACTCAAGCTACTACTAAACTAATTGGAGATTAGTGAAGCTAACACTCTATACTTAAGTGCTAATCTAGTAGAGGATGATGAAGTAGGAAGTGGGCTCACTTTGGTTTTATTTTTCTCACAATATTTTCTCTCTTTAGAAAACCCTAGCAAGCTTTTGCTCAAGGAAGAAGAAGATGAGCTCGAGAGATGAGAATGAACTAATGAGGTGAGAGAATCAACCATGGGTGAGTTTGTATCATATAGCTAACTCATGTAGAGACATAACCATGGCTAAATTATTATGGTTATGTTAATAAATATCTTAAGTAAAACAAAACTAGTGGACTAAGTCAATGCATCCATAAGCTTCATGAAGCTTTATGCATGTGAGCTCATGATCCACTAATTTTGGAATTACTTTAAATACTAAAACCCAACATTATAATTAGTATGGTGTAAGTCTCATACACCCATGTAGTGTGTATCAACAACCATGATACAAAAAGAACACAATTAATATATATCACATATATAATAAGTGTGCACATGTGAGAATAAATAAATGCTTAAGTGAGCTAATATTAGTTAATGTAATCTAGTATATCACATATACAATTATATATTAAATTATCAAATCAACTCTTGATTTAATAATCCGGCTATATCACATACAACCCACTAATATTATATGTACCAACTTATCGAATCAACTCTTGATTCGATAACTCAGCTATATCACATATAACCGACCGATACAATAATCGCGAGAATAGAATACGGTATCACATACTCGTATTATTCTCCGTCCCGCACATATCACATATGTGCTCCTATTTCGTTTTGCCTGAGCCAGTGAAACCTCTATGTAGGACTCTAAAGACTCGTCAATACGCCGGCAGTATGTGATGATCACATCAAGCACCCACAAGCCGTCAGCAGTACTAGCTGGACATAACGGCTACCCGGGTATTGAGCGATCAGAAGATCAACAAGCAAGCCCGCTCTAGCTCCTGTAAAGCTTGTTAGTAACACTACCGTACAGTCCGGTCTCCTCGTTTGATATGTCGCATATCCAGTCTAGGGGTGGTAAACGCCAGACCCCAATAACCGATAAGTCATGCCGATATGAGGCTCATAACGGATCGAGAAACTACTGATAACACTTACTAGTAAATCTCTAAATCATCCTTTGCCAGGGACATCCCTGTTATGGCCAATCGAGCACAGCACAACATCAACCTCCAATACCGGGAGAGACGAAACCCCTCTTTTCGCTCATTGCCTCCATGTGACTCGGGACTGTATCCAAAAACCACCATTTTGCACGTCCTTTTGAACGCGGTAAGGTGGAAATCAAAGCATAGTGGGAATCACACAAGGCTCTATGACGATCTCGGGTCTACAGACTAACCTGTTCCAGTGTCACCTGAGAACTGCTATCTGACGTGAGGTATAATACCATCTAGGAGTTCTCGGTCAGTCCGTCCAGTGTACCCATTCTCCACTGAGCACCCGTATACCATCTCTGATGTAAAACACCAATGGATATGGGATCATCCATCGCCCATCACATGGGTCGAGAAGCGTATACGCTAGTCTACTCTGGTATATCGATGCCCTGTCTCGATACACCCACGACTAGGAACATTAAAGGATGAACTTATAGACTACCATGGCCCCACTAGTATGATCTGCATCATAATCTTGGTAGTCAAGTACACATCCTAAGGGCTTTACCAACATGTATCCATAAAACAGTAACAAGAGACAAGTATACATGTTAAAATAAAGAGCAACCAGATAGCATACTATCATGTCGAGAAAGAAAGTCCTCTCTATATATGTCCAAGCATCCAATATAATATACATCATATGTACAATAATGGCCTCTAGGGCATACATACAACTAACAATCTCCCACTTGCACTAGGGCTAGCTGCTGTAGTATCGCATACCCAGCATCCCGAAGAGTCTCTCGAACTGTATCTGGGGAATGGCCTTCGTGAGTGGATCCGTAGTGTTGTTCTTCATGTCAACTCTCCTGACCTCGATCTCCCGGCGATCAACTATCTCCCGGATCAGGTGATACCGCCTCAGAATATGCCTGGATCGCTGATGGGACATGGTTTCCTTGGCCAAAGCCACCGCTCCATTGTTATCACAATACAAAGGTATTGGATACTCAATGGATGGAACCACTCCAAGTTCAGTTATGAACTTCTTCATCCAGACATCCTTATTGACAGCATCGTTGGCAGCGATGTATTCAGCCTCCATCGTCGAGTCGGCCACGGTTTCCTTCTTGGAACTCTTCTAGTAAATCGCCCCTCCATTGAGGGTAAAGAAAAATCCCGAGTGCGACTTAGAGTCGTCCTTATCACTCTTGAAGCTCGAATCGGTAAAGGACTCCACTTGGAGTTCTCCGTTACCATACACCAAGAGCATTTCTTCAGTCCTTCTCAAGTACTTGAGAATGCTCTTCACAGCTTTCCGGTGACTCTCTCCAGGATTTGCTTGATACCTACTCACTACACTTAGTGAGTGTGCTACATCGGGTCTGGTACATAGCATCGCGTACATGATAGATCCTAGTGCCGAAGCATAGGGTATCCCTTGCATGCGAGCTCTCTCCAAATCAGTCTTGGGAGACATATCTTTGGAGAGAGTGAGTCCTGAGATCGTGGGTAAAAACACAGGCTTGGATTCTTCCTTACTAAACCTCTTTAGTATGGTGTAATGTATCTAGATTAGGACAATCCCAGTATCCGTTTAGATATATCTCTATAGATCTTAATCCCCAAGATGTAGGAGGCATCCCCTAGATCTTTCATTGAGAATCTTTATGATAAGAAGAGCTTGACCGATTGTAGCATAGGAACATCATTTCCTATCAAGAGTATGTCATCCACGTACAATACGAGGAAGACAACCTTACTTTCTGCCACCTTCTTGTATATACAAGGTTCATCTACGTTTTTGACGAAATCAAACTCTTTGATAACGACATCAAAACAGAAGTTCCAACTCCGTGATGCTTTCTTTAACCCGTAGATAGATTTTAGCAGCTTGCATACCTTTCCGCTGCTCCCACTGGCTGCGAAGCCCTCTGGCTGAGTCATGTACACGCTCTCTTCCAAATCACCATTCAGAAAGGCGGTCTTAACATCCATTTTCCAGATTTCGTAGTCATGGTATGCAGCGATGGCAAGCATGATCCGGATGGATTTAAGCATAGCCACTGGAGAAAAGGTTTCGTCATAATCCACACCTGGTCGTTAACAATGTTAGTGTATATGCCCTAGAGGCCATTACTGTATCATACTAGTATGTATATTACTCGATGGAAGCTTGGGATATTCACAGTTGTACAGACAATCTTGCTCAATATAGTAGTATGCTACTTGGTTTGTCTCTGCTTTAATGTGTACATGTGTGTTTATTTATTATATCACCTATAAGCATTAGTAGAGCCCTTAGGATCTTTGCTTGATTACCGGCGTTGTGATGGCGATCACACTCGTGGGGGCTGGGTAATCTACAAGTACATCCTTAATACACGTCCCTAGTCGTGGGATTATCGAGACAGGGCATTGATACTCCGGAGTAGACTAGCGTATGCGCTTCTCATCCAAGCACGGGAGACAGTCTGTCCCACAGCCGTCAGTACGTCGTACTTGAGATAGTATGCGGGTGCTCGTTAGGTTACGAGTACATTGGACAGGACTCGTCGGGAACTGATGGTTGATATTATACCTATCGTTAGTTATCAGTTCCCAGGTGACATGAGTACAGCTTAGTCCGCTGACTTGACACTGTCACTTCGCCTCGAGTGTGTTCCCACTGTTCTTTGATTACTACCCTACCACGGCTCTACTGAGTCGTGCAAACAGGTAGTAGTTGGGAGCAGTCTCGAAGCACTTGGAGGCAGTGACGGTTAGACAGGATTCGTCTCTCCCGGTATTGGGGGTTGACATCGCGCTGTGTCTAGGAGAGCCATTACACGAGTAGTCCATGGCCAGGGCAAGCGAGATATACTGGTAGGTTTCCAGTGTTTTCTCAGGGTGTTCTGGGCTTCACTCCGACACGACTTGTACCGCTATTAGGGGACTGACGTTTACCGTCCCCTAGGCCCGCCATGCGATGTATCAGACAAACAGACCGGACTGTGAGATTGTCACATACAGGCTCAGTAGGAGATCGGATGGGTTTACCTCATCGGCCTTCTTATCGACATCTACCTGGGGACCGTTACGTACAACTTGTGCCGCTTGCGGTCTGTGGTTAAACCCACTGCCAGCGTTGTGTCGAGTCTTTAGAGTCCCACACAGAGAGTTTCACTGCACTGAGCGAAACGTGTAGAGGCCGTATGGTTTTACGGCAAGGCTGCGATCACTTAAGTATACTTGTATGCGTGTGGTGTTCGGGCAGGCAATACTAGTGGGCTTTGGTTTAAGCCGGATCCTAGTATTGCACGGATGGATTTGTTTTGTCTTCTGCGCATCCGCATTCTACGGAATGCGGATGCAGGTGTGTATGCATAGTTTTCCGGAGCGATGAAGGAGGATGTGCCTCATCAGGGTTTTGGCAGTTGGTTCGGCCAAAACCGTTATGTGGCAGGCTCATTAGGGTTTTGACAGTTGATTCGGTCAAAACCATTTTGAGGCGGACTCATTAGGGTTTTGACAGTTCGTTTGGTCAAAACCATTATGAGCCGCGGACATCATTTACTAATCCTTTTAGTGATAATTTTATGATGGCTAATTGCATTGACCATTTGACTTCCTTGACCTCTCTTGACTTTGTTGACCGGTTGACCGTGTTGACCATTGACTTTCAAGAGAGATCTACACTCTTCTTTTCTTTTTCTATTTTGATTATGATAATGGTCATTTCAATGTACCCATCAAACTTTATCTTGATGGGATTAGTAATGATAATGGTCATTTTTCTTTAGCTCACAATTTCTTTCTCATTCTCTCTCTTGCCTTTTTCTAGTGAGAAGAAAAGAAATGCACCATGGTTGCTAGCTCCTCCTTCTTCCTCCTCTTGATTCATCTTTTGATCTCATGTGTTGAGAGATAAAGATCCCACAAAGACAAAACCATCCCTCTACCACTTCTACACAACCTAAGGCTTCTAGATTAGCAATCTATTTGCCCTAGTTACCTCGGCTCGAGGTGGAGCTCGGTATACATCTCTCGGGTGGATTGTCTTCGACTCAAGGAGGCCGCGGAGGTGACCAAAGTCCGGATCAACCCTCGGAGCAAGCAAGGAGAAGAACAACAAGAATAGAAGGAGTTCAAGTTGAGGTATAACCCCTAACCGAGTAGATAAATCTCTATTTAGGATGCTAGTGTGTTGTTTAGCAAAGATCCGGCTTTTACGGTCCATGTTACCATGTTTAGAAAAAATTTTGTTTTACCGTTTCCGCAACCCCGAAAGAGCCGGGAGATGTAATGTGGACCTAACAGTGGTATCAGAGCCTACCTAAACACACCCTAGCATGTTAGCAAAGTATTTAGAATATCGACCGGACGAAAAACCGCAAAATCACCCCGAAAAATTCAATTTCTGCCGATTTTCAGATCTGTTCTAAAATCAATAAATCATACACTAAAAATCGGCTCAGGCTTTTTATAGAATACTGAAAAAAAATGGTCACCTAACTCGGTTGAAGCGCCGCGGTTCCGCGGCATAAGCTTGCTTATACCGCGGAACTGCGGCCGAGTTAACTCGGTTGGCGATTTTCTTTTCTACAGTATTCTTATATGGGTATTTTGGGATTTTTGATATATGACTTTTCTGCCCAGATTTTCCAGAAACCAAAATTTGTTTTTGGGGCTCAAAAATCCGTATTTTTGGTCGATGTTCTGTAGACTTTGGCTAATGGTTATATCTGTAATGTTATATGTTTATTGAACGTCTTGTTAGTTATATGTATGCCCTAGAGGCCATTACTATACATAGGATGTATATTGTAGTGGATGCTTGGACATATATAGGGAGGACTTTCTTGCTCGACATGATAGTATACTTTCTGGTTACTCTTTACCTTAACGTGTATACTGATTGTCTCTCTGTTTCATGTTGGTAAAGCCCTTAGGATGTGTACTTGACTACCTGGACTATGATGCGGATCATACTAGTGGGGACATGGTAGTCTATAAGTACATCCTTCAAGGTCCCTAGTCGTGGGTGTATCGAGACGGGGCATCGATATACCAGAGTAGACTAGCGTATACCTTCTCGACCCATACAGATGGGCGATGGATGATCCCATATCCATTGGTGTTTGATATCGAAGATGATATACGGGTGCTCAGTAGAGACTGGGTACACTGGACGGACTCGCCGAGAACTCCTAGATGGTATTATACCTTACGTCAGATGGCAGTTCTCTGGTGACACTGGTACAGGTTAGTCTGTAGACCCGAGATCGTCATAGAGTCTTGTGTGATTCCCACTGTGCTTTGATTTCCACCTTACCACGTCCAAGAGGGCGTGCAAAACTGTGGTTTTTGGGTACAGTCCCGAATCACATGGAGGCAATGAGCGATAGGAGGGGATTCGTCTCTCCCGGTATAGGGAGTTGATGTTGCGCTGTGTTTGATTGGCTATAACCGGAAATCCCTGGCCAGGGTTGCTGAGATTTACTGGTAAGTGTTACCTGTAGTTTCTCGAACTGTTATAGACCTCAGATCGACACGACTTATCGAGCTATTGGGGTCTGACGTTTACCACCCCTAGGCGAGATATGCGACATATCAGACGATCAGACCGGACTGTACGGTAAGTGTTACTGGTTGGATTCACAGGAGTGTGAGCGGGCTTGCTCGTCGATCTTCTCATCGCTCAATACCCGGGTGGCCGTTACGTTTAGCAGACCGCTTGCGGCTTGTGGGTGTTTGATATGATCATCACCTGCTGCCGGCGTATTGACGAGTCTTTAGAGTCCTACACAGAGGTTTCCTGGCTCAAGCGAAACGAAATAGGAGCGCATATGAGATATTTGCAGGACCGAGAATAATGCGTGTATGTAATACCGTATTCTATTCTTGCGATGAATGTATCGATTGGTTGTATGCGATATAACCAAGTTATCGAATCAAGGATTGATTCGATAAGCCGATACATTGGATACTAGTCGGTTGTGTACGACATGACCGGATCATTGAATCAATTGTTGATTTAATGATTTAATGCATAATTATATATTTGATATATTACTTTGCACTAACTAGTATTGGTTCACTTTAAATGGATTTTCTCACTTGAAGTTCACAAGTTGTATATGTGATATACTTTTGTGCACTTGGATGTATCATGTTTGATGATACATATTTACTTGGTTAAGTGTAAAGAATTAAACCATGGTTAAACTAATGATTAGGGTTTTGTTTATCCATTACTTATTTATTCATTTATTTATTTGTTTATTCTTTTTGGAAAATAAATGGCATAAAGAGAAAATGGTGGCTTTCTTTGTTTGCTTCTTGAAGCTTCATGAAGCTTTGACTAAGTGACCATTTTGTCTCATGCTTAACCCTAACCACTCCTTTTAACCCTAGTTCATTCTCTACACTTGACCATGGTTGTATTATGATAAGTATTGATTTTCTTTTCCATTTGAAAATAACTTATCATAATATTATCTTCTTCTTCTTCTTCCTTCTTCAACATGAAGAAACCATGCCACCATCAATGGCAACTTAAGAAAAAGAGTGAGAAATCCAATTCTAAAGTGAACCCACTTCCTATTTCTTCATCCTCTACCTCTTGCCAAGTAGTATAGGGTGTTTTCTTCACAAGTTTCATGACTTGGTGAAGTGGGAGCTTGATCTTGTGATGCCTCGACGTAGATCATCTTCGGCATCGAAGTCGACGACCTAGCTCACCCATTTCTCCGATGAAGCCGATGCTAGAGTTCGGGATCCAATATGGACAGTGAGGGGACTTCATCACGGAGCCATGGAGGTGGAGGACCGGATCTACAAAGGTTGTAGCCACTTTCCTTTTAGATAAAGTTGTTTATTTGCATCGTATCGCCTATACATCTAGTTAACGATCCGTATTAGGGTTTCTCGGCTCTTGTAAAATTTCAATTGGCCATGTTTGATCACTTGTGAGACCTCATTAGTGTGCCTAGGAACCCTACAGTGGTATCAGAGCCGAGCTAGAGCCTTAGGCGATGCACAGACGGAGTTTGAAGTCCGATCGAACCGAAACCCCAATTTTTCAATGCTCTCTGGACTTTTTTCAAAAACTGGGTTTTTTCCAAATTAAAAATGCTTAAAAAATTCAGCAGGACATTCTAAGAATTACGGTGCAAAAACGAGAAAATGATACTCCCAAAGCGTGGCGGAACCGCGGCAGAAGCATGGCTTCTGCGGCGGTTCCGCGGCCAAAATGTCTCTTTAGTCAACTATTTTTGCACAGTAACTTCTTTATTGTAATGCTGAGTTTTCTGGGAATTTTTAAAATTTACTCAAGAGTTGTGTTTTCTGGGTTGAATTCGGAGTTCGTAGATTCGATTGGATTATCAAACTTTGTCTATGTGTTTTCCGGATAATTTGTTGAATGTGTTAAAAAGTTCGACCGGATATAAATACCCAATTTTTCCCCTGTCGGGAAATTTCCAAGTGTTGGATCTTTCCGTGGTTTAATCACGTTCTAAGTAGTGCAAGTAATGCGATGGTCCCTCTAGAAGACAACAAACCTTAACTCGATTATGTGACCGTCTTGAACCGCCCTTTGAACCTTAGGGTTTGGGGCAGTACGGCATGCCACATGTGAGGCGTTGGCTTGACCCTTCTACGGCTGGACCGTTGGTACTGAGGCACGAACTGGACATTTTTAAACTTATTTCATGTGTTGAGCTGTTTCGGGAAAACTTGGGTGTTCGATTGTTCGATCGGAAAGTTTAACATTTTCTATTTATCCGGAATGTGATACAATACTTGGAATTCTCAAATAGTTATGAGATGACTGGATGATTGTTATAAACATAGCAGTTTAGTCTCACTTGATCGGTTGCCACGGAATTTTGATGCGATCAAAAGTCCGTCGCAATCACGTAGTGTACGCGAATACTCGCCGGGTAAACTTAATAGACAGCCTCGCCCCATAGCCCCGACCAAGTGACTGTAGGAGAACCCCGTTGCCGAAAGCATCCGTTCGGGTGCTCGCGGCAGCGGTGTTCCGCCTTGGTGCACTTCGTCGATGGTATCGGGGGTGCGGCCGCCTACTAAAGTTTGCGACGAGCATTCGATCAGAATGTCGGGAATCTTGTTGAATTGCTCGACTTGATATTGAAAAGTGTTTTCGATAATGAGACTAAAATGTAGGGTTTATAATTGTTAGGCATGTGATGTCTAAGGAATTCATTTGATTAGGCATGCGATGTCTAAAGAGGTTGCGGATTCCAACTGTTGTAGTTTTACACTTTCTTTTCTGTGACCGTAAGTGTAATATGTGATATCGCCGGTTTCGTTGCTATATGTCAACGACAATTGGGATGCGCATATTTACTTACGTTGATGACATGTGATGTTATGTGTTGCTGGATATGTTATATTGGATCGTCGTGTTCGAATAGCTTGGGGGTTTTTATGTGAGATGAGTGTTTTTCATTTTCATTCATGTAAAAACTTGTATGTAATATTCTTTTATTGGGGCACTTCCAGGTTGCGGATGTTGTCACCATTTGTATATTATTTACTTTTCCGCACTAGGATAGACCCAATGTGGAGGGCACAAGTAACCGGGTTCTGGAGTCCAGTGGGAGACCCACTCGAGGAGTCGAGTCCGGGTCTCCTAACTCTAGAATTGGTAGGGTTGCTTTCCACTCTCGTAGGGGTCTAGGGGTGTGGGTTTGGCTATTCATCGCGACCGTAGAATCCGTGTTTTATACTGGCTCGTATTGAAAACACGGACGTCCTAGTATATCCAATATTTCATATGTTTCTTCTGCTGCGATATCTGTGATGAGATCATGTGATGTTCTGTGATAAATACTGTATATAGTATATATGATATATTATATAGACGTTACTTATGTTTTGCACCCGCGCTAGCCCTGCCCCGCTCTGTCGTTAGTTACCTAACCTAATTGTGCACGAGGGGATATCGAGGCGAATGCGGATGGCATAAGTGTACGTCGTATTTATCTGTGATGTTTAGGTAATTTAAATGATGGGACTTCATTAATGCGATTAATGAAAGAAAAGAAACCTAAGATGTTGTGGAATCGAATTTCAAAATAAAACAGGTAGCTACAGTTCTTGCTTTGCACAGCGGTATATATGATATATCCTGCACCTTATTCGATAAGGAAAGGACCGAGATCCCTTCACCGGGAGTGACTCCTTTAGCAATAACTGGCAGATGCTACACACTCGGTTTGTCTTTTGATTGCTTTTAAGAGTTCTGCTTTGCACAATGATATATATGATATATCCCGCACCTCATTCGACGAGGAAAGGACCAACGATCCCTTCACCGGGAGTGACTCCTTTAGCAAAACTAGAAAAGCCTAAAAAACACTCCATTTCAAAATTCATTCGATCCTACAACGATATCAAGTTCATTACGCAATAGGTTTTCAGAAAAACCTGTCGTAGCCCTCCGTCATTTCAGATAAGTACTAGTTATTATTTGTGCTACGTTTGTTGACTATGTTAAGGCGTAGTGTGCGGTAGCTAATTAGTGCTTAACTGTATAAGCATATGATGCGATTGGATTAGGGTAGTCGTGCGACTTTGTTGACTATGTTAAGGGTCGTGCGGGTGGGTTTAATTCAATTGGGAAATGACGGGTTGAACTTGACTAGCACTTATGATTTGTTGACTATGTTAAGGTCATATAGCTGCTAGGGGCAAAATTATCGGGAATTTCAAGTGTTGAAATTTGCAATGAGATTGCATACCTTCTATGAGATAGTTGGATCCCGATACCCGCTGCGAGTAAGAGTTACTCCTGGGAGAGTTTTACACATTACAATTAGCCGATCAAGTAGGTGTCTAGAAAGGTGTCAACGGGGTTACGCCTCTGGGAAAATGAGGTTTACATTAATTAGGTTCGTGCGAAAGCACGGGGCACCTCCCTCAAAGTACCGACACTGGCCTGGCTGAAAGATTGGCGAACTTGTAGCGTGTAATTAATCCCGGCTAGTCTTTCCTTTTAGGGTTTGAAGGAAGATTTGATAAAAAAACAGTGGGAGCCATCCTGATTAGATAAAATAATAACCAATCTATTCTTGCAAGAGCGCACGCTGAGTGTTTTCTTCTCTCTCTCTCCAGGTAGCGACCATATCACGCCTTAATCAAGATAATAATACGGATAATTGACCGAACCCGCTTGTTATACTGAGCTGGGGACGTTGGTCCTGCTCCAACTTATAATTGTTATAAGACAGAGCAAGAAATAGGGGAATACCAGAATTCCTATGCCGCCCAAACGAAGAAAGTGCATATGATGCATCTTCTTCGGGTGTGTCCATTACATAGAACTGTTTCTCAGTGTCCTTTACGTCCTGGGTATATGATACCGGAACAGGATCCCGCATATGTAATATGTTACATGGGCTACAGATAGGTAAAGAACTGAGAACGGGTGATTAGTTACATGAGGCAGAAAACGGGGCAAGTGTTGCAGCCAAGTCTGTTGGTCACTGTCACCCTGTATTACCAATACATTGATTCTGAACGAATGTTATTAGATACCGAACATGATATACAAAATCATATCAGTCTCTTTATTAGTAAAGAAATGATAAAATTTTGTATTGTTGGATAATGTTTTGAACATTTCCTATATCAAAAGTTGATCGGTTCAGGCACGTTATCTAAAAGCATTGATGTTCTAAATCAAACTACAGTTCTTAGTATACGGAACACACACAAGAGAAAGAGTTCACATATGAACGAATCCTTCTTGAGGTATTGTAGACTAGGTCATATCAATGCGACCCGACTAGCTAAAGTTACATTTAGATGTATATTTAAATCAGTGATCAGTTTGAATTTACATCTTGTGAAACTTGCCAGTCATGTCACAAAGATTAGATGACCGTAGCTCTGTTTACTGGAAACAGAGAAAGAGTTAGTGAACTCTTGGGATGATGCATGTGGATGTATGTAGATCCCCTGTCTACACATGCCAAGACCAGTTCTTTGTACTTCATTACATTCTCTGATAATCTCTCGAGATTCAGACATATGTTCCTGTTGAAACACAAGTCCGAGCCTTTTGAGATATTCACAGAATATGATATAGAAGTAGAGAACCAAAATACGGGTAAAAGTATTATGTCCTTTGATGTGATCAAGGAGGAGAATACTTGAGCACGGTACTCCTGGACTATTTTAAGAAGAATGAGATTCTCTCTCAGTATTACTCCTCTGAATACACCACAGCACGACGGTGTAACAGGGCGGAACAATAACACCCTATATGATATGGTGTGCTCTATGATGAGTATTACTGAGTTACCTATTTCCTTTAGGGAGTTACGCACTTATGAAGTTGCATACCTATTGAATAGGGTTCCAATCAAATCAGCTGCCTACCGCTTCATATGTGATATGGAAAGGGAAGAGCCCATATCTTAAGTTAGTAAGATTTGGGGTTGTCCGGCCTATGTCTGAAAAGCAAAATCCGGACAAGCTCGAGGCAAGATCTGTTATGTAGAACTGGAAATGTTCCAGCTATACAAACTGCAGCTGATGATTTGATAGAACCAAAGGATTCAGTAGAATCCAACGAACCTCAGCCTCTCCGCCGATCTAGTAGGGTTCCTCACCCACCTGAGAGATACTTCGGTTTCTCTATGATAGTGGGAGCGAGGATTGCATCATGAGATGATTACCCAACTAGTTTCGAGCTGGCCATCAGGAGTGGGACTCTGTAAGAATGGCTGGATGCTTAGCGATCTAAGATGGAATCCTTATACACCAACAAAGTATAGACTTTAGTTGCTATATCTGAAGGGTTAAATCCCCATCAGGAGCAAGTATATCTTGAGAAGATTACTTGGTGTAGATGGAAAAGTTGAGACTTTCGAAGCTAGACATGTTAAAGGTTTTCGTCATCGACCAGGCGTGGATAATGATGAGACCTTTTTCCAGTGGCTATGCTTAAGTCCATCCAGATCCTACTTGCCACGGCTACATACCATGACTACGATATCTGGCGGTTGGGTGCCATGACTGCTTTTCTAAATGATGTTTTGGAAGAAAGCGTCTATAAGTACACAGCCAGAGGGCTTCGTAGACAGTGGGAGCAACGGAAACGTGTGCAAGATGTTTTATATGATAAAGCAGGCATCGCGGAGTTGGAACGTCTGTTTTGATGTAGTAGTCAAAGAGTTTGACTTCATCAAAATGGTAGATGAACCTTGTATATACAAAAAGGTAGTAGGGAGTATGGTAGTGATCCTTGTAGAGTACATGGATGACATACTCTTGATAGGGAAGGAGTTTCCTATGCTACGCTCGGTCAATCTCCGCTTATCACAAGATTTCTCCATATAGGATCAGAGTGATACCTCCTAAATCCTGAGTTTTCATCTATGAGATAGATGTAATTGGATGCTAGGATTCTCACTAGATGAAGTGAGATGGTATCAATCGATCCTGGGGAGAATCACTGGAAGGGTTCCAGGGTGATAAAAACGACTGAATGTCAGTCACAGGCATTGTCTTTACCCTCAGTAAAGGGACGGTATGTTGGAAGAGTTCCAAGCTAGATACCGTGGCACACTAGACGATAAAGGCTGGATACATCGCTACTTAAGATGCTACCAAAGAGGCAGTCTGGATGTATATTTGTTCATAAGATGAACTAAGTTCCCCACATTGTGTGACAATGGAGTTGTGGCTTATGCCAAGGAACGTTCGTCCCATCAGTGATCCAGACATATTCTAAGGCAGTATCGCTTGATCATGGAGATAGTTGATCTCCAGGGTGATCAAGGTTAGGAGAGCGGACTCAGAGGATAACACGGAGGATCCACTCACGAAGGCCTATTCCCAGAGAGAGACTTTTATGGGATGGTTGAGTATGAGATACTACAACCACAGCTACAGATGGCCCTAGTGCAAGTGGGAGATTTTAGTTATATGTATGCCCTAGAGGCCATTACTATACATAGGATGTATATTGTAGTGGATGCTTGGACAAATATAGGGAGGACTTTCTTGCACGACATGATAGTATGCTATCTGGTTACTCTTTACCTTAACGTGTATACTGATTGTCTCTCTGTTTCATGTTGGTAAAGCCCTTAGGATGTGTACTTGACTACCTGGACTATGATGCGGATCATACTAGTGGGGACATGGTAGTCTATAAGTACATCCTTCAAGGTCCCTAGTCGTGGGTGTATTGAGACGGGGCATCGATATACCAGAGTAGACTAGCGTATACCTTCTCGACCCATACAGATGGGCGATGGATGATCCCATATCCATTGGTGTTTGACATCGGAGATGATATACGGGTGCTCAGTAGAGACTGGGTACACTGGACGGACTCGCCGAGAACTCCCAGATGGTATTATACCTTACGTCAGATGGCAGTTCTCTGGTGACACTGGTACAGGTTAGTCTGTAGACCCGAGATCATCATAGAGTCTTGTGTGATTCCCACTGTGCTTTGATTTCCACCTTACCACGTCCAAGAGGGCGTGCAAAACGGTGGTTTTTGGGTACAGTCCCGAATCACATGGAGGCAATGAGCGATAGGAGGGGATTCGTCTCTCCCGGTATAGGGAGTTGATGTTGCGCTGTGTTCGATTGGCTATAACCGGAAATCCCTCGCCAGGGTTGCTGAGATTTACTGGTAAGTGTTACCTGTAGTTTCTCGAACTGTTATAGACCTCAGATCGACACGACTTATCGAGCTATTGGGGTCTGACGTTTACCACCCCTAGGCGAGATATGCGACATATCAGACGATCAGACAGGACTGTACGGTAAGTGTTACTGGTTGGATTCACAGGAGTGTGAGCGGGCTTGCTCGTCGATCTTCTCATCGCTCAATACCCGGGTGGCCATTACGTTTAGCAGACCGCTTGCGGCTTGTGGGTGTTTAATATGATCATCACCTGCTGCCGGCGTATTGACGAGTCTTTAGAGTCCTACACAGAGGTTTCCTGGCTCAAGCGAAACGAAATAGGAGCGCATATGAGATATGTGTGGGACCGAGAATAATGCGTGCATGTGATACCGTATTCTATTCTTGCGATGAATGTATCGATTGGTTGTATGCGATATAACCAAGTTATCGAATCAAGGATTGATTCGATAAGCCGATACATTGGATACTAGTCGGTTGTGTGCGACATGACCGGATCATTGAATCAAGTGTTGATTTAATGATTTAATGCATAATTTTATATTTGATATATTACTTTGCACTAACTAGTATTGGTTCACTTTAAATGGATTTTCTCACTTGAAGTTCAGAAGTTGTATATGTGATATACTTTTGTGCACTTGGATGTATCATGTTTGATGATACATGTTTACTTGGTTAAGTGTAAAGAATTAAACCATAGTTAAACTAATGATTAGGGTTTTCTTTATCCATTACTTATTTATTCATTTATTTATTTGTTTATTCTTTTTGGAAAATAAATGGCATAAAGGGAAAATGGTGGCTTTCTTCGTTTGCATCTTGAAGCTTCATGAAGCTTTGACTAAGTGACCATTTTGTCTCATGCTTAACCTTAACCACTCCTTTTAACCCTAGTTCATTCTCTACACTTGACCATGGTTGTATTATGATAAGTATTGATTTTCTTTTCCATTTGAAAATAACTTATCATAATATTATCTTCTTCTTCTTCTTCCTTTTTCAACATGAAGAAACCATGCCACCATCAATGGCAACTTAAGAAAAAGAGTAAGAAAACCAATTCTAAAGTGAACCCACTTCCTATTTCATCATCCTCTACCTCTTGCCAAGTAGTATAGGGTGTTTTCTTCACAAGTTTCATGACTTGGTGAAGTGGGAGCTTGATCTTGTGATGCCTCGACGTAGATCATCTTCGGCATCGAAGTCGACGACCTAGCTCACCCATTTCTCCGATGAAGCCGATGCTAGAGTTCGGGATCCAATATGGACAGCGAGGGGAGTTCATCACGGAGCCATGGAGGTGGAGGACCGGATCTACAAAGGTTGTAGCCACTTTCCTTTTAGATAAAGTTGTTTATTTGCATCGTATCGCCTATACATCTAGTTAACGATCCGTATTAGGGTTTCTCGGCACTTGTAAAATTTCAATTGGCCATGTTTGATCAGTTGTGAGACCTCATTAGTGTGCCTAGGAACCCTACACGTCTACTAATCGCTATACGTCGATTAGTGGGGGTTATACATATCTGTGATCTGTGTTGTTGATGGTATGTGTATTTGAACTCGTTGGATTGTCGCGGATGAATAGCCGGGATGGATGTGAGATGAGAGTTTCTTTTTCTTTCATTCATGTAATAAATTTGTAAATTGATGTAATATTATTTGTATGGCCGCACAACCGGGTCGGGGTTGTAGCCGTCATTGTATAATTCTTTTTACTGTTTTTGCTCCTAGGATAGACCCATGGAGGGGGTGCACAAACTACCGGGTATCTCGTAGTGCCGAGTGGCCTACTCACGGCGTTGAGGGAGGTTGCTTCGCTTCGGGTACTTGGCGGGTAGTTTGCCGCACCTGTAGGGGTCTTGGGTGGGGTATTGGCTATTCATCACGACCGTGTAATCCGCTATTCGTTGCAGGCTCGAACGAATCGCGGGTTCCTAGTATATCCAAAGTGTTCATCTATGATCTGGATTGGCTATCATTGCTGTATATCTATATATAATAACTATTTAGACGTTGCTTATGTTTTTGAGCCGCGCTAGCCCAGCCCCCGCTCTGTCGTTAGTTAAGTAACCTAACGGGTGATGACGGGGCCCCGTGGCGAATGCGAATGGCATAAGCGTACGTCAGATGCAATGGTAGGATTTAAATGATGGGACGCATTAAAAGAACTAATGCAAGAAAATAAACCTAAAAGACGTTGTTGGAACAATTTTTCAAAAAGCTGTTATTACAAGGACGTTCACTTTTATTTTGCATCGAGGTATTCGGTTAAGAATGCCCAGCACCTAATTCGACGAGGCAAGGGCCGAGATCCCCTCATCGGGAGTGACCCCTTGGACAAAAGTTTGTGTCAGGGTGATAACTTCTCTATAGTCGATTATTCTTGCTTTGCATCGAGGTATTCATCTTATGAATGCCCAGCACCTCACTCGACGAGGAAAGAGCCGAGATCCCTTCACAGGGAGTGACCTCTTTAGCAAAAGTTTTCGCCACTATATTTTTTCAAAAAGTCTATCATGTTCCTTCAACTACATCAAGTTCATTACGTTAACGGGTTTTTCGCCAAAAAACCCAGCCGTAGCCCTCCGTCGTTTCAGAAAATTAATGCTTAGTATTCGTGCTGCATTTGTTGATTATTCGTCAAGACACAGTGAACGGTAGCTGAGTAATAATTCTCTGTTGCACTGATAGATGCGATTGGTTAGGATGGTCGCATGATTTTGTTGATTATTCGTCAAGGATCATGCGGGCGGGTCTAATGCAATCCTGGATAACGACGGGTTGAACTTGACTAGGACCTTTTGATTTGTTGATTATTCGTCAAGGTCACTTGGGTCCTAGGGGCAAAAACCACATCGGGAGTTTCAAAAGAAACTGAAACTTGCAGATTTAGCATACCTTCTGGAGTGAGGTGACTAGAGTGGATTCCATCTAGATCATCACACAATGATAGTTGGATCCCGATCCCACTGATGGGTTGGATTACTCTCGGGAGATTATTTCACTTAACAATCAATGCTATAAACCTAGCAGGTGTCTAGAAAGGTGTTAGCGGGGCTACGCCCCCAGGGAAAAGAGGTTCTTAAATTAAGGAACTTTGCGAAAGCGTTGGAAAACCTCCATCGAAGTACCGACACTAACCTGGCTGAAAGGTTAAGCAAGTATTGTGACGTGAATTAAACCCCGGCTAGTTCTTCTATTAAAAGGTTTTAAGAAAGAATTTGAGGAAACAGAGGGAGACATCCTGGTTAGATAAACTAATAAACCAATCGAATCTTGCAAGAGCGCACGCTGAGTGTTTCTTTTCTCTCTCTCCAGGTAGCAACCTTTTCACGCCCTAATCAAGATAATAAAATGTATCGCTTGACCGATCCGAATTCTTATTCAGGGCTGGGGAACGTTGGTTCAGCTCTAACTTGTGACAACAGTCATAAGTATGAGCAAGGGAAAGGGGATTGTATGGATTCCCAGGATACCCAATTGAAGAAGAAGCATGGTTTTGCATCTACTTCATGTGTTCTTGTAATTGAGAACTGTTTTACGGTCAGCCCTACCTCCTGGGTACTTGATACCGGATCAGGATCTCATATCTGTAATTTATTGCAGGGACTGAGAAAAAGTAGGAAAGTTGCACCGGGTGATATGTCGCTCAGAGTAGCGAACGGAGCACAAGTTAATGCGGCAGCCATCGGTGAATATCACCTAGTATTGCCAAATGGCAAGACTATAATTTTGAACGATTGCTACTATGTACCCTCCATGGTTTGCAACATCATATCAGTTTCTTTACTCGATAAAGATGGATATAACTTTGTTCTTGATAGAAATATCATGAACATTTACCTGTAAGTGCACGGCGGCGCCCCGGCCTCCATCCCGAGGCCAAATGCGGAAGCGATGGCTAACTTTAATTTTCTTGAACCGGCACCACCGCGCACTAAAACCCGGATCGAACCATTAACTAGTCCTAGCTAACAACAAGATGGGGAAGAGAGATATACCGAGCGATCCGTGTCCTCCGGTCTTCTCGTCGTCGTCCCGATCTCCTGCGGAATCTCCAGTCTCCACCACCTCGTCGGAAGGGCACCACATCGCCTGTTTCTTTTACGGGCTCCCGCCTCTATACCGAGGCAACTCGGGCACGAAGCTGGCGAGTCGACATGCCCAAGATTTGTTGTAGAATATAGTGTGGAACTTGTGTCTCATATTGGGGTTTTGGATGTTGCCTTTTGAGATGGTGGAGGAATTGATTTTTGAGATGAACTAGAGAGCTTTTCTTAGCACCCTTAGAAAAACAAAAATGCCACACATGAAAATCAATCCCCTTCCTCCCCAAAAAGTGGCCGGCCCCTCTTCATTGTCAGAGTGGAGAGAGAGAGCAAAGTCAAGGGGTGGGTGGCATGCAATGATACAAGAGAGAGAGAGAAAAGTGATGATGAGAAACAATGATCACACCACAAGTCCTACACTCCATCAACTATAATAATACAAAGGTCAAACCATCATCAACAAAAGAAAGTCAAGGGATGGTCCTCCATCATGATCCAACAATATGCAAAGACCCCCTTCCAAATTGCTTATTTGCACAAATGCAAATAAGCCCTCCTCCACCAATCTTCGGCCAATGAACGATACAAAGGAAATTGGCCGAAACGGAAAGCAAACTGGCAACTCCAGAAAACTGGTCCCGTAATAAATTACAGGAAAACCCCGATACTGTGTATACACACCCACATCTGTATTCCGACCGAAATACAAATGCAAAGAGACAAAATCTACACTGTACTATACTAGGATCTGGCTTAAACCAAAGCCGGCTAGTAATATCCGTTCGATCCTGATCCGTGCAATACCGCACGTATCTGATCGAACCCTGCCATATATTCATACGGCCTCTAGTACTAACTGTCCGATCCTGATCCGTGCAATACCGCACGTATCTGATCGGACCGTGCCATATCTCTATACGGCCTCTAGTACTAACTGTCCGATCCTGATCCGTGCAGTACTGCACGTATCTGATCGGACCGTGCCATATCTCCATACGGCCTCTACAGCGTTTCGCCCGAAAGCTTGAGTAACTGAATGTGTGGTGGACTCTAAAGACTCGTCAATACTATGGCTGTGGATTTAACCACCAGCACGTCAGATGTATTAGCCATACGTGACGGGCCACCAGCTATTGACCAAAAGGGACGTCGATGAGCGAACTCATCCTGACACCCTATTGAGCCAGTCAGTGACAATATCCGTACAGTCCGGTCCGTTCGTCTATGAGCATCTCATGGCGGGCCTAGGGGGTTGGTAAAAGTCAGACCCCCAAAAGCGGTACAAGTCGTGTCGGAGCTTAGCCCAGAACACCCTGAGAAACTACTGGAATACCGACCAGTAAATCTCTTGCCTCGGCCGAGGGCTTCGTGTAATGGCTCTCCTAGACATAGCGCGACCTCACCCCCAATACCGGGAGAGACGAACCCCTGAAGATCCGCTCACTGTCTCCATGTGGCTCGGGACTGTACCCAACTAAAACCTGTTTGCACGTCTCCTTTTAGCGTGGTAGGGTAGTAATCAAAGTACAGTGGGAACTCACACGAGATAAATGACGATCCCCAGGTCGATGAACTAACCTGTACACATGTCACCAGGGAACTGCTATCTGACGTCAGGTATAAGACCAACTAGCAGGTTCCCGGCGAGTCCTGTCCGGTGTACTCATAACCTAATGAGCACCTGTATACATCTTAGCTGAACCAACTGACACCAGTGGCTTGTGAGACCGGCCACCGCCCCTCGTCTACTCTGGAGTATCGATGCCCTGTCTCGAAACTCCCACGACTAGGGACCTTATAAGGATGTGCTTATAGACTACCAGCTCCACGTATATGATCGCCCTCATACTGCTGGCAGTCAAGCAAGAATCCTAGAGGCTCTATCAACGTGCAATAGTGACATGTCAGGTCACCTAATGCAGTACACGATGATAAAGATAAACCAGATAGCATACTATCATCTTGAGTAAGACTGTCCTCCTGGGATAGGTCCTCCCTCAATCATTGCAATCACGTGCCTGTGATCCAATAATTTACTTTGAGGGCACTATCTCCAACAATCTCCCACTTGCACTCAAGGCTAATTATTGCGATGTCGCATACTTACAGCCCGTGTGATATCGAACACCCAACTCCTCTACTAGTCAGTCTCACAAAACTCGTTTGCGAAACTATTGCGTTCGAGGAATAGCCTCAGTGAGTGGATCCGCTTTGATATTTCTTTCTATGTCTCTCTATATCTCATGTTCGCGGAGAAACCCATCTCCCGAAATGAGCAATACCTGTCATAGAATGTGTCTGGATGTCTGATGGGACTTACCTCATAAATGAACTCCAAATCCAAACTTCTTAGACTGTATAGTCAACTGAACTCAATCAGTATCCTGCGCCATGCCTCTCTCAGTATTGCCTTGGACCACCTGTCCAAAATACTGCCCCTCGTCAGAAGGAAAACTATAACTCTGACAACCTCCTTGTTGTCCAGGTCACCTTGGAAGCCTGGAATGATAACTGTCTCCCGAATGAGGCTGTCGTTATCATATCCCTAGAACATCTACTTATGTTCTAAAACTGCTTCCGACTGTTTCTCCAGGATTGGATCAATGTCAACTTATTGCATCTAGTGGAAGAACAACATCTGGTGTGGTACTTGACATCTCATGATTGACTCAATTGCCTATGCAAGTGATCTGCCAATCATGCACATCCCTCTCCCCTTTATTCTGTAAGACACCTTTAGAGAGGGTGACTTCGTCATCTGCAGGTACACTACCGTGCCAGGAGTCGTCCATTCTAAATGCCCTTAGAATGCTGTCTAAGTACCCTTAATTAGGAAACCACCCAAATCTAGATCTAAAACCATAGATCTAGTAACCAGTATGTCTGATATAATGTCCAAGTCCCATGTGGAGAAACCACTGTGTGACGACCAAAGTATAACCGATTGTAGTATAGGAATATCACTTCCTACTTTGTGTATGTCATCCAAATACCAGGACATCACACCCTACTACCTTTTCAACAGATCCATCCCCTATTCTGATGAAGTCAAACCTATGACTTCACATCAGAAATGGATGATCTATCTCCGCTACATCTGCTTTAGTCTATAAATAGACATAAGCCACCTGTCCACCAATGCTTCCGCTGCTCCCACTGACTACGACAACACTCAGGCAGAGTCATATACACTTACACTTCTAAAGCTAGTTTAGAACGACGCTTTACTCATCCTCCTGCCGGGTCTCGCAGCCTGGAACAACAGCAATGGCAAGTCTGGGTAAACAAGAACTTCCCTGTCACCATCCTTGAGGCTACCGTAGTACCTCTCGGGTGCCTGAAGTTACCCACCTTATCTGCGGAGTGTCCAATGGAATGTCAAGTTAGATTGAATCTTTAGGTTCCTATCAAATCTTCAGTAATCGTTTGTGGTTCTGGAATCACTTCCAGTTCTACCATACTCCCACTACTGTTTTTTCTGAAAAAATCCATTTTTAATAAAACTGTGGCGAGTCTAGAACAATATCACTATTGATCTTCCAGATGGTAGAAAGTCAACCCTCGTCATAGCCTGGGTCAACCAACAAACAGCCATTACAGAAACGTGCCTTGAGTTGTCCAGTGTCTGGTTTTAATCATAAGCCGGACAACTCCCCGTACCTTAACAATGTTAAGATATGAACTGTACTATATCCAATATAGAACCAGAGGCACTGATTTAACTGAACCAGATTCAAATCATGCAGCTGTCTCCAGTGCATGTCAACTAAATGGAAGGAGGCCTATCAGCGTTACTCAACTTAGGAATGCTTCCAATTATGAGTAACCTGAAAGAGAAGCAAGTTCTCTTAACCATTACTATCAACTGAATACCATACACAAGTATCTACATCTTCGATCTCTTTGAAGAATCCCGATACTTGCTACACCTGGTTCTCTACTCTATTCAAATACCTATAACTTCTCAAAATTCGGACCCTTTGTTTCCACGAAACACCTGTCTAAAAACTAGAGAAGTCATAAGTAAAGCGAATATAGTACGAGGACCAACCCCTCTGTCCTGATGGACCCTGGACAACATACAATACTTTGTATAAGTCCCTTGAGTCTGATAACTCATTCACTGTGTGTCGTAGGTTGAAAACCGTACCTTTAGTTATGAAGAATTACACCGCTGTTTAATGCTCCTTACCTAACTATCCACTGATATAGGTAAATGTCATGGACATAATTTCAAAAAGGTATATCTCACTCTATGAAAATAGACATACAGATATATCAATTTGAAATTGGTGCATAACAACGGATATTCAAAACCAAATATTTTCCGACCGGCAAACAGTCCAGGTGATTTCCTCAAATATCACCAATTACAACGAATCCCGATATAATGAGGATGATCACCTAATTCCCAATGACTCACTCCCACTTATCATCTGTAAAACCATACAGATGTGAGAATCAAACCTGGTAACTACATACCCTGGAGCAAGTGTCTAACTGGGAAATCAGTTTTCTTTTAACAGTACACAGTGAAACTGAAACATTGAAATGTTTCGATGGGGTATCCCGGTATTCCTAGTAATGCCTCTTCCATTATCCAGATTCACAACTGTAACCGTGTAATTCTTTGCCATCTCTCCAAATCCCTTCATATGTCTTTAGTCATTAACTTCTGCACACCCCTTTAGGCCAAATGGTTTTCTTCCTTCCCTACCGTTCGGCACCAGCCTATGGTTTGGAAGAAGACTATCCAATAAGCATAATGGGTGTGCTGTCCTGATCCTAGGAACACTCGCAAAGCGAGAGAAGGTGAAGATAAAAGACAACCGAATAAACCTTATTCCTATTTCTCCTGAACCAGAATCCATCCCCGAACTGGAACAAGTTCCTTTCGAGTTCGTATATAACCATACGATGGAGTATCCAATAAACTGTGGATCTTCGTAGTGATACGGAGTGTTCTGGAGAAATACAAAGGTGATTTAGGATTGGCGAAGAAATACTTGATTTGGTCGTGAATAGCAGTCGCAGTTTACTTTGCCCTCTTACTAATCCATGTATTTTGTCTTAACTTAATACCTTCTGTACACCATCGTCAGGCTAATTGGTTTTCTTCATTCCCTACCGGTCGGCACCTGCCTATGTTTTGGAAGAAGACTATCCAACTTGCGTAATAGGTGTACTATCTCCTAAACCAAGGAGCACTCGTAATCTGAGAGAAGGTAAAAGGAAAAGACAACTGAATAGTCCTATTCGTTTTCTCCAAAACCGGAAACCATCCTCGAATTCCTTCGAGTTCGTATCTAACCATACGATGGTTTTGTCTAATGGAAGTGGACGTTCGTAGTAATACGGGGTGTCCTGGAGAAAAGGGTAAAAGTAGGAGTGGCAATGAGGTCTGCAACTCTGACAATCCAAAAGCCAGTGTTTAAGATGGTTCGATCAACTTGGTCACTGAGTTATAGTCTTAGGGTCGGGTCAATGGTCGCTGTCAGAGAGAGAGAAAAGAAACACTCAGCGTGCACTCTATCCTAGATCAGATTGGTTACCAATTTATCTAATCTAGAAAACTCCCACTGTACCGTCAAATTCTTCTCCAAACCTGAAAGAAGAATTAGTCGGGGTCACCCGAGGAGTAAACTAACTCATCAGTGGGAATCGGGATCCAACTATCATCGCATGATAACGTGACGGAATCCGCTCACGGTGTCACACTCCAGAAGGTATGCGCATATCTGGCAAGTTTCAGTTTCTTTAGAAACTCCCGCTGTGATTTTTACCCCATGCTCTTATGACCTTGACTTTGGCCAACAAATCATAAGTCACATGTCAAGTTCTACCCGTCATTCTCCAGGTCAATTTGAACCCACCTGTACATACCCTTGACTTTGGCCAACAAGGTAGTACGACTGTCCCAAACCAACGCATCTATCTATGCTGCATATGAATAACCAACAGCTACCAAACACTGTGCCTTGACTTTGGCCAACAAACACAGCTTGAATACTATTGACTACCCATATGAAACGACGGAGGGCTACGAATGGTTTCTGGCGAAAACCTTTAACGTAATGAACTTGATATCGTTAAAGGAACGGATAGCTTTTAAAAATATAGTGACGAAAACCATTGCTAAAGAGGTCACTCCCGGTGAAGGGATCTCGGCTCTTTCCCCGTAGAATGAGGTGCAGGATATTCCAACTGAATACCACGATGCAAAGCAAAAGTAATCGGCTATAGTGAAGTTAATGCCCCGACGCAAACTTCTGTCCAAGGGGTCACTCCCGGTGAAGGGATCTCGGCCCTTGCCTCGTCGACTGAGGAGCAGGATATTCCAACTGAATATCACACTGCAATACAAAAGAGAACGTCCTTGCAATAACAGCTTTTTGAAAAGTGTTCCAACAACATCAAATTAGGTTTGTTTTTAACTTGCATTGATCCGAATCAACGCAGTCCCATCAATTGATCACACCACAAAGAACGAAAATAATATGACGTACGTATATGCCATCCGCATTCTCCACTGGGTCCCGTCATTACCCGTTAGGTTAGTTAACTAACGACAGAGCGGGGACTGGATTAACGCCGATGTAAAACATATACAACATCTACTAATATATATACCAATATATTATATTTCGCTCAAGGCGTGATAAAATGCAACATCACAGAAATGTACAGCATCACAGAACAATACAGATATCTGGGATCCCCGGGTTTCACAGAGCCACTACCGAAACCCGACGTTCCCCTGGTCGTGTGGATAGCCTGTGCAATGAAATCTTAGACCCCTACGGGCGCGGCAAGTTACCCGCCAAAACCTGAAGCGAGGCAGCCCCCTTCAGCACCGTGAATGGACCACCCAGCACTTCACGGAATTCGATAACTTGGGCATCCCCTCCTGGGTCAGCCGGTACCCCCTACGAGTGCGGCGAATGGCCCGCCAATCCTAGAGTGAAGCCCCCTCCATCTCAATGCCATGAGATGCGGGCCCGTTGCCCTCTAGAACCCGGCTATCCGTGCACCCCACCTTGGGGTAATCCTAGTACAGAAAGTAAAATATACATACAACGGGTACATCGACCGCAACCTGGTCGTGCCCCAAAATAATAATACAATCAGGCAGTGACGGCAGTCCACATGTCGGACGCTCGCCCCGCAATATCAAATGTACATAATACAACCACAACTGTACTAGCATTGCATCCAGGCTATCCACACGACCGATCCGCAACATCACAGCAATACACAGAACATCAATGTGAAAGTCACGTTCGCAAATCCGTCTAACCGGGCTATAGCAGTCAGACTGGATTTACCGATCAAGTGACATTCACGTTCGCAGATATAACGTAAATACTGTGAAATAATGTGTTTAAAATATCCTATCGATCAAATTTTAACAAGTGGGCCCCAAGTACTACTGTAGCACATCAAGAAATTCTGGGCCCAAAATTAATATTCCAAAAACCCTATTTTCAACTCAGGAGCTCTTTGTAAAAATTTGGCACACTGATCTGCATATACTGCGGCGGAACTGCGGCCCAAGCATGGGTTTGGCCGCGGTTCCGCGGTCGTATGGAGCGATCACGTGATCAAATTTCTACAGAATTCTTATAATTCCCTGCACATCATTCTGAGACAACCTGAAAAATTTTTGGAGACAAAAAAATTTCGACAGAAACTGATATGCATGAAAACGCGGGTTTTGGGATTTTTGTTCGATAGGAAATGTAAAACACATTAGACCAAGCTAGACTATGTTAATGGCGAGGCTCTGATACCACTGTAAGTCCACGGCGGCGGCCCGGCCTCCATCCCGAGGCCAAATGCGGAAGCGATGGCTAACTTTAATTTTCTTGAACCGGCACCACCGCGCACAAAAACCCGGATCGAACCATTAGCTAGTCCTAGCTAACAACAAGATGGGGAAGAGAGATATACCAAGCGATCCGTGTCCTACGGTTTTCTCGTCGTCGTCCCGATCTCCTGCGGAATCTCCAGTCTCCACCTCCTCGTCGGAAGGGCACTACGTCGCCTGTTTCTTTTACGGGCTCCCTCCTCTATACCGAGGCAACTCGGGCACGAAGCTGGCAAGTCGACGTGCCCAAGATTTGCTGTAGAATATAGTGTGGAACTTGTGTCTTATATTGGGGTTTTGGATGTTTCCTTTTGAGATGGTGGAGGAATTAATTTTTGAGATGAACTAGAGAGCTTTTCTTAGCACCCTTAGAAAAACAAAAATGCCACACATGAAAATCAATCCCCTTCCTCCCCAAAAAGTGGCTGGCCCCTCTTCATTATGATAGTGGAGAGAGAGAGCAAAGTCAAGGGGTGGGTGGAATGCAATGATACAAGAGAGAGAGAAAAGTGATGATGAGAAACAATGATCACACCACAAGTCCTACACTCCATCAACTATCATAATACAAAGGTCAAACCATCATCAACAAAAGAAAGTCAAGGGATGGTCCTCCATCATGATCCAACAATATGCAAAGACCCCCTTCCAAATTGCTTATTTGCACAAATGCAAATAAGCCCTCCTCCACCAATCTTCGGCCAATGACCGATACAAAGGAAATTGGCCGAAACGGAAAGCAAACTGGCAACTCCAGAAAACTGGTCCCGTAATAAATTATAAGAAAATCCCGATACTGTGTATACACACCCGCATCTGTATTCCGACCGAAATACAAATGCAAAGAGACAAAATCTACACTGTACTATACTAGGATCCGGCTTAAACCAAAGCCGGCTAGTAGTATCCGTTCGATCCTGATCCGTGCAATACCGCACGTATCTGATCGAACCCTGCCATATATTCATACGGCCTCTAGTACTAACTGTCCGATCCTGATCCATGCAATATCGCACGTATCTGATCGGACCGTGCCATATCTCCATACGGCCTCTAGTACTAACTGTCCGATCCTGATCCGTGCAATACCGCACGTATCTGATCGGACCGTGCCATATCTCCATACGGCCTCTACAGCGTTTCGCCCGAAAGCTTGAGTAACTGAATGTGTGGTGGACTCTAAAGACTCGTCAATACTATGGTTGTGGATTTAACCACCAGCACGTCAGAGGTATTAGCCATACGTGACGGGCCACCAGCTATTGACCAAAAGGGACGTCGATGAGCGAACTCATCCTGACACCCTACTGAGCCTGTCAGTGACAATATCCGTACAGCCCGGTCCGTTCGTCTATGAGCATCGCATGGCGGGCCTAAGGGGTTGGTAAAAGTCAAACCCCCAAAAGCGGTACAAGTCGTGTCGGAGCGTAGCCCAGAACACCCTGAGATACTACTGGAATACCTACCAGTAAATCTCCTGCCTCGGCCGAGGGCTTCGTGTAATGGCTCTCCTAGACACAGCGCGACCTCACCCCCAATACCGTGAGAGACGAACCCCCGAAGATCTGCTCACTGCCTCCATGTGGCTCGGGACTGTACCCAACTAAAACCTGTTTGCACGTCTCCTTTGAGCGTGGTAGGGTAGTAATCAAAGTACAGTGGGAACTCACACGAGACAAATGACGATCCCCAGGTCGATGAACTAACCTGTACACACGTCACCAGGGAACTGCTATCTGACGTCAGGTATAAGACCAACTAGCATGTTCCCGGCGAGTCCTGTCCGGTGTACTCATAACCCAATAAGCACATGTATACATCTTAGCTGAACCAACTGACACCAGTGGCTTGTGAGACCGGCCACCGCTCCTCATCGGGGTCTCGACTGTATACACTAGTCTACTCTGGAGTATCGATGCCCTGTCTCGAAACTCCCACGACTAGGGACCTTATAAGGATGTGCTTATAGACTCCCAGCTCCCACATATATGATCGCCCTCATACTGCTGGAAGTCAAGCAAGAATCCTAGGGGCTCTATCAACGTGAAATAGTGACATGTCAGGTCACCTAAAGCAGTACACGATGATAAAGATAAACCAGATAGCATACTATCATCTTGAGTAAGACTGTCCTCCTGGGATAGGTCCTCCCTCAATCATTGCAATCACGTGCCTGTGATCCAATAATTGACTTTGAGGGCACTATCTCCAACATTACCTTCATAAGGTACTGGTTGCAGAGGATACACTGTGTAATGGTATCTACGTTCTAAATCAGAATACAGTTCTCAATATACAAAACACACGCAAGAGGAAGAATTCAGATACGAATGAATCCTACTTATGACATTGTAGACTTGGTCATATCGGAGAGAAAAGACTGAGTAAATTGCATAAAGATGGACTCTTGAATGCGTTTGAGTTTTCATCTTATGAAACTTGTCAGTCTTGTCTCAAATGGAAGATGGCCAAATCTCCGTTCACCGGATATGGAGAAAGAGCAGCAGAGCTCTTGGGACTCATACACAGTGATGTATGTAGTCCGATGTCTACACATGCAAGGGGTAGGTTCTCCTACTTCATCACATTCACTGACGATCTCTCTAGGTTCGGATATATGTATCTGATGAGACACAAATCTGAAGCTTTTGAGAAATTCAAGGAATTCAGAAAGGAAGTAGAGAACCAGACTGGCAAAAGTATCAAGATCCTCCGGTCTGATAGAGGAGGGGAGTACTTGAGCATGGAATTCCTAGATTACTTAAAAGAGAATGGTATTCTCTCTCAGCTTACTCCTCCTTATACACCACAGCACAATGGTGTATCGGAGCGGAGGAATCGTACCCTATTGGATATGGTTCGCTCCATGATGAGTAGTGCTGAGTTACCTCTTTCATTCTGGGGACATGCGCTTTAGACAACAGCATACCTTTTGAATCAAGTTCCGTCCAAATCTGTGCCTAAAACTCCGTATGAAATATGGAGCAGTACGAAACCATGTCTTAAATTTATTAAGATATGGGGTTGTCCGGCCTATGCAAAAATACAGAAACCGGACAAGCTAGAGGCACGGTCAGTTCTGTGTAAATTTGTGGGATATCCTAAAGACTCACTAGGATATCTGTTCTACCACACTGAGGAACAGAAGGTGTTTGTATCTCGCCACGCTACCTTTTTAGAAAGGGAGTTTCTTGCAAAAGAAGCTAGTGGGAGTTCGGTAGAACAGGAAGAAATTCAGTGACCACAAAATATAACTGAAAATTTGGAGGAACCGCTAGATTCAATAACCCCAAACGAACCTCAGCCACTCCGCAGATCTGGTAGGATTTCTCATCTGCCCGAGAGATACTACGGTTTTCTCATTGACGGGGATCGAGAGGATTGCATCTTGGAAGAAGATGACCATACCAGTTTCAGGCAGGCCATTATCAGTAGGGACTCTGATAAGTGGCAGGAAGCAATGCAATCCGAAATGGAGTCCATGTACGCCAATAAAGTATGGACCTTGGATATTGCTCCACCTGGGGTAAAACCCGTTGGATGCAAATGGATCTACAAAAGGAAACTTGGTGTAGATGGGCAGGTGGAAACCTATAAGGCTAGACTCGCTGCAAAAGGTTTTCGTCAAAGACCTGGTTTGGACTATGATGAAACTTTTTCTCCGGTGGCTATGCTCAAATCCATTCGGATCCTACTTGCCATTGCTGCCTTCCATGACTATGAAATCTGGCAGATGGATATTAAAACGGCTTTCCTAAACGATTGTTTGGAAGAGTGTGTTTACATGGATCAACCAGAAGGTTTCGTAGACAGTGGGAGCAGCGGGAAGGTGTGCAAGTTGCTTAAATCCATTTATGGATTAAAGCAGGCATCGCGGAGCTGGAACATCTGTTTTGATGAGGCAATCAAGGAATTTGATTTCCTCAAGAACGAAGATGAACCCTGTGTTTATAAGAAGATTGTAGGACGAACTGTCGTATTCCTAGTCTTGTACGTGGACGACATTCTTTTGATAGGAAATGACATTCTTATGCTACAATCGGTCAAGCTATTTTTTTCACAAAGGTTCTCCATGAAGGACCTGGGTGATGCCTCGTACATTCTGGCGATCAAGATCTATAGAGATAGATCCAAGAGACTACTGGGACTTTCGCAGTCCAGATACATAGAGACCGTACTAAAGAGATTTAGTATAGAGGGTTTCAAGCGCGGTAACAAACCCGCATTGCACAGAATTACCCTCTCCAAGAAGATGTCTCCTAAGACTGACGAGGAGAGGGTTCACATGAGCACTATACCCTACGCTTCGGTGGTAGGATCTATAATGTATGCGATGCTATGTACAAGACCAGATGTAGCTTACGCGCTGAGCGCGGTAAGCCGGTATCAGTCAGACCCAGGTGAGGACCACTGGACAGCAGTGAAGAACATTCTCAAGTACCTGAGAAGGACTAAGGAGATGTTCCTGGTTTACGGTAATGGAGACCTCAGGGTCGAGTCCTTTACCGATTCAAGCTTCCAGAGTGACAAAGATGACAGCAAGTCTGTCTCGGGTTTTGTGTTTACCCTCAATGGAGGGGTGGTATGTTGGAGGAGTTCCAAACAGGATACCGTCGCAGACTCGACGATGGAGGCTGAATACATTGCTGCAAGCGATGCCGCAAAAGAGGCGGTCTGGATGAAGAACTTCATTAGTGAACTTCAGGTGGTTCCGTCCATTGTTGACCCAATACCTTTGTATTGCGATAACAATGGGGCTATAGCTTTAGCGAAGGAACCAAGGTCCCATCAGAAATCCAGGCACATCTTAAGGCGGTATCACCTGATCAGGGAGATCATTGATCGCCAGGAGATCGAGGTGCGGAGAGTGGACACAAAGGACAACACAGCGGACCCATTCACGAAGGCTTTACCCCAGACTCCGTTCGAGCGGCTGATCGAGATGATAGGTCTTTGATACGCCAGTACATGGCCTTAGTGCAAGTGGGAGATTGTTAGTGTATATGCCCTAGAGGCCATTACTGTATCATACTAGTATGTATATTACTTGATGGAAGCTTAGGATATTCACAGTTGTACAGACAATCTTGCTCAATATAGTAGTATGCTACTTGGTTTGTCTCTGCTTTAATGTGTACATGTGTGTTTATTTATTATATCACCTATACGCATTAGTAGAGCCCTTAGGATCTTTGCTTGATTACCGGCGTTGTGATGGCGATCACACTCGTGGGGGCTGGGTAATCTACAAGCACATCCTTAATACACGTCCCTAGTCGTGGGATTATCGAGACAGGGCATTGATACTACGGAGTAGACTAGCGTATGCGCTTCTCATCCCAGCACGGGAGACGGTCTGTCCCACAGCCGTCAGTACGTCGTACTTGAGATAGTATGCGGGTGCTCGTTAGGTTACGAGTACACTGGACAGGACTCGTCGGGAACTGATGGTTGGTATTATACCAATCGTCAGTTATCAGTTCCCAGGTGACATGAGTACAGCTTAGTCCGCTGACTTGACACCGTCACTTCGCCTCGAGTGTGTTCCCACTGTTCTTTGATTACTACCCTACCACGGCTCTACTGAGTCGTGCAAACAGGTAGTAGTTGGGAGCAGTCCCGAAGCACTTAGAGGCAGTGACGGTTAGACAGGATTCGTCTCTCCCGGTATTGGGGGTTGACATCGCGCTGTGTCTAGGAGAGCCATTACACGAGTAGTCCCTGGCCAGGGCAAGCGAGATATACTGGTAGATTTCCAGTGTTATCTCAGGGTGTTCTGGGCTTCACTCCGACACGACTTGTACCGCTATTAGGGGACTGGCGTTTACCGCCCCCCTAGGCCCGCCATGCGATGTATCAGACGAACAGACCGGACTGTACGGAGATTGTCACATAAGGCTCAGTAGGAGATCGGATGGGTTTACCTCATCGGCCTTCTTATCGACATCTACGTGGGGACCGTTACGTACAGCTAGTGCCACTTGCGGTCTGTGGTTAAACCCACTGCCAGCGTAGTGTCGAGTCTTTAGAGTCCCGCACAGAGAGTTTCCCTGCACTGAGCGAAACGTGTAGAGGCTGTATGGTTTTACGGCAAGGCTGCGATCACTTACATACACTTGTTGTAGGGTTGCTACGCACGCGCACAAGGGTCTACGAGACATCAACCATACCCGATTTAAAAAACAGCGGTGCCGAACAACCCGAAGCCGGATCTTTAAACTAGAGATTAGGCGAAAACTAGCATGTTAACAACTTTAACACTAAGTGAGAGGGATTACAACCTTTGTAGATCCGGTCCTTCACTTCATGTGCTCCGTGTTGAGGTCCCTTCGCTGCGATCATCGTGCTCTGGACTCTCGAGAGGCTTCACGAAGAGAAAGGTGCAGTCTTGCTTCCGATCTTCGATACAAAGATGATCTACCTTGAAGTTTCATTAACACAAGCTAATACTCTCTAAAATTGAGTGAACACTCTCATCTAAAGGGCAAGGGAAGATGAGGATGATGAAGTAGGATTTTTGCTCTCTTATTTATCTTTTTCTCACATATTTTCATCACAAATATCAAAGCAAGAAAGCTTTGTAAGCAAAGAAGAAGAAGGAAGAAGATGAACAATATGATAGAATTCCTTTTATGATGAATAATGAAAAGAATAATATGATGAATAATGCAACCATGGTCAAGTAACCATTGTAGAGATTGAACTAGGGTTAAAGGGTGTGGTTGGGTTAAGAAATATCATGCAAAAATATCTTTTCCAAAACAAAAAAGAAAACCTTCTAGAAACATCTAGAAAGGTTTAACCCTAATCAAATACTAACCATGTTTAATCTCTACTAAACATGTTGCATTAGTAATCATATCATGTTACAATATTATATATCACATATATAATATTTATTGTAACCAAATAAAATAATACAATTAACATATATCGCATATATATCAATGTATTACCCGAGTGAGAAAAAGAATCTTTTAGTGAGAAAATATTAGTTAATGTAATTTAATATATCATATATATTATTATACATTAAATTATCGAATCAACACTTGATCTGACAATCCGGCTATATCGCATATAACCGACTAATATTTATCCGTACCGATTCATCGAATCAACACTTGATCCGATGACCCGGCTGATATCAAATATCGCGAGAAAAGAATACGGTATCTCATATCGCATTATCCTTGGTCCCGCACATATCACATATGTGCTCCTACTCCGTTTTGCCTGAGCCAAGAAACCTCTGTGTAGGACTCTAAAGAATCGTCAATACGCCGGCAGTAGGTGATGATCATATCAAACACCTACAAGCTGCAAGCGGTCAGCTAAACGTAACAGCTACCTAGGTATTGAGCGCTCAGAAGATCAACAAGCAAGCCTTTACATTCTCCTGTGAATCCAAACAGTAACACTCCCGTACAGTCCGGTCTCGTCGTCTGATATGTTGCATATCTCGCCTAGGGGTGGTAAACGTCAGACCCCAGTAGCTCGATAAGTCGTGTCGATATGAGGTCTATAACAGTTCGAGAAACAACTGATAACACTTACCAGTAAATCTCAACAACCCTGGCCAGGGATTTCCGGTTATAACCAATCGAACACAGCACAACATCAACTCCCTATACCGGGAGAGACGAATCCCCTCCTATCGCTCATTGCCTCCATGTGATTCGGGACTGTACCCAAAAGCCACCTTTTTGCACGCCCTCTTGGACGTGGTATGATGGAAATCAAAGCACAGTGGGAATCACACAAGACTCTATGACGATCTTGGGTCAACAGACTACTTTGTACCAGTGTCACCGGAGAACTGCCATCCGACGTGAGGTATAATACCATCTGGGAGTTCTCGGCGAGTCCGTCCAGTGTACCCAGTCTCCACTGAGCACCCGTACACCATCCTTGATGTCAAACACCGATGGATATGGGATCATCCATCGCCCATCATATGGGTCAAGATGCGTATACGCTAGTCTACTCTGGTGCATCGATGCCCTGTCTTGATACACACTCGACTAGAAACAGTTATAGGATGTACTCGTCGACTACCGTGGCTCCACTAGTATGATCTCATCATAGTCCCAGTAGTCGAGTACATATCCTAAGGGCTTTATCAACATGTAACATAGAAACAATCAGAATACATGTTAAGATAAAGTACAACCAGATAGCATACTATCATGTCGAGCAAGAAAGTCCTCCCTATATATGTCCAAGCATCCACTACAATATACATCGTATGTACAGTAATGGCCTCTAGGGCATACATATCACTAACAATCTCCCACTTGCACTAGGGCCATCTGTTGTGGTATCGCATACCCAATAATTAGCTGTGGTATAAGTATCTCATACTCAACCATCTCATAAAAGTCTCTACTGTGAAAAAGGCCTTTGTGAGTGGATCCGCGCTGTTGTCCTCTTTGTCTACTCTCCTAACCTCGATCTCCCTGGAGATCAACCATCTCCATGATCAGTTGATACTGCCTAAGAATTATATCTGGATTTCTGATGGGACGGTAGTTCCTTGGTTAAAGCCACAACTCCATTGTCACACAATGGTAGGAACGAAGTTCATCTTATGAACTTATATGTATCCAGACTGCCTCTTTGGTAGCATCCTTGGTAACGATGTATCTTGCCTTTAATCTTCTAGTAAGTCACGGTATCTAGCTTGGAACTCTTCCAACATACCGTCCCTCCACTGAGGGTAAAGACAATGCTTGCGACTGACATTCAGTCGTTCTTATCACCCTGGTACCTTTCCAGTGATTCTCCCCAGGATCGATTGATACCATCTCACTACAACTAGTGAGTATCCTAACATCCAATTAGATCTATCTCATAGATCCAAAATCCAGGATTTAGGAGGTATCATTTTGATCCTATATGGAGAATCCTTGTGATAAGCGGAGATTGACCGAACGTAGCATGGGAAACTCCTTCCCTATCAAGAGTATGTCATCCACGTACTCTACGAGGATCACCACCATACTCTCTACTACCTTTTTGTATATACAAGGTTCATCTACCATTTTGATGAAGTCAAACTCTTTGACTACCACATCAAAACAGATGTTCCAACTCCGCGATGCCTGTTTTATCATATAAAACATCTTGTACACGTTTCCGCTGCACCCACTGTCTATGAAGCCCTCTGGCTGTGTACTTATAGATGTTCTCTTCTAAAACATCATTTAGAAAAGCAGTCATGACACCCAACCGCCAGATATCGTAGTCATGGTATATAGCCGTGGCAAGTAGGATCTGGATGGACTTAAGCATAGCTTTGAAAGTCTCAACTTTTCCAAGTACACCAAGTAATCTTCTCAAGATATACTTGCTCCTGATGGAGATTTAACCCTTCAGATAAAGCAACCAAAGTCCATACTTTGTTGGTGTATAAGGATTCCATCTCAGATCGCTAAGCATCCAGCCATTCTTACAGAGTCTCACTCCTGATGGCCAGCTCGAAACTAGTTGGGTCATCATCTCATGATGCAATCCTCGCTCCCACTGTCATAGAGAAACCGAAGTATCTCTCAGGTGGGTGAGGAACCCTACTAGATCGGCGGAGAGGCTGAGGTTCGTTGGAAACTATTGAATTCTTTGGTTCTACCAAATCATCAGCTGCAATTTGTATAGCTGGAACCTTTCCAGTTCTACATAACAGACCTTGCCACGAGCTTGTCCGGATTTTGCTTTTAGACATAGTCCGGACAACCCCAAATCTTAACAAACTTAAGATATGGGCTCTTCCAATTCCATATTACATATGAAGTGGTAGGTAACTGATTTGATTTGAACCTTATTCAATAGGTATGCAGCTTCTCAAGTGCATAACTCCCAAAAGGAAATAGAAAACTCAGTAGTACTCATCATAGAGCACACCATATCTAATAGGGTGAGTTTGCTCCGCCCCGATATACCATCGTGCTATGGTGTATACGGAGGAGTAATGCTGAGAGAGAATCTCATTCTCCTTTAGAATAGTCCAGGAATTCCGTGCTAAAGTATTCTCCTCCTTAATCACATCAAAGGACATAATACTTTTACCCGTATTTTGGTTCTCTACTTCTGACTTATATTCTATGAATATCTCAAAAGTTTCGGACTTGTGTTCCTACAGGAACATATGTCTGAATCTTGAGAAATCATCAGAGAATGTAATGAAGTACAAAGAACCGGTCTTGGTATGTGTAGACAGGGGACTTTCATACATCAGCATGTATCAATCCCAAGAGTTCACAAACTCTTTCTCTATTTCCAATAAACAGAGCTGTGGTCATTTTATCTTTGTGACATGACCGGCAAGTTTCACAAGATGTAAATTCAAACAAATTTAAATATGCATCTTAATGTAACTTCAGCTAGTCGGGTCGCATTGATATGACCTAGTCTACAATGCCTCAAGAAGGATTCGTTCATTTCTGAACTCTTTCTCTTGTGTGTGTTCCGTATACTAAGAACTGTAGTTTGATTTAGAACGTCAATGCTTTTAGATAACGTGCCTGAACCGATCAACTCTTGATATAGAAATGTTCAAAACATTATCCAACAATACAAAATTATATCACTTCTTTACTAATAAAGAAACTGATATGATTTTGTATATCAGGTTCGGTATCTAATAACATTTGCTCAGAATTATTGTATTCTGGTAATACAGGGTGATAGTGACCAACAGACTTGGCTGCAACACTTGCACCGTTTTCTATCTCATGAAACTTATCACACGTTCTCAGTTCTCTACCTTTCTGTAGCCCATGTAACAGATTACATATGCGGGATCCTGATTTGGTATCTTATACCTAGGATGTAAAGAATACTGAGAAACAGTTCTCTGTAATGAACACACCCGAAAAAGATGCATCAGCATGCACTTTCTTCGTTTGGGCGGCACGGGAAATCTGGTATTCCCTAATTTCCTGCTCTGTCTTATAACAATTATAAGTTGGAGCGGGACCAACGTTCCCCAGCTCAGTATAACAAGCGGGTTCGGTCAATATATCCGTATTATTATCTTGATTAAGGCGTGATATGGTCGCTACCTGGAGAGAGAGAGAAGAAAACACTCAACGTAAGCTCTTGCAAGATTAGATTGGTTATCTAATATATCTAATCAGGATGTCTCCCACTGTATTAATCAAATCTTCCTTCAAATCCTAAAAGGAAAGACTAGCCGGGATTAATCGCACGCTACAAGTTCGCCAATCTTTCAGCCAGGCCAGTGTCGGTACTTTGAGGGAGGTCCCCCGTGCTTTCGCACGAACCTAGTTTTCCCAGAGGCGTAACCCCGTTAACACCTTTCTAGACACCTACTTGATCGGCTAATTGTAATGTATAAAACTCTCCCAGGAGTAACTCTTACTCACAGCGGGTATCGGGATCCAACTATCTCATAGAAGGTATGCAATCTCATTGCAAATTTCAACACTTGAAATTCCCAATAATATTTTTCCCCTAGCAGCTTATGACCTTGGCTAAGGTCAACAAATCATAAGTGCTAGCCAAGTTCAACCCGTCATTTCCCGATTGAATTAAACCCACCCGCACGACCCTTGGCTAAGGTCAACAAAGTCGCACGACTACCCTAACTCAATCGCATCATATGTTTTTACAGATAAGCACTAATTAGCTACCGCACACTACGCCTTGGCTAAGGTCAACAAACGTAGCACGAATACTAACCAGAATTTATCTGAAATGACGGAGGGCTACGATAGGTTTTTAAGAAAACCATTTGCGTAATGAACTTGATATCGTTGTAGAATCGAGTGATTTTTAAATGTAGTGTTTTTGAGGCTTTTCTAGTTTTGCTAAAGGAGTCACTCCCGGTGAAGGGATCGTCGGCCCTTTCCGCATCGAATAAGGTGCAGGATATATCATATATACCACTGTGCAAAGTAGAAACTATAGAAGCAATCAAAAGAAAAACTGAGGGTTGTAGCATCTGCCAGTTATTGCTAAAGGAGTCACTCCCGGTGAAGGAATCTCGGTCCTTTCCTTATCGAATAAGGTGTAGGATATTCTACAAGGAACACCGCGATGCAAAGCAAGAACTAGAGCTACCAGTTTTTAAACAAGTTTCTACAACATCATTAGGTTTCTTTTATTTCATTAATCTCATTAATGAAGTCCCATTTTATTATGCTTCACAAGCATCTCTTTCGAAACGAAATCTGCAATATAACATATATCTCATATATATAATATAAACATTCATCTCAGGCAGTAATATGATCTCATCACAGAACATTGCAGCAGAAGAACATATATGAAATATTGGATATACTAGGACGTCCGTGTTTTCAGTACGAGCCAGTATAAAACACGGATTCCACGGTCGCGATGAATAGCCAAACCCACATCCCTAGACCCCTACGAGAGCGGCAAGTAACACTGCCAATTCTAGGGTTAGGAGACCCGGTCTCGACTCCTCGAGATGGTCTCCCACTGGACCCTAGAACCCGGTTACTTGTGCTCCCCGCCTTGGGTCTACCTAATGCGGAAAAGTAAATAATATACAACAACGGTGACAACTTCCGCAACCTGGAAGTGCCCCAATGAAAGAATATTACATACAAATGAATTTTACACGAATGAAAAAGAAAAAACTCTCATCTCACATAAAACCCCGGCTATTCAAACGCGACGATCCAATACAACATATCACAGCAATACATAATATCTCATATCATCAACGTAAGCAAGTATGCGTATCCCGATTGTCGTTGATGTATAGCAACGAAGCCGGCGATACACCACATACTGTGCTTACGGTCACAGAAAAGAATGTGTAAAACTACAACAGTTGGAATCCGCAACCTCCTTAGACATCGCATGCCTAACCAAATGAATTCCTTAGACATCGCATGCCTAAAAATTATAAACCCCGCATTTTAGTCTCATTATCGAAAACTCTTTTCAATGTCAAGCCGGGAATTCAACAAGATTCCCGACGTCCTGATCGAATGCTCGTCGCAAACTTTAGTAGACGGCCGCACCCCAGATGCTGTCGATGAAGTGCACTAAGGCGGAACACCGCTGCCGCGAGCACCCGAACGGATGCTTTCGGCGACGGGGTTCTCCTACAGTCACTTGGTCGGGGCTATGGGGCGTAGCTGTCTATTAAGTTTACCCGGCGAGTATCCGCGTACGCTACGTGATTGCGACGGACTTTTGATCACATCAAAATTCCGTGGCAACCGATCATCTGAGACTGAACTGCTAGATTTATAATATTCAAATTAGTTATCTCATAATTACATGTGGATTCCAAATATTGTATCACATTCCAGATAAATAGACAATGTTAAACTTTCCGATCGAAAAATCAAACACCCAAGATTTCCCCAATATATCTCAACACTTGAAATCAGTTTAAAAACATCCATTACATGCCACAGTACCAATGGTCCAGCCGTAGAAGGGTCAAGCCAACGCCTCACATGTGGCACGCCATACTGCCACAAACCCTAAGGTTCAGAGGCAGTTCAAGACGGTCGCATAATCGAATTAAGGTTTTTTGTCATTTAGAGGGTCCACCGCGTTACTTGCACGACTTAGAACGTTCTTAAACACGAGAAAAAATCCAACTTTTGAAAAAATTTCCGACTGGGGAAAAAGTGAGTTATTGATATCCGTTCGAACTTTTTAACAGTTTCTAAAAATTATCCGGAAAAACTAAACAAAGTAATAATATCCGATCGAAACAACGAGTCCCCAATACAACCCAGAAAACTCAACACTTGAGTAGAAATAAAAATACCCAGAAGAATCAGGAAGTACAGACGGTCATTACTGTGCAGAAACTAACCATCAATCAACTGTAACGACCGCGGAACCGCCGCCAATGCCTTGGTTTGGCCGCGGTTCCGCGGTGAAATAGTTGAGTTAGGGTGTCGTTTTTCACAGTAATTCCTAAAATACCCTGCTGAATTTTTTGAGCATTTTTAATATGAAAAATATCAGAGTTTTGAAAAATTTCCAGAGAAGGGGTTTTATCGGGTTTTCCGGGTTCGATCGGACTTTAAATTTTGTCTAGACATTGCCTAAAGCTCTAGCTTGTCTCTGATACCACTGTAGGGTTGCTATGCACGCGCACAAGGGTCTACGAGACATCAACCATGCCCGATTTAAAAAATAGCCGTGCCGAAGAACCCGAAGCCGGATCTTTAAACTAGAGATTAGGCGAAAACTAGCATGTTAACAACTTTAACACTAAGTGAGAGGGATTACAAACTTTGTAGATCCGGTCCTTCACTTCATATGCTCCGTGTTGAGGTCCCTTCGCTGCGATCATCGTGCTCTGGACTCTCAAGAGGTTTCACGAAGAGAAAGGTGCAGTCTTGCTTCCGATCTTCGATACAAAGATGATCTACCTTGAAGTTTCATTAACACAAGCTAACACTCTCTAAAATTGAGTGAACACTCTCATCTAAAGGGCAAGGGAAGATGAGGATGATGAAGTAGGATTTTTGCTCTCTTTATTTATCTTTTTCTCAAATATTTTCATCACAAATATCAAAGCAAGAAAGCTTTATAAGCAAAGAAGAAGAAGGAAGAAGATGAACAATATGATAGAATTCCTTTTGTGATGAATAATGAAAAGAATAATATGATGAATAATGCAACCATGGTCAAGTAACCATTGTAGAGATTGAACTAGGGTTAAAGGGTGTGGTTGGGTTAAGAAATATCATGCAAAAATATCTTTTCCAAAACAAAAAAGAAAACCTTCTAGAAACATCTAGAAAGGTTTAACCCTAATCAAACCCTAACCAGGTTTAATCTCTACTAAACATGTTGCATTAGTAATCATATCATGTTACAATATTATATATCACATATATAATATTTATTGTAACCAAATAAAATAATACAATTAACATATATCGCATATATATCAATGTATTACCCGAGTGAGAAAAAGAATATTTTAGTGAGAAAATATTAGTTAGTGTAATTTAATATATCATATATATTATTATACATTAAATTATCGAATCAACACTTGATCCGACAATCCGGCTATATCGCATATAACCGACTAATATTTATCCGTACTGATTCATCGAATCAACACTTGATCCGATGACCCGGCTGATATCAAATATCGCGAGAATAGAATACGGTATCTCAAATCGCATTATCCTCGGTCCCACACATATCACATATGTGCTCCTACTCCGTTTTGCCTGAGCCAAGAAACCTCTGTGTAGGACTCTAAAGAATCGTCAATACGCCGGCAGTAGGTGATGATCATATCAAACACCCACAAGCTGCAAGCGGTCAGCTAAACGTAACAGCTACCCAGGTATTGAGCGCTCAGAAGATCAACAAGCAAGCCTGTACATTCTCCTGTGAATCCAAACAGTAACACTCCCGTACAGTCCGGTCTCGTCGTCTGGTATGTTGCATATCTCGCCTAGGGGTGGTAAACGTCAGACCCCAGTAGCTCGATAAGTCGTGTCGATATGAGGTCTATAACAGTTCGAGAAACTACTGATAACACTTACCAGTAAATTTCAACAACCATGGCCAGGGATTTTCGGTTATAGCCAATCGAACACAGCACAACATCAACTCCCTATACCGGGAGAGACGAATCCTCTCCTATCGCTCATTGCCTCCATGTGATTCGGGACTGTACCCAAAAGCCACCTTTTTGCACGCCCTCTTGGACGTGGTATGATGGAAATCAAAGCACAGTGGGAATCTCACAAGACTCTATGACGATCTCGGGTCAACAGACTACTCTGTACTAGTGTCACCGGAGAACTGCCATCTGACGTGAGGTATAATACCATCTGGGAGTTCTCGGCGAGTCCGTCCAGTGTACCCAGTCTCCACTGAGCACCCGTACACCATCCTTGATGTCAAACACCGATGGATATGGGATCATCCATCGCCCATCATATGGGTCAAGATGCGTATACGCTAGTCTACTCTGGTGCATCGATGCCCTGTCTCGATACACCCTCGACTAGGAACAATTATAGGATGTACTCGTCGACTACCGTGGCCCCACTAATATGATCTCATCATAGTCCTAGTAGTCGAGTACATATCCTAAGGGCTTTATCAACATGTAACATAGAGACAATCAGAATACATGTTAAGATAAAGTACAACCAGATAGCATACTATCATGTCGAGCAAGAAAGTCCCCCCTATATATGTTCAAGCATCCACTACAATATACATCGTATGTACAGTAATGGCCTCTAGGGCATACATATAACTAACACTTGTGTGCGTGTGGTGTTCGGGCAGGCAATACTAGTGGGCTTTGGTTTAAGCCGGATCCTAGTATTGCACGGATGGATTTGTTTTGTCTTCTGCGCATCCGCATTCTACGGAATGCGGATGCAGGTGTGTATGCACAGTTTTCCGGAGCGATGAAGGAGGAGGTGCCTCATCAGGGTTTTGGCAGTTGGTTCGGCCAAAACCGTTATGTGGCAGGCTCATTAGGGTTTTGACAGTTGATTCGATCAAAACCATTTTGAGGCGGACTCATTAGGGTTTTGACAGTTCGTTTGGTCAAAACCATTATGAGCCGCGGACATCATTTACTAATCCTTTTAGTGATAATTTTATGATGGCTAATTGCATTGACCATTTGACCACCTTGACCCCTCTTGACTTTGTTGACCGGTTGACCGTGTTGACCATTGACTTTCAAGAGAGATCTACACTCTTCTTTTCTTTTTCTTTTTCTATTTTGATTATGATAATGGTCATTTCAATGTAGCCATCAAACTTTATCTTGATGGGATTAGTAATGATAATGTTTGTGCATTATTGAACCATGGTGCATTTTTCTTTAGCTCACAATTTCTTTCTCATTCTCTCTCTTGCCTTTTTCTAGTGAGAAGAAAAGAAATGCACCATGGTTGCTAGCTCCTCCTTCTTCCTCCTCTTGATTCATCTTTTGATCTCATGTGTTGAGAGATAAAGATCCCACAAAGACAAAACCATCTCTCTACCACTTCTACACAACCTAAGGCTTCTAGATTAGCAATCTCTTTGCCCTAGTTACCTCGGCTCGAGGTGGAGCTCGGTGTACATCTCTCGGGTGGATCGTCTTCGACTCAAGGAGGCCGCGGAGGTGACCAAAGTCCGGATCAACCCTCGGAGCAAGCAAGGAGAAGAACAACAAGAAGAGAAGGAGTTCAAGTTGAGGTATAACCCCTAACCGAGTAGATAAATCTCTAGTTAGGATGCTAGTGTGTTGTTTAGCAAAGATCCGGCTTTTACGGTCCATGTTACCATGTTTAGAAAAAATTTTGTTTTACCGTTTCCGCAACCCCGAAAGAGCCGGGAGATGTAACGTGGACCTAACAGATAAAAACCCTTTGCAACAAGTCTAGCTTTGAAAGTCTCCACTTTCCCATCTACACCAAGTTTTTTCTTGAAGATCCACTTGCTCCCAATGGGTTTTACCTCTTCAGGAGCATCTTCCAAAGTCCATACTTTGTTGGTGTACATGGATTCCATCTCGGATCGCATTGCATCCAACCACTTCACTGAGTCCCCATTCGTGATGGCCTGCTCGAAACTAGTTGGGTCATCATCCTCCATGATGAAATCCTCGCTTCCACCATCAATGAGAAAACCGTAGTATCTCTGTAACGTTTTGAAAATCGTTTCGGTGAAATTTTGGAAAATCGGTAAAATAGGGGGGTTTCCTGTAAAAAGTCAAAATACAAATATCATCAATATAAAATTAAATATACATATTCTAGCTATGTAATTGCTAGTATTTGGTGTTTATTGAGCCACTGTTGAAATTTCAAATTTTCTGAAAAAAATTCCGAAATTAATTATTTTTATACTATTTTAAGCCGTCACTAGTATATTTAATTAGGGAAAATTACAAATGGGAATGGGTTAATGCAAATTCTAGGAACCATGATAAGCTAGAATCTAGTTTGTAACATATTCATTCTTGAAAATATTTCCTTATGGTTCTAGATGTTTTAAAAATGCTAGATTAAATAAATTTAATTAGAGATGAATGTAAAATGCAATAATGAGTTTTGAAGGGGGTTTTCTTGAATTGGGAAATGTTACACACACCCACACTCACCTTTCCCCATGGCTGGCCGAACCATGGGCTGCCCCCATTTCCAAAATGCCCACTCCAAAATTGTAAAAGGAAACAAGGAAAAAAAAAACAATAAAAGAACTAAAGAAGTATGGTGCATGTTATGTGTGGTATGGGTTGATTATTGACTTGGACACTCTCTCTCTTCCTCTCCCCATTCCTAAAGCTCGGCCACTCAAACTATAGCCCTCCCATTTCTTTTTTCCTCTCATTTCCATGGCCAAAAAGTCTCATTTTCTTACCAAAAATCCACAAATTTAACCCTAAATTCTAGCCAAATTATCATCACCAATTTCTTGGTTCAAAGCTAGCTTGGATCCTTGAAGCTAGAAGCCATTTTGGGAGACCAAGTTTACATGATTTTGAGGTATAAGTCTTCACCTTATAGTTGCCTTGTTAGCTAGTTTCTTGAATCTTAATTAATTAAGAATTTAAATTGGTTCAATTTCAAACTTGAAATTTCATGAGAATGGGTTGTGAATTAAAATTAGGGTTTTATTGTGTAATTATGGTTGCAAAGTGTAATTCATCATATTATGAAATGAAAAACCTAATCTAGTTGCAAGTTTGCAAATTGTTGATTTAAAATTGTAATAATTAAGCTAAATTGTAAACTAGGTTTTTAAAATAATTATATTTTGGTGAGATAAAATTCTAATTAAGGTTGCATATCATTATAAATATTATATTGAGTGGGTTAATGCTTTTAGTTCATGAAAATCCAAGCTAAATTGTTGTTTGTGCATTTTTGCTTTAAATTGTTAAAATTTGGGTATTTTGTAAACCAGAATTTTGGGGTTAATGAAATTTATTGAGATTAAATTATGAAAATTGTTTTTATGACTTAATTAAGATGTTTAATAAGTATTATGGCTGCTAGATTTATTTAAACATCGAGTTTTCTACTAAAACGGTTAATTTTGCTTGCTAGATTTTCGGAAAAATAGCTTTTAAAGTGAGTTTGAGGTTTTTGCGAATTGCAACCTATTTCATATTATAATTAGTGTTTGTGAATGTGTAAATGGGTGTGTTTGGGGCTTTTTCTCGATGGTTTGGCGTTTGTACGCCGACGTCGAGGGTTTTTGAGTTGATTTGTGAAAGAAACCATAGGTTTTGACCTATGTGGGATTCGTGTGTCGTTTGAGTTATGAGTCGAGTTTTAATACAATACGGTGCGTTATGATATGTAGGTACCCTATGTGGTCTTCGAGACGACAAGCAAGCGCGTGGTGACGTCGGCACCGGCGAGCGAGGATCAGGTGAGTAGATTTATATCTACGGGGAGAAGTCGGGTGGATGGCGTATAGCATCCCCGCAGTCCGTAGTGTAGCTCATATATATATGTTTATACATTTGTTTTATGATACGAGAATGTTTATTCATGTTATGATTTTGTGTTCATGGATTAGCTTTGGGTTAGTTGCGAAACCTTAGAGTAGCTGTTATACCAGCATACGCACACACAGACTTGCAAACATTACTTTCTTGTGCGCCGTTTGGGATGTGTATATATGTATATATGCGTGGGTATGGGACTATGCATATGTACATTCATATACACATGCATGGATAATGAGGATGTACTTGGGATTTAAGATGAGTCGATGAGATTTGATTTGAGGCCGTGAGATCGGTGATATAGCAGGGTTCGTATTTGAGATACGACATGACGTTGTAACGGGTCTAGACATAGTTTTTCACACACGTGCATGCATACTTAGGCGGTATCAGTATTGTTCTAGATGTAGATCAGTACCCCGATCATGATATTTGATAAAGAGGATACCAGGCGAATAGCATGATGAATGTGATATTGACCCGTGCCCAGATTTGGGATGCCGTACGACGGATTTACGTACGAGCTATATTGATGATTGATCCGCACTCTTGACTCGGGATGCCTGCTTATAGATATGATATCGGATATGATATTATTGAGGCGGGATCACCGACTGTATATATACAGGTATGTATATGTATCGACACAGATGATAGGCGGTTTCCTTACCTGTAGTTCAGCTTGCTAGTTCAGCCGTATAGTTTAGTGTAGTCGTTAGATTAGATTAGACTCCTACCAATTTCAAAACTAGCGGATCGTGGGTATTTTAAAAGACAGGTCAAGGGATCTACGAATATTTCAAAAGACGTATCCTTTCTTAAAAACCACCGTAGCCCCTATTTTCAAAACCCCGCGATTCGTGTTATTTCATATGGCACCATTGTTTAATATTTAGCTCCCGCTCATATTGGATGCTCTCTCCGCATCGCATATTTACATTGTTATTTCATATTGCATTGTTGACATTATGCTGTTAGGACACCAGCACCATTGCCGATGATGCGTATGTACCACATACACTTACTTGCCGGCTCACACACATCTTCATCGGTTATTGCCATGTCACGTACACCATAGAAAATATTATTGCTTCACTTAGCTTGATAGCCAGTAGTTTGACATAATATTAGTGTACATACCTTATATGCTAGCTTAGATATTGTAGTTATTACTTGTCGCTTCATGCATACTGTTATTCATTCTCATGCTTATATTCATGGTTTTACATGCTATTGATGATTCATTTCCATGATATTTTCTGGATTTGGAGGAAAAAAGCAAAACATATATAAACTGCTTTCACTCTTTTTAAATAAAAATGCGGTTTTCCTATGATGTATGAGTCGTCCACCATGAGTTTGCTGATGGATTTCGAGACCCGATTCGAGATGTTGGATGAACCGTTTCGGGTACATGGTGGGCCCGGTGCGGTATCCCGGGGCAACAGGAATGTGTTGTTGACGTTGAGCCCGGCAGGGGAGCACTACCGACCGGTGATATTACCCGACGCGTCGGATATCCGGAGGATACCGTCGTGGTCTTGAGATGGATGGTAGGGGCCGGTCTGGACTGACGGCGCCCTAGATATTGAGATTGAGACATTGAGATTTCGAGACTTTGAGGTTTATGTTTTGTGTCGATGCTAGACACTGTTGATGCTGATTTCATTTATGATATCTCATTTTAAAAATACAAAAGGAAATCTCACTAAATTATGAAAACAGTTTCTTCATTTAGATGTAATCTGTTTTCATGCATTCATACCTCATTCATGATATATTGATACCTGAGGCACTGACACGGGCACATGAGATTATACTCGGGTTAGATATTTACCCTAGTCATTGTTATAGACTGCTGGTTTTATTTGAGGATTATATATATTGATCGTATGACCTAGGATTGCGTCATGCATGCGATTTCTATTCGTAGATGTTTTTCTATTCACGAGTTGGCAACTCACCCCCGTTGTGCCCAAGTTTCTTGCAGGTTTCACCGTACAGGTTTCTTTACGGCTTTGTGTGTACAGTTTCGTTCGGGTGACTTACTAGTAGGTAGGTTTATTTGTATCGTACCCATCATTATACATTGTATATTATTATTCAGTTGTATATAGAAGTTCCATCAACCAAACTTGTATTTATCTCAGATAGAGACCAGTGATGTTATTCTTTCGACCTTAGAGTCGCGCGTTGTATTTCTGTGGAATTCTTGCTCTTTTGAGTTTCCTTTTGAGTTTTGACCCTCACCCTTGGCGTTGTATATTATTTTGCTTGTGTGGTTGTGACCGTCGATTGACGAAGAGCTAGCTCCCGCTTGGGGATGCCTTTTTATTGATTTCGTATACTATTCATGTTGTATCCCGTTTGGGAGCCAGTATTTACAAAGGAGACTCTGCCGAAATTTTCAGGAAATACTTGATGTTTTTAAAACCACATAACTCGGCTTATGCTATTAAAACTACTTGATTTTAAATTGGTTTTCCTTCACTCTACTACTTTTCTTGGTTTGGATTTCTGGGTTTTCGGCTTACTTAGATTACGTACGCCTCGAGACGTTTCGTAGTTTAAGTGCTGGTCATGTTCCGTACTTTCGGGGCGTGACAAAGTTGGTATCAGAGCGTTAGGTTTTACCTTTGGAGCGTAGGATGACCTTTGGTTGATGGAATAGGTGACTAAAGTAGAGTGACGTACCGTAGGTATGTTCCGCGGCATATTTACGATACGCTACTCCACTTAAGGAGCCTTAGGATGTACATTTCTTTGCTCAGTATTATATTCATTCCGATCTAGCCTCATCAGTACCAGTTCTGGTTTTGCTGCCACGATTACGGGCAGGGAGAGCTACGGCTATAGTTGCGGTCAGCACGAGCTCGTCACGAACGAGGACTGACCAGGGCGTAATTCTGGCGACACACGATTGTGGAGATGTGTCTTTTTACAGTGTTTTTGGGCCACGAGCATTTGGCGGATCGCCTTTACGAGATTTCTCGGACGTGCCGTTCAGTACCAGAGGATCTAGTCAATGATAGAGGCCAAACAGATTTTGATGACCGTGGGTGTATTACTTATTCATGATGATTGAGGCACTGTTCAGCGTGCAGACGGGTGAGCCAGTTATTGCTGCGAACGACGAGATATCGCCCCAGATGTTGGAGCTATTGCAGTACGAGTTGTACTAAGAGATGATGGAAGGTCGCTAGTCACCCGAGGATGAATGACTAGGACGTGTGGTTCGTTCGCCTACCCCGATGCGAGGTCATCAGATAGATTGATTCTAGCTGGAGACGACTTCACGCGGAGACGTTGAGAGTCGACAGAGACGATTGACTGTCAGAAACCTATTATTCCAAGTTTAAATTATTCGGAAAGACATGCAGGCAATTCCATGGACCCTCTAGAAGAATGAAACCCTAACTCGACTTAATGACCGTGTGAAAGCCTTTGAACCTTCGGGTTTGCGGCAGTTCCACGACGCCATTATTGAGTCTTGGGTTTGCCCTTCTACGGCTGGACCATCGATGTTGTGGTACGTACTCGATACTATTAAACTGTACCAAGATGTTGAGCTCCTGGGGGATTATGAGGTTTTGAAGAATCGATCGGATGGTTCGACTTCATTCGGATGCTAGGTGGTGAGATGCATTTCTTGGGAGACTCCAGATACGAGGATAGCCGTAGGAGCTCAGTCCATGCAGCCACGACGAGACGAGTCCGAAGCAGTCGACATTAGAGAAACTGGAGTAAGAGGTTCATACGAGATCTGGATGAGACGACGTTCCACTCCGCCAACATCAGAGATGCGATCCGCATGCCAAGGAATTGTACTTGGATATACCATCCAGAAGGAGTCGCGATGAGTATGCAGCCGTTCCGGAACAAGAAGCAGATATAGTAAAGGACAATGACTTCCGGACAATTCGGCAGGAACGAGAATTGGGAGAGACCCCGACAAGACATTTCTGGAATACATTACGAGAAGACTTGGACCCAGGAATGGTCATGTTACGCACACCAGCAGGCCAGTATTCATGATCGTCGACGAGACATGCTATGAGTGACCACGATAGTTGGCCAGAGATTCTTGGAGGATGTGCTTTAGCGGGACTATTCCGCCATACTTGATTTCGGTATTTTGGGCGATCTACTCGCATGATTGATTTTGATGATTGAGTTTCATGATATTTGCTTTCATGCACCATGGTTTCCCCTACTGAGTATTTACGATTTTTGCACAGTTGTTGCACCTGATATCGTTTTCATGCCTTGGTTTCACATGTTAATGATTTTATGGGTTTCATACAATTGAGTTGATTTTGTGCGTATGTACGCACACGATTTGGTTTTCGCACTCGGTATAGTTCATATATGCTTGCAGTGCAGTGATACGCATTTTGTGCACTTAGATGCACTGGACTTCGATTTCGATTGTGATACTCGATATTTGTTTTGTGCACCTTGTGCACCTGATTTGATTTTGCGCATAGTCGACGCTTGATATTGGATTTCATGATCTCGTGCATGATGAATGCACCTGGTTTGGATTTTCGTGCATGTTGAGCGCATGTTTTGAGAAGCGATTTTGGTGCACACCAGATGCACTAAATCGAGATTCTTCGTGCATGTCAGATGCGCATGTCCTTGCTGTCAGGCACACATGTTGTCTATGACAGATGTTGTATGCACACACGATGTACTTAGATGTTGTTTCTGTGTGCATGTATAGCACATATATGGATTTTGATTTCCGTGGGTACCAGACGCACACAGAATTTATATGCATATTTTGAGAATTGATTTCTTATGGAGCAGTACGTTTTTATGATGATTGCTATGAGTTTTTGTACTGAGTAGGACTAGTCAGAAGACAGTACCTGAATATATTTTGAATGCATTGATAGTTATTGAAGGGATTTCCAAAAAGCTAGCTATAGTCTCAGTATTTACCTACATATCTGATATGACACGAAATGTTTAAAACAAGGAGACCCTTCTAAATTGTTTCCAAAACGGCGGAACGTACATATTAAACAAAGTATATATATATATATATATGTAGTTATTTTCTTACAATAGACGTCCGCCACTGTGCAATGCTGCGAGCATCACACAGCGATTTGAAGAAGATTTTGCATGCATTGCTTCCAGATGTTTTAATGATGTATATCATATTGATTTTCATTTTGGATTTAGACATTGTGTCTTCACCATGACTCCGATGAATGCAGGATGCTTGACGGAGTTTTGATTTTGAGTTATACGCTCATTTTTCATGCGCCTGTGCTGCGCTACGATTTGTTTTATGCATTTATGATTTCGGAGCCCCGACGACTTGATGGTTTTGCTTAGATGTTTTCGTATTTGGGGGGAGTTTTAATTTAAATTCGGGGACTGAATTTCTTTAAGGGGGGAAGATTGTAACGTTTTGAAAATCGTTTCGGTGAAATTTTGGAAAATCGGTAAAATATGGGGGTTTTCTGTAAAAAATCAAAATACAAATATCTTCATTATAAAATTAAATATACATATTCTATCTATGTAATTGCTAGTATTTGGTGTTTATTGAGCCACTGTTGAAATTTCAAATTTTCTGAAAAAAATTCCGAAATTAATTATTTTTATACTATTTTAAGCCGTCACTAGTATATTTAATTAAGGAAAATTACAAATGGGAATGGGTTAATGCAAATTCTAGGAACCATGACAAGCTAGAATCTAGTTTGTAACATATTCATTCTTGAAAATTTTTCCTTATGGTTCTAGATGTTTTAAAAATACTAGATTAAATAAATTTAATTAGAGATGAATGTAAAATGCAATAATGAGTTTTGAAGGGGGTTTTCTTGAATTGGGAAATGTTACACACACCCACACTCACCTTTCCCCATGGCTGGCCGAACCATGGGCTGCCCCCATTTCCAAAATGCCCACTCCAAAATTGTAAAAGGAAACAAGGAAAAAAAAACCAATAAAAGAACTAAAGAAGTATGGTGCATGTTATGTGAGGTATGGGTTGATTATTGACTTGGACACTCTCTCTCTTCCTCTCCCCACTCCTAAAGCTCGGCCACTCAAACTGTAGCCCACCCATTTCCTTTTTCCTCTCATTTCCATGGCCAAAAAGTCTCATTTTCTTACCAAAAATCCACAAATTTAACCCTAAATTCTAGCCAAATTATATTCACCAATTTCTTGGTTCAAAGCTAGATTGGATCCTTGAAGCTAGAAGCCATTTTGGGAGACCAAGTTTACATGATTTTGAGGTATTAGTCTTCACCTTATAGTTGCCTTGTTAGCTAGTTTCTTGAATCTTAATTAATTAAGAATTTAAATTGGTTCAATTTCAAACTTGAAATTTCATGAGAATGGGTTGTGAATTAAAATTAGGGTTTTATTGTGTAATTATGGTTGCAAAGTGTAATTCATCATATTATGAACTGAAAAACCTAATCTAATTGGAAGTTTGCAAATTGTTAATTTAAAATTGTAATAATTAAGCTAAATTGTAAACTAGGTTTTTAAAATAATTATATTTTGGTGAGATAAAATTCTAATTAAGGTTGCATATCATTATAAATATTATATTGAGTGGGTTAATGCTTTTAGTTCATGAAAATCCAAGCTAAATTGTTGTTTGTGCATTTTTGCTTTAAATTGTTAAAATTTGGGTATTTTGTAAACCAGAATTTTGGGGTTAATGAAATTTATTAAGATTAAATTATGGAAATTGTTTTTATGACTTAATTAAGATGTTTAATAAGTATTATGGCTGCTAGATTTATTTAAACATCGAGTTTTCTACTAAAACGGTTAATTTTGCTTGCTGGATTTTCGGAAAAATAGCTTTTAAAGTGAGTTTGAGGTTTTTGCGAATTGCAACCTATTTCATATTATAATTAGTGTTTGTGAATGTGTAAATGGGTGTGTTTGGGGCTTTTTCTCGATGGTTTGGCGTTTGTACGCCGACGTCGAGGGTTTTTGAGTTGATTTGTGAAAGAAACCATAGGTTTTGACCAATGTGGGATTCGTGTGTCGTTTTAGTTATGAGTCGAGTTTTAATACGATACGGTGCGTTATGATATGTAGGTACCCTATGTGGACTTTGAGATGACAAGCAAGTGCGTGGCGACGTCGGCACCGGCCAGCGAGGACCAGGTGAGTAGATTTATATCTACGGGGAGAAGTCGGGTGGATGGCGTATAGCACCCCCGCAGTCCGTAGTGTAGCTCATATATATATGTTTATACATGTGTTTTATGATACGAGAATGTTTATTCATGTTATGATTTTGTGTTCATGGATTAGCTTTGGGTTAGTTGCGAAACCCTAGAGTAGTTGTTATACCCGCATACGCACACACAGACTTGCAAACATTACTTTCTTGTGCGCCGTTTGGGATGTGTATATATGTATATATGCGTGGGTATGGGACTATGCATATGTACATTCATATACACATGCATGGATAATGAGGATGTACTTGGGATTTAAGATGAGTCGATGAGATTTGATTTGAGGCCGTGAGATCGGTGATATAGCAGGGTTCGTATTTGAGATACGACATGACGTTGTAACGGGTCTAGACATAGTTTTTCATACACGTGCATGCATACTTAGGCGGTATCAGTATTGTACTAGACGTAGATCAGTACCCCGATCATGATATTTGATAAAGAGGATACCAGGCGAATAGCATAATGAATGTGATATTGACCCGTGCCCAGATTTGGGATGCCGTACGACGGATTTACGTACGAGCTATATTGATGATTGATCCGCACTCTTAACTTGGGATGCCTGCTTATAGATATGATATCGGATATGATATTATTTAGGCGGGATCACCGACTGTATATATACAGGTATGTATATGTATCGACTCAGATGATAGCCGGTTTCCTTACCTGTAGTTCAGCTTGCTAGTTCAGCCGTATAGTTTAGTGTAGTTGTTAGATTAGATTAGACTCCTACCTATTTCAAAACTAGCGGATCGTGGGTATTTTAAAAGACAGGTCAAGGGATCTACGGATATTTCAAAAGACGTATCATTTCTTAAAAACCACCGTAGCCCCTATTTTCAAAACCCCGCAATTCGTGTTATTTCAAATGGCACCATTGTTTAATATTTAGCTCCCGCTCATATTGGATGCTCGCTCCGCATCGCATATTTACATTGTTATTTCATATTGCATTGTTGACATTATGCTGTTAGGACACCAGCACCATTGCCGATGATGCGTATGTACCACATACACTTACTTGCCGGCTCACACACATCTTCATCGGTAATTGCCATGTCACGTACACCTTAGAAAATATTATTGCTTCACTTAGCTTGATAGCCAGTAGTTTGACATAATATTAGTGTACATACCTTATATGCCAGCTTAGATATTGTAGGTTTTACTTGTCGCTTCATGCATACTGTTATTCATTCTCATGCTTATATTCATGGTTTTACATTCTATTGATGATTCGGATTTCCATGATATTTTCTGGATTTGGAGGAAAACCGCAAAACATATATAAACTGCTTTCTCTCTTTTTAAATAAAAATGTTGTTTTCCTATGATGTATGAGTCGTCCACCATGAGTTTGCTGATGGATTTCGAGACCCGATTCGAGGAGTTGGATGAACCGTTTCGGGTACATGGTGGGCCCGGTGCGGTACCCCGGGGCAAGAGGAATGTGTTGTTGACGTTGAGCCCGGCAGGGGAGCACTACCGACCGGTGATATTACCCGACGCGTCGGATATCCGGAGGATACCGTCGTGTTCTTGAGGTGGATGGTAGGGGCCGGTCTGGACTGACGGCGCCGTAGATATTGAGATTGAGACATTGAGATTTCGAGACTTTGAGGTTTATGTTTTGTGTCGATGCTAGACACTGTTGATTCTGATTTCATTTATGATATCTCATTTTAAAAATACAATAGGAAATCTCACTAAATTATGAAAACAGTTTCTTCATTTAGATGTAATCTGTTTTCATGCATTCATACCTCATTCATGATATATTGCTACCTGAGGCACTGACACGGGTACATGAGATTATACTCGGGTTAGATATTTACCCTAGTCATTGTTATAGACTGCTGGTTTTATTTGAGGATTATATATATTGATCGTATGACCTAGGATTGCGTCATGCATGTGATTTCTATTCGTAGATGTTTTTCTATTCACGAGTTGGCAACTCACCCCCGTTGTGCCCCAGTTTCTTGCAGGTTTCACCGTACAGGTTTCTTTACGGCTTTGCGGGTACAATTTCGTTCGGGTGACTTGCTAGTAGGTGGGTTTATTTGTATCGTACCCATCATCATACATTGTATATTATTATTCAGTTGTATCTAGAAGTTCCATCAACCAAACTTGTATTTATCTCAGATAGAGACCTGTGATGTTATTCTTTCGACCTTAGAGTCGCGCGTTGTATTTCTGTGGAATTCTTGCTGTTTTGAGTTTCCTTTTGAGTTTTGATCCTCGCCCTTGGCGTTGTATATTATTTTGCTTGTGTGGTTGTGACCGTCGATTGACGAAGAGCTAGCTCCCGCTTGGGGATGCCTTTTTATTGATTTCGTATACTATTCATGTTGTATCCCATTTGGGAGCCAGTATTTACAAAGGAGACTCTGCCGAAATTTTCAGAAAATACATGATGTTTTTAAAACCGCATAACTCGGCTTATGCTATTAAAACTACTTGATTTTAAATTGGTTTTCCTTCACTCTACTACTTTTCTTGGTTTGGATTTCTGGGTTTTCGGCTTACATAGATTACGTACACCTCGAGACGTTTCGTAGTTTAAGTGCCGGTCATGTTCCTTACTTTCGGGGCGTGACAATCTCCAAGGTGGATGAGGAACCCTACTAGATCGGCGGAGAGGCTGATGTTCGTTGGGAACTACCAAATCCTCTGGTTCCACCAAACCCTCTGTCATGGTTTGTATAGCTGGAACCTCTTCCAGTTCTACCTCCTTGCCACTAATTTCCTTTGCAAGAAATTCGTTTTCTAAAACGGTGGCATGTCGAGAAACAAACACCTTTTTTTCCTCGGGGTGGTAGAAGATATACCCTCGCGAATGTTTGGGATATCCAACAAACTTATACAGAAAAAACCTTGCCTCGAGCATGTCTGGATTGTGTGTTTCACATATTCCGGACAACCCCATATCTGAATATAATTAAGGTATGGTCCCTTTCCTTTCCATATCTTATATGGAGTGGTTGGCACAGATTTGGTGGGAACCATATTCAATAGGTCTGCAGCTATCTCCAGTGCATATCCCCAAAAGGAAATAGGTAACTCAGCAGTGCTCATCATAGAGCGCACCATATCTAACAGGGTGCGATTCCTCCGTTCTGATACACCGTTGTGCTGTGGTGTATACAAAGGAGTAAGATGAGAGAGAATCCCATACACTTTTAGAAAGTCCAGGAATTCCGTGCTCAAGTATTCACCTCCTCGATCAGATCGTAGGGTTCTTGACTTCGGACTTATATTCTCTAAATTTCTCAAAAGCTTCAGACTTGTGTTTCATCAGGAATACATGTCCGAATCTAGAGAGATCGTCAGTGAATGTAATGAAGTACGAGGAACCATTCCTGGCATGAGTAGACATATGACCACATACATCACTATGTATTAGTCCCAAGAGCTCACTAGCTCTTTCTCCGTGTCATGTAAACGGAGTTTTGGTCATCTTGCCTTTGAGACATGACTAGCAAGTGTCATAAGATGAAAATTCGAACAGATTCAAATATCCATCCTTATGCAACTTAGCTAATCGTGTCACATTGATATGACCTAGTCTACAATGCCATAAGAAGGATTCGTTCATTTCTGAAGTCTTCCTCTTGTTTGTGTTTTGTACATTAAGAACTTGTTAGTGTTTATGCCCTAGAAGGCCATTACTGTATCATACTAGCATGTATATTACTTAATGGAAGCTTGGGATATTCACATGTATATAACAGTCTTGCTAAACATGGTAGTATGCTACTTGGTTTTTCTATCTTAATATGTGAGTGTACGTATTGATAGAGCTCTTAGGATCTTGCTTGTCTACCAGCGTTGTGATGGCAGTCACACTAGTGGGGGCTGGGTAGTCTACAAGCACATCCTTATTCAGGTCCCTGGTCGTTGGATTATCGAGACAGAGCATCGATACTCCGGAGTAGACTAGTGTGTACGCTTCTCATCCCAGTTGGGGAGATGGTCTGTCCCACAGCCGTCAGTACGTCGTACTGGAGATAGTATACAGGTGCTCGTTAGGTTACGGATACACCGGACAGGACTCACAGGGAACTGTTGGTTGGTTTGATACCAGTCGTCAGTGAACAGTTCCCAGGTGACATGAGTACAGCGTAGTCCGCAGACTTGACACTGCTACTTCGCCTCGAGTGTGTCCCACTGTTCTTAGATTGCTACCCTACCACGGCTCAAAGGAGTCATGCAAACAGGTAGCAGTTGGGTGCAGTCCCGAGCACTTGGAGGCAGTAGCGGTTAGACAGGATTCGTCCCTCCCGGTATTGGGAGTAGATATCGTGCTGTGTCAGAGAGCCATTACGCAAAGTCCCTGGCCAGGGCAAGCGAGATTTGCTGGTAGGTTCCAGTAGTTTCTCAGGGTGTAATGGGCTTCCCTCCGACACGACTTATACCGCTATTAGGGGACTGACGCTTGCCGCCCCCCTAGGCCCGATATGCGATAGTCTTGGACGAATGGACCGGACTGTATGGAGATTGTCACATCAGACTCAGTAGGAGTTCGGATGGGTTTTGTCATCGGCCTTCTTATCGACAACTACCTGGGGACCGTTACGTACAGCTAGTGCCACTTGCGGTCTGTGGTTAAACCCACTGCCAGCGTAGTAGTCGAGTCTCTAGAGTCCCACACAGAGAGTTTCCTACTCCAGGCGAAATGATATAGAGGTTGCATGGTTTTGCGACAAAGGGTTCGGACGCATACGTGCGTTTACGCGCGTACGACTTTCGGACAGTTTTTACCAGTCGGCTTTGGTTTAAGCCAGTTACTGGTATCCGGTTATTGGATTTTTACAGTCTAAAGTTTTTCCGTATTTTTGCGGATTGGAGGGGCGTTCTCGTAATTGTACGAGAAGCTTCTAGAAGATGTGACTAAGGAGGTTACTTTGGATAAGAAAGTGAGTCATGAGAGTGATTCATCATTATCATTATTGCACCATAAATGATAATGACACATGCTTAATGAATCACCTCTTTTCATTTATGAAGCATGCATATTCATTTCTTTTATTCATTATTCTTTAATAAGAATGCTTCATAATATATTATGATACACTCTCTCTCATCTCATTATCTTATCTTGTAAGTGCACGGCGGCGCCCCGGCCGTCAATCCGACGCCGGAATGCGGAAGCGGTGAAAAACTTTAATTTTGCGGACTTAGCAAACCGGCACCACCGCGCACTAAACATCCGGATCGTAACCATTAACATGTCTAAGCTAACTACAAGATAGGGAAGAGAAGTATACCGACAGATCCGAGTCCTCCGGTCTTCTCGTCGCCGTCCCGATCTCCTGCGGAATGTCCCGTTTCCTCCTCGTCGCCGGAAGTGCACCACATCGCCTACTTCTTTTACGGGCTCCCACCTCAATGCCGAGGCAACTCGGGCACGAAGCCGGCTACTCGACGTGCCCAAGATATGCTGTAGAATATCTAGAGAAGAAGTCTCATTTTGGGGTTTGTGGAATTGCCTTTTGTGGAGGGATTGAACTTGGAGCTTTTGAGATAGATCTTGTGGGATTTTTGCAACATGAAATGAGCCAAAAATCCACACCACAAATTTTGGACAGCCCCTATATGCTTGGGCCGGCCATCACAATGGAAAGGAGAGAATGAGAGTGTAGTGTATCAAAAATAATGAGAGCCATTCTCATCTATCATCCAAGAGAGAGTCAAGACAAAGAGGTGGTTGAAAAGCAAGTGATGATGAGAAACAATGATCACTCTCAAAACCAATACTCAACCAACAACCATGATGGTTTACAAAGTCAAGCCATCATGACAAGAAGAAGTCAAGAAGTCAAGGTCAATGAAAAGCTATCATGATACAACCAATAAGCAAAGACCCCCTCCACAAATGCTTATTTGCAACAATGCAAATAAACCCTCCTCCACCAATCTTCGGCCAATGAACGGAACAATGGAAATCGGCCGAAACGGAAAGCAAACTGGCAACTCCAGAAAACTGGTCCCGTAATAAATTACAGGAAAACCCCGATACTGTGCATACACACCCGCATCTGTATTTCGACCGAAATACAAATGCAATGAGACAAAATCTACACTGTACTATACTAGGATCCGGCTTATACCAAAACCGGCTAGTAATATCCGTTCGATCCTGATCCGTGCAATACCGCACGTATCTGATCGAACCCTGCCATATATCCATACGGCCTATAGTACAAACTGTCCGATCCTGATCCGTGCAATACCGCACGTATCTGATCGGACCTTGCCATATCTCCATACGGCCTCTACAACCTTTCGCCCGAAAGCTGAGTAACTGAATATGAGGGACTCTAAAGACTCGTCAACACCTTGGTAGTGGATTTAACCACTAGCACGTCAGAGATATAAGCCAATACGTAACGGGCTACCAGGTATTGACTAAAAGGGATGTCTGTGAGTGAACTCAGCCTGATAACCCTACTGAGGCTGTCAGTGACAATATCCGTACAGTCCGGTCCGTTCGTCTATGAGCATCGCATGGCGAGCCTAGGGGGTTGGTAAAAGTCAGACCCCCAAAAGCGGTACAAGTCGTGTCGGAGTGTATCCCAGAACACCCTGAGATACTACTGGAATACCTACCAGTAAATCTCCTTGCCTCGGCCGAGGGCTTCGTGTAATGGCTCTCCTAGACACAGCACGACCTCACCCCCAATACCGGGAGAGACGAACCCCTGAAGATACGCTCACTGCCTCCATGTGGCTCGGGACTGTACCCAACTAAAACCTGTTTGCACGACTCCTTTGAGCCGTGGTAGGGTAGTAACCAAAGTACAGTGGGAACTCACACAAGACAAATGACGATCCCCAGGTCGATTAACTAACCTGTACACATGTCACCTGGGAACTGCCATCTGACGTCTGGTATATGACCAACTGGCATGTTCCCGGCGAGTCCTGTCCGGTGTACTCATAACCCAATGAGCACCTGTATACATCTTAGGTGATCCAACTGACACCAGTGGCTTGTGAGACCGGCCACCGCCCCTCGTCGGGGTCTCGACTGTATACACTAGTCTACTATGGAGTATCGATGCCCTGTCTCGAAACTCACACGACTAGGGACCATTTCAGGATATGCTTATAGACCCCAGCTCCCACTTATATGATCGCCCTCATACTGCTGGTGGTCAAGCAAAAATCCTAGGGGCTCTATCAACGTGTAATAGCGACGTGTCAGGTCACCTAAAACAGTACACGATGATAAAGGTAAACCAGATAGCATACTATCATCTCGAGTAAGACTGTCCTACCGGGATAGGTCCTCCCTCAATCACCGCAATCACGTACCTGTGATCCAATAATTGACTCTGAGGGCATTATCTCCAACAATCTCCCACTTGCACTCAAGGCTAATTATTGCGATGTCGCATACTCATAGCCCGTGTGATACCGTACACCCAACTCCTTCCTCTACTAGTCAGTCTCACAAAGCTCGTTTGCGAAACTATTGCGTTCGAGGAATAGCCTCAGTGAGTGGATCCGCTTTGTTGTTTCTTTCTATGTCTCTCTATATCTCAGGTTCGCGGAGAAATCCATCTCCCGAAATGAGCAATACCTGTCTTAGAATGTGTCTGGATGTCTGATGGGACATAGCTCATAAATGAACTCCAAATCCAAACTTCTTAGACTGTATCGTCAACTGAACTTAATCAGTATCCTGCGCCATGCCACCCTCAGTATTGCCTTGGACCACCTGTCCAAAATACTGCCCCTCGTCAGAAGGAAAACTATAACTCTGACAACTTCCTTGTCGTCCATGTCACCTTGGAAGCCTGGAATGATAACTGTCTCCCGAATGAGGCTGTCGTTATCATATCCCTAGAACATCCACTTATGTTCTATAACTGCTTCCGACTGTTTCTCCAGGATTGGATCAATGTCAACTTATTCCATCTAGTGCAAGAACAACATCTGGTGTGGTACTTGACATCTCACGATTGACTCAATTGCCTGAGCAAGTGATCTGCCAATCATGCACGTCCCTCTCCCCTTTAGTCTGTAAGACACCTTTAGAGAGGGTGACTCCATTACCTGCAGGTACACTACCGTGCCAGGAGTCGTCCATTCTAAATACTCTTAGAATGCTGTCAAGTACCCTGATTGGGAAACCACCCAAATCTAGATCTAAAACCATAGATCTAGTAACCAGTATGTCTGATATAAAATCCATTTCCTTTGTGGAGAAACCACTGTGTGACGACCAAAGTATAACCGATTGTAGTATAGGAGTTTCTTTTCCTACTTTGTGTATGTCATCCAAATACCAGGATATCACACCCTACTACCTCCTCAACAGATCCATCCCCTATTCTGATGAAGTCAAACCCATGACTGTCACGTCAGAAATAGGTGATCTATCTCCGCTATATCTGCTTTAGTCTATAAATAGACATAAGCTACCTGTCCACCAATGCTTCCGCTGTTCCCACTGACTACGACAACCCTCTGGCAGAGTCATATAGACGTACACTTCTAAAACTAGTTTAGAACGACGCTATACTCATCCTCCCGGCGGGTCTCGCAGCCTGGAACAACAGCAATGGTAATTGTGGGTAAACAAGAACTTCCCTGTCACCGTCCTTGAGGCTACCGTAGTACCTCTCGGGTGCCTGAAGTTACCCACCAAAACTGCGGAGTGGCCAATGGAATGTCAATCCAGATTGAATCTTTAGGTTCCTTATCAAATCTTCAGTAATCGTTTGTGGTTCTGGAATCACTTCCAGTTCTACCATACTCCCACTACTGTTTTCTGAAAAAATCCATTTTGATAAAACTGTGGCGAGTATAGAACAATATTGCTATTGTTCATCCAGATGGTAGAAAGTCAACCCTCGTCACAGCCAGGGTCAACCCACAAACAGCCATTACAGAAACGTGCCTTGAGTTGTCCAGAGTCTGGTTTTAATCATAAGCTGGACAACTCCCCGTACCTTAACAACGTCAAGATACGAACTGTTCTATATCCCATATAGGACCAGAGGCACTGATTTAACTGAACCAGATCCAAATCATGCAACTGTCTCCAGTGCATGTCAACTAAATGGAAGGAGGCCGATCAGCGTTACTCAACTTAGGAATGCTTCCAATTATGAGTAACCTGAAAGAGAAGCAAGTTCTCTTAGTCATTACTATCAACTGAATACCATACGCAAGTATCTACATCTTCGATCTCTTTGAAGAATCCCGATACTTGCTACATCTGGTTCTCTACTCTATTCAAATACCTATAACTCCTCAAAACTCAGACCCTGTGTTTTTACGAAACACATGTCTAAGAACTAGAGAAGTTAAAAGTAAACAGAATATAGTATGAGGACCAACCCCTCTGTCCTGATGGACACTGGACAACATACAATACTCTGTATAAGTCCGCTGAGTCTAACAACTCTTTCACTGTGTGTCGTAGGTTGAAAACTGTACCTTTGGTTATGAAGAATTACACCGCTGTTCAATGCTCCTTACCTAACCATCCACTGATACAGGTAAATGTCGTAGACATAATTTCAAAAGGGTATATCTCACTCTATGAAAATTGACGTACAGATATATCGATTTGAAATTGGTGCATAACAACGGATATTCAAAACCAAATATTTGCCGACCGGTAAACAGCCCAGGTGATTTCCTCAAATATCACTGATTGCAACGAATCCCGATATAATGAGGATAGTCACCCAATTCCCAACAACTTACTCCTACTCATCAACTGTAAAACCATACAGATGTGAGAATCATACCTGGTAAATAAATACCCTGGAGTAAGTATCTAGTCGGGAAATCAGCTTTCCTTTAACAGTACACAGTGAGACTGAAACATTGAAATGTTTCGATGGGGTATCCTGGTATTCTTAGTAACGCCTCTTCCAGTATCCAGATTTACAACTGTAACCGTGTAATTCTTTGCCACCTCTCCAAATCCCTTCATATGTCTTTAGTCATTACCTTCTGCACACCCCTTTAGGCCAAATGGTTTTCTTCCTTCCCTACCGTTCGGCACCAGCCTATGGTTTGGAAGAAGACTATCCAATAAGCATAATGGGTGTACTGTCCTAATCCTAGGAACACTCGCAATGCGAGAGAAGGTGAAGATAAAAGACACCTGAATAAATCTTATTCCTATTTCTCCTGAACCAGAATCCATCCCCGAACTGGAACAAGTTCCTTTCGAGTTCGTATATAACCATACGATGGAGTATCCAATAAACTGTGGATCTTCGTAGTGATACGGAGTGTCCTGGAGAAATACAAAGGTGATTTAGGATTGGCGAAGGAATACTTGGTTTGGTCGTGAATATCTGTTGCAATTTACTTTGCCCTCTTACTAATCCCTTGCTTTGTCTTAACTTAATACCTTCTGCACACCATCGTTATGCTAATTGGTTTTCTTCATTCCCTACTGGTCGGCACCAGCCTAAGGTTTGGAAGAAGACAATCCAATTTGCGTAATAGGTGTACTACCCCTAAACCAAGGAGTACTCGTAACCTGAGAGAGGGTAAAAGGAAAAGACAACTGAATAATCCTATCCGTTTTCTCCAGAACCGGAAACCATCCTCGAATAAATCCCTTCGAGTTCGTATCTAACCATACGATGGTTTTGTCCAATGGAAGTGGACGTTCGTAGCAATACGGGGTGTCCTGGAGAAAAGGGTAAAAGTAGGAGTGGCAATGAGGTTTGCAACTCTGACAATCCAAAAGCCAGTGTTTAAGAAGGTTCGGTCAACTTGGTCTCTGAGTCATAGTCTTAGGGTCGGGTCAATGGTCGCTGCCAAAGAGTGAGAGAAAAGAAACACTCAGCGTGCACTCTAACCTAGATCAGAATGGTTACCAATTTATCTAATCTGGAATCCTCCCACTGTACCTCAAATTCTCCTCCAAACCTGAAAGAAGAATTAGTCGGGGTCACCCGAGGAGTAAACCAACTCATCAGTGGGAATCGGGATCCAACTATCATCGCATGATAACGTGACGGAATCCGCTCACGGTATCACACTCCAGAAGGTATGCGCATATCTGGCAAGTTTCAGTTCTTTTGAAACTCCCGATGTGATTTCTGCCCCATGCTCTTATGACCTTGACTAAGGCCAACAAATCATAAGTCACATGTCAAGTTCTACCCGTCATTATCCAGGTTGATTTGAACCCACCCGTACAAGCCCTTGACTAGGGCCAACAAGGCTATACGACTGTCCCAAACCAACGCATCTATCTATGCAGCATATGAACACCCAACAGCTACCAAACACTGTGCCTTGACTAAGGCCAACAAACACAGCTTGAATACTATTGACTACCCATATGAAACGACGGAGGGCTACGAATGGTTTCTGGCGAAAACCTTTAACGTAATGAACTTGATATCGTTGAAGGAACGAATAGCTTTTTGAAAATATAGTGACGAAAACCGTTGCTAAAGAGGTCACTCCCGGTGAAGGGATCTCGACTCTTTCCCCGTAGAATGGGGTGCAGGATATTCCAACTGAATACCACGGTGCAAAGCAAAAGTAATCGGCTATAGTGAAGTTAATGCCCTGACGCAAACCTTTTGTCCAAGGGGTCACTCCCGGTGAAGGGATCTCGGCCCTTGCCTCGTCGACTGAGGAGCAGGATATTCCAACTGAATATCACGATGCAAAACAAAAGTGAACGTCCTTGCAATAACAGCTTTTTGAAAAAGTGTTCCAACAACATCAGATTAGGTTTGTTTTTAACTTGCATTGATTCGAATCAATGCAGTCCCATCAATTGATCACACCAAAAAGAACGAAAATATACTGATGTACGTATATGCCATCCGCATTCGCCACTGGGTCCCGTCATTACCCGTTAGGTTAGCTAACTAACGACAGAGCGGGGACTGGACTAGCACGGATGCAAAACATATACAACATCTACTAATATATATACCAATATATTATATTTCGCTCAAGGCGTGAAAGAAATGCAACATCACAGAGAATGAACAGCATCACAGAACAATACAGATATCTGGGATCCCCGGGTTTCACAGAGCCACTGCTGAAATCCGACGTTCCCCTGGTCGTGTGGATAGCCTGCGCAATGAAATCCTAGACCCCTACGGGCGCGGCAAGTCACCCGCCAAAACCTGAAGCGAGGCAGCCCCCTTCAGTACCGTGAATGGACCACCTAGCACTTCACGGAATCCGGCAACTTGGGCACCCCTCCTGGGTCAACCTGTACCCCCTATGAGTGCGGCGAATAGCCCGCCAATCCTAGAGTGAAGCCCCCTCCGTCTCAATGCCATGAGATGCGGGCTTGTTGCCCTCCAGAACCCGGCCATCCGTGCACCCCTCCGCGGGGTAATCCTAGTACAGAAAGTAAAATATACATACACCGGGTACAACGACCGCAACCTGGCCGTGCCCCAAAATAATAATACAATCAGGCAGTGACGGCAGTCTACATGTCGGACGCTCGCCCCGCAATATCAAATGTACATAATACAACCACATCTGTACTAGCATTGCATCCAGGCTATCCCGCACGACCGATCCGCAACATCACAGCAAAAACATAGAACATCAACGTGAAAGTCACGTTCGCAAATCCGTCTAACCGGGCTATAGCAGTTAGACCGGATTTACCGATCGAGTGACATTCACGGTCGCAGATATAATGTAAATACTGTGAAATATGTGTTTAAAATTTTCGATCAATCAAATTTTAACAAGTGGGCCCCCAATCAAAACTGTAGCACTCACAGAAAACCTGGGCCCAAATTTAATATTCCAAAACCCATATTTTAAGTCCAGAAGGCCTCTGAAAAAAATTGGTGAAGTGATCTCCACAGTGTGCGGCGGAAGGGCGGCGGGAATGGGGTTTTCGCGGCGGTTCCGCGCTCCCACTGTGGAGTTACTTCATCGAATTTTTACAGAGCTCTTATATTTTCCAGTACATCAATATTTTACAACCTGAAAAATTTTTCGAGACCAAAATATTTCAACAGAAACTGATGTGAACAAAAAATGCAAGTTTTGGAATTTTGTTCGATCGGAAATGCAAAACACATCAAACGAAGCTAGACGAAGTTAATGGCGAGGCTCTGATACCACTGTAAGTGCACGGCGGCGCCCCGGCCGTCAATCCGACGCCGGAATGCGGAAGAGGTGAAAAACTTTAATTTTGCGGACTTAGCAAACCGGCACCACCGCGCACTAAACATCCGGATCGTAACCATTAACATGTCTAAGCTAACTACAAGATAGGGAAGAGAAGTATACCGACAGATCCGAGTCCTCCGGTCTTCTCGTCGCCGTCCCGATCTCCTGCGGAATGTCCCGTCTCCTCCTCGTCGCCGGAAGTGCACCACATCGCCTACTTCTTTTACGGGCTCCCACCTCAATGCCGAGGCAACTCGGGCACGAGCCGGCTACTCGACGTGCCCAAGATATGCTGTAGAATATCTAGAGAAGAAGTCTCATTTTGGGGTTTGTGGAATTGCCTTTTGTGGAGGGATTGAACTTGGAGCTTTTGAGATAGATCTTGTGGGATTTTTGCAACATGAAATGAGCCAAAAATCCACACCATAAATTTTGGACAGCCCTATATGCTTGGGCCGGCCATCACAATGGAGAGGAGAGAATGAGAGTGTAGTGTATCAAAAATAATGAGAGCCATTCTCATCTATCATCCAAGAGAGAGTCAAGACAAAGAGGTGGTTGAAAAGCAAGTGATGATGAGAAACAATGATCACTCTCAAAACCAATACTCAACCAACAACCATGATGGTTTACAAAGTCAAGCCATCATGACAAGAAGAAGTCAAGAAGTCAAGGTCAATGAAAAGCTATCATGATACAACCAATAAGCAAAGACCCCCTCCACAAATGCTTATTTGCAACAATGCAAATAAACCCTCCTCCACCAATCTTCGGCCAATGAACGGAACAATGGAAATCGGCCGAAACGGAAAGCAAACTGGCAACTCCAGAAAACTGGTCCCGTAATAAATTACAGGAAAACCCCGATACTGTGCATACACACCCGCATCTGTATTTCGACCGAAATACAAATGCAATGAGACAAAATCTACACTGTACTATACTAGGATCCGGCTTATACCAAAACCGGCTAGTAATATCCGTTCGATCCTGATCCGTGCAATACCGCACGTATCTGATCGAACCCTGCCATATATCCATACGGCCTATAGTACAAACTGTCCGATCCTGATCCGTGCAATACCGCACGTATCTGATCGGACCTTGCCATATCTCCATACGGCCTCTACAACCTTTCGCCCGAAAGCTGAGTAACTGAATGTGGGGGACTCTAAAGACTCGTCAACACCTTGGTAGTGGATTTAACCACTAGCACGTCAGAGGTATAAGCCAATACGTAACGGGCTACCAGGTATTGACTAAAAGGGATGTCTGTGAGTGAACTCAGCCTGATAACCCTACTGAGCCTGTCAGTGACAATATCCGTACAGTCCGGTCCGTTCGTCTATGAGCATCGCATGGCGGGCCTAGGGGGTTGGTAAAAGTCAGACCCCCAAAAGCGGTACAAGTCGTGTCGGAGTGTAGCCCAGAACACCCTGAGATACTACTGGAATACCTACCAGTAAATCTCCTTGCCTCGGCCGAGGGCTTCGTGTAATGGCTCTCCTAGACACAGCACGACCTCACCCCCAATACCGGGAGAGACGAACCCCTGAAGATACGCTCACTGCCTCCATGTGGCTTGGGACTGTACCCAACTAAAACCTGTTTGCACGACTCCTTTGTGCCGTGGTAGGGTAGTAATCAAAGTACAGTGGGAACTCACACAAGACAAATGACGATCCCCAGGTCGATGAACTAACCTGTACACATGTCACCTGGGAACTGCCATCTGACGTCTGGTATATGACCAGCTGGCATGTTCCCGGCGAGTCCTGTCCGGTGTACTCATAACCCAATGAGCACCTGTATACATCTTAGGTGATCCAACTGACACCAGTGGCTTGTGAGACCGGCCACCGCCCCTCGTCGGGGTCTCGACTGTATACACTAGTCTACTATGGAGTATCGATGCCCTGTCTCGAAACTCACATGACTAGGGACCATTTCAGGATATGCTTATAGACCCCAGCTCCCACTTATATGATCGCCCTCATACTGCTGGTGGTCAAGCAAGAATCCTAGGGGCTCTATCAACGTGTAATAGCGACGTGTTAGGTCACCTAAAACAGTACACGATGATAAAGGTAAACCAGATAGCATACTATCATCTCGAGTAAGACTGTCCTACCGGGATAGGTCCTCCCTCAATCACCGCAATCACGTACCTGTGATCCAATAATTGACTCTGAGGGCATTATCTCCAACATATCTCACATTCTCTCTCCTCAAGCTCTCATCTTCAAGAGACTAATCCTTAATCCTCATGTGTTGAGATCAAAGGTTTAGTTAGACTTAAACATCTATTACCTTCACTCTATATCATCCTTTCTTCTTTGATTAGCAATCAAAGTAGATTAGTTACCTCAAGTTAGAGGTGTAGCTTGGTGTTTTGCTCTCGGGTGGATCGTCTACTACCTAGAGAAGGTCGAGGAGAACAAAGGAGGACACAAAGACGAAGGACCTGTTTCATTAGGTATAATCCCTAAACACAATTGATAAGAAACTCTTTGTGTACGGTTATTTAAAGTTTAGCTTCGATTCAAGCGGTTAGTCGATGTTCGTTCTTTAAACATGATCGTTTTTGAAAATTCCGCCTCCCCACAAGTACTGGGGTGTACTACATCGACTTACTGTGGTATCAGAGCCTCGCTAAACACTAAATAACTTAATTGCAAATTTGTACGAATTTCGAACGGAAAAACGTAGCCGGAAAACCCTAAAAAATGCAAGTTTCTGTCGAAATTTAAATGATGTCCAAAAATTTTTCAGGTGAGTTCAGAGAGCTTGACATGACACCAGTAGAACACCCAAGAAAAACAGTCGCCTGAATCGTCGAACTTGCCGCGGAAGCGCGGCCTCAGCCTACTGAGTCGCCGCGCTTCCGCCGCCGAGTTGGCGAGTCAGGAACCGAGTTTTCTTTTGTTGCTTCTCTGTGTAATTTGGGGTTTTCTGGAATATTTAATATTTGCTCAGGTTACTGTTTAACAGAGCAGATTTTGGAGCAATATTGATGTTGTTTAATCGATCGAAATTGTACAGTATTTGCATATTGGATTATATCTGTGATTGTTTAATGTGTTCGTAAACCTCCCCTAACTGCTAGTATGTCGGTTGGCAAGGGGTTGCACATTTCTGAAATGGTTATATCTGTTTGTGCATATAAACTGTATTGGACTGTTGTGGTGTATAGCCGGGGTTAGCAATGGGTTATTGTTTAATTCATTTGTTGTAAATGTAATTTATTGTAATATTATTTTTGCGGGGCACTTCCAGGTTGCGGTCGTAGCCACCGTTGTATTATTTCATTTTACTGTTTTTGCTCCTAGGACTGACCCAAGGTGGGGTACACAAACTGCCGGGTGGGTAGTTTGCCGTACCCGTAGGGGTCGAGGGTGGGGTAACGGCTATTCATCACAACTGTGTAATCTGTCTTTTCTTGCAGGCTCAAAAGAAAATACAGATTGCTTGCAAATCCAATATTGTTTATCTGTGTTCTGGAATGAATATCATTGCGTCAGACGAATGTAAAATATCTATATTTATTATAGCTATTTAGACGTCACTTATGTTTTACACCCGCGCTAGCTCAGCCCCCGCTCTGTCGTTAGTTAAGTAACCTAACGAGTGATGACGGGACCCCGTGGCGAATGCGGATGGCATAAGAGGACGTTGTATTTTCGTTGTTTTCTGCAATGATAGGTTAAAGATGGGACGCATTATCTATAATGCAAAGTAAAACAAACCAAAGTTTAAATCGTTGGAACAATTTAAAAGAAACCACTCGGTTATTTTTAAAACAGATATTTTTAAATGCGGAGATTTAACCACTCCTTTTAAAAGCTATCAGGTTCCTTCGGTTATATCAAGTTCACTACGTTCACGGTTTCGCCAAAACCATTCGTAGCCCTCCGTCATTTCATCTGGGTATTCAGTAGTATTCAAGCTATGTATTTTGACCTAACGCTAAGGCATAGTGTTTGGTAGCTGCTGGATATTCATTTGTTGCATAGATAGATGAGTTAGTTTGGGACAGTCGTATTATCATTTTGGCCGAACGTCAAGGATATATACGGATGGGTTCAAATTGACAAGATAATGATGGGTAGAACTTGACATGTGACTTATGACATTTTGACCTAACGCCAAGGTTATAAGAGCATGGGGCAAAACTTATATCGGGAATTTCTAAAGAAACTGAAATTTGCAAAGAGATACATACCATTTGGAGTTTGATGAATGTTGGTAGGATTCCTTCAACATTATCATACGATGATATTTGGATCCCGATCCTACTGTGAGTATATGATACTTATCAGGATATTCGTCACTTAACGATCAATGCTATAAACCTAGTAGGTGTCCAGAAAAGTGTCAGCGGGGTTACGCCCCCAGAGAAAAGAGGTTATTTAATTATGGAACTTCGCGAAAGCGTTGGAAAACCTCCCTCGAAGTATCGACACCGGCCTGGCTGAACGGTTAAGCAAGTATTGTACGGTGAGAATAGTCTTGGCTAATTATTCTTTTATGGTTTGAGGAAGGATTCGAGAAACAGTGGGAGCCATCCAGTTTAGATAAACTAAAAACCACTCTAAACTTGCAAGGGCATCATGCTAAAGAGTTTTCTTCTCTCTCTCCTAATTGCAGCGACCCTGAAAATGACTGGACTTAAGTTACTTTTATAGAAAAATATACTGACGGGGCCAAACTATAAAGATTGGCTGCGGAATGTCAAAATGGTTTTGACCTATGACAAATTGGGGTACGTCCTCACCGCTACGGCACCTGCTGTCCCTGGTCCCAAATCCAGTAATGCGGATAAGGAAATCCGCAAAACCTGGGATTCAGATTGCGCGAGAGCCAAGTGCATCGTGCTTGCCTCGATGAACAATGAACATCAGAGGAGGCACGAGGATATGTCCCTAGATGGCATATTTCTCCATACAAAGGAACTTTATGGAGAGCAATCTCGTATAGCAATATACGAGACCTCTAAGAACTTGTTTCGAGCGAGGTTGGCTGTCGGGTCATCGGTAGGTGAACATGTCCTAAAGATGATCGGCTATATAGAAGAGCTCGCAGACCTTGGGACGACTTTGGATAATGAGCTCTATACAGACCTTATTCTCCAGTCCCTTCCTCCCACCTACGCCCAGTTTATCCTCAACTTCAATCTTCAAGGAAAAGAAGTTGAACTTGCGGAACTCCTGAACATGTTAAGGAGTGCAGAGGGCACCTTGCAGAAGGCAAGGGAAACACCCGCTATGTTTGTTGGCGGTGCATCTTCTTCCGGGTCCAAGGCTAGGGCCAAAGGAAGGAAGAAGAAGGCCGCACCCAGACCTAGAGGAGGTGTTAGTAAGGTGGGAGGGAAGGGAAAGAAAAAGAAAGAAGTACCGATAGTTGGCCAGGATGAGTGCTTCCATTGTCACAGGAAAGGGCACTGGAAGAAGGATTGCAAGGCGTGGAACGCCAAGAACCAGGAACCGAAGCAAGCTGTGGCTTTGACTTCAGGTGTGTTTGTAATTGAGAATTGTCTGTCGATCAACTCTACTTCCTGGGTATTGGATACCGGATCAGGATCTCATATTTGCAATTCATTGCAGGCACTGAGAAACCGTAGAGTGCTGAAGGAAGGTGATATGATCCTCAGGGTTGCTAACGGAGCTAGCGTGGGAGCTGCGTCCGTCGGGGATTATCACCTAGGATTGACGAGTGGACACGTTTTGGTTTTACATAACTGTTATTTTGTACCCAGCTTAACGTGTAATATCATATCAGTTTCCTTGTTATCAAATAAAGGTTATGATTTCACGTTTGTAAGAGATGTTGTCAACATCCACCTTAATCATGGTTTGATTGGGTCCGGTACTCTAAATAACGGCATATATGTTTTAAACCAACTCCAAATTTTCAATGTCCAGAACACACTAAAAAGAAAGTCTCCAGATTTAAATAAAGCTTTCTTATGGCATTGTAGACTGGGTCACATCAATAAGAGAAGGTTGACTAAGTTGCATAGAGAAGGATATTTGGACTCGTTCGAATATCAATCTTATGACACTTGTCAATCTTGTCTCAAAGGAAAGATGACAAAGACTCCATTCACTGGACAAGGAGTAAGAGCGAGCGAGCTCTTAGGACTCATACACAGTGATGTATGCGGTCCAATGTCTACACATGCGAGAGGTGGTTTTTCCTATTTCATTACTTTCACGGATGATTACTCAAGATACAGATTCATTTATCTGATGAAACATAAATCGGAGGCTTTTGAGAAATTCCAAGAGTATAAGAATGAAGTAGAAAACCAAACCGGCAAAAGTATAAAGACACTTAGATCTGATCGAGGTGGAGAATACTTGAGTGCCGAGTTCCTAGGTTACCTAAAAGAGAAAGGAATTCTCTCTCAGCTTACTCCTCCGTACACTCCACAGCATAATGGTGTATCGGAGAGACGGAATCGAACCCTATTGGATATGGTACGATCCATGATGAGTAATGCTGAGTTACCGCGATCTTTCTGGGGACATGCGCTAGAATCAGCGGCATATCTTTTGAACATGGTACCTACCAAGACTGTGCCTACCACTCCATATCAGATGTGGAGTGGGAAGAAACCCCATCTACAGTATATAAAGATTTGGGGATGTCCAGCTTTTGTTAAAAAGCAGCATGTGGACAAGCTCGAGGCACGATCAGTAAAGTGTTTGTTTGTGGGATATCCAAAGCACTCCAGGGGATATTTATTCTATTACGCAGAGGAACAAAAGGTGTTTGTTTCTCGTAATGCCCATTTTCTAGAACATCAGTTTTTAGAAAAGGAATCAAGTGGGAGCGAAATAGAACTGGAAGAAATTCCAGAACCACAAACCAATACTGAAAGTTTGGTAGAACCGGAAGTTCAGGAAGAACAGAACATTCCCGCACCCCTCCGCAGGAGTAGTAGGCCGTCTCATCCGCCTGAGAGATACTACGGTTTTCTCATAGACGGGGATAGAGAGGATTGCATCATAGAAGATGATGAACCTACTGACTTCCAGCAGGCCATCCAGAGCGGCGACTCGGTACGATGGCTAGATGCAATGCGGACCGAAATGGAGTCCATGTACACCAACAAAGTATGGACTTTGGACTTTGCTCCAGATGGAGTAAAACCCATAGGATGCAAATGGATCTTCAAGAAAAAGATTGGTGTAGATGGACAGGTGGAAACCTATAAGACTAGACTTGTTGCAAAGGGTTTTCGTCAAAGACCTGGTTTGGACTATGACGAAACCTTTTCTCCAGTGGCTATGCTCAAATCCATTCGGGTCCTTCTTGCTATTGCTGCCTTCCATGATTATGAAATCTGGCAGATGGACGTAAAGACGGCTTTTCTGAATGGAAATTTAGAAGAGAGCGTCTATATGGATCAGCCAGAGGGTTTCAATCAGAGTGGGAGCAGCGGGAAAGTATGCAAGCTGCTTAAGTCCATTTACGGACTAAAGCAGGCATCGCGGAGTTGGAACATCTGTTTTGATGAGACAGTCAAAGAATATGACTTTATCAAAAATCCAGATGAACCGTGCATATATAGTAAAGTTGTGGCCAGAAGTGTCGTATTCCTCGTCTTGTACGTGGATGACATTCTATTGATAGGAAATGACATTCCTATGCTACAATCTGTCAAAGGATTCTTGTCACACAGGTTCTCCATGAAAGACCTGGGTGATGCCTCTTACATTCTGGGGATCCGGATCTATCGTGATAGATCCAAGAGGATGTTGGGACTTTCGCAGTCCAGGTATATCGACACTGTACTGAAAAGATTCAGTATGGAAGATTCTAAGCGCGGTAATCTGCCGGCTTGTCACGGAATCACCCTCTCCAAAGAGATGTCTCCCAAGACTGATTTGGAAACGGAACGCATGTCTGTTATACCCTACGCTTCTGCGGTAGGCTCTATAATGTATGCGATGTTGTGTACCAGACCAGATGTAGCTTACGCACTGAGCGTGGTAAGCCGGTATCAGTCAGACCCAAGGGAGAAACACTGGATAGCAGTAAAGAACATTCTCAAGTACCTGAGGAGGACTAAGGAGATGTTCTTGGTTTACGGCGGAAAAGACCTCAGGTTGGAGGCCTTTGCTGATTCCGGCTTCCAGAGTGATAAGGACGATTCCAAGTCCATGTCGGGTTATGTCTTTACCCTCAATGGAGGGGCGGTGTGCTGGAAGAGCTCCAAGCAGGACACCGTTGCTGACTCGACGATGGAAGCGGAGTATATAGCTGCTTGCGATGCCGTAAAAGAAGCAGTCTGGATGAAGAAGTTCCTAACAGAACTTCAGGTGGTTCCTACCATAGTTGATCCAATACCTCTGTATTGCGACAACAATGGAGCTATAGCTTTAGCGAAGGAACCAAGGTCCCATCAGAAGTCCAGACACATCTTGAGGCGGTATCACCTGATCAGGGAGATCATTGATCGTCAGGAGATCGAGGTTCGGAGAGTTGCTTCAGAAGAGAACATTGCTGATCCATTCACGAAGGCCCTTCCTCAGATTCAGTTCGAGAGGCTGCTCGAGATCATTGGTCTACGATATGCCAGTACATGGCCCTAGTGCAAGTGGGAGATTGTTAGTGTTTATGCCCTAGAAGGCCATTACTGTATCATACTAGCTTGTATATTACTTAATGGAAGTTTGGGATATTCACATGTATATAACAGTCTTGCTAAACATGGTAGTATTCTACTTGGTTTTTCTATCTTAATATGTGAGTGTACGTATTGATAGAGCTCTTAGGATCTTGCTTGTCTACCAGCGTTGTGATGGCAGTCACACTAGTGGGGGCTGGGTAGTCTACAAGCACATCCTTATTCAGGTCCCTGGTCGTTGGATTATCGAGACAGAGCATCGATACTCCGGAGTAGACTAGTGTGTACGCTTCTCATCCCAGTTGGGGAGATGGTCTGTCCCACAGCCGTCAGTACGTCATACTGGAGATAGTATACAGGTGCTCGTTAGGTTACGGGTACACCGGACAGGACTCACAGGGAACTGTTGGTTGGTTTGATACCAGTCGTCAGTGAACAGTTCCCAGGTGACATGAGTACAGCGTAGTCCGCAGACTTGACACTGCTACTTCGCCTCGAGTGTGTCCCACTGTTCTTAGATTGCTACCCTACCACGGCTCAAAGGAGTCGTGTAAACAGGTAGCAGTTGGGTGCAGTCCCGAGCACTTGGAGGCAGTGGCGGTTAGACAGGATTCGTCCCTCCCGGTATTGGGAGTAGATATCGTGCTGTGTCAGAGAGCCATTACGCAAAGTCCCTGGCCAGGGCAAGCGAGATTTGCTGGTAGGTTCCAGTAGTTTCTCAGGGTGTAATGGGCTTCCCTCCGACACGACTTATACTGCTATTAGGGGACTGACGCTTGCCGCCCCCCTAGGCCCGATATGCGATAGTCTTGGACGAACGGACCGGACTATATGGAGATTGTCACATCAGACTCAGTAGGAGTTCGGATGGGTTTTCTCATCGGCCTTCTTATCGACAACTACCAGGGGACCGTTACGTACAGCTAGTGCCGCTTGCGGTCTGTGGTTAAACCCACTGCCAGCGTAGTAGTCGAGTCTCTAGAGTCCCACACAGAGAGTTTCCTACTCCAGGCGAAAAGATATAGAGGTTGCATGGTTTTGCGACAAAGGGTTCGGACGCATACGTGCGTTTACGCGCGTACGACTTTCGGACAGTTTTTACCCGTCGGCTTTGGTTTAAGCCAGTTACTGGTATCCTGTTATTGGATTTTTACAGTCTAAAGTTTTTCCGTATTTTTGCGGATTGGAGGGGCGTTCTCGTAATTGTACGAGAAGCTTCTAGAAGATGTGACTAAGGAGGTTACTTTGGATAAGAAAGTGAGTCATGAGAGTGATTCATCATTATCATTATTGCACCATAAATGATAATGACACATGCTTAATGAATCACCTCTTTTCATTTATGAAGCATGCTTATTCATTTCTTTTTTTCATTATTCTTTAATAAGAATGCTTCATAATATATTATGATACACTCTCTCTCATCTCATTATCTTATCTCACATTCTCTCTCCTCAAGCTCTCATCTTCAAGAGACTAATCCTTAATCCTCATGTGTTGAGATCAAAGGTTTAGTTAGACTTAAACATCCATTAACTTCACTCTATATCATCCTTTCTTCTTTGATTAGCAATCAAAGTAGATTAGTTACCTCAAGTTAGAGGTGTAGCTTGGTGTTTTGCTCTCGGGTGGATCGTCTACTACCTAGAGAAGGTCGAGGAGAACAAAGGAGGACACAAAGACGAAGGACCGGTTTCATTAGGTATAATCCCTAAACACAATTGATAAGAAACTCTTTGTGTACGGTTATTTAAAGTTTAGCTTCGATTCAAGCGGTTAGTCGATGTTCGTTCTTTAAACATGATCGTTTTTGAAAATTCCGCCTCCCCACAAGTACTGGGGTGTACTACATCGACTTACAGAACTGTGGTTTGATCAAGAATGTATATGCCATTATTTAACGAGCCTGATCCAATAAACTTTTGATTTAGGAAGATGTTCATAACATTATCATGTACTATAAAATTATATCCTTCTTTACTCAATAAAGAAACTGATATAAGATTGCATATCAGGATCGGAATGTAATAGCATTCGTTCAGAATCAATGTATTACCATTTGGTAATACAAGGTGATATTCGCCAACTGCTTTGGCTACAATATTTGCCCCATTCCCTACTCTTACGGAATGATCACCTACTCCTAGTTATCTACCTTTCCTTAGCCCATGTAACATATTATATATGTGGGATCCCGATCCGGTATCCAATACCTAGGACGTAGAGTGAACCGAGAAACAGTTCTCAATAACTAACACACCCGAAGAAGATGCATTAACATGCTTATTCTTCGTTTGGGCAGCGTAGGAATCCGGATATGTCCCTATTCCCCGTTCAGTCTTTTAACATTTACAAGAAAGAACGGAACCAACGTTCCCCAGCACAGTATAACATGCGGGTTCAGTCAATACATCCATATTATTATCTTGATTAAGACGTTACATGGTCGCTACGTGGAGAGAGAGAGAGAAGAAAACACTTTAGCGTATGCTCTTGCAAAATCAGATTGGTTATTATTTTATCTAATCAGGATGGCTCCCACTGGTTTTATCAAATCTTCCTTCAAACCCTAAAAGGAAAAGACTAGCCGGGATTAATTACACCATACAATTTCGCCAATCTTTCATCCAGGCCAGTGCCGGTACTTTGAGGGAGGTTCCCCGTGCTTTCGTACGGACCTAATAAAAATAAACCACATTTTCCCAGAGGCATAACCCCGTTGACACCTTTCTAGACACCTACTTGATCGGCTAATTGTCCTGTGTAAAACTCTCCCAGGAGTAACTCTTTCTTGCAGTAGGTATCGGGATCCAACTATCATATTGAAGGTATGCAATATCATTGAAAATTTCAACACTTGAAATTCCCGATAATATTTTTCCCCTAGCGTCCTATTGTTGGAGATAGTGCCCTCATAGTCAATTATTGGATCGCAGGTACGTGATTGCAATGATTGCGGAGGACCTATCCCGGTAGCACAGTCTTACTCGAGATGATAGTATGCTATCTGGTTTGCCTTTATCAGTCGTGTACATGTTCAGGTGACTGATTGCATGTTACACTTGGTAGAGCCCTTAGGATCTTGCTTTACTACCAACAGTATGATGGCGATCATATACGTGAGAGTTGGGTAGTTTATATGCATATCCTTAATTGTAGTCCCTAGTCGTGGGAGTTTCGAGACAGGGCATCGATACTCCGGAGTAGACTAGTGTGTACAGTCGAGACCCCGACGAGGGGCGGTGGCCGGTCTCACAAGCCACTGGTGTCAGTTGGATCACCTAAGATGTATACAGGTGCTCATTGGGTTATGAGTACACCGGACAGGACTCGCCGGGAATCTGCTAGTTAGTACTATACCTATCGTCAGATAGCAGTTCCCTGGTGACATGTGTACAGGTTAGTTCATCGACCTGAGGTCGTCATTTGTCTCGTGTGAGTTCCCACCGTGCTTTGATTTCTACCCTACCACGGCTCAAAGGAGTCGTGCAAACAGGTAGTTTTTGGGTACAGTCCCGAGCCATATGGAGGCACGTGAGCGGATCGGTAGGGGATTCGTCTCTCCCGGTATTGGGGGCGAGGTCGTGCTGTGTCTAGGAGAGCCATTACACAAAGTCCATGGCCATGGCAGGAGATTTACTGGTAGGTACTCCAGTAGTATCTCAGGGTGTAATTGGGCTTCACTCCGACATGACTTATACTGCTATTGGGGGTCTGGCGTTACTAGCCCCCTAGGCAGATATGCGATACTCATTGACGAACGGACCGGACTGTATATACATTGTCACTGTTAGGCTCAGTAGGGTTTTCCGGATGAGTGCGCTCATCGGCATCCCTTGAGGTCAGTCCATGGGCAGCCGTTACGCATTGCTAGTGCCGCTGACGGTTTGTGGTTAAACCCACTGCCAGGGTACTGACGAGTCATTAGAGTCCCCCACAGACAGTTTCCCAAGTTCGGGCGAAACGTTGTAGAGGCCGTATGGTTTTATGGCAGGGTTCGGAAAATGCACGTGCGTTTACGCACGTGTTATTTTTCGGGCAGATAATACTGGTCGGCTTTGGTTTAAGCCGGATCCGAGTATTATATTGAGTAGGTATAATATCTTTGTCTCAGTTGCATTTGTATTCGGTCGTAATACAAATGCGGGTATATTTATACAGTTTCGGGGTTGTCCTGAAATTCGTTTCAGGATCACTTTTGGAAGTTGCCAGTTTCCAGTTTTCTATCAGCCGTCTTTTAATATTCGGTTAAAGACGGATTTATCTTTTCTTCAGATATGAGTGAGTCATCATTCTAGAAGCTTCTAGAAGTGATGATGAGGTATATGACTCATTAGTGCATTAATGGTTTCATTAATGGCTAGATGAGGTGTTTATATGAATCACCATTTGCTTTAATGTGTTTTGGATTGGTTAAGATATTTGTTCTTAATATCTTTTGCTTGTGGTCACCTCCCTCCTCCTACGGTCACCTCCCTCCATCATATAAAGAGGCCGGCCCCCTCTCTCTCTCTCACTTCACTTGAGTTTTCATTGTAGAAAAGATATGATAGTTTTGGGGTGTATGGAATTTATAGTTCATTTCATTCCATCACCCGATTTCCACAGCAACTTCATTTACCGATCGTCCACGGATTTGGACGAAGTGAGACAAAGTCATCTACTCATTCTCTACATCAATCTTGGTCGTCTCTTTTAGCAAACTTGACGATCGAGTTGCCTCGAGTCAGAGGCGGGAGCCCGTTTAAAGAACCGATCATGTGGTGCCACCTCGACAAGGATATCGGAGATTGAAGAGATCGGAGCAGCCGCAACGGAACGTGGGATGATGGTTGAAGAACGAAGGACTCGGATCGTTCGGTACAATCTTTCTACACTCTTTACAGTTTGTTAGTTTAGCAATAATGGCAGATCCGGGTTAAAGTATACGATAGCGCCAGTTTAAAAGTTTTTGTTCCGCATTTGGCGTCTGTAGACGGCCGGGGCGCTAGCGTAGACTTACAGTGGTATCAGAGCCTCACCATTTTGCTATGCTAACTTGTGCTAACGCGTTTAAAACTTCGATCGAACCGAAAAACAAAAATTGCAAAATTCCTACCTGACAGTTTCTGTTAATTTTAAACGGTCTCAAAAATTATTTCTGGATGTCTTAAAAATCTGTGCAGGCGTTTTTAAGAGCCACGACAAAATTTGGGGTCGTAACTCCTCCAAGCTGCCGCGGAAGGGCGGCCAAACCCATGGTTTGGCCGCGCTTCCGCGGCCACGTGGGGAGCACGTGCTCCCAAATTTGGTCAGTGGGTTATCTGTTGGGTTTTGTGATTTTTGGTATATTTAGTTTTGGCCCAGATTTTGTTACTGTTCACCAGTAAGCTGTGGGGCCCACTTTTTGATATTTGGTCTTTGGTCGATCGAAATTTAAACACGTTAGTTTACAGTGCTTACATTATATCTCCGACCGGGAATGTCATTTGATCGGTAAACTGCGTCTGATTGCTATAGTTCTTTTAGACGGGTTTGCGAACGTGACATTCGCATTGATGTTCTGTGTTGTGCTGTGATGTTGCGGATTTGTCGTGGTGGATAGCAGTGTGCAATGGTAGTACAGTTTGAGTTTATTTGTACATTTGATATTGCGGGGCGAGCGTCCAACTTGTGGACAGCCGTCACTGCCTGTTGTATAATATTCTTTTGGGGCACGACCAGGTTGCGGTCGATGTACCTATTGTACTATTTTTCATTACTGTACTAGGTTTTGCCCAGAGACGGAGTGCACGGATAGCCGGGTTCGGGAGGGCAACGGGTCCGCATCTCATGGCTTTGAGAGGCAAAAGGGTCCCACTCTAGAATTGGCAGACTATTCACCGCACTCGTAGGGGGTACAGGTTGACCCAAGGAGGGGTGCCCAAGATTACCGGATTCCGTGAAGTGCTGGGTGGTCCATTCACTATGCTGTAGGGGGCTGCCTCGCTTCAGGTTTTGGCGGGTAACTTGCCGCACCCGTAGGGGTCTAGGTTTCATTGCACAGGCTATCCACACGACAGGGGAACGTCGAGTTTCAGCTGCGGCTCTGTGAAACTCGGGGATCCCAGATTATCTGTATTGTTCTGTGATGCTTATTACTTTTCTGTAATGTTGCATACTATCACGCCTGGAGCGATTATTGTATATTGGTTTATATACTATTAGATGTTGTATATGTTTTACACCCGCGCTAGTCCAGCCCCCGCTCTGTCGTTAGTTAAGTAACCTAACGGGTGATGACGGGACCCAGTGACGAATGCGGATGGCATATACGTACATTTTATTTTCGTTCTTTTCTGGTGTGATTGAATGATGGGACTGCGTTGATTCTGATCAATGCAAAGTTAAAACAAACCTATTTGCAGTTGTTGGAACTAATTTAAAAAGTGTTATTGCAAAGACGTTTTCTTTTGTTATGCATAGCGATATTCAGTCGAATATCCTGCACCTCATTCGACGGGGCAAGGGCCGATATCCCTTCACCGGGACTGACCCCTTGGGCAGAAGTTTGCGTCAGCGTAATAACTTCACTATAGTCGATTACATGTTGCTTTGCATAGCGGTATTCAGTGGAATATCCTGCACCTCATTCCACGAGGAAAGAGCCGAGATCCCTTTACCGGGAGTGACCTCTTTAGCAAAAGGTTTTCGCCACTATATTTTAAAAAGCTATCAGGTTCCTTCAGCGATATCAAGTTCACTACGCTAAAGGTTTTTCGCCAAAAACCAGCCGTAGCCCTCCGTCATTTCATATGGATGGTCAGTAGTATTCAAGCTATGTTGGTCTAGCCCTTAGCTAGGACATAGTGATTGGTAGCTGCTGGGGTGTTCACATGTTGCATAGATAGATGAGTTGGTTTGGGACAGTCGTACAGCCTTGTTGGCCCTTAGTCAAGGGCGAGTACGGGTGGGTTCAAATTAACAAGATAATGATGGGAAGAACTTGACATGTGACTTATGGTGGGCTGGCCCTTAGTCACGATCATAAGAGCATGGGGCAAAAACTATATCAGGAGTTTCTAAAGAAACTGAAACTTGCCGAGTATGCGCATACCTTCTGGAGTATGAGTAACGTGGATGCATTTCATCACGTTATCATGCGATGAGAGTTGGATCCTGATTCCCACTGATGAGTTGGTTTACTCTTCGGGTGATCCCGATTGATTCTTCTTTAGGTTTGGAGGAGAATTTGACAGGACAGTGGGAGGTTTCCGGATTAGATAAAATGATGACCATTCTGATCTAGGTTAGAGTGCACGCAGAGTGTTTCTTTTCTCTCTCTCTCTTTGGCAGCGACCTTTGACCGACCCTAGACTATGACTCAGTGACCAGGTTGACCGAACCTTCTTAAAAATACTGGCTTTTGGATTGTATGAGTTGCATAAGTCATTGCCACTCCTTCTTTTACCCTTTGAATTTCTCAGAACACCCGTATTACTACGGATATCCACTTCCATTGGATAGATCCATCGTATGGTTATATACGATCTCGAAGGGACTTCTTCAGGGATGGATCCAGGTTCAGGAGAAATAGAATTGGTTTATTCAGTTGTCTTTTATTATCACCTTCTCTCAGGTTGCGAGAGCTCCTTGGTTTAGGAGAGTACACCTATTACGCCTATTGGATAGTCTTCTTCCAAACCATAGGCTGGTGCCGAAAGGTAGGGAATGAAGAAAACCAATTAGCCTAAGTAGGGTGTGCAGAAGGTAATATGTAAAGACAAAATAAAGGGATTAGAAAGAGGACAAAGTAAATTGCGACTGATATCATTCACGACCAAAACCGCGTACTTCATCGCCACTCCTATTTCACCTTTAAAAAGAATAAGGTATTATTCAGTTGTCTTTTATCGTCACCTTCTCTCGAGATGCGAGTACTCCTTGGTTTAGGAGGGTACACCTATTATGCTTACTGGATAGTCTTCTTCCAAACCATAGGCTGGTGCCGAACGGTAGGGAAGGAAGAAAACCAGTTAGCCTAACGATGGTGTACAGAAGGTAATGACTAAAGACAAATAAAGGGGATTTGGAGAGATGGCAATAAAATATACGGTTGAAGTCATGAATTGGATTATGGAAGAGGCATTGCTATGAATACCAGAATACCCCTACGAAACATTTTCATGTTTCAGTGCATTGTTAAAGAAAAACTGTTTTTCCCGATTAGACACTTACTCCAAGGGTATGTATTTACCAGGTTTCATTCTCATATCTGTATGGTTTTACAGATGATGAGTGGGAGTAAGATATTGGGAATTAGGTGATCATCCTCATTATATCGGAATTCGTTGTAATTGGTGATATTTGAGGAAATCACCAGGGTACAGTTTTCCACCTACAACGCACAGGTTTTGAGTTGTTCAACTCAGCGGACTTATACAGAGTATTGTATGTTGTCCAGTGTCCATCAGGACAAAGGGGTAGGTCCTCGTACTATGTTCTGTTTACTTATAACTTCTCTAGTATTTAGACAAGTGTTTCGTAGAAATACAAGGTCTAAGTTTTGAGAAGTTGTAGGTATAAGAATAAAGTGGAGAACCAGGTGTCACAAGTATCGGGATTCTTCAAAGAGATCGAAGATGTAGATTCTTGTGATCGGTATTCAGATGATAGTGATGGTTTTGAGAAACGTGTTTCTCTTTCAGGTTACTCATAATTGGATGGATTCCTAAGTTGAGTAATGCTAATTAGCCTCTTTCCATTAAGTTGATATGCACTGGAGACAGCTGCATGGATTGAATATGGTTCCAATTAAATTAGTGCCAAAGTTTCTATATTGGATATAGAATGAATCATACCTTAAAAGAAATTAAGGTACGGGGAGTTGTCCAGCTTATGATTAAAACCAGACACTGGATAACTCAGGGCACGTTTCTGTAATGGCTGTTTGTGGGTTGACCCTGGTTATGACGAGGGTTGATATTATACCATTTGGAAGATCAATAGTGATATTGTTCTTGACTCGCCACAGTTTTAGTAAAAATGGATCTTTTTCAGAAAACAGTAGTGGGAGTATGGTAGAACTGGAAGTGATTCCAGAACCGCGAACGATTACGGAAAATTTAATAGGACCTATACATTCAATCAGGTTTGACATTCCAATAGCCACTCCGCAGATATGGTAGGTAACCTCAGACACCCGAGAGGTACTTCGGTTGGCTCAAGGACGGTGACAGGGAGGTTCTTATCTACCAAGACTTGACACTACTGTTGTTCCAGGCTATGAGACCCGGTAGGAGGGTTGTCGTAGTCAGTGGGAGCAGCGGAAGCATAGTGGGCAAGATGCTTATATCTATTTATAGACTTGAGCAGTTATAGCGGAGATAGATCATCTAATTTTGATGTGACAGTCATGGGTTTGACTTCAATCAGAATAGGGGATGAATCAGTTAAGAAGGTAGTAGGGTGTGATGTCATGGTATCTGGATGACATACACAGTGTAGGAAGTAAAATTCCTATACTACGATCGGTTGTACTGTGGTCGTCACACAGTTGTTTCTCCAGACGGGATATGGATATAATATTTGACATTCTAGATCTATGGTTTTAGATCTGGATTTGGGTAGTTTCCCAATGTGAGTACTTTGACAGATATTCTAATGGTTTTTGGAATTGTTGACTCCTAGCATGGTGGTGTACCTGCAGGTGATGGAGTCACCCTCTCTAAAGGTGTCTTACAGACTAAAGAGGAGAGGGATGTGCATGATTGGCAGATCACTTGCTTAGGCAACTGAGTCAATCATGAAATGTCAAGTACCACACCAGATGTTGTTTTTGCACTAGATGCAATAAGTTTGTATTAATCCAATCCTGGAGAAACATAAGGAAGCAGTTTTAGAACATAAGTACATGTTCTACGGATTTGATGACGGCAGCCTTCTTCGGGAGACGATTATCATTCCAGGCTTCAAAGGTGACATGGATGACAGAGTGATTGTCAGAGTTATAGTTTTTCCCTCTGACGAAGAGGGACAGTATTATGGACAGGTGGTCCAAGAGGATACTGTGGGAAGCAAGGTGCCCGATACTGATTAGGTTCAGTGATCGATTCAGTCTAAGAAGTTTGGATATGGAGTTCATTTATGAACTAAGGTCCCATCAGATATCCAGATATATTCTAAGACAGGTATTACTCGATTCGGGAGATGGTTTTCTCCGCGAACTTGAGATTAAGAGAGATAGAGAAAGAAACTTCTAGGCGGATCCACTCACTGAGGCTATTTCTCGAACACAATAGTTTTACAAACGGGCTTTGTGAAACTGATTAGTACAGGAGTTGGGTGTTGGTTTCACACGGGCTGTGAGTACGCAACATCGCAATAATTAGCCTTGAGTGCAAGTGGGAGATTGTTGGAGATAGTGCCCTCATAGTCAATTATTGGATTGCAGGTACGTGATTGCAATGATTGCGGAGGACCTATCCCGGTAGCACAGTCTTACTCGAGATGATAGTATGCTATCTGGTTTGCCTTTATCAGTCGTGTACATGTTCAGGTGACTGATTGCATGTTACACTTGGTAGAGCCCTTAGGATCTTGCTTTACTACCAACAGTATGATGGCGATCATATACGTGAGAGTTGGGTAGTTTATATGCATATCCTTAATTGTAGTCCCTAGTCGTGGGAGTTTCGAGACAGGGCATCGATACTCCGGAGTAGACTAGTGTGTACAGTCGAGACCCCGACGAGGGGCGGTGGCCGGTCTCACAAGCCACTGGTGTCAGTTGGATCACCTAAGATGTATACAGGTGCTCATTGGGTTATGAGTACACTGGACAGGACTCGTCGGGAATCTGCTAGTTAGTACTATACCTATCGTCAGATAGCAGTTCCCTGGTGACATGTGTACAGGTTAGTTTATCGACCTGAGGTCATCATTTGTCTCGTGTGAGCTCCCAATGTGCTTTGATTTCTACCCTACCACGGCTCAAAGGAGTCGTGCAAACAGGTAGTTTTTGGGTACAGTCCCGAGCCATATGGAGGCACGTGAGCGGATCGGCAGGGGATTCGTCTCTCCCGGTATTGGGGGCGAGGTCGTGCTGTGTCTAGGAGAGCCATTACACAAAGTCCATGGCCATGGCAGGAGATTTACTGGTAGGTACTCCAGTAGTATCTCAGGGTGTAATTGGGCTTCACTCCGACACGACTTATACTGCTATTGGGGGTCTGGCGTTACTAGCCCCCTAGGCAGATATGCGATACTCATTGACGAACGGACCGGACTGTATATACATTGTCACTGTTAGGCTCAGTAGGGTTTTTCGGATGAGTGCGCTCATCGGCATCCCTTGAGGTCAGTCCATGGGCAGCCGTTACGCATTGCTAGTGCCGCTGACGGTTTGTGGTTAAACCCACTGCCAGGGTACTGACGAGTCATTAGAGTCCCCCACAGACAGTTTCCCAAGTTCGGGCGAAACGTTGTAGAGGCCATATGGTTTTATGGCAGGGTTCGGAAAATGCACGTGCGTTTACGCACGTGTTATTTTTCGGGCAGATAATACTGGTCGGCTTTGGTTTAAGCCGGATCCGAGTATTATATTGAGTAGGTATAATATCTTTGTCTCAGTTGCATTTGTATTCGGTCGTAATACAAATGCAGGTATATTTATACAGTTTCGGGGTTGTCCTGAAATTCGTTTCAGGATCACTTTTGGAAGTTGCCAGTTTCCAGTTTTCTATCAGCCGTCTTTTAATATTCGGTTAAAGACGGATTTATCTTTTCTTCAGATATGAGTGAGTCATCATTCTAGAAGCTTCTAGAAGTGATGATGAGGTATATGACTCATTAGTGCATTAATGGTTTCATTAATGGCTAGATGAGGTGTTTATATGAATCACCATTTGCTTTAATGTGTTTTGGATTGGTTAAGATATTTGTTCTTAATATCTTTTGGTTGTGGTCACCTCCCTCCTCCTACGGTCACCTTCCTCCATCATATAAAGAGGCCGGCCCCCTCTCTCTCTCTCACTTCACTTGAGTTTTCATTGTAGAAAAGATATGATAGTTTTGGGGTGTATGGAATTTATAGTTCATTTCATTCCATCACCCGATTTCCACAGCAACTTCATTTACCGATCGTCCACGGATTTGGACGAAGTGAGACAAAGTCATCTACTCATTCTCTACATCAATCTTGGTCGTCTCTTTTAGCAAACTTGACGATCGAGTTGCCTCGAGTCAGAGGCGGGAGCCCGTTTAAAGAACCGATCATGTGGTGCCACCTCGACGAGGATATCGGAGATCGACGAGATCGGAGCAGCCGCAACGGAGCGTGGGATGATGGTTGAAGAACGAAGGACTCGGATCGTTCGGTACAATCTTTCTACACTCTTTACAGTTTGTTAGTTTAGCAATAATGGCAGATCCGGGTTAAAGTATACGATAGCGCCAGTTTCAAAGTTTTTGTTCCGCATTTGGCGTCTGTAGACGGCCGGGGCGCTAGCGTAGACTTACACCTATGACCTTGACGTAGGCCAACAAACCATAGTCCGCTAGTCAAGTTCAACCCGTCATTTCTTGATTGAATTAAACCCACCCGCATGACCCTTGACGCAGGCCAACAAATTCGTATGACTACCTTAATCAAATCTCATCTTATGCTACAGATAAGCATTAGTTAGCTACCGCACACTACGCCTTGACATAGGCTAACAAACGTAGCACGAATACTAAGTAGGACTTATCTGAAATGACGAAGGGCCACGACTGGTTTTTCAGAAAACCTTTGCGTAATGAACTTGATATCGCTGTAGAATCGAGTGATTTTGAAAAGGAGTGCTTTTGAGGCTTTTACTAGTTTCGCTAAAGAGGTCACTCCCGGTGAAGGGATCTCGGCTCTTTCCTTATCGAATAAGGTGCAGGATATATCACATATATCACTATGCAAAGCAAATACTCCAAAAGCAATCAAAAGACAAACCGTGTGTTGTAGCATCTGCCAGTTTTTGCTAAAGAGGTCACTCCCGGTGAAGGGATCTCGGCTCTTTCCTTATCGAATAAGGTGCAGGATATATCACATATATCACTATGCAAAGCAAGAACTGTAGATACCTTTTTTAAATATTTGATTCCACAACATCTTTTAGGTTTCTTTCTTTCATTAATCATATTTATGAAGTCCCATCATTTATGCTTCCTAAGCATCATAGAAGAAACAAAAATACAACGTACGCTTATGCCATCCGCATTCTCCAAAGTGTCCCGTTATGCACCGTTAGGTTACTTAACTAACAGCATACCGGGACGAGACTAGCGCGGGTGCAAAACATAAGCAACGTCTACTATATATCTAATATATAATATATATCCATTCGTCTCAGAATCTACAGTGATCTCATCACAAAGCAGCAGAAGAAACATATGAAAAATTGGATATACTAGGAGGTCCGTGTTTTAATTTGAGCCTGTATTAAACATGGATTCCACGGTTGCGATGAATAGCCAAACCCACATCCCTAGACCCCTACGAGAGCGGGAAGCAACCCTACCAATTCTAGAGTTAGTGTTAGTTATATGTATGCCCTAGAGACCATTACTGTACATATGATGTATATTGTAGTGGATGCTTGGACATATATAGGGAGGACTTTCTTGCTCGACATGATAATATGCTATCTGGTTGCACTTTATCTTAACATGTACTCAGATTTTCTATGTTACATGTTGATAAAGCCCTAAGGATGACTACTTGACTACCAGGACTACATACTAGTGGGGATAGAGTAGTCGCTAAGTACATCCTTCAAATGTTCCTAGTCGAGGGTGTATCGAGATAGGGCATCGATATACCAGAGTAGACTAGCGTATAACTTCACGACCCATGTAGATGGGCGATGGATGATCCCATATCCATTGGTGTTTGACATCAGAGACAGTATACGGGTGCTCAGTGGAGACTGGGTACACTGGATGGACTAGCCGAGAACTCCCGGATGGTATTATACCTAACATCATATGGCAGTTCTCTGGTGACACTGGTACAGGTTAGTTTGTAGACCCGAGATCGTCATAGAGCCTTGTGTGATTCCAACTGAGCTTTGATTTCCACCTTACCACGTTCAAGAGAACGTGCAAAACGGTGGCTTTTTGGTGCAGTCCCGAGTCACATGGAGCCAATGAGCGATAGGAGGGCTTTCGTCTCTCCCGGTATAGGGAGTTGATGTTGCGCTGTGCTAGATTGGCTATAACAGGAAGTCCTTGGCCAAGGCTGCTTCAGAGATATACTGGTAAGTGTTATCAGTAGTTTCTCGACCCGTTATGATACTCATATCGACACGACTTATCGAGTTACTGGGGTCTGACGTTTACCACCCTTAGACGAGATATGCGACATATCAGACGAAGAGACCGGACTGTACGGTAGTGTTACTGATTGGATTCGCAGGAGAGTGAGCAGGCTTGCTTGTTGATCTTTTGATTGCTCATTACCCGGGTGGCCGTTACGTTTAGCAGACCGCTTGCGGCTTGTAGGTGTTTGATATGATTATCACCTACTGCCGGCGTATTGACGAGTCTTTAGAGTCCTACACAAGGGTTTCCTGGCTCACGCGAAACGGAGTAGGAGCATATATGTGATATGTGCGGGACCGAGATTAATACGATATGTGATACCGTATTTTATTCTCGCGAATTGTGACATTGATCGGTTATATACGATATGGCCGGGTTATCGGATCAAGTGTTGATTTGATAAGTTGTTACACATGATATTAGTCGGTTATATGTGATATAGCCGGATTATTAAATCAAGTGTTGATTTAATAATTTAATGTATAATTATATATTTGATATATTATATTACATTAACTAGTATTAGCTCACTTAAGATTTCTTTTCTCACTTGATATGCACATTGTATAAATGTGATATGTATATTTGTGTACATGTATTGTGTCATGCTTGATGATACATGCAAGATGGATGTATGAGACTTAAACCATTCTATGGTTAAGTTAGGTTTTTTTTATTTCTTAAGTTAATAACAAAAGAGATAAGACTTGGTCAATGTTTTCAAGCTTAGATGAAGCTTGTAGAAACATTGACAAATTCCACTCTTTTGTCTAGCTTAGGATATTTTGTTAACCCAACCCTTAATCTTAGCCCTTGGTTAATTCTCTACATGAGTTAGGCATGAGGGCTTAACTCACCCATGGTTGCAATAATTCATTTGGATGAATTAACTCATATGATGAGTTCTATCTTCTTGTTCTTCTTCCTCAAAAGCTTTCTAGCTTCAATGGAGGTATGAGAAAAAAAAATGTGAGAATATGAAATCTAAAGTGAGCCCACTTCCTACTTCATCATCCTCTACTGTTTTCCCTTTAGTATAGGGTGTTTGCTTCACTAATTCCATAGTTAGTGAAGAGTAGCTTGGGTTAGTGTCTCCTCGACGTAGATCATCTTCGGTCTCGAAGTCTTCAAAGCAAGCATGTTCGTTTCTTCATGGGAGCCTCTCTAGAGTCCGGAGTTCACGATCGCAGTGAAGGGACTACTACATGGTTCTATTGAAGTGAAGGACTGGTCTACAAAGGTTATATTCCTTGCTCACTTTACTTATGCAAAGTTGTTTGCATTACTTTCCGTCGATTTCTAGTATACGATTCTTAGTTTGGGTTAGCTAAAACGGCAAAAATTTGAATTTGGCATGGTCGATGCCTCCGGAAACCTTGTTGCCGTCTTAGGTAACCCTGCAGTGGTATCAGAGCCATGCTAGAAATTTATACGGATTTTGTTAGAATTACGAAACCGAAATACTCCGAAACTTGCATCGCCAAAACCTACTTGCTGTCGATTTTAAAATGTTGTCAAATTTTTTTTCAAAGGAGTATAGTGTTATATTGGATGTAGCATGAACACTGACAAAATTTGAGGCAATTTGGTGATTTTTTGGCCGAGCACAACCTACCCCATCTCGGCCAAAATCCGAGCTCCCCCTTGATTTTTTTCCTGTGTTCAAGTGACTGGGTTTTGGTGTTTCCGGTGTTGTTTGTTTTGGCTAATTTTGCATGTGATGTAATCTTACACTATAAACAATTCAGAGTATTTCGTATTCGTAGTTTTAACATTGTTTCGGGTTATTCGCATGTTATCTAGGCGAAGTTAAAAAGTTCGATCGAATGTCAAAAACCCATTTTTCCAAGTTAACGTATTCGGAAAAACATGCAAGTAAGTCTATGAACCCTCTAGAATAATGAAACCCTAACTCGACTTTTTTGAATCGTGGAACAGCGGTCAAAACCTAGGGTTTGCCGTAGTTCCGTGGCAACATGAGTGAGGCTTGGATTTTCCCTTCTACGGCTGGTGCATAGGTACAGTGCATATTCTGGGTAATACTAAAACTGTGCTCAAGTGTTGAGCTGTCGGGAAATTGTGGGACTTTGATGAATCGATCGAAAAGTTTAACGTTCGTCCGTGTATCATGTGATGGGATACAATATTTGGAATCCACAAGTAGTTATGAAATAGCTAATTTGAATGTTATAAATTTAGCAGTTTAGTCTCAGATGATCCGTTGCCACGGGATTTTGATGAGATCAAAAGTCCGTCGCAATCACGTAGTGTACGCGGATACTCGCCGGGTAAACTTAATAAATAGCCACGCCCCATAGCCCCGACCAAGTGACTGTAGGAGAACCCCGTCTCCAAAAGCATCCGTTCGGGTGCTCGCGGCAGCGGTGTTCCGCCTTAGTGCACTTCGTCAACGGTGTCGGGGGGTGCGGCCGTCTACTAAAGTTTCCCACGAGCATTCGATCAGGATATCAGAAATCTTGTTGAATTGCCCGACTAGATATTGAAAAGTGTTTTCGAGATCGAGACTAAAATACGGAGTTTATAATTGTTAAGCATGCGATGTCGAAGGAATTCATTTGGTTAGGCATGAAATCCAAAGTATGAGATATTTCGGGTTTATGATGTCTAAGGTGGTTGCGGATTCCAACTGTTGTAGTTTTTCACTTTATTTTCTGCGACCGTAAGTGTAATATGTGGTGTATCGCCGGTTTCGGTGCTATATGTCAATGACAATTGGGATACGCATATTTACTTACGTTGATGACATGTAATGTTATGTGTTGCTGGGATATGTTATATTGGATTGTCGTGATTGAATAGTCGGGTTTTTTTTTGTGTGAGATGAGACTTTTTATTTTCATTCATGTAAAATTCATTGTATGTAATATTCTTTTATTGAGGCACTTCCGGGTTGAGGATGATGTCATCATTGTATATTATTTACTTTTCCGCATTAGGATATACCCAAGGCGGGGAGCACAAGTAACCGGGTTCAAGGGTCCAGTGGGAGACCATCTCAAGGAGTTGAGAACGGGTCTCCTAACTCTAGAATTGGTAGGATTGCTTGCCGCTCTCGTAGGGGTCTAGGGGTGTGAGATTGGCTATTCATCAAGACCGTGGAATCCGTGTTTTATACAGGCTTAATTTAAAACACGGAAATCATAGTATATCCAATATTTCATATATTGTTTTCTGCTACGATATCTGTGATGTGATCATTTGATATATTGATGAGATGAAAACAAGATATAGTATATGTGATATATTATATAGACGTTGCTTATGTTTTACACCCGCCCTAGCACTGCCCCGCTCTGCCGTTAGTTACCTAACCTAACGGTGCACGAGGGGACATCGAGGCGAATGTGGATGGCATTAGCGTACGTTGTATTTATCTGTGATGTTTAAGTAACTTAGAATGATGGGACTTCATTAATGAGATTAATGAAATAAAAGAAACCTAAAGATGTTGTAGAAAGTTGTCTCGAAAAACTGGTAGCTCTAGTTCTGGCTTTGCATAGCGGTATTCCTTGCAGAATATCCAGCACCTTATTCGATAAGGAAAGAGCCGAGATCCCTTCACCGGGAGTGACCTCTTTAGCGAAACTAGCAGATGCTACAAATTCGGTTTGTCTTTTGATTGCTTCTATAGTTTTTGCTTTCCATAGTGGTATTTGTGAAATATCCTGCACCTTATTCGATAAGGAATGAGCCGACGATCCCTTCACCAGGAGTGACCTCTTTAGCAAAACTAGTAAAAGCCTCAAAAGCACTCCTTTTCAAAATCACTCGATTCTACGACGATATCAAGTACATTATGCAAAAAGTTTTCTTAAAAACCTGTCGTAGCCCTCCGTCATTTCAGATAAGTACTAGTTAGTATTCGTGCTACGTTTGTTGACCATGTTAAGGCGTAGTGTGCGGTAGCTGATTAGTGCTTATTTGCATAAGCATATGATGCGATTGGATTAGGGTAGTCGTGCGACTTTGTTGACCATGTTATGGGTCATGCGGATGGGTTTAATTCAACCAGGATATGACGGGTTGAACTTGGCTAGCGCTTATGATTTGTTGACCATGTTAAGGTCATAAGTCGCTAGGAGCAAAATATTATCGGGAATTTCAAGTATTGAAATTTGCAATGAGATTGCATACCTTCTATGAGATAATTGGATCCCGATACCCACTGCGAGTAAGAGTTACTCCTGGAAGGGTTTTACACATTACAATTAGCCGATCAAGTAGGTGTCTAGAAAGGTGTCAACGGGGTTACGCCCCTGGGAAAACGAGGTTTATTTTAATTAGGTCCGTGCGAAAGCACGGGGAACCTCCCTCAAAGTACCGGAACTGTCCTGGCTGAAAAATTGGCGAACTTATAGGGTGTAATTAATCCCGGCTAGTCTTTCCTTTTAGGGTTTGAAGGAAGATTTGACTATAACAGTGGGAGCCATCCTGATTAGATATATTAATAACCAATCTAATCTTGCAAGAGCATACGCTGAGTGTTTTCTTCTCTCTCTCTACAGGTAGCGACCATGTCACGCCTTAATCAAGATAATAATACGGATGTATTGACCGAACCCGCTTGTTATATTGAGCTAAGGAACGTTGGTCTCGCGCCAAGTTATAATTGTTATAAGACCGAGCAGGAAATAGTGGATTACCAGGATTCCCGTGCCGACCAAACGAAGAAAGTGCATGCTGATGCATCATCTTCGGGTGTGTTCATTACAGAGAACTGTTTCTCAGTATCCTTTACGTCCTGGGTATGAGATACCGGATGAGGAGCCCACATATGTAATCTGTTACATAGGCTACAGATAGGTAAAGAACTGAGAATGGGTGATAAGTTTCAAGAGTTGGAAACGGTGCAATTATTACAGCCAAGTATGTTGGCAGTTATCACCCTGTATTACCAAATACATTGATTGTGAAAGAATGTTATTAGATACGAAACCTGATATACAACATCATATCAGTCTCATTATTTAGTAAAGAAGGATATAATTTTGTATTGTTGGATAATGTTTTGAACATTTCCTATATCAAGAGTTGATCGGTTCAGGCACGTTATCTAAAAGCATATACATTCTAAATCAAACCACAGTTCTTAACGTACAGAACACACACAAGTGGAAGAGTTCAGAAATGAACAAATCCTTCTTGAGGCATTGTAGACTAGGTCATATCAATGCGACCCGACTAGCTAGGTTACATTTAGATGCATATTTAAATCTGTTTGAATTTACATCTTGTGAAACTTGCTAGTCATGTCACAAAGATAAGATGACCATAGCTCCGTTTATTGGAAACAGAGAAAGAGTTGGTGAACTCTTAGGATTGATAAATGATGGTGTATGTAGGTCCCTTGTCTACACATACCAGGACCGGTTCTTTGTACTTCATTACATTCACTGATGATTTCTCAAGATTCGCACATGTGTTCCTGTGAAACACAAGTCTGAGGCTTTTGAGAAATTCAAAGAATATAAGTTAGAAGTAGAGAACCAAAACGGGTATAAGTATTATGTCCTTTCATGTGATCAAGGAAGAGAATACTTGAGCACGGAATTCCTGGACTATTCTAAAGGAGAATGAGATTCTCTCTCAGCATTACTCCTCCGAATACACCACAGTTCGTTGGTGTATCAGGGAGGAGCACTCGCACCCTATGTGATATGGTGTGCTCTATGATGAGTACTACTGAGTTGCCTATTTCCTTTTGGGGGTTATGCACTTGTGAAGCTGCATACCTATTGAATAGGGTTCCAATCAAATCAGGTACCTACCACTCCATATGTGATATGTTATGGGAAGAGCCCATCTCTTAAGGATGTTAAGATTTGGGGTTGTTCGGCCTATGTCTAAAAGCAAAATCCGGACAAGCTCGAGGCAAGTTCAGTTCTGTGGATGTTTGTTGGATATCCCAAGCATTCGCAAGGGAATATCTTCTACCACACTGAGGAACAAAAAGTGTTTTATTTCTCAGCATGCCACCTTTTAGAAAGGGAATTTCTTTTGAAGAAATTAGTGGTCATGAGGTAGAACTGGAAGAAGTTCCAGCTATACAAACTGCAGCTGATGATTTGGTAAACCCGGAGGATTCAATAGTTTCCAACGAACCTCAGCCTCTCCGCCGATCTGGTAGGGCTCCTCATCCACCTGAGAGATACATCGATTTTCTCTATAACAGTGGGAGCGAGGATTGCATCATGAGATGATGACCCAACTAGTTTCGAGCAGGCCATCAGGAGTGATGACTCTATAAAAATGGCTGGATGCTAAGCGATCTGAGATGGAATCCATATACACTAACAAAGTATGGACTTTGGTTGCTATATCTGAAGGGTTAAATCCCCATCAGGAGCAAGTATATCTTGAGAAGATTACTTGGTGTACGTGGAAAAGTTGAGACTTTCAAAGCTAAGACTTGTTGCAAAAGGTTCTCTTCATCGACCAGATGTGGATAATGATGAAACCTTTTCTAGTCCCAATGCTTAAGTCCATCCAGATCCTACTTGCCATTGCTACATATCATGACTACGATATCTGGCGGTTGGGTGTCATGACAGCTTTTCTAAATAGTGATTTAGAAGGGAGTGTCTATAAGTACACAGTCAGAGGGCTTCGTAGACAGTGTGAGCAGCGGAAAAGTGTGCAAGTTGCTTTATGGGTTAAAGCAGGTATCGGCGAGTTGGAACATCTTTTTTGATGTGATAGTCAAAGCGTTAGACTTCATGAAAATGGTAGATGAACCTTGTATATATAAAAAGGTAGTAGGGAGTATGGTGGTGATCCTCGTATTGTACGTGGATGACATACCCTTGATATGAAAGGTGTTTCCTATGCTACGCTCGGTCAATATCCTCTTATCACATGGATTCTCCATATAGGATCAAGGTGATACCTCCTAAATCCTGGGTTTTGGATCTATGAAATAGATCTAAATGGATGTTAGGATTCTCACTAGATGTAGTGAGATGGTATCAATCGATCCAGGGGAGAATCACTGGATAGCTTCCAGGGTGGTAAGGTCGACTGAATGTCAGTCACAGGCATTGTCTTTACCCTCAGTGGAGGGACGGTATGTTGGAAGAGTTCCAAGCTAGATACCGTGGCATACTAGACGATAAAGCCTGGATACATTGTTACCAAGGATGCTACCATAGAGGTAGTCTGGATATATATATAAGTTCATGAGATGAACTTTGTTCCTACCATTGTGTGACAATGGAGTTGTGGCTTTGGCCTAGGAACCCCGTCCCATCACTGATCAAGATATATTCTTAGACAGTATCACCTGATCATGGAGATGGTTAGTCTCTAGGGAGATCGAGGTTAGGAGAGTAGACACAGAGGAGAACATGGTGGATCCACTCACAATGGCCTATTCCTAGGAGAGACTTTTATGGGATGGTTAAGTATGAGATACTTCAACCACTGCTGATTGTTGGGTATGAGATACTACAACAGATGGCCCTAGTGCAAGTGGGAGATTGTTAGTTATATGTATGCCCTAAAGGCCATTACTGTACATACGATGTATATTATTGTGGATGTTTGGACATATATAGGGAGGACTTTCTTGCTCGACATGATAGTATGCTATCTGGTTGCACTTTATCTTAACATGTACTCTGATTGTCTCTATATTACATGTTGATAAAGCCCTTAGGATGAGTACTTGACTACCAGGACTATGATGCAGATCATACAAGTGGGGACAGAGTAGTCACTAAGTACATCCTTCAAATGTTCCTAGTCGAGGGTGTATCGAGACAGGGCATCGATATACCAGAGTAGACTAGCGTATAGCTTCTCGACCCATGTAGATGGGCGATGGATGATCCCATATCTATTGGTGTTTGACATCTGAGACAGTATACGGGTGCTCAGTGGAGACTGGGTACACTGGACGGACTCACCGAGAACTCCCAGATGGTATTATACCTAACGTCAGATGGCAGTTCTCTGGTGACACTGGTACAGGTTAGTCTGTAGACCCGAGATCTTCATAGAGTCTTGTGTGATTCCCACTGTGCTTTGATTTCCACCTTACCACATTCAAGAGAACGTGCAAAACGGTGGCTTTTGGGTATAGCCTCGAGTCACATGGAGTCAATGAGCGATATGAGGGGTTTCGTCTCTCCCGGTATAGGGAGTTGATGTTGCGCTGTGCTCGATTGGCTATAACAGGAAGTCCTTAGCCAAAGCTGCATCAAAGATATGCTGGTAAGTGTTATCAATAGTTTCTCGACCCTTTATAAGCCTCATATAGACATGACTTATCGAGTTACTGCGGTCTGACGTTTACCACCCCTAGACGAGATATGCGACATATCAGACGAAGAGACCGGGCTGTACGGTAGTGTTACTGATTGGATTCGTAGGGAAGTGAGCAGGCTTTCTTATTGATCTTTTGATCGCACATTACCCGGGTGGCCGTTACGTTTAGCAGACCGCATGCGGCTTATGGGTGTTTGATATGATCATCACCTACTGCCGGTGTATTGACGAGTCTTTAGAGTCCTACACAGGGGTTTCCTGAATCAAGCGAAACGGAGTAGGAGCATATATGTGATATGTACGGGACCGAGATTAATACGATATGTGATACCGTATTCTATTCTCGCAAATTGTGACATTGGTCGGTTATATGCGATATAGCCGGGTTATTGGATCAAGTGTTGATTCGATAAGTTGTTACACATGATAATAGTCGGTTATATGTGATATAGCCGGATTATTAAATCAAGAGTTGATTTAATAATTTAATGTATAATTATATATTTGATATATTACATTACATTAACTAGTAATAGCTCACTTAAGATTTCTTTTCTTACTTGATGTGCATATTGTATATATGTGATATGTATATTTGTGTACATGTATTGTGTCATGCTTGACGATACATGCAAGATGGGTGTATGAGACATAAACCATGCTAGGGTTAAGTTAGGTTTTTTTTATTTCTTAAGTTAATAACAAAAGAGATAAGACTTGGTCAATGTTGTCAAGCTTGGATGAATCTTGTAGAAACATTGACAAAGTCCACTCTTTTGTCTAGCTTAGTATATTTTGTTAACTCAACCTTTAACCTTAGCCCTTGGTTAATTCTCTACATGATTTAGGCATGAGGGCTTAACTCACCCATGGTTGCAATAATTCATTTGGATGAATTAACTCATATGATGAGTTCTATCTTCTTGTTCTTTTTCCTCAAAAGCTTTCTAGCTTCAATGGAAGTATGAGAAAAAATGTGAGAATATGAAATCTAAAGTGAGCCCACTTCCTACTTCATCATCCTTTACTACTTTCCATTTAGTATAGGGTGTTTGCTTCACTAATTCCATAGTTAGTGAAGAGATAGCTTGGGTTAGTGTCTCCTCGACGTAGATCATCTTCAGCCTCGAAGTCTTCGAAGCAAGCATGTTCGTTTCTTCGTGGGAGCCTTTCTAGGGTCCGGAGTTCACGATCGCAGCGAAGGGACTGCTACACGGAGCTATTGAAGTGAAGGACCGGTCTACAAAGGTTGTATTCCTTGCTCACTTTACTTATGCAAAGTTGTTTGCATTACTTTCCGTCGATTTCTAGTATACTATTCTTAGTTAGGGTTAGCTAAAACGGCAAAAATTTGAATTTGGCATGGTCGATGTCTCCCGAAACCTTGCTGCCGTCTTAGTTAACCCTGCAGTTAGGAGACCCGGACTCGACTCCTCGAGCTGGTCTCCCACTGGACTCTAGAACCTGGTTACTTGTGCTCCCCTCTTTGGGTCTATCCTAATGCGGAAAAGTAAATAATATACAACAATGGTGACATCATCCTCAACCTGGAAGTCCCCCAATAAAAGAATATTACATACAATGAATTTTACATGAATGAAAATAAAAACTCCCATCTCACATAAAACCCCCGGCTATTCAAAACACGATGATCCAATATAACATATACAGCAACACATAACATCACATGTCATTAACGTAAGTAAATATGCGTATCCCAATTGTCGTTGACATATAGCAACGAAACCAGGGATACACCACATATTACACTTACGGTTGCTGAAAAAACTAGACGATGTTAAACATTCCGATCGAATCAACAAACACCACAATTACTCCAAAAGCTCAACACTTGTGCATAGTTTAAAATTATTCAGCATATGCCATAGTACCAATGGACCAGCCGTAGAAGGGTCAACCAACGCCTTACATGTGGCACCGCTAAAACACCACAAACTCGAGGGTTTAGTGGCTGTTCTGACGGTCACATAATCGAGTTAAGGTTTTGTTCTTCTAGAGGGTCCATCGCATAACTTGCATGATGTTTGATGCTTTTTAACTATGGAAAAAATCCAACACTTGGAAAATTTTCCGGCAAGGGTTAAAGCGGGTATTTGATATCCGATCGAACTTTTTAACACCGTCTAAACTAACCCGAAAACAGTTAGAATTACGACTACGAAACACTCCGAGTTTCCTTTGTAGTAAATCAACATCACATGAAAATTTAGCAAAAATAAACAACACCTGAAACACCAAAACCCATGCAATGGAACACTGGAAAAATTTGGAGTGAGGGGGCTTGGATTTGGCCGTTTTGGGGGGGGGGGTCTCACAGGCCAAAAAATGTCCAAATGGCTCCAAATTTCACCAGTGTTCATGTTATCACACATATATGATTCTGCACTTGTTTGAAATTTTTTTTACTCCATTTAAAAATCGACAGAAACCCGTATTTGGTGTTTCAAGTTTCGGAGTTCGTTTCGGTTTCGTAATCTAACACAATCGGTCTAATTCCATAGCTAGGCTCTGCTACCACTGTAGGGTTCCTATGAACGACAGCAAGGTTTCGGGAGGCATCGTCCATGCCATTTTTAAAAATTTGCCGTTTTAAAGAACCCTAAACTAGAATCGATAACTAGAGAATGATACGAAACAAAAAGTAAACTACTTTACTTCTAAGTGAACTAGAAATACAACCTTTGTAGATTGGTACTTCACTTCATAAGCTCCTTGTAGTAGTCTCTTCACTATGATGAAATGATCTTGCGGGCTCTTGAAAGGCTCCATGAGAAGAAAGCAACGATCTTGCTTGAAGTCTTCGAGGCCGAAAATGATCTACGTCGAGGAGACACTAACTCAAGCTACTACGTCACTAATTGGAGATTAGTGAAGCTAACACCCTATACTAAAGTGCTAATCTAGTAGAGGATGATGAAGTAGGAAGTGGGCTCACTTTAGTTTTATTTTTCTCACGATATTTTCTCTCTTTAGAAAACCCTAGCAACCTTTTGCTCAAGGAAGAAGAAGATGTGCTCAAGAGATGAGGACGAACTAATGAAGTAAGAGAATCAACCATGGGTTAGTTTGTATCATACAACTAACTCATGTAGAGACATTGCAGGGTTACTATGCACTCTCACAAGGTTCTATAAGGCATCAACCATGCCCGATTTAAAAATTAGACGTGCCGAACAACCCTAACCAAGATCATTAAACTAGAGATTAGGTGAAACAAAGCAAGTAAACAACTTTACTTCTAAGTGAAAAGGATTACAACCTTTGTACTCCGGTCCTTCACTTCAAAAGCTCCATGTTGAGGTCCCTTCGCTGCGATCATCGAGAATCCGGACTCTAGAGAGGCTCCACGAAGAGAAAGATGCAAGCTTGCTTCCGATCTTCGATAACAAAGATGATCTACCTTGAAGTTTCTTTAACACAAGCTCTCACTTACTAATGAAGTGAACACCCTAATCTAATGGGCTAGATTAGATGAGGATGATGAAGTAGGAATTTAGCTCTCATTTATTTTCTTAATCTCACTCATTATCATCACTTCATAAAAAGCTAGAAATCTTTTTATCCAAGGAAGAAGAAGAAAGAAGATGCTTCATCCTTTTGTGATGAATAATGAAAGTGTGTTATAATTACAAATGCAACCATGGTTAAGTCAAGAAAGACTTAACCATTGTATAGATATAACTAGGGTTAAAGGGTATGGGTTGGGTTAGGAAATATCTTGCAAACTATCTAAACAAAATATCTTTGCAAGAAACAAAATAAAAGCTTCTAGAAGTTTCTAGAAAAGATTAACCAAAATCAAACCCTAACCATATTTAATCTCTACTAATCATGTTGCATTAGTAATCATAACTTGTTACAATATTATATATCACATATACAATATTTATTGTAACAAAATAAAATAATTCAATTAACATATATCGCATATATATCAATGTATTACCCGAGTGAGAAAAAGAATCTTTTAGTGAGCTTATATTAGTTAATGTAATTTAATATATCAAATATATATAATTATACATTAAATTATCGAATCAACACTTGATCCGATAATCCGGCTATTTCACAAATAACCGACTAATATAACCTGTATCAGTTCATCGAATCAACACTTGATCCGATGACCCGGCTATATCACGTATACCCGGCCGATATCTCATATCGCGAGAATATAATACGGAATCACATACACGTATTATTCTCGGTCCCACACATATCATATATGTGCTCCTACTCTTTTTTTCCTGAGCCAGGAAACCTCTGTGTAGGACTCTAAAGAATCGTCAATACGCCGGCAGTAGATGATGATCATATCAAACACCCACAAGCTGCAAGCGGTCAACTAAACGTAACAGCCACCCAGGTATTGAGCAATCAAAAGATCAACAAGCAAACCTGTACATTCTCCTGCGAATCCAATCAGTAACACTCCCGTACAGTCCGGTCTCTTCGTCTGATATGTCGCATATCTCGCCTAGGGGTGGTAAACGTCAGACCCCAGCAGCTTGATAAGTCGTGTCGATATGAGGTCCATAACAGTTCGAGAAACTACTGATAACACTTACCAGTAAATCTCAGCAACCCTGGCCATGGATTTCTAGTTATAGCCAATCGAACACAGCGCAACATCAACTCCCTATACCGGGAGAGACGAAACCCCTCCTACCGCTCATTGCCTCCATGTGATTCGGGACTGTACCCAAAAGTCACCTTTTTGCATGCCCTCTTGGACGTGGTATGATGGAAATCAAAGCACAGTGGGAATCACACAAGACTCTATGACGATCTCGGGTCTATAGACTAACCTGTACCGGTGACACCAGAGAACTGCCATCTGACGTGAGGTATAATAGCATCTGGGAGTTCTCTGCGAGTCCGTCCAGTGTACCCAGTCTCCACTGAGCACCCGTATACCTTCTCTGATGTCAAACACCAATGGATATGGGATCATCCATCGCCCATCATATGGGTCAAGAAGCGCATACGCTAGTCTACTCTGGAGTATCGATGCCCTGTCTCGGCACTCCCATGACTAGGAACATTTGAAGGATGTACTTGGCGAATACACTGTCCCCACTAGTATGATCTGTATCATAGTCCTGGTAGTCAAGTACTCATCCTAAGGGCTTTATCAACGTGTAACAAAGAGACGATCAGAGTACATGTTAAGACAAAGAGTAACCAGATAGCGTACTATCATGTCGAGCAAGAAAGTCCTCCCAATATATGTCCAAGCATCCACTACAATATACATCAGTCGGAGCGGACTTTTCAGACACTGGAGGATATGCTCCGTGCAAGTGTACTTGATTTTGGTGGCAGTTGGGATCGTCACTTGCCATTGATTGAGTTCTCCTACAACAACAGCTTCCAGGAGACTATTCAGATGGCACCTTTTGAGGCTTTATATGGTAGGAAGTGTCGTTCGCCAGTCTGTTGGACCGAGCTTAGTGAGAGTCTGGTTTTGGGACCCCAGCTAGTTCAGGAGACTACTGAGAAGATCCAGTTGATTGAGGACAGGATGAGAGCAGCCCAGTGCAGGCAGCAGTCTTATGCCGACCGTCGTCGTCGCAGACTTGAGTTCGCAGTGGAGGATCATGTATTCCTGAAGATTTCTCTGATGAAGGGCGTTATGCGATTTGGGAAGAGGGGGAAACTCAATCCCAGATTTGTTGGTCCCTTCGAGATCCTTGAGCGAGTGGGTTCTGTTGCTTATCGTTTGGCGCTCCCGCCCAGTTTTCCGGATGTTCACCCCGTTTTCCATGGGTCGATGCTACGTAGATACCTTAATGATCCTTCTCACATGATTCAGCATGAGACCGTTCAGCTTGAGCGCGATCTTTCGTTCACCGAGCAGCTGGTAGTTATTTTGGATCGGCAGGTGAAGAAACTTCGGTCAAAGGTCTTGCCTTCTGTGAAGGTTCTATGGCGTAGCCTTTCTAGTGAGGAGATCACTTGGGAGGCCAAGAGTGAGATGTGGAAGAAATTCCCTCATCTCTTTGAAGGTACGCTTAGTAGTTAATTTTAATTCGGGGACTGAATTTCTATAAGGGGGGAGATTGTAACGTTTTAGAAATCGTTATGAGAATTTTTCCGTTTTAGGGTTAAATTGTCGGTATTTTCCGTTTTAACCCGACTGTGTTCAAACGACCATATAGAGTTGTCAGCACCTAGTTTAGCTAAAATAAAGCTAGTGCGCAAGCTTTGGGGGTATATAGGACGTTTTGGTTCAATTAGAAATTTTCCCCAATTTTAATATTATTTTAATGCGGTATTCACATTTTGGGAAATTTCTTTTAAGTGAACTTTTCATCAATTAGGTTTGATTTAATTCAACCCTTCCCACAATATCTAGATCCTTGTGTTGACTTGGTTTAAAAGTAAAAGAAAAGAAAAGAATGAAAGAATAAGAGGTGGCATGTGCATGCATGTTCATTTAATGGCATTTATGTGCATTTATGATGAATTAAGCTGGGAAACTCCACACAACTCTCCCTCCTACTCACTTGGCCGAGATCCTTCTTCCCTCTACTGCTCTTGATCATTTCCCTTCCATTTTTCATCAATCCAAGCCAATAAATCTCCAACATTCCCTAATAAATCACAAAAAATACCTCAAGTCTTGATTCTTGCTCTGTGATCACTTGGAACAAGGAAAGCTTGGATCTTGTGAGCTAAAGTTGATAGGTATAATCCCAACGTTGATAAATAGGAGTTTTTATGTTGTATAGCTCGTTGAATATGGTTTAGAACACTTTAAATATCGTTTAGTGCAATATCGTGTTTTTAGTGTCGTTTTAGAGCCTCTCTATCTGCTGTAATCTGGAAATTTTAGTGAGTGACCAAACAAAATTGTAGTGATGTACTAGTGACCCTGGAGAACCACCCCACCGTCCTGGGCCGGCGACCCCTTTGGCGAATTCCGGCTACGCCGGCTTTGTAGGGAGGTGCTGGGGTTTGGCTTTTGTGGGTAGTTGTCTGCTGTTGGTTAGGGGTGTTTGGTACTGTTTACTTTTTTAGTAATTACAGTATGAAAAATCTGGAATCGTTTACCTATAATCTAGTGTTTTGAATCCGCGTGTTACGTAATCCGACACGAATCGTGATCTGATGCAGCTGCTGTACTCAGTTTGGTTTAGTTGTGACGCAACGCACGTTAGCCACTAGACGGAGACTTGTGAGTTAGTTTAGTGTTGGTGCGTCGTTTAAACTGTAGTTTTATGTTATTTTAGTCGATTCTGAGATGTTTGCACTATTTGTGTATTTGTGAATTTATAGCGTCACAAGCGGGGACTTCGAACGCTGCGAACAATGGGAAGCAGGTGGTCGGATTTTCATAGCTGGGGACCATTGATGAGTGGATTTAACATCTACGGGGAAATCGCCCGTATGACGTTATGCGTCGGGGCTGATACGATAGGATAGCTGCATATTATTGCATATTGGTTAATTTCATATGAATGTCATTGCATAGTAGTATCTGTTGTACCTTTAGATATAACACATTACTGACGGTTCATGTTGCACGAGCACTAAATTGTATGCTACACCCACATCGTCAGTAATTGCCATGACACGCACAAACCACCTACATACGTGATATGGTAGTGGATAGGGAGAGTGGAGGTAGTAACTCTTATTCCTTTGTGCATAGGATATATTGTTGACACCTACATACGTGTTATTATGTTTGACATGGATAGTTAAGATAGTAACTCTTAATCCATTTCGCGTATACCTTACTATAGCTACTTGTACATCTTGCATACATATTGACATGTACACCCGCATAGTCTATTACAGCTACATGTATATCTTGCACACATATTGACATGTACACCCACATAGTCTATTACAGCTACATGTATATCATGCACACATATTGACATGTACACCCGCATATTTTCGCTATAGTTGTATGTACCCCAAGTGGTATTGTTTTGATAGGTGATATTGAGTTGTTGATCATTGCGCTTATGAAATGCATCATACATACTTGCTTACATGTAGATACTTAAACCATGCTACACTTACATGTACACCACATATGATGTTGCACTTGTTTTTCGGAGGATTTTGGGAACCACAAGATATATTTTAAAGATGGATTCATTTAAAAGAGAGGATTTCCCTTGATATGCTTATATTGTTGTTTTATGTTGCATATATCAGTTTTTCATGGATTTACGCATTGAGATATGGATTTCATATGATTTATAGATTTGAGAACCATGGGGGTATTTCAAGAAAACTATGTATTGTTTGAAAACCCGGTTTCTCTTGATATGATATTTCAGTGTGTCCACCATGTGATTTCTCGGTTCTGAGATTTGGCTTGTGATATCCGATTCGAGGAGCGGGATACACCGTCTGCGGGTACATGGTGGACCCGGTATGGTACCCTGGGGCAAGTGGTGATTTCGTGGTATAAACGATAAGCCTGGCGGTGGGACCACTACCTACCGGTGATAGTATTTGAACTCGGCGGTTATCGTGGGGATACCGACCGGAGTGAGGTATGACATATCGTCAGGGCCAGTATTGGTGACGGCGCCTGGGTTATGGGGATTTATGTGTCGATGCTAGACACGGATTTTCATGATGTTTCGGGTGTCGATGTTAGACACTCAGGTTCCATAGGACTTACAGGATGTGAGGGCCGATCTGAGGATGCGGTGCCTGAGGATTTGGGATTTGATGTGTTAGTGAGGGACACTGGTGTTTTTCCATGCTGATGATTTTGCATGAGATTTTATATTATATGATCCCACACTAAGGATTTTGTTGTTATGCATTGCTTCATGTAGTTGTAGTATCCTGATGATGTACCTTTACATGATTGTTGCATATTCACTTATCATACTTATGCTATCGGGTTACGTGTGATAGATAAATCGCTATTTGTGCATACTTGCGATTACAGTATGATGTTATTTACTATTCACGAGTTAGCAACTCACCCCCATTGTGCCACAGGGTTTTGCAGGACTTTCCCTCTGAGTAGTCGCGGCAGGGCATCTTATCATCTCTACTTTTGCGGATACCGCTACGTTTGGCTGTGAGGCCGTTGCTTTTAGGTGGGTTGCGGTTATCTGTCTGTATATTGTATATCTTTTGTTGGATCTAGTATTCTCCATCTACCACTCTTTGTATATGACTTAGAGACGACTTGTGAGGATTCGGTGTTGTATTATTTTGGTGACTTGGGTGTCGTGCTCGTGGGAGCCGGTTTTGTTTTGGGAAAGTTTGCTTCTTATTGCAGTCTTTTCTTTGATATTTCTTCGCTTCGGCGTCGTATACATGTTATGGTGATTGTCTCCACCGTTGGGCGTGATTTTTCTCCCGTTTGGCATGCTTTATATATTATCTGTGTTGTGCCCATTTTCGGGGCTAGTTTTTACAAAGGAGGTGCTGCCGAAATTTTTAAGAACGAAAACTAAAACTTAAAGATTTTTACTTGAAAATTTACAAATGTTAAAACTATGTTTTTCTCCGTTGATCAATATTTGGGTGGTTTAAATTTCTGGGTTTCGGCTTACTTGAGTTGCGTACGCCTGTAGACGTTACGTAGTTTAAGTGCCAGTTACGGGCCAAACTTTTGGTTCGTGACAAAGTTGGTATCAGAGCGCTAGGTTTTACCTTTTGGGGTGTAGGATGACCTTGGTATGATGGAGTAAGTAGCTTAAGCAGAGTGACGTAGCGTGTGTATGTTCCGCGGCATACTTACGACACGGTACTCCGCCTAAGTGACCTTAGGACTTATTGATTGATATTCTTCCTTGATGATATACATCCTTGTGATTCGATTCCTGTTTCCTTATCGAATCTTGTTTCAATTTCCAGCCTATATGCCGCCGAAGACTATGAGGGCTCAGAGAGCGGCCGCGAGGGCCGAGGTCAGAGTTGACTCGTCTGAGGCGAGGACTGACCAGGGCGGTACGCCTATTGTACCGGAGCATATTGCTATGATTGGGGCTGGTATGCAGGACCTGCGCCAGATGATGGGGACTTTAGTAGAGGCCATTCGAGCGCAGGGGAAGGCAGTTGTTCCACCCATTGCAGGGATCACGATGGTACCTACAGTTCCGGCAGTCGTAGTTACAGCTCCGGAGGTTATTACCGTGTCACTGACAGATTTTATGAGGCTGAAGCCTTCAGTGTTTACTAGCACAGACATTACTGAGGATCCGCAGTCGTATATCGACCGGATGGCCAGGATTTGTCGTTCCCTCCGATGCTCCGACGAGAGGTGGGTAGAGTTTGCGAGTTTCCGGCTGGAGGGTCCGGTCCAGAAGTGGTGTGAGTCGTTGGAGAGGGGCAGAGCCGCTGGTCTTGCACCTATGACCTGGGCTGAGTTTGTGACTGTGTTTCTCACCCGTTTTCTCCCACCGAGCGTCAGGGATGCACGAGCGCGCAAATTTGAGTCGTTACGTCAGACTCCGGGGATGACGGTGTCTGAGTATGATGTATTGTTTACCGAGCTGTCGGTATATGCTCCGTACCTGGTGACGACTGAGGAGATGAGGGTGAAGAGGTTTGTTCGAGGCCTGCTTACCCAGTTGTTCCTAGCCATCAGTATTCAGCATTGCGACACGTATGCGGCAGCTGTCGATGCAGCCCTATTGGTGGAGGAGCATCTTGCTGAGTCATCGGTTGTTCCAGAACCGAAGAGGACTCGTACGGATGTACCAGCACGGAGACAAAGGTTTGCACGCCGATGCAGAGTTCCGTTAGACTCGGGGAGTAGCAGAGACATGGGACGGGGCCAGTTATTTTGTTCTTATTCCCAGGAGGGCCAGCGACCGTCTTATGGGTGCTTCGGATGTGGCAGTCTACATCATCTTGTTCGGGATTGTACCGTGGTACGTCAGAGAGGGCCAGCAGTACCCTAGGTTACCTTACCACCTTCTCCGCCACAAAGAGCGTTGCCTCTTATTCCTGTTGTTGCGCCGCGTCAGACTCCTGAGAGGTCGTGGTCGCGGTGGATTTGTGCCGAAAGGACGAGGTGGCAGAGGCAGAGGACAGCCAGTAGCCGGTAGAGGATAGGCACGGGTTTTTGCCTTGACTCACCAGGACGCTCAGGCGTCCAATGCTGTAGTTTCAGGTACCCTTTCTGTATGCTCCTTTGATTCACATGTTCTTTTCGATCCGGGATCTACGCATTCGTATGTTTCTATGTAATTCGTGCCGAGGTTAGGCTGAGAGTCGTGTTTGCTAAATCAGCCGCTTGTCGTGACTACTCCTGTTGGAGAGTCCTTTGTTGCGCGACACGTGTTCCGATTGTGTGCTGTCTGTTTAGGAGACAGAGATCTGTCCGTCGACTTGATCCTTCTTGAGATGTTGGACTTTGACTTCTGTTGGGCATGGACTGGCTAGCTACTTGCTATGCGTCCGTGGACTGCCGTGAGAAGAAAGTTAGATTTTGTTTTCCCGGCGAGTCAGTGTTTGTTGTGCATGGGGACCGTGGTGCCTCCCCTCACAGTTTGATTTCTGTCTTGTGCGCTAGTCGGCTTTTGAGGAGGGGATGTCGGGGATTCTTGGCTTTCATTCATGATACCGGAGCCACAGTGGAGTCATTGGACCAGGATTTTTCCGTGCGAAAGTTTCCCGATGTCTTTCCCGATGAGTTACCTTGGTTGCCGCCAGAGCGCGATATTGAGTTCTGCATTGATCTGATTCCTGGCACGGAGCTTATTTCCATACTGCCTTATTGGATGGCTCCGGCAGAGCTTAGAGAGCTTAAAGATCAATTGCAAGAGTTGCTTGATTTGGGACTTGTACGTCCGAGTGTTTCGTCGTGGGGAGCTCCTGTTCTGTTCGTCAAGAAGAAGGATGGCAGTTTGAGGCTATGTGTGGATTATCATCAATTGAACCGAGTTACGGTGCGGAACAGGTATCCGTTATCTAGCATTGACGATTTATTTGATCAGCTCCAGGGTGCGAAACATTTTTCTAAGATTGATTTGCGTTCGGGTTATCATCAGTTGTGGGTTCGGAATGATGACATTTTGAAGACTGCTTTTCGTACGCGCTATGGGCATTATGGGTTTTTGGTGATGTCGTTCGGACTCACCAATGCGCCAGCAGCGTTCATGGATCTGATGAACCGGATTTTACGACCGTTCCTCGACCAGTTTATTATAGTGTTTATAGATGACATATTGGTCTACTCTAGGAGTCGTGAGGAGCATGAGCAGCACTTGAAGATTACTTTGCAGATATTGAGAGAGCACCAGCTGTATTCTAAATTCTCAAAGTGCGCATTTTGGCTTGATAGTGTTGACTTCCTGGGTCATGTGGTGACTGGTGATGGTATTCTTGTGGACCAGAGGAAGATCGAGGCTGTACAGCTTTGGCCTAGACCTGTATCGGTGACTGAGGTCCGCAGCTTTTTGGGCTTAGCGGGTTATTATCGCCGTTTTGTGCAGGATTTCTCGAGTATCGCTTCACTGCTGACTGGACTGACCCGGAAGGGAGTTCCTTTTCTTTGGACTGATGCGTGCGAGCAGAGTTTTCAGCAGTTGAAGACTCGGTTGATGACAACACCAGTTCTTTCTTTACCTTCTGGATCAATCGGCTGTGTTGTTTATTGTGATGCTTCTCGAGTGGGGCTCGGCTGTGTATTGATGCAGCATGACAGAGTGATTGCTTACGCTTCTAGGCAGCTGAAGAAGCATGAGCAGAATTACCCCACTCATGATCTTGAGATGGCCGCGGTGGTCTTTGCGTTGAAGATTTGGAGACACTACTTGTATGGGGAGTTGTGTCAGATCTTCACGGATCACAAGAGCTTGAAGTATATATTCCAGCAGCAGGATTTGAACCTGAGACAACGCCGATGGATGGAGAATGTGAAGGATTACGATTGTGGATCCTTTATCACCCGGGCAAGGCGAATGTGGTGGCTGATGCTTTGAGTCGTAGGCCCGGGGGTAGCTTGTCCCAGTTGAGCGCAGGTCAGCGTCAGTCGTCTGCAGATTGGCAGCTCTTGTGTGATGGTAGAGTACAGTTCGAGTTCACTTCCGCTGGGGGACAGTTTGCTCCTGTCCGCGCCCGTCCACTACTATTTGATGGTATCCGTGAGGCGCAACCCAGTGATGCCCGTTTGTCCGAGATTCTTGAGCTTGTTCGACAAGGTACAGTTTTGGAATTCATGATTGATGACCAGGGTGTGCTACGATGCGGGACTCGCTTGTGTGTACCAGATGCTGATGGGTTGAGACGCGAGACCCTAGAGCAGGAACATCAGTCGGCCTATAGCGTTCATCCAGGTTCCACCAAGATGTATCGGGACTTGAGAGACTTTTACTGGTGGGAAGGGTTGAAACACGATATTTCGGACTTCGTTTCGAGGTGCCTGACTTGTCAGCAAGTCAAGGCTGAGCATCAGAGACCGACTGGAGAGTTGCAACCCTTACCCATTCCGGAGTGGAAATGGGAGCGGATTTCCATGGACTTCATTGTGGGTCTATCCAGGACCAGTAGAGGGTATGACTCTATTTGGGTGATTGTTGACCGGTTGACGAAAGCGGCCCACTTGCTTCCAGTGAAGGCCACTTTCGGTTATGCTCAGTATGCCCAGTTGTACATAGATGAGATTGTGCGTTTGCACGGTGTTCCCACATGCATAGTATCCGACAGAGGCACCCAGTTTACTAGCTATCTTTGGCAGAAGCTTCAGGAAGCTTTGGGTACCCGGTTGAGTTTTAGTACCGCTTTTCATCCGCAGACCGATGGTCAGTCGGAGCGGGCTATTCGGACTCTGGAGGATATGCTCCGTGCATGTGTGCTTGATTTTGGTGGCAGTTGGGATCGTCACTTGCCATTGATTGAGTTCTCCTACAACAACAGCTTCCGGGAGACTATTCAGATGGCACCTTTTGAGACTTTATATGGTAGGAAGTGTCAATCGCCAGTCTGTTGGACCGAGCTTAGTGAGAGTCTGGTTTTGGGCCACCAGCTAGTTCAGGAGACTATGGAGAAGATCCAGTTGATTGAGGACAGGATGAAGCAACCTAGTGCAGGCAGCAGTCTTATGCCGACCGTCGTCGTCGCAGACTTGAGTTCGCAGTGGGGGATCATGCATTCCTGAAGATTTCTCCGATGATGGGTGTTATGCGATTTGGGAAGAGGGGGAAACTCAGTTCCGGATTTGTTGGTCCCTTCGAGATCCTTGACCGAGTGGGTTCTGTTGCTTATCGTTTGGCGCTCCCGCCCAGTTTTCCGGATGTTCACCCTGTTTTCCATGTGTCGATGCTACGTAGATACCATCATGATCCTTCTCCCATGATTCAGCACGAGACCGTTCATCTTGAACGCGATCTTTCATTCACCGAGCAGCCTGTAGTTATTTTGGATCGGCAGGTGAAGAAACTTCGGTCAAAGGTCTTGCCGTCTGTGAAGGTTCTATGGCATAGCCCTACTAGTGAGGAGATCACTTGGGAGGCCGAGAGTTAGATGCAGTAGAAATTCCATCATCTCTTTGAAGGTACGCTTAGTAGTTAATTTTAATTCGGGGAACGAATTTCTATAAGGGGGGAGATTGTAACGTTTTAGAAATCGTTATGAGAATTTTTCCGTTTAAGGGTTAAATTGTCGGTATTTTCCGTTTTAACCCGACTGTGTTCAAACGACCATATAGACTTACCAGCACCTAGTTTAGCTAAACTAAAGCTAGTGCGCAAGATTTGGGGGTATATGGGACATTTTGGTTCAATTAGAAATTTTTCCCAATTTTAATATTATTTTAATACGGTATTCACATTTTGGGAATTTTTTTTTAAGTGAACTTTTCATCAATTAAGTTTGAGTTAATTCAACCCTTCCCACAATATCTAGATCCTTGTGTTGACTTGGTTTAAAAGTAAAAGAAAAGAAAAGAATGAAAGAATAAGAGGTGGCATGTGCATGCATGTTCATTTAATGGCATTTATGTGCATTTATGATGAATTAAGCTAGGAAACTCCACACAACTCTCCCTCCTACTCACTTGGCCGAGATCCTGTTGGAGATAATGCCCTCAGAGTCAATTATTGGATCACAGGCACGTGATTGCGGTGATTGAGGGAGGACCTATCCCGGTAGGACAGTCTTACTCGTGATGATAGTATGCTATCTGGTTTACCTTTATCATCGTGTACTGTTTTAGGTGACCTGACAAGTCGCTATTACACGTTGATAGAGCCCCTAGGATTCTTGCTTGACCACCAGCAGTATGAGGGCGATCATATAAGTGGGAGCTGGGGTCTATAAGCATATCCTTAAATGGTCCCTAGTCGTGTGAGTTTTGAGACAGGGCATCGATACTCCATAGTAGACTAGTGTATACAGTCGAGACCCCGACGAGGGGCGGTGGCCGGTCTCACAAGCCACTGGTGTCAGTTGGATCACCTAAGATGTATACAGGTGCTCATTGGGTTATGAGTACACCGGACAGGACTCGTCGGGAACATGCTAGTTGGTCATATACCAGACGTCAGATGGCAGTTCCCTGGTGACATGTGTGCAGGTTAGTTCATCGACCTGGGGATCGTCATTTGTCTCGTGTGAGTTCCCACTGTACTTTGATTACTACCCTACCACGGCTCAAAGGAGTCGTGCAAACAGGTTTTAGTTGGGTACAGTCCCGAGCCACATGGAGGCAGTGAGCGTATCTTCAGGGGTTCGTCTCTCCCGGTATTGGGGGTGAGGTCGTGCTGTGTCTAGGAGAGCCATTACACGAAGTCCTTGGCCAAGGCAAGGAGATTTACTGGTAGGTATTCCAGTAGTATCTCAGGGTGTTCTGGGCTACACTCCGACACGACTTGTACCGCTTTTGGGGGTCTGACTTTTACCAACCCCCTAGGCCCGCCATGCGATGCTCATAGACGAACGGACCGGACTGCACGGATATTGTCACTGACAGGCTCAGTAGGGTTGTCAGGCTGAGTTCACTCAAAGACATCCCTTTTTAGTGAGTACCTGGTAGCCCGTTACGTATTGGCTTATACCTCTGACGTGCTAGTGGTTAAATCCACAACCAAGGTGTTGACGAGTCTTTAGAGTCCCCCACATTTAGTCACTCAGCTTTCGGGCGAAAGGTTGTAGAGGCCGTATGGAGATATGGCAAGGTCCGATCAGACACGTGCGGTATTGCACGGATCAGGATCGGACAGTTTGTACTATAGGCCGTATGGTTATATGGCAGGGTTCGATCAGATACGTGCGGTATTGCACGGATCAGGATCGAACAGATATTACTAGCCGGTTTTGGTATAAGCCGGATCCTAGTATAGTACAGTGTAGATTTTGTCTCATTGCATTTGTATTTCGGTCGAAATACAGATGCGGGTGTGTATACACAGTATTGGGGTTTTCCTGTAATTTATTACGGGACCGGTTTTCTGGAGTTGCCAGTTTGCTTTCCGTTTCGGCCGATTTCCATTGTTCCGTTCATTGGCCGAAGATTGGTGGAGGAGTGTTTATTTGCATTGTTGCAAATAAGCATTTTGTGGAGGGGGTCTTTGCATATGTTTGTATCATGATGGTTTTCATGATGGAGCCCCATCCATTGACCTTGCTTGACTTTTATCTTCATGATGGCATGACTTTTTGAGTCATCATGGTTGTTGATGATTTGTTGATGGAGTGTGGCTTTCCTAGTGATCATTTCTATTTGCATGATAGCTTCCTCTCTCTCTCTTACATGATATGAGTTTGGCTCCTATTATTTTTGGGCGACTCTCTCTTTTTTCCCTCACCCTCCCCTCACTAGTAGTGGCCGGTCCAAGCATGAGAGGGGGCTGTCCAAAATTTTGGGGGTGGGTATTTGGTCCATTTCATGCTCCCAAATATCCACAAGTTCCATCTCCAAACTCCATAGTTCATCCCTCCACCAAAAGGCAATTCCATGAACCCCAAAATGAGACTTCTTCTCTAGATATTCTACAGCATTGTCACGACCCGCAGGGTACGGAACGTGACTGGCACTTAAGTTCACGAAACGTCTAAAGGCGTCCGTAAAATAAGTAAGCCAAAGCCCAGAAAACAAAACCAATGAAGCAAAAGAGTGAAGAAAACCCAATCAATTGAAAGCGAGTTATCAAATAAGTCATGTAAAACACTTTTTAAAACAATACAAATTTTTCCCGAAAATTTCGGCAGAGTCTCCTTTGTAAATACTGACCCCCAAAAATGGGTACAACAAAATATATACATGAATCCACAAAATAGGGCATCCCCAAGCGGGAGCTAGCTCTTCGCCATACAGCGGTCACAAATCCCACGCAATGTAAATGACAACAAGCAATATAAAGCATAAGGAAGCATGAAAAAGTAACATGTCGGCTCAAGTGAGCTCGACCCCAAAATACAGCATAAAATCCACAAACCTCACAGTCTCATCTCTAGGTCAATATACAATAATCTGGTAGAACAGTAGATGGAGTACACTAGATACAAGAATATACAAGGTGGTACAAAAATAACATAACCCACCTATGAGCAAATCTCGAGCTCAGGCAAAAGAGGCAAAAGACAAGTGCGCCCGCCGCTACTGAACTGACGGAGCGGACCTGCAAAAGACTGTGGCACAACGGGGGTGAGTTGCCAACTCGTGAGTAATAAATAACATCTACAAAGGCTATCGTATACATGCACACAAGCATCCTAGCATCTATAATACAGGTATGACTGGATGCACTAGCAGGTGTGTATACAACATCAGTGTACGAATATGTATGCAACATGAATATCTGAGGTCTCAATAGGTATATATAAGAAATATTTTATCTCTTTTTGTTTTTGAAACTCTTTTAGAATGCCAGCATAATGTCAATGAATCGACGAAAATCGGTGTCCAGCAACGACACCCAAAAGCTGTCTCAAATCTCATAAATCCATGTCATAGTGTCTCTGGCCTCAGCCATCCGGCTGACCCATCTCAATATCAATATCTCATCCCCTCGCGGCCCCGGTCGGTATCCTCTGGATATCCGCCGTGCCCAATGAAGTCACCGGTAGGTAATCCGTCCCCTGCCAGGCTCATCGTCAGCACCACGAGCTTCTTGCCCCGGGGTACCCTACCGGGCCCACCATGTACCCGAAACGGTTCATCCAACTCCTCGAAACGGGTCTCCAAAAACCACAGCAAACTCATGGTGGACGACACTTACATCACTAGAAAACTGCAATTTACATGTTTTAAAAATATAATAAGTTTAGAAATTTTGCGGCTTTCCCCCGAAATCCAGAAATATCATAAAATCTCAAGAAGTCCTCATAAGTGCATATATCAATGGTAATGAATGCATATGGTGTCAATAATCAAGTTGCGATGTGTAATTAATGGATTAGGCATGAACAATTAATATGATGAAGTACATGCACATGAATAGCAGTCCTACGGTTTCATTTTAAGGAATTAAAGGCAATAGCACAAGTTTAAGTATTAATTAGTAAAAGGTTTAAATTTAAAGGTTATCTAGTGTGGTGGCATGGCAATTACCAGGATGTGTGTGTAAGCATGAATAGTGCTCGTGCTGCATATAAAAACCTGGTAATGGTGCAGGTGTCCTATAAAATGGTTTCGCATAGGTATGTCAATATAATGCATGGATGCAGCAAATAATCATATACGTATTTCACCCCTATTTACTAACATCACTAAGAATCTTATAAGTTACTAAAACTATCGGGCGGCTTGCGCCATCCAACGATAGTCCCCCATAGATGTTACATCTACTCACCGTTCCCCGCGCTAAGTATATCCAACAACTTGCTTGCCCTTCTTCGCAGCGTCCGCCTCACTGGCCTGCGAACCTAGAATCACGTAACATATATCACATAAGCTCAATTTCACATAAACGCGACATTACAGTACCACTAGAAACCCGTGTCGCAAACCAATCGCGCGTGTGCGCGATACGCTAAAACGTGTGATTACGCGCCTGAAGCTACCCCGACGCATCGTGATACGCAGAAACCCTAAACCCACACACGTATCACGTGTGTCGCGAAGATTTAAAATACGAGAAACAGGTATTTAGCTCCAGATTTTTATACAGCAAGAATTAAATAAATTTTGCATCAAACAGAAATCTGGTGGTACGTTAGTGAAATTGGGCTAAGCTAGGTTAACATGGCCTTAACAACACTTAATTAACTTAGTCTAACCAATTTTAACCTCACATAACCAAAGTTCACACTACTCACCACATTTAGCACTAAAACGCACAATTAATCACTAATCGAAGCTATAACACACCAACTAAGCAAACTAGCAAGTAGGGTTAAGAAGTATACCCCACTCTCGACCCTACGGAGCAGGAGGAAGGAGAAGGAGTAGAGGGAATGAGCTGCTGTGCCGCGCTGCTGCTGTGTGTCGCGCTGCTGCTGCTGCTGTGCTGCGCTGTTGTGTCGTGCTGCTGCTGTGTGTCGCGTTGCTGCTGCTGCTGTGTCGCGCTGCTGCTGCTGTGCCGCGCTGCTGTGCCGTGCTGCTGCTGTGTCGCGCTGCTGTTGCTGCTGTGCCGCGCTGCTGTGTCGCGCTGCTACTGTGTCGCGCTGCTGTGCCGTGCTGCTGCTGTGTCGCGTTGCTGCTGCTGCTGTGTCGCGCTGCTGCTGCTGTGCCGCGCTGCTGTGTCGTGCTGCTGCTGTGTCGCGCTGCTGTTGCTGCTGTGCCGCGCTGCTGTGTCGCGCTGCTGCTGTGTCGCGCTGCTGTGCCGTGCTGCTGCTGTGTCGCGCTGCTGTTGCTGCTGTGCCGCGCTGCTGTGTCGCGCTGCTATTGCTGCTGTGCTGCTGCTGTGTCGCGCTGCTGTTGCTGCTGTGCCGCGCTGCTGGGCCGTGCTGCTGCTGTGTCGCGCTGCTGTTGCTGCTGTGCTGCTGCTGTGTCGCGCTGCTGTTGCTGCTGTGCCGCGCTGCTGCTGCTGTGCCGCGCTGCTGCTGTTTGGAGCTGCTGCTGGAGCTGCTGCTGCTGCTACTGCTTGTTGCTGCTGCTACTTGGAGCTTTTGCTGCTGTGGCTGCTGCTATGGCTGCTGGTGTGTGTGTGAGGGAGTATGAGAGTGAGAGAGAGAGAAGTGAGAAAGAGTTAGCACAACACAAGAAATGAGAGAACCAAGGTCAACACCCTCTCTCTCCCATTCAATGCAAGCATGGGCTCATGCCATGATGCCCATCATGCACCTCTCTCTCTCTCTCACCAAGTCAAACCCAAAGCAATAATTCATTTTCCATTTAAAAAAAAATACCCTTAAATAAAATCAATTTAACTTAATAAGAAAGGGTTAATCTACCATGGTTGTTAAACATGGTTTAACCCTAGTTTACATGCACAAGTGTGTGCAAGTCTAGGAAAATTCTAAAAAAAATATTTATAATTCTTGACAAAATATTTGGAAACTAATTTGGTAAACGTTTTATAAAGAAAAAAAATCATTTATTAACATATAATTAGTCTCTAAACACATTCTAAAGTGTTACAATCTTCCCCCCTTAAAGAAATTCGTCCCCGAATTTAAAATATAAGCTACGCATACCTTCAAAGAGATGAGGGAACTTCTTCCGCATCTCGCCCTCGGCCTCCCAAGTGATCTCTTCGCCATTCGGGCTACGCCAAAGCACCTTCACTGATGGCAAGGCCTTCGATCTAAGTTTCTTCACCTGCCGGTCCAATATCACGATTGGCTGCTCGGTGAACGAAAGGTCACGCTCAAGCAGAACGGTCTGATGCTGAATCATGTGCGAAGGGTCATGCAGGTATCTGCGAAGCATCGATACGTGAAACACGGGGTGAACATCTGGGAAGTCGGGTGGAAGAGCCAAACGATAAGCTACTGCGCCCACGCGCTCGAGAATCTCGAAGGGACCTATGAATCTGGGGCTAAGCTTCCCCTTCCGTCCAAACCGCATCACGCCCTTCATCGTAGAGACTTTCAGAAAAACATGGTCGCCAACTGCGAACTCTAATCTGCGACGGCGCCTGTCTGCATAGGATTTCTGCCTGCTCTGAGCCGCTCTCATCCGGTCTCGGATCAACTGTATCTTCGCTGTCGTCTCCTCAACAAGCTGCGGCCCCAAAATGCTGCTCTCGCTGAGCTCTGTCCAACAAACGGGCGATCTGCATCTCCTCCCATACAATGCCTCGAAAGGTGCCATCTGAATAGTATCCTGGAAGCTGTTGTTGTAGGAGAACTCCACTAGAGGTAAATGACGATCCCAGCTACCCCCAAAGTCTAAAACGCACGCTCTGAGCATGTCCTCGAGAGTCTGAATGGTCCGCTCTGACTGTCCGTCTGTCTGCGGATGAAACGCTGTGCTGAAGCTCAAACGAGTGCCCAAAGCCTCCTGAAGTCTCTGCAAAGCCGGCTGGTGAACTGAGTGCCTCGATCTGACACGATACAAGTCGGTACGCCATGTAGTCGCACGATCTCGTCAATATAGAGCTGAGCATACTGAGCGAAGCTGAAAGTCGTCTTCACTGGCAGGAAGTGAGCCGCTTTCGTCAATCTATCCACGATCACCCAGATGGAGTCGTACCCTCGACTGGTCCTGGGTAGACCCACAACGAAGTCCATCGAAATCTGCTCCCATTTCCACTCTGGAATGGGTAACGGCTGTAGCTCTCCTGCGGGCCTCTGGTGCTCGGCCTTGACTTGCTGACAAGTCAGGCATCTCGAAACGAACTCCGCAATGTCCCTCTTCATCCCGTCCCACCAGTAGGTCTCTCTCATATCATGGTACATCTTGGTGGAACCGGGGTGGACACTATACACTGATCGGTGTGCCTCCTCGAGAATGTCGCGCCGTAATCCATCAGCATCTGGTACGCACAGTCTAGATCCATATCGTAAAATCCCCCGATCGTCAACCACGAACTCGGAAAATCTGCCCTGTCCCATCTGTGCCATGATCTCTGAGCAACGGTCGTCACTGCGCTGTGCCTCATATATACGGTCAAGCAACTGTGGGCGTGCACGAACATGCGCGAGCTGCCCCCCTGTCTGAGTGAACTCGAACTCAACTCGGCTGTCGCATAACATCTGCCAATCTGCTGATGACTGCATCTGCACTGTGCGCAAAAAGGATAGACTACCCCCGGGCCTCCTACTCAACGCATCTGCCACCACATTTGCCTTGCCGGGGTGATATAAGATCTCGCAGTCGTAGTCTTTCACCAACTCCATCCAACGACGCTGTCTGAGGTTCAGGTCTCGCTGCTGAAATATGTACTTTAAGCTCTTGTGATCGGTGAATATCTGACATGACTCGCCGTAAAGGTAATGTCGCCAAATCTTCAGTGCAAAGACTACTGCAGCCATCTCCAAATCATGAGTGGGGTAGTTCTGTTCATGCTTCTTCAACTGCCGAGAAGCATAAGCGATCACCCGGCCATGCTGCATCAAAACGCATCCTAATCCCACTCGCGAAGCATCACAGTAGACAACAAATCCGCCTGATCCCGAAGGTAAAGATAATACCGGCGCCGTAGTCAAACATGTCCGCAGCTGCTGAAAACTGCGCTCGCACTCCTCTGTCCAAACGAAAGGAACTCCCTTCCGGGTCAAACTGGTCAACGGTGCAGCTATACGGGAGAAGTCCTGAACAAAACGCCTGTAGTAGCCCGCCAAGCCTAGAAAACTACGGATCTCAGTAACCGATGTAGGTCGGGGCCACTGCTGAACGGCCTCAATCTTCTTCGGGTCCACACAAATGCCGTCTCTCGTAACCACGTGACCCAAGAATCCGACGCTGTCCAGCCAGAAAGCACACTTGGAGAACTTCGCGAACAGCTGGTGCTCCCTCAGAGTCTGTAACGTAATCCGCAAGTGCTGCTCGTGCTCCTCTCTGCTCCGGGAGTACACCAAGATATCGTCGATAAATACGATGATGAACAAGTCAAGATACGGCCTGAATGTACGGTTCATCAAATCCATGAATGCTGCTGGGGCGTTGGTGAGTCCGAACGACATCACCAAAAACTCGTAGTGGCCGTAGCGCGTGCGGAAAGCTGTCCTCGGTATATCCTCCTGTCGAACTCGCGGCTGATGGTATCCTGATCGCAAGTCGATCCTCGAAAAATACCCCGCACCCTGAAGCTGGTCGAACAAATCATCAATGCGCGGCAACGGATATCTGTTCCGAACGGTAACTTTGTTCAGCTGGCGGTAGTCGATACATAAGCGCAAACTTCCATCCTTCTTCTTGACAAACAGGACCGGAGCACCCCACGGAGAAACACTCGGTCGAATAAGCCCCTTATCTAACAAATCCTGCAACTGATCCTTCAACTCTCGAAGCTCTGCCGGGGCCATCCGATAAGGCGGTATAGAAATAGGCCCCGAGCCGGGAATCAAATCAATGCAGAACTCAACATCGCGCTCAGGCGGTAGCCCAGGTAGCTCATCAGGGAAAACATCAGGGAACTCACAAACTACCGGGACCTGGTCCAACAGTACCTCTGTAGCTCGAGTATCACAAACAAACGCTAAGAATCCCTGACATCCCTTCCGCAAGAGCTGACCAGCGCGAAGAGAAGAAATTAAGCTGGGAAGGGCGACACTGCGGTCTCCCTGAATAACAAGGACTGGCTCTCCCGGAAAGCTAAATCTGACTGCCTTCTCACGGCAGTCCACCGAAGCATAACAAGTGGCTAGCCAATCCATGCCCAGAAGCACATCAAAGTCCAACATATCGAGGAGTATCAAATCAACTGATGAATCCCTCTCCCCGATACGAACGGAACACAAACGAAATACAAACCGAGCGACAAACGACTCGCCTACCGGAGTAACAACAACAAGCGGCTGGTCTAACGACGATGACTCACGGCCCAACATCGGTGCAAAGTGTATAGAGACGTACGAATGTGTGGAACCTGGGTCGAATAATACCCGTGCGTCGAAAGAACAAACTGGCAAGGTACCTGTCACGACGGCATTGGATGCCTGCGCATCCTGCGGTGTCAAAGCAAAAACTCGGGCCTGTCCTCCACCGATAGCGGGCTGACCTCGACCTCGGCCTCTGCCTCCTCGTCCTCTCTGAACAGGACCGCCGCGTCCACGGCCTCTCGGTGCACCTAACTGGCGTGGAGCATCGCCTGGGGTAGGAAGTAGGGCTCTCTGAGGAGGGGGTGGTGATGGTGGTAGGGTCACGTGCGGAACTGTCGCTGCTCCCTGTCGTCTCACCGGGCAGTCTCTGACAAGATGGTGCAAACTCCCGCACCCAAAACATCCTGGCGACGGCTGCTGCCCCTGGGGATAAGAACCATATAACTGTCCCCGTCCAAATCCTCTGCCTGGCCTATCTCTCGGAAAGAATCTGGCGCGCTGCCTCTGAGGCGGTACATCGGTGCGCATCCTCTTCGGCCCAGAAACGGCCGAAGTCTGTGATATGCGTGCCTCCATCCGCAGTGCCGTATCCCTAGCAGCTGAATAAGTGTCGTAGCGCTGGGCGCCAATGGCAAGATATAGCTGGGCATCAAGTCCCTGTACGAACCTCTTCACCATCTTCTCCTCGGTATCCACCAAATACTGAGCATATCGGGACAACTGAGTAAACTGGATGTCATACTCAGACACCGTCATCCCAGGTGTCTTGACTAAGGCCTCGAAACTGCGAGCTCTGGCGTCACGAACGCTCTCTGGAAGGAAACGGGCTAGAAAGACCGCTGTAAACTCGACCCAAGTCATAGGCGGTAGATCTGCAGCTCGACCTCTCAAGACTGACTCCCACCATGTCTGAGCGAGACCCTCTAGCCGGAAACTGGCAAGCTCTACCCATCGATCATCCGAACATCTCAGCGAACGGCAGATCCTGGCTAAACTATCAAGGAACGTCTGTGGGTCCTCCGCTGCCTCGGTGCCGGTGAATACTGGAGGTCTCAGCCTCATGAAATCCTGTAGTGAAACCGGAATGGCCACGGTGGTGGTAGTAGGAGCAGGTATCATGGTCGTCTGTGATGTAGTAGGTACGTCATCCGGCCTCGGTGTACGACTGGCTGCAACTAGGGATCCTACCATCTGACGTAGCTCCTGCATGCCTCCCATCATCTGTCGCAACTCCTCCATACCGGTCTCGAGCTTATCCATACGGCCTGGGGAAGGTGGATCGGTCTGTCCCTGCGGCGTAGGCATACCACCCTGCTCAGTCCTAGTCTCGGACGAGCCAGCTCGAATCTCGTCTCTGGCGGCAGCCCTCTGTGCCCTCGTAGCCTTCGGCGGCATAGTGGCTGTTACAGGAAAACGGATAGTAAGAACAGTGCAATAGGATCATAGGATACACGGAATTGAAGAAGGAAATTTCCAAGCAAGTATCCTAAAGTCACTTAGGCGGAGTACCGTATCGCAAGTATGCCGCGGACATACGCACGCTACGTTACCCTGCTTAAGTCACTTACTCCATCTACCAAGGGTCATCCTACACTCAAAAAGGTAAAACCTATCGCTCTGATACCAACTTGTCACGACCCGCAGGGTACGGAACGTGACTGGCACTTAAGTTCACGAAACGTCTAAAGGCGTCCGTAAAATAAGTAAGCCAAAGCCCAGAAAACAAAACCAATGAAGCAAAAGAGTGAAGAAAACCCAATCAATTGAAAGCGAGTTATCAAATAAGTCATGTAAAACACTTTTTAAAACAATACAAATTTTTCCCGAAAATTTCGGCAGAGTCTCCTTTGTAAATACTGACCCCCAAAAATGGGTACAACAAAATATATACATGAATCCACAAAATAGGGCATCCCCAAGCGGGAGCTAGCTCTTCGCCATACAGCGGTCACAAATCCCACGCAATGTAAATGACAACAAGCAATATAAAGCATAAGGAAGCATGAAAAAGTAACATGTCGGCTCAAGTGAGCTCGACCCCAAAATACAGCATAAAATCCACAAACCTCACAGTCTCATCTCTAGGTCAATATACAATAATCTGGTAGAACAGTAGATGGAGTACACTAGATACAAGAATATACAAGGTGGTACAAAAATAACATAACCCACCTATGAGCAAATCTCGAGCTCAGGCAAAAGAGGCAAAAGACAAGTGCGCCCGCCGCTACTGAACTGACGGAGCGGACCTGCAAAAGACTGTGGCACAACGGGGGTGAGTTGCCAACTCGTGAGTAATAAATAACATCTACAAAGGCTATCGTATACATGCACACAAGCATCCTAGCATCTATAATACAGGTATGACTGGATGCACTAGCAGGTGTGTATACAACATCAGTGTACGAATATGTATGCAACATGAATATCTGAGGTCTCAATAGGTATATATAAGAAATATTTTATCTCTTTTTGTTTTTGAAACTCTTTTAGAATGCCAGCATAATGTCAATGAATCGACGAAAATCGGTGTCCAGCAACGACACCCAAAAGCTGTCTCAAATCTCATAAATCCATGTCATAGTGTCTCTGGCCTCAGCCATCCGGCTGACCCATCTCAATATCAATATCTCATCCCCTCGCGGCCCCGGTCGGTATCCTCTGGATATCCGCCGTGCCCAATGAAGTCACCGGTAGGTAATCCGTCCCCTGCCAGGCTCATCGTCAGCACCACGAGCTTCTTGCCCCGGGGTACCCTACCGGGCCCACCATGTACCCGAAACGGTTCATCCAACTCCTCGAAACGGGTCTCCAAAAACCACAGCAAACTCATGGTGGACGACACTTACATCACTAGAAAACCGCAATTTACATGTTTTAAAAATATAATAAGTTTAGAAATTTTGCGGCTTTCCCCCGAAATCCAGAAATATCATAAAATCTCAAGAAGTCCTCATAAGTGCATATATCAATGGTAATGAATGCATATGGTGTCAATAATCAAGTTGCGATGTGTAATTAATGGATTAGGCATGAACAATTAATATGATGAAGTACATGCACATGAATAGCAGTCCTACGGTTTCATTTTAAGGAATTAAAGGCAATAGCACAAGTTTAAGTATTAATTAGTAAAAGGTTTAAATTTAAAGGTTATCTAGTGTGGTGGCATGGCAATTACCAGGATGTGTGTGTAAGCATGAATAGTGCTCGTGCTGCATATAAAAACCTGGTAATGGTATAGGTGTCCTATAAAATGGTTTCGCATAGGTATGTCAATATAATGCATGGATGCAGCAAATAATCATATACGTATTTCACCCCTATTTACTAACATCACTAAGAATCTTATAAGTTACTAAAACTATCGGGCGGCTTGCGCCATCCAACGATAGTCCCCCATAGATGTTACATCTACTCACCGTTCCCCGCGCTAAGTATATCCAACAACTTGCTTGCCCTTCTTCGCAGCGTCCGCCTCACTGGCCTGCGAACCTAGAATCACGTAACATATATCACATAAGCTCAATTTCACAGAAACGCGACATTACAGTACCACTAGAAACCCGTGTCGCAAACCAATCGCGCGTGTGCGCGATACGCTAAAACGTGTGATTACGCGCCTGAAGCTACCCCGACGCATCGTGATACGCAGAAACCCTAAACCCACACACGTATCACGTGTGTCGCGAAGATTTAAAATACGAGAAACAGGTATTTAGCTCCAGATTTTTATACAGCAAGAATTAAATAAATTTTGCATCAAACAGAAATCTGGTGGTACGTTAGTGAAATTGGGCTAAGCTAGGTTAACATGGCCTTAACAACACTTAATTAACTTAGTCTAACCAATTTTAACCTCACATAACCAAAGTTCACACTACTCACCACATTTAGCACTAAAACGCACAATTAATCACTAATCGAAGCTATAACACACCAACTAAGCAAACTAGCAAGTAGGGTTAAGAAGTATACCCCACTCTCGACCCTACGGAGCAGGAGGAAGGAGAAGGAGTAGAGGGAATGAGCTGCTGTGCCGCGCTGCTGCTGTGTGTCGCGCTGCTGCTGCTGCTGTGCTGCGCTGCTGTGTCGTGCTGCTGCTGTGTGTCGCGTTGCTGCTGCTGCTGTGTCGCGCTGCTGCTGCTGTGCCGCGCTGCTGCTGTGTCGCGCTGCTGTTGCTGCTGTGCCGCGCTGCTGTGTCGCGCTGCTGCTGTGTCGCGCTGCTGTGCCGTGCTGCTGCTGTGTCGCGTTGCTGCTGCTGCTGTGTCGCGCTGCTGCTGCTGTGCCGCGCTGCTGTGCCGTGCTGCTGCTGTGTCGCGCTGCTGTTGCTGCTGTGCCGCGCTGCTGTGTCGCGCTGCTATTGCTGCTGTGCTGCTGCTGTGTCGCGCTGCTGTTGCTGCTGTGCCGCGCTGCTGTGCCGTGCTGCTGCTGTGTCGCGCTGCTGTTGCTGCTGTGCTGCTGCTGTGTCGCGCTGCTGTTGCTGCTGTGCCGCGCTGCTGCTGCTGTGCCGCGCTGCTGCTGTTTGGAGCTGCTGCTGGAGCTGCTGCTGCTGCTACTGCTTGTTGCTGCTGCTACTTGGAGCTTTTGCTGTTGTGGCTGCTGCTATGGCTGCTGGTGTGTGTGTGAGGGAGTATGAGAATGAGAGAGAGAGAAGTGAGAAAGAGTTAGCACAACACAAGAAATGAGAGAACCAAGGTCAACACCCTCTCTCTCCCATTCAATGCAAGCATGGGCTCATGCCATGATGCCCATCATGCACCTCTCTCTCTCTCTCACCAAGTCAAACCCAAAGCAATAATTCATTTTCCATTTAAAAAAAAATACCCTTAAATAAAATCAATTTAACTTAATAAGAAAGGGTTAATCTACCATGGTTGTTAAACATGGTTTAACCCTAGTTTACATGCACAAGTGTGTGCAAGTCTAGGAAAATTCTAAAAAAAATATTTATAATTCTTGACAAAATATTTGGAAACTAATTTGGTAAACGTTTTATAAAGAAAAAAAATCATTTATTAACATATAATTAGTCTCTAAACACATTCTAAAGTGTTACAAGCATATCTTGGGCACGTCGAGTAGCCGGCTTCGTGCCCGAGTTGCCTCGGCATTGAGGTGGGAGCCCGTAAACGATGTAGGCGATGTGGTGCACTTCCGGCGACGAGGAGGAGACGGGACATTCCGCAGGAGATCGGGACGATGACGAGAAGACCGGAGGACTCGGATCTGTCGGTATACTTCTCTTCCCTATCTTGTTAGTAGCTTAGACTTGTTAATGGTTACGATCCGGATGTTTAGTACGCGGTGGTGCCGGTTTGCTAAGTCCGCAAAATTAAAGTTTATCACCGCTTCCGCATTCCAGCGTCGGATTGACGGCCGGGGCGCCGCCGTGCACTTACAGTGGTATCAGAGCCTCGCCATTAACTTAGTCTAGCTTTGTGTAATGTGTTTTTCAGTTCCGATCGATCAAAATTCCAAAAACCCAATTTTTGTTCACATCAGTTTTCTGTTGGAAATTTTTGGTGTCGAAAAATTTTTCAGGTTGTAAATTATTGATGTACTGGAAACTATAAGAGCTCTGTAAAAATTCGATGAGGTGAATCCACAGTGGGAGCGCGGAACCGCCGCATATACCCTCTTTCCGCCGCTAATCCGCCGTGCACTGTTGGGTTCCTTGCACCAATTTTTTACAGAGGCTTTCTGGGCTTAAAATATGGGTTTTGGAATATTAATTTTGGGCCCAGTATTTCTGTGAGTGCTGCAGTATTGCTTTGGGGCCCACTAGTTTATTTTTGATCAATCAGAAAATTTTAAACACATTTTTCACAGTATTTACATTATATCTGCGACCGTGAATGTCACTCGATCGGTAAATCCTGTCTAGCTGCTATAGCCCGGTTAGACGGATTTGCGAACGTGACTTTCGCGTTGATGTTCTATGTTTATGCTGTGATGTTGCGGATCGGTCGTGGGGATAGCCTGGATGCAATGCTAGTACAGTTGTGGTTGTATTATGTACATTTGTTATTGCGGGGAGAGCGTCCGACATGTGGACTGCCGTCACTGCCTGTTTGTATTATTATTTTGGGGCACGACCTGGTTGCGGTCGATGTACCCGTTGTATGTATATTTTACTTTCTGTACTAGGATTACCCCGCGGTGGAGTGCACGGATAGCCGGGTTCTAGAGGGCAACAAGCCCGCATCTCATGGCATTGAGACAGAGGGGGCTTCACTCTAGGATTGGCGGGCTATTCGCCGCACTCGTAGGGGGTACAGGTTGACCCAGGAGGGGTGCCCAAGTTACCGGATTTCGTGAAGTGCTGGGTGGTCCATTCACGGTGCTAAAAGGGGCTGCCTCGCTTCAGGTTTTGGCGGGTGACTTGCTGCGCCCGTAGTGGTCTAGGTTTTCATTGCACAGGCTATCCACACGACCAGGGGAACGTCGGGTTTCAGTAGTGGCTCTGTGAAACCCGGGGATCCCAGATATCTGTATTGTTTCTGTGATGCTGTTCATTCTCTGTGATGTTGCATTTCTTTCACGCCTTGAGCGAAATATAATATATTGGTATATATATTAGTAGATGTTGTATATGTTTTACATCCGCGCTAGTCCAGTCCCCGCTCTGTCGTTAGTTAGCTAACCTAACGGGTAATGACGGGACCCAGTGGTGAATGCGGATGGCATATACGTACATCAGTATATTTTCGTTCTTTTTGGTGTGATCAATTGATGGGACTGCATTGATTCGGATCAATGCAAGTCTAAAAACAAACCAAATCTGATGTTGTTGGAACACTTTTCAAAAAGCTGTTATTGCAAGGACGTTCACTTTTGTTTTGCATCGTGATATTCAGTTGGAATATCCTGCTCCTCAGTCGACGAGGCAAGGGCCGAGATCCCTTCACCGGGAGTGACCCCTTGGACAGAAGTTTGCGTCAGGGCATTAACTTCACTATAGCCGATTACTTTTTCTTTGCATCGTGGTATTCAGTTGGAATATCCTGCACCCCATTCTACGGGGAAAGAGCCGAGATCTCTTCACCGGGAGTGACCTCTTTAGCAACGGTTTTCGTCACTATGTTTTAAAAAAAAAAGCTATCAGTTCCTTCAACGATATCAAGTTCTTTACGTTAAAGGTTTTCGCCAGAAACCATTCGTAGCCCTCCGTCATTTCAGACGGGTAGCACGTAGTATTCATGCTATGTTTGTTGGCCTTCGTCAAGGCATAGTGTATGGTAGCTGCTTGTTGCCTTTCTGCAGCATAGATAGATGCGTTGGTTTGGGACAGTCGTATAGCCTTGTTGGCCTTCGTCAAGGGCTTGTGCGGGTGGATTCAAATTAACCTGGAGATTGACGGGTAGAACTTGACATGTGACTTATGATTTGTTGGCCTTCGTCAAGGTCATAAGAGCATGGGGCAGAAATCACATCGGGAGTTTCAAAAGAACTGAAACTTGCCAGATATGCGCATACTTTCTGGAGTGTGATACCGTGAGCGGATTCCGTCACGTTATCATGCGATGATAGTTGGATCCCGATTCCCACTGATGAGTTGGTATACTCCTCGGGTGATCCCGACTAATTCTTCTTTCAGGTTTGGAGGAGAATTTGACGGTACAGTGAGAGGTTTCCAGATTAGATAAATTGGTAACCATTCTGATCTTGGTTAGAGTGCACGCTGAGTGTTTCTTTTCTCTCTCTCTTTGGCAGCGACCAAATGACCCGGCCCTAAGACTATGACTCAGTGACCAAATTAACCGAACCTTCTTAAACACTGGCTTTTGGATTGTCAAGAGTTGCGAACCTCATTGCCACTCCTACTTTTACCCTTTTCTCCAGGACACCCCGTATTACTACGAACGTCCACTTCCATTGGACAAAACCATCGTATGGTTAGATACGAACTCGAAAGAATTTATTCGAGGATGGTTTCAGGTTCTGGAGAAAACGGATAGGATTATTCAGTTGTCCTTTCCTTTTACCCTCTCTCAGGTTACGAGTACTCCTTGGTTTGGGGGTAGTACACCTATTACGCAAATTGGATAGTCTTCTTCCAAACCTTAGGCTAGTGCCGACCGGTAGGGAATGAAGAAAACCAATTAGCATAACGATGGTGTGCAGAAGGTATTAAGTTAAGACAAAGCAAGGGATTAGTAAGAGGGCAAAGTAAATTGCAACAGATATTCACGACCAAACCAAGTATTCCTTCGCTAATCTTAAATCACCTTTGTATTTCTCCAGAACACTCCGTATCACTACGAAGATCCTCAGTTTATTGGATACTCCATCGTATGGTTATATACGAACTCGAAAGGAACTTGTTCCAGTTCGGGGATGGATTCTGGTTCAGGAGAAATAGGAATAAGATTTATTCAGGTGTCTTTTATCTTCACCTTCTCTCGCATTGCGAGTGTTCCTAGGATTGGGACAGTACACCCATTATGCTTATTGGATAGTCTTCTTCCAAACCATAGGCTGGTGCCGAACGGTAGGGAAGGAAGAAAACCATTTGGCCTAAAGGGGTGTGCAGAAGGTAATGACTAATGACATATGAAGGGATTTAGAAAGGTGGCAAAGAATTACACGGTTACAGTTGTGAATCTGGGTAGTGGAAGAGGCATTGCTAGGAATACCAGGATACCCCATCGAAATATTTCAATGTTTCAGTTTCACTGTGTAATGTTAAAAGAAAACTGATTTCCCGATTAGATACTTACTCCAGGGTATGTATTTACCAAGTACGATTCTCACATCTGTATGGTTTTACAGATGATGAGTGGGAGTAAGTTGTTGGGAATTGGGTGACTATCCTCATTATATCAGGATTCGTTGCAATCGGTGATATTTGAGGAAATCACCTGGGTTGTTTGCCGGTCGGCAAATATTTGGTTTTGAATATCCGCTGTTATGCACCAATTTCAAATCGATATATCTGTACGTCTATTTTCATAGAGTGAGATATACCCTTTTGAAATTATGTCTACGACATTTACCTATATCAGTGGATGGTTAGGTAAGGAGCATTGAACAGCGGTGTAATTCTTCATAACCAAAGGTACAGTTTTTAACCTACGACACACAGTGAATGAGTTATCAGACTCAAGGGACTTATACAGAGTATTGTATGTTGTCCAGTGTCCACTAGGACAGAGGGGTTGGTCCTCGTACTGTATTCTGTTTACTTATGACTTCTCTAGTTTTTAGACAAGTGTTTCGTGGAAACACAGGGTCCGAATTCTGAGAAGTTATAGGTATTTGAATAGAGTGGAGAACCAGGTATAGCAAGTTTCGGGATTCTTCAAAGTGATCGAAGATGTAGATACTTGTCAATGGTATTCAGTTGCTAGTAATGATAAAGAGATCATGCTTCTCTTTCAGGTTACTCATGATTGGAAGCATTCCTAAGTTGAGTAACGCTGATCGGCCTCCTTCCATTTTAGTTGACATGCACTGGGGACAGCTGCATGATTTGAATCTGGTTCAATTAAATCAGTGCCTCTGGTTCTATATTGGATATAGAACAGTTCATATCTTAACGTTGTTAAGGTACGGGGAGTTGTCCGGCTTATGATTAAAACCATACACTGGACAACTCAAGGCACGTTTCAGTAATGGCTGTTTGTGGGTTGACCCAGGCTATGACGAGGGTTGACTTTCTACCATCTGGCAGATCAATAGAAATATTGTTCTAGACTCGCCACAGTTTATTAAAAATGGATTTTTTCAAAAACAGTAGTGGGAGTATGGTAGAACTGGAAGTGATTCCAGAACCGCAAACGATTACTGAAGATTTGATAAGGAACCTAAAGATTCAATCTGTCTTGACATTCCAATGACCACTCCGCAGGGATGGTGGGTAACTTCAGGCACCCGAGAGGTACTACGGTAGCCTCAAGGAAGGTGACAGGGAAGTTCTTGTTTACCCACACTTGCCATTGCTGTTGTTCCAGACTGTGAGACCCGGCAGGAGGATGAGTATAGCGTCGTTCTAAACTTGCTTTAGAAGTGTACGTCTGTATGACTCTGCCAGAGGGTTGTTATGGTCAGTGGGAGCAGCGGAAGCATTGGTGGACAGGTAGCTTATGTCTATTTATAGACTAAAGCAGATGTAGCGGAGATAGATCATCTATTTCTGACGTGACAGTCATGGGTTTGACTTCATCAGAATAAGGGGATGGATCTGTTGAGAAGGTAGTAGGGTGTGATATTCTGGTATTTGGATGACATACACAGAATAGGAAAAGAAACTCCTATACTACAATCGGTTATACTTTGGTCGTCACACAGTGTTTTCTCCACATAGGACTTGGATATTATATCAGACATACTGGTCACTAGATCTATGGTTTTAGATCTAGATTTGGGTGGTTTCCCAATCAGGGTACTTAGACAGCATTCTAAGAGTATTTAGAATGGACGACTCCTGGCACGGTAGTGTACCTGCAGGTAATGGAGTCACCCTCTCTAAAGGTGTCTTACAGACTGAAGTAGAGAGGGATGCGCATGATTGACAGATCACTTGCTTAGGCAATTGAGTCAATCATGAGATGTCAAGTACCACACCAGATATTGTTCTTGCACTAGATGCAATAAGTTGACATTGATCCAATCCTGGAGAAACAGTCGGAAGCAGTTATAGAACATAAGTGGATGTTCTAGGGATATGATAACGACAGCCTCATTCGGGAGACAGTTATCATTCCAGGCTTCCAAGGTGACATGGACGACAAGGAGGTTGTCAGAGTTATAGTTTTCCCTCTGACGAGGGGCAGTATTTTGGACAGGTGGTCCAAGGCAATACTGAGGGAGGCATGGCGCAGGATACTGATTAAGTTCAGTTGACGATACAGTCTAAGAATTTTGGAATTGGAGTTCATTTATGAGCTATGTCCCATCAGACATCCAGACACATTCTAAGACAGGTATTGCTCATTTCGGGAGATGGGTTTTCTCCGCGAACTTGAGATATAGAGAGACATAGAAAGAGACATCAAAGCGGATCCACTCACTAAGGCTATTCCTCGAACGCAATAGTTTCGCGAACGAGCTTTGTGAGACTGACTAGTAGAGGAGTTGGGTGTTCGATATCACACGGGCTGTGAGTATGCGACATCGCAATAATTAGCCTTGAGTGCAAGTGGGAGATTGTTGGAGATAATGCCCTCAGAGTCAATTATTGGATCGCAGGCACGTGATTGCGGTGATTGAGGGATGACCTATCCCGATAGGACAGTCTTACTCGTGATGATAGTATGCTATCTGGTTTACCTTTATCATCGTGTACTGTTTTAGGTGACCTGACAAGTCGCTATTACATGTTGATAGAGCACCTAGGATTCTTGCTTGACCACCAGCAGTATGAGGGCGATCATATAAGTGGGAGCTGAGGTCTATAAGCATATCCTTAAATGGTCCCTAGTCGTGTGAGTTTCGAGACAGGGCATCGATACTCCATAGTAGACTAGTGTATACAGTCGAGACCCCGACGAGGGGCGGTGGCCGGTCTCACAAGCCACTGGTGTCAGTTGGATCACCTAAGATGTATACAGGTGCTCATTGGGTTATGAGTACACCGGACAGGACTCGTCGGGAACATGCTAGTTGGTCATATACCAGACGTCAGATGGCAGTTCCCTGGTGACATGTGTGCAGGTTAGTTCATCGACCTGAGGATCGTCATTTGTCTCGTGTGAGTTCCCACTGTACTTTGATTACTACCCTACCACGGCTCAAAGGAGTCGTGCAAACAGGTTTTAGTTGGGTACAGTCCCGAGCCACATGGAGGCAGTGAGCGTATCTTCAGGGGTTCGTCTCTCCCGGTATTAGGGGTGAGGTCGTGCTGTGTCTAGGAGAGCCATTACACGAAGTCTTTGGCCAAGGCAAGGAGATTTACTGGTAGGTATTCCAGTAGTATCTCAGGGTGTTCTGGGCTACACTCCGACACGACTTGTACCGCTTTTGGGGGTCTGACTTTTACCAACCCCCTAGGCCCGCCATGCGATGCTCATAGACGAACGGACCGGACTGCACGGATATTGTCACTGAAATGCTCAATAGGGTTGTCAGGCTGAGTTCACTCACAGACATCCCTTTTTAGTCAGTACCTAGTAGCCCGTTACGTATTGGCTTATACCTCTGACGTGCTAGTGGTTAAATCCACAACCAAGGTGTTGACGAGTCATTAGAGTCCCCCACATTCAGTCACTCAGCTTTCGGGCGAAAGGTTGTAGAGGCCGTATGGAGATATGGCAAGGTCCGATCAGACACGTGCGGTATTGCACGGATCAGGATCGGACAGTTTGTACTATAGGCCGTATGGTTATATGGCAGGGTTCGATCAGATACGTGCGGTATTGCACGGATCAGGATCGAACAGATATTACTAGCCGGTTTTGGTATAAGCCGGATCCTAGTATAGTACAGTGTAGATTTTGTCTCATTGCATTTGTATTTCGGTCGAAATACAGATGCGGGTGTGTATACACAGTATTGGGGTTTTCCTGTAATTTATTACGGGACCAGTTTTCTGGAGTTGCCAGTTTGCTTTCCGTTTCGGCCGATTTCCATTGTTCCGTTCATTGGCCGAAGATTGGTGGAGGAGGGTTTATTTGCATTGTTGCAAATAAGCATTTTGTGGAGGGGGTCTTTGCATATGTTTGTATCATGATGGTTTTCATGATGGAGCCCCATCCATTGACCTTGCTTGACTTTTATCTTCATGATGGCATGACTTTTTGAGTCATCATGGTTGTTGATGATTTGTTGATGGAGTGTGGCTTTCCTAGTGATCATTTCTATTTGCATGATAGCTTCCTCTCTCTCTCTTACATGATATGAGTTTGGCTCCTATTATTTTTGGGTGACTCACTCTTTTTTCCCTCACCCTCCCCTCACTAGTAGTGGCCGGTCCAAGCATGAGAGGGGGCTGTCCAAAATTTTGGGGGTGGGTATTTGGTCCATTTCATGCTCCCAAATATCCACAAGTTCCATCTCCAAACTCCATAGTTCATCCCTCCACCAAAAGGCAATTCCATGAACCCCAAAATGAGACTTCTTCTCTAGATATTCTACAGCATATCTTGGGCACGTCGAGTAGCCGGCTTCGTGCCCGAGTTGCCTCGGCATTGAGGTGGGAGCCCGTAAACGATGTAAGCGATGTGGTGCACTTCCGGCGACGAGGAGGAGACGGGACATTCCGCAGGAGATCGGGACGATGACGAGAAGACCGGAGGACTCGGATCTGTCGGTATACTTCTCTTCCCTATCTTGTTAGTAGCTTAGACTTGTTAATGGTTACGATCCGGATGTTTAGTGCGCGGTGGTGCCGGTTTGCTAAGTCCGCAAAATTAAAGTTTATCACCGCTTCCGCATTCCGGTGTCGGATTGACGGCCGGGGCGCCGCCGTGCACTTACAGATCCTTCCTCCCTCTACTGCTCTTGATCATTTCCCTTCCATTTTTCATCAATCCAAGCCAGTAAATCTCCAAAATTCCCTAATAAATCACAAAAAATACCTCAAGTCTTGATTCTTGCTCTGTGATCACTTGGAACTAGGAAAGCTTGGATCTTGTGAGCTAAAGTTGATAGGTATAATCCCTACACTGATAAATAGGAGTTTTTATGTTTTATAGCTCGTTGAATATGGTTTAGAACACTTTAAATATCGTTTTGTGCAATATCGTGTTTTTAGTGTCCTTTTAGAGCCTCTGTATCTGCTGTAATCTGGAAATTTTAGTGAGTGACCAAACAAAATTGTAGTGATGTACTAGTGACCTGATTGAATGAATTTCTCGTTGTGTGTAGTTTTAGAAATTTGTAAAGAAATCACAACCAAAAATATTTGACCGCAATCAATAACGGTGTCGAATGTAGCGCGTTAGTAAGTGCGGATCGTCCACAGGGAAAGTCTAATCGTTCGTCTTTCGAATTAGATGAGTCGAAACTTTGAGGAAAAGAAAAGAAAACAATTCATGATTTATAAAATTGCATTTCAAGAAAGAGAAAATATCTAGATCTAAGAAAGCATTAAAATCAAGAAGTGGTAATTTGTGATGATTTCCAACCAACAATCAAGATTCGAAGTGTAGCTCGTAGGAGTAGATCGGATCTATAGATGTGATGAGATCTAATGATTTCATGTTCTTATCCATTAACTAATTGATACTAGATCGATGATAATTCATCGAGGTTAAGGATTTTGCGAAGAAGCTAGGGTTTCCTCAACTTATCCTTTGACCTTTCAATGAATCTCATTCAAATTCTAGGTTCTAGTCAATCAAATGATCAATCGTTGTTTGCTAGTTTCGAGTGAACACAATCAAGGAAGGATCATCCCGAAACTAGATCATCGATTATTTGATTCACAAGAATTTACAATCGTTATAGGATTTAAGAATTGTAAAAAAATCTAAATCATCATCATTCTATTGATCGTCACAACTCCTATACGAGCGGAGTTTTACTCAAACATCATAATAACAAACGCAATCATAAATTGAGATCGAATCATAATGTTGAATCAAAAGATAAGCAAGATATAGAAATTTCACCTTTATTTATCGACAATTTTCGTTACAACTCTTTTGAAATTTACAAAAGGAAGGAACTAGATCGTCGATTTCGGCTTCGCTCGGCTCCTTGAGTCGCGGATCGGCTTGGATCTCTTGCTCCGATGAAATCCGGCTTCGCTTTCTAAAGGTTGAAGGCTCTCTTGCTTGAATGGTACTCGGGATCTTGATCTTGATTTTGAATTGGGGTTTGGCACAAGTCGTGTCACTCAACTTGTGGGTGTAAGAGGGAGAGATGAAGAATTGAACCCCCCTCAACCCTAGGTCTAGGCTCTCTTTTATAGACCTCAAAACCCTAGATCTAGGATTTCAAATTTGAATTTTCCCTCCACAAGTTTGTTAGCAAAAGATTTGAATTTCCCTCCAAAAGTTTGTTAAGAGAGCCTTCTAGAAATAGTTTGTTAAGGCGAGACTTCTAGATGAGCCACGTGGAAATTCTACAATGTTCTGGAAGCTTGGGCTGTTAGCTGTAGCACGTGCTAAAAATTTGACCTCCTGATGACGTCACCAAGCCGCGGTTCCGCGGCGCAAGCCGGCTACCGCCGCGGAACCGCGGCGCTTTGGAGGCCTTAGGGCTTGTAAATTCTGCTATGGGCTTGGGCTGATTTATGAGCTTTGTTTTGATATGTTGAATTTTATTTGGCCTTCTGTATCGCTACCAGATCTTTAGCCTTTGAGTTGGCGTATCTTTTATCAGCTCTTTTCCCAATTTGGCCTCTGCTTCTAGAATTTCCTCAATTGGACCCCAAGACAAGAGTTTCTCAATACAAGGGTGATGCGATGCCATGAAAGACAGTCAATTTCCCTTAAAGTGCTGGTTTAAAAGTCTAACACCTGAAATCTGGTATTTCAGAGATGTTTTGCTAATATGTGCAATATGAATACCGAACACTTCTATATGAGTGCAAATGATAGGGAAATTGCCGTGTTAAAAATGCAGTATTTTCGACTGATCAAATTCCCCCAAACTTATTTTTGATCGTCTTGATCAGACTGTTTTATTAAAAAGAGAAGGAGAATATAAAGAAAGAGAAAATCTAACTAGCACACTTTTGTAGGCAACACGATTGCACTGAGCACGTGCAACAATCCTTCAAACCTCTAGGTGTCCCTAGTAGGAGGAGTGTTGTCTCCTGAGGGTTTTCAGCGGATTGCACCCATAAAATCCAATAATAAAAGAAAGATCATGAATATTACATTTAAAGAAAAGAATTGTAAAAGAAATACTTTGAAAATTGGGGTTTTCAACTAAGCTAGCTTTTCGGTTGTCATGAGCCCTATCTTAATGGTCATGAAAAGATGTCAGAAATCACGTCCTCCCTCAATAAAACATCTTCTTATTCTTCAATCCTATCTTTCTTCCAAACATCGATCATATTACCCTGTGTGTGTGTAAAGGACATCCCTACACCCGGAGAATTCAATTCAAGCTATCGTACTCTTGCCCATCAGCCTCAGTACTTATTAATTTATGAATATTTAGCTGAATTTGCTCACACACTTTCATGCGACCGTTAATATTTCTTGAGGTACTAACTGACCGATTACTCATGTGCTTGCTTATTTGGTGTATTTTCCTCGTCTTGCACCACCTCAGGCATAGCAGTGACTCCCAGACCAGTTGGCCTTAGGGCACTAGGTGAAGAGGCACCCTTGCTATATTTTTTTATTGCCCTTGGTGATAACAAAACCAATGTCCATTTTTCTCACCACTTTATATATTTTTTTATTCACTTTTTTTCCCTTCATACATCGGCTTTAAGACAAGAGCATTTCAAGGCATCCTCTACTATCCCGGGTTTCAAGACGTGTGTAAGTGCGAATAGCAGGGTATCAACGTTCAAAATATTTGGCTTCCAGAATAGAAACTATTTTTCAGACTTATTTTTATCCTCAGATTAGTGACTTCCTTCATCTTACTGACCCTTGGGACAACGGCTCATAACTACTTATTACTAGTTCGTATAAGAAAACTTCTAATTTTCTTAGTTTTCTTAAATTTTTCTAATCTCATGGATGTAATTTTTCACTATCTAATCTTTTATTATCTTATTTATGTCCAAAAAATGTTTTTATTTTTTTTTTTGAAATTTTTTAAATATTTATAGGTTTTTCAAAAATGTTTTGTGCTTATGCAAAGTATGATGCAAATGATGCGAAAATAAGCACAAACCTCCCCCAAACATATTTTCAACAGTGTCCTCACTGTTGCCATCCGCTAAATCTTGAAAAATCTGTAAGCTTGGGAGGAAATTTATTAATGGGGGAAAAATATTTAAGTGAAGATCCTCCCCCAAACTTATTTTTTTGGCTCAAAATTTTGTAAAATTTTTTCTTTTCAAGTGCCAGAAAAATGCCCCCCCCAAACTTAAGTTATGCAATGTTAATCTTTGAAAATCACATGAGGGGGTCAAAAATCATTGGTCGATGCTGAGCTTTGCAAAGACCGAAGGTTAACACCAACCATTCAAAAATTTTATCAATGCAGTGCTCTGGTTTGTGGAAGAAAAAGTGGGGAAAGGGTAAGGGGTGGAATAGAATGTGTGTGCGTCTCATTTTGGAGAGACGATGCAGTGAATGTGATGGATTACTCGCATTCCTTTTACAAGTCAGAAGAAGGGGTGGAGGTTCAATTTCATTGATGGGGAGATGATTCATCTCAACACCCGTGCTTTTCAAAAATGCGAGTTCTTCAGCGAAAATTCCATCAATACCCCGGAGAATAATGTCATCACAAGGCGCGGGATGATCTTTAGACTCTAAAAGCAGTTCATAATCAGTGTTAGTGGTTGACCCGGACATCTCGGTGGAAGAGTCCGTATGTGTATGATACATAGTTGGGTCAAACAACAACATATGAAAAGAGTCAAGATCAGTATCATGAGGATCATCAAATTCGCTGCTGTCGACATCCATTAAGTCGACAGAACAAACCTGAGCAGTAGGTTCGGAGGGTACACTTCCCAACTTGTAAATATTCAGCTCTATTGACCTATTCCCGAAAGATAGGGTCATAGAACCATTACGACAGTTGATGATAGCATTGGAAGTAGCCAAAAAGGGGCGACCTAAAGTCACCGGAATTTGGTTCCGTGGGTTCGCTACAGGCTGTGTATCAAGTACAATAAAATCCACAGGGAATACAAATTCCCCGATTTTTATTAACACATCCTCCAGTTACCCCCTAGGTTTGGTGATTGATCGGTCAGCCATCTGAAGAGTTATGTTCGAGGGCTTTAACACTCCGATACCTAGTTGCTCGTAAACCGAGTAAGGAGGCAAGTTAATACTAGCGCCAAGGTCAAGTAAAGCACGGTTGATGTGTTTCTCCCCAATAGAAATTGAAATAGTAGGACAGCCAGGGTCCTTACGTTTCCGTGGTAATTGTTGGGGAAAAGCCGTGTCTACAGTACTCGACATGAAAAAAAATTTAGGCACTTGAGTCTTCCTCTTCCTAGTGCACAAGTTCTTAAGAATTTTTGCATTGGATGGAACTTGTTGAATAGCATCTAAGAGAGGGATGTTGATGTTAACTTCCTTAAACATGTCCACAATCTTCTCCATTTGGGCATCATGTTTCTTGGGCCTCAACCTATTTGGAAATGGACCTCTATCAATAAGTGTTGGGTCCAACATTTGTGGAGAAGGTTGTGGGGGTGGGAAGGATGAAGTGGGTGAAGGGTTCGAGCCTTTGGGAAAACGGAGAATGGGCTCGGAAGAAGACGGTAATTTAGACGAAATAGGGTAAGAAGTAGAAGTGGAAGTGGAAGTGGAAACCGGGGTGTTAATGATCAATTCATCATTATCAATTTGTTTACCCGAATGATTGTCTAGCACTCTTCCAGATCTCAACGTTGTAAAAGCATCCACATTAGTGCAATGTGAAGGTCCAGGATCAGGTAAGGGTTGAGATGGAAGATCCTCTTTTTCACTAGCACTTAATTCGGCTGTTATTCGTTCAATTTGTGCTTCCATCGATTTGATATTCTCATTTTGAGTGAGAATGATCATTATCATATTATTGATGGAAGATTGAAAACTTGCCGACTCTTGGATGGATTGTTTCATGAAAGTAACCAAGGTTTGCACCAGTGCAGAGGTATTATCGGTACCGGCCAATTGCAAAGAGTTTTCATGTGGTGCAAAAGTGTTGGCAGGATTTTGAAAATTTTGCGGTTGGAAGGGGTGCTGACTCAATTGAAGTGGTTGCTGTTGTGGTGGAGGGACCCTTTGGAAATTGTTTTGGGTTGGAACCGTGTTTTGAGATTGTGATTGGTTCCAAGCCAAGTTCGGGTGATTCCTCCAATATTGATTATATAAGGAAGAAGAGGGATAGTTTCCAGGTCTTTGCTGAAGTGCAGCATTAGTGTGACCTTGAAACGGTACATTCAAGGGACATTCTTCCGTCAAATGTGAAGGGTTTTAACAGCAGCCACACACGGTTTTGGGAAGTGTGGATTCGTTTAGGGAGGCTGAAGAGATTTTGTTTTGTATAGCGTCGAGTTTCCTTTGTATTACGGCCATTTCGGTTTTCATTGTGACGGAAACATCGAGCTGATTGACATCTTCCCTAGGCGGTGGTGGTCTAACACTTTCCCATTGTGATGTGTTTTGAGCTAAATCTTCTAGGTATTTCCAAGCTTCACCATCATCTTTAGATAGGAATTAGCAATGACACATGGTTTCAAGCATCTTTCTAGTAGTGAGATCAATACCCTTATAGATAATTCGACACAAATCCCATCTGGAGATTCCGTGATGAGGGCATTGGATAAGAAGATCCTTGAACCGTTCAAAGCATTTCCAAAATGGTTCATTGGGAAGTTGGGTAAATTTAAAGATTTCGCTCCGAACACGGGCGGTCTTGTGATTGGGATAAAATTTCTTAAGGAATGCTGCAACGAATTCGTCCCATGTTGAAATAGAATGTGCGGGTGTGATGTAAAGCCACTTCTCGGCTAAGTCGCACAAAGTGAATAGGATAAGACGTAAACGCAGAGCATCCAAAGACAGTTGTGAATTTCTCATCAAAGCACATACGTTTTCGAATTTGGAAATAAAAATGTATGCGTTTTCAGAATCAAGACCGTGAAATTTGGGTAACAGTTTGATGAATTGGGGGTTGATTTTAAAATTTTCCCCGTTGGCAGGTGGTATAGAAAGACAGGTGGGAAGGGAAACACATGTAGGATAGCATCTCTCTTGGAGAGAGATGCGTGGAAGATTCTGCGCACCTGCGGGCGGTGGCAGATTGGTGTTTAAGTTTGATGGATTTGGGTCCATCGCGGTCGTGGTGGGTGGTGGAAGAGAAGATGAAGAATTACCGACTCTGGGGTCGATAAAAGAAACGCGGACAAGACGGGAAATGGAATCCTGTGTCCAGCCTAACATTGTGCTAAATGGTTGTAGCACAAGTGGCAGCGTTGGTAATAATTAGGGGAAATGAATGAATGTGATTGGTGTTTGTTTTGAAAAATGATACGGATTTTTGAAAAAATGATGGGATCACAACAAATGCAACAAGCAAAACCCTAATATCTAGTGGTCACCTAGGTCAGGCTCTAGACCGCTCCTAGCTGCCAAAAGACAAGTCGCAGGATAAAATCCTCTACTACCTCTTTGTCTCCCTGTGGCCAGGTAAGTGCTAGGTAAGTGGGAAGGTACTCCACTACGTAAGTAGTGGGCCTAATTAATAACCACTAGACTTTGACACACTTGCCTTAGACACCACAAGAAAACGCGGATAAGCAATAAATTACCCACGGCCTTCTGTTGTCCTAAGTGAGAGCGACGGTCCTTAGAGTCATCTCTAGATATTTTTTAGTTAATGATGGTAATGCGGATGCAAGTTTGTGATTTTTGGGGCTTAGGAAGGGTAATGAACTCCCCACCTAATCTGGATTTGGCTGTGCCCCTTAATATCCGTATTAATATGCAAACAACCAAAAATTAAAACACACACAATTTATTTTGCTTTTGCGGCGCTGCGATTATTTGCAAAGAAACCTGCAGGAAATTGTTATTTGGAGTAGACAGAGGAGGAGATATGAAAGATAGAGACTCACAGAGCAAAATTGGTGCAGGGAAGCCGCGGAACCGCCGTAGGAGGTGGGTCTTTGCCGTGGAATCGCGGTGGGGGAAGGAGATCACTGCACAGAATTTTAGGACAATGCTTCTGTTGCTCCCTTTAGCCTTCTGGAATATTCAGAAAATTTTTTCTCCAGCTCCAATAATTCCAGATTTCCTCGCAATCAAATCACAACAACACGTATTAGTGTTTGCACGAGTTTTGATCTAAAAATTGTAATGGAATAAACTTTTCAACTCAAATTTCAAAATACGAACAATTAGCGCACTATCACCGGCAACGGCGCCATTTAATTGAATGAATTTCTCGTTGTGGTTAGTTTTAGAAATTTGTAAAGAAATCACAACCAAAAATATTTGACAGCAATCAATAACGGTGTAGAATGTAGCGCGTTAGTAAGTGCGGATCGTCCACAGGGAAAGTGTAATCGTTCGTCTTTCGAATTAGATGAGTCGAAACTTTAAGGAAAAGAAAAGAAAACAATTCATGATTTATAAAATTGCATTTCAAGAAAGAGAAAATATCTAGATCTAAGAAAGCATTAAAATCAAGAAGTGGTAATTTGTGATGATTTCAAACCAACAATCAAGATTCGAAGTGTAGTTTATAAGAGTAGATCGGATATATAGATGTGATGATATCTAATGATTTCATGTTCTTATCCATTAACTAATTGATACTAGATCGATGATAATTCATCGAGGTTAAGGATTTTGCGAAGAAGCTAGGGTTTCCTCAACTTATCCTTTGACCTTTCAATGAATCTCATTCAAATTCTAGGTTCTAGTCAATCAAATGATCAATCGTTGTTTGCTAGTTTCGAGTGAACACAATCAAGGAAGGATCATCCCGAAACTAGATCATCGATCATTTGATTCACAAGAATTTACAATCGTTATAGGATTTATGAATTGTAAAAAAATCTAAATCATCATCATTCTATTGGTCGTCACAACTCCTATACGAGCGGAGTTTTACTCAAACATCATAATAACAAACGCAATCACAAATTGAGATCGAATCATAATGTTGATGTTAGTTATATGTATGCCCTAGAGGCCATTACTGTACATTGGATGTATATTGTAGTGGATGCTGGGACGTATATAGGGAGGACTTTCTTGCTCGACATGATAGTATGCTATCTGGTTGCTCTTTACCTTAACGTGTACACTGATTGTCTCTCTGTTACATGTTGGTAAAGCCTTTAGGATGTGTACTTGACTACCTGGACTATGATGCGGATCATACTAGTAGGGACATGGTAGTCCATAAGTACATCCTTCAAAGTCCCTAGTCATGGGTGTATCGAGATGGGGCATCGATATACCAGAGTAGACTAGCGTGTACCTTCTCGACCCATACAGATGGGCGATGGATGATCCCATATCCATTGGTGTTTGACATCGGAGATGATATACGGGTGCTCAGTAGAGACTGGGTACACTGGACGGACTCGCCGAGAACTCCCAAATGGTATTATACCTCACGTCAGATGGCAGTTCTCTGGTGACACTGGTACAGAGTAGTCTGTTGACCCGATATCGTCATAGAGTCATGTGTGGTTCCCACTGTGCTTTGATTTCCATCTTACCACGTCCAAGAGGGCATGCAAAACGGTGGTTTTTGGGTACAGTCCCGAGTCACATGGAGGCAATGAGCGATAGGAGGGGATTCGTCTCTCCCGGTATAGGGAGTTGATGTTGCGCTGTGTTCGATTGGCTATAACAGGAAATCCCTGGCCAGGGTTGCTGAGATTTACTGGTAAGTGTTACCAGTAGTTTCTCGAACAGTTATAGACCTCATATCGACACGACTTATCGAGCTATTGGGGTCTGACGTTTACCACCCCTAGGCAAGATATACGACATATCAGACGATCAGACCGGACTGTACGGTAGTGTTACTGGTCGGATTCACTGGAGTGTGAGCGGGCTTGCTCGTCGATCTTCAGATCGCTCAATACCCGGGTGGCCGTTACGTTTAGCAGACCGCTTGCGGCTTGTGGGTGTTTGATATGATCATCACCTGCTGCCGGCGTATTGACGAGTCTTTAGAGTCCTACACAGAGGTTTCCTGGCTCAAGCGAAACGAAATAGGAGCGCTTATGAGATATGTGCGGGACCGAGAATAATGCGTGTATGTGATACCTTATTTCATTCTCGCGATCAATGTATCGATTAGGTTATATGCGATATACCCTAGTTATCGAATCAAGGGTTGATTCGATAAACCGATGCATTGCATACTAATCGGTTATATATGATATGACCGGATCGTTAAATCAAGTGTTGATTTAATGATTTGATGCATAATTATATATTTGATATATTACTTTGCATTAACTGGTATCGGTTCACTTTAAATGGATTTTCTCGCTCGGATGTGCGCATTATATATGTGATATGATTTTGTGCACTTGCTTGTATCATGTTTGATGATACATGCTTTTTGGTTAAGTGTAAAGTATTAAACCTTGGTTAATGAAATGGTTAGGGTTTATTATTTGTTATTCATTTATCTTATTTAGTTATCCATTTATTTTTGATAAATGAATAAAAGAAAGAGAAAAGAATGGTGGCTTCATTTGTTGTTTAGTTAAAGCTTCATGAAGCTTTGACTTAGTCCACCATTCTTATCTCATCCTTAACCCTAACCATACCACTCAACCATGATTAATTCTCTACACTAAACCATGGTTCTAAGATGATAAGAATGATTTATTCTTTTCATTTTAGAATTAACTTATCATAACTATTATCTTCTTCTTCTTCCTTTCTTCAAGTGAAGAAAGCAAGGTCCATCAATGGTGATTGATGGAAATGGGTGAGAAATCCAAATCTAAAGTCTACCCACTTCCTATTTCTTCATCCTCATCTCTTGCCAAGTAGTAGAGTGTGTTTACTTCACAAGTTTCTTGACTTGATGAAGTCGGAGCTTGATTTAGCGATGCCTCGACGTAGATCATCTTCGGCATGGACATCGACAACCTAGCTCGCCATTTCTCCGACGAAGCGACACTAGAGCCCGGATTTTGATTTGGACAGCGGAGACGACTTCGTTGCGGAGCCGTGGAGGTGGAGCACCGGATCTACAAAGGTTGTATTTCCGTTAAACTCGCAGTTAAGTGTTAACTAGTTTCTATTTCGCCTAGACATCTAGCAAACGATCCGTAGTCGGGTCTCTCGGCACCTAGAATTTTTGAATTTGGCATGTTCGATACCTTGTGAGACCTCACTAGGGTTCCTAGGAACCCTACAGTGGTATCCGAGCTACTAGGCATTGGATGTCGACCTATGGGGGGTTCTCACTGTGTGACAGTGTGGCGAAGCATAGGCTCTTACCCCCAGGGTGTCCCGAGACCGGAAGGTGTTCCGGCGGGTTGTAGTCCTCGCGAGGGGGCATGCGTAAAAAGTAGCTGCTGAGGGACCCGTTGGTGCCACGGCGACACCATTGGATGGGGTGGCTGCCTGACCTACAGTGGTATCAGAGCCTAGCTAGAGCCTTAGGCGAAGTCCAGACGGAATTTGAAGTCCGAACGAACTCGAAACCCGATCACAAAATTGCTCTCTGTCCTTTTTTCAAAAACTGGGATTTTTCCATATTAAAAATATACAGTAAAATCAGCAGGTAATTCTAAGGCATACTGTAAAATTCGGTTCCCTAATTCCAACAGTGCGCCGCGTTTCCGCGGCACGAGTATGGCTCGTGCGGCGGAAACGCGGCCGTTTTGTCTTTTGTGGCATCCAAATTTGTACAGTAATTCATAAAATTCAGTGCTGGTTTTCCTGGGTATTTTAAATATTTTTTCAAGAGTTTAATTTTTCTGGGTTGTTTTGGGGATTCGAATGTTCGATCGGATTATCAAATTTTGTCTGTGTGGCTTTCCGGATAAATTTTAGAATATGTTAAAAAGTTCGACCGGATATAAATACCCAATTTTTCCCCTGTCGTGAAATTTCCAAGTGTTGGATTTTTCCATAGTTTAACGACGTTCTAAGTAGTGCAAGTAACGCAATGGACCCTCTAGAAGACAACAAACCTTAACTCGATTATGTGACCGTCTTGAACTGCCCTTTGAACCTTCGGGTTTGGGGCAGTACGGCGTGCCACATGTGAGGCGTTGGCTTGACCCTTCTACGGCTGGACCGTTGGTACTGAGGCACGAACTGAATGTTGTTAGACTTATTTCATGTGTTGGACTGTATCGGGAAAACTTGGGTGTTCGATTGTTCGATCGGAAAGTTTGACATTTTCTATTTATCCGAAATGGGATACAATAATTGGAATTCACAATAAGTTATGTGATAACTGAATGAATGTTATAAACATAGCAGTTTAGTCTCACTTGATCGGTTGCCACGGAATTTTGATGTGATCAAAAGTCCGTCGCAATCACGTAGCGTACGCGGATACTCGCCGGGTAAACTTAATAGACAGCCTCACTCCATAGCCCCGACCAAGTGACTGTAGGAGAACCCCGTCGCCGAAAGCATCCGTTCGGGTGCTCGCGGTAGCGGTGTTCCGCCTTGGTGCACTTCGTCGACGGTATCGGGGGTGTGGCCGCCTACTGAAGTTTGCGACGAGTATTCGATCAGACTGTCGGGAATCTTGTTGAATTGCCAGACTCGATATTGAAAAGTGTTTTCGATAATGAGACTAAAATGCAGGGTTTATAATTGTTAGGCATGCGATGTCTAAGTAATTCATTTGGTCAGGCATGCGATGTCTGAGGTGGTTGCGGATTCCAACTGATGTAGTTTTACACTTTCTTTTCTGTGACCGTAAGTGTAATATGTGATATCGCCGGTTTCGTTGCTATATGTCAACGACAATTGGGATGCGCATAATTACTTACGTTGATGACATGTGATGTTATGTGTTGCTGGATATGTTATATTGGATCGTCGTGTTTGAATAGCCGGGGTTTTTTATGTGAGATGAGTGTTTTTCATTTTCATTCATGTAAAAACTTGTATGTAATATTCTTTTATTGGGGCGCTTCCAGGTAGCGGAAGTTGTCACCGTTGATGTATATTATTTACTTTTCCGCACTAGGATAGACCCAAGGAGGAGAGCACAAGTAACCGGGTTCTGGAGTCCAGTGGGAGACCAACTTGAGGAGTCGAGTCCGAGTCTCCTAACTCTAGAATTGGTAGGGTTGCTTACCGCTCTCGTAGGGGTCTAGGGGTGTGGGTTTGGCTATTCATCGTGACCGTGGAATCCGTGTTTTATACTGGCTCGTATTGAAAACACGGATGTCCTAGTATATCCAATATTTCATATGTTGCTTCTGCTGCGATATCTGTAATGTGATCATTAGATGTTCTGTGATAGATACAGTATATAGTATATATGATGTATTATATAGCCGTTACTTATGTTTTACACCCGCGCTAGCCCTGCCCCGCTCTGCCGTTAGTTACCTAACCTAACGGTGCACGAGGGGACATCGAGGCGAATGCGGATGGCATAAGTGTACGTCGTATTTATCTGTGATGCTTAGGTACTTAAATGATGGGACATCATTAATATGATTAATGAAATAAAAGAAACCTAAGATGTTGTAGAATCGAATTTCAAAAAAAAACAGGTAGCTACAGTTCTTGCTTTGCACAGAGGTATATATGATATATCCTGCACCTTATTCGATAAGGAAAGGACCGAGATCCCTTCACCGGGAGTGACTCCTTTAGCAATAACTGGCAGATGCTACACACTCGGTTTGTCTTTTGATTGCTTTTAAGAGTTTCTGCTTTGCACAGTGATATATGTGATATATCCCGCACCTCATTCGACGAGGAAAGGACCGACGATCCCTTCACCGGGAGTGACTCCTTTAGCAAAACTAGAAAAGCCTCAAAAACACTCCATTTCAAAATTCATTCGATCCTACAACGATATCAACTTCATTACGCAATAGGTTTTCAGAAAAACCTGTCATAGCCCTCCGTCATTTCAGATAAGTACTAGTTAGTATTCGTGCTACGTTTGTTGACTATGTTAAGGCGTAGTGTGCGGTAGCTAATTAGTGCTTATCTGCATAAGCATATGATGTGATTGGATTAGGGTAGTCGTGCGACTTTGTTGACTATGTTAAGGGTCGTGCGGGTGGGTTTAATTCAATCGGGAAATGACGGGTTGAACTTGACTAGCACTTATGATTTGTTGACTATGTTAAGGTCATATAGCTGCTAGGGGCAAAATATTATCGGGAATTTCAAGTGTTGAAATTTGCAATGAGATTGCATACCTTCTATGAGATAGTTGGATCCCGATACCCGCTGCGAGTAAGAGTTACTCCTGGGAGAGTTTTACACATTACAATTAGCCGATCAAGTAGGTGTCTAGAAAGGTGTCAACGGGGTTACGCCTCTGGGAAAACGAGGTTTACATTAATTAGGTCCGTACGAAAGCACGGGGCACCTCCCTCAAAGTACCGACACCGGCCTGGCTGAAAGATTGGCGAACTTGTATTGTGTAATTAATCCCGGCTAGTCTTTCCTTTTAGGGTTTGAAGGAAGATTTGATAAAAAGTAGTGGGAGCCATCCTGATTAGATAAAATAATAACCAATCTATTCTTGCAAGAGCGCACGCTGAGTGTTTTCTTCTCTCTCTCTCCTGGTAGCGACCATGTCACGCCTTAATCAAGATAATAATACGGATTATTGACCGAACCCGCTTGTTATACTGAGCTGGGGAACGTTGGTCCCGCTCCAACTTATAATTGTTATAAGACAGAGCAGGAATTTGGGGAATACCAGATTTCCCGTGCCGCCCAAACGAAGAGAGTGCATGCTGATGCATCATCTTCGGGTGTGTTCATTATACAGAACTGTTTCTCAGTATCCTCCGCATCCTGGTATATGATACCGGATAAGGATCCCAGATATGTAATCTGTTACATAGGGCTACAAAAGGGTAGAAAAACTGAGAACGGGTGATAAGTTTCATGAGGCAGAAAACGGGGCAAGTGTTGCAGCCAAGTCTGTCGGTCACTGTTACCCTGTATTACCAATACATTGATTCTGAACGAATGTTATTAGATACCGAACCTGATATACAAAATCATATCAGTCTCTTTATTAGTAAAGAAATGATAAAATTTTGTATTGTTGGATAATGTTTTGAACATTTTCTATATCAAAAGTTGATCGGTTCAGGCACGTTATCTAAAAGCGTTGATGTTCTAAATCAAACTACAGTTCTTAGTATACTAAACAAACACAAGAGGAAGAGTTCAGAAATGAACGAATTCTTCTTGAGGTATTGTAGACTAGGTCAGATCAATGTGACCCGACTAGCTAGAGTTACATAAAGATGCATATTTAAATTAGTTTGAATTTACATCTTGTGAAACTCGCCAGTCATGTCACAAAGATAAGATGACCATAGCTCTGTTTACTGGAAACAGAGAAAGAGTTAGTGAACTCTTGGGATGATACATGTTGATGTATTTAGGTCCCCTGTCTACACATACCAAGACCGGTTCTTTGTACTTTATTACATTCTCTGATAATCTCTCAAGATTCAGACATATGTTCCTGTTGAAACACAAGTCCGAACCTTTTGAGATATTCACAGAATATAAGCTAGAAGTAGAGAACCAAAATACGGGTATAAGTATTATGTCCTTTGATGTGATCAAGGAGGAGAATACTTGAGCACGGAATTCTTGGACTTTTCTAAAGGAGAATGAGATTCTCTCTCAGCATTACTGTTAGTGTTTATGCCCTAGAAGGCCATTACTGTATCATACTAGCTTGTATATTACTTAATGGAAGCTTGGGATATTCACATGTATATAACAGTCTTGCTAAACATGGTAGTATGCTACTTGGTTTTTCTATCTTAATATGTGAGTATACGTATTGATAGAGCTCTTAGGATCTTGCTTGTCTACCAGCGTTGTGATGGCAGTCACACTAGTGGGGGCTGGGTAGTCTACAAGCACATCCTTATTCAGGTCCCTGGTCGTTGGATTATCGAGACAGAGCATCGATACTCCGGAGTAGACTGGTGTGTACGCTTCTCATCCCAGTTGGGGAGATGGTCTGTCCCACAGCCGTCAGTACGTCGTACTGGAGATAGTATACAGGTGCTCGTTAGGATACGGGTACACCGGACAGGACTCACAGGGAACTGTTGGTTGGTTTGATACCAGTCGTCAGTGAACAGTTCCCAGGTGACATGAGTACAGCGTAGTCCGCAGACTTGACACTGCTACTTCGCCTCGAGTGTGTCCCACTGTTCTTAGATTGCTACCCTACCACGGCTCAAAGGAGTCGTGCAAACAGGTAGCAGTTGGGTGCAGTCCCGAGCACTTGGAGGCAGTGGCGGTTAGACAGGATTCGTCCCTCTCGGTATTGGGAGTAGATATCGTGCTGTGTCAGAGAGCCATTACGCAAAGTCCCTGGCCAGGGCAAGCGAGATTTGCTGATAGGTTCCAGCAGTTTCTCAGGGTGTAATGGGCTTTACTCCGACACGACTTATACCGCTATTAGGGGACTGACGCTTGCCGCCCCCCTAGGCCCGATATGCGATAGTCTTGGACGAACGGACCGGACTGTATGGAGATTGTCACATCAGACTCAGTAGGAGTTCGGATGGGTTTACTCATCGGCCTTCTTATCGACAACTACCTGGGGACCGTTACGTACAGCTAGTGCCGCTTGCGGTCTGTGGTTAAACCCACTGCCAGCGTAGTAGTCGAGTCTCTAGAGTCCCACATAGAGAGTTTCCTACTCCAGGCGAAACGATATAGAGGTTGCATGGTTTTGCGACAAAGGGTTCGGACGCATACGTGCGTTTACGCGCGTACGACTTTCGGACAGTTTTTACCAGTCGGCTTTGGTTTAAGCCAGTTACTGGTATCCGGTTATTGAATTTATACAGTCTAAAGTTTTTCCGTATTTTTACGGATCGGAGGGGCGTTCTCGTAATTACTCGAGAAGCTTCTAGAAGATGTGACTAAGGAGGTTTCTTTTGGATAAGAAAGTGAGTCATGGTGGTGATTCATTCATTTCATTAATGCACATTTATTGCTTAATGACTCATGCTAATGAATCACCACTAGATATTTTATGAAGCATGCTTATTCATTTCCATTATTCATTATTGTTAAAAAGAAATGCTTCATAATATATTATGATACACTCTCTCTCCTCTCATTATCTTATCTCACATTCTCTCTCCTCAAGCTCTCATCTTCAAACCCTAATCCTTAATCCTCATGTGTTGAGATCAAAGGATTAGTTAGACTAAACAATCCATAACCTTTACTCTACATCATCCTTTCATCTTTGATTAGCAATCAAAGTTGATTAGTTACCTCAAGTTAGAGGTTTAGCTTGGAGTTTCGCTCTCGGGTGGATCGTCTACTACCTAGAGAAGGTCGAGGAGAACAAAGGAGGACGTAAAGACGAAGGACCGGTTTCATTAGGTATAATCCCTAATCACTTGTGAAAAGAAACTCATTGAATACGGTTATTTATAGTTTAGCTTCGATTCAAGCGGTTAGTCGATGTTCGTTGTTTAAACTTGATAAGTTTTGAAAATTCCGCCTCCCCACAAGTACTGGGGTGAAGTACATCGACTTACAGTGGTATCAGAGCCTCGCTAAACACTAAATAACTTAATCGCAAATTTGTACGAATTTCGAACGGAAAAACGAAACCGGAAAACCCTAAAAATTACTAGTTTCTGTCGAATTTAAAACGATGTCAGAAAATTTTTCAGGTGTGTTCAGAGAGCTAGAAAGGAGTCCAGGAGAACACCCAAGAAATTCGAGCCCATGAATCGGCAACTCGGCCGCGAAAGCGCGGCGGATCGGTGGGATCCGCCGCCCTTCCGCGGCGCTTTGGCCGAGTCATGGACTCGTCTTTCTTGTGTGGGTCCCCTGTGACATTTGGGGTTTTCTGGAATATTTAATTATTGCTCAGGTTACTGTTTAACAGAGCAGATTTTGGAGCAATATTGATGTTGTTTATTCGATCGAATTGTACAGTATTTGCGTATTGGATTATATCTGTGATTGTTTAATGTGTTCGTAAACCTCCCCTAACTGCTAGTATGTCGGTTGGCAGGGGGTTGCACATTTCTGAAATGGTTATATCTGTTTGTGCATATAAACTGTATTGGACTGTTGTGGTGTATAGCCGGGGTTAGCAATGGGTTATTGATTAATTCATTTGTTGTAAATGTAATTTGTTGTAGTATTATTTTTGCGGGGCACTTCCAGGTTGCGGTCGTAGCCACCGTTGTATTATTTCATTTTACTGTTTTTGCTCCTAGGACTGACCCAAGGTGGGGTACACAGACTGCCGGGTGGGTAGTTTGCCGTACCCGTAGGGGTCGAGGGTGGGGTAACGGCTATTCATCACAACTGTGTAATCTGTCTTTTCTTGCAGGCTCAAAAGAAATACAGATTGCTTGCAAATCCAATATTGTTTATCTGTGTTCTGGAATGAATATCATTGCGTCAGACGAATGTAAAATATCTATATTTATTGTAGCTATTTAGACGTCACTTATGTTTTACACCCGCGCTAGCCCAGCCCCCGCTCTGTCGTTAGTTAAGTAACCTAACGGGTGATGACGGGACCCCGTGGCGAATGCGGATGGCATAAGAGGACGTTATATTTTCGTTGTTTTCTGCAATGATAGGTTAATGATGGGATGCATTATCTATAATGCAAAGTAAAACAAACCAAAGTTTAAATCGTTGGAACAATTTAAAAGAAACCACTCGGTTATTTTTAAAACAGATATTTTTAAATGCGGAGATTTAACCACTCCTTTTAAAAGCTATCAGGTTCCTTCGGTTATATCAAGTTCACTACGTTCACGGTTTCGCCAAAACCAGTCGTAGCCCTCCATCATTTCTTATGGATGGTCAGTAGTATTCAAGCTATGCTTGTTGGCATACGTCAAGGCATAGTGTTTGGTAGCTGCTGGGGTATTCATTTGTTGCATAGATAGATGTGTTGGTTTGGGACAGTCGCATTACCTTGTTGGCATACGTCAAGGGTATATACGGGTGGGTTCAAATTAACAAGATAATGATGGGCAGAACTTGACATGTGACTTATGATTTGTTGGCATACGTCAAGGTCATAAGAGCATGGGGCAAAAACTTATATCGGGAATTTCTAAAGAAACTGAAATTTGCAAAGAGATGCATACCATTTGGAGTTTGATGAATGTTGGTAGGATTCCTTCAACATTATCATACGATGATATTTGGATCCCGATCCTACTGTGAGTATATGCTACTTATCAGGATATTCGTCGCTTAACGATCAATGCTATAAACCTAGTAGGTGTCCAGAAAAGTGTCAGCGGGGTTACGCCCCCAGAGAAAAGAGGTTATTTAATTAAGGAACTTCGCGAAAGCGTTGGAAAACCTCCCTCGAAGTATCGACACCGGCCTGGCTGAACGGTTAAGCAAGTATTGTACGGTGAGAATAGTCTTGGCTAATTCTTCTTTTATGGTTTGAGGAAGGATTCGAGAAACAGTGGGAGCCATCCAGTTTAGATAAACTAAAAACCATTCTAAACTTGCAAGAGCATCATGCTAAAGAGTTTTCTTCTCTCTCTCCTAATTGCAGCGACCCTGAAAATGACTGGACTTAAGTTACTTTTAGAGAAAAATATACTGACGGGGCCAAACTATAAAGATTGGCTGCGGAATGTCAAGATGGCTTTGACCTATGACAAACTGGGGTACGTCCTCACCGCTACAGCACCTGCTGTCCTTGGTCCCAAATCCAGCAATGCGGATAAGGAAATCCGCAAAACCTGGGATTTAGATTGCGCGAGAGCCAAGTGCATCGTGCTTGCCTCGATGAACAATGAACATCAGAGGAGGCACGAGGATATGTCCCTAGATGGCATATTTCTCCATACAAAGGAACTTTATGGAGAGCAATCTCGTATAGCAAGATACGAGACCTCTAAGAAACTGTTTCGAGCGAGGTTGGCTGTCGGGTCATCGGTAGGTGAACATGTCCTACAGATGATCGGCTATATTGAAGAGCTCGCGGACCTTGGGACGACTTTGGATAATGAGCTCTATACAGACCTTGTTCTCCAGTCCCTTCCTCCCACCTACGCCCAGTTTATCCTCAACTTCAATCTTCAAGGAAAAGAAGTTGAACTTGCGGAACTCCTGAACATGTTAAGGAGTGCAGAGGGCACCTTGCAGAAGGCAAGGGAAACACCCGCTATGTTTGTTGGCAGTTCATCTTCTTCCGGGTCCAAGGCTAGGGCCAAAGGAAGGAAGAAGAAGGCCGCACCCAGACCTAGAGGAGGTGTTAGTAAGGTGGGAAAGAAGGGAAAGAAAAAGTTTACAGCACCGGTAGTTGGGATGAGTGCTTCCATTGTCACAGGAAAGGGCACTGGAAGAAGGATTGCAAGGCGTGGAACGCCAAGAACCAGGGACCGAAGCAAGCTGTGGCTTCGACTTCAGGTGTGTTTGTAATTGAGAATTGTCTGTCAATCAACTCTGCTTCCTGGGTATTGGATACCGGATCAGGATCTCATATTTGCAATTCATTGCAGGCACTGAGAAACCGTAGAGTGCTGAAGGAAGGTGATATGATCCTCAGGGTTGCTAACGGAGCTAGCGTGGGAGCTGCGTCCGTCGGGGATTATCACCTAGGATTGACGAGTGGACACATTTTGGTTTTACATAACTGTTATTTTGTACCCAGCTTAACGTGTAATATCATATCAGTTTCCTTATTATCAAATAAAGGTTATGATTTCACGTTTGTAAGAGATGTTGTCAACATCCACCTTAATCATGGTTTGATTGGGTCCGGTACTCTAAATAACGGCATATATGTGTTAAACCAACTCCAAATTTTCAATGTCCAGAACACACTAAAAAGAAAGTCTCCAGATTTAAATAAAGCTTTCTTATGGCATTGTAGACTGGGTCACATCAATGAGAGAAGGTTGACTAAGTTGCATAGAGAAGGATATTTGGACACGTTCGAATATCAAACCTATGACACTTGTCAATCCTGTCTCAAAGGAAAGATGACAAAGACTCCATTTACTGGACAAGGAGTAAGAGCGAGCGAGCTCTTAGGACTCATACACAGTGATGTATGTGGTCCAATGTCTACACATGCGAGAGGTGGTTATTCCTACTTCATTACTTTTACAGATGATTTCTCTAGGTATGGATATGTTTTCTTAATGAAGCATAAATCAGAGGCCTTTGAGAAATTCCTGGAATTCAAGAGTGAAGCGGAAAACCAAACAGGCAAAAGTATTAAGACACTAAGATCTGATCGAGGTGGAGAATACTTAAGTGCCGAATTCCTAGGTTACCTAAAAGAGAAAGGAATTCTCTCTCAGCTTACTCCTCCATACACTCCACAGCACAACGGTGTATCGGAGAGACGGAATCGAACCCTATTGGATAAGGTACGATCCATGATGAGTAATGCTGAGTTACCGCGATCTTTCTGGGGGTATGCGCTAGAATCAGCGATACATCTTTTGAACAGAGTTCCAACCAAAACTGTGCCTACCACACCATATCAGATGTGGAGTGGGAAGAAACCCTATCTTCAGTACCTGAAGACGTGGGGATGTCCAGCTTTTGTAAAAAAGCAGCATCCGGACAAGCTCGAGGCACGCTCAGTAGAGTGTAAGTTTGTAGGATATCCAAAGAACTCTCATGGATATTGCTTCTATTACGCAGAGGAACAAAAGGTTTTTGTTTCTCGTCATGCCCGCTTCTTAGAAACTGAATTTTTGGAAAATCAGAAGAGTGGGAGCGAAATAGAACTGGAAGAAATTCCAGAACCACAAACTGCTACTGAAAGTTTGGTAGAACCAGAGGTTCAAGAAGAACAGAACATTCCCGCACCCCTCCGCAGGAGTAGTAGGCCGTCTCATCCGCCTGAGAGATACTACGGTTTTCTCATAGACGGGGATAGAGAGGATTGCATCATAGATGATGATGAACCTACTGACTTCCAGCAGGCCATCCAGAGCGGCGACTCGGTACGATGGCTAGATGCAATGCGGACCGAAATGGAGTCCATGTACACCAACAAAGTATGGACTTTGGACTTTGCTCCAGATGGGGTAAAACCCATAGGATGCAAATGGATCTTCAAGAAAAAGATTGGTGTAGATGGACAGGTGGAAACCTATAAGGCTAGACTTGTTGCAAAGGGTTTTCGTCAAAGACCTGGTTTGGACTATGACGAAACCTTTTCTCCAGTGGCTATGCTCAAATCCATTCGGGTCCTTCTTGCTATTGCTGCCTTCCATGATTATGAAATCTGGCAGATGGACGTAAAGACGGCTTTTCTGAATGGAAATTTAGAAGAGAGCGTCTATATGGATCAGCCAGAGGGTTTCAATCAGAGTGGGAGCAGCGGGAAAGTATGCAAGCTGCTTAAGTCCATTTATGGACTAAAGCAGGCATCGCGGAGTTGGAACATCTGTTTTGATGAGACAGTCAAAGAATATGACTTTATCAAAAATCCAGATGAACCGTGCATATATAGTAAAGTTGTGGCCAGAAGTGTCGTATTCCTCGTCTTGTACGTGGATGACATTCTATTGATAGGAAATGACATTCCTATGCTACAATCTGTCAAAGGATTCTTGTCACACAGGTTCTCCATGAAAGACCTGGGTGATGCCTCTTACATTCTGGGGATCCGGATCTATCGTGATAGATCCAAGAGGATGTTGGGACTTTCGCAGTCCAGGTATATCGACACTGTACTGAAAAGATTCAGTATGGAAGATTCTAAGCGCGGTAATCTACCGGCTTGTCACGGAATCACCCTCTCCAAAGAGATGTCTCCCAAGACTGATTTGGAAAGGGAACGCATGTCTATTATACCCTACGCATCTGCGGTAGGCTCTATAATGTATGCGATGTTGTGTACCAGACCAGATGTAGCTTAGGCACTAAGCGTGGTAAGCCGGTATCAGTCAGACCCAGGGGAGAAACACTGGATAGCAGTAAAGAACATTCTCAAGTACCTGAGGAGGACTAAGGAGATGTTCTTGGTTTACGGCGGAAAAGACCTCAGGTTGGAGGCCTTTGCTGATTCCGGCTTCCAGAGTGATAAGGACGATTCCAAGTCCATGTCGGGTTATGTCTTTACCCTCAATGGAGGGGCGGTGTGCTAGAAGAGCTCCAAGCAGGACACCGTTGCTGACTCGACGATGGAAGCGGAGTATATAGCTGCTTGCGATGCCGCAAAAGAAGCAGTCTGGATGAAGAAGTTCCTAACAGAACTTCAGGTGGTTCCTACCATAGTTGATCCAATACCTCTGTATTGCGACAACAACGGAGCTATAGCTTTAGCGAAGGAACCAAGGTCCCATCAGAAGTCCAGACACATCTTGAGGCGGTATCACCTGATCAGGGAGATCATTGATCGTCAGGAGATTGAGGTTCGGAGAGTTGCTTCAGAAGAGAACAATGCTGATCCATTCACGAAGGCCCTTCCTCAGATTCAGTTCGAGAGGCTGCTCGAGATCATTGGTCTACGATATGCCAGTACATGGCCCTAGTGCAAGTGGGAGATTGTTAGTGTTTATGCCCTAGAAGGCCATTACTGTATCATACTAGCTTGTATATTACTTAATGGAAGCTTGGGATATTCACATGTATATAACAGTCTTGCTAAACATGGTAGTATGCTACTTGGTTTTTCTATCTTAATATGTGAGTATACGTATTGATAGAGCTCTTAGGATCTTGCTTGTCTACCAGCGTTGTGATGGCAGTCACACTAGTGGGGGCTGGGTAGTCTACAAGCACATCCTTATTCAGGTCCCTGGTCGTTGGATTATCGAGACAGAGCATCGATACTCCGGAGTAGACTGGTGTGTACGCTTCTCATCCCAGTTGGGGAGATGGTCTGTCCCACAGCCGTCAGTACGTCGTACTGGAGATAGTATACAGGTGCTCGTTAGGATACGGGTACACCGGACATGACTCACAGGGAACTGTTGGTTGGTTTGATACCAGTCGTCAGTGAACAGTTCCCAGGTGACATGAGTACAGCGTAGTCCGCAGACTTGACACTGCTACTTCGCCTCGAGTGTGTCCCACTGTTCTTAGATTGCTACCCTACCACGGCTCAAAGGAGTCGTGCAAACAGGTAGCAGTTGGGTGCAGTCCCGAGCACTTGGAGGCAGTGGCGGTTAGACAGGATTCGTCCCTCCCGGTATTGGGAGTAGATATCGTGCTGTGTCAGAGAGCCATTACGCAAAGTCCCTGGCCAGGGCAAGCGAGATTTGCTGATAGGTTCCAGCAGTTTCTCAGGGTGTAATGGGCTTTACTCCGACACGACTTATACCGCTATTAGGGGACTGACGCTTGCCGCCCCCCTAGGCCCGATATGCGATAGTCTTGGACGAACGGACCGGACTGTATGGAGATTGTCACATCAGACTCAGTAGGAGTTCGGATGGGTTTACTCATCGGCCTTCTTATCGACAACTACCTGGGGACCGTTACGTACAGCTAGTGCCGCTTGCGGTCTGTGGTTAAACCCACTGCCAGCGTAGTAGTCGAGTCTCTAGAGTCCCACACAGAGAGTTTCCTACTCCAGGCGAAACGATATAGAGGTTGCATGGTTTTGCGACAAAGGGTTCGGACGCATACGTGCGTTTACGCGCGTACGACTTTCGGACAGTTTTTACCAGTCGGCTTTGGTTTAAGCCAGTTACTGGTATCCGGTTATTGGATTTATACAGTCTAAAGTTTTTCCGTATTTTTACGGATCGGAGGGGCGTTCTCGTAATTACTCGAGAAGCTTCTAGAAGATGTGACTAAGGAGGTTTCTTTTGGATAAGAAAGTGAGTCATGGTGGTGATTCATTCATTTCATTAATGCACATTTATTGCTTAATGACTCATGCTAATGAATCACCACTAGATATTTTATGAAGCATGCTTATTCATTTCCATTATTCATTATTGTTAAAAAGAAATGCTTCATAATATATTATGATACACTCTCTCTCCTCTCATTATCTTATCTCACATTCTCTCTCCTCAAGCTCTCATCTTCAAACCCTAATCCTTAATCCTCATGTGTTGAGATCAAAGGATTAGTTAGACTAAACAATCCATAACCTTTACTCTACATCATCCTTTCATCTTTGATTAGCTATCAAAGTTGATTAGTTACCTCAAGTTAGAGGTTTAGCTTGGAGTTTCGCTCTCGGGTGGATCGTCTACTACCTAGAGAAGGTCGAGGAGAACAAAGGAGGACGTAAAGACGAAGGACCGGTTTCATTAGGTATAATCCCTAATCACTTGTGAAAAGAAACTCATTGAATACGGTTATTTATAGTTTAGCTTCGATTCAAGCGGTTAGTCGATGTTCGTTGTTTAAACTTGATAAGTTTTGAAAATTCCGCCTCCCCACAAGTACTGGGGTGAAGTACATCGACTTACAATTACTCCTCCGTATACACCATTGCACGATGGTATATCGGGGCGGAGCAGATACACCCTATTTGATATGGTGTGCTCTATGATGAGTACTACTGAGTTACCTATTTCCTATAGGGGGTTATGCACTTGAGAAGCTGCATACCTATTGAATAGGGTTCTAATCAAATCAGTAGCCTACCATTTCATGTGTGATATGGAATGGGAAGTGCCCATATCTTAAATTAGTTAAGATTTGGGGTTGTCCAGCCTATGTCTAAAAGCAAAATCCGGACAAGCTCGAGGCAAGGTCTGTTATGTAGAACTGAAAAGGTTCCAGTTATACAAACTACAGCAGATGATTTGGTAGAACCAAAGGATTCAGTAGATTCCAACGAACCTCAGCCTCTCCGCCGATCTAGTAGGGTTCCTCACCCACCTGAGAGATACTTCGGTTTCTCTATAACAGTGGGCACGAGGATTGCATCCTGAGATGATGACCCAACTAGTTTCGAGCTGGCCATCGGGAGTAAGACTCTGTAAGAATGGCTGGATGCTTAGCGATCTGAGATGGAATCCTTATACACCAACAAAGTATGGACTTTGGTTGCTATATCTGAAGGGTTAAATCCCCATCAGGAGAAAGTATATCTTGAGAAGATTACTTGGTGTATATGGAAAAGTTGAGACTTTCAAAAGCTAGACTTGTTAAAGGTTTTCGTCATCAACCAGGCATGGATAATGATGAAACCTTTTCCAATACCTATGCTTAAGTCCATCCAGATCCTACTTGCCACGGCTACACACCATGACTACGATATCTGGTGGTTGGGTGTCATGACTGCTTTTCTAAATGATGTTTTCGAAGAGTGAGTCTATAAGTACACAGCCTGAGGGCTTCGTAAACAGTGGGAGCAGCGGAAACGTGTGCAAGATGCTTTATAGGATTAAAGCAGGCATCGCGGAGTTGGAACATCTGTTTTGATGGATTAGTCAAAGAGTTTGACATCATCAAAATGGTAGATGAACCTTGTATATACAAAAAGGTAGTAGGGAGTATGGTAATGATCCTCGTATAGTACGTGGATGACATACTCTTGATAGGGAAGGAGTTTCCTATGCTACGCTCGATCAATCTCCGCTTATCACTAGGATTCTCCATATAGGATCAAAGTGATACCTACTAAATCCTGGATTTTGGATCTATGAGATAGATCTAAATGGATGTTAGGTACCTCACTAGCTGTAGTAAGATGGTATCAATCGATCTTGGGGAGAATCACTGGAAGTGTTCCAGGGTGATAAAGACGACTGAATGTCAGTCGCAGGCATTGTCTTTACCCTCAGTAAAAGGACGGTATGTTGGAAAAGTTCCAAGCTAGATACCGTGACATACTAGACGATAAAGGCAGGATACATCGCTACTTAAGATGCTACCAAAGAGGCTGTTTGGGTGTATATTGGTTCATGAGATGAACTACGTTCCTGCCATTGTGAGACAATGGAGTTGTGGCTTATGCCAAGGAACACAGGTCCCATCAGTGATCCAGACATATTCTAAGGCAGCATCACCTGATCATGAAGATAGTTGATCTCCAGGGTGATCGAGGTTAGGAGAATAGACTCAGAGGACAACACGGCGGATCCACTCACAAAGGCCTATTCCCAGAGAGAGACTTTTATGGGATGGTTGAGTATGAGATACTTCGACCACTGCTACAAATGGCCCTAGTGCAAGTGGGTGATTGTTAGTTATATGTATGGCCTAGAGGCCATTACTGTACATTGGATGTATATTGTAGTGGATGCTGGGACGTATATAGGGAGGACTTTCTTGCTCGACATGATAGTATGCTATCTGGTTGCTCTTTACCTTAACGTGTACACTGATTGTCTCTCTGTTACATGTTGGTAAAGCCCTTAGGATGTGTAATTGACTACCTGGACTATGATGCGGATCATACTAGTGGGGACATGGTAGTCCATAAGTACATCCTTCAAAGTCCCTAGTCGTGGGTGTATTGAGATGGGGCATCGATATACCAGAGTAGACTAGCGTGTACCTTCTCGACCCATACAGATGGGCGATGGATGATCCCATATCCATTGGTGTTTGACATCGGAGATGATATACGGGTGCTCAGTAGAGACTGGGTACACTGGACGGACTCGCCGAGAACTCCCAGATGGTATTATACCTCACGTCAGATGGCAGTTCTCTGGTGACACTGGTACAGAGTAGTCTGTTGACCCGAGATCGTCATAGAGTCTTGTGTGGTTCCCACTGTGCTTTGATTTCCATCTTACCACGTCCAAGAGGGCATGCAAAACGGTGGTTTTTGGGTACAGTCCCGAGTCACATGGAGGCAATGAGCGATAGGAGGGGATTCGTCTCTCCCAGTATAGGGAGTTGATGTTGCGCTGTGTTCGATTGGCTATAACAGGAAATCCCTGGCCAGGGTTGCTGAGATTTACTGGTAAGTATTACCAGTAGTTTCTCGAACAGTTATAGACCTCATATCGACACGACTTATCGAGCTATTGGGGTCTGACGTTTACCACCCCTAGGCAAGATATGCGACATATCAGACGATCAGACCGGACTGTACGGTAGTGTTACTGGTCGGATTCACTGGAGTGTGAGCGAGCTTGCTCGTCAATCTTCAGATCGCTCAATACCCGGGTGGCCGTTACGTTTAGCAGACCGCTTGCGGCTTGTGGGTGTTTGATATGATCATCACCTGCTGCCGGCGTATTGACGAGTCTTTAGAGTCCTACACAGAGGTTTCCTGGCTCAAGCGAAACGAAATAGGAGCGCATATGAGATATGTGCGGGACCGAGAATAATGCGTGTATGTGATACCGTATTTCATTCTCGCTATCAATGTATCGATTAGGTTATATGCGATATACCTTAGTTATCGAATCAAGGGTTGATTCGATAAACCGATGCATTGCATACTAGTCAGTTATATATGATATGACCGGATCGTTAAATCAAGTGTTGATTTAATGATTTGATGCATAATTATATATTTGATATATTACTTTGCATTAACTGGTATCGGTTCACTTTAAATGGATTTTCGCGCTCGGATGTGCGCATTATATATGTGATATGATTTTGTGCACTTGCTTGTATCATGTTTGATGATACATGCTTTTTGGTTAAGTGTAAAGTATTAAACCTTGGTTAATGAAATGGTTAGGGTTTATTATTTGTTATTCATTTATCTTATTTAGTTATCCATTTATTTTTGATAAATGAATAAAAGAAAGAGAAAAGAATGGTGGCTTCATTTGTTGTTTAGTTAAAGCTTCATGAAGCTTTGACTTAGTCCACCATTCTTATCTCATCCTTAACCCTAACCATACCACTCAACCATGATTAATTCTCTACACTAAACCATGGTTCTAAGATGATAAGAATGATTTATTCTTTTCATTTTAGAATTAACTTATCATAACTATTATCTTCTTCTTCTTCCTTTCTTCAAGTGAAGAAAGCAAGGTCCATCAATGGTGATTGATGGAAATAAGTGAGAAATCCAAATCTAAAGTCTACCTACTTCCTATTTCTTCATCCTCTACCTCTTGCCAAGTAGTAGAGTGTGTTTACTTCACAAGTTTCTTGACTTGATGAAGTCGGAGCTTGATTTAGCGATGCCTCGACGTAGATCATCTTCGGCATGGACATCGACAACCTAGCTCGCCATTTCTCCGACGAAGCGACACTAGAGCCCGGATTTTGATTTGGACAGCGGAGACGACTTCGTTGCGGAGCCGTGGAGGTGGAGCACCAGATCTACAAAGGTTGTATTTCCGTTAAACTCGTAGTTAAGTGTTAACTAGTTTCTATTTCCCCTAGACATCTAGCAAACGATCCGTAGTCGGGTCTCTCGGCACCTAGAATTTTTGAATTTGGCATGTTCGATGCCTTGTGAGACCTCACTAGAGTGCCTAGGAACCCTACAGTTGAATCAAAAGATAAGCAAGATATAGAAATTTCACCTTTATTTATCGACAATTTTCGTTACAACTCTCTTAAAATTTACAAAAGGAAGGAACTAGATCGTCGATTTCGGCTTCGCTCGGCTCCTTGAGTCGCGGATTGGCTTCGATCTCTTGCTCCGATGAAATCCGGCTTCGCTTTCTAAAGGTTGAAGGCTCTCTTGCTTGAATGGTACTCGGGATCTTGATCTTGATTTTGAATTGGGGTTTGGCACAAGTCGTGTCACTCAACTTGTGGGTGGAAGAGGGAGAGATGAAGAATTGAACCCCCTCAACCCTAGGTCTAGGCTCTCTTTTATAGACCTCGAAACCCTAGATCTAGGATTTCAAATTTGAATTTTCCCTCCACAAGTTTGTTAGCAAAAGATTTGAATTTCCCTCCAAAAGTTTGTTAAGAGAGCCTTCTAGAAATAGTTTGTTAAGGCGAGCCTTCTAGATGATCCACGTGGAAATTCTACAATGTTCTGGAAGCTTGGGCTGTTAGCTGAAGCACGTGCTAAAAATTTGACCTCCTGATGACGTCACCAAGGCGCGGTTTCGCGGCGCAACCCGGCTACCGCTGCGGAACCGCGGCGCTTTGGAGGCCTTAGGGCTTGTAATATCTGCTATGGGCTTGGGCTGATTTATGGGCTTTGTTTTGATATGTTGAATTTTATTTGGCCTTCTGTATCGCTACCAGATCTTTAGCCTTTGAGTTGGCGTATCTTTTATCACCTCTTTTCCCAATCTGGGCTCTGCTTCTGGAATTTCCTGCATTGGACCCCAAGACAAGAGTTGCGCAATACAAGGGTGATGCGATGCTATGAAACACAGTCAATTTCCCTTAAAGTGCTGGTTTAAAAGTCTAACACATGAAATCTGGTATTTCAGAAATGTTTTGCTAATATGTGCAATATGAATACCGAACACTTCTATATGAGTGCAAATGATAGGGAAATTGCCGTGTTAAAAATTCAGTATTTTCGACTGATCATGACACTGGAGCACCACCTGAGATACGAGGACCACCCCACCGGCCGGGGCCGGCGACCCCTTTGGTGAATTCCAGCGACGCTGGCTTTGTAGGGAGGATCTGGCTTAAACCAAAGCCCGCTAGTATTAACTGCCCGGACACCAAACGTGCACTGTAAGTCTACGCTAGCGCCCCGGCAGTCTACAGACGCCAAATGCGGAACAAAAACTTTTTAACTGGCGCTATCGTATACTTTAACCCGGATCTGCCATTATTGCTAAACTAACAAACTGTAAAGAGTGTAGAAAGATTATACCGAACGATCCGAGTCCTTCGTTCCTCAACCAACATCCCACGCTCCGTTGCGGCTGCTCCGATCTTGTCGATCTCCGATATCCTCGTCGAGGTGGCACCACATCGATGATTCTTTAAACGGGCTCCCGCCTCTGACTTGAGGCAACTCGATCGTCAAGTTTGCTAAAAGAGACGACCAAGAATGATGTAGAGAATGAGTAGATGACTTTGTCTCACTTCGTCCAAGTCCGTGGACGATCGGTTAATAAAGTTGCCGAGGGAATTGGGTGATGGAATGAAATGAACTATGAAATTCTATACACCCCAAAATCTATCATATCTTTTTAAGTGAAACCTCAAGTGAGATCGATCAAGAGAGGAGGGGGAAGGGGCCGACCATATATATAGAATGAGGAGGGTGAGTGTAGGAGCAAAGGTGGTGACCATAAGAAGCTTCTCACTCAAAATATCAAGAACAAATATCCTTAAGTAAACAAAATGCTTTAATGATAAAGCATGAGTCACTAATACACATCATCAAGCCTTTAATGCATCTAATGAAAACTCAACACCAATTAATCCTAGTCACCTCGTCTAGAACCTTCTAGAACCATCTAGAAGCATGACTCACTCTCATCCAAGAAAAGATAAATCCGTCTTTAACCGAATGTTAAAAGACGGCTGATAGAAAACTGGAAACTAGCAACTTCCAAAAGTGATTCTGAAACGACTTTCAGGATAACCCCGAAACTGTATAAATATACCCGCATTTGTATTACGACCGAATACAAATGCAACTGGGACAAAGATATTATACCTACTCAATATAATACTCGGATCCGGCTTAAACCAAAGCCGACCAGTATTATCTGCCCGAAAATAACACGTGCGTAAACGCACGTGCATTTTCAGAACCCTGCCATAAAACCATACGGCCTCTACAACGTTTCTGTTGGAGATAGTGCCCTCAGAGTCAATTATTGGATCACAGGCACGTGATTGCAATGATTGAGTGAGGACCTATCCCGGTAGGACAGTCTTTCTCGAGATGATAGTATGCTATCTGGTTTACCTTTATCATCGTGTACTGCTTTAGGTGACATGACAGGTCACTATTGCACGTTGATAGAGCCCCTAGGATTCTTGCTTGACTGCCGGCAGTATGAGGGCGATCATATAAGTGAGAGCTGGAGTCTATTAGCACATCCTTAAAAGGTCCCTAGTCGTAGGAGTTTCGAGACAGGGCATCGATTCTCCAGAGTAGACTAGTGTATACAGTCGAGACCCCGACGAGGGGCGGTGGCCGGTCTCACAAGCCACTGGTGTCAGTTGGATCACCTAAGATGTGTACAGGTGCTCATTGGGTTATGAGTACACCGGACAGGACTCGCCGGGAACATGCTAGTTGGTCTTATACCTGACGTCAGATAGCAGTTCCCAGGTGACATGTGTACAGGTTAGTTCATCGACCTGGGGATCGTCATTTGTCTCGTGTGAGTTCCCACTGTGCTTTGATTACTACCCTACCACGGCTCAAAGGAGTCGTGCAAACAGGTTTTAGTTGGGTACAGTCCCGAGCCACATGGAGGCAGTGAGCGGATCTTCGGGGGTTTCGTCTCTCCCGGTATTGGGGGTGAGGTCGCGCTGTGTCTAGGAGAGCCATTACACGAAGACCTTGGCCAAGGCAGGAGATTTACTGGTAGGTATTCCAGTAGTATCTCAGGGTGTTCTGGGCTACACTCCGACACGACTTGTACCGCTTTTGGGGGTCTGACTTTTACCAACCCCCTAGGCCCGACATGCGATGCTTATAGACGAACGGACCGGACTGTACGGATATTGTCACTGACAGGCTCAGTTGGGTGTCGGGGTGAGCTTCCTCATCGACGTCCCTTTTAGTCAATAGCTGGTGGCCCGTCACGTATTGGCTTATACCTCTGACGTGCTAGTGGTTAAATCCACAGCCATAGTATTGACGAGTCTTTAGAGTCCACCACACTTTCAGTTACTCAAGCTTTCGGGCGAAACGCTGTAGAGGCCGTATGGAGATATGGCAGGGTCCGATCAGATACGTGCGGTATTGCACGGATCAGGATCGGACAGATTGTACTAGTGGCCGTATGGTTATATGGCAGCGTTCGATCAGATACGTGCGGTATTGCACGGATCAGGATCGGACGGATATTACTAGCCGGCTTTGGTTTAAGCCGGATCCTAGTATAGTACAGTGTAGATTTTGTCTCATTGCATTTGTATCCGGACGGAATACAGATGCGGGTGTGTATGCACAGTATCGGGGTTTCCCTGTAATTTATTACGGGACCAGTTTTCTGGAGTTGCCAGTTTGCTTTCCGTTCCGGCCGGTTTTCCTTTGTTCTTTCCCGGCCGGACTTTTTCGATGGAGGGGGTTATTTGCAATTGTGCAAATAACTTTAGTGGAGGGGTTTTATTGCATAAGTTTTGATATGATAGCATATTTTCTTTTGTTGCACCATTCTTGCATTTATGAGATTGGAAAAGGGTATGGAGTGAAGTATGGTTGATGTTTCTTTGTCTAGGATGTGGTCACCTCTTCTCATCTCCTACACTCACTCTCCTTCATGGTTTATGTATGGATGATTTTCATTTTACCTCCACCATTCTCTTGATGAGAGGCCGGCCACATTTAGAGGAGGGGAATGAGAGAGTTCATGTTGAGAAAAGATTGGTTCATATCATTTTCATGCTTGCAAAATTCTACACTTCATTCCAAAGTCCAAAGTTCATGATTCCTCCATCAAAGGCAACTCCAATACCCCAATGAGACATAGACTTTACACATCCTACCGCAAACCTTGGGCATGTCGAGTTGCCGGCTTCATGCCCGAGTTGCCTCGGTATCGAGGCGGGAGCCCGTAAAAGATGCAGGCGACGTGGTGCCCTTCCGGCGAGGAGGTGACGACCGGAGATCCCGCGAGGAGATCGGAGTAGAGATGAAGACCGGAGGACTCGGATCAGTCGGTATATTTCTAACCCATCCTCTTGTTAGCTTAGACTAGTTTAATGGCACGATCCGGGTGTTTAGTGCGCGGTGGTGCCGGTTTGCTAAGTCCGCAAAAATTTAAGTTTATCACCGTTTCCGCGTTTGGCCGTCGGATTGACGGCCGGGGCGCCGCCGTGCACTTACAGTGGTATCAGAGCCTCGCCATTAACTTCGTCTAGCTTGGTGTAATGTGTTTTTCTGTTTCGATCGATCGAATGTTTCAAAACTGCATTTTTAGTTCGAATCAGTTTCTGTTCAAAATTTTTGGTCTCGAAAAATTTTTCAGGTTGTAAAATATTGATGTACTGGAAAATATAAGAGTTCTGTAAAAATTTGACGATGTAACTCCACAGTGGGAGCGCGGAACCGCCGCGAAACCCCCCCTCGTGCGGCCCTTCCGCCGCGCACTATTCACATCACATCACCAAATTTTTTCGGAGGCCTTATGGGCTTAAAATATGGGTTTTGGAATATTAAAATTGGGCCCAGGATTTCTGTGAGTGCTACAGTTTTGATTGAGGGCCCACTTGTTAATTTTTGATCGATCGAATATTTTAAACACATTTTTTTCACAGTATTTACATTATATCTGCGACCGTGAATGTCACTCGATCGGTAAGTCCGGTCTAACTGCTATAGCCCGGTTAGACGGATTTGCGAACGTGACTTTCACGTTGATGTTCTATGTTTATGCTGTGATGTTACGGATCGGTCGTGGGGATAGCCTGGTTGCAATGCTAGTACAGTTGTGGTGGTATTATGTACATTTGATATTGCGGGGCGAGCGTCCGACATGTGGACTGCCGTCACTGCCTGTTTGTATTATTATTTTGGGGCACGACCTGGTTGCGGTCGATGTACCCGTTGTATGTATTTTTACTTTCTGTACTAGGATTACCCCGCGGTGGGGTGCACGGATAGCCGGGTTCTAGAGGGCAACAAGCCCGCATCTCATGGCATTGGGATGGAGGGGGCTTCACTCTGGGATTGGCGGGCTATTCGCCGCACTCGTAGGGGGTACAGGTTGACCCAGGAGGGGTGCCCAAGTTGCCGGATTCCGTGGAGTGCTGGGTGGTCCATTCACGGAGCTGAAGGGGGCTGCCTCGCTTCAGGTTTTGGCGGGTGACTTGCCGCGCCCGTAGGGGTCTAGGATTTCATTGCACAGGCTATCCACACGACCAGGGGAACGTCGGGTTTCAGTAGTGGCTCTGTGAAACCCGGGGATCCCAGATATCTGTATTGTTCTGTGATGCTGTACATTCTGTGATGTTGCATTTCTATTCACGCCTTGAGCGAATATAATATATTGGTATATATATTAGTAGATGTTGTATATGTTTTACATCTGCGCTAGTCCAGTCCCCGCTCTGCCGTTAGTTAGCTAACCTAACGGGTGATGACGGGACCCAGTGGCGAATGCGGATGGCATATACGTACGTCAGTATATTTTCGTTCTTTGTGGTGTGATCAATTGATGGGACTGCGTTGATTCGGATCAATGCAAGTTAAACAAACCTATTCTGATGTTGTTGGAACACTTTTCAAAAAGCTGTTATTGCAAGGACGTTCTCTTTTGTTTTGCATCGTGGTATTCATTTGGAATATCCTGCTCCTCAGTCGACGAGGCAAGGGCCGAGATCCCTTCACCGGGAGTGACCCCTTGGACAGAAGTTTGCGTCAGGGCATTAACTTCACTATAGCCGATTACTTTTGCTTTGCATCGTGGTATTCAGTTGGAATATCCTGCACCTCATTCTACGGGGAAAGAGCCGAGATCCCTTCACCGGGAGTGACCTCTTTAGTAAAGGTTTTCGTCACTATATTTTCTAAAAAGCTATCCGTTCCTTCAACGATATCAAGTTCATTACGTTAAAGGTTTTCGCCAGAAACCATTCGTAGCCCTCCGTCGTTTCATATGGGTAGTCAATAGTATTCAAGCTGTGTTTGTTGGCCAAAGTCAAGGCACAGTGTTTGGTAGCTATTGGTTATTCATATGCAGCATAGATAGATGCGTTGGTTTGGGGCAGTCGTATAACTTTGTTGGCCAAAGTCAAGGGCTTGTACGGGTGGGCTCAAATTAACCTGGAGAATAACGGGCAGAACTTGACATGTGACTTATGATTTGTTGGCCAAAGTCAAGGTCATAAGAGCATGGGGCAGAAATCACATCGGGAGTTTCAAAAGAACTGAAACTTGCCAGATATGCGCATACCTTCTGGAGTGTGATACCGTGAGCGGATTCCGTCACGTTATCATGCGATGAGAGTTGGATCCCGATTCCCACTGATGAGTTGGTTTACTCCTCGGGTGACCCCGACTAATTCTTCTTTCAGGTTTGGAGGAGAATTTGAGGTACAGTGGGAGGTTTCCAGATTAGAAAAAGTGATAACCATTCTGATCTAGGTTAGAGTGCACGCTGAGTGTTTCTTTTCTCTCTCTCTGGCAGCGACCATTGACCCGACCCTAGACTATGACTCAGAGACCAAGTTAACCGAACCTTCTTAACACTGGCTTTTGGATTATCAGAGTTGCAGACCTCATTGCCACTCCTACTTTTACCCTTTTCTCCAGGACACCCCGTATTACTGCGAACGCCCACTTCCATTGGACAAAACCATCGTATGGTTAGATACGAACTCGAAGGAATTTATTCGAGGATGGTTTCCGGTTCTGGAGAAAACGGATAGGACTATTCAGTTGTCTTTTCTTTTCACCTTCTCTCAGGTTGCGAGTACTCCTTGGTTTAGGAGTAGTACACCTATTGTGCAAATTGGATAGTCTTCTTCCAAACCTTAGGCTGGTGCCGACCGGTAGGGAATGAAGAAAACCAATTAGCCTAAATGGTGGACAGAAGGTATTAAGTTCAGACAAAGCAAGGGATTAGTAAGAGGGCAAAGTAAATTGCTACTGCTATTCACGACCAAACCAAGTATTTCTTCGCCAATCCTAAATCACCTTTGCATTTCTCCAGGGCACTCCGTATCACTACGAAGATCCACAGTTTATTGGATACTCCATCGTATGGTTATATACGAACTCGAAAGGAACTTGTTCTAGTTCGGGGATGGATTCTGGTCCAGGAGAAATAGGAATATAGTACATTCAGTTGTCTTTTATCTTCACCTTTTCTCGCGTTGCGAGTGCTCCTAGGATTAGGACAGTACACCCTTTATGCTTATTGGATAGTCTTCTTCCAAACCATAGGCTAGTGCCGAACGGTAGGGAAAGAAGAAAACCATTTGGCCTAAGGGGTGTGCAGAAGGTAATGACTAAAGACATATAAAGGGATTTGGAGAGGTGGCAAAGAATTATACGGTTATAGTTGCGAATCTGGATAATGGAAGAGGCATTGCTAGGAATACCAGGAAACCCCGTCGAAACATTTCAATGTTTCAGTTTCACTGTGTAATGTTAAAAGAAAACTGATTTCCCGATTAGACACTTGCTCCAGGGTATGTATTTACCAGGTTTGATTCTCACATCTGTATGGTTTTACAGATGATGAGTGGGAGTAAGTTATTGGGAATTGGATGATCATCCTCATTATATCGGGATTCGTTGTAATCAGTGATATTTGAGGAGATCACCTGGGCTGTTTGCCGGTCGGCAAATATTTGGTTTTGAATATCCGCTGTTGTGCACCAATTTCAAATTGATATATCTGTACATCTATTTTTATAGAGTGAGATATACCTTTTGATATTATGTCGATGACATTTACCTATATCAGTGGATGGTTAGGTAAGGAGCATTAAACAGCGGTGTGATTCTTCTTAACCATAAGTACAGTTTTCAACCTACGACACACAGTGAAAGAGTTGTTAGACTCAGCGGACTTATACAGAGTATTGTATGTTGTCCAGTGTCCATTAGGACACAGGGGTTGGTCCTCATACTATATTCTGTTTACTTTTAACTTCTCTAGTTCTTAGACATGTGTTTCGTAGAAACACAGGGTCTAAGTTTTGAGGAGTTGTAGGTATTTGAATAGAGTAGAGAACCAGGTGTAGCAAGTATCGGGATTCTTCAAAGTGATCGAAGATGTAGATACTTGTGTATGGTATTCAGTTGATAGTAATGATAAAGAGAAATTGCTTCTCTTTCAGGTTACTCATAATTGGAAGCATTCCTAAGTTGAGTAACACTGATCGGCCTCTCTCCATTTAGTTGACATGCACTGGAGACAGCTGCATGATTTGAATCTGTTTAATTTAAATCAGTGCCTCTGGTTCTATATTGGATATAGAACAGTTCATATCTTAACGTTGTTAAGGTACGGGGAGTTGTCCGGCTTATGATTAAAACCAGACACTGGACAACTCAAGGCACGTTTCTGTAATGGCTGTTTGTGGGTTGACCCAGGCTATGACGAGGGTTGATTTTCTACCATCTGGCAGATCAATAGAAATATTGTTCTAGACTCGCCACAGTTTTATTAAAAATGGATTTTTTCAAAAACAGTAGTGGGAGTATGGTAGAACTGGAAGTGATTCCAGAACCGCAAACGATTACTGAAGTTTTGATAAGGAACCTAAAGATTCAATCTGGCTTGACATTCCATTGGCCACTCCGCAGATAAGGTGGGTAACTTCAGGCACCCGAGAGGTACTCCGATAGCCTCAAGGACGGTGACAGGGAAGTTCTTGTTTACCCACACTTGCCATTGTTGTTGTTCCAGGCTGCGAGACCCGGCAGGAGGATGAGTATAGCGTCGTTCTGAACTAGCTTCAGAAGTGTACGTGTATATGACTCTGCCAGAGGGTTGTCGTAGTCAGTGGGAGCAGCGGAAGCATTGGTGGACATCAGGCTTATGTCTATTTATAGACTAAAGCAGATGTAGCGGAGATAGATCATCCATTTCTGATGTGACAGTCATAGGTTTGACGTCATCAGAATATGGGATGGATCTGTTGAGAAGGTAGTAGGAAGTGATATTCCTTTACTACGATCGGTTATACTTTGATCGTCACACAGTGGTTTCTCCACAAAGGACTTGGACATTATATCAGACATACTGGTTACTAGATCTATGGTTTTAGATCTAGATTTGGGTGGTTTCCCAATCAGGGTACCTTGACAGCATTCTAAGAGTATTTAGAATGGACGACTCCTGGCACGGTAGTGTACCTGCAGGTAATGGAGTCACCCTCTCTAAAGGTGTCTTATAGACTAAAGTAGAGAGGGATGTACATGATTGGCAGATCACTTGCTTAGGCAATTGAGTCAATCATGAGATGTCAAGTACCACACCAGATGTTGTTCTTGCACGAGATGCAATAAGTTGACATTGATCCAATCCTGGAGGAACAGTCGGAAGCAGTTTTAGAACAAAAGTGGCTGTTCTAGGGATATGATAACGACAGCCTCATTCGGGAGACAGTTATCATTCCAGGCTTCCAAGGTGACATGGACGACAAGGAGGTTGTCAGATTTATAGTTTTCCTTCTGACGAGGGGCAGTATTTTAGATAGGTGGTCCAAGGCAATACTGAGGGTGGCATGGCGCAGGATACTGATTAAGTTCAGTTGACGATACAATCTAAGAAGTTTGGATTTGGAGTTCATTTATGAGCTAGGTCCTATCAGACATCTAGACATTCTAAGACAGGTATTGCTCATTTCGGGAGATAGTTTTCTCCGCGAACTTGAGATATAGAGAGACATAGAAAGAAACATCTAAGCGGATCCACTCGCTGAGGTTATTCCTTGAACGCAATAGTTTCGCAAACGAGCTTTGTGAGACTGACCAGTAGAGGAGTTGGGTGTTCGGTATCACACGGGCTGTGAGTATGCGACATCGCAATAATTAGCCTTGAGTGCAAGTGGGAGATTGTTGGAGATAGTGCCCTCAGAGTCAATTATTGGATCACAGGCACGTGATTGCAATGATTGAGTGAGGACCTATCCCGGTAGGACAGTCTTACTCGAGATGATAGTATGCTATCTGGTTTACCTTTATCATCGTGTACTGCTTTAGGTGACATGACAGGTCACTATTGCACGTTGATAGAGCCCCTAGGATTCTTGCTTGACTGCCGGCAGTATGAGGGCGATCATATAAGTGAGAGCTGGAGTCTATTAGCACATCCTTAAAAGGTCCCTAGTCGTAGGAGTTTCGAGACAGGGCATCGATTCTCCAGAGTAGACTAGTGTATACAGTCGAGACCCCGACGAGGGGCGGTGGCCGGTCTCACAAGCCACTGGTGTCAGTTGGATCACCTAAGATGTGTACAGGTGCTCATTGGGTTATGAGTACACCGGACAGGACTCGCCGGGAACATGCTAGTTGGTCTTATACCTGACGTCAGATAGCAGTTCCCAGGTGACATGTGTACAGGTTAGTTCATCGACCTGGGGATCGTCATTTGTCTCGTGTGAGTTCCCACTGTGCTTTGATTACTACCCTACCACGGCTCAAAGGAGTCGTGCAAACAGGTTTTAGTTGGGTACAGTCCTGAGCCACATGGAGGCAGTGAGCGGATCTTCGGGGGTTTCGTCTCTCCCGGTATTGGGGGTGAGGTCGCGCTGTGTCTAGGAGAGCCATTACACGAAGACCTTGGCCAAGGCAGGAGATTTACTGGTAGGTATTCCAGTAGTATCTCAGGGTGTTCTGGGCTACACTCCGACACGACTTGTACCGCTTTTGGGGGTCTGACTTTTACCAACCCCCTAGGCCCGACATGCGATGCTTATAGACGAACGGACCGGACTGTACGGATATGGTCACTGACAGGCTCAGTTGGGTGTCGGGGTGAGCTTCCTCATCGACGTCCCTTTTAGTCAATAGCTGGTGGCCCGTCACGTATTGGCTTATACCTCTGACGTGCTAGTGGTTAAATCCATAGCCATAGTATTGACGAGTCTTTAGAGTCCACCACACTTTCAGTTACTCAAGCTTTCGGGCGAAACGCTGTAGAGGCCGTATGGAGATATGGCAGGGTCCGATCAGATACGTGCGGTATTGCACGGATCAGGATCGGACAGATTGTACTAGTGGCCGTATGGTTATATGGCAGCGTTCGATCAGATACGTGCGGTATTGCACGGATCAGGATCGGACGGATATTACTAGCCGGCTTTGGTTTAAGCCGGATCCTAGTATAGTACAGTGTAGATTTTGTCTCATTGCATTTGTATCCGGACGGAATACAGATGCGGGTGTGTATGCACAGTATCGGGGTTTCCCTGTAATTTATTACGGGACCAGTTTTCTGGAGTTGCCAGTTTGCTTTCCGTTCCGGCCGGTTTTCCTTTGTTCTTTCCCGGCCGGACTTTTTCGATGGAGGTGGTTATTTGCAATTGTGCAAATAACTTTAGTGGAGGGGTTTTATTGCATAAGTTTTGATATGATAGCATATTTTCTTTTGTTGCACCATTCTTGCATTTATGAGATTGGAAAAGGGTATGGAGTGAAGTATGGTTGATGTTTCTTTGTCTAGGATGTGGTCACCTCTTCTCATCTCCTACACTCACTCTCCTTCATGGTTTATGTATGGATGATTTTCATTTTACCTCCACCATTCTCTTGATGAGAGGCCGGCCACATTTAGAGGAGGGGAATGAGAGAGTTCATGTTGAGAAAAGATTGGTTCATATCATTTTCATGCTTGCAAAATTCTACACTTCATTCCAAAGTCCAAAGTTCATGATTCCTCCATCAAAGGCAACTCCAATACCCCAATGAGACATAGACTTTACACATCCTACCGCAAACCTTGGGCATGTCGAGTTGCCGGCTTCATGCCCGAGTTGCCTCGGTATCGAGGCGGGAGCCCGTAAAAGATGCAGGCGACGTGGTGCCCTTCCGGCGAGGAGGCGACGACCGGAGATCCCGCGAGGAGATCGGAGTAGAGATGAAGACCGGAGGACTCGGATCAGTCAGTATATTTCTAACCCATCCTCTTGTTAGCTTAGACTAGTTTAATGGCACGATCCGGGTGTTTAGTGCGCGGTGGTGCCGGTTTGCTAAGTCCGCAAAAATTTAAGTTTATCACCGTTTCCGCGTTTGGCCGTCGGATTGACGGCCGGGGCGCCGCCGTGCACTTACAGTTTCGCCCGAACTTGGGAAACTGTCTGTGGGGGACTCTAATGACTCGTCGGTACCCTGGCAGTGGGTTTAACCACAAACCGTCAGCGGCACTAGCAATGCGTAACGGCTGCCCATGGACTTACCTCAAGGGATGGCGATGAGCGAACTCATCCGGAAAACCCTACTGAGCCTAACAGTGACAATGTATATACAGTCCGGTCCGTTCGTCTATGAGTATCGCATATCTGCCTAGGGGGATAGTAATGTCAGACCCCCAATAGCAGTATAAGTCGTGTCGGAGTGAAGCCCAATAACACCCTGAGATACTACTGGAGTACCTACCAGTAAATCTCCTGCCACGGCCGTGGGCTTTGTGTAATGGCTCTCCTAGACACAGCACGATCTCTCCCCCAATACCGGGAGAGACGAATCCCCTGCCGATCCGCTCACGTGCCTCCATATGGCTCGGGACTGTACCCAAAAACTACCTGTTTGCACGAATCCTTCGAGCCATGGTAGGGTAGAAATCAAAGCACATTGGGAACTCACACGAGACAAATGACGACCTCAGGTCGATGAACTAACCTGTACACATGTCACCAGGGAACTGCTATCTGACGATAGATATAGTACTAACTAGCAGATTCCCGGCGAGTCCTGTCCGGTGTACTCATAATCCAATGAGCACCTGTATACATCTTAGGTGATCCAACTGACACCAGTGGCTTGTGAGACCAGCCACCGCCCCTCGTCGGGGTCTCGACTGTACACACTAGTCTACTCCGGAGTATCGATGCCCTATCTCGAAACTCCCACGACTAGGGACCATAATTAAGGATATGCATATAAACTACCCAACTCTCACGTATATGATCGCCATCATATGTTGGTAGTAAAGCAAGATCCTAAGGGCTCTATCAAAGTGTAACATGTAATCAGTCACCTGAACATGTACACGACTGATAAAGGCAAACCAGATAGCATACTATCATCTTGAGTAAGACTGTCCTACCGGTATAGGTCCTCCGCAATCATTGCAATCACGTACCTGCGATCCAATAATTGACTATGAGGGCACTATCTCCAACAATCTCCCACTTGCACTCAAGGCTAATTATTGCGATGTCGACTACTCACAGCCCGTGTGAAACCGAACATCCAACTCCTCTACTAATCAGTATCACAAAGCCCGTTTGTAAAACTATTGTGTTCGAGAAATAGCCTCAGTGAGTGGATCCGCCTAGAAGTTTCTTTCTATATCTCTCTAAATCTCAAGTTCGCGGAGAAAGCCATCTCCCGAATTGAGTAATACCTGTCTTAGAATATGTCTGGATATCTGATGGGACCTAGTTCATAAATGAACTCCAAATCCAAACTTCTTAGACTGTATCGATCACTGAACCTAATCAGTATCTGGCACCATGCCACCCACAGTATCCTCTTGGACCACCTGTCCATTATACTGTCCCTCTTCGTCAGAGGGAAAAACTATAACTCTGACAATCACTCTGTCAACCATGTCACCTTTGAAGCTTGGAATGATAACCGTCTCCCGAAGGAGGCTGCCGTCATCAAATCCGTAGAACATGTACTTATGTTCTAAAACTGCTTCCTTATGTTTTCCAGGATTGGATTAATACAAACTTATTGCATCTAGTGCAAAACCAACATTTGGTGTGGTACTTGACATCTCATGATTGACTCAATTGCCTAAGCAAGTGATCTGCCAATCATGCACATCCCTCTCCCCTTTAGTCTGCACGACACCTTTAGAGAGGGTGACACCATCACCTGCAGGTACACCACCATGCTAGGAGTCAACTATTCCAAAAACCATTAGAATATCTGTCAAAGTACCCACATTGGGAAACTACCCAAATCCAGATCTAAAACCATAGATCTAGAAACCAGAATGTCAAATATTATATCCATATCCTGTCTGGAGAAACAACTGGGTGACGACCACAGTACAACCGATCGTAGTATAGGAATTTTACTTCCTACTCTGTGTATGTCATCCAGATACTATGACATCACACCCTACTACCTTCTTAACTGATCCATCCCCTATTCTGATTGAAGTCAAACCCATGACTGTCACATCAAAATTAGATGATCTATCTCCGCTATAACTGCTCAAGTCTATAAATAGATATAAGCATCTTGTCCACTATGTTTCCGCAGCTCCCACTGACTACGACAACCCTCCTACCGGGTCTCATATCCTGGAACAACAGTAGTGTCAAGTCTGGGTAGATAAGAACCTCCCTGTCACCGTCCTTGAGCCTACCGAAGTACCTCTCGGGTGTCTGAGGTTACCCACCAAATCTGCGGAGTGGCTATTGAAATGTCAAACCTAATTGAATGTATAGGTCCTATTAAATTTTCCGTAATCGTTCGCGGTTCTGGAATCACTTCCACTTCTACCATACTCCCACTACTGTTTTCTGAAAAAGATCCATTTTACTAAAACTGTGGCGAGTCAAGAACAATATCACTATTGATCTTCCTCATGGTAGAATATCAACCCTCGTCATAGCCAGGGTCAACCCACAAACAGCCATTACAGAAACGTGCCCTGAGTTATCCAGAGTCTGGTTTTAAGTATAAGCTGGACAACTCCCCGTACCTTAACATCTTTTAAGGTACGAACTATTCTATATCCAATATAGAAACTTTGGCACTTATTTAATTGGAACCAGATTCAAATCCTGCAACTGTCTCCAGTGCATATCACTTTAATGGAAAGAGGCTAATCAGCATTACTCAACTTAGGAATCCATCCAATTATGAGTAACCTGAAAGAGAAACACGTTTCTCAAAACCATCACTATAATCTGAATACCAATCATAAGAATCTACATCTTCGATCTCTTTGAAGAATCCCGATACTTATGATACCTGGTTCTCTACTTTATTCTTATACCCACAACTTCTTAAAACTTAGACCTTGTATTTCTACGAAACACTCGTCTAAATACTAAAGAAGTTATAAGTAAACAAAACATAGTACGAGGACCTACCCCTTTGTCCTGATGGACACTTGGACAACATACAGTACTCTGTATAAGTCCGCTGAGTTAAACAACTCAAAACCTGTGCGTCGTAGGTTGAAAACTGTACCCTGGCGATTTCCTCAAATATCACCAATTACAACTAATTCCGATATAATGAGGATGATCACCTAATTTCCCAATATCTTACTCCCACTCATCATCTGTAAAACCATACAGATATGAGAATGAAACCTGGTAAATACATACCCTTGGAGTAAGTGTTTAATCGGGAAAACAGTTTTTCCTTTAACAATGCACTGAAACATGAATATGTTTCGTAGGGGTATCCTGGTATTCATAGTAATGCCTCTTCCATAATCCAATTCATGACTTCAACCGTATATTTTATTGCCATCTCTCCAAATCCCTTTATTTGTCTTTAGTCGTTACCTTCTGTACACCATCGTTAGGCTAATTGGTTTTCTTCCTTCCCTACCGTTCGGCACCAGCCTATGGTTTGGAAGAAGACTATCCAGTAAGCATAATAGGTGTACCCTCCTAAACCAAGGAGTACTCGTATCTTGAGAGAAGGTGATGATAAAAGACAACTGAATAATATCTTATTCTTTTAAAGGTGAAATAGGAGTGGCGATGAAGTACGCGGTTTTGGTCGTGAATGATATCAGTCGCAATTTACTTTGCCCTCTTTCTAATCCCTTTATTTTGTCTTTACATATTACCTTCTGCACACCTTACTTAGGCTAATTGGTTTTCTTCATTCCCTACCTTTCGGCACCAGCCTATGGTTTGGAATAAGACTATCCAATAAGCGTAATAGGTGTACTCTCCTAAACCAAGGAGCTCTCGCAACCTGAGAGAAGGTGATAATAAAAGACAACTGAATAAACCAATTCTATTTCTCCTGAACCTGGATCCATCCTCGAAGAAGTCCCTTCGAGTTCGTATATAACCATACGATGGATTTATCCAATGGAAGTGGATATCCGTAGTAATACGGTTGTTCTGAGAAATTCAAAGGGTAAAAGAAGGAGTGGCAATGACTTATGCAACATAGACAATCCAAAAGCCAGTATTTTAAGAAGGTTCGGTCAACCTGGTCACTGAGTCATAGTCTAGGATCGGTCAAAGGTCGCTGCCAAAGAGAGAGAGAAAAGAAACACTCTGCGTGCACTCTAACCTAGATCAGAATGGTCATCACTTTATCTAATCCGGAAACCTCCCACTGTCCTGTCAAATTCTCCTCCAAACCTAAAGAAGAATCAATCGGGATCACCCGAAGAGTAAACCAACTCATCAGTGGGAATCAGGATCCAACTCTCATCGCATGATAACGTGATGGAATGCATCCACGTTACTCATACTCCAGAAGGTATGCGCATACTTGGCAAGTTTCAGTTTCTTTAGAAACTCCCGATATGATTTTTGCCCCATGCTCTTATAACCTTGGCTTTGGTCAAAGTGTCATAAGTCACATGCCAAGTTCTACCCGTCACTATCTTGTCAATTTGAACCCACCCGCACATGCCCCTGACTTTGGCCAATCGGTAGAACGACTGTCCCAAACTAACTCATCTATCTATGCAACAATTGAATACCCAGTAGCTACCAAACACTATGCCTTAACTTTGGCTAAAATGCAAAGCTTGAATACTACTAAATACTCAAAAGAAGTGACGGAGGGCTACGGCTGGTTTTTGGCGAAAAACCTTTAACGTAGTGAAGTTGATATCGCTGAAGGAACCTGATAGCTTTTTTAAAATATAGTGGCGAAAACCTTTTGCTAAAGAGGTCACTCCCGATAAAGGGATCTCGGCTCTTTCCTCGTGGAATGAGGTGCAGGATATTCCACTGAATACCGCTATGCAAAGCAACTTGTAATCAACTATAGTGAAGTTATTACGCTGACGCAAACTTCTGCCCAAGGGGTCAGTCCCGGTGAAGGGATATCGGCCCTTGCCCCGTCGAATGAGGTGCAGGATATTCCACTGAATACCGTTATGCATAACAAAAGAAAACGTCTTTGCAATAACACTTTTTAAATTTGTTCCAACAACTGTAAATAGGTTTGTTATACTTTGCGTTGATCAGAATCAACGCAGTCCCATCATTAATCACACCAGAAAAGAACGAAAATAAAATGTACGTATATGCCATCCGCATTCGTCACTGGGGCCCGTCAGCACCCGTTAGGTTAGTTAACTAACGACAGAGCGGGGACTGGACTAGCGCGGGTGTAAAACATATAGAACATCTAGTAGTATATATGCCAATATACAATAATCGCTCCAGGCGTGATAATATGCAACATTACAGAAAAGTAATGAGCATCATAGAACAATACAGATAATCTGGGATCCCCGAGTTTCACAGAGCCGCTGCTGAAACTCGACGTTCTCCTGTCGTGTGGATATCCTGTGTAATGAAACCTAGACCCCTACGGGTGCGGCAAGTTACCCGCCAAAACCTGAAGCGAGGCAGCCCCCTTACAGCATAGTGAATGGACCACCCTGCACTCCACGGAATCCGGTAATCTTGGGCACCCCTCCTTGGGTCAACATGTACCCCTACGAGTGCGGCGAATAGTCTGCCAATTCTAGAGTGGGGCCCCTCTGCCTCTCAAAGCCATGAGATGCTGACCCGTTGCTTCTCAGAACCCGGCTATCCGTGCACTCCGTCTCGGGGCAAAACCTAGTACAGTAATGAAAAATAGTACAATAGGTACATCGACCGCAACCTGGTCGTGCCCCAAAATAATATTATACAACAGGCAGTGACGGCAGTCCATAAGTTGGACGCTCGCCCCGCAATATCAAATGTACAAATAAACACAAACTGTACTACCATTGCACACTGCTATCCATCACGACAAATCCGCAACATCACAGCACAACACAGAACATCAACGCGAATGTCACGTTCGCAAACCCGTCTAAAAGAACTATAGCAATCAGACGCGGTTTACCGATCAAATGACATTCCCGGTCGGAGATATAATGTAAGCACTGTAAACTAACATGTTTAAATTTCGATCGACCAAATATCAAGAAGTGGGCCCTACGACTTACTGGTGAACAGTAACAAAATCTGGGCCAAAACGATATTTACCAAAAACCACAAAATCCAACAGAGAACTCACTGTACAAATTTGGGAGCATGAGCTCACCAAGTGGCCGCGGATGCGCGGTCAAACCATGGGTTTGACCGCGTTTCCGCGGCGGTTTGGTGGAGTTACGATCCCAAATTTTGTCGTCGTTCTAATAAATGCCTGCACAGTTTTCTGAGATGTGTAGAAAAATTTTAGGACACCATTTAAAATCAACAGAAACTGTCAAATTGAAAAAATGTGATTTTTGATTTCCGGTTCGATCGATATTTTAAACGCGTTAGCACAAGTTAGCATAGCAAAATGGTTAGGCTCTGATACCACTGTAAGTCTACGCTAGCGCCCCGGCAGTCTACAGACGCCAAATGCGGAACAAAAACTTTTTAACTGGCGCTATCGTATACTTTAACCCGGATCTGCCATTATTGCTAAACTAACAAACTGTAAAGAGTGTAGAAAGGTTATACCGAACGATCCGAGTCCTTCGTTCTTCAACCATCATCCCACGCTCCGTTGCGGCTGCTCCGATCTCGTCGATCTACGATATCCTCGTCGAGGTCGCACCACATCGATGATTCTTTAAACGGGCTCCCGCCTCTGACTTGAGGCAACTCGATCGTCAAGTTTGCTAAAAGAGACGACCAAGAATGATGTAGAGAATGAGTATATGACTTTGTCTCACTTCGTCCAAGTCCGTGGACGATCGGTTAATGAAGTTGCCGAGGGAATTGGGTGATGGAATGAAATGAACTGTGAAATTCCATACACCCCAAAATCTATCATATCTTTTTAAGTGAAACCTCAAGTGAGATCGATCAAGAGAGGAGGGGGAAGGGGCCGGCCATATATATAGAATGAGAAGGGTGAGTGTAGGAGCAAAGGTGGTGACCATAAGAAGCTTCTCACTCAAAATATCAAGAACAAATATCCTTAAGTAAACAAAATGCTTTAATGATAAAGAATGAGTCACTAATACACATCATCAAGCCTTTAATGCATCCAATGAAAACTCAACACCAATTAATCCTAGTCACCTCATCTAGAACCTTCTAGAACCATCTAGAAGCATGACTCACTCTCATCCAAGAAAAGATAAATCCGTCTTTAACCGAATGTTAAAAGACGGCTGATAGAAAACTGGAAACTGGCAACTTCCAAAAGTGATCCTGAAACGAATTTCAGGATAACCCCGAAACTGTATAAATATACCCGCATTTGTATTACGACCGAATACAAATGCAACTGAGACAAAGATATTATACCTACTCAATATAATACTCGGATCCGGCTTAAACCAAAGCCGACCAGTATTATCTGCCCGAAAAATAACACGTGCGTAAACGCACGTGCATTTTCCGAACCCTGCCATAAAACCATACGGCCTCTACAACGTTTCGCCCGAACTTGGGAAACTGTCTGTGGAGGACTCTAATGACTCGTCAGTACCCTGACAGTGGGTTTAACCACAAACCGTCAGCGGCACAAGCAATGCGTAACGGCTGCCCATGGACTGACCTCAAGGGATGCCGATGAGCGAACTCATCCGGAAAACCCTACTGAGCCTAACAGTGACAATGTATATACAGTCCGGTCCGTTCTTCTATGAGTATCGCATATCTGCCTAGGGGGATAGTAACGTCAGACCCCCAATAGCAGTATAAGTCGTGTCGGAGTGAAGCCCAATAACACCCTGAGATACTACTGGAGTACCTACCAGTAAATCTCCTGCCACGGCCGTGGGCTTTGTGTAATGGCTCTCCTAGACACAGCATGATCTCGCCCCCAATACCAGGAGAGACGAATCCCCTGCCGATCCGCTCACGTGCCTCCATATGGCTCGGGACTGTACCCAAAAACTACCTGTTTGCACGACTCCTTCGAGCCGTGGTAGGGTAGAAATCAAAGCACAGTGGGAACTCACACGAGACAAATGACGACCTCAGGTCGATGAACTAACCTGTACACATGTCACCAGGGAATTGCTATCTGACGATGGATATAGTACTAACTAGCAGATTCCCGGCGAGTCCTGTCCGGTGTACTCATAACCCAATGAGCACCTGTATTCATCTTAGGTGATCCAACTGACACCAGTGGCTTGTGAGACCGGCCACCGCCCCTCGTTGGGGTCTCGACTGTACACACTATTCTACTCCGGAGTATCGATGCCCTGTCTCGAAACTCCCACGACTAGGGACCACAATTAAGGATATGCATATAAACTACCCAACTCTCACGTATATGATCGCCATCATACTGTTGGTAGTAAAGCAAGATCCTAAGGGCTCTATCAAAGTGTAACATGTATTCAGTCACCTGAACATGTACACGACTGATAAAGGCAAACCAGATAGCATACTATCATCTTGAGTAAGACTGTCCTACCGGTATAGGTCCTCCGCAATCATTGCAATCACGTACCTGCGATCTAATAATTGACTATGAGGGCACTATCTCCAACATGCACAAGTGTGCGGATGTGAACGAACCCCGTCGCAAAACCATGCGACCTCTACTCTGTTTTGCCCAAAGGCGAATAGCCCTCTGTGTGGGACTCTAAAGACTTTACATTACGCTAGAAGTGGGTTTAACCACAAGCCGCAAGCGGTACTAGCTATACGTAACGGTCCCCAGGTAGATGCCAATAAGAAGACTGATGAGGTGAACCCATCCGAACTCCTACTGAGCCTGAATGTGACAATCTCCGTACAGTCCGGTCTGTTCGTCTGAGAGTATCTCTTGGCTGGCCTAGGGGGCGGTAAACGTCAGTCCACTAATAGCGGTACAAGTCGTGTCGGAGTGTAGCCCAGAACACCATGAGATAACACTAGAAACGCTACCAGTATGTCTCGCTTGCCCTGGTCAGGGACTTTGTGTAATGGCTCTCCTAAACACAGCGCGATATCAACCCCCAATACCGGGAGAGAAGAATCCTGTCTAACCGCCACTGCCTCCAAGTGGTTCGGGACTGCACCCAACTACTACCTGTTTGCACGACTCATTTGAGCCGTGGTAGGGTAGCAATCTAAGAACGGTGGGAACACACTCGAGGCGAAGTGACAGTGTCAAGTTAACGGACTAAGCTGTACTCATGTCACCTGGGAACTAATAACTGACGATAGGTATAGTACCAACCAACAGTTCCCGACGAGTCCTGTCCAGTGTACTCGTAACCTAACGAGCACCCGCATACTATCTCAAGTACGACGTACTAATGGCTGTGGGACAGACCATCTCCCCTGCTGGGATGAGAAGCGCAAACGCTAGTCTACTCCGGAGTATCGATGCCCCGTCTAGATAATCCTACGACCAGGGACCTTTATAAGGATGTGCTTGTAGATTACCCAGCCCCCACTAGTGTGACTGCCATCACAATGCTGGTAATCATGCAAAGATCCTAAGGGCTCCACTAATGTGTATAGGCGATACGCTAAAAGAAACACATGCACACATTAAAGTAGAAACAAACCAAGTAGCATACTACCATTTTGAGCAAGATTGTCTATACAACCGTGAATATCCCAAGCTTCCATTAAGTAATATACAAACTAGTATGATACAGTAATGGCCTCTAGGGCATATACACTAACAATCTCCCATTTGCACTAGGGCCATGTACTGGCGTATCGAAGACCTATCATCTCGATCATCCGCTCGAACTGAGTCTGGGGTATGGCCTTCGTGAATGGATCTGCAGTGTTATCTTCTGTAGCAACCCTCCGAACCTCAATCTCCCGGTGATCCACGATCTCCCTGATCAGGTGATACCGCCTCAAGATGTGTCTGGACTTCTGATGGGACCTGGGTTCCTTCGCTAAAGCTATAGCCCCGTTGTTGTCACAATACAGAGGTATTGGATCAACAATGGACGGAACCACCTGAAGTTCTGTCAAGAACTTCCTCATCCATACGGTTTCTTTTGCGACATCAGATGCTGCGATATACTCCGCTTCCATCGTCGAGCCAGCAACGGTTTCCTGTTTGGAACTCTTCCAACATACCGCCCCTCCATTGTGGGTAAAGACATAACCTGACATGGATTTGGAGTCATCCTTGTCACTCTGGAAGATGGAGTCAGCAAAGGCCTCCATCTGGAGGTCTTTTCCGCCGTAAACCAAAAACATATCCTTAGTCCTTCTCAGGTACTTTAGAATGTTCATTACCGCTATCCAGTGCTTCTCCCCAGGGTTTGACTGATACCGTCTTACCACACTCTGTGCATAAGCTACATCTGGTCTGGTACACAACATCGCATACATTATATAGCCTACCGCAGAGGCGTAGGGTGGGTTAAGGGTTAATTGTTAATTTTAGGCCAAAGAAAACTTAACCTACTTCCTAGATTTGTTAAATGATATTTTCATAATTATCTAATTAACTTAATTACAAACTAGACTTTTACTAAATCCTAATTAAGTGAGATTAAAATTCTAGTAAGGGTTTGTATGGTTTAATCTTGCTAATTAGTGATGTTTGTAAATTCTAGTTTGGTAAAAAGTTGTAATTTGGTGCTAAAATGATATATATTGCTTACTAGGTTTTAGTGAATTTTAGGCGTGGGTTTCTTTTGGCGTTGCGACATTGATTCCACGCTATATCTTTTGTTGTGAATGCGCGATCGGTACGATCAGGGTCTAGGCTTGGTAGTTGTGTCGCTTTGCTTTTCTACTTAGGGTCGTGCCGATGTCGTTCGTGTCTTTGTGTAGATTTTGCTCTTGAGTTGGTTTCGTAGTGTCGCTACGTGCGTTAGCCTTTTGACGAACACTTGAGAGTATGTTTCGAGTTGGTGCGTCGGTCAAACGTAGTTGGTACGTGTTTTTGGACGATTGCTAATATATAATTGTTATATGGTTATATGCTTTCAGGATCGCAGGCGGGGACTTCGGGCGCTGCGAACAGGGGAAAGCAAGTAGTTGTCTTTACTTAGCCAGGAACGTTGGTGAGTTGATTTAAAATCTACAGGGGGATCCCCCGCATGGCGTTATGCGTCTGGGCTAGATCAAATGATATGACTATTAGTTAGAAATATACGAATATTGATTGTGCATGTATACCTTTGTTGCATATCTCATTTCCTTGTGTATGGACTTAGTATTAATGAGACACAATACCATTATTGATGGTTCATATTTCACAAGCACTAATTGTATGCTACAACACACCGTCAATAATTGCCATGACACGCACAACACCTATACATATGTGATATTGTATTATTTAGGGACATTTAGACATGATCCTTATTTTCCTTGGCGCATATAATAGTATCATACCTGTATACCTACATGCTTACACATATTCCTTGCTATGCACACACACTTACATATACACCGTGCATACATACTTATATGTATACTCACTTACCTAGTTAGGGCTACAAATACCTATATGGTACTGTTTTGTCATTGACGCGGGGTCATTGATTCTTATGCGTTGGCGCATATGATAATAGTATACCTTGACATGCCTACATGCTAGTTACCTATGTACCTATATGGTATCGTACCATAAGTGGCAGGTATATACACACATGAGCTATAGCTACATGTATAGTTTGCATACCTACTTACACATATACCTGGAGGGTATTACATCATTATTGGTAGGTAGATACACATATCTTGCTATATCGACATGGTTACGCATACCTGGCTATAGCTACATGTTCACCTTTATTTGATGTTGTATGGATTTGGAGGAATTAGGAACCGCATGATATATATTTTAACTTGTTGCAGTTAAATAGCGGTTTTTCCTTTATATGCTCATATTACTGTTTCATGTTGTATGTATTACATTCATAGATTTCATATTTTGTTCTCTGATATTTTTACTCCTAAGTATATATAACAGTGGAATGGGACGCTGTTATATATGCATATATATATATATATATATATTAGTGGAATGGGACGCTAATATATATGTATTGATACATGCATTTATACTTATTCATTACTTGATTTTTTCTGGATTTGAGGACCGTGGTTGTTTAATGAAATTATGCATTATTTGATAAAACCCGGTTTCTCTTGATATGATATTTCAGCGTCCACCATGAAATTTCTCGGTTATGAGATTTGTGATATTTACCCGATGCGAGGAGTGAGTGGGCCGTGTGCGGGTACATGGTGAAGCCCGGTACGGTTCCCCTCGGCAAGATGATCGCAGATGATAGGCGATGAGCCTGGAAGGTGGGTAAGTACCTACCGGTGATTGTATTTGGATTCAACGGTTATCGTGGGGATACCGACCGGAGTCATGTACGTATGGATACGTCGAATTTCGAGTGTCAGAGCTAGGCACTCAAGTTTTCGGGATAGCGTATGATACGTACCTATCAGGGGGCCAGTCGTGGTGACAGCGCCTGATAGACCAGTATTTATGTGTCGATGCTAGACACTTGTTTCATGATGTTTTTGGTTGTCGATGTTGGACACTCACTTTATATGAAACTTACTCGATACTGGATATTGGATATATGAGATTTACTTGATATTGCACATTCAGGATATATGAGATTTACTTGATATTGTACATTCAGGATATATCAGATTTACAGGATATGAGAGCCAATTTGGGGGTTGATTGAGAAAATTTGGGATTTAGATTGTCTTGATGGACTATGGTCCTATCATGAGGTCAAGATTCCGTGAGAATGATATGTTTTATTCCATACTCCTCATTTATTTTATATGCGTTGCTTCATGTATTAGTTGTACCTGATAAAGTACCTTTCATGACTGTTGCATATACATATTGTTATATTATTGCTTCATGTATTAGTTGTACCTGCTAGAGTACCTTTCATGACTGTTGCATACATATGACTATTTATTTCTATCCGCTTGCATGTATTAGATTCGTGCTGTACGTGCATGTTTCCCCCAATCAGAACGAAACTCTATTTCTAAGACTGAAAAGTAAAGCACTGCTTCATAAAAGAGACTGAACACCAAAGTCAATTTATCCTTGCAAGAATCACATGCACCTAATAGTAGCATATTAAATCATACGATGCACAAGCATAACAGAGAGCTAAAATAAAAGAACACTTAACAGATAATAAAATACTTAATTAAAACATTTATTACATTTAAAAAAGATCACCAAATATGGGATCGGAAAGACAAGGGTTCGCAAAGATAAGAAGAAGATTCTGCAGTTCCCTTTCTGTCTTCTCCATCACGTTGAAGCGGCGATCCTCCCGAGAGGTAGACGCCCAACGGTCGTCGCCACATTCGTCAGAAAAGGTGGCGATAACAACCTAGCGAGCCCATATCTGGCTCAGCAAGTGAAAAGAGCAGTCCCTCAGGGCTTTGGTGATCAAGTGCGCTTCAAAGAAGCACTCGATCTTATCCTCGGCGGCGTCAAGCATTGCCGAGGACATCTCTACTGGAGGAGGGGGAAGATCGGCGAGCACCGAGGCAAGGATCATCCGGAGCCAAATGGAGTGCGAAGGGAGAGGAGACCCCACACGAGTCAAAAGCTCGTACATTGCAGCATCGCACTGCTCATCCGTAAGAGAAGGGTCCACCAAGCGCGCAGCAAAACGGGGAACGATGTCTCGAATTTGCACTTCCCATGGTTGTCGGCGGGCATGAGGGCGGTTCCAAGCCATAATCGAAAAAGTTCTCTGAAGATGAAAAAAGAAAAGGCTCGGCTTTGAGTTATATAGGCCAAGCACAGAAAATTCTGTGCACAATGGAATTATTTCCAAGACCCGGGAAATGAAATTTTTGGGAAGATGAAAAGACATCTCATGTGAAGCAACGCTTCCAATTCGCCCAATCAGAGCAAAACTCTACTTTGAAAATCTAAATTTTAATAAATGAAGCAACGCTTCATATTCTTTGTGATAGGCGTAACGCGCCACGTGTCAGGCGCAGATACATCAGCACAGTGCCCAAAGCAGCGCACCCAATCATAGTAAAGCTCTATTTAAAGCAAAATTAAAGGAAGCAACGCTTCAGTTGCGCAAGCACTGCGCTGCGCGACACGTGTCGGTGCAGATGCGCTAGCGCAGTTGCGCTGCGTGACACGTGTCGGCGCAGATGCGCTAGCGCAGTTGCGCTGCGCTTTGCGCTGCACGACACGTGTCGGAGCAGATGCGCTAGCGCAGTCGTGTTGCGCTGTGCGCTGCGTGACACGTGTCACGTGCTGGGGCATTTGCGCCAAACAGAATCAAGATTCTAAAGAAATCTTTCTGTTCTTGTTAAAACAAGAAGATTTTCTTCTGTAAAACAGAAGCCCTTGGATCAAAGATCCAGCGGTGGGAAAAATTCCCCAAATCACTCAGAGAAAGATCTCTTTAACTAATTTATGGGCACTATAAAAAGGAACCTAGACCTCAATTCAAAAGGGGATGAACATTTTTGAGAAATCAAGAACTTCAAAAAGAGAGAACGCTGAAAAAGTTTCAAGAAAAAGGTAAAAAACCTTCATAAAATAGAAGAAATTTCTTCTAATAGATTATTGATCTAAGAACAAGATCAATGATCTTCACATAATAAACAGTGCTTTGCACTTCTTATGAACCACTGGTTATTTAAAACAAGAAAAACAAGAAATACTTGTTTTCTTTGATTCTCATTAGATCGAAGAAAACAAACAGTGCTTTGCACTTTATCATGAACCATTGGTTCTAAAAGATTCTCAAATTATAGTGCCTTGCACTTGCAAACTGCGCTGTTGCGCTCCTGGATTGGCGCAAGCCACCAGAGCGCGCCACGTGTCAGGAGCTCAGGCGCAGCACATTAGCGCAGCGCACTGCGCTTGCGTGACACGTGTCAACACCATAAGCGCTTGCGCTCTCTGATTGGCGCAAAGCGCCTGACAAATGCAATGCATTTCCTAAAGGGCCAAGCCCAAATCAAAAAGACCAAGCTGGCCTAATTAAATTATAATTCAATAAAAAGGGGAGAGCCCAAACAGAATTGATGCTCTGCATCATTTATAAATGGGCAGAGCCCAAACAAAATAATAAAAAATGCTATGCATTTTAAAAAGGGCAGAGCCCAAACAAAGTAGATGTTTTGCATCATTTGTAAAAGGGGCAGAGCCCAACTAAAACAAAGAAAAATAATGCAGTGCATTACTAAAAAAATGTGGGCAAAGCCCTAACATAGGTCTAATAGACCAAAAATAAATAAAAATATTGAACTTTTTCAATTGGACGTAGCCCAATCATGGCCGTAAGTCCTCAAATTAAATTGACTGAGCACGTCTGCTCCCTAAATCAATTTATATTCGGTTCGAAGGTACATCTCCGAACTCCTCTGACACATGTCGTTGTAATCATTCAACGTCGTCAGAGAGGTGACGAGTCCCGACGACCACACATCAATACGGACTGCGGGGTCCTTAAACTCGTGGACCGAAACGTCCTTAAACTAATGTTGGACCGAAACGTCCTTAAACTAATGTCGGACGGAAACGTCCTTAAACTAATGATGGACCACCACGTCCCTAAACTGAAACACGGACCGAAACGTCCTTAAACTAATGATGGACCACCACGTCCCTAAACTGGAACATAGACCACCACGTCCCTAAACTGGCGATGGACCACCACGTCCCTAAACTGGAACATGGACCCCCACGTCCATAAACTGGAATATGGACCACCACGTCCCTAGACTGGAACAATAGAGTCCCCAAACGCTCTTTTGTCGGATCCAAACTGTTGGATATATGTATGCCCTAGAGGCCATTATATGATAGTGGATGTATCTGTACATGTATATATATATATTCAGTGTACATTCTTGCTCGACATGATAGTATGCTATCTGGTTCTACTTTATCTGACATATTGATTTGATCATGCTTTTATTCATTCATACATGTTGATAAAGCCCTGAGGATATCGGCTTGACTACAGTGATTATGATAGAGATCATACTAGTGGGACATCTGTAGTTTATAAGCATATCCTGAAATGTCCCTAGTCGGAGGTGTATCGAGACGGGGCATCGATATACCAGAGTAGACTAGCGTATATGATACTTGACCCATATGATGGGCGATGAATGTTCCCACATTCATCGATGTTTGACATCGAGATTGTATACGGGTGCTCAGTGTTGACTGGGTACACTGGACGGACTCACCGAGAAATCCTATATGGAATTATATCTATCGTCGGATAGCAGTTCTCAGATGACACTGGTGCAAGTTAGTCAGCAGACCCGAGATCGTCATAGAGTCTCGTGTGCTCTCCTACTGTACTTTGATTACCACCCTACCACGGCTCTACTAAGTCGTGCAAAAAGGTGGCTGTTGGGTACATTCCCGAGACACGCGAAGGCGATGAGCGATAGGAGGGGTTTCGTCTCTCCCGGTATTAGGAGTTGATGCTGTGCTGTGCTCGACTGGTTATATCAGTAAGTCTCTTGCCAGGGCTGCTGAGATTTACTAATAAGTGTTATCAGTAGTTTCTCGATCTGTTATAGACCATTCACCGACATGACTTATTGAGTTATTGGGGTCGACGTTACCATCCCTAGGCTCGATATGCAGCATATCTGACGAAGAGACCGGACTGTACGGTAGTGTTGCCGGTTGGCTCGACGGGAGTTGTAGCAGGTTCGCTTGTTTTCTTCTGATCGCTCAATACCCGGGTGGCCGTTACATTTAGCTGACCGCTTGCGGCTTGGGGGTGCTTGATATGATCATCACCCACTGCCGGCGTATTGACAAGTCTTATAGTCCCACAAAGGAGTTACCTAGTCCAGGCGAAACGTTGTGGTGCGTGTATGCGATATGCGCATGGACCCGGTTACAATGCGCGTATAGGATACCGTATATTGATCGGGCGGCTTGCTTTTGGTGGGGTCGTATATGATATGGCCGGATTGATAAATCAAGTGTTGATTTATCATTTAACCATTAGTTTCTCACTAGAAATTATTTCTTGTATTTGATGGATGTATGCATGCATGTATGTTTTCTTTCTAGATTCATGCACATATGGATGTGCATACACACATACATACATACATCATCCTTCATGGTTGATTACACATTGAAAATGGTGGCAATATAAGACTCACACCATTGTTTAAATATATGGATTATTATTTACTTTTTGTTAAAACAAAAGAAAAGAAGAAAAGGATAATTCATGGTTTGTTTCTACATCCTTCCTTAACCTAACCATGCTCACCTACTTCTAACCATGGATTAACCTTCTCTTTGTGTTTTAACTCAAATTAAATAATATCTTAAACATTTAATCATGGTTTGAGATGAGAAGTGATAAATATATATATATATACATATATTTTCATTTTCTTTTCAAGGGTTAATCTTTTACTCTTGTTCAAAGAAAAGCCATCATCTACTTCTTCCTACCTCTTTTACTCTCTAGACTTTTGTAGTGAGCAAAATACTTTACAAGATAGGATTTTGAATTGAGAATAAGTACCACAACATCATTCTACACAAGTCTAGCCCACTTGTTTAGAGTGTTAGCTTCATTTCATTCTCTTGAAAAAGTGAAGTTGTTAGCTTGGACAAGGAGCTTCGGGTGGATCGTCGTGGACACTAGAAGACCTCAAGCGAACTTTCCTCCAACCCTCAAGTGGCCAAGGAGTCTAGTTTAGGGAGCTACAAAGGTTGTACTCTCGAAACCCTAGTCTTTGTTGCCTTTAAAGTTTTGAAACCCTAATATTCTAGGATAGATCCTTTGTATGCTTACTTAGCACCATAAAAATCTAGTCTTTGTGACATGTGATGCTTCCAATCCTTTCATAGGGTGCTGGGTAAACCTAACATTGGTATCAGAGCCGATCTAGAACATTAGGCGACACTTTTACGAAGCAAAAACTCCGATCGGATCAAAATACGACATTTCGGGACCCTCTCTGGACATTTTTCGAAATCTGTTGTTTTTCAGAATTAAAAATATTTAAAAAATACAGCAGGAAAATCTAAGACAAACCCTGAAAAATGAAGCAGTGAATAGTAAATCCTACCGCGGAACCGCGGCTAAAGCTTGCTTAGGCCGCGGAACCGCGTCAAAAGCTTGCTTAGGCCGCGGAACCGTGGCAAAAGCTTGCTTAGGCCGCGGCTCCGCGGCCGTATAGGTGATTCACTGGCTCGTTTTTACATGGTTTTTCTCCTTCCTTCTTGTGTAAATTTTTGGGTATGTTTAATCTGAATCTAGTACTGAATATTCTGGAGATGGTTTTGGACTCGACGATTCGATTGGAATTTTCATTTCGTGGCTTTTCCGGGTAAATTAGAAAGTATTGAAATGTTTGAACGAGTATCATTTGCTCACTTTTCACGAGGTTTAAATCTTTCGGGGATACGTGCAAGTTTTGTGGTGGACCCTCTAGAAGACAACAAACCTTAACTCGATTATTCGACCGTCTTGAACTGCCCTTTGAACCTTAGGGTTTGGGGCAGTACGGCGTGCCACATGTGAGGCGTTGGCTTGACCCTTCTACGGCTGGACCGCTACTACTGTGTCACACTTCGGATTTTTTGAACTCCGCTCAAGTGTTGAGCTTTAGGGAATTTTGGGTATTTGAACATTCGGTCGAAAACTTTAATACTGTCTATTTATCTGGAATGTGATACAATATGTGGAATTCATATAGTTTAGGCATGAAATACGAAGAATGTGATATTTCGCATTTATGATGTCTAAAGAGAATATGGATTCCAAATATTGTAGTTTTACAATTTCTTTTCTGTGACCGTAAGTGTAGTATGTTCGATATCGCCGGTTTCGTTGCTATAGATCAACGACAATCGGGGTACGCATACTTACTTACGTTGATGATATATGATATTATGTGTTGCTGAGATATGATGTGCAGGATTGTCGCGATCGAATAGCCGGGGGATTTTATGTGAGATGAGAGTTTTATATTTTCATTCATGTAAATTCAAATGTAATGTAATATTCTTTTATTTGGGGCACTTCCGGGTTGAGGTTGATGCCACCAGTGTTGTATATTATTTCTTTTCCGCATTAGGATGGACCCAAGGAGGGGAGCACAGGTGACCGGGTTCTAGGGTTCAGTGGGAGGCCATCTTGAGGAGTCGAGACCGGGTCTCCTAAACTCCAGAATTGGTAGGGTCGCTTGCCGCTCTCATAGGGGTCCAGGGTGTGGGCTTGGCTATTCATCGCGACTGTGGAATCCGTATTTTCTATTTTGGCTAAATACTAAATACGGACGTCCTAGTATATCCCACATTATATATATGTTTCTGCTGCCTGTGTTCTGAGATATCTGAGACGAATGATAAATTATATATGAGATATATAGTAGACGTTGCTTATGTTTTACACCCGTGCTAGTCCCGTCCCGGTATGCCGTTAGTTAAGTAACCTAACGGTGCATAACGGAACGTTGCGGCGAATGCGGATGGCATAAGCGTACGTGTTATTTTCGTTTCTTTTCTGTGATTGGCTTAAGGACTTAAATGATGGGATTACATTAATATGATTAATGTAAAGAAAATAAACCTAAATAGATGTTGTAGAATCAGATTTGAAAACCACTCGGCTCTTTTATGAAAAAGCTATATTTCAAAACTGCGGAGCACAAGCCACTCCTTTTGAAAACCATTTGATTCTACGACGATATCAAGTTCAAAGCGTTAAAGATTTTCTTAAAAATCATCCGCAACCCTCCGCCATTTTAGGAAGTAGAGTACTTAGTATTCGTGCTACGTTTGTTGACTTTAGTTAAGGCGTAGTGTACGGTAGCTAAGTGATGTCTTCCTATACTGCATATGATGCAGATTAATTAGGACATTCATGCGACTTTGTTGACCATAGTTAAGGGTCATATGGGTGGGTCTAATTGATCAAGAAATGACGGGTAGAACTTGACTGGTACTTATGATTTGTTGACCATAGTTAAGGTCATAAGTACTAGGGGTAAAAATTACATCGGGAATTTCAAGTGTTGAGATTTGCAATGAGATTGCATACCTTCCATATGATGGTTGGATCCCGATCCCACTGTGGGCAATAGTTGCTCCTAGGAGAGTTTTGCAGTTTACAATTAGCTAACTCATTAGGTGTCTAGAAAGGTGTTAACGGGGCTACGCCTCTGGGAAAACGAGGTTTACTTTAATTAGGTCCGTGCGAAAGCACGGGGAACCTCCCTCAAGTACCGACACTGGCCTGGCTGAACGGTTAGCGAAGTTGTAGACTGTATTTAATCCTGGCCAGTTTTCTTTGTAAGGTTTGAAAGAAAAACTTGATTAAAGCAGTGGGAGACATCGATTAGACAAGATAATAACCAATCTGATATGTGCAAGAGCTTTCGCTGAGTGTATTCTTTTCTCTCTCTTAATGGCAGATACCAATGACTGGACTCAAGCTTCTACTAGATAAACACATACTGAATGGGACCAATTATTAAGACTGGCTGAGGAATCTGAAAATAGCCTTGACTTATGATAAAGTATCATATGTCCTCACGGCTTCAGCCCCGCCCACCCCAGGTCCAAAATCCACAGTTGCGGACACTGAAGTCCGCAAGACATGGGACGCTGACTGTGCCACGGCCAAATGCCTCGCGCTTGCATCGATGGACAATACACATCAAAAGCAGCACGAGAATATGGACATTCAAACCATATTCCTCCATACAAAGGAGTTGTATGGAGAGCAATCCCACGTATTACGATACGAAGCATCAAAGAAATTGTTTCAGATGCGAATTGCCCCTGGTACACCGGTAGGAGACCATGTTCTGAAGATGATAGCTCTTATAGAAGAGCTTGAGGACCTAGGATGGACAATGGACAATGAACAATATACGGATATTATTCTACAGTCCCTCCCCTCCACCTTTGCTCAGTTCATAGTTAACTTCAACATGCACGGCATGCAGAAGGAGCTACCTGAACTCCTTAATATGTTAAGGAGTGCAGAGAGCACTATGAAATCAGTAAAAACTCCCGTTATGACTATTGGACAATCTTCATCTTCTCGCCCAAAGGCTAAGGCCAAGGGAAAGAAAAAGAAGAAGCCCACCAATCCTAAGGGTGGAGTTAAAAAGGTGAAGGGAAAGGAAAAGTCCAAAGCTGGAGACTCAGGAAAAGGTGAATGTTTTCATTGCCACAAGACAGGACATTGGAAGCGCAACTGTACGGAGTACTTGAACCTCAAGAAGAAGCATGGGGATGCTTCCTCTTCAGTTGTGTTTGTGACAGAAAACTGTTTTTCAATAAACTCTGCTTCCTGGGTATTAGATACCGGTTCAGGTTCTCACATTTGCAATTCTATGCAGGGGCTGAGAAATAGCAAAGTTTTGAAGACAGGTGACCATACTTTCCGCGTTGGAAATGGTTCCAATGTACATACAGTCGCAGTGGGAGAGTATCACTTGGGGTTGCCATCCGGGTGTATATTGGTTTTGAACCCATGTTATTTTGTACCAAGTATGCTATGTAATATAATATCTGTTTCTTTGTTAGACAATGAAGGATATAATTTTGTATTGCAGAACAATTTTATGAACATTCACCTAAATTAAATGTTGGTTGGGTATGGTACACTTAATAACGGGATATACGTCCTAAATCAACACACAGTTTTCAGTATATAACACACTAAGAAAAGAAAACTTTCAAAAATAAATGAAGCTTTTCTTTGGCACTGTAGACTTGGTCATATTAACGAAACAAGACCAAACAAGTTACACAAAGATGGATATTTAAACTCTTTTGAATATAAATCTTATGCGACTTGCCAGTCTTGTATCAAGGGTAAAATGACCAAAAAACCGTTTACCGGACACGGAGAAAGAGCTACCGAGCTCCTAGGACTCATACATAGTGATGTGTGCGGTCCAATGTCTACACAGGCTAGAGGCGGTTTTTCTTACTTCATTACGTTCACTGACGATTTCTCAAGATTCGGTCATGTATTTTTATTAAAGCACAAGTCCGAAGCTTTCGAGAAATTCATTGAATATAAACAAGAAGTAGGAAAACAAATCGGCTTGAGTATCAAGATGCTTCGATCAGATCGAGGTGGGGAATACCTTAGTACAGAATTTGCAAACTTCCTAAAAGAGAATGGGATTCTCTCTCAGCTCACTCTTCCTTACACACCACAGCACAACGGTGTGACTGAACGACGGAATAGGACCCTATTAGATATGGTCCGATCCATAATGAGTGATGCTGAGTTACCCGTCTCATTTTGGGGGCATGCATTGGAGAGTGCAGCGTTTCTACTGAACAGGGTTCCAACCAAAACCGTGTCTACCACGCCATATGAGATATGGCATGGGAAGAGACCATCTCTTAAGAGAATTAAGATTTGGGGTTGCCCGGCCTATGTTAAAAAGCAGAATCCGGACAAACTCGAGACACGGTCAATCATGTGTAATTTTGTGGGGTATCCAAAGAATTCTTATGGATATCTATTTTACCACAAAGAGGAACAAAAGGTGTTTGTTTCTCAGTATGCCACATTCTTGGAAAAAGAGTTTTTCACAAATAAAGATGATGGCAATGTGGTAGATCAAGAAGAGGTTCTAGAGACACAAACTACAAATGACGACTTGGTTGAACCGGCTGTTGCAATAGAAACTGAAGAACCTCAGCCACTCCGTAGGTCTGATAGGACTTCTCGCCCACCGGAGAGGTACTACGGTTTCCTCATTGATGGTGACGGAGAAGACTGCATCATGGATGATGATGATCCTACCAGTTTTCAGCAAGCTATCACGAGTGGTGACTCTGTGAAGTGGCTGGATGCCATGAGATCCGAAATGGAGTCTATGTACACCAACAAAGTATGGACTTTGGACATTGTACCCCCTGGGGTAAAACCTGTGGGATGCAAATGGATCTTTAAAAGAAAGATTGGTGTAGATGGGCAGGTAGAGACCTATAAGGCAAGACTTGTGGCGAAAGGTTTTCGTCAAAGACCAGGTTTGGACTATGACGAAACTTTTTCGCCCGTAGCCATGCTTAAATCCATTCGGATCCTACTTGCTATTGCTGCTGACTACGACTATGAAATTTGGCAGATGGACGTTAAAACAACATTTCTAAATGGAGAATTAGTAGAATGCGTTTATATGGATCAGCCAGAGGGCTTCATTGACAGTGGGAGCAGCGGGAAAACATGTAGATTGCTTAAATCCATATATGGGTTAAAGAAGGCATCTCGGAGTTGGAACATCTGTTTCGATGATGTTATCAAAGAGTTTGATTTCATCAAAAATCCAGATGAACCTTGTGTTTATAAGAAGGCTGTAGGAAGAGCTGTCACATTCCTCGTATTGTACGTGGATGACATTCTTCTGATAGGAAATGATATTCCTATGGTACAGTCGGTCAAATCTTTCTTATCACTAAGGTTCTCCATGAAGGACCTGAGTGATGCCACATACATCCTGGGCATAAGGATCTATAGGGATAGATCCAAAAAGTTATTGGGATTGTCCCAAACCAGGTACATCAACACCATCCTAAAAAGGTTTAGTATGGAAGACTCCAAGAGGGTTGCCTTACCCGCTTGGCATGGAGTCACTCTCTCCAAGGATTCTTGTCCAAAGACCGATGAAGAGAGAGCTCGCATGAGCATTATACCCTATGCTTCGGCAGTAGGATCTATAATGTATGCGATGTTATGTACACGCCCAGATGTAGCTTATGCACTTAGTGTTGTAAGAAGGTATCAATCCAACCCAGGGGAGAACCACTGGACAGCTGTGAAGAACATTCTTAAGTACTTGCGAAGGACTAAAGAATTGTTCTTGGTGTATGGTAATGCAGATCTCTAAATGGAGGCCTTTACCGATTCAAGCTTCCAAAGCGATAAGGACGACAGCAAATCTATCTCAGGGTTTGTATTTACCCTTAATGGAGAGGCGGTAAGTTGGAAGAGTTCCAAACAGGATACCGTTGCAGACTCTACGATGGAGGCTGAGTGCATTGCTGCAAATGATGCCGCCAAAGAAGCCGTCTGGATAAAGAAGTTCGTCTCGGAGCTAGGAGTAGTTCCAACCATTATTGATCCAATAACATTGTATTGTGATAATAATGGGGCTATGGCGTTAGCCAAGGAGCCCAGATCCCATCAGCGGTCCAGACACATCCTGAGGCGCTTTCATTTGATCCGGGAGATTGTAGATCGCCGCGAGATCGAGATTAAGAGAGTAGAAACAAAGAATAACGCCGCGGATCCACTCACCAAGGCCCTCCCTCAGCCGCAGTATGAGCGACTTTTTGAGATGTTGGGTATGAGATACGCCAATAACTGGCCTTAGTGCAAGTGGGAGATTGTTGGATATATGTATGCCCTAGAGGCCATTATATGATAGTGGATGTATCAGTATATATATATATATATATATATATATATATATATATATATTCAGTGTACATTCTTGCTCGACATGATAGTATGCTATCTGGTTCTACTTTATCTGACATGTTGATTTGATCATGCTTTTATTCATTCATACATGCTGATAAAGCCCTGAGGATATCGGCTTGACTACAGTGATTATGATAGAGATCATACTAGTGGGACATCTGTAGTTTATAAGCATATCCTGAAATGTCCCTAGTCGGAGGTGTATCGAGACGGGGCATCGATATACCAGAGTAGACTAGCGTATATGATACTTGACCCATATGATGGGCGATGAATGTTCCCACATTCATCGATGTTTGACATCGAGATCGTATTCGGGTGCTCAGTGGTGACTGGGTACACTGGACGGACTCACCGAGGACTCCTATATGGAATTATATCTATCGTCGGATAGCAGTTCTCAGGTGACACTGGTGCAGGTTAGTCTGTAAACCCGAGATCATCATAGAGTCTCGTGTGCTCTCCCACTGTAGTTTGATTACCACCCTACCACGGTCTACTGAGTCGTGCAAACAGATGGCCGTTGGGTACAGTCCCAAGACACACGAAGGCGATGAGCGATAGGAGGGGTTTCGTCTCTTCCGGTATTGGGAGTTGATGCTGTGCTGTGCTCGACTGGCTATATCAGTAAGTCTCTGGCCAAGGCTGCTGAGATTTATTGATAAGTGTTATCAGTAGTTTCTCGATCTGTTATAGACCATTCACCGGCATAACATATTGAGTTATTGGGGTCAACGTTACCATCCCTAGGCTCGATATGAAGCATATCTGACTAAGAGACCGAACTGTACGGTAGTATTTCCAGTTGGCTCGACGGGAGTTGTAGCAGGTTCGCTTGTTTTCTTCTGATCGCTCAATACCCGGGTGGCCGTTACATTTAGCTGACCGCTTGCGGCTTGGGGTGCTTGATATGATCATCACCCACTGCCGGTGTATTGACGAGTCTTAGAGTCCCACAAAGGAGTTACCTAGTCCAGGCGAAACGTTGTGGTGCGCGTATGCGATATGCGCATGGACCCGGTTAAAATGCGCGTATAGGATATCGTATAGTGATCGGGCGGCTTGCTTTTGGTGGGGTCATATGTGATATGGCCGGATTGATAAATAAGTGTTTATTTATCATTTAACCATTAGTTTCTCACTAGAAATCCTTTCTTGTATTTGATGGATGTATGCATGCATGTATGTTTTCTTTCTAGATTCATGCACATATGGATGTGCATACACACATACATACATACATCATCCTTCATGGTTGATTACACATTGAAAATGGTAGCAATATAAGACTCACACCATGGTTTAAATATATGGATTATTATTTACTTTTTGTTCAAACAAAAGAAAAGAAGAAAAGGATGATTCATGGTTTGTTTCTACATCCTTCCTTAACCTAACCATGCTCACCTACTTCTAACCATGGATTAACCTTCTCTTTGTGTTTTAACTCAAATTAAATAATATCTTATACATTTAACCATGGTTTGAGATGATAAGTGATAAATATATATACATATATTTTCATTTTCTTTTCAAGGGTTAATCTTTTACTCTTGTTCAAAGAAAAGCCATCATCTTCTTCTTCCTTCCTCTTTTGCTCTCTAGACTTTTGTAGTGAGCAAAATACTTAACCAGATAGGATTTTGAAGTGAGAATAAGAACCACAACATCATTCTACACAAGTCTAGCCCACTTGTTTAGAGTGTTAGCTTCATTTCATTCTCTTGGAAAAGTGAAGTTGTTAGCTTGGACAAGGAGCTTCGGGTGGATCGTCGTGGACACTAGAAGACCTCAAGCGAACTTTCCTCCAACCCTCAAGTGGCCAAGGAGTCTAGCCTAGGGAGATACAAAGGTTGTACTCTCGAAACCCTAGTCTTTGTTGCCTTTAAAGTTTTGAAACCCTAATTTTCTAGGATAGATCCTTTGTATGCTTACTTAGCACCATAAAAATCTAATCTTTGTAACATGTGATGCTTCCAATCCTTTCATAGGGTGCTGGGTAAACCTAACATAAACGATCCCGTTAAGTTGATCTTAGTCTCATCAGACTAACGTATCCTTAACGAACGTTTAAGTCGATCTTAGCCTAAATACGGCTAACGTATCCTTAAACCAAAACACCAAACCCAAATCTAAGTAAATACGGATTTGGACTAATCCACGTCCTACGGGCGACGACATCGCTTAGTCTCCGTATACAATCCACGGGCAACCACAAACAACACAAACACACACGACACGAAGTGAAATTCTGGAGAAGGAGAAAGTTGTTACCGCGATGCGGTAGTGTAATTAACTGCAGGGGCTTGCGCCTGCAGGGAAGAGCATCCCCATAATCAATAACCCCTCAAGCGAGGGGGAGTCTGACGAAGTCTGCTACATCGGCCGCATCCGTCTAAACCTCCGATACACGGTGCCATAAATCAACTTGGCATCTTCGGAGAGGTAGACGGATAAAACCAAATAGCATCTGCCCCGAATTTCAGGCCAGACGTCTTCAAGTTGTCGGCCGCCGTTCGGAGGGGAACAGATTCTGGCATGCCCGGTGGGACCTTTTTCTCTTTCCACTCCACACTTCGTGTGTCGTCTTCGCGAACCAATCGCGGTTTGTTAAATGGTTGCCTTTGGATTTTAAGTTACTAAGATTTAGTCATTTTCCTGGCGCAGAACTCAAGCATCAATGGCCTCTAACTGCACCAACTGATCGAAGTGCCATTGCAACGGACACTCCACCTCCCCTGGAGGTGTAGCATATGGGCCCCAAGCGGCCTCCTTCCTCGCTCTACCGGTGGAACAGGTGACCCAGGCCACCACCGGCCTATTTTTCGGGACCATGATCCCACCTACAAGCTTCTCTATGCCAATACCTGCACTGGAAGTGAACAAGAAGTCGGCCTTCGACCGACTCACTGCTACGATGGCCCTTGTCAACGGGTCGCCCACTACCAAACCAACTGCCTCTATTTTCGCCAGGCTAGATCAGAACTCTAAATTGGCTGTCCCAAGGATGGCAATAACTGCTGCTCCAGAAGTCGTCAAGGCGGCTTTCCCTGTCAAAGAGTCAGTCTTTTCAAGACTGACGATTCCTGCTCCTGCCCTTGCTCGAGGATCCGTTTTCGACAGGTTGAATATCATCCCTCAAAGGACAACCTCGGTCTTTAAGAGGTTAACACCGGTGGCGCCTCATTCAGACAGGGGGCAAGAAGAAGCTGTTTCTGTTTCTGAACCAATACCGACAACTCGTCGCGCCCGAAGTCGCCATTGGCGACGAGTAAAGAAGGCAGGGGGCAAATCCCCCTCGGCGCTAACTCCACCGGCTCCAGGGGTGGAAGTCAACGCTGTTGTTCCAACTGGGAACAGCTTTGAACTGCTGAGGAGGGTACGTAAGAACTCTCCAACCGCTACATTGAAAAGATCTCCTCCGCCCGCGGAGAGAGTTCCGGAAACAAAGCAAGAACAGCCCCCTCAACGGCTGTCCTAAAAAATATACAAGGTTTGGCGAAGGGTTCAAGACTCAGTGATCGACCCAGATCACTCTCGTCAACAAAAGAAGACGAAGGTGCAAAAAGAAAAAGACCGTCCTATTAAACAGCAGAGGACAACAATCGCTAGGGTGCCCACTGCAACGGCCCCCTCAACTTCTACGGCCCATAAAAGAAGAAGGCCAGAATAAGTCCCTACGCCGACGATGAATATCAAAGGTGGTGAACCCAAACGCCCTAAGTCAGGGGGCATTGTGGTTCATACCGTCTTCGTTGCGTCTGGTAAAGAAGACGGTCGCATATCTACGGGTCATCGACCGCTTACGCGATCAGTGACCAAAGCGCAGGAGCAGCAGCAGAAGCTCCAAGAGATGATGAACGCTATGGCCGCACTTACGGGACCAAAAGAAAACCCTGAGACGTCCTCAGATGAACGCCAGGAGAAAGAAACCGACGCCGAATTCCTTCGTCGAATATTGGAAATGAAGGACAAAGAGGCTGCTGAACAAGCAGCCAACATACAGCGTATGGGCCTCCTATTCCTAGACATGGTAGGGATTATGATTTAACAAGATCCTCCGGCTGAAGATCCCCCGATCGTCCTTGGTGACGATAGGGGAGAAACGTCGAATCCTCCGCCAGCTTGGTCAACAGCTAAGGAGGATACAATCTCAAAAACTGATTTGGACGAGTACATAGCCCAACAAATACGGGTTCATCATGCGACTGAAGCAGCTGGCCAGGTCGTAAAAACGAAGCGGCCATATCTAAGTTGGTACGAACAACTCAAGTACCCGCCGGGTTACACGATTCCCAAGTTCCATGTCTACAAGGGGACGGGCAATCCTCACCAGCATGTTGCCCAGTTCAGGGCACTCTGCGGCAACACCGGCGGAGATGACAAGCTTTTGCTTTGCCAGTTTGTTGGAAGTTTATCAGATACGGCGTTCGAGTGGTACTCTAAGCTCCCGAACGAATCTATCAAAACCTTCACGGAGATGGAGATGTTGTTTACTCAGCGTTTTGCAAGCGCCAGTGAACGCACCCCGATGACGGCACTGATTAACGCCAGGGTAAAACCAGGCGAGACATGGGTTCAATATGCTATACGGTGGCGGAACTTATCGTCGAAGTGCGAGCAGCGCATTGAAGAAGCTCCCGCGGTGAGTATGTTTGTGGGAACCCTTGATCCGCAAGCAACCATCTCACAATTTATGTTGTTTTTTAAGCTGGCTACCTTCCAGGCCTTGATTGAAAAGCTAGCGCAAATGGATCAGATGGGCCATAGACCCCCTCTTCCAAAGCCGGACTCCCGAAATGACAAGGGAAAAGGTAAAGCGATCGTTGTTGCTAATGCTCAACAACAACAGAGCAACTCGAAGCCGGTTGTTCGTCAAAATAATATGCGCCCGTACGTAGCCCTTGAGGAGAGGCTAGGACGTTCTTACTATTTTCCCCGTGATAAAACGAGAAGGTTATTCGAGCTGGCGTTGCGCAACCGACTCATAAATCTGCCAGATCCAAAACGTCCGTTGCAACCAAATGATGTCAATGAGCCTAACTACTGTCCTTATCATCGAGTACTGGACCATCCGATCGAAGATTGCTACGTTTTCAAAAATTGGCTTGAAAACCAGTACCGACAGGGCAAATTCGCGTTATCTGACAAATGGAAGGTGAATCGCCCGCAGCCCCACACCTCTAAGGGGACGAATACGCCGGGGGCAATATGCTCCGTCGTTGAAGAAGCTCCTTGGGAGGTTGTATTATCAGCCAAGATAAAGAGGATGCTAAAGGAACTTCAGACATGTCCAGCGATTAGGTGGAAGAACCTATTGGAACCGCAGATCATTAAGGGGATGTTGAAGCCACGTCCAACTCCAAAGACCGATGGAGGTAGCTCAAGCACTCACAACCAGCCGTCAAAATCTTCGAAGAAGAAGAAAAAGAAATCAAAGAAGCCCTCGAAGCCTGACGACAAGCGCTCGGACTTGCAAAAACAAATTGACGCGCTGGAAGAATACAACCAGAAGGCACGGACTCCCATTACACTCCAAGAGTTCCTCAATCATGTCTTTCGAGAAGAATATGAGGGAGAAAGTTCATCTGATGAATCTGAAGAATATGTGGCGAGCTGTCATGTGATTTCCCATTCGTTCATGGACGATGAGGAGACTCCTTGTACTGAAACGCTGGGGGCAGATTCTGAACCAAAAATTCTGGGGCCATCAGATGAAGTAATTGACGCGTTCCTGAATGAAGCTCGGTTGAAAAGAAAAGCTGATCGAGAACGCGAGGCGGTCATATTTGAAAGGGCCAAGCGCCAGCGACTTGATGAAAGAGCTGAGACGATCCCGCTGGAGCAAAATACCTCCACTACCGACAAAAGCAAATTCAAGATGAGGAAAAGGTTTGCTAAGGCCATGTCAATGGGCATAAAGCTACCATCCTCTGAAGGAAAAATTACTGGTGAAATAGAAATTCACCCCTCTTATTGCTTATATCATCAGAAGGTTTCGCACCCCACTCAAGAGTGCAAAGCTTTCGATAGATGGTGGCAAGGATACGTTGCTCATCGACAACGCTTTAAGCGGGAAAAGCGCAAAACTTGTCGGGAGCAAAGAAATACGACCGAAGGGCTTAAAAGAACTACCGGCGATTGTCGCATGGTTAACACCGGCGGGTCACAAGAGCCTACATTCGGGAGCGATTCTGATGAGGAGCTGGAACTTGGCCCTCTCTTTCAAGAGTCCACTTCAGGAAAAGAAGAAGAGCTGAAGGTTTGCGAAAATATCCTGTTGCGTAATCGGACGCTGCCTGAAAAGAATCTCAGACCCTCAAACCGAAAAGATAAAGGGAAAGAAAAGGTCTCCGAAGATATCGACTTAGATGACCAAGTTGTGGAGGAACTAAATGCCAAGGACCCGCCGAAGAAAAATAAGGTGGATTACAACGTCTTAGCGCATCTGAGGAAGCTACTGTCACAGCTCAGCATTCTTGACGCCCTTTTGCTATCAAAGGAGGCGAGAGATTTGTTAATCAAGGCACTACAGGATCCGGAACAATTCCAATCTTTCCTGGCCGAGGAAAAGATGAAGGATGAATTGGAGGAAGTGCACACGGCCGATGTTGCTTTTGGTGATGAAGACCTTCTCCTTGGGACGTGCGAACACAATCGCCTCCTCTATGTCTCAGGATACTACCACGATATAAAGATAGGCAAAATCCTGATCGACAATGGATCCTGCGTTAACCTCCTCAATGTGAGGGTGTTAAAAGAAATCTGCATGAGCGTTCAGCACCTTGCTCGGGATAAGATTACCATATCCGGGTTCGACTCACAATCATCAAGAACTCTTGGGTCTGTGATACTGACGCTACGCTTTGGGCTACTCATCATGGACATTAAGTTCCACGTCATAGACGCCAAGACATGCGACAATGCTTTGCTCGGCCGACCGTGGATACACGAGGACAACGTCATCCTTTCTACACAACATCAGTGTATGAAATACGCTAAGGATGGTCTCGAGTATACCATGGCGGGAGAACTGAATCCGTTTTCCGTGAACGAAGTCCGCAAATATGAAGATGCCAAATACTTCTTACCGGATTTCGAAGACACAGAAAGGTGTCACAAGACGGACAACAAAGCTAACGCCACCATCCCTGTTTTCGGGAGTGATACCGAGGAGGAAGAAGAGATAGTGTATTCGGGTCCGCCCCAACACAACAAGCCAGGACCGTCCGCTCCTACGTTAATCTTTGGTAGCGACTTAGAAGATGAGATCCATGCTGTATTCTCTACTCGACCTTCAATACGAACGTTCGCTGATGAAGAACAAAGTCTTCAAGTCGCCATGGTGCCGCTTAAACACCGTAAAGAACTGGATGCACTTGATATTTACAATGTAGAAGAGCTACAAACGTTCTATATCCCTCCCAGGCGAGAAGGCGAAAAAGCAATTCTATTCTACCGCTCTGAAGAAACCAAAGTGGAGAAAGAAATCTGGCATGGCGCGGATCCTACGCTCGACAGGCTTCAGCCTATCCGTCTTCCCAGATATTATACGGAAGGTTTGAAAAAGCTGCTGAAACGCCAGGCGATATCTTTCAAGCAGACCGTTCGAAAAGACAAGTTCTATGACAAAGTCTGGAACGTTCCCGGGACTCAACGCAAACTGCCTAGTGGGAGAATGGAAATAATTGGGCTTGGATACATCCGGTTAAAGAAACGAGAGCTACTAAACAGCTGCTATGTCGTGTATGATTTCGATGAAGAAGCGGATGCTCAATGGGAGGACGCTAATCCTGAGCCAGTGAAAGTTCCAGATGCAAAAGAGCCCAGTCCGTCGTTCGAAGAACAAATGGACAAACTTATAAGGGAAGATGGTCAAAAAGTCCGGGACGATCATAACCGCGAAATGGTCATCTACGAGAAAGCCAAAACGCAACGCCTTCTCCAACAGGCCGTGAAAGATGAAAATGCCGCTCCTTGTCAACCGGTTATAAAGAAGGCTCGACGCAGAGGCAGAAATAAGTCGAAAGGCCAAAAAAGCGCTCAACAACAACGAAGCGGGGCTAAAAGGCCACGCAAGCGGGAACCAAGCGGTTCCGATCTATCCCTCATGAGAAAAATGGGTCGAGCATACTCTTTTCCTCGGGACAAGACGAAGAAAATACTCGACCTCGCTTTAAAACATCAGATGCTTACACTGCCGGAGTCCAAAAACCCCGAACAAGCAGGCGAAGTCTCTGACCCAAACTATTGCTCTTACCATCGAGTAATAGGGCATCCTCTTGAGGATTGCTTCACCTTCAAGAATTGGGTTGAAGATCAGTATCAGCTTGGCAAATTCACTCTGTCCGACAACTGGAGGGTAGCGCCGCCACAGAAGCACGAGCCCAAAGCCACGGAAGAAGAACCAGTTCCACATTGGGATTGGAAGCGAAACCGTACTTGTCATGTGATAACGATATCAAAAGAAGAGCCCGAGAACATGGATGACCTTCCCTAGTGCTTCGAAAACAGCAACGACGAGGTAATCTCAGAATTTCCACAAGCGCCAAAAGAGTTGGAAGATGGAATCCATACCACTGCAGACAACCTTAAGAAAATTGAGTTGGGAACGGCGAATGACCCACGACCGACATTCATCAGAGAGCTGCTATCTGAAGAAAGGGTGGCTGTGTTAAAGGACGTGCTTCTACAGCATAGAGATTGCTTCGTGCGGAACTATTCCGAAATGCCGGGACTAGATCCAGAAATTGCTGTGCACAGATTGGCGATATCTCCGGACGTCAAACCAGTCAAACAGGCGCCGAGAAGAATGCGGCTCGAGCTTGAAATGAGTATCAATGCTGAAGTCAAAAAGCTGATCGACTCTGGCTTTATCCAGGAAGTTCAACACCCTGAATGGATCGCTAACATCGTCCTGGTGATGAAGAAAAATGGGACAGTGCGCATATGCGTGGACTTCAGGGATTTTAATAAAGCTTGCTCGAAAGACGATTTCCCAGTGCCAGTCACCGAACTGATGATAAACAACACGTCCACTCATGAAGTTTTCTCCTTCATGGACGGCTCGTCAGGGTATAATCAGATCAAGATGCATCCCGAAGACCAGAAGCACACCGCTTTTCGGACCCCTTTGGGAATATTTTGTTATAAGGTGATGCCCTTCGGTCTAAAGAACGCCGGCGCCACCTACCAGAGGGCCATGACGAATGATCTTCGATGACCTTATACATGAAATCGTCGAATGTTATATCGACGATCTCGTGGTTAAAAGCAAATCATACGAGGAACATCTCGAGCATCTGAAGACCGTATTTCAACGTCTTCGACAATACAACTTGAAGATGAACCCTCTCAAGTGTGCATTCTGAGTTTCCTCGGGAAAATTCCTGGGATTCATCGTACGACATCGAGGCATCGAGATAGACTCGTCGAAGATTAAGGCGATCATGGAAATGCCTCCGCCGAGAACCCTCAAACAGCTGCGGTCTCTCGAAGGAAAGTTCGCGTATATACGGCGATTTATAGCCAACCTTTCAGGCAAGTGCCGTCCTTACAGCCACCTAATGAAGAAGGGAACTCTATTCGTCTGGGATAAAAAATGGCAGGGCGCGCTAGACGAAATTAAACAGTACCTGCAGAACCCGCTAGTGTTGGCTGCTCCGGTCAAGGGAAAGCCCCTCATTCTTTACACAACCGCCTTCGAAGGTTCTTTAGGTGCATTATGGGCACAAGAGAACGACCAAGGGAAGGAAAGAGCACTCTACTACTTAAGTCGAGTTCTACTGGGGGCAGAAAGCAACTACTCCCCCATCGAAAAACACTGCCTGGCGTTAATCTTCGTGATAACAAAGCTTAGGCACTATGCGTTGGCGCATGAGGTCCGTCTCATTTCGATGGTGGACCCTCTTAAATATTTAATGTCAAAGGCTATATTGACGGGACGACTCGCTAAATGGGCCCTGCTCTTGATGGAGTTTTCGATAACATATCAACCTCTCAAGGCAGTGAAAGGCCAGGCCATCGCTGACTTCCTCGCTGAGCATCCGATACCCGCCGATTCTCCTCTAAATTGCGATCTTCCAGACGAACATGCGTTTGATGCGATCGACGGTAATGATACCCGATGGGAGCTTTATTTCGATGGAGCATCTTCCGTGAAAAAGCGCAATCAAAGTACCCCTATAATCAAATCGGGGGTAGGACTCATCTTTGTAACTCCACAAGGAGGGATAATGCGTTTTGCTTTCTCCCTAACGGAACCAAGGACAAACAATAAAGCCGAATATGAAGCTCTGATAGTAGGCCTCGAGATCGCCATCGATATGGGAATTGAAATCCTCCTCATATACGGAGATTCCCAACTAGTCGTTAGTCAAGTAAACGGCGACTACCAGACATGCAAACCAGAATTGGTAAAGTACGGCGAAAGAGTGCAACAATTGTTGACCCAAATTCCTTCCTATACTTTGGAAAACATACCGCGCGTGGAAAACAACAAAGCGGACGCGTTGTCCATGCTCGCCAAAGAACTGGCTGATGAGAACCTTGATGACGTAAGAATCGTGCTACAAAGCCGTCGGGTGCTTGCTCCGGCAGAAATATCTCCGGAATCATCCGAAGAAAAGGGAGCGACTGAGCAAATGTCTATGCAAATAAAAGATCGGGAAAATACCGAGGATTGGAGAGAAGTCTTTATAGACTACTTCAAATACCGCCAAATGCCCGAAGATGCATCCTCAAGACATCAGCTTATGAAACGAGCTCTGTCTTTCACCTTCGTCAATGATACCCTGTACAAGAGGTCAGTTGATTCATTGTGGTTAAGATCCCTGGGACCTAACGAAGCGAAAAGAGTCGTCCAGGAAGTTCATGACGGACTCTGCGGTTCTCACCAAGCGGGCCCGAAGATGAAGTTGAAGATTAAACGGATGGGCTACTACTGGCGCACGATGATCCAAGACTGCCTTGAGTATGCGAAGCAATGCCACTCGTGCCAAATTCATGGGGACTTCATCCACCAGCATCCAAATCCACTACATCCAACGGTGGCTAGCTGGCCGTTCGAAATGTGGGGAACTGATATAGTCGGCCCTATCGAACCAGCATCGTCTAAGGGACATCGTTTCATCCTGGCGACAACTGACTACTTCTCCAAATGGACAGAAGCAGTACCGTTGAGGGAAGTGAAGACGAAGAATATCCTCCATTTCTTGAAGACGCACGTCATATATCGGTTTGAAACTCCGTGCCGGATCATATCCGATAACGGGCCAGCTTACAGAAGCCACAAGATCTGTCGCTTCGCGCAACAGCACAATATAGACTGGAGATATTCCTCGGTTTATAATCCGCGAGATAACGGTCTAGCTGAGCCCTTCAACAAGACCTTGACAAAGATCATGAAGAAAACGGTGTCACGAAATAAGAAAGACTGGCACGAGAGACTGCAAGAAACTCTCTGGGCATATCGAACTACGTTCAAGACGGCCACAAACACAATGCCGTACGTGTTGGTATTCGGTACGGAAGCAATACTTCCCCTCGAAATAGAGTTACCCTATCTACGAGTAGCAGTCCACTACGAGCTAACAGATGAAGAAAACGCTCACCTTCGGCTTGAGGAGCTTGATGCCCTTGATGAGACCCGGCTCATAGCGCAACAAAATCTGGAGGCCTATAAAGCAAAGATGACGCGCTCATATCAAAGATTGACCCGGTCAAGGACATTCTGTAGGGTTGTTGGGCACGCGCACAAGGGTCTATGAGGCATCAACCATGCCCGATTGTAAAATTAGTCGTGCCGAACAACCCGAATACGGATCTTTAAACTAGAGATTAGGCGAAAACTAACATGTTAACAACTTTAACACTAAGTGAGAGGGATTACAACTTTTGTAGATCCGGTCCTTCACTTCATATGCTCCGTGTTGTGGTCCCTTCGCTGTGATCATCGGGTTCCGGACTCTCGAGAGGTTCCACGAAGAGAAAGATGCAACCTTTGCTTCCGATCTTCGATACAAAGATGATCTACCTTGATGTTTCGTTAACACAAGCTAACACTCATGAAATGATGTGAACACCCTCATCTAAATGGCAAGGGAAGATGAGGATGATGAAGTAGGATTTTTGTTTTCTTTATTTATCTTTTTCTCATATATTTTCATCACAAATATCAAAGCAAGAAAACTTTGTAAGCAAAGAAGAAGAAGGAAGAAGATGAACAGTGAACCATTTCTTTTTGTGATGAATAATGAAAGGATTAATATGATGAATAATGCAACCATGGTTGACTTAACCATTGTAGAGAATTAACCAAGGGTTAGGGTTTGGGTTGAGTTAAGAATGAGTCATAGATAAAAATCTACACAAATATCTTTATCATGACAAAAGAAAAGCTTCTAGAATCAACTAGAAGACTTAACCCTAATCCAAACCCTAATCATGTTTAAACTCCACAAAACATGTTGCATTAGTTATCATATCATGTTACAATATTATATATCACATATATAATATTTATCGTAACAAAATAAAATAATACAATTAACATATATCGCATATATATCAATGTATTACCCGAGTGAGAAAAAGAATCTTTTAGTGAGCTAATATTAGTTAATGCAATTTAATATATCAAATATATTATTATACATTAAATTATCGAATCAACACTTGATCCGACAATCCGGCTATATCGCATATAACCGACTAATATTTATCCGTACCGATTCATCGAATCAACACTTGATCCGATGACCCGGTTGATATCAAATATCGCGAGAATATAATACGGTATCACATATCGCATTATCCTCGGTCCTGCACATATCCCATATGTGCTCCTGCTCCGTTTTGCCTGAGCCAAGAAACCTCTGTGTAGGACTCTAAAGAATCGTCAATACGCCGGCAGTAGGTGATGATCATATCAAACACCCACAAGCTGCAAGCGGTCAGCTAAACGTAACAGCTACCCAGGTATTGAGCGCTCAGAAGATCAACAAGCAAGCCTGTACATTCTCCTGTGAATCCAATCAGTAACACTCCCGTACAGTCCGGTCTCGTCGTCTGATATGTTGCATATCTCGCCTAGGGGTGGTAAACGTCAGACCCTAGTAGCTCGATAAGTCGTGTTGATATGAGGTCTATAACAGTTCGAGAAACTACTGATAACACTTACCAGTAAATCTCAGCAACCCTGGCCAGGGATTTCCCGTTATATCCAATCGAACACAGCACAACATCAACTCCCTATACCGGGAGAGACGAATCCCCTCCTATCGCTCATTGCCTCCATGTGATTCGGGACTGTACCCAAAAGCCACCTTTTTGCACGCCCTCTTGGACGTGGTATGATGGAAATCAAAGCACAGTGGGAATCACACAAGACTCTATGCCGATCTCGGGTCAACAGACTACTCTGTACCAGTGTCACTAGAGAACTGCCATCTGACGTGAGGTATATTACCATCTGGGAGTTCTCGGTGAGTCCGTCCAGTGTACCCAGTCTCCACTGAGCACCCGTACACCATCCTTGATATCAAACACCGATGGATATGGGATCATCCATCGCCCATCATATGGGTCAAGATGCGTATACGCTAGTCTACTCTGGTGCATCGATGCCCTGTCTCGATACACCCTCGACTAGGAACAGTTATAGGATATACTCATCGACTACCGTGGCCCCACTAGTATGATCTCATCATAGTCCCAGTAGTCGAGTACATATCCTAAGGGCTTTATCAACATGTAACATAGAGACAATCAGAGTACATGTTAAGATAAAGTACAACCAGATAGCATACTATTATGTCGAGCAAGAAAGTCCTCCCTATATATGTCCTAGCATCCACTACAATATACATCGTATGTACAGTAATGGCCTCTAAGCCATACATATAACTAACAATCTCCCACTTGCACTAGGGCCATCTGTTGTGGTATCACATACCCAACAATTAGCTGCGGTTGAAGTATCTCATACTCAACAATCCCATAAAAGTCTCTACTGGGAAAAAGGCCTTCGTGAGTGGATCCGCGCTGTTGTCCTCTGTTTCTACTCTCCTAACCTCGATCTCCCTGGAGATCAACCATCTCCATGATCAGGTGATACTGCCTAAGAATTATATCTGGATTTCTGATGGGACGGTAGTTCCTTGGCTAAAGCCACAACCCCATTGTCACACAATGGTAGGAACGAAGTTCATCTTATGAACTTATATATATCCAGACTGCCTCTTTGGTAGTATCCTTGGTAATGATGTATGTTGCCTTTAATCGTCTAGTATGTCACGGTATCTATCTTAGAACTCTTCCAACATACCGTCCCTCCACTGAGGGTAAAGACAATGCCTGCGACTGACATTCAGTCGTTCTTATCACCCTGGAACCTTTCCAGTGATTCTCCCCAGGATCGATTCATACCATCTCACTACAACTAGTGAGAATCCTAACATCCAATTAGATCCATCTCATAGATCCAAAACCCAGGATTTAGGAGGTATTACTTGATTCTATATGGAGAATCCTTGTGATAAGCGGAGATTAACCGAGCGTAGCATAGGAAACTCCTTCCCTATCAAGAGTATGTCAGCCACGTACTCTACGAGGATCACCACCATACTCCTTACTACCTTTTTGTATATACAAGGTTCATCTACCATTTTGATGAAGTCAAACTCTTTGACTACCACATCAAAACAGATGTTCCAACTCCGCGATGCCTGTTTTATCATATAAAACATCTTGCACACATTTCCGCTGCCCCCACTGTCTACGAAGCCCTCTGGCTGTGTACTTATAGACGCTATTTTCTAAACATCATTTAGAAAAGCAGTCATGACACCCAACCGCCAGATATCGTAGTCATGGTATATAGCCGTGGCAAGTAGGATCTGGATGGACTTAAGCATAGCTTTGAAAGTCTCAACTTTTCCATGTACACCAAGTAATCTTCTCAAGATATACTCGCTCCTGATGGGGATTTAACCCTTCAGATAAAGCAACCAAAGTCCATACTTTGTTGGTGTATAAGGATTCCATCTCAGATCGATAAGCATCCAGCCATTCTTACAGAGTCCCGCTCCTGATGGCCAGGTCGAAACTAGTTGGGTCATCATCTCATGATGCAATCCTCGCTCCCACTGTCATAGAGAAACCGAAGTATCTCTCAGGTGGGTGAGGAACCGTACTAGATCGTCGGAGAGGCTGAGGTTCGTTGGTTACTATTGAATCCTTTGCTTCTACCAAATCATCAGCTGCAGTTTGTATAGCTGGAACATTTCCAGTTCTACATAACAGACCTTGCCTCGAGCTTGTCCAGATTTTTCTTTTAGACATAGGCCGGACAACCCCAAATCTTAACAAACTTAAGATATGGGCTCTTCCCTTTCCATATCACATATGAAGTGGTAGGAAACTGATTTAATTTGAACCCTATTCAATAGGTATGCAGCTTCTCAAGTGCATAACTCCCTAAAGGAAATAGAAAACTCAGTAGTACTCATCATAGAGCACACCATATCACATAAGGTGCTATTGCTCCGCCCCGATACACCGACGTGCTGTGGTGTATTCGAAGGAGTAATGCTGAGAGAGAATCTCATTCTCCTTTAGAATAGTCCAGGAATTCCGTGCTCAAGTATTCTCCTCCTTGATCTCATCAAAGGACAAAATACTTATACCCGTATTTTGGTTCTCTACTTCTAATTTATATTCTGTGAATATCTCAAAAGGTTCGGACCTGTGTTTCAACAGAAACATATGTCTGAATCTTGATAGATTATCAGAGAATGTAATGAAATAGAAAGAACCGATCTTGGCATGTGTAGACAGGGGACCTTACATACATCAACATGTATCAATCCCAAGAGTTCACTAACTCTTTCTCTGTTTCCAATAAACAGAGCTGTGGTCATCTTTTCTTTGTGACATGACCGGCAAGTTTCACAAGATGTAAATTCAAACTAATTTAAATATGCATTTATATGTAACTTAGCTAGTCGGGTCGCATTGATATGACCTAGTCTACAATACCTCAAGAAGGATTCGTTCATTTCTGAACTCTTCCTCTTGTGTGTGTTCCGTATACTAAGAACTGTAGTTTGATTTAGAACGACAATGCTTTTAGATAACGTGCCTGAACCGATCAACTCTTGATATAGGAAATGTTCAAAACATTATCCAACAATACAAAATTATATCACTTCTTTACTAATAAAGAGACTGATATGATGTTGTATATCAGGTTCGGTATCTAATAACATTCGTTCAGAATCAATGTATTCAGGTAATAAAGGGTGATAGTGACCAACAGACTTGGCTGCAACACTTGCACCGTTTTCTGTCTCATGAAACTTATCACCCGTTCTCAGTTCTCTACCTTTATGTAGCCCATGTAACAGATTACATATGCGGGATCCTGATCCGGTATCACATACCCAGGACGTAAAGGATACTAAGAAACAGTTCTCTGTAATGAACACACCCGAAGAAGATGCATCAGAATGCACTTTCTTCGTTTGGGCGGCACGGGAATTCTGGTAATCCCCAATTTCCTGTTCTGTCTTATAACAATTATAAGTTGGAGCGGGACCAACGTTCCCCAGCTCAGTATAATAAGCGAGTTCGGTCAATATATCTGTATTATTATCTTGATTAAGGCGTGATATGGTCGCTACCTGGAGAGAGAGAGAAGAAAACACTCATCGTATGCTCTTGCAAGATTAGATTGGTTATCTAATATATCTAATCAGGATGTCTCCCACTGTTTTAATCAAATCTTCCTTCAAACCCTAAAAGGAAAGACTAGCCGGGATTAATTACACGCTACAAGTTCGCCAATCTTTTAGCCAGGCCAATGTCGGTACTTTGAGGGAGGTCCCCCGTTCTTTCATACGAACCTAATTAAAGTAAACCTCATTTTCCCAGGGGCGTAACCCCGTTAACACCTTTCTAGACAGCTACTTGATCGGCTAATTGTAATGTGTAAAACTCTCCCAGGAGTAACTCTTACTCGCAGCGGGTATCGGGGTCCAACTATCTCATAGAAGGTATGCAATCTCATTGCAAATTTCAACACTTGAAATTCCCAATAATATTTTACCCCTAACGTCTCATGACCTTGACGCAGGCCAACAAACCACAGTCCGCTAGTCAAGTTCAACCCGTCATTTCTTGATTGAATTAAACCCACCCGCACGACCCTTGACGCAGGCCAACAAAGTCGCACGACTACCCTAATCCAATCTGCATCATATGCAGAAACAGATAAATACTAGTTAGCTACCGCACACTACGCCTTGACGCAGGCCAACAAACGTAGCACGAATACTAAGTAGGACTTATCTGAAATGACGGAGGGCTACGACAGGTTTTTATGAAAACCCTTTGCGTAATGAACTTGATATCGTCGTAGAATCGAGTGATTTTTAAATGGAGTGTTTTTGAGGCTTTTCTAGTTTTGCTAAAGGGGTCACTCCCGGTGAAGGGATCGTCGGACCTTTCCTCATCGAATAAGGTGCAGGATATTTCACAAATACCACTATGCAAAGCAAGAACTATAGAAGCAATCAAAAGAAAAACCGAGTTTGTAGCATCTGCCAGTTATTGCTAAAGGAGTCACTCCCGGTGAAGGGATCTCGGTCCTTTCCTTATCGAATAAGGTGCTGGATGTTCAACAAGGAACACCGCTATGCAAAGCAAGAACTAGAGCTACCAGTTTTTAAAACAAGTTTCTACAACATCTTAGGTTTCTTTTAGTTTCATTAATCTCATTAATGAAGTCCCATTTTATTATGCTTCACAAGCATCACATTAGAAACGAAATCTGCAATATAACATATATCTCATATATATAATATAAACATTCGTCACAGGCAGTAATATGATCTCATCACAGAACATTGCAGCAGAAGAAACATATATGAAATATTGGATATACTAGGACGTCCGTGTTTTAGTACGAGCCTGTATAAAACACTGATTCCACGGTCGCGATGAATAGCCAAACCCACATCCCTAGACCCCTACGAGAGCGGCAAGCAACACTGCCAATTTTAGGGTTAGGAGACCCGGTCTTGACTCCTCGATATGGTCTCCCACTGGACCCTAGAACCCGGTTACTTGTGCTCCCCGCCTTGGGTCTACCTAATGCGGAAAAGTAAATAACATACAACGGTGACATCTTCCGCAACCTGGAAGTGCCCCAATAAAAGAATATTACATACAAACGAATTTTACATGAATGAAAAAGAAAAACTCTCATCTCATATAAAACCCCCGGCTATTCAAAATGCGACGATCCAATATAACATATCACAGCAACACATAATATCTCATATCATCAACGTAAGCAAGTATGTGTATCCCGATTGTTGTTGATGTATAGCAACGAAGCCGGCGATACACCACATACTACGCTTACGGTCACAGAAAAGAAAGTGTAAAACTACAACAGTTGGAATCCGCAACCTCTTTAGACATCGCATGCCTAACCAGATGAATTCCTTAGACATCTCATGCCTAACAATTATAAACCCCGCATTTTAGTCTCATTATCGAAAACTCTTTTCAATATCAAGTCGGGTAATTCAACAAGATTCCCGACAACCTGATCGAATGCTCGTCGCAAACTTTAGTAGACGGCCGCACCCCCGGATGCCGTCGACGAAGTGCACTAAGGCGGAACATCGCTGCCGCGAGCACCCGAACGGATGCTTTCGGTGACGGGGTTCTCCTACAGTCACTTGGTCGGGGCTTTGGGGCGTAGTTGTCTATTAAGTTTACCCGGCGAGTATCCGCGTACGCTACGTGATTGCGACGGACTTTTGATCACATCAAAATTCCGTGGCAACCGATCATCTGAGACTAAACTGCTATGTTTATAATATTCAAATTAGTTATCTCATAACTACTTGTGGATTCCAAATATTGTATCACATTCCAGATAAATAGACAAAGTTAAACTTTCCGATCGAATCATCAAACACCCAAGATTTCCCCAATATATCTCAACACTTGAAATCAGTTTAAAAACATCCATCACATGCCTCAGTACCAATGGTCCAGCCGTAGAAGGGTCAAGCCAACGCCTCACATGTGGCACGCCGTACTGCCCCAAACCCTAAGGTTCAAAAGGCAGTTCAAGACGGTCACATAATCGAGTTATGGTTTGTTGTCTTCTAAAGGGTCCACCGCGTTACTTGCATGACTTAGAATATTCTTAAACACGAGAAAAAATCCAACTTTTGAAAAATTTTCCGACAGGGGAAAAGTGAGTTATTGATATCCGTTCGAACTTTTTAACAGTTTCTAAAATTATCCGGACAACACACAGACAAAATTAGACAATCCGATTGAATAATCGAATCCCCAAAACAACCCCAGAAAAACTCAACTGTTGAGTAAAATATAAAAATTTCCAGAAGACTTAGCACTTCAAGACAAGAATTATTGTGCAAGCCACGTGGTGTAACTCAGCAAAATGGCCGCGGAACCGCCGCGAAACCCAGGGTTGCGCCGCGGTTCCGCGCCTCTTTTGTCGAGTTAGCATCACGTGCTTCACAATAACTCATAGAATTCCCTGCTGAATTTTTTGGCAATTTTTAATTCACAAAAATCCAAATTTTCAGAAAATTTCCAGAGAAGGGGTTATATCGGGTTTTCCGGTTCCGATCGGACTTTAAACTTCGTCTAGACTTCGCCTAAAGCTCTAGCTTGGCTCTGATACCACTGTAGGGTTGCTGGGCACGCCCACAAGGGTCTACGAGGCATCAACCATGCCCGGTTGTAAAATTAGCCATGCCGAACAACCCGAATACGGATCTTTAAACTAGAGATTAGGCGAAAACTAACATGTTAACAACTTTAACACTAAGTGAGAGGGATTACAACCTTTGTAGATCCGGTCCTTCACTTCATATGCTCCGTGTTGTGGTCCCTTCGCTGTGATCATCGGGTTCCGTACTCTCGAGAGGTTCCACGAAGAGAAAGATGCAACCTTTGCTTCCGATCTTCGATACAAAGATGATCTACCTTGAAGTTTCGTTAACACAAGCTAACACTCATGAAATGATGTGAACACCCTCATCTAAATGGCAAGGGAAGATGAGGATGATGAAGTAGGATTTTTGCTTTCTTTATTTATCTTTTTCTCACATATTTTCATCACAAATATCAAAGCAAGAAAACTTTGTAAGCAAAGAAGAAGAAGGAAGAAGATGAACAGTGATCCATTTCTTTTTGTGATGAATAATGAAAGGATTAATATGATGAATAATGCAACCATGGTTGACTTAACCATTGTAGAGAATTAACCAAGGGTTAGGGTTTGGGTTGAGTTAAGAATGAGTCATAGATAAAAATCTCTTCAAATATCTTTATCATGACAAAAGAAAAGCTTCTAGAATCAACTATAAGACTTAACCCTAATCCAAACCCTAATCATGTTTAAACTCCACAAAACATGTTGCATTAGTTATCATATCATGTTACAATATTTTATATCACATATATAATATTTATCGTAACAAAATAAAATAATACAATTAACATATATCGCATATATATCAATGTATTACCCGAGTGAGAAAAAGAATCTTTTAGTGAGCTAATATTAGTTAATGCAATTTAATATATCAAATATATTATTATACATTAAATTATCGAATCAACACTTGATCCGACAATCCGGCTATATCGCATATAACCGACTAATATTTATCCGTACCGATTCATCGAATCAACACTTGATCCGATGACCCGGCTGATATCAAATATCGCGAGAATATAATACGGTATCACATATCGCATTATCCTCGGTCCCGCACATATCACATATGTGCTCCTGCTCCGTTTTGCCTGAGCCAAGAAACCTCTGTGTAGGACTCTAAAGAATCGTCAATACGCCGGCAGTAGGTGATGATCATATCAAACACCCACAAGCTGCAAGCGGTCAGCTAAACGTAACTGCTACCCAGGTATTGAGCGCTCAGAAGATCAACAAGCAAGTCTGTACATTCTCCTGTGAATCCAATCAGTAACACTCCCGTACAGTCCGGTCTCGTCATCTGATATGTTGCATATCTCGCCTAGGGGTGGTAAACGTCAGACCCCAGTAGCTCGATAAGTCGTGTCGATATGAGGTCTATAACAGTTCGAGAAACTACTGATAACACTTACCAGTAAATCTCAGCAACCCTGGCCAGGGATTTCCGGTTATAGCCAATCGAACACAGCACAACATCAACTCCCTATACCGGGAGAGACGAATCCCCTCCTATCGCTCATTGCCTCCATGTGATTCGGGACTGTACCCAAAAGCCACCTTTTTGCACGCCCTCTTGGACGTGGTATGATGGAAATCAAAGCACAGTGGGAATCACACAAGACTCTATGACGATCTCGGGTCAACAAACTACTCTGTACCAGTGTCACCAGAGAACTGCCATCTGACGTGAAGTATATTACCATCTGGGAGTTCTCGGCGAGTCCGTCCAGTGTACCTAGTCTCCACTGAGCACCCGTACACCATCCTTGATGTCAAACACCGATGGATATGGGATCATCCATCGCCCATCATATGGGTCAAGATGCATATACGCTAGTCTACTCTGGTGCATCGATGCCCTGTCTCGATACACCCTCGACTAGGAACAGTTATAGGATATACTCGTCAACTACCGTGGCCCCACTAATATGATCTCATCATAGTCCCAGTAGTCGAGTACATATCCTAAGGGCTTTATCAACATGTAACATAGAGACAATCAGAGTACATGTTAAGATAAAGTACAACCAGATAGCATACTATCATGTCGAGCAAGAAAGTCCTCCCTATATATGTCCTAGCATCCACTACAATATACATCGTATGTACAGTAATGGCCTCTAGGGCATACATATAACTAACACATTCCGCCAAGGCGAACTCGTGCTAGTGGTCAAAAGGCCTATGATCCCCAATCGCGCCAAGCGAGGAAAGTTTGAGCCAAACTATGAAGGCCCGTACATCATAGACAAGGTCTACCAAGGTGGAGTCTATCTACTTATGGATATGCACGGTGAAAGGCTTTTCAGGCCAATAAATGGTCGCTTCCTAAAGAAATACTACGCTTAGAAGGTTACCGCCTAGGTCAATGATAGATGACGAAGACTATGTCCGCTCGCTATCTTCCTAAGCTGAAACTTTATAAGTGGTAGCCAGCCTTCTCAATGCCGGACCGAAACGTCCCTAAACTAATGCCGGACCGAAACTTCCTTAAACTAATGACGGACCGAAACGTCCTTAAACTAATAGCGGACCGAAATGTCCTTAAACTACTACCGCAGCATCCTTAGGCTGACGAGATAAAAGAAAAAAGAAAAAGAAAATAATAAAAAAAATGATGATAATAAAAACGGTATGTCCATAAGAGAAAAGGGCACGGATGAAAACCCGAAAGGGCTCCATGAGTAAAAACAGCAGGGCTACCGGCGAGTGTTCGTGAAAACCCGAAAGGGCGCGCCCTCGTAAAAAAATATATATATAAAAATAAAATAAAAAAGAATAAAAAAAACGGTATGTCCATAAGCAAAATGGGCACGGATGAAAACTCGAAAGGGCCGCGTGAGTAAAAACAGCAGGACTACCGGCGAGTGTTTGTGAAAACCCGAAAGGGCGCAACCTCGTTAAAGAACACTTACGAGGTCCTCTCGACCTTGTAAGGAGAAACTATCCGCGTGAGATCCTTACGACTCACAAAGGAGCAACACACTTAGGGATCCCCTCGATTCCTAGGGAGAAAATACACTTACGAGATCCTCACGACTCGTAAAGAGAACTCCCTTATGGGACCCTCACGGTTCATAAGATTTGAAAGTCTTAAGTTAGAGAGACCTAAACCTGTGCTTAAGCAACCCCCACAACTCCCGATAATGCCCTACAAGTGGTTCAATACAGACCCTTGTATACAATCCACGGGCGCGAATAAACATTTCCCTAACCAAGTTTCATCCGTGACTGGGGATATGTTCGCATGACCCTTGTAAGTCCTCTCGATTTACAAGGAGAAAACCCTCCTGTAGAATCCTTACGACTTACAGAGAAACAAACACTTAGGAATCCTCACGATTCATAAGGAGAAAATACACCTACATGATCCTGACGACTTGTAGGGAGAAACACCTTTGTGAGACCCTTACGGCTCATGAAGTTAAAAGCCTTAGTCGACAGGACCTTAACCCTGATCGCTAAGCCACCTTTGTTTGACATCGACAGAGGCGGATGATGATTTGCTCCTGGCAATATCCCAATTGTAGCGGTGCTGATGCCGAAACCGGTGTCTAATTTCAGGTTTACGGTGAAAAGCCGATAGGCCGCACATGCATACGAAATAGCCGAAATGATAGGGCAACTTGCAATAAAAAGCAGCAAGTAAAAATGTATGCATGCAAAATAGCCGAAATGATTGGGCAACTCGCAATAAAAAGCAGCGAGTGAAAACAAAATAAATAACCGAAATGATTGGGCAACTCACAATAAAAAGTAGCGAGTGAAAGCAAAATAAACAGCCAAAATTATTGGGCACCGCGAGAAATAGCCGAAATGATTGGGCAATCGCGACCTCCGTGATATAAAAGCTGAAATGATAGAGCATCGTGGAAATAAAACAAAAAAAAATGATGATAAAACTTTGGCCCTACAGTTGAGATCACATCGATCCCTGTATACAATCCAAGAGCGCAAACGAAGAGGGAACCATACTCTCCCAACAGCCTCCGCCAGAAAACGAAGCCAAATCTCGACGGTTCATCCCAACTCTGAAGAAACCAGTGTCTTCGGCAAATACCTCAACTCAAGGAAACAAACAATCCTTGACGAGAGCCTCCTGATTCACATCGACTCGCAGAGCAACCGGTTCCTCCGTGGGAAATTCTAGATTCGTTTCAACACCAGGGAAACAAATAATCCTTGGCAAATACCTCAACTCAGGGAAACAAACAATCCTTGATGAGAGCCTCCTGATCCGTGTCGACTCGCAGAGCAACCGGTGTCTCCGTGGGAAATTCTCGACTCGTTTCAACACGAGGGAAACAAATAATCCCTGGCAAATACCTCAACTCAGGGAAACAAACAATCCTTGACGAGAGCCTCCTGATTCGCATCGACTTGCAGAGCAACCAGTGCCTCCATGGGAAATTCTCGATTCGTTTCAACACCAGGGAAACAAATAATCCTTGGCAAATACCTCAACACAGGGAAACAAACAATCCTTGACGAGAGCCTCCTGATTCGCATCGACTTGCAGAGCAACCAGTGCCTCCGTGGGAAATTCTCGATTCGTTTCAACACTAGGGAAACAAATAATCCCTAGCAAATACCTCAACTCAGGGAAACAAACAATCCTTGATGAGAGCCTCCTAATCCGCGTCGACTCGCAGAGCAACCAGTGTCTCCGTGGGAAATTCTCGACTCGTTTCAACACCAGGGAAACAAATAATCCCTGGCAAATACCTCAACTCAGGGAAACAAACAATCCTTGACGAGAGCCTCCTAATCCGCGTCGACTCGCAGAGCAACCAGTGTCTCCATGGGAAATTCTCGATTCGTTTCAACACCAGGGAAACAAATAATCCTTGGCAAATACGTCAACTCAGGGAAACAAACAATCCTTGACGAGAGCCTCCTGATTCGCATCGACTCGCAGAGCAACCAGTGCCTCCGCGGGAAATTCTCGATTCGTTTCAACACCAGGGAAACAAATAATCCATGGAAAATACCTCAACTCAGGGAAACAAATAATCCTTGACGAGAGCCTCCTGATTCGCATCGACTCGCAGAGCAACCAATGCCTCCGTGGGAAATTCTCGATTCCTTTCAACACCAAGGAAACAAATAATCCCTGGAAAATACCTCAACTCAGGGAAACAAACAATCCTTGACGAGAGCCTCCTGATCCGCGTCGACTCGCAGAGCAACCAGTGTCTCCGTGGGAAATTCTCGACTCGTTTCAACACCAGGGAAACAAATATTGCTTGGCACCAGGGAAACAAATAATCCTTGGCAAATACCTCAACTCAGGGAAACAAACAATCCTTGACGAGAGCCTCCTGATTCGCGTCGGCTCGCAGAGAAACCAGTGTCTCCGCGGGAAAATTCCGATTCGTCTCAACTTGCTAGATGAAGCCTCAGGCAGCAGGGACTAAAAAACTTGCGTCCTGAATAATGGGACCCTGCAAGTCGATCTAAAACGGTCTCTTGCATACTATTCACGGGTCTCACTCTCCAAAGTCGAGTTTCGACAAGGAGGGAAACAACCTCTTACGGGTCCTCTCGACTCGTAGGAGGGAAAAATTCTCTTATAAGATCCTTATGACTTATAAGAGAAAACACACTTAGGGGTCCTCACGATTCCTAAGGAGAAAACACACCTACGAAATCCTCTCGATCCGTAGGGAGAAAAATCTCTATGAGACCCTCACGGCTCATAGAGTTGAAAAGTCTTAGGCAGCAGATCTGAACCTGCGGCCTAAGCCATCGCTATCCTTTGGAGAAATCTACATGCTTACTCTATTATCTATCGACCTTGTTTATTAACATAGCATGTTGAGAATAAAATAAAGAAGGAAGCGACGGAAAGAGCATCCGATTTACATTTGATCAAGCATAGACAAAAGATTCAGAACAAGAAATAAGACAAACTCAAATGAAAATTTTCTATTCATATCAAGGGGTCCTTACAATCACGGAGAAATAGATAATAACATTATTAAAATGGTTACAAAGGAATAACCTCGAACCCAGGACATGGATTGAGGAACTCGAAAGTGACCCTTTCTATGATTTTCCAAGCCTCACGGACCATTCTAGTGTGCTTTCTTTCGCGAGCACAAGCGTCAGGGTCCCCCCTGATGTCTTCCACCCTCCGATAAGCAGAGAGTATGGCAGACTGTTGAAAGACCTTGTGCAAGAGATCGACAAGACTGTCTCGCCGTCTCTTCGAGATAAAGTTCATCAGGTACACCGAGTGCACCTTATCCTCGGCGGCATCCAACGCCCTAAGCGGAACACCGGAACAGAATAGGGGAAGCGCTTCCCAGATGGCTCCCACGATAAGCTTAAGGAGGGAGGAACGTCGGGGAAGCGGTGGACCGTTGTATGAGTCAAAGCGGCTCATGATTTCAGCACACTCCGCGTTTGTGAACTCTCGATTTTGAGAGCGGCCAAGTCGGCGGATGTCCCCGTAAGAGATGATCTCGTTAAGAGCATACATATGGGCATCCATTGTTCCTGTGAAAGAAGATCAACAGAATTAGCAGACCGACTGATTAAGCGAATTCTTGTTAAAAAAACGAGCACAGAGAGTTAAACTCCTCGAGAGCAACGCTCTACGAATAGGGGTGACGCCTATCAAATTCCACGATAAGGGAAATTTAAAGAAGTCCCCCGAGAACTCTGAGATCATTATTATTAAAAGATGATATAATCTATTAAATACAAAACTCCATTTTTAATTTTCATTATCCATATTCAAACTCTTAAGAGTTCATCTTTTTTTTAGATCAAAGGGATCTATGTTTTGCCAAAGATGCAAGGTTCTGTTCATGGGTTGAGAAACCCTGAAACAGATTCCTGAGAGCAAGGCTCTATTTAGTGATGTTAGTGTATATGCCCTAGGGGCCATTATTGTATCATACTAGTTTGTATATTACTTAATGGAAGCTTGGGATATTCACATGCATATAACAGTCTTGCTAAACATGGTAGTATGCTACTTGGTTTTTCTATCTTAATATGTGAGTATACGTATTGATAGAGCTCTTAGGATCTTGCTTGCTACCAGCGTTGTGATGGCAGTCACACTAGTGGGGGCTGGGTAGTCTACAAGCACATCCTTATTCAGGTCCCTAGTCGTTGGATTATCGAGACAGGGCATCGATACTCCGGAGTAGACTAGTGTGTACGCTTCTCATCCCAGTTGGGGAGATGGTCTGTCCCACAGCCGTCAGTACGTCATACTGGAGATAGTATGCAGGTGCTCGTTAGGTTACGGGTACACCGGACAGGACTCAAAGGGAACTGTTGGTTGGTTTTATACCAGTCGTCAGTGAACAGTTCCCAGGTGATATGAGTACAGCATAGTCCGCAGACTTGACACTGCTACTTCGCCTCGAGTGTGTCCCACTGTTCTTAGATTGCTACCCTACCACGGCTCAAAGGAGTCGTGCAAACAGGTAGCAGTTGGGTGCAGTCCCGAGCACTTGGAGGCAGTGGCGGTTAGACAGGATTCGTCTCTCCCGGTATTGGGGGTTGATATCGCGCTGTGTCAGAGAGCCATTACGCAAAGTCCCTGGCCAGGGCAAGCGAGATTTGCTGGTAGGTTCCAGTAGTTTCTCAGGGTGTAATGGGCTTCGCTCCGACAAGACTTATACCGCTATTAGGGGACTGACGCTTGCCGCCCCCTAGTCCCGATATGCGATAGTCTTAGACAAACGGACCGTACTGTACGGAGATTGTCACATCAGACTCAGTAGGAGTTCGGATGGGTTTCCTCATCGGCCTACTTATCGACATCTACCTGGGGACCGTTACGTACAGCTAGTGCCGCTTGCGGTCTGTGGTTAAACCCACTGCCAGCATAGTAGTCGAGTCTCTAGAGTCCCACACAGAGAGTTTCCCTACTCCAGGCGAAACGATATAGAGGTCGTATCGTTTTACGACAAGGGTTCGGACGCATACTTGTGTTTACGTACGTACGACTTTCGGACAGTTTTTACTAGTCGGCTTTGGTTTAAGCCAGTTACTAGTATCCGGTTATTGGATTTATACAGTCTAAAGTTTTTCCGAGTTTTCACGGATAGGATGGGCTTTCTCCTAATTGCGTGAGAAGCTTCTAAAAGATGGCGACTAAGGAGGTTTAGGTGGCATATACATTGAATGAGATTAGTGAGTCATAAGGATGATTCGTCCATGTCATTAATACTTCATAATTCTTAATGACTCATGGAGATGAATCACCATAAGATATTTATCAAGCATGGTTGTAAATCATTTTCTTTTCTTTTCTTGAAAAACAATAATGCTTGATATATATTATGATAACTCATTTTCTCATTTCATGATTCTTCTCACCTTCTCTCTCCTCAAGCTTCCTCTCTTCAAACCCTAATCCTCCCCTCTCATGTGTTGAGTACAAGGATTAGTTAGACTATTTAATCCATAACCCTCACTCTATATCATCTAGGTACATTGATTAGCACTTAAAGAAACCTAGTTGCCTCAAGTTTAGAGGCAAAGCTTGGAGTATAGCTCTCGTGGTGGATCGTCTACTACTTGGAGAAGGCCGAGGAGGAGGTGGAGTTCATAAAGACGAAGGACACAGTTCTTTAGGTATAATCCCTTCACATAGTAGTTTAGAACTTCTATGTTTGATGTTAGTTATCGTTTAGCTTCGATTCATGCGGTTAGTCGATGTTTAAGCAAAGAACAAGATCGTTTTTCATATATTCCGCCTCCCCGCAAGTCGTGGGGTGTTGTACATCGACTTACAGTGGTATCAGAGCCACGCTAAACAATAAATAACTCACTTGCAAAATTGTATGAATTTCGAACGGAAAAAACAAACAGGAAATCCCCGATATCATGAGTTTCAGTCGATTTTTAAATGAGGTCCAAAAATTTTTCAGGGACCTTCAGAAAGCCCTAAATGATAGTATTAGAACATGCAAGAAAACTGAGCTCATGAATCGTCTAAAGCGCCGCGGAACCGCGGCGGATCCAACCGATCCGCCGCGATTCCGCCGCCGAGTTTCCGATTCATCAGCCCAATTTTCCTGTGGGGGTTCTCTGTGATATTTGGTATTTTCTGGAATTATTTAATTTTTTCTCAGGTTTCAGATTTACAGAGAAGTATTGGAGAAAAATTAAATGTGTTTAATCGATCTAAATTATACGGCATTTGCTTGTTGGATTATATCTGTGTTTGTAAACCTCCCCTAACTGCCAGTATGTCGGTTGGCAGGGGGTCGCACATTTCTGTAATGGATTTTATCTGTTTGTGTATATGAACTGTTAGTTATGTATATGCCCTAAAGGCCATTGTTGTACATATGATGTATATTATAATGGATGCTTGGTTATATATAGAGATGACTTTCTTGCTCGTCATGATAGTATGCTATTTGGTTTCACTTTATTTTAACATGTTGACTTGTATTGGTTTACTGTTTTACTCTCACATGTTGATAAATCCCTTAGGATCTGTACTCGACTACTGGGACTATGATGAGATCATACTAGTGGGGCCACGGTAGTCGATGAATACATCCTATAATTGTTCCTAGTCGAGGGTATATCGAGACAGGGCATCGATACACCAGAGTAGACTAGCGTATATGCATCTTGACCCATATGATGGGCGATGGATGATCCCATATCCATCGGTGTTTGACATCAGAGATGGTGTACGGGTGCTCAGTAGAGATTGGGTACACTGGACGGACTCGCCGAGAACTCCCAGATGGTGATATACCACACGCCAGATGGCAGTTCTCTGGTGACACTGGTACAGGGTAGTCTGTAGACCCGAGATCGTCATGGAGTCTTGTGCGATTCCCACTGTGCTTTGATTTCCACCTTACCACGTCCAAGAGGGCGTGCAAAACGGTGGCTTTTGGGTACAGTCCCGAATCACATGGAGGCAATGAACGATAGGAGGGGATTCGTCTCTCCCGGTATAGGGAGTTGATGTTGTGCTGTGTTCGATTGGCTATAACTGGAAGTCCCTGGCCAGGGCGGATATAGAGATTTACTGGTAAGTGTTACTAATAGTTTCTCGACCCATTATGAGCCACACATCGACACGACTTATCGGTTACTGGGGTCTGACGTATACCACCCCTAGACTTGATATGCGACATATCAGACGAACAGACCGGACTGTACGGGAGTGTTACTGGTCGGATTCACAGGAGAACGCACAGGCTAGCTTGTTGATCTTCTGATCGCTCAATACCTGGGTGGCTGTTATGTTTAGCTGACCGCTTGCAGCTTGTGGGTGTAGCGGATACACTAACTGCTCTCTTTCACAAGGAAAGGCCCGCTGACCTACTGGACTCGCCTTCGGGTAGGGAAGTCACAGGGCTAGAGGGATTGCTGTTACGGGACTTCTTTCAAAGTCACTGACTTTTGGTGTAAGAGACTTCAGCTTCAAGAAAAGCGCAAGCCTTTGGTAGGGAAAAGAAAGAGATGCGATTTTCCAGGGGTGAATGAATTTCCACCAAATTCAACGGGTCAATCTAAAAAAAAAGTCAATGTGAAAATGTGAGTCCTGTTTGGGTTGTCTGACGAACAGGAGGATGCTTTTTCAAGTATCAATCCTTGTTTGAGTGAGAGCTTCTAGAATGCCATTTGCGTATTGACGATTCTTTAGAGTCCTACACAGAGGTTTCTTGGCTCAGGCGAAACGGTGTAGAGGCACATATGTGATATGTGCAAGACCGAGGATATTGCGATATGAGATACCGTATTATATTCTCGCGATATTTAGATATGAACCGAGACATCAGATCAAGTGTTGATTCGATAAATCGTTACATGATATATTAGTCGGTTATATTCGATATAGCCGGATCGTCGGATCAAGCGTTGATTCGATGATTTAATATATATATAATAATTGTTAGTTATGTATATGCCCTAGAGGCCATTGTTGTACATATGATGTATATTATAATGGATGCTTGGTTATATATAGAGATGACTTTCTTGCTCGTCATGATAGTATGCTATTTGGTTTCACTTTATCTTAACATGTTGACTTGTATTGGTTTACTGTTTTACTCTCACATGTTGATAAAGCCCTTAGGATCTGTACTCGACTACTGGGACTATGATGAGATCATACTAGTGGGGCCACGGTAGTCGATGAGTACATCCTATAACTGTTCCTAGTCGAGGGTATATCGAGACAGGGCATCGATACACTAGAGTAGACTAGCGTATACGCATCTTGACCCATATGATGGGCGATGGATGATCCCATATCCATCGGTGTTAGACATCAGAGATGGTGTACGGGTGCTCAGTAGAGACTGGGTACACTGGAAGGACTCGCCGAGTACTCCCAGATGGTGATATACCACACGTCAGATGGCAGTTCTCCGGTGACACAGGTACAGGGTAGTCTGTAGACCCGAGATCGTCTTGGAGTCTTGTGTGATTCCCACTGTGCTTTGATTTCCACCTTACCACGTCCAAGAGGGCGTGCAAAACGGTGGCTTTTGGGTACAGTCCCGAATCACATGGAGGCAATGAGCGATAGGAGGGGATTCGTCTCTCCCGGTATAGGGAGTTGATGTTGTGCTGTGTTCGATTGGCTATAACTGGAAGTCCCTGGCCAGGGCTGATATAGAGATTTACTGGTAAGTGTTACTAGTAGTTTCTCGATCCGGTATGAGCCATACATCGACACGACTTATCGGTTACTGGGGTCTGACTTATACCACCCCTAGACTTGATATGCGACATATCAGACGAACAGACCGGACTGTACGGGAGTGTTACTGATCGGATTCACAGGAGAACGCACAGGCTAGCTTGTTGATCTTCTGATCGCTCAATACCTGGGTGGCTGTTACGTTTAGCTGACCGCTTGCAGCTTGTGGGTGTTTGATATGATCATCACCTGCTACCGGCGTATTGACGATTCTTTAGAGTCCTACACAGAGGTTTCTTGGCTCAGGCGAAATGGAGGAGAGGCAGATATGTGATATGTGCAGGACCGAGAATAATGTGATATAGGATACCGTATTATATTCTCGCGATATTTAGAAATGAACCGGGACATCGGATCAAGTGTTGATTCGATGAATCGGTACATGATATATTAGTCGGTAATATTCGATATAGCCGGATCATCGATTCAAGTGGTGATTCGATGATTTAATGTATAATAATATATATGATATATTGTATTACATTATCTAAAATTGGCTCTCTTTATTATTTCATTTTCTCAGTGGATGATACATTGATATATATGCGATATATGTTAATTGTATTATTTTCCTTTGTTGCAAATATATAATATATATGTGATATATATTATTGTGACATGATATGATTAATTGTTAAACATGTTTAAGGATGATTAATTGAGGTTAGGGTTTGATTAGGGTTAGTTGCTTCATGCACCTTCTAGAAGCTATTTCTTTTGTCATTGTAAAGATATTTATGGATGACACATTTCTAAACCTAACCAAACCCTAACTCTAGTTTTTTCTCTTCAAAATCTTGACCACTCATCCTTGACCATGGTTTGCAATTCAATCATATGGTTTATATTCTATTCATCACAAAAGGATTAAAATGATTATTCATTTTCCATTATCATCTTCTTCCCTCTTCAAGAAAGCTTGCTAGTTTTTCTTTAAGTGATGAATAAATATGAGAAAATGATATAAAAAGAAAGCAAAATTACTACTCTCTCATCCTCATCTCATCTAGCCCATGGGATTAGTGTGTTCTTCTCTTTTGAGTGAGAAAGCTTGAGTCGTAGCAACTTCAAGGTAGATCATCGGAGATTTGGAATACTTCGAGCTAGCATGGATCGTTCGAGTCGTGGAGCCTCTCATGAGTCCGGGAGATCGTGGATCGCGGCAAAGGGACTTCTACTCGGAGCTCGTGAAGTGAAGGAGCGGACTACAAAGGTTGTAATCCCTCACACTTAGATAAAAGTTATCTTCTTGCATGTTAAACCCTAATAATCTAGCAAAGATCCCGGCTTTGGGTTGTTCGGCACGTCTAAATTTTAATCCGGGCATGTTTGATGCCTTATGAACCTTCACAAGAGTGCCTAGGAACCCTACAGTGGTATCAGAGCCTAGCTAGAGCATTAGGCGATGTGTTTACGAAGTTAAAACTCCGATCGAACCCGAAACGACGGAAAAAGCCTCCTCTCTGGAAATTTTTTAAATTTTGGGATTTTTCTGAATTAAAAATATGTAAAAAAATCAGCAGGGAATTCTAAGAATTACCATAAAACCCGAGCCCCCAATTCGATCAAACGGCGGCGGAACCGCGGTGCAAGCATGCCTTGCGCGGCGGTTCTGCGGCGGATTGATAGGATTGTGACACGTGGATTTTCTGGTAATGACCGTAGGTACTTGTTGAGGCTTCTGGATATTTTTAACAGTGATTCCAGTATTGTTTAAATCTGGGGTTTATTTTGTAATAGTAGATTCGATCGGAATTTTTAAGTTCGTATTTCTTTCCGGATATTTAGAAACTGTTAAATTATTTGAACGGATATCATTAACTTACTATTTCCCGGTACGGCAAACTTTCAAGCGTTGAATTTTTACTGGGTTTAAATCTTTCGGAAAATTGTACAAGTTAAGCGGTGGACCCTCTAGAAGACAACAAACCTTAACTCTATTATGTGATCGTCTTGAACTGCCTTTTGAACCTTCGGGTTTGGGGCAGTACGGCGTGCCACATGTGAGGCGTTGGCTTGACCCTTCTACGGCTGGATCACCGGTACTGTGACATATTCTGGGATTATTTGAACTCCGCTCAAGAGTTGAGCTCTTTGGGAAATTTTGGGTGTTTGATTATCTGTTCGGAAAGTTTAATACCGTCTATTTATCTGGAATGTGATACAATATGTGGAATTCATAGAGTTAGGCATGAAATGCGGAGTATGTGATATTTCGGATTTACGATGTCTAAAGTGATTGTGGATTCCAAATATTGTAGTTTTACACTTTCTTTTCTGTCACCGTAAGTGTAATATGTGATATCGCCGGTTTCGTTGCTATATGTCAACGATAAATGGGATGCGCATATTTACTTACGTTGATGATATGAGATATTATGTGTTGCTGTAATATGTTATATTGGATCGTCGCGATCAGAATAGCCGGGGGTTTTATGTGAGATGAGGGTTTTTATTTTCATTCATGTAAAAATTCTTTTGTAATGTCATATTCTTTTATTTGGGGCACTTCCAGGTTGCGGTTGATGTCACCAGTGTATATTATTTACTTTTCCGCATTAGGTAGACCCAAGGAGGGGAGCACAAGTAACCGGGTTCTAGGGTCCAGTGGGAGGCCATCTCGAGGACTCGAGACCGGGTCTCCTAACCCTAGAATTGACAGAGTTACTTGCCGCTCTCGTAGGGGTCTTGGGATGTGGGTTTGGCTATTCGTCGCGACCGTGGAATCCGTGTTTTATACAGGCTCGTATTAAAAACACGGACGTCCTAGTATATCCAATATTTCATATATGTTCTTCTGCTGCAATGTTCTGTGATGAGATCATATTACTGCCTGAGACGAATGCTTATACTATATATATATGCTGATATATAAATATTACTGCTTTCGTTTCTTCTGTGATGCTTAGGAAGCATAAGCTGATGGGATTTTTATTAATAAGATTAATAAAAAGAAAAGAAACCTAAAGATGTTGTAGAATCAAAAACTTTATAAAATGGGTAGCTACAGTTTTGCTTTGCACAGTGATATATATGATATATCCTACACCTTATTCGATGAGGAAAGGACCGAGATCCCTTCACCGGGAGTGACTCCTTTAGCAAAACTGGCAGATGCTACAAAACGCGGTTTGTCTTTTGAATGCTTTTAGTGTTTTGCTTTGCATAGCGGTATATATGATATATCCTGCACCTTATTCGATGAGGAAAGGGCCGACGATCCCTTCACCGGGAGTGACCCCTTTAGCGAAACTAAGAAAAGACTCAAAAACACTCCTTTTCAAAAACCACTCGATTCTACGACGATATCAAGTTCATTACGCTCATGGTTTTTATGGAAAAAACCTGCGTAGCCCTCCGTCATTTCAGATAGATATTATTTAGTATTCGTGCTATGTTTGTTGACTTAGTCAAGGCGTAGTGTACGGTAGCTAAGTAGTGTTTATCTGCTAAAAACATGAGATGTGATTGGATTAGGGTATTCGCACGGCCTTGTTGACTCAGTCAAGGGTCGTACGGGTGGGTTTAATTCAATCAAGAAATGTACGGGTTGAACTTGACTTGCGATTTATGCTTTGTTGACTTAGTCAAGGTCATAGATCGCTAGGGGCAAAATATTATCGGGAATTTCAAGTGTTGAAATTTGCAATGAGATTGCATACCTTCTATGAGATAGTTGGATCCCGATACTCACTGCGAGTAAGAGTTACTCCTGGAAGAGTTTTACACAGGACAATTAGTCATTCAAGTAGGTGTCTAGAAAAGTGTTAACGAGGTTACGCCTCTGGGAAAACGAGGTTACTTTAATTAGGTCCGTGCGAAAGCACGGGGATCCTCCCTCAAAGTACCAACACTGATCTGGCTGAAAGATTGACGAAATTGTAGTGTGTAATTAATCCCGGCTAATCTTACCTTTTTTGGGTTTTAAAGTAGATTTGATAAAAACAGTGGGAGACATCCTGATTAGATAAGATAATAACCAATCTAATCTTGCAAGAGCATACGCTAAAGTGTTTTCTTCTCTCTCTCTCCAGGTAGCGACCATGTCAGGCCATAATCAAGATAATAATATTGATGTATTGACTAAACCCGATTATTGTACTGAGGAAGGGAATGTTGGACCCGTTCTTTCTTATAAGAGTTATAAGACTGAACAGGAAACAGGAGAATATCTGGATTCTCACGCCGCCCAAAAGAACATGCATGTTGATGCATCTTCTTCGGGTGTGTTTGTTATTGAGAACTGTTTCTCAGTTCACCCTACGTCCTGGGTATTAGATACCGGATCAGGATCCCACATATGCAAACAGTTGCATGGGCTACGTAAAGGTAGAGAACTAGGAAAAGGTGATCATTCCGTTCAAGTAGGGAACGGTGCAAGTGTTGTAGCCAAAGCAGTTGGCGAATATCACCTTGTATTGCCAAGTCGTAATACAATGATTCTAAATGAGTGCTATTATATACCGAACATGATGTGCAACATTATATTATTTTCTTTATTAAGTAAAGAAGGATATAATTTTGTAGTAAAGGATAATGTTATGAACATATTCTTAGATCAAAAGTTGATTGCATCAGGCTCGTTACATAATGGCATATTCATTCTAAATCAGAATACAGTCCTGAATATACAAAACACACACAAGAGGAAAAGTTCAGAAATGAACGAATCCTTCTTGTGGCATTGTAGACTTGGTCATATCAATGCGACACGACTAGCTAAGTTACATAGAGATGGTTATTTGAATCCGTTCGAATTATCATCTTATGATACTTGCCATTCATGTCTCAAAGGAAAAATGACCAAAGCTCCGTTTAGTGGACACGGAGAAAGAGTTACTGAACTCTTAGGACTAATACATAGTGATGTATGTGGTCCTATGTCTACGCATGCTAGGAACGGTTCTTCCTACTTCATTACATCCACTGACGATCTCTCTAGATACGGACATGTGTTTCTGATGAAACACAAGTCTGAAGCTTTTGAGAAATTCAGAGAATATAAGCACGAAGTAGAGAACCAAACGGGCAAAAGTATTAAGATTCTTCGATCTGATTGAGGAGGTGAATAGTTAAGCGGTGAGTTTTTAGATTATCTAAAAGAGAATGGGATTCTCTCTTAGCTTACTCCTCCTTATACACCACAGCACAACGGTGTATCGGAACGAAGGAATTGGACCCTATTAGATATGGTGCGATCTATGATGAGTGATGCTGAGTTACCTATTTCCTTCTTGGGGTATGCGCTTGAGACAGCCATATACATATTGAATCTAGTTCCGTCTAAATCTGTACCTACCACACCATATGAGATATGGAGCGGGAAGAGACCATATTTTAAACGAATTAAGATATGGGGTTGTCCGGCCTATGTCAAAAGACAAAATCCGGACAAACTCGAGGCACGATCAGTCCTTTGCAAATTTGTGGGATATCCAAAGAATTCTCAAGGATATTTTTTCTACCACGCTGAGGAACAAAAAGTGTTTGTTGCTCAACATGCCACCTTTTTGGAAAGGGAATTTCTTGCAAAAGAAATTAGTGGCAGAGAGATAGAACTGGAAGAGGTTCCAGCACCACAAACCGCAACTGATGATTTGATGGAACCAAAAGATTCAATAGTACCCGACGAACCCCAGCCTCTCCGCCGATCTAGTAGGGTTTCTCGTCCACCTGAGAGATACTACGGTTTTCTCATTGATGTTGGAAGCGAGGATTGCATCATGGATGATGATGAACCCACTAGTTTCGAGCAGGCCATCATGAGTGGTGACTCTATAAAATGGCTGGATGCAATGCGATCTGAGATGGAATCCATGTACACCAACAAAGTATGGACTTTGGAAAATGCTCCAGAAGGGGTAAAACCCATAGGGAGCAAGTGGATCTTTAAAAGGAAATTTGGTGTAGATGGAAAAGTTGAGACTTTCAAAGCTAGACTTGTAGCAAAGGGTTTTCGTCAACGTCCAGGTGTGGATTATGACGAAACCTTTTCTCCAGTGGCTATGCTTAAGTCCATCCGGATCTTACTTGCCATTGCTGCATACCATGACTACGAAATCTGGCAAATGGATGTTAAGACCGCCTTTCTAAACGGTGATTTAGAAGAGTGCGTGTACATGACTCAGCCAGAGGGCTTCGTAGATAGTTGGAGCAGCAGAAAGGTGTGCAAGCTGCTCAAATCCATTTATGGGTTAAAGCAAGCATCGCGGAGTTGGAACATCTGTTTTGATGTTGTAGTCAAAGAGTTTGACTTCATCAAAAATATAGATGAACCTTGTATCTATAAGAAGGTAGCAGAGGGTAAGGTTGTCTTCCTCGTATTGTACGTGGATGACATACTCTTGATAGGAAATGATATTCCTATGCTGCTATCAGTCAAGCTCTTCTTATCACAAAGATTCTCAATGAAAGATCTAGGTGATGCCTCCTGCATATTGGGAATCATGATCTATAGAGATAGATCTAAAAGGATATTGGGATTGTCCCAATCCAGGTACATTGACACCATACTAAAGAGGTTTAGTATGGAAGAATCCAAGCGTGGGAACCAACCCACGATCTCTGGACTCACTCTCTCCAAAGAGATGTCTCCCAAGACTGATTTGGAGAGAACTCGCATGCAAGGGATACCCTATGCTTCGGCAGTAGGCTCTATCATGTATGCGATGCTATGTACCAGACCCGATGTAGCATACTCACTAAGTATAGTGAGTCGGTATCAAGTAGATCCTGGAGAGAGTCACTGGACAGCTGTAAAGAACATTCTCAAGTACTTACGAAGGACTAAGGAGATTTTCTTGGTGTATGGTAATGGAGAACTCCAGGTAGAGTCCTTTACCGATTCCAGCTTCCAAAGTGATAAGGACGACTCTAAGTCGCACTCGGGATTTGTCTTTACCCTCAATGGAGGGGCGGTATGTTGGAAGAGTTCTAAACAGGATACCGTTGCAGACTCGACGATGGAGGCTGAATACATCGCCGCCAACGATGCTGCCAAAGAGGCTGTCTGGATCAAGAAGTTCATTAGTGAACTTGGTGTGGTTCCATCCATTGAGCATCCAATACCTCTGTATTGCGATAACAATGGAGCTGTGGCTTTGGCCAAGGAACCCAGGTCCCATCAGAAGTCCAGACATATTCTGAGGCGGTATCACCTGATCAGGGAGATACTTGATCGCCGGGAGATCGAGGTCAGGAGAGTTGATACGAAGGACAACACTGCGGATCCATTCACGAAGGCTATTCCCCAGATACAGTTTGAGAGATTATTCGGGATGCTAGGTATGCGATACTACAGCAACTGGCCTTAGTGCAAGTGGGAGATTGTTAGTTATGTATATGTCCTAGAGGCCATTGTTGTACATATGATGTTTATTATAATGGATGCTTGGTTATATATAGAGATGACTTTCTTGCTCGTCATGATAGTATGCTATTTGGTTTCACTTTATCTTAACATGTTGACTTGTATTGGTTTACTGTTTTGCTATCACATGTTGATAAAGCCCTTAGGATCTGTATTCGACTACTGGGACTATGATGAGATCATACTAGTGGGGCCACGGTAGTCGATGAGTACATCCTATAACTGTTCCTAGTCGAGGGTATATCGAGACAGGGCATCGATACACCAGAGTAGACTAGCATATACGCATCTTGACCCATATGATGGGCGATGGATGATCCCATATCCATCGGTGTTAGACATCAGAGATGGTGTACGGGTGCTCAGTGGAGACTGGGTACACTGGACGGACTCGCCGAGAACTCCCAGATGGTGATATACCACACGTCAGATGGCAGTTCTCCGGTGACACAGGTACAGGGTAGTCTGTAGACCTGAGATCGTCATGGAGTCTTGTGTGATTCCCACTGTGCTTTGATTTCCACCTTACCACGTCCAAGAGGGCGTGCAAAACGGTGGCTTTAGGGTACAGTCCCGAATCACATGGAGGCAATGAGCGATAGGAGGGGATTCGTCTCTCCCGGTATAGGGAGTTGATGTTGTGCTGTGTTCGATTGGCTATAACTGGAAGTCCCTGGCCAGGGCTGATTTAGAGATTTACTGGTAAGTGTTACTAGTAGTTTCTCGACCCGTTATGAGCCATACATCGACACGACTTATCGGTTACTGGGGTCTGACGTATACCACCCCTAGACTTAATATGCGACATATCAGACGAACAGACCGGACTGTACGGGAGTGTTACTGATCGGATTCACAGGAGAACGCACAGGCTAGCTTGTTGATCTTCTGATCGCTCAATACCTGGGTGGCTGTTACGTTTAGCTGACCGCTTGCAGCTTGTGGGTGTTTGATATGATCATCACCTGCTACCGGCGTATTGACGATTCTTTAGAGTCCTACACAGAGGTTTCTTGGCTCAGGCGAAACGGAGTAGAGGCACATATGTGATATGTGCAGGACCGAGAATAATGCGATATGGGATACCGTATTATATTCTCGCGATATTTAGAAATGAACCGGGACATCGGATCAAGTGTTGATTCGATGAATCGGTACATGATATATTAGTCGGTTATATTCGATATAGCCGGATCATCGATTCAAGTGTTGATTCGATGATTTAATGTATAATAATATATATGATATATTGTATTACATTATCTAATATTGGCTCTCTTTATTATTTCATTTTCTCAGTGGATGATACATTGATATATATGCGATATATGTTAATTGTATTATTTTCCTTTGTTGCAAATATATAATATATATGTGATATATATTATTGTGACATGATATGATTAATTGTTAAACATGTTTAAGGATGATTAATTGAGGTTAGGGTTTGATTCGGGTTAGTTGCTTCATGCACCTTCTAGAAGCTATTTCTTTTGTCATTGTAAAGATATTTATGGATGACACATTTCTAAACCTAACCAAACCCTAACTCTAGTTATTTCTCTACAAAATCTTGACCACTCATCCTTGACCATGGTTTGCAATTCAATCATATGGTTTATATTCTATTCATCACAAAAGGATTAAAATGATTATTCATTTTCCATTATCATCTTCTTCTCTCTTCAAGAAAGCTTGCTAGTTTTTCTTTAAGTGATGAATAAATATGAGAAAATGATATAAAAAGAAAGCAAAATTACTACTCTCTCATCCTCATCTCATCTAGCCCATGGGATTAGTGTGTTCTTCTCTTTTGAGTGAGAAAGCTTGAGTTGTAGCAACTTCAAGGTAGATCATCGGAGATTTGGAATACTTCGAGTTAGCATGGATCGTTCGAGTCGTGGAGCCTCTCATGAGTCCGGGAGATCGTGGATCGCGGCAAAGGGACTTCTACTCGGAGCTTGTGAAGTGATGGAGCGGACTAGAAAGGTTGTAATCCCTCACACTTAGATAAAAGTTATCTTCTTGCATGTTAAACCCTAATAATCTAGCAAAGATCCCGGCTTTGGGTTGTTCGGCACGTCTAAATTTTAATCCGGGCATGTTTGATGCCTTATGAACCTTCACAAGAGTGCCTAGGAACCCTACAATAATATATATGATATATTATTATATTTACTAATATTGGCTTGTTTTATTATTTCATTTTCTCACTGGATGATACATTGATATATATGCGATATATGTTAATTGTATTATTTTCTTTTGTTCCAAATATATAATATATATGTGATATATATTATTGTGACATGATATGATTAATTGTTAAACATGTTTAAGGATGATTAATTGAGGGTAGGGTTTGATTAGGGTTAGATGCTTCAAGTTCCTTCTAGAAGCATTTTTCTTTTGTCATTGCAAAGATCTTTTGGATGACACATTCTTTTAACCTAACCAAACCCTAACCCTAGTTGTTTCTCTACTCATTCTTATCCTATCATCCTTGACCATGGTTTAAAAATCAATCATATAGTTCTTTCTATTCATCACAAAAGGTTTTAATCTTAGGAATATATTTTCCATTATCATCTTCTTCCTTCTTGATAAGCTCTCTTGAAAATCCTAAAGTGATGAACAAATATGAGAAAATGATATAAAAAGAAAGCATAAATACTACTCTATCATCCTCATCTCATCTAGCCCATGAGATTAGTATGTTCACTTCTCAAGAGTGAGATAGCTTGAGTTCTTTGAAACCTCGACGTAGATCATCGGAGATTTGGAATACTTCGAGCTAGCATGGATCGTTCGAGTCGTGGAGCCTCTCATGAGTCCGGGAGATCGTGGATCGCGGCAAAGGGACTTCTACTCGGAGCTTGTGAAGTGAAGGAGCGGACTACAAAGGTTGTAATCCCTCACACTTAGATAAAAGTTATCTTCTTGCATGTTAAACCCTAATAATCTAGCAAAGATCCCGGCTTTGGGTTGTTCGGCACGTCTAAATTTTAATCCGGGCATGTTTGATGCCTTATGAACCTTCACAAGAGTGCCTAGGAACCATACAGTGGTATCAGAGCCTAGCTAGAGCATTAGGCGATGTGTTTACGAAGTTAAAACTCCGATCGAACCGGAAACGACACAAAAAGACCCCTCTCTGGAAATTTTTTAAATTTTGGGATTTTTCTGAATTAAAAATATGTAAAAAAATCAGCAGGGAATTCTAAGAATTACCAAGAAGCCCGAGCCCCCAATTCAATCAAACGGCCGCAGAAGTGCAGCGCAAGCTTGCTTGCGCGGCGGTTCCGCGGCGGATTGATCGATTGGCGACACGTGGCTTCCTGGTAATAACCGTAGGTACGTGTTGACTTTTCTGGGTATTTTTAATCTGTTTCAGGTGTTTAAAATTCTGGGGTTTGTTTTGTAATAGTAGATTCGATCGGAATTTTTAAGTTCGTATTTCTTTCCGGATATTTAGAAATTGTTAAACTAGTTGAATGGATATCATTAACTTACTATTTCCCGGTACGGCAAACTTTCAAGCGTTGAATTTTTACTGGGTTTAAATCTTTCGGAAGAATTGTACAAGTTAAGCGGTGGACCCTCTAGAAGACAACAAACCTTAACTCGATTATGTGACCGTCTTGAACTGCCTTTTGAACCTTCGGGTTTGGGGCAGTACGGCGTGCCACATGTGAGGCGTTGGCTTGACCCTTCTACGGCTGGATCACCGGTACTGTGACATATTCTGGGATTATTTGAACTCCGCTCAAGAGTTGAGCCCTTTGGGAATTTTTGGGTATTTGATTATCTGTTCGGAAAGTTTAATACTGTCTATTTATCTGGAATGTGATACAATATGTGGAATTCATAGAGTTAGGCATGAAATGCGGAGTATGTGATATTTCGGATTTACGATGTCTAAAGTGATTGTGGATTCCAAATATTGTAGTTTTACACTTTCTTTTCTGTGACCGTAAGTGTAATATGTGATATCGCCGGTTTCGTTGCTATATGTCAACGACAATTAGGATGCGCATATTTACTGACGTTGATGATATGAGATATTATGTGTTGCTGTGATATGTTATATTGGATCGTCGCGTTCAGAATAGCCGGGGGTTTTATGTGAGATGAGGGTTTTTATTTTCATTCATGTAAAATTCATTTATAATGTAATATTCTTTTATTTAGGGCACTTCCAGGTTGCGGTTGCTGTCACCAGTGTATATTATTTACTTTTCCGCATTAGGTAGACCCAAGGAGGGGAGCACAAGTAACCGGGTTCTAGGGTCCAGTGGGAGGCCATCTCGAGGAGTCGAGACAGGGTCTCCTAACCCTAGAATTGGCAGTGTTACTTGCCGCTCTCGTAGGGGTCTTGGGATGTGGGTTTGGCTATTCGTCGCGACCGTGGAATCCGTGTTTTATACAGGCTCGTATTAAAAACACGGACATCCTAGTATATCCAATATTTCATATATGTTCTTCTGCTGCAATGTTCTGTGATGAGATCATATTACTGCCTGAGACGAATGCTTATACTATATATATATGCTGATATATAAATATTACTGCTTTCGTTTCTTCTGTGATGCTTAGAAAGCATAAGCTGATGGGATTTTTATTAATGAGATTAATGAAAGAAAAGAAACCTAAAGATGTTGTAGAATCAAAACTTTATAAAAAGGGTAGCTACAGTTTTGCTTTGCACAGTGACATATATGATATGTCCTGCACCTTATTCGATGAGGAAAGGACCGAGATCCCTTCACCGGGAGTGACTCCTTTAGCGAAACTGGCAGATGCTACAAAACGCGGTTTGTCTTTTGATTGCTTTTAGTGTTCTGCTTTGCACAGCGGTATATATGATATATCCTGCACCTTATTCGATGAGGAAAGGGCCGACAATCCCTTCACCGGGAGTGACCCCTTTAGCGAAACTAAGAAAAGCCTCAAAAACACTCCTTTTCAAAAATTACTTGATTCTACGACGATATCAAGTTCATTACGCTCAGGGTTTTCTGAAAAACCTGCGTAGCCCTCCGTCATTTCGGATAAAGACTATTTAGTATTCGTGCTGCGTTTGTTGGCCTTTGTCAAGGCGTAGTGTGCGGTAGCTAACTGGTACTTATCTGCTTAAACATATGATGTGATTGGATTAGGGTATTCGTACAACCTTGCTGGCCTTTGTCAAGGGTCGTGCGGGTGGGTTTGATTTCAATCAAGAAATGATGGGTTGAACTTGACTAGCTTCCTATGGTTTGTTGGCCTTTGTCAAGGTCATAGGGGTTAGGGGCAAAAGCATTATCGGGAATTTCAAGTGTTGAAATTTGCAATGTGATTGCATACCTCTTATGAGATAGTTGGATCCCGATACCCACTGCGAGTAAGAGTTACTCCTGGGAGAGTTTTACACAGGACAATTAGTCATTCAAGTAGGTGTCTAGAAAAGTGTTAACGGGGTTACGCCTGTGGGAAAACGAGGTTTACTTTAATTAGGTCCGTGCGAAAGCACGGGGAACCTCCCTCAAAGTACCGACACTGATCTGGCTGAAAGATTGACGAAATTGTAGGGTGTAATTAATCCCGGCTAATCTTACCTTTTAGGGTTTTAAGGTAGATTTGATAAAAACAGTGGGAGACATCCTGATTAGATAAGATAATAACCAATCTAATCTTGCAAGAGCATACGCTAAAGTGTTTTCTTCTCTCTCTCTCCAGGTAGCGACCATGTCAGGCAATAATCAAGATAATAATATTGATGTATTGACTGAACCCGATTATTGTACTGAGCAAGGGAACGTTGGACCCGTTCTTTCTTATAAGAGTTATAAGACTGAACAGGAAACAGGAGAATATCTAGATTCTCACGCCGCCCAAAAGAAAATGCATGTTGATGCATCTTCTTCAGGTGTGTTAGTTATTGAGAACTGTTTCTCAGTTCACCCTACGTCCTGGGTATTAGATACCGGATCAGGATCCCATATATGTAAACAGTTACATGGGATACGTAAAGGTAGAGAACTGGGAAAAGGTGATCATTCCGTTCAAGTAGGGAACGGTGCAAGTATTGTAGCCAAAGCAGTTGGCGAATATCACCTTGTATTGCCGAGTCGTAATACACTGATTCTAAATGAGTGCTATTATATACCGAACATAATGTGCAACATTATATCAGTTTCTTTATTGAGTAAAGAGGGATATAATTTTGTAGTACAGGATAATGTTATGAACATATTCCTATATCAAAAGTTGATTGCATCAGGCTCGTTACATAATGGCATATTCATTCTAAATCAGAATACAGTCCTGAATATACAAAACACACACAAGAGGAAAAGTTCAGATATGAACAAATCCTTCTTGTGGCATTGTAGACTTGGTCTTATCAATGCGACACGACTGGCTAAGTTACATGAAGATGGTTATTTGAATCCGTTCGAATTATCATCTTATGATACTTGCCATTCATGTCTCAAAGGAAAAATGACCAAAGCTCCGTTTAGTGGACACGGAGAAAGAGTTGCCGAACTCTTAGGACTGGTACATAGTGATGTATGCGGTCCCATGTCTACGCATGCCAGGAACGGTTCTTCCTACTTTATTACATTCACTGATGATCTCTCAAGATTCAGATATGTGTTCCTAATGAAACACAAGTCTGAAGCTTTTGAGAAATTCAGAGAATATAAGCACGAAGTAGAGAACCAAACGGGCAAAAGTATTAAGATTCTTCGATCTGATCGAGGAGGTGAATACTTAAGCGGTGAGTTCCTAGATTATCTAAAAGAGAATGGGATTCTCTCTCAGCTTACTCCTCTTTATACACCACAGCACAACGGTGTATCCGAGCGGAGGAATCGCACCCTATTAGATATGGTGCGCTCTATGATGAGCGAGGCTGAGTTACCTATTTCCTTCTGGGGGTATGCACTGGAGACAGCAGCATACCTATTGAATCAAGTTCCAACTAAATCTGTACCTACCACACCATATGAGATATGGAGTGGGAAGAGACCATGTCTTAAACGAGTTAAGATATGGGGTTGTCTGGTGATTGAATAAGATCTCGTTGTGTGTAAATCGAATCAAATAGTCCCCGGCAACGGCGCCATTTGATTGAATGAATTTCTCGTTGTGTATTAGAGAAAATTGTATAGAAATCACAACCAAAAATTATTTGACCGCAATCAACTACGGTGTCGGATGTAGATTGTAAGTGAGTGCGGATCGTCCATAGGGAAAGTGTAATCGTTCGTCTTTTGAATTAGATGAATCGAAACATTAATGAAAAGAAAAGAAAACAATTCATGATTTGAAATTAAAGTTCAAGAATTAGAAAAGAACTAGTTCTAAGAAAGCATTAAAAGATAGAATCAAGAATTGATCGTTTGATGATTTTTCCAAACCAAATATCAAGAATCGAAATGAGGCTCGTAGGAACCGATCGGATCTATAGATGTGATGTAATCTTACAATTACGTATTCTTATCCTTCGATGAATTGATACTAGATCAATGATGATCGATCGAGAATTAGGGATTTCTTGTGAAACTAGGGTTTCATCTTATCCCTTGTTCATTCATCGATATCATTCATATTCTAGCCTCTAGTAAATTCAAGAAACGATCGTAGATCCCTAATTTCGAGCGATCACAATCAAGAAAGCATCGCAACGAAACTAGGTCATCGATTCTTGAACTTGCTAGGGTTTACAAAACTCGTAGGACTTAAAAATCATTTAAAGATTTGTTACATCATCATTCTACAATAGTCTCGACTCCTTTACGAGCGGAGTTTCACTCAAACATCACAACAAGAACAACAATTACAAATTGAGATCTAATCATGATGCAAGAATTAAAAGAAAGCAAGATTAAAGAAATTCACCTTTTATTTATATCAACAATTTAGTTACATTCGCTCAAGAACTACAAGAGGAAGAACTTGATCGTCGATTTGGCTTTCCTCGTCTCCGTGGGTCGCGGATCGGCTTGGATCACTTGCCCGATTGAAGATCGGCTCGGCTCTTAAAAGGTTGAAGGCTTCTCACTTGATTTGGTACTCAAGATCTTGGATTTGGAGTGGAATTAGGGTTAGGGTTTCACACAAGCCTTGTCACGAGACTTGTGGAAGAAGATACTGTAGAATGAACCAATGGTTATTGATTAACCTTTAACCCTAGGTCTAGGTTCCTATTTATAGATAACTAACCCTAGATCTAGGATTTCAAATTCTAAGTTTCCCTCCAAAAGTTTGTTGAGGAAATTCAAATTTCCCTCCAAAAGTTAGTTAGGGGAGAAGCTTCTAGATGTGATTAGTTAGAAGGGAGCTTCTAGAAGAGGATTAGTTAGGAGCTTAATTAGGATTAGCCTTGATTAATCTTCTTTGCTGATCTGGCAGTAGCTTTTGGAGAATTATGGAATTTAACGTATCAGAAATGCATGTGGGCCCTGAGATAACAATTCTGCTCTAAAAATAAACTGCTGACGTGGCAAGAGAGCGGCGGATCCGCGGCGCAAGCAAGCTCCTGCCCCGGATCGGCGGCGCATTGGAGTCTTCATGGCTTCTGTTTTCTGCAGTGGTCTTGGGCTGTTGTATGGGCCTTTATTTTATATGTTGAATTTAATATCTCCTTTTGTATTGCTACCAGATCTGAAATGATTTAGTTGGTGTATTTTTGATCAGAATCGTTGGCTTTTCTTCCGTATTTTCCTGCACAGACTCAAGACAAGTGTTGCGCAAATACAGAAATGATGCGATGCCATGAAATGCGGTTAATTTCCCTTAAAGTGTCGGTTTAAAAGTCTAATACATGCAATCTGTTATTTTACGACTGATTTGCTAATATGTGAAATATGAATACCGAACACTTCTAAATGTATGCAAATGTTAGGGAAATTGACGTGTTAAAAATACATTATTTTCGACTGATCAAATACCCCCAAACTTAATTTCGATCGTCACGAGCGAATGTTTTATTAAAAGAAGGAGAAAATAAAGAAAAAGAAAAACTAACTAGCACACTTTCGTAGGCAACACGATTGCACTGAGCACGTGCAACAAGCCTTTAAACCACTAGGTGTCCCTAGTAGGAGGAGTGTTGTCTCCTGAGGGTTTTCAGGGGATTGCACCCACAAAATCCAATAATAAAAGGAAGATCATGAATATTACATTTAAAGAAAAGAATTGTAAAAGAAAAGCCTTGAAAATTAGGGTTTCCAACTAAGCTAGCTTTTCGGTTGTTATGAGCCCTATCTTAATGGTCATGAAAAGATGTCAGAAATCACGTCCTCCTTCAATAAAACATCGTCTTATTCTTCATTCCTATCTTTCTTCCAAACATCGATCATATAACCCTGCGTGTGTGTAAAGACATCCCTACACCCGGAGAATTCAATTCAAGCTATCATACTCTTGCCCATCAGCCTCAGTACTTTTTAATTAATGAATATTTAGATGAGATTGCTCACACACTTTTATGCGACCGTGAATACTTCTTGAGGTACTAACCGACCGATTACTCATGTGCTTGCTTACTTGGTGTATTTTCCTCATCTTGCACCACCTCAGGCATAGCAGTGACTCCCAGACCAGTTGGCCTTAGGACACTAGGTGAAGAAGCACCCTCGCTATATATTTTTTATTGCCCTCGGTGATAACAAAACCAGTGTCCATTTTTCTCACCACTTTATATTTTTCTTTATTCATTTTTTTTCTTTTTATTTCCTTCATACTTTTGGCTTTAAGACAAGAGCATTTCAAGGTATCCTCTACTATCCCAGGCTTCAAGACGTGTGTAAGTGCGTATTGCAGGGTATCAACGTTCAAAATGTTTGGCTTCCAGAATAGAAACTACTTTTCAGACTTATTTTTATCCTCAGATTAGTGACGTCTTTCATCTTACTAACCCTTGGGACAACAGCTCATAACTACTTATTACTAGTTCGTATAAGAAAACTTCTAATTTTCTTAGTTTTCTTAAATTTTTCTAATCTCATGGATGTAATTTTTCACTATCTAATCTTTTATTATCTTATTTATGTACAAAAATATTTTTATATTTTTGAAAATTTTTAAATTTTTATAGGTTTTCGAAAATGTTTTGTGCTTATGCGGAGAATGATGCAAATGATGCGCAAATAAGAACAAACCTCATTTGATTGAAAAGAATTCTTGATGTGTAATATGAAATTGTAAAGAAATCACAACCAAAAATTATTTGACCGCAATCAACTACAGTGTCGGATGTAGATTGTAAGTGAGTGCGGATCGTCCACAGGTAAAGTGTAATCGTTCGTGTTTCGATTTAGATGAGTCGAAACTTTAATGCAAAGAAAACAAAACAATTCATGATTTATATTTGAAGTTCAAGAAAGAGAAAAAACTAGATCTAAGAAAGCATTAAAAGATAGAATCAAGAATTGATCGTTTGATGATTTTTCTAAACCAAATCTCAAGAATCGAAATGAGGCTCGTAGGAATCGATCGGATCTATAGATGTGATGTAATCTTAGAATTACGTATTCTTATCCTTCGATGAATTGATACTAGATCGATGATGATCGATCGAGAATTAGGGATTTCTTGTGAAACTAGGGTTTCATCTTATCCCTTATTCCTTCGTCGATATCATTCACATTCTAGCCTCTAGTAAATTCAAGAAACGATCGTAGATCCCTAATTTCGAGCGATCACAATCAAGAAAGCATCGCAACGAAACTAGGTTATCGATTCTTGAACTTGCTAGGGTTTACAAACTCATAGGACTTAAAAATCGTTTAAAGATTTGTTACATCATCATTCTACAATCGTCTCGACTCCTTTACGAGCGGAGTTTTACTCAAACATCACAATAAGAACAACAATTACAAATTGAGATCTAATCATGATGCAAGAATTAAAAGAAAGCAAGATTAAAGAATTTCACCTTTTATTTATATCAACAATTTAGTTACATTCGCTCAAGAACTACAAGAGGAAGCACTCGATCGTCGATTTGGCTTCGCCCGTCTCCGTGGATCGCGGATCGTTTTGGATCACTTGCCCGATTGAAGATCGGCTCGGCTCCTAAAAGGTTGAAGGCTTCTTGCTCGATTGGTACTCAAGATCTCGAATTTGGAATGGAATTAGGGTTAGGGTTTCGCACAAGCCTTGTCACTAGACTTGTGGAAAAAGATGATGAAAGAGGGAAAGATTAACTAAAATTGATTACCTAAAAAATTGATTAGCCTTTAACCCTCAGTCTAGGTTCCTATTTATAGACATCTAAACCCTAGATCTAGGATTTCAAATTCTAAGTTTCCCTCCTAAAGTTTTTTGAGGAAATTTGAATTTCCCTCCAAAAGTTAGTTAGAGGAGAAGCTTCTAGAATTATGTTTAGCCTTGCTTAATGATCTTTGCTGATCTGGCAGTATCTTCGAGGGTATTCTGGAACTTGACATATCAGAAAGGAATGTGGGCCCAGAGATTGAGATTCTGCACTGAATTTGGACGGCTGACGTGGCCAAAACGCCGCGGATCCGCGGCTCAAGCAAGCTCCTGCCGCGGATCCGCGTCTACTTGTGGGCCTTGGGATTTGATTTTTCTGGTACAGTCTTGGGATGATTGTTGGGCCTTTATTGTATATGTGTAATTTAATATCTCCTTCTGAATTGCTACCAGATCTGAAATGATTTAGTTGGCGTATTTTTTATCAGAATCTTTGGCTTTTCTTCCGTATTTTCCTGCACAGACTCAAGACAAGTGTTGCGCAAATACAGAAATGATGCGATGCCATGAAATGCGGTTAATTTCCCTTAAATTGTCGGTTTAAAAGTCTAATACATGCAGTCTGGTATTTTACGACTGATTTGCTAATATGTGAAATAAGAATACCGAACACTTCTAAATGTATGCAAATGTTAGGGTAATTGTCGTGTTAAAAATACATTATTTTCGACTGATCAAATACCCCCAAACTTAATTTCGATCGTCTCGAGCGAATGTTTTATTAAAAGAAGGAGAAAATAAAGAAAGAGAAAAACTAACTAGCACACTTTCGTATGCAACACGATTGCACTGAGCGCGTGCAACAAGCCTTTAAACCTCTAGGTGTCCCTAGTAGGAGGAGTGTTGTCTCCTGAGGGTTTTCAGCGGATTGCACCCACAAAATCCAATAATAAAAGAAAGATCATGAATATTACATTTAAAAAAAGAATTGTAAAAGAAAAGCCTTGAAAATTAGGGTTTCCAACTAAGCTAGCTTTTCGGTTGTTATGAGCCCTATCTTAATGGTCATGAAAAGATGTCAGAAATCATGTCCTTCTTCAATAAAACATCTTCTTATTCTTCATTCCTATCTTTCTTCCAAACATCGATCATATAACCCTGCGTGTGTGTAAAGACATCCCTACACCCGGAGAATTCAATTCAAGCTATCATACTCTTGCCCATCAGCCTCAGTACTTTTTAATTAATGAATATTTAGATGAGATTGCTCACACACTTTTTTGCGACCGTGAATACTTCTTGAGGTACTAACCGACCGATTACTCATGTGCTTGCTTACTTGGTGTATTTTCCTCGTCTTGCACCACCTCAGGCATAGCAGTGACTCCCAGACCAGTTGGCCTTAGGACACTAGGTGAAGAAGCACCCTTGCTATATATTTTTTATTGCCCTCGGTGATAACAAAACCAGTGTCCATTTTTCTCACCACTTTATATTTTTCTTTATTCATTTTTTTTTCTTTTTATTTCCTTCATACTTTTGGCTTTAAGACAAGAGCATTTCAAGGTATCCTCTACTATCCCAGGCTTCAAGACGTGTGTAAGTGCGTATAGCAGGGTATCAACGTTCAAAATGTTTGGCTTCCAGAATAGAAATTATTTTTCAGACTTATTTTTATTCTCAGATTAGTGACGTCTTTCATCTTACTAACCCTTGGGACAACAGCTCATAACTACTTATTACTAGTTCGTATAAGAAAACTTCTAATTTTCTTAGTTTTCTTAAATTTTTCTAATCTCATGGATGTAATTTTTCACTATCTAATCTTTTATTATCTTATTTATGTACAAAAATATTTTTATATTTTTGAAAATTTTTAAATTTTTATAGGTTTTCGAAAATGTTTTGTTCTTATGCGGAGAATGATGCAAATGATGCGCAAATAAGCACAAACCTCCCCCAAACTTGTTTTCAACAGTGTCCTCACTGTTACCATCTGCTAAATTTCGAAAAACCTGTAAGCTTGGGAGGAATTTATTAGTGGGGGCAAAATATTTAAGTGAAGAACCTCCCCCAAACTTATTTTTGGCTTAAATTTTGTAAAAATTTTCTTTTCAAGAGCCAGATAATGTACCCCCCCAAACTTGAGTTATGCAATGTTAATCTTTGAAAATCATATGAGGCGGTCAAAAATTCATTGGTCGATGCCAAGCTTTGCAAAGACCGAACGTCAACACCAACCATTCGAAAATTTTATCAATGCAGTGCTCGGGTTGGTGGAAGAAGAAGTGGGGAAAGGTTAAGTGGTGGAATAGAATGTGTGTGCGTCTCATTTTGGAGAGACGAAGCAGTGTATGTGATGGATTACTCGCATTCTTTTTACAGTTCAAAAGAAGGGGTGGAGGTTCAATTTCATTGATTGGGAGATGATTCATCTCAACACCCGTGTCATTCAAAAATGCGAGTTCATCAGCGAAGATCTCCTCAAAAGTTCCATCAATACCCCGATGAATAATGTCATCACAAAGTGCGGGGTGATCTTCAGACTCTAAAAGCAGTTCATAATCAGTGTTAATTGTTGACCCGGACATCTCGGTGGAAGAGTCCGTATGTGTATGATACATAGTTGGGTCAAACAATAACATATGAAAAGAGTCAAGATCAGTATAAAGAGGATCATCAAATTCGCTGCTGTCGACATCCATTAAGTCGAAAGAACATACCTGAGCAGTAGGTTCGGAGGGTACACTTCCCAACTTGTAAATGTTCAGCTCTATTGACCTATTCCCGAAGGATAGGGTCTTAGAACCGTTACGACAGTTGATAATAGCATTGGAAGTGGCCAAAAAGGGGCGACCTAAAATCACCGGAATTTGATTCGGTGGGTTCGCTACAGGCTGTGTATCAATTACAATAAAATCTACCGGGAATATAAATTCTCCGATTTTTATTAACACATCCTCCAGTTCACCCCTAGGTTTGGTGATTGATCGGTCAGCCATCTGGAGAGTTATGCTCGAAGGCTTTAACACTCCGATACCTAGTTGCCACTAGCGCCAAGGTCAAGTAATGCACGGTTGATGTGTTTCTCCCCAATAAAAATGGATATAGTAGGACAGCCAGGGTCCTTACGTTTCCGTGGTAATTGTTGGGGAAAAGCCGTGTCTACAGTACTCGACATGAAGATTTTTTTAGGCACTTGAGTCTTCCTCTTCCTAGTGCACAAGTTCTTAAGAGTTTTTGCATAGGACGGAACTTGTTGAATAGCATCTAGGAGAGAGATGTTGATGTTAACTTCCTTAAACATGTCCACAATCTTCTCCATTTGGGCATCATGTTTCTTGGGCCTCAACCTATTTGGAAATGGAGCTCTATCAATGAGTGTTGGGTCCAACATTTGTGGAGAAGTTTGTGGGGGTGGAAAAGATGAGGTGGGTGGAGGGTTCGAGCCTTTGGGAACACGGAGAATAGGCTTGGAAGAAGAAGGTAAGTTAGACGAAATAGGGTAAGAAATAGAAGTGAGAGTGGAAGTGGAAGTTGAAGCCGGGGTGTTAATGATCAATTCATCATTATCAATTTGTTCACCCGAATGATTGTCTAGCACTCTTCCAGATCTCAACGTTGTAAAAGCGTCCACATTAGTGTAATGTGAAGGTCTAGGATCAGGTACGGGTTGAGATGGAAGATTCCCTTCTTCTCTAGAACTTATTTCGGCTGTTATTCGTTCAATTTGTGCTTCCATTGATTTGATATTCTCATTTTGAGTGAGAATGATCTTTATCATATTATCGATGGAAGATTGAAAACTTGCCGACTCTTGGATGGATTGTTTCATGAAAATAACCAAGGTTTGCACCAGTGCAGAGATATTATCAGTACCGGCCAATTGCAAAGAGTTTTCATGTAGTGCAAAAGTGTTGGCAGGATTTTGAAAATTTTGCGGTTGGAAGGGGTGCTGACTCAATTGAAGTGGTGGTTGCTGTTGTGGTGGAGGGACCCTTTGAAAATTGTTTAGGATTGGAACCATGTTTTGTGATTGTGATTGGTTCCAAGAAAAGTTCGGGTGATTCCTCCAATCTTGATTATATGAGGAAGAAGAGGGATAGTTTCCAGGTCTTTGCTGAAGTGCAGCATTAGTCTGACCTTGAAACGGTACATTGAAAGGACATTCTTCCGTCAAATGTGAAGGGTTTGAACAGCAGCCACACACGGTTTTGGGAAGTGTGGATTGGTTTAGGGAGGCTGAAGAGATTTTATTTTCTATAGCGTCGGGTTTCCTTTGTATTGCGGCCATTTCGGCTTTCAAGGTGACGGAAACATCGAGCTGATTGACATCTTCCCTAGGTGGTGGTGGTCTAACACTTTCCTATTGTGATGTGTTTTGAGCTAAATCTTCTAAGTATTTCCAAGCTTCACCATCATCTTTAGATAGGAATTGGCAATGACACATGGTTTCAAGCATCTGTCTAGTAGTGAGATCAATACCCTCATAGATAATTCGACAAAAATCCCTTCTGGAGATTCCGTGATGAGGGCATTGGATAAGAAGATGCTTGAACCGTTCAAAGCATTTCCAAAATGGTTCATTGGGAAGTTGGGTAAATTTAGAGATTTCGCTCCGAACACGGGCGGTCTTGTGATTGGGATAAAATTTCTTAAGGAATGGTGCAACGAATTCGTCCCATGTTGAAATAAAATGTGCGGGTGTGATGTAAAGCCACTTCTCGGCTAAATCGCACAAAGTGAATGGGAGAAGACGTAAACGCAGAGCATCCAAAGACAGTTGTGAATTCCCATCAAAGCACATACGTTTTCAAATTTGGAAATAAACATGTATGCGTTTTCAGAATCGAGACCATGAAATTTGGGTAACAGTTTGATGAATTGGGGGTTGATTTCAAAATTTTCCCCGTTGGCAGGTGGTATAGAAAGACAGGTGGGAAGGGTAACACGTGTAGGATAGCATCTCTCTTGGAGAGAGATGCGTGGAAGATTCTGCGCACCTGCGGGCGGTGGCAGAGTAGTGTTAAAGTTTGATGGATTTGGGTCCATCGCGGGTGTGGTGGGTGGTGGGGGAGAAGACGAAGAATTACCGACTCTGGGGTCGATAAAAGAAACGCGGACAAGACGGGAAATGGAATCCCGTGTCCTGCCTAGCATTGTGCTAAATGGTTGTAGCACAAGTGGCAGCGTTGGTATAATTAGAGAAAATGAAGTGTTGGTGTTTGTATTGAAAAATGATACGGATTTTTGAAAAATAATGCGATCACAACAAATGCAACAAGCAAAACCCTAATTTTAGTGGTCACCTAGGTCAAACTCTAGACCGCTCCTAACTGCCAAAAGACAAGTCGAAGGATCAATCCTCCACTACCTCTTTGTTCCCCTGTGGCCGGATAAGTGCCAGGTAAGTGGGAAGGTACTCCACTACGTAAGTAGTGGGCCTAATTAAAAACCACTAGCCTTAGACACACTTGCCTTAGGCACCACAAGAAAACGCGGATAAGCAATGAATTACCCACGGCCTTCTTTTGTCCTAATTGAGCACGACGGTTCTTAGAGTCATCTCTAGATATTTTTTAATTAATGAGGGTCCATGCGGATGCAAGTTTTGCGATTTTCGGGGCCTAGGAAGGGTAATGAACTCCCCACCTAATTTGAATTTGGTCGTGCCCCTTAAATTCTGTATTAATATGCAAACAACCAAAAATCAAAAACACGCACAAATTTTATTTTGCTTTTGCGGCGCAGCGATTTATTTGCAAAGAAACCTGCAGCAAAATTGTTATTGGAGCAGATTAGGTAAGAGATAAGAAAGTTAGGGACTCACAGATGAAAATTGGTGCAGTGAATCTACAAGGGGGCCGTGGAACCGCCGCAAGAAGGTGGTATTGGCCGCTGAAACGCGGTGGAGTGAGGAGATCTCTGCACAGAATTTTAGGAAAATGCTTCTGTTTCTCCCCTTAGCTCTCTGGAATATTCACAAAAATTTTATCCCAGCTCCAGTGATTCCAGATTTCCTCACAATCAAATCACAACACACGTATTAGTGTTTGCACGAATTTTGATCACAAAATTTAGATGGAATAAAATTTTCAACTCAAATTTCAAAATACGAACTATTAGCGCACGATCCCCGGCAACGGCGCCATTTGATTGAATAAGATCTCGTTGTGTGTAAATCAAATCAAATAGTCCCCGGCAACGGCGCCTTTTGATTGAATGAATTTCTCGTTGTGTATTAGAGAAAATTGTATAGAAATCACAACCAAAAATTATTTGACCGCAATCAACTACGGTGTCGGATGTAGATTGTAAGTGAGTGCGGATCGTCCACAGGGAAAGTGTAATCGTTCGTCTTTTGAATTAGATGAATCGAAACATTAATGAAAAGAAAAGAAAACAATTCATGATTTGAAATTAAAGTTCAAGAATTAGAAAAGAACTAGATCTAAGAAAGCATTAAAAGATAGAATCAAGAATTGATCGTTTGATGATTTTTCCAAACCAAATATCAAGAATCGAAATGAGGCTCGTAGGAATCGATCGGATCTATAGATGTGATGTAATCTTACAATTACGTATTCTTATCCTTCGATGAATTGATACTAGATCAATGATGATCGATCGAGAATTAGGGATTTCTTGTGAAACTAGGGTTTCATCTTATCCCTTGTTCATTCATCGATATCATTCATATTCTAGCCTCTAGTAAATTCAAGAAACGATCGTAGATCCCTAATTTCGAGCGATCACAATCAAGAAAGCATCGCAACGAAACTAGGTCATCGATTCTTGAACTTGCTAGGGTTTACAAAACTCGTAGGACTTAAAAATCATTTAAAGATTTGTTACATCATCATTCTACAATCGTCTCGACTCCTTTACGAGCGGAGTTTCACTCAAACATCACAACAAGAACAACAATTACAAATTGAGATCTAATCATGATGCAAGAATTAAAAGAAAGCAAGATTAAAGAAATTCACCTTTTATTTATATCAACAATTTAGTTACATTCGCTCAAGAACTACAAGAGGAAGAACTTGATCATCGATTTGGCTTTCCTCGTCTCCGTGGGTCGCGGATCGGCTTGGATCACTTGCCCGATTGAAGATCGGCTCGGCTCCTAAAAGGTTGAAGGCTTCTCACTTGATTTGGTACTCAAGATCTTGGATTTGGAGTGGAATTAGGGTTAGGGTTTCGCACAAGCCTTGTCACGAGACTTGTGGAAGAAGATGGTGTAGAATGAACCAATGGTTATTGATTAACCTTTAACCCTAGGTCTAGGTTCCTATTTATAGACATCTAAACCCTAGATCTAGGATTTCAAATTCTAAGTTTCCCTGCTAAAGTTTGTTGAGGAAATTTGAATTTCCCTCCAAAAGTTAGTTAGAGGAGAAGCTTATAGAATTATGTTTAGCCTTGCTTAATGATCTTTGCTGATCTGGCAGTATCTTCGAGGGTATTCTGGAACTTGACATATCAGAAAGGAATGTGGGCCCAGAGATTGAGATTCTGCACTGAATTTGGACGGCTGACGTGGCCAAAACGCCGCGGATCCGCGGCTCGAGCAAGCTCCTGCCGCGGATCCGCGGCTACTTGTGGGCCTTGGGCTTTGATCTTTCTGGTACAGTCTTGGGATGATTGTTGGGCCTTTATTGTATATGTGTAATTTAATATCTCCTTCTGAATTGCTACCAGATCTGAAATGATTTAGTTGGCGTATTTTTGATCAGAATCTTTGGCTTTTCTTCCGTATTTTCCTGCACAGACTCAAGACAAGTGTTGCGCAAATACAGAAATGATGCGATGCCATGAAATGCGGTTAATTTCCCTTAAAGTGTCCGTTTAAAAGTCTAATACATGCAATCTGGTATTTTACGACTGATTTGCTAATATGTGAAATATGAATACCGAACACTTCTAAATGTATGCAAATGTTAGGGAAATTGCCAAGTTAAAAATACATTATTTTCGACTGATCATCTAGCCTATTTCAAAAGGCAAAATCCAGACAAACTCGAGGCACGGTCAGTTCTATGCAAGTTTGTGGGATATCCCAAACATTCACATGGATATCTTTTCTACCATCGCGAGGAACAAAAGGTGTTTGTTTCTCGACATGCCATCTTTTTAGAAAAGGAATTTCTTACAAAAGAAATTAGTGGCGAAGAGGTAGAAGTGGAAGAAGTTCCAGTAACACAAACTGCAACTGAAGATTTAGTGGAACCAGAGGATTCAGTAGTACCCGACGAACCCCAGCCTCTCCGCCGATCTAGTAGGGTTTCTCGTCCATCTGAGAGATACTAAGGTTTTCTCATTGATGGTGGAAGCGAGGACTGCATCATGGATGATGATGAACCGACTAGTTTCGAGCAGGCCATCACGAGTAGTGACTCTGTGAAATGGCTGGATGCAATACGATCTGAGATGGAATCTATGTACACCAACAAAGTATAGACTTTGGAAAATTCTCCTGAAGGGGTAAAACCCATAGGGAGCAAGTGGATCTTTAAAAAGAAATTTGGTGTAGATGGAAAGGTTGAGACTTTCAAAGCTAGACTTGTAGCAAAAGGTTTTCGTCAACGACTAGGTGTGGATTATGACGAAACCTTTTCTCCAGTGGCTATGCTTAAGTCCATCCGGATCTTACTTGCCATTGCTGCATAGCATGACTACGAAATCTGGCAAATGGATGTTAAGACCGCCTTTCTAAACGGTGATTTAGAAGAGTGCGTGTACATGACTCAGCCAGAGGGCTTCGTAGATAGTGGGAGCAGCGGAAAGGTGTGCAAGCTGCTTAAATCCATTTATGGGTTAAAGCAAGCATCGCGGAGTTGGAACATCTGTTTTGATGTTGTAGTCAAAGAGTTTGACTTCATCAAAAATATAGATGAACCTTGTATCTATAAGAAGGTAGCAGAGGGTAAGGTTGTCTTCCTCGTATTGTACGTGGATGACATACTCTTGATAGGAAATGATATTCCTATGCTGCAATCAGTCAAGCTCTTCTTATCACAGAGATTCTCAATGAAAGATCTAGGTGATGCCTCCTGCATATTGGGAATCATGATCTATAGAGATAGATCTAAATGGATACTGGGATTGTCCCAATCCAGGTACATTGACACCATACTAAAGAGGTTTAGTATGGAAGAATCCAAGCGTGGGAACCAACCCACGATCTCTGGAATCACTCTCTCCAAAGAGATGTCTCCCAAGACTGATTTGGAGAGAGCTCGCATGCAAGGGATACCCTATGCTTCTGCAGTAGGCTCTATCATGTATGCGATGCTGTGTACCAGACCCGATGTAGCATACTCACTAAGTGTAGTGAGTCGGTATCAAGCAGATCCTGGAGAGAATCACTGGACAACTGTGAAGAACATTCTCAAGTACTTGCAAAGAACTAAGGAGATGTTCTTGGTGTATGGTAATGGAGAACTCCAGGTGGAGTCCTTTACCGATTCCAGCTTCCAAAGTGATAAGGACGACTCTAAGTCGCATTCGGGTTTTGTCTTTACCCTCAATGGAGGGGCGGTATGTTGGAAGAGTTCCAAACAGGATACCGTTGCAGACTCGACGATGGAGGCTGAATACATCGCTGCCAACGATGCTGCCAAAGAGGCTGTCTGGATCAAGAAGTTCATTAGTGAACTTGGTGTGGTTCCATCCATAGAGCATCCAATACCTCTGTATTGCGATAACAATGGAGCTGTGGCTTTGGCCAAGGAACCCAGGTCCCATCAGAAGTCCATACATATTCTGAGGCGGTATCACCTGATCAGGGAAATAGTTGATCGCCGGGAGATCGAGGTCAGGAGAGTAGATACGAAGGAAAACACTGCGGATCCATTCACGAAGGCTATTCCCCAGATACAGTTTGAGAGATTATTCGGGATGCTAGGTATGCGATACTACAGCAGCTGGCCTTATTGCAAGTGGGAGATTGTTTGTTATGTATCTGCCCTAGAGGCCATTGTTGTACATATGATGTATATTATAATGGATGCTTGGTTATATATAGAGATGACTTTCTTGCTCGTCATGATAGTATGCTATTTGGTTTCACTTTATCTTAACATGTTGACTTGTATTGGTTTACTGTTTTACTCTCACATGTTGATAAAGCCCTTAGGATCTGTACTCGACTACTGGGACTATGATGAGATCATACTAGTGGGGCCACGGTAGTCGATGAGTACATCCTATAATTGTTCCTAGTCGAGGGTATATCGAGACAGGGCATCGATACACCAGAGTAGACTAGCGTATACGCATCTTGACCCATATGATGGGCGATGGATGATCCCATATCCATCGGTGTTTGACATCAGAGATGGTGTACGGGTGCTCAGTGGAGACTGGGTACACTGGACGGACTCGCCGAGAACTCCCAGATGGTGATATACCACACGTCAGATGGCAGTTCTCTGGTGACACTGGTACAGGGTAGTCTGTAGACCCGAGATCGTCATGGAGTCTTGTGTGATTCCCACTGTGCTTTGATTTCCACCTTACCACGTCCAAGAGGGCGTGCAAAATGGTGGCTTTTGGGTACAGTCCCGAATCACATGGAGGCAATGAACGATAGGAGGGGATTCGTCTCTCCCGGTATAGGGAGTTGATGTTGTGCTGTGTTCGATTGGCTATAACTGGAAGTCCTTGGACAGGGCTGATATAGAGATTTACTGGTAAGTGTTACTAGTAGTTTCTCGACCCGTTATGAGCCACACATCGACACGACTTATCGGTTACTAGGGTCTGACGTATACCACCCCTAGACTTGATATGCGACATATCAGACGAACAGACCGGACTGTACGGGAGTGTTACTGATCGGATTAACAGGAGAACGCACAGGGTAGCTTGTTGATCTTCTGATCGCTCAATACCTTGGTGGCTGTTACGTTTAGCTGACCGCTTGCAGCTTGTGGGTGTTTGATATGATCATCACCTGATACCGGCATATTGACGATTCTTTAGAGTCCTACACAGAGGTTTCTTGGCTCAGGCGAAACGGAGTAGAGGCACATATGTGATATGTGCAAGACCGAGGATATTGCGATATGAGATACCGTATTATATTCTCGCGATATTTAGATATGAACCGAGACATCGGATCAAGTGTTGATTCGATAAATCGGTACATGATATATTAGTCGGTTATATTCGATATAGCCGGATCGTCGGATTAAGTGTTGATTCGATGATTTAATATATATATAATAATATATATGATATATTATTATATTAGCTAATATTGGCTTGCTTTATTATTTCATTTTCTCACTGGATGATACATTGATATATATGCGATATATGTTAATTGTATTATTTTCTTTTGTTGCAAATATATAATATATATGTGATATATATTATTGTGACATGATATGATTAATTGTTAAACATGTTTAAGGATGATTAATTGAGGTTAGGGTTTGATTAGGGTTAGATGCTTCAAGTTCCTTCTAGAAGCATTTTTCTTTTGTCATTGCAAAGATCTTTTGGATGACACATTCTTTTAACATAACCAAACCCTAACCCTAGTTGTTTCTCTACTCATTCTTATCCTATCATCCTTGACCATGGTTTAAAAATCAATCATATAGTTTTTTCTATTCATCACAAATGGTTTTAATCTTAGGAATATATTTTCCATTATCATCTTCTTCCTTCTTGATAAGGTCTCTTGAAAATCCTAAAGTGATGAATAAATATGAGAAAATGATATAAAAAGAAAGCATAAATACTACTCTATCATCCTCATCTCATCTAGCCCATGAGATTAGTATGTTCACTTCTCAAGAGTGAGATAGCTTGAGTTCTTTGAAACCTCGACGTAGATCATCGGAGATTTGGAATACTTCGAGCTAGCATGGATCGTTCGAGTCGTGGAGCCTCTCATGAGTCCGGGAGATCGTGGATCGCGACAAAGGGACTTCTACTCGGAGCTTGTGAAGTGAAGGAGCGGACTACAAAGGTTGTAATCCCTCACACTTAGATAAAAGTTATCTTCTTGCATGTTAAACCCTAATAATCTAGCAAAGATCCCGGCTTTGGGTTGTTCGGCACGTCTAAATTTTAATCCGGGCATGTTTGATGCCTTATGAACCTTCACAAGAGTGCCTAGGAACCCTACATGAACTGTGTTGGACTGTTGTGATGTATAGCCGGGGATTGTGATGGGTTATTATTTTAATTCATTCGATGTAATTGTAATATGTTGTAATATTATTTTGCGGGGCGCATCCAGGTTGCGGTTGTAGCCACCGTTGTATTATTTCATTTTTACTGTTTCTGCTCCTAGGATAGACCCAAGGTGGGGTGCACAAACTACCGGGTACTTTGAAGTGTTTGGTGGCCTACTCACTTTGTTGAGGGAGACCGCTTCACTTCGGGTATTTGGCGGGTAGTTTGCCGTACCCGTAGGGGTCTGGGGTGGGGTAATGGCTATTCATCACAATTGTGTAATCCGTCTTTTGTTGCAGGCTCTAAACAAACGCGGATTGCTTGCAAATCCAATAAAGTTCATATGAGATCTGGAATGCCTATTATTGCGTCTGACGAATGTACAATATCTATATATGATAGCTATTTAGACGTCACTTATGTTTTACACCCGCGCTAACCCAGCCTCCGATCTGTCGTTAGTTAAGTAACCTAACGGGTGATGACGGGACCTCGTGGCGAATGCGGATGGCATAAGAGGACGTTGTATTTTCGTTGTTTTCTGCAATAATAGGTTAATGATGGGACGCATTATTTATAATGCAAAGAAAATAAACCAAAAGTTTAATCGTTGGAACAATTTAAAAGAAACCACTCGGTTAATTTTAAAAACGGATATTTTTAAATGCGGAGCTTTAACCACTCCTTTTAAAAGCTATCAGGTTCCTTCGGTTATATCAAGTTCACTACGTTCACGGTTTTGCCAAAACCATTCGTAGCCCTCCGTCATTTCATTTGGGTATTCAGTAGTATTCAAGCTATGCATTTGTCCAAAGTCAAGGCATAGTGTTTGGTAGCTGCTGGGTTTTCATTTGTTGCATAAGATAGATGAGTTGGTTTGGGACAGTCGTATTATCATTTGACCAAAGTCAGGGGTATATAGGGATGGGTTCAAATTGACAAGATAATGACGGGTAGAACTTGACATGTGAGTTATGACATTTTGACCAAAGCCAAGGTCATAAGAGGATGGGGCAAAAACTTATATCGGGAATTTCTAAAGAAACTGAAATTTGCAAAGAGATGCATACCATTTGGAGTTTGATGAATGTTTGTAGCATTCCTTCAACATTATCATACGATGATATTTGGATCCCGATCCTACTGTGAGTATATGCTACTTATCAGGATATTCGTCACTTAACGATCAATGCTATAAACCAAGTAGGTGTCAAGAAAGGTGTCATCGGGGTTACGCCCCCAGAGAAAAGAGGTTCTTTAATTAAGGAACTTCGCGAAAGCGTTGGAAAACCTCCCTCGAAGTATCGACACTAGCCTGGCTGAACGGTTAAGCAAGAATTGTACAGTGAGAATAGTCCAGGCTAATTCTTCTTTTATGGTTTGAGGAAGGATTCGAGGAACAGTGGGAGCCATCCAGTTTAGATAAACTAAAAACCATTCTAAACTTGCAAGAGCATCATGCTAAAGAGTTTTCTTCTCTCTCTCCTAATTGCAGCGACCCTGAAAATGACCAGACTTACGTTACTTTTAGAGAAAAATATACTGATAGAGCCAAACTATAAAGATTGGCTGCGGAATGTCAAAATGGCTTTGACCTATGACAAATTAGGGTACGTCCTCACCGCTACAGCACCTGCTGTCCCTGGTCCCAAATCCAGTAATGCGGATAAGGAAATCCGCAAAACCTGGGATTTTGATTGCGCGAAAGCCAAGTGCATCGTGCTTGCCTCGATGAACAATGAACATCAGAGGAGGCATGAGGATATGGAACTAGATGCCATATTTCTCCATACAAAGGAACTTTATGGAGAGCAATCTCGTATAGCAAGATACGAGACCTCTAAGAACTTGTTTCGAGCGAAGTTGGCTGTCGGGTCATCGGTAGGAGAACATGTCCTAAAGATGATCGGCTATATAGAAGAGCTTGCAGACCTTGGGACGACTTTGGATAATGAGCTCTATACAGACCTTATTCTCCAGTCCCTTCCTTCCACCTACGCCCAGTTTATCCTGAACTTCAACATTCAAAGAAAAGAAGTTGAACTTCCGGAACACCTGAACATGTTAAGGAGTGCAGAGGGCACCTTGCAGAAAGCAAAGGAAACACCCGCTATGTTTGTTGGCGGTGCATCTTCTTCCGGGTCCAAGGCTAGGGCCAAAGGAAGGAAGAAGAAGGCCGCCACCAAACCTAGAGGAGGTGTTAGTAAGGTGGGAGGGAAGGGAAAGAAAAAGTTTGCGGTACCGGAAGTGGGCCAGGATGAATGCTTCCATTGTCACAGAAAAGGGCACAGGAAGAAGGATTGCAAGGCGTGGAACGCCAAGAACCAGGAACCGAAGCAAGCTGTGGCTTCGACTTCAGGTGTGTTTGTAATTGAGAATTGTCTGTCAATCAACTCTACTTCCTGGGTATTGGATACCGGATCAGGATCTCATATTTGCAATTCATTGCAGGAACTGAAAAACCGTAGAGTGCTGAAGGAAGGTGATATGACCCTGATGGTTGCTAACGGAGCTAGCGTGTGAGCTGTGTCCGTAGGGGATTATCACCTGGGATTGACGAGTTGACACATTTTGGTTTTACATAACTGTTTTTGTGTACCCAGCTTAACGTGTAATATCATATCTGTTTCATTGTTATCAAATAAAGGTTATGATTTCACGTTTGGAAGTGGTGTTGTTAACATCCACCTTAATCAAAGTTTGATTGGGTCCGGTACACTGGAAAACGGTATATAAGTGTTAAACCAACTCCAAATTTTCAATATCCAGAACACACTAAAAAGAAAGTCTCCATATTTAAATAAAGCTTTCTTATGGCATTGTAGACTGGGTCACATCAATGAGAGAAGGTTGACTAATTTGCATAGAGAAGGATATTTGGACTCGTTCGAATATCAAACTTATGACACTTGTCAATCTTGTCTCAAAGGAAAGATGACAAAAACTCCTTTTACTGGACACGGAGTAAGAGCGAGCGAGCTCTTAGGACTCATACACAGCGATGTATGTGGTCCAATGTCTACACATGCAAGAGGTGGTTTTTCCTATTTCATTACTTTCACGGATGATTACTCAAGGTACGGATTCATTTATCTGATGAAACATAAATCCGAGGCTTTTGAGAAATTCCAAGAGTATAAGAATGAAGTAGAAAACCAAACCGGCAAAAGTATCAAGACACTAAGATCTGATCGAGGTGGTGAATACTTGAGTGTCGAGTTCCTAGGTTACCTAAAAGAGAAAGGAATTCTCTCTCAGCTTACTCCTCCATACACTCCACAGCATAACGGTGTATCGGAGAGACGGAATCGAACCCTATTGGATATGGTACGATCCATGATGAGTAATGCTGAGTTACCGCGATCTTTTTGGGGTTATGCGCTAGATTCAGCGGCATATCTTCTGAACAGGACTCCTACCAAGACTGTGCCTACCACCCCATATCAGATGTCGAGTGGGAAGAAACCCCATCTTCAGCATATGAAGATTTGGGGATGTCCAGCTTTTGTTAAAAAGCAGCATGTGGACAAGCTCGATGAACGATCAGTAAAATGTAAGTTTGTAGGATATCCAAAGAACTCCAAGGGATATTATTTCTATTACGCAGAGGAACAAAAGGTTTTTGTGTCTCGTAATGCCCATTTTCTAGAACAGCAGTTTTTAGAAAAGGAAATAAGTGGGAGCGAAATAGAACTGGAAGAAATTCCAGAACCACAAACTAATACTGAAAGTTTGGTAGAACAAGTAGTTCAAGAAGAACAGGACATTCCCGCACCCCTCCGCAGGAGTAGTAGGCCGTCTCATCCGCCTGAGAGATACTACGGTTTTCTCATAGATGGGGATGGAGAGGATTGCATCATAGATGATGATGAACCTACTGGCTTCCAGCAGGCCATCCAGAGCGGCGACTCGGTACGATGGCTAGATGCAATGCGAACCGAAATAGAGTCCATGTACACCAACAAAGTATGGACTTTGGACTTTGCTCCAGATGGGGTAAAACCCATAGGATGCAAATGGATCTTCAAGAAAAAGATTGGTGTAGATGGACAGGTGGAAACCTATAATGCTAGACTTGTTGCAAAGGGTTTTCGTCAAAGACCTGGTTTGGACTATGACGAAACTTTTTCTCCAGTGGATATGCTCAAATCCATTCGGGTCCTTCTTGCTATTGCTGCCTTCCATGATTATGAAATCTGGCAGATGGACGTAAAGACAGCTTTTCTAAATGGAAATTTAGAAGAGTGCGTCTGTATGGATCAGCCAGAGGGTTTCAATTAGAGTGGGAGCAGCGGGAAAGTATGAAAGCTGCTTAAGTCCATTTATGGACTAAAGCAGGCATCGCGGAGTTGGAACATCTGTTTTGATGAGACGGTCAAAGAATATGACTTTATCAAAAATCCAGATGAACCATGCATATATAGTAAAGTTGTAGCCAGAAGTGTCGTATTCCTCGTCTTGTACATGGATGACATTCTATTGATAGGAAATGACATTCCTATGCTACAATCTGTCAAAGGATTCTTGTCACACAGGTTCTCCATGAAAGACCTGGGTGATGCCTCTTATATTCTGGGGATCCGGATCTATCGTGATAGATCCAAGAGGATGTTGGGACTTTCGCAGTCCAGGTATATCGACACTGTACTGAAAAGATTCTGTATGGAAGATTCTAAGCGCGGTAATCTACCGGCTTGTCACGGAATCACCCTCTCCAAAGAGATGTCTCCCAAGACTGATTTGGAAAGGGAACGCATGTCTATTATACCCTACGCTTCTGCGGTAGGCTCTATAATGTATGCGATGTTGTGCACCAGACCAGATGTAGCTTACGCACTGAGCGTGGTAAGCCGGTATCAGTCAGACCCAGGGGAGAAGCACTGGATAGCAGTAAAGAACATTCTCAAGTACCTAAGGAGGACTAAAGAGATGTTCTTGGTTTACGGCGGAAAAGACCTCAAGTTGGAGGCCTTTGTTGATTCCGGCTTCCAGAGTGATAAGGACGATTCCAAGTCCATATCAGGTTATGTATTTACCCTCAATGGAGGGGCGGTATGCTGGAAGAGTTCCAAGCAGGACACCGTTACTGACTCGACTATGGAAGCGGAGTATATTGCTGCTTGCGATGCCGCAAAAGAAGCGGTCTGGATGAAGAAGTTCCTAACAGAACTTCAGGTGGTTCCTACCATAGTTGATCCAATACCTCTGTATTGCGACAACAACGGAGCTATAGCTTTAGCGAAGGAACCAAGGTCCCATCAGAAGTCTAGACACATCTTAAGGCGGCATCACCTGATCAGGGAGATCATTGATCGTCGGGAGATCGAGGTTTGGAGAGTTTCTTCTGAAGAGAACATTGCTGATCCATTCACGAAGGCCCTACCTCAGATTCAGTTCGAGAGGCTACTCGAGATCATTGGTCTTCGATATGCCAGTACATGGCCCTAGTGCAAGTGGGAGATTGTTAGTCTATATGCCCTAGGGGCCATTATTGTATCATACTAGTTTGTATATTATTTAATGGAAGCTTGGTATATTCACATGTATATAACAGTCTTGCTAAACATGGTAGTATGCTACTTGGTTTTTCTATCTTAATATGTGAGTATACGTATTGACAGAGCTCTTAGGATCTTGCTTGACTACCAGCGTTGTGGTGGCAGTCACACTAGTGGGGGCTGGGTAGTCTACAAGCACATCCTTATTCAGGTCCCTAGTCGTTGGATTATCGAGACAGGGCATCGATACTCCGGAGTAGACTAGTGTGTACGCTTCTCATCCCAGTTGGGGAGATGGTCTGTCCCACAGCCGTCAGTACGTCGTACTGGAGATAGTATGCAGGTGCTCGTTAGGTTACGGATACACCGGACAGGACTCACAGGGAACTGTTGGTTGGTTTTATACCAGTCGTCAGTGAACAGTTCCCAAGTGACATGAGTACAGCATAGTCCGCAGACTTGACACTGCTACTTCGCCTCGAGTGTGTCCCACTGTTCTTAGATTGCTATCCTACCACGGCTCAAAGGAGTCGTGCAAACAGGTAGCAGTTGGGTGCAGTCCCGAGCACTTGGAGGCAGTGGCGGTTAGACAGGATTCGTCTCTCCCGGTATTGGAGGTTGATATCGCTCTGTGTCAGAGAGCCATTACGCAAAGTCCCTGGCCAGGGCAAGCGAGATTTCCTGGTAGGTTCCAGTAGTTTCTCAGGATGTAATGGGCTTCGCTCAGACACGACTTATACCGCTATTAGGGGACTGACGCTTGCCGCCCCCTAGGCACGATATGCGATAATCTTAGACGAACGGACCAGACCGTACGGAGATTGTCACATCAGACTCAGTAGGAGCTCGGATGGGTTTCCTCATCGGCCTTCTTATCGACATCTACCTGGGGACCGTTACGTACAGCTAGTGCCACTTACGGTCTGTGGTTAAACCCACTTCCAGCGTAGTAGTCGAGTCTCTAGAGTCCCACACAGAGAGTTTCCCTACTCCAGGCGAAACGATATAGAGGTCGTATGGTTTTATGACAAGGGTTCGGACGCATACGTGTGTTTACGCACGTACGACTTTCGGACAGTTTTTACTAGTCGGCTTTGGTTTAAGCCAGTTACCAGTATCCGGTTATTGGATTTATACAGTCTAAAGTTTTTCCGTGTTTTCACGGATAGGAGGGGCGTTCTCGTATTTGCGCGAGAAGCTTCTTGAAGATGGTGACTAAGGAGGTTTAGGTGGCATATACATTGAATGAGATTAGTGAGTCATATGGATGATTCATCCATGTCATTAATGCTTCATAATTGCTTAATGACTCATGGAGATGAATCACCTTAAGATATTTATCAAGCATGGTTGTAAATCATTTTCGTTTCTTTTCTTGAAAAACAATAATGCTTGATATATATTATGATAACTCATTTTCTCATTTCATGATTCTTCTCACCTTCTCTCTCCTCAAGCTTCCTCTCTTCAAACCCTAATCCTCCCCTCTCATGTGTTGAGTACAAGGATTAGTTAGACTACTTAATCCATAACCCGCACTCTATATTATCTGGGTACTTTGATTAGTACTTAAAGAAACCTAGTTGCCTCATGTTTAGAGGCAAAGCTTGAAGTATAGCTCTCGTGGTGGATCGTCTACTACTTGGAGAAGGCCAAGGAGGAGGTGGAGTTCGTAAAGACGAAGGACACGGTTCTTTAGGTATAATCCCATCACATAGTAGTTTAGAACTTCTATGTTTGATGTTAGTTATCGTTTAGCTTCGATTCATGCGGTTAGTCGATGTTTAAGCAAAGAACAAGATCGTTTTTCATATTTCCGCCTCCCCGCAAGTCGTGGGGTGTTGTACATCGACATACAAGTGAAACCCCAAAAGGATTTTCTTTAGATCAAAGATCTATGAGAGCAAAGCTCTATTAATTGAAATTAATTTAATTCAAGTTTAATTTTTGCCTAAAAAGTTCCTTTTGAGGAAAATTTAACTTTGAGAGTTCCTAAAGGCAAGTGCAGAGCTCTGGAGTTTTGAAAGTAAAAATCATAAAAGATGATAATCATCTGTGAAGGACCAAAGGTCCAATTTATGGGCATCAAGTGCCCTTTCAACTTCCAAAGGTTGACACAACGGTTGGAATTCTGCCACCGTTGCGCTCGAGTTTGGAACCATGCAAGTGCAACGGTGGGGGGGAATTTGTTTCCCCCAATCAGAGCGAAACTCTATTTCTAAGACTGAAAAGTAAAGCACTACTTCATAAAAGAGACTGAATACCAAAGGCAATTTATCCTTGCAAGAATCACATGCACCTAATAATAGCAAATTAAATCATATGATGCACAAGCATAACAGAGAGCTAAAATAAAAGAACACTTAACAGATAATAAAATACTTAATTAAAACATTTATTACATTTAAAAAAGATCACCAAATATGGGATCGGAAAGACAAGGGTTCGCAAAGATAAGAAGAAGATTCTCCAGTTCCCTTTCTGTCTTCTCCACCACGTTGAAGCGGTGATCCTCCCGAGATGTAGACGCCCAACGGTCATCGCCACATTCGTCAGAAAAGGTGGCGATGACAACCCAGCGAGCCTGTATCTGGCTCAGCAAATGAAAAGAGCAGTCCCTCAGGGCTTTGGTAATCAAGTGCGCTTCAAAGAAGCACTCGATCTTATCCTCGGCGGCGTCAAGCATTGCCGAGGACATCTCTACTGGAGGAGCGGGAAGATCGGCGAGCACCGAGGCAAGGATCATCCGTAGCCAAATGGAGTGCGGAGGGAGATGAGACCCCACACGAGTCAAAAGCTCGTACATTGCAGCATCACACTGCTCATCCGTAAGAGAAGGGTCCACCAAGTGCGCAGCAAAACGGGGAACGATGTCTCGAATTGGCATTTCCCATAGTTGTCGGCGGGCATGAGGGCGGTTGCAAGCCATAATCGAAAAAGTTCTCTGAAGATGAAAAAAGAAAAGGCTCGGCTTTGAGTTATATAGGCCAAGCACAAAAAATTCTGTGCACAATGGAGTTATTTCCAAGACCCGGGAAATGAAATTTTTGGGAAGATGAAAAGACATCTCAAGTGAAGCAACGCTTCCGATTCGCCTAATCAGAGCAAAGCTCTACTTTGAAAATCTAAATTTTAATAAATGAAGCAACGCTTCAGATTCTTTGCGCTGGGCGCAACGCGCCACGTGTCAGGCGCATATACATCAGCACAGCGCCCAAAGCAGCGCACCCAATCAGAGCAAAGCTCTATTTAAAGCAAAATGAAAGGAAGCAACGCTTCAGTTGCGCAAGCACTGCGCTGCGAGACACGTGTCAGCGCAGATGCGCTAGCGCAGATGCGCTAGCGCAGATGCGCTGTGCTTTGCGCTGCGCGACAGGTGTCGGCCGAGATGCGCTAGCGCAGGTGCGCTGCGCGATACGTGTCGGCGTAGATGCGCTAGCGCAGTCGCGCTGCGCTGTGCGCTGCGTGACACGTGCCACGCGCTGGGGCATTTGCGCCAAACAGAATCAAGATTCTAAAGAAATCTTTCTGTTCTTGTTAAAACAAGAAGATTTTCTTCTGTAAAACAAAAGCCCTTGGATCAAAGATCCAACGGTGGAAAAAATTCCCCAAATCACTTAGAGAAAGATCTCTTTAACTAATTTATAGGCACTACAAAAAAGAACCCTAGACCTCAATTCAAAAGGGGATGAACATTTTTGAGAAATCAAGAACTTCAAACAGAGAGAACTCGGAAAAAGTTTCAAGAAAAAGGTAAAAAACCTTCATTAAATAGAAGAAATTTCTTCTAATAGATCATTGATCTAAGAACAAGATCAATAATCTTCACATAATAAACAGTGCTTTGCACTTTTTATGAACCACTGGTTCTTTAAAACAAGAAATACTTGTTTTCTTTGATTCTCATTTGATCGAAGAAAACAAACAGTTCGTTGCACTTTTTCATGAACCATTGGTTCTAAAAGATTCTCAAATTATAGTGCCTTGCACTTGCAAACTGCGCTATTGCGCTCCTGGATTGGCGCAAGCCACCAGAGCACGCCACGTGTCAGCAGCGCAGGCGCAGCGCATTAGCGCAGCGCAGGCGCAGCGCATTAGTGCAGCGCATTAGCGCAGCGCACTGCGCTTGCGTGACACGTGTCAACACCACAAGCGCTTGCGCTATTTGATTGGCGCAAAGCGCCTGACAAATGCAATGCATTTCCTAAAAGGCCAGGCCCAAATCAAAAAGACCAAGCAGGCCTAATTAAATTATAATGCAATAAAAGGGGGAGAGCCCAAACAGAATTGATGCTCTGCATCATTTATAAATGGGCAGAGCCCAAACAAAATAATAAAAAATGCTATGCATTTTAAAAAGGGCAGAGCCCAAACAAAGTAGATGTTTTGCATCATTTGTAAAAGGGGCAGAGCCCAACTAAAACAAAGAAAAATAATGCAGTGCATTACTAAAAAAATGTGGGCAAAGCCCTAGCATAGGTCTAATAGACCAAAAATAAATAAAAATATTGAACTTTTTCAATTGGACTTAGCCCAATCATGGCCGTAAGTCCTCAAATTAAATTGACTGAGCACGGCTGCTCCCTAAATCAATTTATATTCGGTTCGAGGGTACATCTCCGAACTCCTCTGACACATGTCGTTGTAATCATTCAACGTCGTCAGAGAGGTGACGGGTCCCGACGACAACACATCAATACGGACTGCGGGGTCCTTAAACTCGTGGACCGAAACGTCCTTAAACTAATGTTGGACCGAAACGTCCTTAAACTAATGTCGGACCGAAACGTCCTTAATCTAATGATGGACCACCACGTCCCTAAACTGAAACGCGGACCGAAACGTCCTTAAACTAATGATGGACCACCACGTCCCAAAACTGGAACATGGACCGAAACGTCCTTAAACTAATGATCGACCACCACGTCCCTAAACTGGAACATAGACCACCACGTCCCTAAACTGGCGATGGACCACCGCGTCCCTAAACTGGAACATGGACCCCCATGTCCCTAAACTGGAATATGGACCACCACATCCCTAAACTGGAACAATAGAGTCCCCAAACGCTCTTTTGTCGGATCCAAACGATCCCGTTAAGTTGATCTTAGTCTCAAATCAGAATAACATATCCTTAACGAACGTTTAAGTCGATCTTAGCCCAAATACGGCTAACGTATCCTTAAACCAAAACACCAAACCCAAATCTATGTAAAAATGGATTTGGACTAATCCACGTCCTACGGGCGACGACATCGCTTAGTCTCCGTATACAATCCACGGGCAACCACAAACAAAACAAACACACACGACACGAAGTGAAATTCTGGAGAAGGAGAAAGTTGTTACCGCGATGCGGTAGTGTAATTAACTGCAGGGGCTTACGCCTGCAGGGAAGAGCGTCCCCATAATCAAAAACCCCTCAAGCGAGGGGGAATCTGACGAAGTCTGCTACATCGGCCGCATCCGTCTAAACCTCCGATACACGGTGCCATAAATCAACTTGGCATCTTCGGAGAGGTAGACAGATAAAACCAAATAGCATCTGCCCCGAATCTCAGGCCAGACGTCTTCATGTCGTCGACCGCCGTTCGGAGGGGAACAGTGGATACTTGCGATTACCTGCATATGTTATTTACTATTCACGAGTTAGCAACTCACCCCCGTTGTGCCACAGTGTTTTACAGGTAGTCCCTCAGGGAAGTCGTGGCAGGCTTTTCATCTTTCGTATCATCTTTTGCAGTGGATACTGCTACGGCTGACTGTGTACATTTTTGCTATAGGTGGGTTTTACGGTTATTCGATGTTGCGTATTGTATATTCGTTGTATCATGCACTCTCCATCTACCACTTTCATGTGTATGACTTAGAGACTTGATGTGAGGACGATATTGTATATTTTGGTGACTTGGATGTCTTTTATACAGTTTTACTTATATCGTCTTTTATTTCTTCGCTACGGCGTCGTATATCTCTTGCGGTGGTTTTTTTCCGCCGTTGGTCGTGGATTTGCTCCCGTTGGAGATGCTTTACTTATATTTATGTTGTACCCATTTTGAGATTTCAAAAGTTTTGAAAATGTTATTATCACTTACTACTTTTGATGGTTTAGATTGCTGGGTTTTCGGCTTACTTAAATTGCGTTACACCTGTAGACGTTGCGTAGTTTAAGGGCCGTCACGTGCTAATTTCGGGTCGTGACATTACTGTAATGAACGAGTATACGATGTGATATAATGACTTAGTGTGATATGTCGTTATATGGATGCGAGTCGATATGAGATAGTTGATACCTTTGTTGGTCCCCCGATATGAGATTGATACGGATGTGACCTGGGATATAGGTATATAGATATATATAATGTTGTGAATCTTGAGTGATATGCCATACGATGGATTATACCGTACGTGATGTTGTGTGCTGGATGCCAATTGATAGATTCACCTACTCGGATATATTGTAGACACATATACCTTGTAGCATTTGGCTGACGATGTACTTTATGCTACATTCATGTCATTCTTATTACATTACATGTACCTGTGGTAGTACACCTACATCATTATCGATGATGCGTATGTTACACATATACAGATTGGCCGGCTTACACACTTTCATCATTGATAATTGCTATGTCACTACACGGTAGAATTGCAACATCATGATATGACTCCTTGTATGATATACTTGCCATATTCACATCATTCGGATATGTTGCATGATATACTGATATTGTCACATCACTGTTCCATGTTGCATGACATACTGATATTGTCACATCACTGTTCCATGTTGCATGATATACGGATATGCTTACATTCTGTTATATGTTGCATATATCATGCTTTATGATTATACGCAATGAGATACGCTGTTTTCATGAGATTTCAGGATTTGAGAACCGTGGTTATTTCAAAAGAAAGTGTGTATTGTTTTGAAACAAGGTTTCTCTTGATATTATATTTCAGTGCGTCCACCATGTGTTTTCTCTGTTCTGAGATTGATATGTGATACCCGATTCGAGGAGCGGGAGGTGTTGGTGTGTGGTAGCACCTCTAGTTAAGTTACAACATCATAAATTAGTGAATTTTGAAATTTTAGAGGGCTATTAAAAACGAACTACGAATCGTAACTAGAGTTTAGGGTAACAACAACAATATAGGAAGTCTAAACTAAAGGAAAATGGAATACAACCTTTGTAGCCAACTCCTTCACTCTTTTGGACTCCTATGGCTTTGCTCGAAGTTTCGATCAACTCTGCTTGAGGTCCTTCATCGTCTATGATGATCCACCCAGAGATTTCTAGGTCAAGCTCTTTGCTTCACAAAAGCAAGATGCAGTGGAGCAAACACTCTATACTAAAGGGCTAGGTAGTGTAGAATGGTTATGTGGTTTGTATACTCTCTTAAAACCCTTTCTTTTTAATTTCCTCACTCTTTTTAAAACTCGAGAGAGCTTGAAGAAGGAGGAAGATGAAGATGGAAAAAGCTTTTGGCAATATTATGAAAAAACTTAATCCAAAATCAAAAAGAAACTAATATATATGAGACACTCTCAAATATAACCATGGTTAACATAATATCTAGATATTTTATGAATTAGTCAAAAAACAAAATGAAATATAACTAGGGATAAAGTCAAAGGGTCTATAAGAAGTGTGTGGAAGAAATGAGTCATTTAGCTAAATTCCTTTTTCTTTAATTCATTACAAATATGTAGATATTTGTCAACCATGTGAGTTTTATATTGCCATCTCCTATGTATCAACAACCATGATACATGTGTATGTATGTATGTGTGCATTCACATCATCATGTGCATGTATAAACATATATGCATACATCCATCCATACAATCATAAGAAAAGGTTTAATTAAAAGTGAGCTAAAAGTCAATATTAAATCAACACATGATTTAATAAATCGGTCACATCAAATACGAACCGACCAATAGTAAACGCCCGATTAAAATACGGTATCACATACTCGCATTTAATCGAGCTCTCGCACATATCTTTTATGCACACCACATTGTTTGGCCTGAGCTAGAAAAATCCTGTGTGGGACTCTAAGACTCGTCAATACGCCGACAGTAGGCGATGATCATATCAAAACACATACAAGCCGCAAGCGGTCAGCTAAACGTAACGGCCACCCGGGTATTGAGCGATCAGAAGAAAAACAAGCGAACCCGTCAAAACTCCAGTCGAGCCATTGGCAACACTTACCGTACAGTTCGGTCTTTTCGTCTTATATGTTGCAAATCAAATCTAGGGATGGAATCGTCGAGCCCTAATAACTCAATAAGTCATGTCGATGTGGACTATGACCGGTCGAGAAACTACTGATAACACTTATCAGTAAATCTCATCAGCCCTGGCCAGGGACTTCAAGTCCGAGCCAATCGCACATTGCATAACATGTACTCCCAATACCGGGAGAGAAGAAACCCCTCCTATCGCTCACTGTCTCCATGTTCCTCAGGACTATACCCAAAAGCCACCTGTTTGCACGACTCTGTAGAGCCGTGGTAGGGTGGAAATCAAAGTACAGTGGGAGAACACACAAGACTCTATGACGATCTCGGATCTACAGACTAACATGTACCAGTGTCACCAGAGAACTGCTATTCAACGATAGATATAATACCATATAGAAATTCTCGGTGAGTCCGTTCAGTGTACCCAGTCTTCACTAAGCACCCGTATACAATCTTCGATGTCACAACACCAATGAATATGGGATCATCAATCGCCCATCATATGGGTCAAGAAACGTATACGCTAGTCTACTCTGTAATATCGATGCCCTGTCTCGATATACCTACGACTAGGAACATTTAAGGATATGCTTACACATGCCCCACTAGTATGATCTCCATCATAACCATGGAAGTCAAGCAAATATCCTCAGGGCTTTATCAACATGTATCAAATGAACAATATCAAGTAAACATGTCAGATAAAGTAAAACCAGATAACATACTATCATGTCGAGCAAGAAATTCATCTATACATATATAATTGTCCAAGCATCCACTATACATATAATGGCCTCTAGGGCATACATATATCCAACAATCTCCCACTTGCACTGAGGCCAGTAATTGGCATATCTCATACCCAACATCTCAAAAAGTCGCTCATGTTGCGGCTGTGGAAGGGCTTTGGTGAGTGGATCCGCGGTGTTATTCTTTGTGTCTACTCTCCGAATCTCGATCTCTTGGCGATCTACTATCTCCCAGATCAAATGATATCGCCTGAGGATGTGTCTAGACTTCTGATGGGATCTGGGTTCTTTGGCCAACGCCATAGCTCCATTATTATCACAATACAATGGTATTGGATCAATAATGGTTGGAACTACTCCTAGCTCCGCGATGAACTTCTTCATCCAGACAGCTTCTTTGGCAGCATCATTTGCAGCAATATACTCAGCTTCCATCGTGGAGTCTGCAACGGTATCCTGTTTGGAACTCTTCCAACATATCGTCCCTCCATTGAGGGTAAATACAAACCCTGAGATAGATTTACTGTCATCCTTATCACTTTGGAAGCTGGAATCAGTAAAGGCCTCCATTTGGAGATCCCCATTACCATACACCAAGAACAATTCTTTAGTCCTTCGTGAGTGCTTAAAAATGTTCTTCTCGGCTATCCAGTGTTGCTCCCCTGGGTTGGATTGATACCTGCTCACTACAGCTAGTGCATAAGCTACATCAGGGCGAGTACATATCATCGCATACATTATAGATCCTACGGCTGATGCGTAGGATATAATTCTCATGTGAGCTCTTTCTTCATCAGTCTTCGGACAGAAGTCCTTAGAGAGAGTGATTCCATGGCAAGCGGGCAAGGCACCACGCTTGGAATCTTCCATACTAAACCTTTTTAGGATGGTATCAATGTACTTTGATTGGGACAATCCCAATAACCTCTTGGATCTATCTTTATAGATACTTATGCCCAAAATGCACGAGGCATCACCCAGGTCTTTCATGGAGAACCTTTGTGATAAGAATAGTTTGACCGATTGTAGCATAGGAATATCATTTCCTATTAAGAGAATGTCATCCACGTACAATACGAGAAAAGTGACAGTACTCCCTACAATTTTCTTATAAATGAATGATTCATCTATATTTTTGATAAAATCAAATTCTTTAATTGTATCATCAAAACAGATGTTCCAGCTCCGAGATGCCTGCATTAATCCATAAATGGATTTAAGCAACCTGCATGCCTTTTTGATGCTCCCACTGTCAATAAAGCCCTCTGGATGATCCATAAAAACGCACTCTTCTAAATCACCATTTAGAAATGCAGTTTTAATGTCCATCTGCCAGATTTCATAGTCGTAGTGAGCAGAAATAGCAAGTAGGATCCGAATGGATTTAAGCATTGCTACTGGAGAGAAAGTTTCATCATAGTCCAATCCTGGTCTTTGACGAAAACCTTTCACTACAAGCCTTGCTTTATAGGTCTCTACCTGTCCATCTACACCAATCTTTTTCATAAAGATCCATTTGCACCCCACGGGTTTTATCCCAGGAGGTGCAAAGTCTAAAGTCCATACTTTGTTGGTGTATATGGACTCCATTTCAGATCTCATGGCATCGAGCCATTTCACTGAGTCACCACTCGTGATTGCCAGTTGAAAACTAGTAGGGTCATCATCATCCATGATGCAATCTTCTCTATCACCATCAATGAGAAAACCATAGTATCTCTTCGGTGGGCGAGAAGTTCTACTAGATCTCCGGAGCGGCTGAGGTTCTTGATGTTCTACTGCAACATCAGGTTCAACCAATTCTTCATGAGTAATTTGTGTCTCTAGAACCTCTTCTAGTTCTACCTCTTTACCATCAGTACTATTTGTAAAAATTTCATTTTCCAAAAATGTGGCATGTTGAGAAACAAACACTTTTTGTTCCTCCTTGTGGTAGAAAAGATATCCATATGAATGTTTTGGATATCCCACAAATGTACACATGACCGATCGTGTCTCGAGTTTATCCGGATTCTGCTTTTTGATATAAGCCGGACAACCCCATATCCTAACTCTTTTAAGAGATGGTCTCTTCCCACAGCACATCTCATATGCAGTGGTAGACACGGTCTTGGTTGGAACCCTGCTCAATAGATAAATTGTTGTTTCTAATGCATGTCCCCAAAAGGAAAGCGATAACTCAGCATCACTCATCATGGACCGTACCATATCTAATAGGGTACGATTCCTCCGTTTTGACACACCGTTGTGCTGTGGTGTGTATGGAGGAGTGAGCTGAGAGAGAATCCCATTCTCTTTTAAGAAGTCTGAAAACTCAATGCTTAAATACTCTCCACCTCGATCTGATCGAAGTTTCTTGATACTCGACCCAGTTTTCTTTTCTACTTCAAGTTTTTACTCCTTGAATTTCTCGAAAGCTTCGGATTTATGCTTTAATAAAAACACGTGTCCGAATCTTGAGAAATCATTAGTAAAAGTGATGAAGTATGAAAAACCGCCTCTAGCATGTGTAGACATTGGTCCTCATACATCACTATGTATGAGGCTTAAGAGTTCTGTAGCTCTGTCTCCGTGTCCTATAAACGGAGTTTTGGTCATTTTACCTTTGATACAAGACTGACAAGTCGTATACGATTTATATTCAAAAGGTTTTAAATATCCATCTTTATGTAGCTTGTTTAGGTCTTGTTTCATTAATATGACCAAGTCTACAATGCCAAAGAAAAGATTCATTTATATCTGAAATCTTTCTCTTATTTGTATGTTGTATATTGAAAACTGTGTGTTGGTTTAGGACGTAAATTCCGTTACTTAGTGTACCATACCCAATCAACTGTTGATTCAAGTTAATGTTCATAACATTATTTTGCAACACAAAATGATATCCTTCATTGTCCAACAAAGATATGGATATTATATTACATAGCATACCAAGTACAAAATAACAAGGGTTCAAAACCAAAATACATCCTGAAAGCAACCCAAGATGATACTCTCCTACGGATACAGCATGTACATTGGAACCATTTCCAACCCGCAGAGTGTGGTCCCCGGTCTTCAAAACTCTATTGTTTCTCAATCCCTACACACAATTACAGATGTGAGAACCAAAACCGGTATCTAATACCCAAGATGCAGAGTTTAATGAAAAACAGTTTTCAGTTACAAACACACCTGAAGCGGAAGCATCAGTATGCTTCTTCTTTTTGAGATCAGCAAGGTACAAAGCACAATTGCGTTTCCAGTGTCCCGACTTGTGGCAGAAAAACATTCTCCTTTTCCACTTCCCATGGCCCCAGACTTGTCTTTCCCCTTCGCCTTTTCAACTCCACCTCTCGGCTTGGTGGGATTCTTCTTCTTCTTTCCCTTGGCCTTGGCTTTCGGGACTGAAGAGAAAGATGGCCCATAAAGCAGAGCGGGAGTTTATGCTATCTTAAGCGTGATCTCTGCACTTCTCAACATATTGAGAAGTTCAGGAAATAATTTCTCCAAATCGTTCATATTGTAGTTAACTATGAACGGAGCAAAGGCGGGGGTGGGGGGTGGGGGGGAGAGACTGTAGAACAATATATGTATATTGCTCATTATCCATTGTCCATCCCAGTTCCTCAAGTTCTTCTATAAGACCAATTATCTTCATAATATGTTCTCCTACTGATGTGCCAGCGGCCATACGCATCTGAAACAACTTTTTAGATGCATCGTACCGTAAAGTGCGATATTGCTCTTCATACAACTCTTTTGTATGAAGAAATATGGATTGTACATCCATATTCTCGTGTTGCTTCTGATGAATACTGTCCATAGAAGCAAGCGCGAGGCACATGGCCGTGTTACAGTCAATATCCCATGTTTTTCGGATCTCCCTATCCGAAACAGATGATTCAGGTCCTGGGACGGGTGGGGCTTTGGTAGTGAGGAGATATGATACTTTATCATATCTGAGTGCAATGTTTAAGTTCCTCAACCATTCTTTATAATTCGGTCAAGTCAGTTTGTTTTTCTCTAACAGAATTTTCTGTCCCGTCATTGGTATCTGCCATTAGGAGAGAGAAAAGAATACACTCAGCAAAATGCTCTTGCAAAGATCAGATTGGTTATTATCTTATCTAATCGACGTCTCCTACTGCTTTTATCAAATTTTCTTTAAAACCTCAAAAAGAAAACAAGCCAGGATTAATTATACTCTACAGTTTCGCTAACCGGTTAGCCAGGCCAGTTCGGTACTTTGAGGGAGGTTCCCCGTGCTTTCGCACAGACCTAATTAAAATAAAGCTCGTTTTCCCAGAGGTCAAACCTCGTTGACACCTTTCTATACACCTACTGGATTAGCTAATTGTAAAGTGCAAAACTCTCCTGGGAGTAACTCTTACTCACAGTGGGATCGGGATCCAACTATCACATTGATGGTATGCAATCTCATTGCAAATTTCAACTCTTGAAACTCCCGATTTTTTTTTACCCATAGCAACTTATGACCTTGGCTATGGTCAACATATCATAAGTACTAGTCAAGTTCTACCCGTTATTTCGAGATTAACTAGACCCACCCATGTGACCCTTGACTATGATCAACTTAATTACATGAATATCCTAACTAATCGCATCATATGCTTTGTAGGAAAACATCAATTAGCTACCGTACACTATGCCTTGATTATGATCAACATACATAGCACGAATACTAAGTACTTTGCTTCTTAAAATGATGGAGGGCTGCGGATGGTTTTTATGAAAACCTTTAACGCTTTGAACTTGATTTCGTTGTAGAATCTAAATAGTTTTACAAAAGGAGTGGCTTGAGCTCCGCATCTTTTGAAACATGCTTTTTCATAAAAAGAGCCGAGTGGGTTTCAAATCCGATTCTACAACATCATTAGGTTTCTTTTCTTTTACATTAATCTCATTAATGTATTCCCATCATTTAAGTTCTTAAGCCATTACAGAAAGAAACGAAAAACATTATTACATATCACATATATAACAATATTACATTCGTCTAAGATATTAAGCAATCACATCACAGAATAATCAGCATCAGAAACACATATATGAAAATATAGGATATACTAGGAACTCCGTATTTTATATTTAGCCTACGATAGAAAATACGGATTCCACGGTCGTGATGGATACCCAAGCCCACACCATTAGACCCCTATGAGAGCGGCAAGTGACCCTTCCAATTCTGGAGTTTAGGAGACCCGGTCTCGACTCCTCGAGATGGCCTCCCACAGAACTCCAGAACCCGGTCACTCGTGCTCCCCTCCTTGGGTCTATCCTAATGCGGAAAAGTAAAATATACATCAATGGAAACATCATCCTCAACCCGGAAGTGCCCCAATAAAAGAATAATATATACAATGAATTTTACATGAATGAAAAGATAAACTCTTGTCTCGCATAAAACCACCGGCCATTCGATCACGACGATCCTATACGTCATATCTCATCAACAATTGAAAAGCATAGACGGCGTTAAAATATATCAATCAACACATCAACATACCCACTGTTGTAATAGATCTCAACACTTGAACCTGCATAAAAAATTCCCAGAGAGCATATATAGTACCTACGGATCAACGCAAGAACGCACGGTCCAAGCCTCACCAACGGTGCCGCGGAACCGCCGCAAATACCCCTATTTGGCCGCGGTTCCGCGGTCGTTGTGTCGAGTTAGGCGCTTGTTTTTCTTGGGGATCCACAGAAAACCCTGCTCTATTTTCTGAATATTTTTAATTACAAAAATTCCAACTTTTTAAAAAAATTCCAGTGAGCATGCAAAAAACACATTTTTCATGTTCGATTGAGTTTTCAAACGTCGTCTAGTTTACCCTAAAGCTCTAGCTAGGCTTTGATACCATGTTGGTGTGTAGTAGCACCTCTAGTTAGGTTACAACATCATAAAGTAGTGAACTTTTAAATTTTAGAGGGCTATTACAAATGAACTACGAATCGTAACTAGAGTTTAGGTTAACAAAACCAATATAGGAAGTCTAAAATAAAGGAAAAGGGAATACAACCTTTGTAGCCAACTCCTTCACTCTTTTGGACTCCTATGGCTTTGCTCGAAGCTTCGATCAACTCCGCTTGAGGTCCTTCGTCGTCTACGATGATCCACCCGGAGATTTCTAGGTCAAGCTCTTTGCTTCACAAAAGCAAGATGAACTAGAGCAAACACTCTACACTAAAGGGCTAGGTAGTGTAGAATGATTATGTGGTTTGTATACTCTCTTAAAAACCCTATCTTTTTAATTTCCTCGCTCTTTTTATAACTCAAGAGAGCTTGAAGAAGGAGGAAGGTGAAGATGACAAAAGCTTTTGACAATATTGTGAAAAAACTTAATCCAAAATGAAAAAGAAAATAATATATATGAGACACTCTCAAATATAACCATGGTTAACATAATATCTAGATATTTTGTGGATGGGTCAAAAAATAAAAGGAAATATAACTAAGGTTAAAGTCAAAGGGTCAACAAGAAGTGTGTGGAAGAAATGAGTCATTTAGCTAATTTCCTTTTTCTTTAATTCATTATAAATATGTAGATATTTGTCAACCATGTGAGTCTTATATTGCGATCTCCTATGTATCAACAACCATGATATAAGTGTATGTATCTATGGTGCATTCACATCATCATGTGCATGTATAAACATATATGCATACATCCATCCATACAATCATAAGAAAAGGTTTAGTTAAAAGTTAGCTAAAAGTCAATATTAAATCAACACTTGATTTAAAAAATCTGTCACATCAAATACGACCCGACCAATAGTAAACGCCCGATTAAAATATGGTATCGCATACTCGCATTTAATCGAGCTCCCGCACATATCTTATATGCACACCATATTGTTTCGGCTGAGCTAGAAAAATCCTGTGTGGGACTCTAAGACTCGTCAATACGCCGGCAGTAGACGATGATCATATAAAAACACCTACAGGCCGCAAGTAGTCAGCTAAACGTAACGGCCACCCGGGTATTGAGCGATCAGAAGAAAAACAAGCGAACCCGTCAAAACTCCCGTCGAGCCATTGGCAATACTTACCATACAGTAGAGTCTCTTCGTCTGATATGCTGCATATCAAGTCTAGGAATGGAATCGTTGAGCCCTAATAACTCAATAAGTCATGTCGATGTGGACTATGACCGGTCGAGAAACTACTGATAACGCTTATCAGTAAATCTCATCAGCCCTGGCCAGGGACTTCAACTCAGAGCCAATCGAACATTGCACAACATCAACTCCCAATAACGGGAGAGACGAAACCCCTCCTATCTCTCACTGTCTCCATGTTTCTCGGGACTATACCCAAAATCCACCTATTAGCACGACTCAGTAGAGCCATGGTAGGTTGGAAATCATTGTACAGTGGGAGAACACACAAGACACTATGACAACTCGGGTCTACAGACTAACCTGTACTAGTGTCACCAGAGAACTGCTATGCAACGATAGATATAATACCATATAAGAATTCTCGGTGAGTCCGTTCAGTGTACCCAGTCTCCACTAAGCACCCTTATACAATCTTCGATGTCACAACACCAATGGATATGGGATCATCCATCGCCCATCATATGGGTCAAGAAACGTATACTCTAGTCTACTCTGGAATATCGATGCCCTGTCTCGATATACCTACGACTAGGAACATTTAAGGATATGCTTATACATGCCCCACTAGTATGATCTCCATCATAGCCATGGAAGTCAAGCAAATATCCTCAAGACTTTATCAACATGTATCAAATGAACAGTATTAAGTAAACATGTCAGATAAAATAAAACCAGATAGCATACTATCATGTCGAGTAAGAAAGTTATCTATACATATTTACATGTCCAAGAATCCATTATACATATAATGGCCTCTAGGGCATACATATATCCAACAGGAGGCACCGTCTACGGGTACATGGTGGACCCGGTATGGTACCTCGGGGCAAGAGGTGATTTCGTGGTGTAGACGATGAGCCTGGAAGAGGGACTACTACCTACCGGTGATAGTATTTGGACTCGGCAGTTATCTGAAGGATACCGCCCGGAGTTATGAGATGGATATGGGTCGACCAGTTCTGCCGGAGCCCGAAGGCCGATCCCGCAGACTGACGGAGTCGAGATATGAGGATTTACGTGTCGATGTTGGACACGGGTTTCATGATGATTTCGATGTGTCACTGATGGACACACGCTGATTTATATCCTTGTATTTACATGCATATGCTTTTATGATATTTACATGCATGATGTTGTTGTGTCATAGGTTGACACGTGGACGAGATCCACATGCATACAGGCTTTGATTATATGGTTGGATGATATCCACTTGCTGAAAGGCATTGATTATGTTGTTGGCATATATACAGATACGGTCACCCTAGATATCATAGTATTAGCTTTATGATATAGGTGACCTAGGAATCGTTGTTTATTTCGATTTCTACCTGATGATGTTTTCTACTCACGAGTTGGCAACTCACCCCGTTGTTCCACAGTTCATGCAGGTTGTCCGCATGGACTAGTAGCGGCATCACTGGAACACAGCTACATTCGGGTGGTTTTCTTTGGTAGGTGGTACATGTTGGATCGTGCCACTCTTGTATTATTATTCCTATTGTATCTAGTCAACTATATCAAATCAGAAACTAGTATCTGTATAAGTAGAAAGACTTAGCAAGACTTGTAGTTGCGAGACTTGAGCGATGGGTTATATGTTCGCTTGGTGGGTTGATGTCTTGCTTTACTTTATCTTTTGTGGTGATCTTCGCTGTTGGGCATCGTATACATATATTCTGTCTTGCGTGGTTGTGATCCACTGTTTGGCGAAGAGCTAGCTCCCGCTTGGTGATGCCTTTTATATTATCGTGGATATGTGGTTTTGGATCAAAATATACAAGGGAGGTGCTGCCCAAATTTCTTTTTTTTTAATCTAAAAAGGGTTTAGATTTCTGGGCTTCGGCTTACTTAATTTACATTGCGCCTTTAGACGTTGCGTGAGTTAAGTGCTGGTCACGAACTAATTTTTTCGGGTTGTGACAAAGTTGGTATCAGAGTACTAGGTTTAACCATAGTTCGAGTTTTGGTTTGACTATATGGAGTCTGGGGCGTAATCTATTTCGGAACATAGGCTTGACCTTATGAAACTTAGACTTAAACAGGGGGGTATTAGACCCGAACTTTCGTTATATAGGCTGACCCTGATTGATGGAGTAGGTAGCTTGAGTAGAGTGACGTACCGTACGTATGTTCCGCGGCATATTTACAATACGATACTCCACTTAAGTGACCTTAGGATGTACATATGTTGAGACTTGTGATTCTCTTCGTTCCCTTGATTATACATCCATTTGAGATCCTTGATTCTATTCGTTTCCATGATCATACTATCACTGATTCCGTTCCTCCTTATGATCATGTATTCATTCTGGATCTGTTGATTCATTTCATCCCTTTGATCTACTTTCGTCGATATATGATTGAGGTTCCTGCCACCATGGTTTGAGCACAGATTGAGCTGCTGCTAGTGATGCGGTCCGGGCGAGCTCTTCGTGGACGAGGACTGACCATCGTGTTTTCTGGTGACATGGGAACGTATCGATTCAGTGGTTGTGCTGCAACCTCTCATTTGAGGCGAGTGTTCGGTGTTGCACCGTATGATCGGGCCATTGATAGAGGCTGCCAGTTGTGAGAGGACTGTTGATGTACAGCGTACCTCAGAGATTATGATGTCGTCTACCGTGCAGACAGATGACCCAGATGTTGCTGAGATTGATATGATGTCGCTTCCAGGGCTTACGAGCTGAGATCGCTGGAGCTTTCAGGCAAAGATGCAACAGGAGATAGCTAGTCTATCTTGAGTTGAGAGACGAAAGTGATTCGTCAGATTTGATGCGCCGACGCAGGCCCAAATGAGTTGAAGATTTCCAGTGTAGAGAGTCTTACTCAGATCTAGAGTAGATAGATCCAGAGATGACGTTGTTCGTTGGATGATCCGATAGGAGATCAGTAAGTGGACCAGCTTCAGATAGAGGACCTCACCCAGATGCGTTGTGAGTTGATCGAGAACGGATGAATATAGAGTATTCCTCCAATGATTGGGATGAGTTCCCGAGGACGTGTTCGGCCAGATATCTTCTATAGAGTGATGAAGATACCGAGTTCGTGATTTCGAGTCCGTGTGAGAGACTCCGAATTGACTGTAGCCGAGAACATTTACAGTACGCAGATAGCATGACGTGACGTCGAAGTGGGCAATAATAAAGACGAATGGAACAAGAGGTTCGTGCGGGATGCTGACGAGCCGTTGTTACTTCCCGTTAAGATTAGAGATCGGATATGTGTACAGAGGCGTTGGGATACAGCCAGTTTCCGAGGGAAAGATGTACTGAGAACGCAGATGTCCAGAAAACGAGAAAATATTATGTAAGAGTACCAGCCTCCGTATAGTTCGGCATAGGCAAGATCGGAAGAGACCCTGAGCGGATTTCTCCCAGGACACTGCTGCAATAAGATTTGCACCGAGGATCAGTTGTGTTACGTGTATTCAGAGGCCTAGAAGCCGTCGCTAGTGACGTGCTGCTTTACGAGTGACCATACTAATTGGCCGAGAGATGACCAGAGGAGTGCCAGAGCGGAATCGTTTCCGTTAGCACACCTGACCAGGCCGATGAGCCGATAGATTGCGAGATTGGTAATCCATAGAGAAATGAGGACCCAGAGACAGAGGATACCAGACCGTGAGCAGGACTCAAGCGGATGTTCTTGCACTACCAGTTTGGGCGCACCGACATTTTTCGACATTGTAGGAGGTATACCTCAATGTCATTTGTTGCGATTTCCGTTTGTGATCCAAGTATCACACTTATTGTAACGTTTCAGAAATCGTTTTGCGAATTTTCCCGTTTTAGGGCAAAATTGTCGGTATTTTTCCGTTTTAACCCGATTTCGATCAAACTTCCGTAAAACCTTACCGGCACTTTTTTTAGCTAAAATAAAGCTTGTGCGCGAACTTTAGGGGTATTTGGGAGGTTTGGTTCAGATAGAATTTTTCCCAAATAAAATATTATTTTAAGCGGTACTTGGTGCACGTAAATCGAGAAATTTCTTTTCTTAAGAATAAATTTATTTTTTTTGTCACTAGAATATTTTGGAAACTTCTTTTTAAATATCTAGATATTTTTTTGAGTGCAAAAGGTTTTATTTTAAAAACAAAAGAAAATGTGTAAATGTGGCATATAGCATTTATTAGCATTTATTACTCTTTTTCCTAGCAATTTCTTCCCAAAAATACCCCCCTCACCTCCTTGGCCGGCCCTTCCCTTCCCCTTGCTGCCCCTTTTCATTTCCATCCCTTTTCTTCTCATTTTGCTTCAAAATAATCAAGAAATATCAAATTCAAATAAAATCCAAAACCTTCATTCTTCTTCACAAAAGTTGCATGGATCTCATTCAAAACATCATTTTGGAGGAAAAGATAATGAGTTTGGTTTCTTCGTTTTGAGGTTTTCTGGAGGTATAAAACCCTAACCCTAATCCTTTTTGTTGTTTCTAAATTTCTAATTAGTATATTAATTGTTTATTTAAGCTTTTAATTTCATGTTTGAAATTCAAGACTTGATTTTTATGATAATATAGTTAGGGTAAAACTTGATTTGTGTGCTTAATGTTCATTTAAAGAGTTAATTTGTGTTTTGGAGATGATTAACCTAGTAGGAAATGTTAATTTTTGCTAATGAACACTTTGTTTAATTATGCAATTAGCTTACTAGGTTTTTGCTAAAACATAATTAGCGAGTGTTAAAAATATAGGAAAGGTTTTGATAGCTTAGTTAAGCTATTATAAGGTATTTGTAATCGCTAGATATGCATTAGCTTGAAACTAATGCGAAATATTGCGATAGGTTGCTTACTAGATTTCGGGGTTTTTTCGACGTGGGTTCGATTGGTCGTTGCGAGCTTATATCTATTTTATTCCTCGTAATTATTTGTGTTGTGTTGTGTTGCGCGATCGGGACGATCGGGGTCTAGACTTAGTGTTTTGTAGTTTAGCGACCCCAATTAGGGTTTTTGGCCGATGTCGTGCGCGATAGATACGCTAAGTGCGCAGTACAATTTTCACGGCGTTATTCTTGTGTTTCGATGTCTTTTCATCGATGTAGGATATTTGCTTATGTGATGTGTTTGTGAAATTTTAGGTTCGCAAGCGGGGACTTCGGACACTACGACAAGGGAAAACAGGTGGTAGGCTTCACTTAGCCAGGAGCGTTGGTGAGTAGATTTAACATCTACAGGGGAATCGCCCTTATGGCGTTATGCGTCTGGGCTAGAGATGTTATTTCTGTCGCATATTCTATGTCATATTTAGAATTGCGCATTTACCCTATTACTTAGATATTGTTGTGCTTGGACTAGTATCCTTAGGACACTGCACCTATTATTGACGATTCATGTTGCACGAGCACTGATTGTATGCTACACACACCATCAATAATTGCCATGTCACGCATAACCCACTTATAGATATAAAATTGCTTGGTTAGGGACATTGAGACTTTGATTCATATTTCTTTACGCATTGACTTATAGCATACCTGTATACCTACATGCTTACACATATCTTCTGACATACTTACATGCTAGACACCTGTATACCTATAGAGTATTGTACCATTAGTGATAGGTACATGCACACTTTACGATATAGCTACAGGTATACCTTGCACACCTATTTCGCTTATACCCAGGGGGTATACTATATCATATACTTATAGGTAGATACATATATCTTGCTATACCTTTATGTTGCACATATATCTGGTTATAGCTACATGTTTACCTTTACTTGAAGTTATTTTAGAATTGGAGAGATTAGGAACCGCATGATATTATATTAACTTGTTACAGTTAATTGCTGCTTTTCCTTTATATGCTCGCATTTCAGATTTATGATGCATATATTATATTAATGGTTTTTCGCATTGAGATATGGATTTTTCATGATGTTTTCTGGATTTGGGGACCGTTGGAGTTCATGAAATTATGCATTATTTGAAAAATCTGGTTTCCCTTGATATGATATTTCAGCCGCCACCATGAGATTTATCGGTTCGGATATATATACCAACGCGAGGAACGGAGGGGTCCGTGTGCGGGTACATGGTGGGGCCCGGAGGTACCCCGGGGCAAGAGTCATGGAGTAGACGATGAGTTAGTGGGGGAACCATACCATCCGGTGACATTACCACTGACTCAGCGGTGATCATGTGGATACCGACGGGAGTCATGTGCGTATGGATACGTCGAGAGGCGAGGGTCAGAGCTAGGCACTCGAGCTTTCGGGATAGCGTATGATACGTACCTATCAGGGGGCCAGTCATGGAGACAGCACCTGATAGATCAGCATTTCTATGTCGATGCTTGACACATTGGTTTCATGATATTCTTTTTACTCCGTTGTATATATAACAGGGGATTGAGCCGCTGTTATATATACCCTTACACCAATATTAGTGGAATGGGACGCTAATATATGTGTATTGACATTAATTATTTACATCATCATATTTATTCATGCAAATATACCTAGAATGTAAAGGACTCATGGACATTGGATTTAGGACATTTGAGAATGTATTTGATATTGATTACAGGAGATATGTGAGATATACTTGTTATTTTACATACGGGATATGTGAGATCTACTTGATGTTGTACATTCGAGATATGTGAGATATATTTGTTATTGTACATACGGGATATGTGAGATCTACTTGATGTTGTACATTAGAGATATGTGAGATATACTTGTTATTGTACATACGGGATATGTGAGATCTACTTGATGTTGTACATTCGAGATATATGAGATATACTTGTTATTGTACATACGGGATAAGTGAGATCTACTGGATAGTGTATATTCAGGATTTGTGAGACTTATATGATATGAGAGCTAAATTGGGGGCTGGTTTGAGGAATTAGGATTTGAATTGTCATGCCGGATTGTGATCCTACCACGATGTCAGGATTCCGTGGAAATGACATATTTCACTCCATACCTCATCTTTATCTATTTGTGCACTGCTTCATGTACTAGTAGTACCTGTTAGTGTATCTTTCATGATTGTTGCACATTTACTTTCTCATATCCCTATCGCACGATTATTGCATACTGTTGTCACATCATTACTGCGTTATATATATTGGTTGTACCTGCTAGTGTACTTTCCCTTATTCTGCATTTATATGACATGTCATTACTGGTAATTGCATATCTTAGATTCATGCTGTACGTGCATACTTGCGATTACCTGCATATGTTATTTACTATTCACGAGTTGGCAACTCACCCCCGTTGTGCCACAGTGTTTGCAGGTGTTCCTTAGAATAGTCAGAGGCAAGCTATTTCCATCCTTCGTATTATCTTTTGGCTGCTGATACCACTTCGCCTGATAGTGTGCAGTTTTGCCCAGGTGGGTTTTGTGGTTATCCGATGTTGTATTGTATATTCGTTGTATCCATGTACTCTCCATCTACCAGTATTATGTTGTTGACTTAGAGACTTGGTGAGGACGATATTGTATATTATTGTGGATTTATTGCCTTTTATACAATTTCCTTTCTATTTTCTTTATTTCTTCGCTACGGCGTCGTATATCTGTTGTGGTGATTGTTTTCCGCCGTTGGGCGTGGATTTTTCTCCCGTTTGGGATGCTTTACTTTATATTCGTGTTGTACCCATTTTTGGGGCTTGTTTTATAAAGGAGGTGCTGTCAAATTTTTAAGGTATAAAAGTGGGACTTTAATGAATTTGGGTTGCGATTTCAAATGTTTCGAAAACTGCTATTATCTTTTTTCCTTATTTTCATTGTTTAGATTTCTGGGTTTTGGCTTTCTTTTACCGCGTTACGTCTTTAGGCGTTGCGGAGTATTAGGGCCGTCACGTGCCAATTTCGGGTCGTGACAAAGTTGGTATCATAGCGCTTGGTTTTTACCTTACGAAGTTGGTTTCAGAGCGCTTGGTTTTTACCTTACGGAGTGTACGATGACCTTGATATGATGGAGTAGGTAGCTTAAGCAGAATAACATAGTATGTGTATGTTTGCAGCATACTCATGATACAGTACTCCGCCTAAAGTGACCTAAGTACAATTACTTGAAATTCCTTCATTGATGATTCATATCCTTGTGATTCGATTTCCGTGTTCATATCGAATCCTATCCCTATTTATAGCCTTTTCCGCAGACGACTATGGGGACTCAGTGAGGTGCAGCGAGGGCCGAGGTCAGAGTTGACTCGGGTGGGCCAAGGACTGACCTGGATGGCACACTCGTTGCACAGGTGTAGACGGATCCGCCTTCGACAGATAGTATCGCTAGGCTTGTGGCAGAGATGCAGGACTTGCGCCAGACGATGAGTTCTTTAGTGGAGACCATTCGAGCGCAGCGACAGGAGGTTGTCACTCCTTTTACCCAGTTGTTCCTTGCGATCAGCACACAACTTAGCACCAGTAGATGCAACCCTAGTTGACGAGACACGTATTCCAGAGACTTCAGGAGTTCCGGGACCGTGGAGGACTCGTACCGGGGTATCAGCTCAGAGACAAAGGCTTAGTCGTCGAGACATCTTTCATGACCGTTGCGGGTGTAGCAGAGGTTTGGGACGAGGGGATTCGTGTTAGCTAGATCAGCCGTTTATTGTGTTAACTTCTGTCAGCGATTCTTTTGTTGCGCGACACGTATTTCAGTCGTATGCCAATTGGTTAGGAGATTCATCCGTCACTTGATCCTTCTAGAGATGTTGGATTTTACGTTCTCCTGGGCAAAGACTGGTTAGTTACGTGCTAGGCGTCTGTGGACTACCGTGAGGAAACAGTCAGGTTTTGTTTTCCCCGGCGAGTCAGTTCTTGTTGTGCAGGTGGAGAGTTGTGCCGCCTCTAACAACTTCAATTCAGACTTTTTGGTAGTCGGCTTTTGAGGAGAGTATGTCGTGGATTCATGGCGTTCATTCGTGATACCGTAGCCATAGAGGGTTATTGGACCGGTTTTCTTTCGTGCAAGAGTTTCCGACAATGTTCCAGAGGAGCTGGCGAAGCTTAGGGAGCTTAAGGATCAGCTGCAGAGTTGTTTGTTGGGGAGTTTTGTGCGTCTGAGCGTTTCTCTTTTGGAAGCTCCTATTTCTGTTCGTCAAGGAGAAAGACGACAGATTGCGGTTGTGGATTGATAGATCGTCAATTGAACCGGCTTATGGTGCGGATAGGTATCCTTTGCCTCGCCTTGACGATTTCTTCGATCAGCTCCACATTGCGAGACATTTTCTAAGTTGTTTGGGATCAGGTCATCATTGTTGCGGGTTCGGAGTGAGGACAATCCGAAGGCTGCCTTGTGCGTGCTACGGGCTTTATGTATTTTGGTGTGTCATTGGACTCACTAATGCCTTAGCAGCATTAGTAGATGTGATGAACCGGATTTCTTTAAGCCGTTCCTCGACCAGTTATTGTTGTGTTATTTACGACATTCTGGTCTATTTAGTGTGTCTTGAGGGACAGGAGCAGCATTTGAGGATTTGATTTGCAGATACTGGGAGATCCCCAGCGGTTTGCTAGATTCTCGGAGTGTTCCTTCTGGCTTGTTGTGTTGATTCCTAGGTCTTGTAGTTACGGGAGACAGTTTTGTATGGTTCCGAGGGAGATCGAGGCCATACAGCTTTGGCCCAGACTTGTATACGGGACGGAAGTCCACAGATTTTGGGCTTAGCAGGTTTTTACCGCCGTTTCATGCAAGATTGCTAGTGTAGTGCTGCACCGTTGACTGGACTGACCTGAAAGGAGGTTTCTTTTTCTTTCGACTGAGGCATGCGTGCAGAGTTTTTCAACAGTTGGAGATTCGGTTAACAACTGCACCAGTTCTTCTTGCTTTTTGGTTCGGGCGACTTTGTTGTTTTAACTGTGTTGTTTCGCGAGTGGGGCTCGATGGTGTACTGAGGTGACACTATAGAGTTATCGCTTTTTCTTCCCTACATTTGGAGGAAGTACTAGCAGGATATTCCACTCACGATCTGGAGATAGCCGCGGTGGTCTTGCGTTGGAGATTTGGAGACACTACTTGTTCGAGAGTCGTGTCAGATTTTCACGGACTATCAGAGCTTAATGTACACCTTCCTGCAGCGGATTTTGATTGTTGAGATAGTCTTCTGCAGATTCAAAGTTCTTGTGCGATCATTGAGTACAGCTTAAGTTCGTCTCTACGGAGGGGACAGCTTGCTCTTGTTCGCGCCCGACCACTTATCTTCAATCTCTTTCGCGAGACACTGCCTACCGACGATTGTTCGTTAGAGATACTTGAGCATACTCGGCTGGGTAATGATTCGGAGTCCTTGATTTATGACAATAGTGTTCTAAGTTAGGGACGTGTTTGTGTACCTAATATTATCGGGTAGAGACGTGAAATCCTAAAGCTGGCACATCTGTCAATTCTCTGTATTCATTCAAGTTCCACCAACATTGATGTGACTTGTGAGATAGTTATGGGTGGGCAGGAATGTAAAGAGAAATTTCAGGTTTCGTTTCAAGGTGTTTGTCTTGTTGTGTGTTTTGGGTTGAGCATCTGAGACCGGCTGGAGAGTTGCAACCTTTAACCGTTCCGAAGTGGGAATGGGGGAAGATTTCCACGAATTTCGTTATGGGTCTACCAGGTTTAGTCAGGGTGTGAATCCATTCGGATTCTTGTTGTCCGGTTTTACTCGGTTTGCTCAGTTGTTCTTTGTTAAGTTGTGCGTTACACGGAGTTCCTTCGAGGGTCATATCCAATGAAGGCACCCTGTTCGCTTGCCGTCTTGGGCAGAAGCTTCAGGAAGCCTTGGGTACTGGTTAAGCTTTAGCTCCATCTTTCCATCCGCAGGATAATGGTTTTGTGAGAGCGGGCTATACCGACTCTGGAGGATATTCTTATGAGTACGTACTAAATGTTGTCGGCAGTTGGGATCGTCACTTGCCATTGTTAGGACTCTCATTCGATATCAGTTATCAGGAGACATTCCAATTGGCAACCTTTAAGTTTTGTTTGTTAGGTGGTGTCGATCTCCAGTCTGTTTTTTCGACTCTGTGTAGTAGGATTTTTGGACCCCAGCTAGTCTAGAGACTTCGGAAATGATCCAGCTGTTTCAGGTGAGGATGATGACAGTCCTGTGCAGACAAAGGTCTTATGCCGACCATGGTGATCGCAGGCTCGAGTTCGCAGTAGGAGATCATGTATTCCTACGAATTTTTCCAATGAAGGACGTGTTGAGTTTTGGGAAGCTTACCCAGAATTGTAGGTCCTTTCGAGATCCTTAAAGTGAGTTAGTTCCGTTTCCTTTAATTTGGCACTTCCGCCAGATTATTGAGTATTCACCCCGTATTCCTTGTGTCGATACTTTGCAATTACCTTCATGACCTTTCTCACATGATTCAGCACCCGACCATTTAGCTTGGACGCGATCTTTCGTTCACCAGCAGCCAATTGTGTTAAAGGCTAGGCGGGTGGAGAAACTTCGGTCAAGGGTCTAACCATCTGTGAAGGGTTTTTCTTGGACGTAGCCGTATAGTGAGGTAATCACTTGGGAGGCTGCGAACGAGATGTGAGAGTTTAGTAATCCTCTCTTTGAAGGTACACTTAGTAAAAATTTTTAATTCGGGGACGAATTTTTTTAAGGGGTGGAGATTGTAACGTTTCAGAAATCGTTTTGCGAATTTTCCCGTTTTAGGGCGAAATTGTCGGTATTTTTCCGTTTTAACCCGATTTCGATCAAACTTCCGTAAAACCTTACCAGCACATTTTTTAGCTAAAATAAAGCTTGTGCGCGAACTTTAGGGGTATTTGGGAGGTTTTGGTTCAGATAGAATTTTTCCCAAATAAAATATTATTTTAAGCGGTATTTGGTGCACGTAAATCAGGAAATTTCTTTTCTTAAGAATAAATTTATTTTTTTGTCAGTAGAATATTTTGGAAACTTCTTTTTAAATATCTATATATTTTTTTGAGTGCAAAAGGTTTTATTTTAAAAACAAAAGAAAATGTGTAAAGGTGGCATATAGCATTTATTAGCATTTATTACTCTTTTCCCTAACAATTTCTTCACAAAAATACCCCCCTCACCTCCTTGGCTGGCCCTTCCCTTCCACTTGCTGCCCCTTTTCATTTCCATCCCTTTTCTTCTCATTTTGCTTCAAAATAATCAAGAAATATCAAAATAAATTCATAGAAATTCAAATAAAATCCAAAACCTTCATTTTTCTTCACAAAAGTTGCATGGATCTTCATTCAAAACATCATTTTGGAGGAAAGGATGATGAGTTTGGTTTCTTGGTTTTGAGGTTTTGTGGAGGTATAAAACCCTAACCCTAATCCTTTTTGTTGTATCTAAATTTCTAATTAGTATATTAATTGTTTATTTAAGCTTTTAATTTCATGTTTGAAATTCAAGACTTGATTTTTATGATAATATAGTTAGGGTAAAACTTGATTTATGTGCTTAATGTTCATTTAAAGAGTTAATTTGTGTTTTGGAGATGATTAACCTAGTAGGAAATGTTAATTTTTGCTAATGAACACTTTGTTTAATTATGCAATTAGCTTACTAGATTTTTGCTAAAACATAATTAGCGAGTGTTAAAAATATAGGAATGGTTTTGATAGCTTAGTTAAGCTATTATAAGGTGTTTGTAATCGCTAGATATGCATTAGCTTGAAACTAGTGCGAAATATTGCGATAGGTTGCTTACTAGATTTCGGGGTTTTTCCGACGTGGGTTCGATTGGTCGTTGCGAGGTTATATCTATTTTATTCATCGTAATTGTTTCTGTTGTATTGCGCGATCGAGACGATCGGGGTCTAGACTTAGTGTTTTGTAGTTTAGCGACCCCAATTAGGGTTTTTGGCCGATGTCGTGCGCGATAGATACGCTAAGTGCGTAGTACAATTTTCGCGGCTTTATTCTTGCGTTTCGATGTCTTTTCGTCGATGTAGGATATTTGCTTATGTGATGTGTTTGTGAAATTTTAGGTTCACAAGTGGGGACTTCGGACGCTACGACAAGGGAAAACAGGTGGTAGGCTTCACTTAGCCAGGAGCGTTGGTGAGTAGATTTAACATCTACAGGGGAATCGCCCGCATGGCGTTATGCGTCTGGGCTAGAGATGTTATTTCTGTCGCATATTCTATGTCATATTTAGAATTGCGCATTTACCCTATTACTTAGATATTGTTGTGCTTGGACTAGTATCCTTAGGACACTGCACCTATTATTGACGATTCATGTTGCAAGAGCACTGATTGTATGCTACACACACCGTCAATAATTGCCATGTCACGCATAACCCACTTATTGATATAAAATTGCTTGGTTAGGGACATTGAGACTTTGATTCATATTTCTTTACGCATTGACTTATAACATACCTGTATACCTACAAGCTTACACATATGTTCTGACATACTTACATGCTAGTTACCTGTATACCTATAGAGTATTGTACCATTAGTGATAGATACATGCACACTTTACAACATAGCTACAGGTATACCTTGCACACCTATTTCGCTTATACCCAGAGGTATGCTACACTATTACTTATAGGTAGATACATATATCTTGCTATACCTTTATTTTGCACATATATCTGGTTATAGCTACATGTTTACCTTTACTTGATGTTATTTTAGAATTGGAGAGATTAGGAACCGCATGATATTATATTAACTTGTTACAGTTAATTGCTTCTTTTCCTTTATATGCTCGCATTTCAGATTTATGATGCGTATATTATATTCATGGATTTTCGCATTGAGATATGGATTATTCATGATGTTTTCTGGATTTGGGGACCGTGGGAGTTCATGAAATTATGCATTATTTGAAAAATCCGGTTTCCCTTGATATGATATTTCAGCATCCACCATGAGATTTATCGGTTCGGATATATATACCCCACGCGAGGAACGGAGGGGTCTGTGTGCCGGTACACGGTGGGGCCCAGAGGTACCCCAGGGCAAGAGTCGTGGTGTAGACGATGAGTTAGTGGGGGAACCATACCATCCGGTGACATTACCAATGACTCAGCGGTGATCATGTAGATACCGACGGGAGTCATGTGCGTATGGATACGTCGAGAGGCGAGGGTCAGAGCTAGGCACTCGAGCTTTCGGGATAGCGTATGATACGTACCTATCAGGGGGCCAGTCAAGCAGACAGCACCTGATAGATCTGCATTTCTATGTCGATGCTTGACACATTGGTTTCATGATATTCTTTTTACTCCGTTGTATATATAACAAGGGATTGAGCCGCTGTTATATATATACCCTTACACCAATATTAGTGCAATGGGACGCTAATATATGTGTATTGACATTAATTATTTACATCATCATATTTATTCATGCAAATATACCTAGAATGTAAAGGACTCATGGACGTTGGATTTCGGACATTTGAGAATGTATTTGATATTGATTACAGGAGATATGTGAGATATACTTGTTATTGTACATACGGGATATGTGAGATCTACTTGATATTGTACATTCGAGATATGTGAGATATACTTGTTATTGTACATACGGGATATGTGAGATCTACTTGATGTTGTATATTCGAGATATGTGAGATATACTTGTTATTGTACATACGGGATATGTGAGATTTACTTGATGTTATACATTCGAGATATGTGAGATATACTTGTTATTGTACATACGGGATAAGTGAGATCTACTGGATAGTGTATATTCAGGATTTGTGAGACTTATATGATATGAGTGCCAAATTGGAGGCTGGTTTGAGGAATTAGGATTTGAATTTTCTTGCTGGATTGTGATCCTACCACGATGTCAGGATTCCGTGGAAATGACATATTTTACTCCATACCTCATCTTTATCTATTTGTACACTGCCTCATGTACTAGTTGTACCTGTTAGTGTATCTTTCATGATTGTTGCACATTTACCTTCTCATATCCCTATCGCACGATTATTGCATACTGTTGTCATATCATTACTGCGTTATATATATTGGTTGTACCTGCTAGTGTACTTTCCCTTATTCTGCATTTATATGACATGTCATTACTGGTAATTGCATATCTTAGATTCACGCTGTACGTGCATACTTGCGATTATCTGCATATGTTATTTACTATTCACGAGTTGGCAACTCACCCCCGTTGTGCCACAGTGTTTGCAGGTGTTCCTCAGGATAGTCAGAGGCAAGCTATTTCCATCCTTCGTATTATCTTTTGGCTGCGGATACCACTTCGCCTGATAGTGTGCAGTTTTGCCCAGGTGGGTTTTTTGGTTATCCGATGTTGTATTGTATATTCGTTGTATCCATGTACTCTCCATCTACCAGTATTATGTTGTTGACTTAGAGACTTGGTGAGGATGATATTGTATATTATTGTGGATTTGTTTCCTTTTATACAGTTTCCTTTCTATTGTCTTTATTTCTTCGCTACGGCGTCGTATATCTGTTGTGATGATTGTTTTCCGCCGTTGGGCGTGGATTTTGCTCCCGTTTGGGATGCTTTACTTTATATTCGTGTTGTGACCATTTTGGGGGCTTGTTTTATAGAGAAGGTGCTGCCAAAATTTTAAGGTATAAAAGTGGGACTTTAAAGAATTTGGGTTTGCGATTTCAAATGCTTCAAAAACTGCTATTATCTTTTTCCGTATTTTCATGGTTTAGATTTCTGGGTTTTGGCTTTCTTTTACTGCGTTACGTCTTTAGGCGTTGCGGAGTATTAGGGCCGTCACGTGCCAATTTCGGGTCGTGACACTTATATCGCTTGGATTTGAGTTTCATTATATTGTTTTCTTGCACCTTGGCTGCACCTACTAGGTATTTGGATTTTATGCATAGTTATTGCATTTGATATACGTTTTACACACTGTTGTGTTCGTTTATGATTGGTGCATGTCTATTGCACTTTATATCGGTTTTGTGCCTTGGCTGCACACGTTTGTGATTTCCTAGATTTCATATAGTTGATTTGATTTTGTGCGTGTGGGACGCACTCGATTTGATTTCTGCACTCGGTATAGCTTATATGTGCTTGAAGTGCATTGATATTTGTTTTGTGCACGCAGTTGCAAGTGGTTATGGTTTTATACATCTTGGTACACTTGGTGGTGCTTTTTATGCTCATTTGAGTTATAGATGAGTTCCCATGAATTTGTCGCACTAGATTGTTATTTTGTGAATTTGTCGCACCAGCTTCGTATTTCGTGCATTTGTTGCACTAGATTCGTATTTCGTGCATGGGTTGCACTAGATTTATACTCCATGCCTTGGTTGCACTTGATTTATGTATTTGAGCATTTGTGTTACCAGATTTGTGTTTTGTGCGCGCTTGCACTTGATGTTCGTTTTCATGCATGCTACTGCACCAGATGTTTTACGGACCCGACGCGCTTGGGTCGGATTTTTGCGCATATTAGGAGCTGGTATTGGATTTTGTGCACATCGGATGCACTTGAGTTAGATATTTATCCTTACATATTGGATGCGATTTCATTTGTGCATGTTGGATGCACTTGATTTCGATTTCATTCGTGCATGGCGGATGCACTTGATTTGGATTTCGTGCGTGTTGGACGCTTGATGTGAGATGTTATTTTGTGCACACCGTATGCACTCAATTGAGATTTTCTTTCGTGCATGCTAGTTGCACTGGATTGAGATTTTCGTGCACTATAGATGCACTAGATGTTGTTGTCGTGCACATCCGTTGCACTGGACAAATGCTTTCGTGCACACCCATTGCACTTAGTTTTGCTTTGAGCACATTCGTAGCACTTGTATTGGATTTGTTTTTTGTGCGCACCAGACATACGTGATTTTTGGATACGCCTTTTGGGGCTGATTTTGCTTTTGAGCATTTTGTTTTCATGATGGGTACTATATTATATTGTGGCCGAACATGGCTGATCTGAGGACAGAACCTGAGTACTTTGCATGCATGGAAAAGTTACCAAGTAGGGAGCTATAGTCTCACTATTTCTTACGTGTCCGCGAGCGACACAAACGTTTTTAAAAGAATTAGCATGAGATATCCATCTTTTAAAATGTATTATAGTATTTGACTAATGCATATTGGGATTTCAGTAGTGGATTTCGATATCTGTATCTCCATTGTAACTCCGATGATTTGCGTGACGCTTGACGGAGTTCGGTTTTAAGTTTCGTACTCGTTTTCAGGCGCACAGAATGCGCTGTGCTATTTCTGTATCTTCCGTGATTTCGGAGCCCCGTTGATTTGAGTTGATTATTGAAATGTTATAGAATTTGGGGGATTAAATTTTAAATTCGGGAACCGAATTTATTTAAGGGGGGAAGATTGTAACATTTCAGAAATATAAAATATTATTTTTTGAAATTTAATATTAAAATAATATATTTCGCGAAAACTACCGATTTGCGAAATTAGGGTTTTCGTAAAGTGGTATAAGTGTATACCAATATTTGGAAATTTATCGCAGATTAAAATGATTTATTTACTTCAATGATATTTATCGGATTTTTGGGCAAAATGCGTGTTTTTACATTTTCATGATTTTGTACCATGTCATGTGCATGTTGGTTTTTGAGTTTTGTGACTTGTGAGTTTGGAGAGTTAGGAAATAAAGTGAAAGGAAAAGAAAAATCAAAGAAAAGAATAAGAGAAGAGTTATGGAGATAAAACAAAAGGGAGAAGAAACAAGAATAGATATTTGTGAGAGAGGTGAGTGTAGGGAGAGATATTTGTGAAGGAGAGTGAGGCTAAGAGAGAGAGGTTTAACTTGGCTATCCCATTTCCTTTACCACTACATTATCTACTTCATCTTCATCATCTCCATCACTTCCTCACTACCCACATGCCTCATCTCCAAATATTTCTCAAAACCCTATGCCCTCTTCACTAATAATATGCACACATCCATTCTAAGCCTTGAGAACCTACCAAGTTTGGATTTTGAAGACTTGGGCAACTCAAGAAAGTTCTTTGGTTGCAAATAAGGTAATCCATACACTTTAGTTTAGTTTTTGGCGTTAAATATCGTATTTTTAGTTAGAAATTGAGTTAAATAGGTTTGTGATCTTGGAAAAATATATGTTGTTGTCTAGTGGCCATTTGAGGTGTAGGGAGTGTTTACTAGACCTTTGAGGGTGTTTTATTGACCTGGAATTGACTTTAGAACCCGATACACGAAGTTAGAATTGTTCCGTATCGGTTTTGTGAAACTTTAAGGCCTACAGGGAATCTGGGATGACCTGGAGTGTTTATGAGATAAGCAAACAATAACAGGGACCAAATTAGGGCACTAGCAAACCACCCTGACCAGACGAACCCCAAAGTGTTGGGATTCCTTAGCACCTAGCCTAGGGTTTGCAAGCATCACACATGCCACAACAAAAATTCAAGGGGGTGCCAAGCAATCAAACTAAGAATCATGTTAGAAAAATAGGGTAACAAAACAAGTAATCTACATTACAAAGAGAAGTGAACAAAAATAAAACCTTTGTAAATCCGGTCCTTCACTTCTAATGCTCCGTGTTGACGTCCCTTCACTACGATCATCGAGCTCACAGACTCTAGTGATGGTTTCCTCGGAGAAATGAACAAGCTTGCTAGTAGTCTTCGAGGCCGAAGATGATCTACGTCGAGGTGACTCAAACTCAAGCTAACCCTTCACTAGGTCATGAACTTTGTGAAGAGAACACCTTAAACTAAATGGCAAGTAGTAGAGGATGATGAGATAGGAAGTGGGTTCACTTTAGATTTTGGTTTCTCACTTTATTTCTTCACTTAGAAAAATCTAGCAAGGTTTTTCTATTGGATGAAGAAGAAGAAGAAGTAAGAATGAATAATGAGAAAAGAATAATCATCATTATGCAACCATGGGTGAGTTAGTATCATCCACTAACTATTGTAGAGACATAACCATGGCTAAATATAATGGTTTGGTTAATAAATATCTTAATTGAGACAAAATAAGTGGACTTTGTCAAAGATACTTCAAGCTTCATGAAACTTCAAGTCATGAAAAAAGATGCCACCATTTTGAATAATTAAGATAAATAAAAACCTAAATTATAATTAGCATGGTGTATTCCACACACTCACCCATGTTTGCATGTATCATCAATCATGATACAAACATATACACAATTACATATCATATATACACTTTGTGCACATCAAGTGAGAAAAAATCTTAAGTGAACCAATACTAGTTAATGTAAAGTAATATATCAAATATATAATTATACATTAAATCATTAAATCGATACTTGATTTAATGATCCGGTCATATCGCATATAACCGACTAATATCTAGTGTATCAATATATCGAATCAACACTTGATTCGGTAACCCGGCTATATCGCATATAACCGACCGATGATACAAATCGCGAGAGTAGAATACGGTATCACATACTCGTGTTATTCTCGGTCCTGCACATATCTCATAGGTTCTCCTATTTCGTTTCGCTTGAGCCAGGAAACCTCTGTGTAGGACTCTAAAGACTCGTCAATACGCCGGCAGTAGGTGGTGATCATATCAGTCACCCACAAGCCGCAAGCGGTCAGCTAAACGTAACGGCAACCCGGGTATTGAGCAATCAGAAGATCAACGAGCAAGCCTGCTCACACTCCTGCGAATCCAGTCAGTAACACTTACCGCACAGTCCGGTATGTTCGTCTGATATGTCGCATATCTCGCCTAGGGGTGGTAAACGTCAGATCCCAGTAGCTTGATAAGTCATGCCGATGTATGGTCTATAACGAGCGTGAAACTACTGATAACACTTACCAGTAAACCACATTAACCCTGGCCAGGGATTTCCAGTTATGGCCAATCGAACATAGCGCAATATCAACCCCCAATACCGGGAGAGACGAATTCCCTCCTATCGGTCATTGCCTCTATGTGACTCGGGACTGTACCCAAAAACCACCTGTTTGCACGACACAGTAGAGCCATGGTAGGGTGGAAATCAAAGCACAATGGGAGACACACAAGACTCTATGACGATCTCGGGTCAATAGACTAAGCCGTACCGGTGTCACCAGAGAACTGCCATCTGACATGAGGTATAATACCATCTGGGAGTTCTCGGCGAGTCCGTTCAGTGTACCCAGTCTCCACTGAGCACCCGTATACCATCTCTGATGTCAAACACCATGGATATGGGATCATCCATCGCCCATCAAATGGTCGAGAAGATATACGCTAGTCTACTCTGGAATATCGATGCCCCGTCTCGATATTCCCACGACTAGGAACATTGAAGGATGTAATCATGGACTACCCAGGCCCCACTAGTATGATCTGCATCATAATCCTGGAAGTCGAGTACACATCCTAAGGGCTTTATCAACATGTAACAGAGAGACAATAAGTGTACATATTAAGATAAAGAGCAACTAGATAGTGTATTATCATGTCGAGCAAGAAAGTCCTCCCTATATATGTCCCAGCATCCACTATTATATATACATCTCATGAACAATAATGGCCTCTATGGCATACATACAACTAACAATCTCTCACTTGCACTAGGGCCATCATATAGCAGTGGTTGTAGTATCTCATACTCAACCATCCCATAAAAGTCTCTCTCTGGGAAAAGGCCTTTGTGAGTAGATCCGCCGTGTTGTCCTCTGAGTCTACTCTCCTAACCTTGATCTCCCTGGAGATCATCCATCTCCATGATCAGGTGATACTGCCTCAGAATATGTCTGGGTCACTGATGGGACCGGGGTTCCTAGGCTAAAGCCACACCTCCATTGTCACACAATGGTAGGAACCTTGTTCATCTCATGAACAAATATACACCCAGACTGCCTCTTTGGTAGCATCTTTGATAGCGATGTCACCAGCCTTTGTCATCTAGTTTGCCACGGTATCTAGCTTGGAACTCTTCCAACATACCGTCGCTCTACTGAGGGTAAAGACAATGCCTGCGACTGAACTTCAGTCATCCTTATCACCCTGGAATTTATCCAGTGATTCTTCCCAGGATCGATTGATACTATCTCACTACACTTAGTGGGAATCCTAACATCCACTTAGATCTATCTCATAGATCCAAAAACCCAGGATTTAAGAGGTATCACCTTGATCTTATATGGAGAATCATTGTGATAAAAGAAGATTGACCATGCGTAGTGTTAGTGTATATGCCCTAGGGGCCATTATTTATCATACTAGTTTGTATATTACTTAATGGAAGCTTGGGATATTCACATATATATAACAGTCTTGCTAAACATGGTAGTATGCTACTTGTTTTTTCTATCTTTTATGTGAGTATACGTATTGATAGAGATCTTAGGATCTTGCTTGACTACCAGCGTTGTGATGGCAGCCATACTAGTGGGGGCTGGGTAGTCTACAAGCACATCCTTATTCAGTTCCCTAGTCGGAGGATTATCGAGACAGGGCATCGATACTCCGGAGTAGACTAGTGTGTACGCTTCTCATCCCAGTTGCGGAGATGGTCTGTCCTACAGCCGTCAGTACTTCGTACTGGAGATAGTATGCAGGTGCTCGTTAGGTTACGGGTACATGTAAGTCTACGCTAGCGCCCCGGCAGTCTACAGACGCCAAATGTGGAACAAAAACTTTTTAACTGGCGCTATCGTATACTTTAACCCGGATCTGCCATTATTGCTAAACTAACAAACTGTAAAGAGTGTAGAAAGGTTATACCGAACGATCCGAGTCCTTCGTTCTTTAACCATCATCCCACGCTCCGTTGCGGCTGCTCCGATCTCGTCGATCTCCGATTCCTTCGTCGAGGTGGCACCACATGATCGATTCTTTAAACGGGCTCCCGCCTCTGACTTGAGGCAACTCGATCGTCAAGTTTGCTAAAAGAGACGACCAAGAATGATGTAGAGAATGAGTACATGACTTTGTCTCACTTCGTCCAAATCCGTGGACGATCGGTTAATGAAGTTGCCGAGGGAATCAGGTGATGGAATGAAATGAGCTGTGAATTCCATACACCCCAAATATCTATCATAATCTTTTTTCCCTAAAGTGAAATCAACAACCATGAGAGAGAGAGGAGGGGGCCGGCCTCTTATAAAGAGGAGGGAGGTGATGGTAGGAGGAGGGAGAGTAACCTTAAGCAAAAGATATTATGAACAAATATCTTAAGGAAAACAAAACCATTAACATCAAAGCATGAGTCATTAAACACATCATCAAGAAACCATTAACGCACTAATGAGTCATGAAGCCTAGTCATCATCTAGAACCTTCTAGAAGCTTCTAGAAGCATGACTCTCTCTCATCCAAGAAAAGATAAATCCTTCTTTAACCAAATGTTAAAAGACGGCTGATAGAAAACTGGAAACTGGCAACTTCCAAAAGTGATCCTGAAACGAATTTCCGGACAACCCCGAAACTGTATAAATATACCCGCATTTGTATTACGACCGAATACAAATGCAACTGAGACAAAGATATTATACCTACTCAATATAATACTCGGATCCGGCTTAAACCAAAGCCGACCAGTATCATCTGCCCGAAAACTGACACGTGCGTAAACGCACGTGCATTTTCCGAACCCTGCCATAAAACCATACGGCCTCTACAACGTTTCGCCCGAACTTGGGAAACTGTCTGTGGGGGACTCTAATGACTCGTCAGTACCCTGGCAGTGGGTTTAACCACAAACCGTCAGCGGCACTAGCTATGCGTAACGACTGCCCATGGACTGACCTCAAGGGAGGCTGATGAGCGAACTCAAGGGAGGCTGATGAGCGAACTCATCCAGAAACCCTACTGAGCCTAACAGTGACAATGTATATACAGTCCGGTCCGTTCGTCAATGAGTATCGCATATCTTCCTAGGGGGCTAGTAACGTCAGACCCCCAATAGCAGTATAAGTCGTGTCGGAGTGAAGCCCAATAACACCCTGAGATACTACTGGAGTGCCTACCAGTAAATCTCCTGCCATGGCCATGGACTTTATGTAATGGCTCTCCTAGACACAGCACGACCTCGCCCCCAATACCGGGAGAGACGAATCCCCTGCCGATCCGCTCACGTGCCTCCATATGGCTCGGGACTGTACGCAAAAGCTACCTGTTTGCACGACTCCTTTGAGCCGTGGTAGGGTAGAAATCAAAGCACAGTGGGAACTCACACGAGACAAATGACGACCTCAGGTCGATGAACTAACCTGTACACATGTCACCAGGGAACTGCTATCTGATGATAGGTATAGTACTAACTAGCAGATTCCCGGCGAGTCCTGTCCGGTGTACTCATAACCCAATGAGCACCTGTATACATCTTAGGTGATCCAACTGACACCAGTGGCTTGTGAGACCGGCCACCGCCCCTCGTCGGGGTCTCGACTATACACACTAGTCTACTCCGGAGTATCGATGCCCTGTCTCGAAACTCCCACGACTAGGGACCACAATTAAGGATATGCGTATAAACTACCCAACTCTCACGTATATGATCGCCATCATACTGTTGGTAGTAAAGCAAGATCCTAAGGGCTCTATCAAAGTGTAACATGCAATCAGTCACCTGAACAAGTACACGACTGATAAAGGCAAACCAGATAGCATACTATCATCTCGAGTAAGACTGTCCTACCAGTATAGGTCCTCCGCAATCATTGCAATCACGTACCCGCGATCCAATAATTGACTATGAGGGCACTATCTCCAACAATCTCCCACTTGCACTCAAGGCTAATTATTGCGATGTCGACTACTCACAGCCCGTGTGAAACCGAACATCCAACTCCTCTACTAATCAGTATCACAAAGCCCGTTTGTAAAACTATTGTGTTCGAGAAATAGCCTTAATGAGTGGATCCGCCTAGAAGTATCTTTCTATATCTCTCTTAATCTCAAGTTCGCGGAGAAAGCCATCTCCCGAATTGAGTAATACCTGTCTTAGAATATGTCTGGATATCTCATGGGACCTAGTTCATAAATGAACTCCAAATCCAAACTTCTTAGACTGTATCGATCACTGAACCTAATCAGTATCCGGCACCATGCCACCCACAGTATCCTCTTGGACCACATGTCCATAATACTGTCCCTCTTCGTCAGAGGGAAAACTATAACTCTGACAATCACTCTGTCAACCATGTCACCTTTGAAGCTTGGAATGATAACCGTCTCCCGAAGGAGGCTGCCGTCATCAAATCCGTAGAACATGTACTTATGTTCTAAAACTGCTTCCTTATGTTTCTCCAGGATTGGATTAATACAAACTTATTGCATCTAGTGCAAAACCAACATTTGGTGTGGTACTTGACATCTCATGATTGACTCAATTGCCTAAGCAAGTGATTTGCCAATCATGCACATCCCTCTCCCCTTTAGTCTGTAAGACACCTTTAGAGAGGGTGACTCCATCACCTGCAGGTACACCACCATGCTAGGAGTCAACTATTCCAAAAACCATTAGAATAACTGTCAAAGTACCCACATTGGGAAACTACCCAAATCCAGATCTAAAACCATAGATCTAGAAACCAGAATGTCAAATATTATATCCATATCCTGTTTGGAGAAACAACTGTGTGACGACCACAGTCCAACCGATCGTAGTATAGGAATTTTACTTCCTACTCTGTGCATGTCATCCAGATACCATGACATCACACCCTACTACCTTCTTAACTGATCCATCCCCTATTCTGATTGAAGTCAAACCCATGACTGTCACATCAAAATTAGATGATCTATCTCCGCTATAACTGCTCTAGTCTATAAATAGACATAAGCATCTTGCCCACTATTGCTTCCGTTGCTCCCACTGACTACGACAACCCTCCTACCGGGTCTCATATCCTGGAACAACAGTAGTGTCAAGTCTGGGTAGATAAGAACCTCCCTGTCACCGTCCTTGAGGCTACCGGAGTACCTCTCGGGTGTCTGAGGTTACCCACCAAATTTGCGGAGTGGCTATTGGAATGTCAAACCTGATTGAATGTATAGGTCCTATTAAATTTTCCGTAATCGTTCGCGGTTCTGGAATCACTTCCAGTTCTACCATACTCCCACTACTGTTTTCTGAAAAAGATCTATTTTTACTAAAACTGTGGCGAGTCAAGAACAATATCACTATTGATCTTCCAAATGGTAGAATATCAACCCTCGTCATAGCCAGGGTCAAACCACAAAACAGCCATTACAGAAACGTGCCCTGAGTTATCCAGAGTCTGGTTTTAAGAATAAGCTGGACAACTCCCCGTACCTTAATATCTTTTAAGGTACGAACTATTCTATATCCAATATAGAAACTTTGGCACTTATTTAATTGGAACCATATTCAATCCATGCATCTGTCTCCAGTGCATATCAACTTAATGGAAAGAGGCTAATCAGCATTACTCAACTTAGGAATCCATCCAATTATGAGTAACCTGAAAGAGAAACACGTTTCTCAAAACCATCACTATCATCTGAATACCAATCACAAGAATCTACATCTTCGATCTCTTTGAAGAATCCCGATACTTGTGATACCTGGTTCTCTACTTTATTCTTATACCCACAACTTCTCAAAACTTAGACCTTGTATTTCTACGAAACACTCGTCTAAATACTAGAGAAGTTATAAGTAAACAGAACATAGTACGAGGACCTACCCCTTTGTCCTGATAGACACTGGACAACATACAATACTCTGTATAAGTCCGCTGAGTTAAACAACTCAAAACCTGTGCGTTGTAGGTGGAAAACTGTACCCTGGCGATTTCCTCAAATATCACCAATTACAACGAATTCCGATATAATGAGGATGATCACCTAATTCCCAATATCTTACTCCCACTCATCATCTGTAAAACCATACAGATATGAGAATGAAACCTGGTAAATACATACCCTTGGAGTAAGTGTCTAATCGGGAAAACAGTTTTTCTTTAACAATGCACTGAAACATGAAAATGTTTCGTAGGGGTATCCTGGTATTCATAGCAATGCCTCTTCCATAATCCAATTCATGACTTCAACCGTATATTTTATTGCCATCTCTCCAAATCCCTTTATTTGTCTTTAGTCGTTACCTTCTGTACACCATTGTTAGGCTAAATGGTTTTCTTCCTTCCCTACCGTTCGGCACCAGCCTATGGTTTGGAAGAAGACTATCCAGTAAGCATAATAGGTGTACCCTCCTAAACCAAGGAGTACTCGCAACTGAGAGAAGGTGATGATAAAAGACAACTGAATAATACCTTATTCTTTTAAAGGTGAAATAGGAGTGGCGATGAAGTACGCGGTTTTAGTCGTGAATGATATCAGTCGCAATTTACTTTGCCCTCTTTCTAATCCCTTTATTTTGTCTTTACATATTACCTTCTGCACACCCTACTTAGGCTAATTGGTTTTCTTCATTCCCTACCTTTCGGCACCAGCCTATGGTTTGGAATAAGACTATCCAATAGGCGTAATAGGTGTACTCTCCTAAACCAAGGAGCTCTCGCAACCTGAGAGAAGGTGATAATAAAAGACAACTGAATAAACCAATTCTATTTCTCCTGAACCTGGATCCATCCTCGAAGAAGTCCCTTCGAGTTCGTATATAACCATACGATGGATCTATCCAATGGAAGTGGATATCCGTAGTAATACGGGTGTTCTGAGAAATTCAAAGGGTAAAAGAAGTAGTGGCAATGACTTATGCAACTTAGACAATCCAAAAGCCAGTATTTTAAGAAGGTTCGGTCAACCTGGTAACTGAGTCATAGTCTAGGGTCGGTCAAAGGTCGCTGCCAAAGAGAGAGAGAAAAGAAACACTCTGCGTGCACTCTAACCTAGATCAGAATGGTCATAACTTTATCTAATCCGGAAACCTCCCACTGTCCTGTCAAATTCTCCTCCAAACCTAAAGAAGAATCAATCGGGATCACCCGAAGAGTAAACCAACTCATCAGTGGGAATCGGGATCCAACTCTCATCGCATGATAACGTGATGGAAGGCATCCACGTTACTCATACTCCAGAAGGTATGCGCATACTTGGCAGGTTTCAGTTTCTTTAGAAACTCCCGATATGATTTTTGCCCCATGCTCTTATGATCGTGACTAAGGGCCAGCCCACCATAAGTCACATGTCAAGTTCTTCCCATCATTATCTTGTTAATTTGAACCCACCCGTACTCGCCCTTGACTAAGGGCCAACAAGGCTGTACGACTGTCCCAAACCAACGCATCTATCTATGCAACATGTGAACACCCCAGCAGCTACCAATCACTATGTCCTAGCTAAGGGCTAGACCAACATAGCTTGAATACTACTGACCATTCATATGAAATGACGGAGGGCTACGGATGGTTTTTGGCGAAAACCTTTAACGTAGTGAACTTGATATCGCTGAAGGAACCTGATAGCTTTTTAAAATATAGTGGCGAAAACCTTTTGCTAAAGAGGTCACTCCCGGTAAAGGGATCTCGGCTCTTTCCTCGTGGAATGAGGTGCAGGATATTCCACTGAATACCGCTATGCAAAGCAACTTGTAATCGACTATAGTAAAGTTATTACCCTGACGCAAACTTTTGCCCAAGGGGTTGGTCCCGGTGAAGGGATATCGGCCCTTGCCCCGTCGAATGAGGTGCTGGATATTCCACTGAATACCGCTATGCATAACAAAAGGAAACGTCTTTCCAATAACACCTTTTAAATTTTTCCAACAACTGTATACAGGTTTGTTTTACTTTGCGTTGATCAGAATCAACGCAGTCCCATCATCTAATCACACCAGAAAAGAACGAAAATAAAATGTACGTATATGCCATCCGCATTCGTCACTGGGTCCCGTCATCACCCGTTAGGTTACTTAACTAACGACAGAGCGGGGACTGGACTAGCGCGGGTGTAAAACATATACAACATCTAAAAGTATATAAACCAATATACAATAATCGCTCCAGGCATGATAAAATGCAACATTACAGAAAAGTAATAAGCATCACAGAACAATACAGATAATCTGGGATCCTCGGGTTTCACAGAGCCGCTGCTGAAACCCGACGTTCCCCTGTCGTGTGGATAGCCTGTGCAATGAAACCTAGACCCCTACGGGTGCGGCAAGTTACCCGCCAAAACCTGAAGCGAGGCAGCCCCCTACAGCATAGTGAATGGACCACCCAGCACTCCACGGAATCCGGTAATCTTGGGCACCCCTCCTTGGGTCAACCTGTACCCCCTACGAGTGCGGCGAATAGTCTGCTAATTCTAGAGTGGGACCCCTCTGCCTCTCAAATCCATGAGATGCGGACCCGTTGCCCCCCAGAACCCGGCTATCCGTGCACTCCGTCTCGGGGCAAAACCTAGTACAGTAATGAAAAATAGTACAATAGGTACATCGACCGCAACCTGGTCGTGCCCCAAAAGAATATTATACAACAGGCAGTGACGGCAGTCCACAAGTTGGACGCTCGTCCCGCAATATCAAATGTACAAATAAACAAAAACTGTACTACCATTGCACACTGCTATCCACCACGACAAATCCGCAACATCACAGCACAACACAGAACATCAACGCGAATGTCACGTTCGCAAACCCGTCTAAAAGAACTATAGCAATTAAACGCGGTTTACCGATCAAATGACATTCCCGGTCGGAGATATAATGTACGCACTGTAAACTAACATGTTTAAATTTCGATCGACCAAATATCAAAAAGTGGGCCCCACGACTTACTGGTGAACAGTAACAAAACCTGGGCCAAAACGATATTTATCAAAAACCCCAAAATCCAACAGAGAACACACAGAAAAAATTTGGTGCACTGATCCCCTAGAACGGCCGCTAATCCGCGGCTCTCTGGTGAGATCACGTGCTCAAATTTTGTCCGTACGCTTAAAAAACCCTGCACAGATTTTTAAGACATGTAGAATTAATTTTTGAGACCATTTAAAAACAACAGAAACTGTCGAGCTAGGATTTTGCCGTTTTTGATTTTCGGTTCGATCGATGTTTTGAACGCGTTAGCACAAGTTAGTATAGTAAAATGGTTAGGCTCTGATACCACTGTAAGTCTACGCTAGCGCCCCGGCAGTCTACAGACGCCAAATGCGGAACAAAAACTTTTTAACTGGCGCTATCGTATACTTTAACCCGGATCTGCCATTATTGCTAAACTAACAAACTGTAAAGAGTGTAGAAAGGTTATACCGAACGATCCGAGTCCTTCGTTCTTTAACCATCATCCCACGCTCCGTTGTGGCTGCTCTGATCTCGTCGATCTCCGATTCCTTCGTCGAGGTGGCACCACATGATCGATTCTTTAAACGAGCTCCCGCCTCTGACTTGAGCCAACTCGATCGTCAAGTTTGCTAAAAGAGACGACCAAGTATGATGTAGAGAATGAGTACATGACTTTGTCTCACTTCGTCCAAATCTGTGGACGATCGGTTAATGAAGTTGCCGAGGGAATCGGGTGATGGAATGAAATGAGCTGTGAATTCCATACACCCCAAATATCTATCATAATCTTTTTCCCTAAAGTGAAATCAACAACCATGAGAGAGAGAGGAGGGGGCCGGCCTCTTATAAAGAGGAGGGAGGTGATGGTAGGAGGAGGGAGAGTAACCTTAAGCAAAAGATATTATGAACAAATATCTTAAGGAAAACAAAACCATTAACATCAAAGCATGAGTCATTAAACACATCATCAAGAAACCATTAATGCACTAATGAGTCATGAAGCCTAGTCATCATCTAGAACCTTCTAGAAGCATGACTCTCTCTCATCCAAGAAAAGATAAATCCGTCTTTAACCAAATGTTAAAAGACGGCTGATAGAAAACTGGAAACTGGCAACTTCCAAAAGTGATCCTGAAACGAATTTCCGGACAACCCCGAAACTGTATAAATATACCCGCATTTGTATTACGACCGAATACAAATGCAACTGAGACAAAGATATTATACCTACTCAATATAATACTCGGATCCGGCTTAAACCAAAGACGACCAGTATCATCTGCCCGAAAACTGACACGTGCGTAAACGCACGTGCATTTTCCGAACCCTGCCATAAAACCATACGGCCTCTACAACGTTTTGCCCGAACTTGGGAAACTATCTGTGGGGGATTCTAATGACTCGTCAGTACCCTGGCAGTGGGTTTAACCACAAACCGTCAGCGGCACTAGCTATGCGTAACGGCTGCCCATGGACTGACCTCAAGGGAGGCTGATGAGCGAACTCAAGGGAGGCCGATGAGCGAACTCATCCAGAAACCCTACTGAGCCTAACAGTGACAATGTATATACAGTCCGGTCCGTTCGTCAATGAGTATCGCATATCTGCCTAGGGGGCTAGTAACGTCAGACCCCCAATAGCAGTATAAGTCATGTCGGAGTGAAGCCCAATAACACCCTGAGATACTACTGGAGTACCTACCAGTAAATCTCCTGCCATGGCCATGGACTTTGTGTAATGGCTCTCCTAGACACAGCACGACCTCGCCCCCAATACCGGGAGAGACGAATCCCCTGCCGATCCGCTCACGTCCCTCCATATGGCTCGGGACTGTACCCAAAAGCTACCTGTTTGCACGACTCCTTTGAGCCGTGGTAGGGTAGAAATCAAAGCACAGTGGGAACTCACACGAGACAAATGACGACCTCAGGTCGATGAACTAACCTGTACACATGTCACCAGGGAACTGCTATCTGACGATAGGTATAGTACTAACTAGCAGATTCCCGGCGAGTCCTGTCCGGTGTACTCATAACCCAATGAGCACCTGTATACATCTTAGGTGATCTAACTGACACCAGTGGCTTGTGAGACCGGCCACCGCCCCTCGTCGGGGACTCGACTGTACACACTAGTCTACTCCGGAGTATCGATGCCCTGTCTCGAAACTCCCACGACTAGGGACCACAATTAAGGATATGCGTATAAACTACCCAACTCTCACGTATATGATCGCCATCATACTGTTGGTAGTAAAGCAAGATCCTAAGGGCTCTATCAAAGTGTAACATGCAATCAGTCACCTGAACATGTACACGACTGATAAAGGCAAACCAGATAGCATACTATCATCTCGAGTAAGACTGTCCTACCGGTATAGGTCCTCCGCAATCATTGCAATCACGTACCCGCGATCCAATAATTGACTATGAGGGAACTATCTCCAACAGTACACCGGACAGGACTCACAGGGAACTGTTGGTTGGTTTTATACCAATCGTCGATGAACAGTTCCCAGGTGACATGAGTACAGCATAGTCCGCAGACTTGACACTGCTACTTCGCCTCGAGTGTGTCCCACTGTTCTTAGATTGCTACCCTACCACGGCTCAAAGGAGTCATCCAAACAGGTAGCAGTTGGGTGCAGTCCCGAGAACTTGGAGGCAGTGGCGGTTAGACAGGATTCGTTTCTCCCAGTATTGGGGGTTGATATCGCGCTGTGTCAGAGATCCATTACGAAAAGCCCCTGTCCAGGGCAAGCGAGATTTGCTGGTAGGTTCCTGTAGTTTCTCAGGGTGTAATAGGCTTAACTCCGACACGACTTATACCGCTATTAGGGGACTGACGCTTGCCACCCCCTAGGCCCGATATGCGATAGTCTTAGACGAACAGACCGGACTGTACGGAGATTGTCACATCAGACTCAGTAGGAGTTCGGATGGGTTTCCTCATCGGCCTTCTTATCGACATCTACCTAGGGACCGTTATGTACAGCTAGTGCCGTTTGCAGTCTGTGGTTAAACCCACTGCCAGCGTAGTAGTCGAGTCTTTAGAGTCCCACACAGAGAGTTTCCCTACTCCAGGCGAAACGATATAGAGGTCGTATGGTTTTACGACATGGGTTCGGACGCATACGTGTGTTTATGCACGTACGACATCCGGACAGTTTTTACTAGTCGGCTTTGGTTTAAGCCAGTTTCTAGTATCCGGTTATTGGATTTGTACAGTCTAAAGTTTTTCCGTGTTTTCACGGATAGGAGGGGCGTTCTCGTAATTGCGCGAGAAGCTTCTAGAAGATGGTGACTTGGGGGTTAAGGTGGCATATGAATTAAATGAGATTAGTGACTCATTTGAGTGATTCATCCATGTCATTAATGCATCATAAATGCTTAATGACTCATGGAGATGAATCACCCATTAGATATTTATGAAGCATGGTTGTTAAATCATTTATTTGATTTATCTTGTTATTATTTATGCTTCATATATATTATGAGAGATCATTATCTCATTCCATTCTCCTGCTCACTTTCTCTCTCCTCAAGCTCTCCCTCTTCAAACCCTAATCCACCCCTCTCATGTGTTGAGTACAAGGATTAGATTAGACTACTTAATCCTTAACCATTCTCTATATCACCTAGGTTGCTTAGATTAGCGATTTAAGAAACCTAGTTACCTCTAGTTTGAGGTGAAGCTTGTAGTAAAGCTCTCGGGTGGATCTTCTACTACTTAGAGAAGGCCGGAGAGGACGTGGAGAACGACCAGACGAAGGACTCGTTTCTATAGGTATAATCACTTTTCATCGTAGTTGTCAACTCCTATGTTTGTTGTTAGTTATTGTTTAAAGATTCTCGGTTAGTCGATGTTTATGCTTTAAACAAGATCGTTTTTCATTATTCCGCCTCCCCGCAAGTCGTGGGGTGTTGTACATCGACTTACAGTGGTATCAGAGCCTCGCTAAACAATAATTAACTCATTAGCAAAGTCGTAAGTATTTCGAACGCAAAAAGAACCGGAAAGATCATCGTTTTAACACAGTTTCTGTCGAATTAAAAACAGGCCCTAAAAATTTTTCACGGACCTGCAGAATAACAAGCATGAAATTATAGGGCTACTGAAGAAATTTAGACTCCCAACTCGGCTAACTCACCGCGGAACCGCGGCGGATCCATGCGATCCGCCGCGGATCCGCGGCCGAGTTAGGGCCGAGTCGGCCCAAATTTTTCCAGTAACCCCTTTGTGTTAACAGTGATATTTCTGGATATTTTATTTTCTGCTAAGATCTCAGGTGCACAGAGAAGTTTTGCAGTAGAATCTAAAGTGTTTTGCTCGATCGAAATTTTACGATGTTTGCTAATATGATTATATCTGTGATTGTATAATGTGTTCGTAAACCTCCCCTAACTGCTAGTATGTCGGTAGGCAGGGGTTGCACATTTCTGTAATGGTTTTTACTGTTTGTGGTTGTGAACTGTATTGGACTGTTGTGATGATTAGCCAGGGTTTGAGATGGGTTGTTATATTCATTCATTCAATGTAATTGTAATATGTTGTAATATTATTTTGCGGGACGCATCCAGGTTGCGGATGCAGCCACCGTTGTATTATTTAATTTTACTGTTTTTGCTCCTAGGATAGACCCAAGATGGGGTGCACGAACTGTTGGAGATAGTGCCCTCAGAGTCAATTATTAGGTCACAGGTACGTGATTGCAATGATTGATGGAGGACCTATCCCGGTAGGACAGTCTTACTCGAGATGATAGTATGCTATCTGGTTTACCTTTATCATCGTGTACTGGTTTAGGTGACCTGACAAGTCGCTATTACACGTTGATAGAGCCCCTAGGATTCTTGCTTGACCACCAGCAGTATGAGGGCGATCATATAAGTGAGAGTTGGGGTCTATAAGCATATCCTTAAATGGTCCCTAGTCGTGAGAGTTTCGAGACAGGGCATCGATACTCCAGAGTAGACTAGTGTATACAGTCGAGACCCCGACGAGGGGCGGTGGCCGGTCTCACAATCCACTGGTGTCAGTTGGTTCACCTAAGATGTATACAGGTGCTCATTGGGTTATGAGTACACCGGACAAGACTCGCCGGGAACAGGCTAGTTGGTCACTTACCAGACGTCAGATGGCAGTTCCCTGGTGACATGTGTGCAGGTTAGTTCATCGACCTGGGGATCGTCATTTGTCACGTGTGAGTTCCCACTGTACTTTGATTACTACCCTACCACGGCTCAAAGGAGTCGTGCAAACAGGTTTTAGTTGGGTACAGTCCCGAGCCACATGGAGGCAGTGAGCGTATCTTCAGGGCTTTGTCTCTCCCGGTATTGGGGGTGAGGTCGTGCTGTGTCTAGGAGAGCCATTACACGAAGCCCTCGGCCGAGGCAAGGAGATTTACTGGTAGGTATTCCAGTAGTATCTCAGGGTGTTCTGGGCTACACTCCGACACGACTTGTACCGCTTTTGGGGGTCTGACTTTTACCAACCCCCTAGGCCCGCCATGCGATGCTCATAGACGAACGGACCGGACTGTACGGATATTGTCACTGACAGGCTCAGTAGGGTCGTCAGGCTGAGTTCGCTCACAGACGTCCCTTTTAGTCAATACATGGTAGCCCGTTACGTATTGGCTTATACCTCTAACGTGCTAGTGGTTAAATCCACAACCAAGGTGTTGACGAGTCTTTAGAGTCCCCCACATTCAGTTACTCAGCTTTCGGGCGAAAGGTTGTAAAGGCCGTATGGAGATATGGCAAGGTCCGATCAGATACGTGCGGTATTGCACGGATCAGGATCGGACAGTTTGTACTATAGGCCGTAGGGATATATGGCAGAGTTCGATCAGATACGTGCGGTATTGCACGGATCAGGATCGAACAGATATTACCGGCCGGCTTTGGTTTAAGCCGGATCCTAATATAGTACAGTGTAGATTTTGTCTCATTGCAGTTGTATTTCGGTCGGAATACAAATGCAGGTGTGTATGCACAGTATCGGGGTTTTCCTGTAATTTAATACGGGACCAGTTTTCTGGAGTTGCCAGTTTGCTTTTCGTTTCGGCCGATTTCCTTTGTATCGTTCATTAGCCGAAGATTGGTGGAGGAGGGCTTATTTGCATTGTTGCAAATAAGCATTTGTGGAGGGGGTCTTTGCACTTTGTGACATCATGATTATTGCACCATACCTTGACTTTCTTTAGTTGATCATGGCTTGACTTTTGCTATCATGGTTGTTGATTGAGTGTTGGAATTGTTGTGATCATTTCATTTTTCCTCATCATCATTTGCTTTCCAACCACCCCCTTGTTTTTGCTCTCTCTCTCCAATCACACAAAGGGGGGGGGGGCGGCCACTTTTGAAAAGGATGAGGGAAATGCTTCTCTTTTGAGTTGGGAGAAATATGTTACTCTCATTCTTTGTATATCACTTTTTTCTTCACCTCTCTCCAAGTTCTTTTTCTTCCACCACAAAGGCATCTCCATGAACCCCAAATGAGACTTCTTATCTACACATTCTACAGCGAATCTTGGGCACGTCGACTAGCCAGCTTCGTGCCCGAGTTGCCTCGGCATTGAGGTGGGAGCCCGTAAAAGAAGTAGGCGATGTGGTGCACTTCCGGCGACGAGGTGGAGACCGGAGCTTCCGCAGGAGATCGGGACGACGATGAGAAGACCGGAGGACTTGGATCAGTCGGTATATCTCTCTTCCCATCTTGTAGTTAGCTAGGACTAGTTAGTGGTTCGATCCGGGTATTAGAGCGCGGCGGTTTGCCAGTTCAAGAAAAATTTAAGTTTGTCACCGCTTCAGCATTTGGCCGTCGGATTGACGGCCGGGGCGCCGCCGTGCACTTACATTGGTATCAGAGCCTCGCCATTAACTTAGTCTAGCTTGGTTTAATGTGTTTGCATTTCCGATCGATCAAAAAGTTCCAAAACCGTGTTTTTCCAATCGACAGTTTTCTGTTGAAATTTTTTGGTCTCCAAAAATTTTTCAGGTTGTATAAAATTGATGTACTGGAGACCACTAGGCTACTGTAGAAATTCGATAGGGTGAATCGACAGTGGAGGCGCGGAACCGCGGCCAAAACCGCCTTTGGGCCGCGGTTCCGCCGCGCACTGTGGAGATCCCTGCACCAAATTTCTACAGTGTCTTTGTGGGCTTAAAATATGGGTTTTGGAATATTAATTTTGGGCCCAGAATTTCTTGATGTGCTACAGTAATGCTTTGGGGCCCACTTGTTAAAATTTGATTGATTGGATATTTTAAACACATTATTTCAGAGTATTTACATTATATCTGCGACCGTGAATGTCACTTGATCAGTAAATCCGGTCTGACTGCTATAGCCCGGTTAGACGGATTTGCGAACGTGATTTTCACGTTGATGTTCTGTTTTTGCTGTGATGTTGCGGATCGGTCGTGGGGGATAGCCTGGATGCAATGCTAGTACAGTTTTGTTGTATTATGTACATTTGATATTGCGGGGTGAGCGTCCGACATGTGGACTGCCGTCACTGCCTGTTTGTATTATTATTTTGGGGCACGACCAGGTTGCGGTCGATGTACCCGTTGTATGTATATTTTACTTTCTGTACTAGGATTACCCCGCGGAGGGGTGCACGGATAGCCGGGTTCCAGAGGGCAACGGGCCCACATCTCATGGCATTGAGACGGAGGGGGCCTCACTCTTGGATTGGCGGGCTATTCGCCGCACTCGTAGGGGGTACAGGTTGACCCAGGAGGGGTGCCCAAGTTGCCGGATTCCGTGAAGTGCTGGGTGGTCCATTCACGGTACTGAAGGGGGCTGCCTCGCTTCAGGTTTTGGCGGGTGACTTGCCGCGCCCGTAGGGGTCTAGGAGTTCATTGCACAGGCTATCCACACGACCAGGGGAACGTCGGGTTTCAGTAGTGGCTCTGTGAAACCCGGGGATCCCAGATATCTGTATTGTTTCTGTGATGCTGTTCATTTTCTGTGATGTTGCATTTTATCACGCCTTGAGCGAATATAATATATTGGTATATATATTAGTAGATGTTGTATATGTTTTGCATCCGCGCAAGTCCAGTCCTCGCTCTGTCGTTAGTTAGCTAACCTAACGGGTAATGACGGGACCCAGTGGCGAATGCGGATGGCATATACGTACATCAGTATATTTTCGTTCTTTGTGGTGTGATCAATTGATGGGACTGCATTGATTCGGATCAATGCAAGTTAAAAACAAACCTAATCTGATGTTATTGGAACACTTTTCAAAAAGCTGTTAGTGCAAGGACGTTCTCTTTTGTTTTGCACCGTGGTATTCAGTTGGAATATCCTGCTCCTCAGTCGACGAGGCAAGGGCCGAGATCCCTTCACCGGGAGTGACCCCTTGGACAGAAGTTTGCGTCAGGGCATTAACTTCACTATAGCCGATTACTTTTGCTTTGCATCGTGGTATTCAGTTGGAATATCCTGCACCCCATTCTACGGGGAAAGAGCCGAGATCCCTTCACCGGGAGTGACCTCTTTAGCGAAGGTTTTCGTCACTATATTTTTAAAAGCTATCAGTTCCTTCAACGATATCAAGTTCTTTACGTTAAAGGTTTTCGCCAGAAACCATTCGTAGCCCTCCGTCGTTTCAGACGGGTAGCACGTAGTATTCATACTATGTTTGTTGGCCTTCGTCAAGGCATAGTGTATGGTAGCTGCTTGTTGCCTTTCTGCAGCATAGATAGATGCGTTGGTTTGGGACAGTCGTATAGCCTTGTTGGCCTTCGTCAAGGGCTTGTGCGGGTGGGTTCAAATCAACCTGGAGAATGACGGGTAGAACTTGACATGTGACTTATGATTTGTTGGCCTTCGTCAAGGTCATAAGAGCATGGGGCAGAAATCACATCGGGAGTTTCAAAAGAACTGAAACTTTCCAGATATGCGCATACCTTCTGGAGTGTGATACCGTGAGCGGATCCCGTCACGTTATCATGCGATGATAGTTGGATCCCGATTCCCACTGATGAGTTAGTTTACTCCTCGGGTGATCCCGACTAATTCTTCTTTAAGGTTTGGAGGAGAATTTGACGGTACGGTGGGAGGTTTCCAGATTAGATAAATTGGAAACCATTCTGATCTAGGTTAGAGTGCACGCTGAGTGTTTCTTTTCTCTCTCTCTCTGGCAGCGACCATTGACCCGACCCTAAGACTATGACTCAGTGACCAAGTTAACCGAACCTTCTTAAACACTGGATTTTGGATTGTCAGAGTTGCAAACCTCATTGCCACTCCTACTTTTACCCTTTTCGCCAGGACACCCCGTATTACTACGAACGTCCACTTCCATTGGACAAAACCATCGTATGGTTAGATACGAACTCGAAAGAATTTATTCGAGGATGGTTTCCTGTTCTGGAGGAAACGAATAGAACTATTCAGTTGTCTTTTCCTTTTACCTTCTCTCAGGTTGCGAGTGCTCCTTGGTTTAGGAGATAGTACACCTATTACGCAAATTGGATAGTCTTCTTCCAAACCTTAGGCTGGTGCCGACCGGTAGGGAATGAAGAAAACCAAATAGCATAACGATGGTGTGCAGAAGGTATTAAGTTAAGACAAAGCAAGGGATTAGTAAGAGGGCAAAGTAAATTGCAACAGATATTCATGACCAAACCAGGTATTTCTTCGCCAATCCTAAAATCACTTTTGAATTTCTCCAGGACACTCCGTATCACTACGAAGATCCACAGTTTATTGTATACTCCATCGTATGGTTATATACGAACACGAAAGGAACTTGTTCCAGTTCGGGGATGGATTCTGGTTCAGGAGAAATAGGAATAAGGTTTATTCGGTTGTCTTTTATCTTCACCTTCTCTCATTGCGAGTGTTCCTAGGATTAGGACAGTACACCCATTATGCTTATTGGATAGTCTTCTTCCAAACCATACGCTGGTGCCGAACGGTAGGGAAGGAAGAAAACCATTTGGCGTAAGGGGTGTGCAGAAGGTAAAGACTAAAGACATATAAAGGGATTTGGAGAGGTGGCAAAGAATTGCACGGTTACAGTTGTGGATCTGGATAATGGAAGAGGCATTACAAGGAATACCAGGATACCCCAACGAAACATTTCAATGTTTCAGTTTCACTGTGTACTGTTAATAGAAAACTGATTTCCCACTTAGACACTTGCTCCAGGGTATGTATTTACCAAGTATGATTCTCACATCTGTATAGTTTTACAGATGATGAGTGGGAGTAAGTTATTGGGAATTAGGTGATCATCCTCATTATATCGGGATTCGATGTAATCGATGATATTTGAGGAAATCACTTGGGCTGTTTGCCGGTCGGCAAATATTTGGTTTTGAATATCCGTTGTTATGCACCAATTTCAAATCGATATATCTGTACGTCTATTTTCATAGAGTGAGATATACCCTCTTGAAATTATGTCTACGACATTTACCTATATCAGTGGATGGTTAGGTAAGGAGCATTGAACAACGGTGTAATTCTTCATAACCAAAGGTACAGTTTTCAACCTACGACACACAGTGAATGAGTTATCAGACTCAAGGGACTTATACAGAGTATTGTATGTTGTCCAGGGTCCATCAGGACAGAGGGGTTGGTCCTCGTACTATATTCGGTTTACTTATGACTTCTCTAGTTTTTAGACAAGTGTTTCGTGGAAACACAGGGTCCGAATTTTGAGAAGTTATAGGTATTTGAATAAAGAAGAGAACCAAGTATTGCAAGTATCGGGATTCTTCAAAGCGATCGAAGATGTAGATACTTGTATATGGTATTCAGTTGATAGTAATGATTAAGAGATCTTGCTTCTCTTTCAGGTTACTCATAATTGGAAGCATTCCTAAGTTAAGTAGCGCTGATCGGCCTCCTTCCATTTAGTTGACATGCACTGGAGACAGCTGCATGATTTGAATCTGGTTCAATTAAATCAGTGCCTCTGGTTCTATATTGGATATAGAACAGTTCATATCTTAACGATGTTAAGGTACGGGGAGTTGTTCGGTTTATGCTTAAAACCAGACAATGGACAGCTCAAGGCACGTTTCTGTAATGGCTGTTTGTGGGTTGACCCAGGCTATGACGAGGGTTGATTTTCTACCATCTGGATGAACAATAGCAATATTGTTCTAGACTCGCCACAGTTTTATTAAAAATGGATTTTTTTTCAGAAAAACAGTAGTGGGAGTATGGTAGAACTGGAAGTGATTCCAGAACCACAAACGATTACTGAAGATTTGACAAGGAACCTAAAGATTCAATCTGGATTGACATTCCATTGGCCACTCCGCAGATAAGGTGGGTAACTTCAGGCACCCGAGAGGTACTCCGGTAGCCTCAAGGACGGTGACAGGGAAGTTCTTGTTTACCCACAATTACCATTGTTGTTGATCCAGGCTGCGAGACCCGGCGGAAGGATGAGTATAGCGTCGTTCTAAACTAGTTTTAGAAGTGTACGTCTGTATGACTCTGCCAGAGGGTTGTCGTAGTCAGTGGGAGCAGCGGAAGCATTGGTGGACAGGTAGCATATGTCTATTTATAGACTAAAGCACCAGTAGCGGAGATAGATCGTCTATTTCTGATGTGACGGTCATAGGTTTGACTTCATCAGAATAGGGGATGGATCTGTTGAGAAGGTAGTAGGGTGTGATATCCTGGTATTTGGATGACATACACAGAGTAGGAAAAGAAACTCCTATACTACAATCGGTTATACTTTGGTCGTCACACAATGGATTCTCCACAAAGGAAATGGATTTTATATCAGACATACTGGTTACTAGATCTATGGTTTTAGATCTAGGTTTGGGTGGTTTCCCAATCAGGGTACTTTGACAGCATTCTAAGGGTATTTAGAATGGACGACTCCTGGCATGGTAGTGTACCTGCAGGTGATGGAGTCACCCTCTCTAAAGGTGTCTTACAGACTAAAGTAGAGAGGGATGTGCATGATTGGCAGATCACTTGCTCAGGCAATTGAGTCAATCATGAGATGTCAAGTACCACACCAGATGTTGTTCTTGCACTAGAGGCAATAAGTTGACATTAATCCAATCCTGGAGAAACAGTCGGAAGCAGTTTTAGAACATTAGTGGATGTTCTAGGGATATGATAACGACAGCCTTATTCAGGAGACAGTTATCATTCCAGGCTTCCAAGGTGACCTGGACGACAAGGAGGTTGTCAGAGTTATAGTTTTTCCTTCTGATGAGGGGCAGTATTTTGGACAGGTGGTCCAAGGCAATACTGAGGGTGGCATGGCGCAGGATACTGATTAAGTTCAGTTGACGATACAGTCTAAGAAGTTTGGATTTGGAGTTCATTTATGAGCTATGTCCCATCAGACATCCAGACACATTCTAAGACAGGTATTGCTCATTTCGGGAGATGGCTTTCTCCGCGAACTTGAGATATAGAGAGACATAGAAAGAAACAACAAAGCGGATCCACTCACTAAGGCTATTCCTCGAACGCAATAGTTTCGCAAACGAGCGTTGTGAGACTGACTAGTAGAGGAGTTGGGTGTTCGGTATCACACGGGCTGTGAGTATGCGACATCGCAATAATTAGCCTTGAGTGCAAGTGGGAGATTGTTGGAGATAGTGCCCTCAGAGTCAATTATTAGGTCACAGGTACGTGATTGCGATGATTGATGGAGGACCTATCCCGGTAGGACAGTCTTACTCGAGATGATAGTATGCTATCTGGTTTACCTTTATCATCGTGTACTGCTTTAGGTGACCTGACAAGTCGCTATTACACGTTGATAGAGCCCCTAGGATTCTTGCTTGACCACCAGCAGTATGTGGGCGATCATATAAGTGGGAGCTGGGGTCTATAAGCATATCCTTAAATGGTCCCTAGTCGTGAGAGTTTCGAGACAGGGCATCGATACTCCAGAGGAGACTAGTGTATACAGTCAGACCCCGACGTGGGGCGGTGGCCGGTCTCACTAGCCACTGGTGTCAGTTAGTTCACCTAAGATGTATACAGGTGCTCATTGGGTTATGAGTACACCGGACAGGACTCACCGGGAACATGCTAGTTGGTCATATACCAGATGTCAGATGGCAGTTCCCTGGTGACATGTGTGCAGGTTAGTTCATTACCTGGGGATCGTCATTTGTCTCGTGTGAGTTCCCACTGTACTTTGATTACTACCCTACCACGGCTCAAAGGGGTCGTGCAAACAGGTTTTAGTTGGGTACAGTCCCGAGCCACATGGAGGCAGTGAGCGTATCTTCAGGGGTTCGTCTCTCCAGGTATTGGGGGCGAGGTCGTGCTGTGTCTAGGAGAACCATTACACGAAGCCCTCGGCCGAGGCAAGGAGATTTACTGCTAGGTATTCCAGTAGTATCTCAGGGTGTTCTGGGCTACACTCCGACACGACTTGTACCGCTTTTGGGGGTCTGACTTTTACCAACCCCCTAGGCCCGCCATGCGATGTTCATAGACGAACGGACCGGACTGTACGAATATTGTCACTGACAGGCTAAGTAGGGTCGTCAGGCTGAGTTCGCTCACAGACGTCCCTTTTAGTCAATACCTGGTAGCCCGTTACGTATTGGCTTATACCTCTGACGTGCTAGTGGTTAAATCCACAACCAAGGTGTTGACGAGTCTTTAGAGTCCCCCACATTCAGTTACTCAGCTTTCGGGCGAAAGGTTGTAGAGGCCGTATGGAGATATGGCAAGGTCCGATCAGATACGTGCGGTATTGCACGGATCAGGATCGGACAGTTTGTACTATAGGCCGTAGGGATATATGGCAGAGTTCGATCAGATACGTGCGGTATTGCACGGATCAGGATCGAACAGATATTACTGGCCGGCTTTGGTTTAAGCCGGATCCTAATATAGTACAGTGTAGATTTTGTCTCATTGCAGTTGTATTTCGGTCGGAATACAAATGCAGGTGTGTATGCACAGTATCGGGGTTTTCCTATAATTTATTACGGGACCAGTTTTCTGGAGTTGCCAGTTTGCTTTTCGTTTCGGCCGATTTCCTTTGTATCGTTCATTGGCCGAAGATTGGTGGAGGAAGGCTTATTTGCATTGTTGCAAATAAGCATTTGTGGAGGGGGTCTTTGCACTTTGTGACATCATGATTATTGCACCATACCTTGACTTTCTTTAGTTGATCATTGCTTGACTTTTGCTATCATGGTTGTTGATTGAGTGTTGGAATTGTTGTGATCATTTGATTTTTCCTCATCATCATTTGCTTTCCAACCACCCCCTTGTTTTTGTTCTCTCTCTCCAATCACACAAAGGGGGGGGGGGCGGCCACTTTTGAAAAGGAAGAGGGAAATGCTTCTCTTTTGAGTTGGGAGAAATATGTTACTCTCATTCTTTGTATATCACTTTTTTCTTCACCTCTCACCAAGTTCTTTTTCTTCCACCACAAAGGCATCTCCATGAACCCCAAATGAGACTTCTTCTCTACACATTCTACAGCGAATCTTGGGCACGTCGACTATCCAGCTTCGTGCCCGAGTTGCCTCGGCATTGATGTGGGAGCCCGTAAAAGAAGTAGGCGATGTGGTGCACTTCCGGCGACGAGGTAGAGACCGGAGCTTCCGCAGGAAATCGGGACGACGATGAGAAGACCGGAGGACTTGGATCAGTCGGTATATCTCTCTTCCCATCTTGTAGTTAGCTAGGACTAGTTAGTGGTTCGATCCGGGTATTAGTGCGCGGCGGTTTGCTAGTTCAAGAAAAATTTAAGTTTATCACCGCTTCCGCATTTGGCCGTCGGATTGACGGCCGGGGCGCCGCCGTGCACTTACACAAACTACCGGGTACTTTGAAGTGTTTAGTGGCCTACACTTTGTTGAGGGAGACCGCTTCACTTCGGGTATTTGACGGGTAGTTTGCTGTACCCGTAAGGGTCTAGGGTGGGGTAATGGCTATTCATCACAACTGTGCAATCCGTCTTTTGTTGCAGGCTCTAAACAAATGCGGATTGCTTGCAAATCCAATAAAGTTCATATGAGATCTGGAATGCCTGTTATTGCGTCTGACGAATGTACAATATCTATATATGATAGCTATTTAGGCGTCACTTATGTTTTACACCCGCGCTAGCCCAGCCCCCGCTCTGTCGTTAGTTAAGTAACCTAACGGGTGATGACGGGACCCAGTGGCGAATGCGGATGGCATAAGAGGACGTTGTATTTTTGTTGTTTTCTGCAATGATAGGTTAATGATGGGACGCATTATTTATAATGCAAAGAAAATAAACCAAAAGATGAATCGTTGGAACAATTTAAAAGAAACCACTCGGTTATTTTAAACCAGATGATATTTTTAAATTGCGGAGCTTTAACCACTCATTTTAAAAGCTATCAGATTCCTTCGGTCATATCAAGTTCAATACGTTCACGGTTTCGCCAAAACCATTCGTAGCCCTCCGTCATTTCATTTGGGTATTCAGTAGTATTCAAGCTATGTATTTTGACCTAACGCCAAGGCATAGCGTTTGGTAGCTGCTGGGTATTCATTTGTCGCATAGATAGATGAGTTAGTTTGGGACAGTCGTATTATCATTTTGGCCGAACGTCAAGGATATATACGGATGGGTTCAAATTAACAAGATAATGATGGGTAGAACTTGACATGTGACTTATGACATTTTGACCTAACGCCAAGGTCATAAGAGCATGGGGCAAAAATATATATCGGGAATTTCTAAAGAAACTGAAATTTGCAAAGAATTGCATACCATTTGGAGTTTGATGAATGTTGGTAGGATTCCTTCAACATTATCATACGATGATATTTGGATCCCGATCCTACTGTGAGTATATGCTACTCATCAGGATATTCGTCACTTAACGATCAATGCTATAAACCAAGTAGGTGTCAAGAAAGGTGTCAGCGGGGTTACGCCCCCAGAGAAAAGAGGTTATCTAATTAAGGAACTTCGCGAAAGCGTTGGAAAACCTCCCTCGAAGTATCGACACCAGCCTGGCTGAACGGTTAAGCAAGTATTGTACAGTGAGAATAGTCCTGGCTAATTCTTCATTTATGGTTTGAGGAAGGATTCGAGAAACAGTGGGAGCCATCCAGTTTAGATAAATTAAAAACCATTCTAAACTTGCAAGAGCATCACGCTAAAGAGTTTTCTTCTCTCTCTCCTAATTGCAGCGACCCTGAAAATGACTGGACTTAAGTTACTTTTAGAGAAAAATATACTGACAGGGCCAAACTATAAAGATTGGCTGCGGAATGTCAAAATGGCCTTGACTTAGGACAAATTGGGGTATGTCCTCACCACCAAGGCACCTGAAGTCCCAGGTCCCAAATCCAGTAATGCGGATAAAGAAATCCGCAAAACCTGGGATTTAGATTGCGCGAAAGCCAAGTGCATTGTGCTTGCCTCGATGAACAATGAACATCAGAGGTGGCACGAGGATATGGATCTTGAATCCATATTTCTCCATACAAAAGATCTGTAAGGGGAGCAATCTCGTATAGCAAGATACGAGACCTCAAAGAAGCTGTTTCAAGCTAGGTTGGCCGTCGTATCATCGGTAGGAGAACATGTCCTAAAGATGATTGGCTATATAGAAGAGCTCGCAGACCTTGGTACGACTTTGGATAATGAGCTCTATACAGACCTTATTCTCCAGTCCCTCCCTCCCACCTACACCCAGTTTATTCTGAACTTCAACATTCAAAGAAAAGAAGTTGAACTTTCAGAACTTCTTAACATGTTGAGGAGTGCAGGGGGCACCTTGCAAAAGGCAACGGAAACACCCGCTATGTTTGTTCGCGGTACTTCTTCTTCCGGGTCCAAGGCTAAAACCAAAGGAAGGAAGAATAAGGTCGCCAACAGACCTAGAGGAGGTGTTAGTAAGGTGGGAGGGAAGGAAAAGAAAAAGTTTACGATACCGGTAGTGGCCCAGGATGAGTGCTTCCATTGTCACAGGAAAGGGCACTGGAAAAAGGATTGCAAGGCGTGAAACGCCAAGAACCAGGAACCGAAGCAAGCTGTGGCTTCGACTTCAGGTGTGTTTGTAATTGAGAATTGTCTGTCAATCAACTCTACTTCCTGGGTATTGGATACCGGATCAGGATCTCATATTTGCAATTCATTGCAGGCACTGAGAAACCGTAGAGTGCTGAAGGAAGGTGATATGACCATGATGGTTGCTAACGGCGCTAGCGTGGGAGCTGTGTCCGTAGGGGATTATCACCTGGGACTGACGAGTGGACACATTTTGGTTTTACATAACTGTTTTTGTGTACCCAGCTTAACGTGTAATATCATATCTGTTTCCTTGTTATCAAATAAAGGTTATGATTTCACGTTTGGAAGTGGTGTTGTAAACATCCACCTTAATCATTGTTCGATTGCGTCCGGTACACTGGATAACGGTATATATGTGTTAAACCAACTCCAAATTTTCAATGTCCAGAACACACTAAAATGAAAGTCTCCAGATTTAAATAAAGCTTTCTTATGGCATTGTAGACTGGGTCACATCAATGAGAGAAGGTTGACTAAGTTACATAGAGAAGGGTATTTGGACTCGTTCGAATATCAAACTTATGCCACTTGTCAATCTTGTCTCAAAGGAAAGATGACAAAGACTCCATTTACTGGACACGGAGTAAGAGCGAGCGAGCTCTTAGGACTCATACACAGCGATGTATGTGGTCCAATGTCTACACATGCAAGAGGTGGTTTTTCCTATTTCATTACTTTCATGGATGATTACTCAAGGTACGGATTCATTTATCCGATGAAACATAAATCCGAGGCTTATGAGAAATTCCAAGAGTATAAGAATGAAATAGAAAACTAAACGGGCAAAAGTATCAAGACACTAAGATCTGATCGAGGTGGTGAATACTTAAGTGCCGAGTTCCTAGGTTACCGAAAAGAGAAAGGAATTCTCTCTCAGCTTACTCTTCCATACACTCCACAGCATAACGGTGTATCAGAGAGACGGAATCGAACCCTATGGGATATGGTACGATCCATGATGAGTAATGCTGAGTTATCGCGATATTTTTGGGGTTATGCGCTAGAATCAGCGGCATATCTTTTGAACATGGTACCTACCAAAACTGTGCCTACCACTCCATATCAAATGTGGAGTGGAAAGAAACCCCATCTACAGTATATAAAGATTTGGGGATGTCCAGCTTTTGTTAAAAAGCAGCATGTGGACAAGCTCGAGGCACGATCAGTAAAGTGTAAGTTTGTGGGATATCCAAAGAACTCCATGGGATATCTATTCTATTACGTAGAGGAACAAAAGGTATTTGTTTCTCGTAATGCCCATTTTCTAGAAGATCAGTTTTTAGAAAAGGAATCAAGTGGGAGCGAAATAGAACTGGAAGAAATTCCAGAACCATAAACTAATACTGAATGTTTAGTAGAACCGGTAGTTCAAGAAGAACAGGACATTACCGCACCCCTCCGCAGGAGTAGTAGGCCGTCTCATCAGCCTGAGAGATACTACGGTTTTCTCATAGATGGGGATAGAGAGGATTGCATCATAGATGATGATGAACCTACTAGCTTCCAGCAGGCCATCCAGAGCGGCGACTCGGTACGATGGCTAGATGCAATGCGGACCGAAATGGAGTCCATGTACACCAACAAAGTATGGACTTTGGACTTTGCTCCAAATGGGGTAAAACCCATAGGATGCAAATGGATCTTCAAGAAAAAGATTGGTGTAGATGGACAGGTGGAAACCTATAAAGCTAGACTTGTTGTAAAGGGTTTTCGTCAAAGACCTGGTTTGGACTATGACGAAACTTTTTCTCCAGTGGCTATGCTCAAATCTATTCGGGTCCTTCTTGCTATTGCTTCCTTCCACGATTATGAGATCTGGCAGATGGACATAAAGACGGCCTTTCTAAATGGTAATTTAGAAGAGTGCGTCTATATGGATCAGCCAGAGTGTTTCAATCAGAGTGGGAGCAGCGGGAAAGTATGCAAGTTGCTTAAGTCCATTTATGGACTGAAGCAGGCATCGCGGAGTTGGAACATCTGTTTTGATGAAACAGTCAAAGAATATGACTTTATCAAAAATCCAGATGAACCGTGCATATATAGTAAAGTTGTAGCAAGAACTGTCGTATTCATCGTCTTGTACGTGGATGACATTCTATTGATAGGAAATGACATTCCTATGCTACAATCTGTCAAAGGATTCTTGTCACACAGGTTCTCCATGAAAGACCTGGGTGATGCCTCTTACATTCTGGGGATCCGGATCTATCGTGATAGATCCAAGAGGATGTTGGGACTTTCGCAGTCCAGGTATATCGACAATGTACTGAAAAGATTCAGTATGGAAGATTCTAAGCGCGGTAATCTACCGGCTTGTCATGGAATCACCCTATCCAAAGAGATGTCTCCCAAGACTGATTTGGAAAGGGAACGCATGTCTATTATACCCTACGCTTTTGCGGTAGGCTCTATAATGTATGCGATGTTGTGCACCAGACCAGATGTAGCTTACGCACTGAGCGTGGTAAGCCGGTATCAGTCAGACCCAAGGGAGAAGCACTGGATAGCAGTAAAGAACATTCTCAAGTACCTGAGCAGGACTAAGGAGATGTTCTTGATTTACGGCGGAAAAGACCTCAGGATGGAGGCCTATGCTGATTCCGGCTTCCAGAGTGATAAGGACGATTCCAATTCCATGTCAGGTTATGTCTTTACCCTCAATGGAGGGGCGGTGTGCTGGAAGAGCTCCAAGCAGGACACCGTTGCTGACTCGATGATGGAAGCGGAGTATATAGCTGCTTGCGATGCCGCAAAAGAAGCAGTCTGGATGAAGAAGTTCCTAACAGAACTTCAGGTGATTCCTACCATTGTTGATCCAATACCTCTGTATTGCGACAACAACGGAGCTATAGCTTTGGCGAAGGAACCAAGGTCCCATCAGAAGTCCAGACACATCTTAAGGCGGTATCACCTGATCAGGGAGATCATTGATCATCGGGAGATCGAGGTTCGGAGAGTTGCTACTGAAGAAAACATTGCTGATCTATTCACAAAGGCCCTACCTCAGATTCAGTTCGAGAGGCTACTCGAGATCATCAGTCTTCGATATGCCAGTACATGGCCCTAGTGCAAGTGGGAGATTGTTAGTGTATATACCCTAGGGCCATTATTGTATCATACTAGTTTGTATATTACTTAATGAAAGCTTGGGATATTCACATGTATATAACAGTCTTGCTAAACAAGGTAGTATGCTACTTGGTTTTATATCTTATATGTGAGTATACGTATTGATAGAGCTCTTAGGATCATGCTTGACTACCAGCGTTGTGATGGCAGTCACACTAGTGGGGGCTGGGTAGTCTACAACCACATCCTTATTCAGGTCCCTAGTCGGAGGATTATCGAGACAGGGCATCGATACTCCGGAGTAGACTAGTGTGTACGCTTCTCATCCCACTTGGGGAGATGGTCTGTCCCACAGCCGTCAGTACTTCGTTCTGGAGATAGTATGCAGGTGCTCGTTAGGTTATAGGTACACCGGACAGGACTCATAGGGAACTGTTGGTTGATTTTATACCAATTGTCAGTGAACAGTTCCCAGGTGACATGAGTACAACATAGTCCGTAGACTTGACAGTGCTACTTCGCCTCGAGTGTGTCCCACTGTTCTTAGATTGCTACCCTACCACGGCTCAAAGGAGTCGTGCAAACAGGTAGCAGTTGGGTGCAGTCCTGAGCACTTGGAGGCAGTGGCGGTTATACAGGATTCGTCTCTCCCGGTATTGGGGGTTGATATCGCGCTGTGTCAGAGAGCCATTATGCAAAGTCCTTGGCCAGGGCAAGCGAGATTTGCTGGTAGGTTCCTGTAGTTTCTCAGGGTGTAATGGGCTTCACTCCGACACGACGTATACCGCTATTAGGAGACTGACACTTGCCACCCCACTAGGCCCGATATGCGATAGTCTTAGACGAACAGACCGGACTGTACGGAGATTGTCACATCAGACTCAGTAGGAGTTCGGATGGGTTTCCTCATCGGCCTTCTTATCGACATCTATCTGGGGACCTTACGTACAGCTAGTGCCGCTTGCGGTCTGTGGTTAAATCTACTGCCAGCGTAGTAGTCGAGTCTCTAGAGTCCCACACAGAGAGTTTCCCTACTCCAGGAAAAACGATATAGAGGTCGTATGGTTTTACGACAAGGGTTCGGACGCATACGTGTGTTTACGCACGTACGACATCCGGACAGTTTTTACTAGTCAGCTTTGGTTTAAGCCAGTTTCTAGTATCCGGTTATTGGATTTATACAGTCTAAAGTTTTTCCGTGTTTTCACGGATAGGAGGGGCGTTCTCGTAATTGCACGAGAAGCTTCTAGAAGATGGTGACTTAGGGGTTAAGGTGGCATATGAATTAAATGAGATTAGTGACTCATTTGAGTGATTCATCCATGTCATTAATGCATCATAAATGCTTAATGACTCATGGAGATGAATCACCCATTAGATATTTATGGAGAATGGTTGTTAAATCATTTATTTGATTTATCTTGTTATTATTTATGCTTCATATATAATATGAAAGATCATTATCTCATTCCATTCTCTTGCTCACTTTCTCTCTCCTCAAGCTCTCCCTCTTCAAACCCTAATCCTCCCCTCTCATGTGTTGAGTACAAGGATTAGATTAGACTACATAATCCTTAACCATTCTCTATATCACCTAGGTTGCTTAGATTAGCGATTTAAGAAACCTAGTTTCCTCTAGTTTGAGGTGAAGCTTGTAGTAAAGCTCTCGGGTGGATCTTCTACTACTTAGAGAAGGCCGGAGAGGACGTGGAGAACGACCAGACGAAGGACTCGGTTTTACAGGTATAATCATTTTTCATAGTAGTTGTTAACTCCTATGTTTGTTGTTAGTTATTGTTTATGCAAAGATTCTCGGTTAGTCGATGTTTACGCTTTAAACAATATCGTTTTTCATTATTCCGCCTCCCCGCAAGTCGTGGGGTGTTGTACATCGACTTACACGTAGCATAGGAAACTCTTTTCCTATTAAGAGTATGTCATCCAAATATATTACGAGGAATACCACCTTACTCTCTTCTACCATTTTGTATATACAAGGTTCATCTACCATTTTGATGCAGTCAAACTCTTTGACTACCAAATCAAAACAGATGTTCCAATTCCGCGATGCCTGCTTTATCCCATAAAGCATATTGCACACGTTTCTGCTGCTCCTACTGTCTACGAAGCCCACTGGTTGTGTACTTATAGACGCTCTCTTCTAAATCAATATTTATAAAAGCAGTCATGACACCCAACCGCCAGATATCGTAGTCATGGTATGTAGCAATGGCAAGTAGGATCCGGATGGACTTAAGCACAGCCACTGGAAAAGGATTCATCATTATCCACGCCTTCGATGATGAGAACCTTTAACAAGTGTAGCTTTGAAAGTCTCAACTTTTCCATCTACACCAAGTAATCTTCTCAAGATATACTTGCTCCTGATGGGGATTTAACCCTTCAGATATAGCAACCAAAGTCCATACATTGTCGGTGTACATGGATTCCATCTCAGATCGCTTAGCATCCAGCCATTCTTACAGAGTCCCCACTCTTGATGGCCTGCTCGAAACCAGTTGGGTCATCATCTCATGATGCAATCCTCGCTCCCACTGTCATCGAGAAACTGAAGTATCTCTCAGGCGGATGAGGAACCTTACCTGTTCGGCGGAGAGGCTGAGGTTCGTCGGGAACTATTGAATCCTTATTCAATAGGTATGCAGCTTCACAAGTGCATAACCCCCAAAAGGAAACAGATAACTCAGTAGTACTCATCATAGAGCGCACCATATCTAATGGGGTTCGATTGCTCCGCCCCGATACACCGTTGTACTGTGGTGTATACGGAGGAATAATGCTGAGAGAGAATCTTATTCTCCTTTAGAATAGTCCAGGATCTCAATGCCTAATTATTCTCCTCACTGATCACATCATAGGACCTAATACTTATTCCTGTATTGGTTCTCTACTTCTATCTTATATTCTTTGAATTTCTCAGAAGCTTCAGATATGTGTTTCAACAGGAACATGCGTCCGAATCTTGAGAGATCATCAGTTAATGTAAGGAAGTATAAAGAACCAGTCCTGGCAATTGTAGACAGGGGACTTACTACATCATTATGTATCAGTCCCAAGAGTTCACTAACCCTTTCTCTGTTTCAAGTAAACGGAACTATGGTCATCTTATCTTTGTGACATGACTGGCAAGTTTCACAAGATGTAAATTCAAACTGATTTAAATATGCATCTAAATGTAACTTAGCTAGTCGGGTCGCATTGATATGACCTAGTCTACAATGCCTCAAGAAGGATTCGTTCATTGCCGAATTCTTCCTCTTATGTGTGTTCTATACGTTAAGAACTATGGTTTGATTTTGAATGTATATGCTTTTAAATAACGTGCCTGAACCGATCAACTCTTGATATAGGAAATGTTCAAAACATTATCCAACAATACAAAATTATATCCTTCTTTACTAATTAAAGAGTCTGATATGATGTTGTATATCAGGTTCGGTATCTAATAACATTCGTTCAGAATAAATATATTTGGTAATACAGGGTGATAACTGCCAACACCTTGGCTGCAATAATTGCACCGTTTTCAACTCTTGAAACTTATCACCCGTTCTCAGTTCTCTACCTATCTTTAGCCCATGTAAGAGATTACATATCAGGGATCCTGATCCGGTATCAAATACCCAGGACGTAGAGGATACTGAGAAACAGTTCTTTGTAATGAACACACCCGAAAGAGATGCATCATCATGCATTTTCTTAGTTTGGGCGGCATGGGAATCCTGGTATTCCCCTATTTCCTGCTCGGTCTTATAACAATTATAAGTTGGAGCGGGACCAACGTTCCCCAGCTCAGTATGACAAGCGGGTTCGGTCAATACATCCATATTTTTATCTTGATTAAGTCTTGACATGGTCGCTACCTGGAGAGAGAGAGAGAGAGAAGAAAACACTCTGCGTGCTCTCTTGCAAGATTAGATTGGTTATTTTATCTAATCAGGATGGCTCCCACTGATTTTATCAAATCTTCCTTCAAACCTTAAAAGGAAAGACTAGCCGGGATTAATTACACCCTACAAGTTCGCCAATCTTTTAGCCAGGCCAGTGCCGGTACTTTGAGGGAGGTTCCCCGTGCTTTCGCACGGACCTAATTAAAATAAACCTCGTTTTCATAGGGGTGTAACCCCGTTGACACCTTTCTAGACACCTACTTGATCGGTTAATTGTAAAGTGCAAAACTCTCCCAGGAGTAACCATTACTCGCAGTGGGTATCAAGATCGAACTATCACATAGAAGGTATGCAATCTCATTGCAAATTTCAACACTTAAAACTCCCGATAATGGATTTTACCCGTAGCACTTATGACCTTGGCTATGGTCAACAAATCATAAGCACTAGTCAAGTTCTACCCATCATTTCGTGATTAATTAGACCCACCCAGATGACCCTTGGCTAAGATCAACAAAGTCACATGACTGTCCTAACTAATCGCATCAAATGCTGTGTAGGAAGACATCACTTAGCTACCGTACACTACGCCTCGGCTATGGTCGACAAACGCAACACGAATACAAAGTACTCTACTTCCTAAAATGACGGAGGGTTGCGGATGGTTTTTAAGAAAACCTTCAACGCTTTGGACTTGATATCATTGTAGAATCAAATGGTTTTAAATGGAGTGTTTTTTAGGCTTTTGCTAGTTTTGCTAAAGAGGTCACTCTCAGTGAAGGGATCTCGGCTCTTTCCTCGTCGAATGAGGTGCAGGATATTCACTATACCACTATGCAAAACAAGAACTAGAAAAGCAATCAAAAGACAGAACCGAGGTTTGTAGCATCTTCTAGTTATTGCTAAAGAGGTCACTCCCGGTGAAGGGATCTCGACTCTTTCCTCGTCGAATGAGGTGTTGGATATTCTAAAAAGAATACTGCTATGCAAAGAAACAACTAGAGCTCTCTCAATTTTTTTTTGAAATTCGATTCTACAACATCTTTTAGGTTTATTTTCTTTCATCAATCTCATTAATGAATGTCCCATCATTTAAGTCACCTAAACACCACAGATAAATACAACGTATGCTTATGCCATCCGCATTCGCCTCGATGTCCCGTCATGCACCGTTAGGTTAGGTAACTAATGGCAAAGCGGGGCAGGACTAGCGCGGGTGTAAAACATAAGCAACGTCTATATAATATATCATATATACTATATACAGTATCTATCTCCACATATCAAATTATCACATCGCAGATACCGCAGCAGAAAACAACATATGAAATATTGGATATACTAGGATGTCCGTGTTTTATTTTGAGCCTGTATAAAACACGGATACCACGGTCGTGATGAATAGCCAAACCCACATCCCTATACCCCTATGAGAGTGACAAGCAACCCTTCTAATTCTAGAGTTAGGAGACCCGGACTCGACTCCTCAAGATGGTCTCCCACTGTACTCTAGAACCCGGTTACTTGTGCTCCCCTCCTTGGTTCTATCCTAATGGAGAAAAGTAAAAAATATACATCAACAGTGACATCTTCCTCAACCCGGAAGTGCCCCAATAAAAGAATATTACATATAATTTTTTTACATGAATGAAAATGAAAAACACTCATCTCACATAAAAAAAACCCGGCTATTCAAACACGACGATCCAATATAACATATCCAGCAACACATAATATCACATGTCATCAACGTAAGTAAATATGCGTATCCCAATTTTCGTTGACGTATAGCAACGAAACTGGCGATACTCCACATATTACACTTACGGTCGCAGAAAAAAATAAAAACTACAACAGTTGGAAACCGCAACTACCTTAGACATCATAAACCCGTAATATCCCATATTGCGGATTTCATGCCTAACAATATGAATTCCTTAGACATCGCATGCCTAACAATTATAAACCCCCCATTTTAGTCTCGATATTTAAAACACTTTCCAATAATCGGTCGGGCAATTCAACAAGATTCCCGACATTCCGATCGAATGCTCGTCGGAAACTTTAGTAGACGGCCACAACCCCCGATACCGACGACGAAGTGCATTTAGGAGGAACACCGCGGCCGCGAGCACCCGGACGGATGCTTTTTGGCAACGGAGTTCTCCTACAGTCACTTGGTTGGGGTTATGGGGCGTGGCTATCTAGTAATGTAACCCGACGAGTATCCGTATAGACAAAGTGATCACGACGGACTTTTGATCACATCAAAATCCCGTGGCAACCAATCAAATGAGACTAAATTGCTAGACTTATAAAATTCAAATGTTGTTGATTCCAAGTATTGTATCACATTATATACTAGACTATGTTAAACGTTTCGATCAAATCAACAATTCCCCACAACTCCCATTGAGCTCAACACTTGAGCGATGTTAAAGTGTCTAAAACGTGCCACCGTACCTATGATCCAGCCGTAGAAGGGTCAAACCAACACCTCACCTATGACACCGCGGAACTACGGAAAACCCTAGCGTTCAAGCCGCGGTTCTGAGGGCATAGAATCGAGTTAAGGTTTATATGTTCTTCTAGAGAGTCCATAGAGTTACTTGCACGACTATTGAATATAATTAACTTAGAAAAATTCCAACACTTGGAAATTTCTGAGGGGGTCATGGGGTGATGTTTGAATTTCGTTCGAACTGTCAAACATACTCTAGATTACCATCACAATGTTAAATTTTACGACTACGAAACACTCCGTTTTGGTCCTATAGCAAAATTTACATCACATGAAAATTTGGACCAAGCAAACAATACCTGAATCCCCAAAATGAGCACACCAGAGCACAAAACAAAAACGACACATATTTGAGCATGCAGGGCCGGCCTCCCCGGTTTCCAAGGGAAAGTGCTCGGTTGAAAACCGAGAAAAGGGTCTCATTTTTGTTCTGTACACTATAGGCATCACATACATGACTCTGCACTTGTTTGCACAGTTTTTACAGAACTTTTGAAAATCAACAGAGAGCAAATGTGCAGGGTTCCAGAAATTTTATGTTTACGGATTTGTTTCGGTTTCGTATTGTATCTAACATCGTCTAGATTTCTAGCTAGGCTCTGATACCATGTTGCGATTCCTTAGCACCTAGCCTAGGGTTTGCAAGCATCACAAATGCCACAACAAAAATTCAAGGAGGGTGCCAAGCAATCAAACTAAGAATCATGGTAGAAAAATAGGCTAACAAAAAAAGTAATCTACATTACAAAGAAAAGTGAACAAAAATACAATCTTTGTAGATCCGGTCCTTCACTTCTAAAGCTCCGTGTTGACGTCCCTTCACTGCGATCATCGAGCTCCCGGACTCTAGTGATGGTTTCCTCGGAGAAATGAACAAGCTTGCTAGTAGTCTTCGAGGCCAAAGATGATCTACATCGAGGTGACTCAAACTCAAGCTAACCCTTCACTAGGTCATGAACTTTGTGAAGAGAACACCCTAAACTAAATGGAAAGTAGTAGAGGATGATGAAATCGGAAGTGGGTTCACTTTAGATTTTGGTTTCTCACTTTATTTCTTCACCTAGAAAAATCTAGCAAGGTTTTTCTTTTGGATGAAGAAGAAGAAGAAGTAAGAATGAATAATGAGAAAAGAATAATCATCATTATGCAACCATGGGTGAGTTAGTATCATCCACTAACTATTGTAGAGACATAACCATGACTAAATATATGTCACGGCCCGAAATATTAGCTCGTGACCAGCACTTAAATCACGCAACGTCTAAAGGCGTAACGTAATTCAAGTAAGCTGAAACCCAGAAATCTAAACCTTTAAAAGAAAAATAAAGGAGGTGAAGTTTTGAAATAAAGGTATAATGAAATCAAGTTTCCTTAATGCATAGAAAAGGAACATGAAAAATGCAAGTGAAATTTACTAGTTTGAAAACATGTTTCGTCTTTTGAAAATTTGGGCAGCACCTCCTGTGTATATTTTGATCCAAAACCACAATACATGATAATATAATAGGCATCCCCAAGCGGGAGCTAGCTCTTCGCCAAACGGCAGATCACAACCATGCAAAGCATAAATATAAGTATACGACGCCCAACGGCGAAGATCACCACAAAAGATAAAGTAAAGCAAGACAACAACCCCAAAAGCGAACAAAAAACTCATTACTCATGTCTCACAACTACAAGTCTCACTAAGTCTCATTACTTATAGAAAAACTAGTTTGATTTGATGGAGTTGACTAGATACAATATGTAATTGTAAATACAAGAGTGGGTACAATACAAATGTCCCACCTACCAAGCAAACCACCCAAAAGTAGCTATGTGCCAGCGATACCGTTGCTGATCCGTGCGGTCAACCTGCAAAAACTATGGCACAATGGGGGTGAGTTGCCAACTCGTGAATAGAAAAACATCTACAAGTAGAAATCGGATAAACAACGACTCCAAGGTCAACTATATCATAAAGGTAATACTATGATATCTAGGGTGACCGGGTCATCATATGTGCCAACAATGTAATATATACCTATATGTATGCGGATATAATCTAATAATATAATCGATGTATGTATACATGTGGATCTCGTCCAACCATATAATCAAAGTATGTATGCACCATAAAAGCATACGCATGAAAGTATGAGGATATAAATCAACGGGTGTCCCTCGCTACACCTCAAAATAAGGGAACCTGGGTGTCCAACATCGACACCCGAAAACATCATGAAACCTGTGTCCAGCATCGACACGTAAATCCTCATATCTCGGGCTCCGTCAGTCCGGATTGGCCCTCGGGCTTCGTCAGTCCGGATCGGCCCATATCAGCTCTCGACTCCGGTCGGTATCCTCCGGATATCCGCCGAGCCCAAATAATATCACCAGTAGGTAGGTAGTGCTCCCCTGCCAGGCTCATCGTCATCCCCACAAAATCTCTCTCTCGCCCCGGGGTACCATACCGGGTCCACCATGTACCCGCAGACGGTTCCTCCACTCCTCGAATCGGGTCTCGAAAACCAAATCTCAGAACCGAGAAAACACATGGTGGACGCACTGAAATATCATATCAAGAGAAACCGGGTTTTTTAACTATACATACTTTCTTTTGAAATAGCCATGGTTCTCAAATCCAGAAATCTCATGAAAACAGCATATCTCAATGTGTATAATCACAAGCATGATGTATGCGACATAAAACAGGAATGTAATCATATCCGTGTATCATGCAACTTGGAACAGAAATTTGCACTTATTAAGGGAGGACCGCTCTTTTTTAAAATGAATCCAGTTTCAAAATATATCCTGCGGTTTCCCCAAATTCTTCATAGTCAATGCAACATCGTATCAAGGTGCATAAGCAACTATAGCAGGTAATCTATGCAGGGAGTCATATCATGATGCAGCAATTCTACTGTGTAGTGACTTGGTAATTATCGATGATGAAGTGTGTGAGCCGGCAAATCTGTGTACGTGTAACATACGCATCATCGATAATGGTGCAGGTGTACTAGCACAGGTATAAGTAATGCAATGCGAATAACATGAATGCACCATAAGGTAAATCATATGCAATGCTGACGGGTATACGTATCTAACACGATCGAGTCGGTGAATCTATCAATCGGAATCTAGCCACACAACATCACGTACGGTATAATCCATCGTACGGCGTCCTCTAGTCAAGGGTATGGATCAATCATCAAGTCAACTGATCACGTACGGAAAAATCATCGTACGGCGGCATTAAAACATTAGGGATCCTATCACCTTTACGACAATGAGGGGTATGGACCTAACGTCTCGTACGACATATCACACATGATTCACGACATTCTATATATATCTATATACCTATGTCCCAGGTCACATCCATAACAATCTCATATCAGGGGACCGGCAAGGTATCAATCATCTCAATCGACTTACATCCGTATACCAATATATCATCATATCACATGTCAAATCGTATTCTCTTTTCATCGCATTTATATCTCATATAAGGTCAATTTTACATATACATTCTACCCTTACTATAAGCATTAGTATCTAATCTAACATACACACCCGAACCATACAACCGTTTTTGAAAGATGTGAATCGTAGTTTTGAAAGTAGGGGCTACGGTGTTTTTAAGGAAAAGTTATCATTTGAAAATATGTAACGTCCCTCAAGGTATCTATTTAAAAGATGCATACAATTCTTCAGTTTGGAAATAGGTATGGTTCGGATGATACATTTACGTCGGCTATCTAGTCCTATAGTACCCTAAACGGCAATATCGTCAAACGTCATCCTTAAATCCCGTTATCATATATTAGTCGTATCAAAACACTTCTAACTATCCTTTAGTTTATAATATGGTTTCACTAACTCTAACCCTAGTTTCCTAATCTAGGTTTCCTTTGTAAGTGCACGGCGGCGCCCCGGCCGTCAATCCGACGCCGGAAAGCGGAAGCGGTGAAAAACTTTAATTTTGCGGACTTAGCAAACCGGCACCACCGCGCACTAAACATCCGGATCATAACCATTAACAAGTCTAAGCTAACTACAAGATAGGGAAGAGAAGTATACCGACAGATCCGAGTCCTCCGGTCTTCTCGTCGCCGTCCCGATCTCCTGCGGAATGTCCCGTATCCTCCTCGTCGCCGGAAGTGCACCACATCGCCTACTTCTTATACGGGCTCCCACCTCAATGACGAGGCAACTCGGGCACGAAGCCGGCTACTCGACGTGCCCAAGAATTGCTGTAGAATATTGTGTAGGACTCAAGTCTCACTTTGGGGTTCATGGAGATGCCATTTTGGTGGAGGGATGATACAAGACTAATGTGGAGGAGAGAAATGAGATGGTGCAAGAAGCTCAAAAATGGGAGCCATTCTCTTCTAATACCAAAGAGAGAGAGAGGAAAGCTATCATGCAAAAGAAATGATAGAAAGGAAAATCCAACACTCAAAGCAACAATCATCACACCAAAAGTCATGCCATCATCAACAACCATGATGACTTTAAAGGTCAAGCCATCATGAGGAAGTCAAGAAGTCAAGGTCAAGGGATGGGGCTATAATTATGATGCAACAAAAATGCAAAGACCCCCTCCACAACCACTTATTTGCAACAATGAAAATAAGCCCTCCTCCACCAATCTTCGGCCAATGAACGGAACAATGGAAATTGGCCGAAACGGAAAGCAAACCGGCAACTCCATAAAACTGGTCCCGTAATAAATTACAGGAAAACCCCGATACTGTGCATACACACCCGCATCTGTATTTCGACCGAAATACAAATGCAGTGAGACAAAATCTCCACTGTACTATACTAGAATCGGGCTTATACCAAAACCGGCTAGTTATATCTGTTCGATCCTGATCCGTGCAATACCGCACGTATCTAATCGAACCCTGCCATATATCCATACGGCCTATAGAACAAACTGTCTGATCCTGATCCGTGCAATACCGCACGTATCTGATCGGACCTTGCCATATCTTCATACGACCTATAGTACAATCTGTCCGATCCTGATCCGTGCAATACCGCACGTATCTGATCGGACCTTGCCATATCTCCATACGGCCTCTACAACCTTTCGCCCGAAAGCTGAGTAACTGAATGTGGGGGACTCTAAAGACTCGTCAACACCTTGGTTGTGGATTTAACCACTAGCACGTCAGAGGTATAAGCCAATACGTAACGAGCTACCAGGTATTGACTAAAAGGGACGTCGATGAGCGAACTCATCCTGACACCCTACTGAGCTTGTCAGAGACAATATCCGTACAGTCCGGTCCGTTCGTCTATGAGCATCACATGGCGGGCCCAGGGGGTTGGTAAAAGTCAGACCTCCAAAAGCGGTACAAGTCGTGTCGGAGTGTAGCCCAGAACACCCTGAGATACTACTGGAATACCTACCAGTAAATCTCCTTGCCTCGGCCGAGGGCTTCGTGTAATGGCTCTCCTAGACACAGCACGACCTCACCCCCAATACCGGGAGAGACGAACCCCTGAAGATACGCTCACTGCCTCCATGTGGCTCGGGACTGTACCCAACTAAAACCTGTTTGCACGACTCCTTTGAGCCGTGGTAGGGTAGTAATCAAAGTACAGTGGGAACTCACACGAGACAAATGACGATCCCCAGGTCGACGAACTAACCTGCACACATGTCACCAGGGAACTGCCATCTGACGTCTGGTATATGACCAACTGGCATGTTCTCGGCGAGTCCTGTCCGGTGTACTCATAACCCAATGAGCACCTGTATACATCTTAGGTGATCCAACTGACACCAGTGGCTTGTGAGACCGGCCACCGCCCCTCGTCGGGGTCTCGACTGTATACACTAGTCTACTATGGAGTATCGATGCCCTGTCTCGAAACTCAAACGACTAGGGACCATTTAAGGATATGCTTATAGACTACCAGCTCCCACGTATATGATCGCCCTCATACTGCTGGTGGTCAAGAATAGAATCCTAGGGGCTCTATCAACGTGTAATAGCGACTTGTCAGGTCACCTGAAACAGTACACGATGATAAAGGTAAACCAGATAGCATACTATCATCTCGAGTAAGACTGTCCTACCGGGATAGGTCCTCCCTCAATCACCGCAATCACGTACCTGTGATCCAATAATTGACTCTGAGGGCATTATCTCCAACAATCTCCCACTTGCACTCAAGGCTAATTATTGCGATGTCGCATACTCACAGCCCGTGTGATACCGAACACCCAACTCCTCTACTAGTCAGTCTCACAAAGCTCGTTTGCGAAACTATTGCGTTCGAGGAATAGCCTCAGTGAGTGGATCCGCCTTGTTGTTTCTTTCTATGTCTCTCTATATCTCAAGTTCGCGGAGAAACCTATCTCCCGAAAAAGAGCAATACCTGTCTTAGAATGTGTCTGGATGTCTGATGGGACATAGCTCATAAATGAACTCCAAATCCAAACTTCTTAGACTGTATCGTCAACTGAACTTAATCAGTATCCTGCGCCATGCCTCCCTCAGTATTGCCTTGGACCACCTGTCCAAAATACTGCCCCTCATCAGAAGGAAAACTATAACTCTGACAACCTCCTTGTCGTCCATGTCACCTTGGAAGCCTGGAATGATAACTGTCTCCCGAATGAGGCTGTCGTTATCATATCCTTAGAACATCCACTTATGTTCTAAAACTGCTTCCGACTGTTTCTCTAGGATTGGATCAATGTCAACTTATTGCATCTAGTGCAAGAACAACATCTGGTGTGGCACTTCACATCTCATGATTGACTCAATTGCCTAAGCAAGTGATCTGTCAATCATGCACATCCCTCTCTACTTTAGTCTGTAAGACACCTTTAGAGAGGGTGACTCCATCACCTGCAGGTACACTACCATGCCAGGAGTCGTCCATTCTAAATACTCTTAGAATGCTGTCTAAGTACCCAGATTGGTAAACTACCCAAATCTAGATCTAAAACCATAGATCAAGTAACCAGTTTGTCTGATATAAAATCTAAGTCCTTTGTGGAGAAATCACTGTGTGACGACCAAAGTATAACCGACTGTAGTATAGGAGTTTCTTTTCCTACTCTGTGTATGTCATCCAAATACCAGGATATCACACCCTACTACTTTCTCAACAAATCCATCTTCTATTCTGATGAAGTCAAACCTATGACTGTCACGTCAGAAATAGATGATCTATCTCCGCTATTCTTGCTTTTAGTCTATAAATAGACATAAGCTACCTGTCCACCAATGCTTCCGCTGCTCCCACTGACTACGACAACCCTCTGGCAGAGTCATATAGACGTACACTTCTAAAACTAGTTTAGAACGACGCTATACTCATCCTTCTGCCGGGTCTCACAGTCTGGAACAACAGCAATGGTAATTGTGGGTAAACAAGAACTTCCCTGTCACCGTCCTTGAGGCTACCGTAGTACCTCTCGGGTGCCTGAAGTTACCCACCTTATCTGCGGAGTGGCCAATGGAATGTCAATCCAGATTGAATCTTTAGGTTCCTTATCAAATCTTCAGTAATCGTTTGTGGTTCTGGAATCACTTCCAGTTCTACCATACTCCCACTACTGTTTTCTGAAAAAATCCATTTTTAATTAAAACTGTGGCGAGTCTAGAACAATATTGCTATTGTTCATCCAGATGGTAGAAAGTCAACCCTCTTCATAGCCTGGGTCAACCCACAAAGAGCTATTACAGAAACGTGCCTTGAGTCATCCAGAGTCTGGTTTTAATCATAAGCCGGACAACTCCCCGTACCTTAACATCGTTAAGATATGAACTGTTCTATATCCAATGTAGAAACAGAGGCACTGATTTAATTGAACCAGATTCAAATCATGCAGCTGTCTCCAGCGCATGTCAACTAAATGGAAAAAGGCCGATCAGCGTTACTCAACTTAGGAATGCTTCCAATTATGAGTAACCTAAAAGATCTCTTTATCATTACTATCAATTGAATACCATACAAAAGTATCTACATCTTCGATTGCTTTGAAGAATCCCGATACTTGCTACACCTGGTTCTCTACTCTATTCAAATACCCATAACTTCTTAAAATTCGGACCCTGTGTTTCCACGAAACACTTGTCTAAAAACCAGAGAAGTCATAAGTAAACCGAATATAGTACGAGGACCAACCCCTCTGTCCTGATGGACCCTGGACAACATACAATACTCTGTATAAGTCCCTTGAGTCTGATAACTCATTCACTGTGTGTCGTAGGTTGAAAACTGTACTTATGGTTAAGAAGAATTACACCGCTGTTTAATGCTCCTTACCTAATCATCCACTGATATAGGTAAATGTCATAGACATAATTTCAGAAAGGTATATCTCACTCTATGAAAATAGACGTACAGATATATCGATTTGAAATTGGTGCATAACAGCGGATATTCAAAACCAAATATTTGCCGACCGGCAAACAACCCAGGTGATTTCCTCAAATATCACCGATTACAACGAATCCCGATATAATGAGGATGATCACCCAATTCCCAATAACCTACTCCCACTCATCATCTGTAAAACCATACAGATGTGAGAATCACACTTGGTAAATACATACCCTGGAGCAAGTATCTAACTGGGAAATCAGTTTTCGTTTAACAGTACACAGTTAAACTGAAACATTGAAATGTTTCGATGGGGTATCCTGGTATTCCTAGTAATGCCTCTTCCAGATTCACGTCTGTAACCTTGTAACTCTTTGCCACCTCTCCAAATCCCTTCATTTGTCTTTAGTCATTACCTTCTGTACACCCCTTTAGGCCAAATGGTTTTCTTCCTTCCCTACCGTTCGGCACCAGCCTATGGTTTGGAAGAAGACTATCCAATAAGCATAATGGGTGTACTGTCCCAATCCTAGGAACACTCGCAATGCGAGAGAAGGTGAAGATAAAAGACACCTGAATAAATCTTATTCCTATTTCTCCTGAACCAGAATCCATCCCCGAACTGGAACAAGTTCCTTTCGAGTTCGTATATAACCATACGATGGAGTATCCAATAAACTGTGGATCTTCGTAGTGATACGGAGCGTCCTGGAGAAATACAAAGGTGATTTAGGATTGGCGAAGGAATACTTGGTTTGTTCGTGAATATCTGTTGCAATTTACTTTGCCCTCTTACTAATCCCTTGTTTTGTCTTAACTTAATACCTTCTGCACACCATCGTTATGCTAATTGGTTTTCTTCATTCCCTACCGGTCGGCACCAGCCTAAGGTTTGGAAGAAGACAATCCAATTTGCGTAATAGGTGTACTACCCCTAAACCAAGGAGTACTCGTAACCGGAGAGAGGGTAAAAGGAAAAGACAACTGAATAATCCTATCCGTTTTCTCCAGAACCTGAAACCATCCTCGAATAAATTCTTTCGAGTTCGTATCTAACCATACGATGGTTTTGTCCAATGGAAGTGGACGTTCGTAGCAATACGGGGTGTCCTGGAGAAAAGGGTAAAAGTAGGAGTGGCAATGAGGTTCGCAACTCTGACAATCCAAAAGCCAGTGTTTAAGAAGGTTCGGTCAACTTGGTCACTGAGTCAAAGTCTTAGGGTCGGGTCAAAGGTCGCTACCAAAGAGAGAGAGAAAAGAAACACTCAGCGTGCACTCTAACCTAGATCAGAATGGTTACCAATTTATCTAATCTGGAATCCTCCCACTGTACCTCAAATTCTCCTCCAAACCTGAAAGAAGAATTAGTCGGGGTCACCCGAGGAGTAAACTAACTCATCAGTGGGAATCGGGATCCAACTATCATCGCATGACAACGTGACGGAATCCGCTCACGGTGTCACACTCCAGAAGGTATGCGCATATCTGGCAGGTTTCAGTTCTTTTGAAACTCCCGATGTGATTTCTGCCCCATGCTCTTATGACCTTGACTTTGGCCAACAAATCATAAGTCACATGTCAAGTTCTACCCGTCATTCTCCAGGTTGATTCGAATCCACCCGCACAAGCCCTTGACTTTGGCCAACAAGGCTATACGACTGTCCCAAACCAACGCATCTATCTATGCTGCATATGAATAACCAACAGCTACCAAACACTGTGCCTTGACTTTGGCCAACAAACACAGCTTGAATACTATTGACTACCCATATGAAACGACGGAGGGCTACGAATGGTTTCTGGCGAAAACCTTTAACGTAAAGAACTTGATATCGTCGAAGGAACGGATAGCTTTTTAAAATATAGTGACGAAAACCTTCGCTAAAGAGGTCACTCCCGGTGAAGGGATCTCGGCTCTTTCCCCGTAGAATGAGGTGCAGGATATTCCAACTGAATACCGCGATGCAAAGCAAAAGTAATCGGCTATAGTGAAGTTAATGCCCTGACGCAAACTTTTTGTCCAAGGGGTCATTCCCGGTGAAGGGATCTCGGCCCTTGCCTCGTCGACTGAGGAGCAGGATATTCCAACTGAATATCACGATGCAAAACAAAAGTGAACGTCCTTGCAATAATTGCTTTTTGAAAAGTGTTCCAACAACATCAGATTAGGTTTGTTTTTAACTTGCATTGATCCGAATCAATGCAGTCCCATCAATTGATCACACCAAAAAGAACGAAAATATACTGATGTACGTATATGCCATCCGCATTCGCCACTGGGTCCCGTCATTACCCGTTAGGTTAGCTAACTAACGACAGAGCGGGGACTGGACTAGCGCGGATGTAAAACATATACAACATCTACTAATATATATACTAATATATTATATTTCGCTCAAGGCGTGAAAGAAATGCAACATCACAGAAAATGTACAGCATCACAGAAACAATACAGATATCTGGGATCCCCGGGTTTCACTGAGCCGCTGAAACCCGACGTTCCCCTGGTCGTGTGGATAGCCTGTGCAATGAAATCCTAGACCCCTACGGGCGCGGCAAGTCACCCGCTAAAACCTGAAGCGAGGCAGCCCCTTTCAGTACCGTGAATGGACCACCCTGCACTTCACGGAATCCGGCAACTTGGGCACCCCTCCTGGGTCAACCTGTACCCCCTACGAGTGCGGCGAATAGCCCGCCAATCCTAGAGTGAAGCCCCCTCCGTCTCAATGCCATGAGATGCGGGCTTGTTGCCCTCTGGAACCCGGCTATCCATGCACCCCTCCGCGGGGTAATCCTAGTACAGAAAGTAAAATATACATATACCGGGTACAACGACCGCAACCTGGTCGTGCCCCAAAATAATAATACAAACAGGCAGAGACGGCAGTCCACATGTCGGACGCTCGCCCCGCAATATCAAATGTACATAATACAACCACAACTGTACTAGCATTGCATCCAGGCTATCCCCCACGACCGATCCGCAACATCACAGCAAAAACAGAACATCAACGTGAAAGTCACGTTCGCAAATCCGTCTAACCGGGCTATAGCAGTTAGACCGGATTTACCGATCGAGTGACATTCACGGTCGCAGATATAATGTAAATACTGTGAAAAATGTGTTTATAATTTTCCGATTGATCAAAAATTAACAAGTGGGCCCCAAGAAAAACTGTAGCACTGACAGAAATAATTGGCCCAATTTTAATATTCCAAAACCCCTAATTTAAGCCCTGAAGCCCACTGGAAAAAGATGGCCCACTAACCTCTCCACACTGCGGCGGATCCGCGGCCCAATATAGAGGTGAGGCCGCGGTTCCGCGCTCTTGGGGAGGGATCACTGCGTCGAATTTTCCCAGTATGCTTAGAATTTCCTGCACATCATTCTGAGACCACCTGAAAAAATTTTCGACACTGAAAAATTCCAACAGAAAACTGATGCGACAAAATACGGATTTTTGGACTTTTTGATCGATCGGAATTGCAAAACACATTACACGAAGCTAGACGAAGTTAATGGCGAGGCTCTGATACCACTGTAAGTGCACGGCGGCGCCCCGGCCGTCAATCCGACGCCGGAAAGCGGAAGCGGTGAAAAACTTTAATTTTGCAGACTGAGCAAACCGGCACCACCGCGCACTAAACATCCGGATCGTAACCATTAACAAGTCTAAGCTAACTAAAAGATAGGGAAGAGAAGTATACCGACAGATCCGAGTCCTCCGGTCTTCTCGTCGCCGTCCTGATCTCCTGCGGAATGTCCCGTCTCCTCCTCGTCGCCGGAAGTGCACCACATCGCCTACTTCTTATACAGGCTCCCACCTCAATGCCGAGGCAACTCGGGCACGAAGCCGGCTACTCGACGTGCCCAAGAATTGCTGTAGAATATTGTGTAGGACTCAAGTCTCACTTTGGGGTTCATGGAGATGCCATTTTGGTGGAGGGATGATACAAGACTAATGTGGAGGAGAGAAATGAGATGGTGCAAGAAGCTCAAAAATGGGAGCCATTCTCTTCTAATACCAAAGAGAGAGAGAGGAAAGCTATCATGCAAAAGAAATGATAGAAAGGAAAATCCAACACTCAAAGCAACAATCATCACACCAAAAGTCATGCCATCATCAACAACCATGATGACTTTAAAGGTCAAGCCATCATGAGGAAGTCAAGAAGTCAAGGTCAAGGGATGGGGCTATAATCATGATGCAACAAAAATGCAAAGACCCCCTCCACAACCACTTATTTGCAACAATACAAATAAGCCCTCCTCCACCAATCTTCGGCCAATGAACGGAACAATGGAAATTGGCCGAAACGGAAAGCAAACTGGCAACTCCATAAAACTGGTCCCGTAATAAATTACAGGAAAACCCCGATACTGTGCATACACACCCGCATCTGTATTTCGACCGAAATACAAATGCAGTGAGACAAAATCTCCACTGTACTATACTAGAATCCGGCTTATACCAAAACCTGCTAGTTATATCTGTTCGATCCTGATCCGTGCAATACCGCACGTATCTGATCGAACCCTGCCATATATCCATACGGCCTATAGAACAAACTGTCTGATCCTGATCCGTGCAATACCGCACGTATCTGATCGGACCTTGCCATATCTTCATACGGCCTATAGTACAATCTGTCCGATCCTGATCCGTGCAATACCGCACGTATCTGATCGGACCTTGCCATATCTCCATACGGCCTCTACAACCTTTCGCCCGAAAGCTGAGTAACTGAATGTGGGGGACTCTAAAGACTCGTCAACACCTTGGTTGTGGATTTAACCACTAGCACGTCAGAGGTATAAGACAATACGTAACGGGCTACCAGGTATTGACTAAAAGGGACGTCGATGAGCGAACTCATCCTGACACCCTACTGAGCCTGTCAGTGACAATATCCGTACAGTCCGGTCCGTTCGTCTATGAGCATCGCATGGCGGGCCTACGGGGTTGGTAAAAGTCAGACCCCCAAAAGCGGTACAAGTCGTGTCGGAGTGTAGCCCAGAACACCCTGAGATACTACTGGAATACCTACCAGTAAATCTCCTTGCCTCGGCCGAGGGCTTCGTGTAATGGCTCTCCTAGACACAGTACGACCTCACCCCCAATACCGGGAGAGACGAACCCCTGAAGATACGCTCACTGCCTCCATGTGGCTCGGGACTGTACCCAACTAAAACCTGTTTGCATGACTCCTTTGAGCCGTGGTAGGGTAGTAATCAAAGTACAGTGGGAACTCACACGAGACAAATGACGATCCCCAGGTCGATGAACTAACCTGCACACATGTCACCAGGGAACTGCCATCTGACGTCTAGTATATGACCAACTGGCATGTTCCCGGCGAGTCCTGTCCGGTGTACTCATAACCCAATGAGCACCTGTATACATCTTAGGTGATCCAACTGACACCAGTGGCTTGTGAGACCGGCCACCGCCCCTCGTCGGGGTCTCGACTGTATACACTAGTCTACTATGGAGTATCGATGCCCTGTCTCGAAACTCACACGACTAGGGACCATTTAAGGATATGCTTATAGACTACCAGCTCCCACGTATATGATCGCCCTCATACTGCTGGTGGTCAAGCATAGAATCCTAGGGGCTCTATCAACGTGTAATAGCGACTTGTCAGGTCACCTGAAACAGTACACGATGATAAAGGTAAACCAGATAGCATACTATCATCTCGAGTAAGACTGTCCTACCGGGATAGGTCCTCCCTCAATCACCGCAATCACGTACCTGTGATCCAATAATTGACTCTGAGGGCATTATCTCCAACATCCTTAACCATATTCTATAAATCAGTTTCCTTCAAAACTTTGCGGGGGTGCTATACGCCATCCACCTGACTTCCCCCGTAGATATAGATGTACTCATCATGATCCTCGCTTGCTGGAGTTGATGACGCCACGCTCTCCTCGTAGTCTCAAATCCCACTCGGGGTACCTACAACCAATACCCAATCGCAAATGCGTATTAAAATCAAGACGGAAAACCAAAACGGCACACGTCTCGCTCATAGGTTAAAACATATAGCCTCGCATGCAAAACACGACCAATAACCCTAGTCGTTGATGTTCAAACGCAACACGATGTAAATCTAATATCAAATACCAAAATCATGATAAAACGAACCAGCAAAATAAAGCATCGACTCAAGAAAACACCCCCAGATTATAAACTAAGCAAAATTGGTCAATTCTGCACATATGGAGGGTCTAATTTTCTGATACAGGAGCTACAGAACAAGCACGAGTCAATTTGGAAGTACCAAGGCCACAATATGTGGCCCAAAAGATTAAATCTGCGGCCTGGGTATGGGGTTTGGGGCTCTGGTCTTCAGGGTAGCTTCTAGGTTGCTTGCATGACTCACAGTAATCGCTAAATAATTTTTAGGGTCCCCGGGTGTTAGCAGATTTTAAAATACCCTCACAATTCACAAAATTATCCGATGTCGGGGTTTCTAAGTTCGTATTCTGAGGGTTAAGTCTCAGGTTTTGGTCAATATACGATCCCTACAGGGGTTATAAGGTCTCTACTAAGCTCAATTACACATCACCACTCAAGATTCCCTCAAACCCTAACTCGAAATTTCCAAACCTCACTAAACAACATGTAAACACTTCTAAACATGTATAGGTGCTAAGGTGAATGAAATACAATAAAAATGGTCCAGAAATTACCTCATTTGGGCAACCCAAGAAAAACCCTAGTTTTCCAATGTCATCAAAATCCCACTTTTCTTGGTCCAATGTGTAAAGGAGAAGGAGTGGATCAACTTTTGTGAAGGGAGTATAGGGTTTATGTGAATGTTTGGAGATGGATCTTGGGGTAGAGGTGGAGGGAATGAGAAGATGAAGAAGGAGAGAAGAAAACAAATGGCGGAGGATGAAGATGGCTGCCCTCTCACTCTCTTTCCTCTCTTATTCTCACCCTCACTCACTATTTACCCTTTTAACCTTTCTCTTTTTAACCTTTTCTTTTTATTTAAAACCAACCCATATAATACCCCAAAAAAACACAAGAACAACATGTAACCAGAATGCGACATGCAATGGTGCACTAGCCATGAAAAACTGTAAGAAACACAGATTTGGCCTAATCGCGATTAGCAGTGCACTAATCGGGTTTTCATTTAAACTGCATATAGTAAATCTTAAAAATGCCAAATCCTTTAAATATATATTTAAATGAATAAATAATTTTAATTTCCAATTATTTCACAATTATTGGTATATATTTATACCTTTTTTTCGAATACCCCAATTTCGCAAATCGGGCAGTTTTCGGAAAATATATTATTTTAATATTAAACTCCAAAAATAATATTTTATATTTTCTGAAATGTTACAGTCTCCCCCCTTAAATAAATTCGGTCCCCGAATTTAAATTTAAACCCCATACCAAAACATTTCAATAATCAACTCAAATCAACGGGGCTCCGAAATCGCGGAAGATATAGAAATAGCACCGCGCATCGCGTGCGCCTGAAAACTAGTATAAACTCAAATCGAACTCCGTCAAGCGTCACGAAAATCATCGGATTTGCACGCATATTCTCGGAGTCACAATGAAGATACAAATCTCAAATGCACTAGTGAAATCCAATATACACTAGTCTAATACTATAATATGTGTATAGTAACGCATCTTTGGAAAAATTTCAAGAACTAAATAAAACTCATGCAAAAATCTTTTCTAAATCGCCGCGTGAATGCGTACTCACGGCATAAGTGACGGACACTCATTTTAAAATAATAGTATATGTCCAGATATGTTTTCCAAAATACACGTTCTGTCGTTTTCCAAATATTCCAAAAGGTTTTCCTTCATAAACGTTTGTGTCGCTCACGGACACGTAGGAAATAGCGAGATTATAGCTCCTTTTGAAAACCTCTTGTTAAACTTTTTAAATGCATGCAAAGTACTTAGGTACTGTCCTCAGATCAGTCCTGTTTTGCTACCACGTAACATAGTGCTCCTCATGAAAACAAGGTGCTCAAGAGCAAACTCAGCCTCAAAAGGCGTATCCAACAATTTCGTGCGTCCGGTGCGCACGGTATCAAATCCAAATACAGGTGCTACAATATGCACAAAAGCAAAAGTAAGTGCAACAGGTGTGCAAGAAAACATCTGTCCAGTGCAACGGGTGTGCACGACAACAAAATCTGGTGCATCTATTATGCACGAAAATCTCAAATCCGGTGCATCAAATGCGCCAAACACAAGTACGGTGCAACCAAAGCACGAAAATCACATTAATAACTCAAATGCGCATAAAAACGACACCGAGTGTACCAAGGTGTATAAATCAAAAACGTGTGCAACTATGTGCACAAAATCCGTATCAATGCACTTCAAGCATATGTGAGCTATACCGAGTGCAAAAATCAAATCATCCGTATGAAATCCATGAAAATCTTAAACACATGCTACGAAGGTACAAAATCGACATCAAATGCAATGGATATGCACAAATCGCAAATCAACACAACGGTACATAAAATATATATCAAGTGTGATAACTATGCGCAAAATGTAAATACCCAGCACATGGTGCACGAAAACCATATCATGAAACTCAATCATCAAAACTCAAATCCAAGTGATATAAGTATGATACTCGGATCATAAACGCAATCGCAACAAATGACATTGAGGTACACATCCTATAATGTCAAAAAATAAATCGGTGCGCCTAAAACCGGCAGAACAAGAATATCTGCTTGCCTCCTTCTCACGGTCTGGCGTCCTCTGTCTCTGGGTCCTCATTTTCTCTGCAGATTCACCAATCTCGCAAACCATCGACCCGTTCCGGTGTACTAATCGGAATCGATCCGCTCTAGTACTTCACTAGTCATTTCTCGGCCAATCATCACGACCATTCGTAAAGCAGTACGTCACTGGCGTCGGCCTATGGTCCTCTGAATACGCATGACACAACTGATCCTGGATGCAAATCTCATTGCAGCAGTGTCCTGGAAGGAATCCTGCTCAAGATCTCTTCCGATCTCGCCTATGCCGAACTGTACGGAGGCTGGTACTCTTACATAATCTGTTCTCGTTTTCTGGACATCTGCGTTTTCAGCACAACATTTCCTCGGGAACTGGCCGCATCCCAACGCCTCTGTATACATATCAGATCTCTCATCTCGACGGAGAGTAACTACAGCTCGTCAGTATCTCGCACGAACCTCTGGTTCCGCTCGTCTTTATCATCGTCCATCTTGACGTCACGCCATGCTATATGCACACTGCAACGGATCTTGCCACGGTCAATCCGGAGTCTCTCACACGGACTCAAAGTCATGAACTCGGTATCTTCATCACTCTGTAGAAGATATCTGTCTGAACACGTCCTCGGGAACTTGTCCCAACCATCAGAGGAATACTCAATACTCGTCCGTCCTCGATCAACTCACAACGTACCTAGGTGAAGTCCTCTATCCGAAGCTGGTCAGCTTGCTGATCTCTTATCGCATGATATCTGGACGACGTCAAAACTTTTCGATCGAGTCATCAAGGACCCAAAATTTTCCGAAGGCTCAACACCTGAACGCAGTCTAAAAATATCTGGTAAATACCACATACCTCTGGACCAGCCGTAGAAGGGCAAACCCAAGCCTCACTGATGGCACCACTAAACTGCCGCAAACCCTAAGGTTCAAAAGAGGTTCCATGGTCATCATGTCGAGTTAGGGTTTCATTCTTCTAGAGGGTCCACAGAATTATCTGCATGTTCTTCCGAATACTTAAACTTGGAAAAATGGGATATTCGTTCGAACTTTTTAACTTCGCCCATACAACATGTGAATACTCTTCGCCCGCTTGCTAAAAAATGCCTCAATCCTCCCGGAAAGACGATACATCAACAGTCATCTCTGGATCGGTCTGCTCTAGATCTGAGTAAGACTCTCCACACTGAAAATCTTCAACTCAACTGGGCCTGCGTCGGCGCATCAATTTGATGAATCACCTTTGTCTCTCAACTCGTGGTAGACTAGCTATCATCTGTCGCATTTCTTCCTGGAAGCTCCGGCGATCTCAGCTCGTAAGCTCTGGAAGCGACATCCTATCAATCTCAGCAACAACTGGGTCATCTGTTTGCACGGTAGACGACATCATAAACTCTGAGGTATGCTGTACATCATCAGTCCTCTAGCAACTGGCAGCTCTATCAATGGCCCGATCATCCGGTGCAACGCCAAACACTCGCCTCAGGTAGGAGGTCACAACACAAATGCTATCTCGAGACGTTCCCGTGTCACCAGAAAACACGATGGTCAGTCCTCGTCCATGACGAGCTCGCCATGACCACATCACTAGCAGCAGCTCAATCTGCGCTCAAACCATGGTGACAGGAACCTCAATCGAGTATCGAAGAAAGCAGATCAACGACATGAAAGGAAACGACAGATCCAGAATGGTATCATGATCACAAGAAAGAACAACATCAATGAGAGTATGATCATGGAAACAAATAGAATCAAAGATCTCAAAATATGTACATCCTAAGGTTTCTTAAGCGGAGTATCGTATCGTAAATATGCCGCGGAACATACGTACGGTACGTCACTCTACTCAAGCTACCTACTCCATCAATCAGGCTCAGCCTATGAAACGAAAGTTCGGGTCTAATACCCCATGTTCAAGTCTAGTTCTGTAAGGTCAAGCCTAGGTTCCGAAATAATTTACGCCCCAGACTCCACATAGTCAAACCTAAACTCGAACCAAGGTTAACCTAGCGCTCTGATACCAACTTTGTCACGACCCGAAATATTAGCTCATGAACAGCACTTAAATCACGCAACGTCTAAAGGCGTAATAATTCAAGTAAGCTCAAACCCAGAAATCTAAACTTTTTAAAGAAAAATAAAGGAGGTGAAGTTTTGAAATAAAGGTATAATGAAATCAAGTTTTCTTAATACATAGAAAAGGAACATGAAAAATGCAATTGAAATTTACTAGTTTGAAAACATGTTTCGTCTTTTGAAAATTTGGGAAGCACCTCCTTTGTATATTTTGATCCAAAACCACAATACATGATAATATAAAAGGCATCCCCAAGCGAGAGCTAGCTCTTCGCCAAATGGCGGATCACAACTACGCAAACCATAATTATAAGTATACGACGCCCAACGGCGAAGATCACCACAAAAAATAAAGTAAAGCAAGACATCAACCCCAAAAGCGAACAAAAAACTCATCGCTCAAGTCTCTCAACTACAAGTCTCACTAAGTCTCATTACTTATACAAAAACTAGTTTGATTTGATGGAGTTGACTAGATACAATATGAAATAGTAAATACAAGAGTGGGTATGATACAAATGTCCCACCTACCAAGCAAACCACCCAAAAATAGGTATGTGCCAACGATGCCGCTGCTGATCCGTGCGGTCAACCTTCAAGAACTGTGGCACAACGGGGGTGAGTTGCAAACTCGTGAATAGAAAAACATCTACAAGTAGAAATCGAATAAACAACGACTCCTAGGTCAACTATATCATAAAGGTAATACAATGATATCTAGGGTGACCGGGTCATCATATGTGCCAACAATGTAATAAATACATATATGTATGCGGATATAATCCAACAATATAATCAATGTATGTATGCATGTGGATCTTGTCCAACCATATAATTAAAGTATGTATGCACCATAAAAGCATACGCATGAAAGTATGAGGATATAAATCAACGGGTGTCCCTCGCGACACCTCAAAATCATAGAACCTGGGTGTCCTACTTCGACACCCGAAAACATCATGAAACCCGTGTCCAGCATCGACACATAAATCCTCATATCTCGGGCTCCGTCAGTCCGGATCGGCCCATATCATCTCTCGACTCTGGTCGGTATCCTCCGGATATCCGCCGAGCCCAAATACAATCACCGGCAGGTAGTTCTCCCCTGCTAGGCTCATCTTCATCCCCACAAAATCTCTCTCTCGCCCCGGGGTACCATACCGGGTCCACCATGTACCCGCAAACGGTTCCTCCACTCCTCGAATCGGGTCTCGAAAACCAAATCTCAGAACCCAGAAAACACATGGTGGACGCACTGAAATATCATATCAAGAGAAACCGGGTTTTTAAACTATACATACTTTCTTTTGAAATAGCGACGGTTCTCAAATCCAGAAATCTCCTGAAAACAGCATATCTCAATGTGTATAATCCCAAGCATGATGTATGCGACATAAAAGAGGAATGTAAGAATATCCGTATATCATGCAACATGGAACAGTAATATGCACTTATTAAGAGAGGACTGCTCTTTTTTAAAATGAATCCAGTTTCAAAATATATCCTGCGGTTTCCCCAAATTCTTCAAAGTCAATGCAACATCGTATAAAGGTGCATAAGCAACTATAGCAGGTAATCTATTCAGGGAGTTATATCATGATGCAGCAATTCTACTGTGTAGTGACATGGCAATTATAGATGATGAAGTGTATGAGCCGGCAAATCTGTGTACGTGTAACATACGCATCATCGATAATGGTGCAGGTGTACAAGCACAGGTATAAGTAATGCAATGCGAATAAAATGAATGCAGCATAAGGTAAATCATATGCAATGCTGACGGGTATACGTATCTAACATGACCGAGTCGGTGAATCTATCAATCGGCATCTAGCCACACAACATCACGTACGGTATAATCCATCGTACAGCATCCTCTAGTCAAGGGTATAGATCAATCATCAAGTCAACTCATCACGTACGGAAAAATCATCGTACGGCGGCATTAAAACATTAGGGATCCTATCAACCTTTACGATAATGAGGGGTACAGACCTAACGCCTCGTACGACATATCACACATGATTCACGACATTCTATATATATCTATATACCTATGTCCCAGGTCACATCCATAACAATCTCATATCAGGGGACCGGCAAGGTATCATTCATTTCAATCGACTCGCATCCGTATACCAACATATCATCATATCACATGTCAAATCGTATTCTCTTTTCATCGCATTTATATCTCACATAAGGTCAATTTTACTTATACATTCTACCCTTACTATAAGCATAAGTATCTAATCTAACATACACATCCAAACCATACAACAGTTTTGAAAGATGTGAATCATAGTTTTGAAAGTAGAGGCTACGGTATTTTTGAAGAAAAGATATCATTTGAAAATCCGTAACGTCCCTCATGGTATTAGTTTAAAAGATGCATACGATTCTTCAGTTTCGAAATAGGTATGGTTCGGATGACATATTTACGTCGGCTATCTAGTCCTATAGTACCCTAAACGGCAATATCGTCAAACGTCATCCTCAAATCCCGTCATCATATATTAGTCGTATGAAAACAGTTCTAACTATCCTTTTGTTTATAATATGGTTTCTCTAAATATCTTTTAACTCCAACCCTAGTTTCCTAATCAAGGTTTCCTTAACCATATTCTATAAATCAGTTTCCATCAAAACTTTGCGGGGGTGCAATACGCCATCCACCCGACTTCCCCCGTAGATATAGATCTACTCACCCTGATCCTCGCTTGCTGGAGTCGATGACGCCATGCTCTCCTCATCATCTCGAATCCCACGCAGGGTAACTACAACCAATACCCAATCGCAAATGCGTGTTAAAATCAAGGCGGAAAACCAAAACGACACACGTCTCGCTCATAGGTTAAAACCTATAGCCTCGCATGCAAAACACGACCAATAACCCTAGTCGTTGACGTTCAAACGCCACACGATGGAAATCTAATATCAAATAAAAAAATCAAGATAAAACGAACCCGAGTTTCTAAGTTCGTATTCTGGGGGTTAAGTCTCAGGTTTTGTTCAGTATATGATCCCTACAGGGGTTATAAGGTCTCTACTAACCTCAATTACACATCACCACTCAAGATTCCCTCAAACCCTAACTTGAAATTTCAAAACCTCACTAAATAACATCTAAACACTTCTAAACATGTATAGGTGCTAAGGTGAATGAAATACAATACAAATGGTGCAGAAATTATCTCATTTGGGCAACCCAAGAAAAACCCTAGTTTGCCAATGCCATCAAAATCCCACTTTTCTTGGTCCAATGTGTAGAGGAGAAGGAGGGGATCAACTTTTATGAAGGGAGTATAGGGTTTATGTGAATGTTTGGAGATGGATCTTTGGATAGAGGTGGAGGGAATAAGAAGATGAAGAAGGAGAGAAGAAAAAAAATGGGAGAGGATGATGATGGCTGCCCTCTCACTCTCTTTCCTCTCTTATTCTCACCCTCACTCACTATTTACCCTTTTACCCTTTCTCTTTTTAACATTTTCTCTTTATTTAAAACCAACCGATATAATACCCCAAAACAACACAAGAACATGTAACAAGAATGCGACATGCCATGGTGCACTAGCCATGAAAAACTGAAAAAAAACACGGATTTGGCCTAATCGCGATTAGTAGTGCACAAATCGGGTTTTCATTTAAACTGCATATAGTAAATCTTAAAAATGCCAAATCCTTTAAATATATATTTAAATGAATAAATCATTTTAATTTCCAATTATTTCACAATTATTGGTATATATTTATACCTTTTTTTCGAAAACCCCGATTTCGCAAATCGGGCAGTTTTCGGAAAATATATTATTTTAATATTAAACTCCAAAAATAATATTTTATATTTTCTGAAATGTTACAATATAATGGTTTGGTTAATAAATATCTTAATTGAGACAAAATAAGTGGACTTTGTCAAAGATACTTCAAGCTTCATGAAGCTTCAAGTCATAACAAAAGATGCCACCATTTTGAATAATTAAGATAAATAAAAACCTAAATTATAATTAGCATGGTGTATGCCACACACACACCCATGTTTGCATGTATCATCAATCATGATACAAACATGTACACAATTATATATCACATATACACTTTGTGCACATCAAGTGAGAAAATAATCTTAAGTGAACCAATACTAGTTAATGTAAAGTAATATATCAAATATATAATTATACATTAAATCATTAAATCGACACTTGATTTAATGATCCGGTCATATCGCATATAACCGACTAATATCTAGTGTATCAATATATCGAATCAACACTTGATTCGGTAACCCGGCTATATCGCATATAACCGACCGATGATACAAATCGCGAGAGTAGAATACGGTATCACATACTCGTGTTATTCTCGATCCCGCATATATCTCATATGTGCTCCTATTTCATTTCGCTTGAGCCAGGAAACCTCTGTGCAGGACTCTAAAGACTCGTCAATACGCTGGCAGTAGGTGGTGATCATATCAGTCACCCACAAGCCGCAAGCGGTCTGCTAAACGAAACAGCCACACGGGTATTGAGCAATCAGAAGATCAATGAGCAAGCCTGCTTACACTCCTGTGAATCCAATCAGTAACACTTACCGCACAGTCCGGTTTGTTCGTCTGATATGTCGCATATCTCGCCTATGGGTGGTAAACGTCAGACCTCAGTAGCTTGATAAGTCATGCCGATGTAAGGTCCATAACGAGCGTGAAACTACTGATAACACTTACCAGTAAATCACATCAACCCTGGCCAGGGATTTCCAGTTATGGCCAATCGAACATACCGCAACATCAACCCCCAATACCGGGAGAGACGAATCCCCTCCTATCGCTCATTGCTTCCATGTGACTCGGGACTGTACCCAAAAACCACCTGTTTTGTACGACACAGTAGAGCCGTGGTAGGGTGGAAATCAAAGCACAGTAGGAGACACACAAGACTCTATGACGATCTTGGGTCAACAGACTAAGCTGTACCAGTGTCACCAAAGAGCTGCCATCTTACGTGAGGTATAATACCATCTGGGAGTTCTCGGTGAGTCTGTTCAGTGTACCCAGTCTCCACTGAGCACCCGTATACCATCTCTGATGTCAAACAACAATGGAGAAGGGATCATCCATCGCCCATCACATGGGTCGAGAAGATATACGCTAGTCTACTCTGGAATATCGATGCCCCATCTCGATATTCCATGACTAGGAACATTGAAGGATGTACTCATGGCTACCCCAGGCCCCACTAGTATGATCTGCATCATAATCTTGGAAGTAGAGTACACATCCTAAAGGCTTTATCAACATGTAACAGAGAGACAATAAGTGTACAAGTTAAGATAAAGAGCAACGAGATAGCGTACTATCATGTCGAGCAAGAAAGTCCTCCCTATATATGTCCCAGCATCCACTATTATATATACACCTCATGTACAATAATGGCCTCTAAGGCATACATACAACTAACACAAAGGAGCTACCATGGCCGAGCTCGCCGGAATTTCAAGCAATGTGGCCGGCCACTTGGTGACATTTGGTGTCTAGGTTGGTCCAGTAGCTCATATACATCATATACAACACCCTATACTTGTTTGTTTTGTTCCTGTTGACCTGAACCAAAATCTGGGAGCTATTGTGAGTGGTTTTGGTTATAGTTTTCCATATTTTGGAATTCGTGGTTTTAGAATTTGATATTGTATGGGTCGTTTGATGTTTGTACGTTAACGACGAGGGTTGTTTGGTTGGTTTTGCATGCGTAGGATATAGGTTCTAACCTATGAGCGCATCGCGTGCCGTATTGGATTTCGGATATTGATTTTAATGGTATTATGATATGTGTTGATATTGTAGGTACCTTCGCGTAGACTTCCGAGACAAAGAAGCACATCGACTGCAGCTAAGCGAGGAGTTTAGCAAGTGAGTAGATTTATATCTACGTGATAAAGAAGCACATCGATTGTCACATCACTGTTCCATGTTGCATGACATACTGATATTGTCACATCACTGTTCCATGTTGCATGATATACGGATATGCTTACATTCTGTTATATGTCGCATACATTATGCTTTATGATTATACGCATTGAGATATGCTGTTTCTATGAAATTTCGGGATTTGAGAACTGTGGTTATTTCAAAAGAAAGTGTGTATTGTTTTAAAATCCGGTTTCTCTTGATATGATATTTCAGTGTGTCCACCATATGTTTTCTCGGTTCTGAGATTTATATGTGATACCCGATTCGAGGAGCGGGAGGCACCGTCTGCGGGTACATGGTGGACCCGGTATGGTACCCGGGGCAAGAGGTGATTTCGTGGTATAGACGATGAGCCTGATAGAGGGACCACTACCTACCGGTGATAGTATTTAGACTCGGCGGTTATCTGGAGGATACCGACCGGAGTTATGAGATGGATATGGGCCGACCCGTTCTGTCGGAGCCCGATGGCCGATCCCGCAGACTGACGGAGTCGAGATTTGAGGATTTACGTGTCGATGTTGGACACGGGTTTCATGATGATTTCGATGTGTCACTGATGGACACACGTTGATTTATATCCTCGTATTTACATGAATATTCTTTTTATGATATTTACATGCATGATGTTGTTGTGTCATGGGTTGACACGTGGACGAGATCCACATGCATACAGGCTTTGATTATATGGTTGGATGATATCCACTTGCTGATAGGCATTGATTATGTTGTTGGCACATATACATATACGGTCACCCTAGATATCGTAGTATTACCTTTATAATATAGTTGACCTAGGAATCATTGTTTATTTCAATTTCTACCAGATGATGTTTTCTACTCACGAGTTGGCAACTCACTCCCGTTGTTCCACAGTTCTTGCAGGTTGTCCGCATGGATTAGTAGCGGCATCGCTGGCACACAGCTGCATTCGGGTGATTTGCTTTGGTAGGTGGTACATGTTGGATCGTGCCACTCTTGTATTATTATTCATATTGTATCCAGTCAACTCCATCAAATCAGAAACTAGTATCTGTATAAGTAGAAAGACTTAGCAAGACTTGTAGTCGCAAGACTTAGCAAGACTTGTAGTCGCGAGACTTGAGCGATGGGTTATATGTTCTCTTGGTGGGTTGATGTCTTGCTTTACTTTATATTTTGTGGTGATCTTCGCCGTTGGGCGTCGTATACATATATTCTGTCTTACGTGGTTGTGATCCGCCGTTTGGTGAAGAGCTAGCTCCCGCTTGGGGATGCCTTTTATATTATCATGGATATGTCGTTTTGGATCAAAATATACAAGGGAGGTGCTGCCCAAATTTTTTTTTTATCTAAAAAGGGTTTAGATTTCTGGGCTTCAGCTTACTTAATTTACATTGCACCTTTACACGTTGCGTGAGTTAAGTGCCGGTCACGAACTAATATTTTCGGGTCATGACACCAAACCCCACCCTAGACCCTTACGGGTGCGGAAAACTACCCGCCAAATACTCGAAGTGAAGCAACCACCCTCAACAAAGTGAGTAGGACACTCGGCATTTCAAAGTACCCGGTAGTTTGTGCACCCCATCTTGGGTCTATCCTAGGAGCTAAAACAGTAAAAGAAATAATACAACGGTGGCTACAACCTCAACCGGATGTGCCCCGCAAAAATAATATTACATCATTTTACAAATTTTACATCGAATGAAAGAATGAAAACCCTCATCTCACATCCCCGGCTATTCATCCACGACGATCCAACAAGTCCATATACACAAACCATCACAACAACATCAAAGATATGTGCAACCCCGACTAATCGACGTATAGCAATTATTTGACATTTCCAAACACATATATACAACACAAAGCTTTTAAAGTAATTACGACATTAGAATTCTACATGCAATTAGCAAACATAAATAATTTTCCAAGAATTGAAAATCTAGTGAGCTAAAGTTCCAAAACCGATCGTTTTGAGCCAATCCGGGAGTCGAAACGAACTGAAACCCGCCCGAATCTTCGCGGAGTGTTAGAGCATGAAATTAACTTCGAGTTGGGGGGGCTTAGAGGGGTACCATACCCCCGAGGCCACCACGAGGTGAGGCAGACCCGAAACTGCCTATGGTGGGGCAGTTACGGGTCCCCACCGCCAGGACCACCGTGTGGTGGTCTTGGGGAGTGGGCCCATCTGTTCGATCACCTCCAAGGTGTCTCCGGGGTGTGTACGCTCTACCCCGCGTCTTCTCGGTTCAAAAAGTGAGCCCGTGGGGTGCGCAAACAACTCAAAACTTCACTTTTGAAAATTGTTTCTGTCGGCACTTTTTGCGTGACAAAAACGGCGGAATTCTAACATCGCTACAAGCTATCTAAGGTATATGAGAGGCTCTGATACCACTGAAGGTCGATGTCGCGCACCCCACATGTCCGCAGGGAGGCAGAAATTGCAAAAAATGATTTTTACGAGCTTCGCAACACCGACTAGAACCAAGGATCGTCCATAAAACCAAGCAAGAAAATAACATGAGATTTAACTACTAGGAAAGAATGTTATGCCTCATGATACAAGTCCTTTGGGTCTTCTCCGCTATCCTCCTCATCATCGTAGGCTCTAAGGATCGATCCGGATCGTAGCTTCCTCATCGGCTTGCTCGAGTCAAAGACGATCCACCTGAGAGTCTATAGTCCGAGCTCCAACCTCAAATCCGAGGTAACTGGGGCAACAAGATTGCTAAACTTGATGGCCTAGGTGATGTAGAGAATGAAGATGGATTTATTTGTCTCTTGAAACCCTAGTTTACTCAACTCCTGAGACCTTAAGGGTTTTTGTTGAGAGGTTGAAGAACAGAGCTAGCTTGAAAAAAGAGAAATGATTTTTGATATTTATCATTATCAAAAAATGAGATGGCTCCCTTGACTTGATTACAAGCATGGCAAGAAAAATATCTCACCCAAAATATCTAGTGCCACAAAATATCTCACAAGAAATATCTAGTCAAACCAAGTCAAGTGGCCAAACCAAGTCAAATGGTCAAACCAAGTCAAGTGGTCAAAACAAGTAGCCTTGCCTTAATTATCATTTACAAAAATAACAAATACTTTCCTCCACCTCGTAATTGTTTTAATCAAGTCAATGGTCAAAACCCTAATGATGTGTCTCCTTCTATGCCCCTCTCATCCGTATATACATACCCGCATTCCTGTTCCGAGAAGTACGAATACAAAGAGACAAAATTGATCCATCAATATAATACTACGATCCGGATTAAACCAAAGTCATTAGTATTATCCTCCTGATCATCATATGTGTACAAGTACACGTAAGTGATCGAAGCCCTGCCGTAAAACCATACGGCTTCTACACGTTTTGCCCGGTGCAGGGAAACCCTCTATGTGAGACTCTAAAGACTCGACACTAGCAGGCAGTGGGTTTAACCATAGGCCGCAACCGGTACTAGCTGCACGTAATGGTCCCCAGGTAGATGTCGATAAGAAGGCCAATGAGGAAACCCATCCGAACTCCTACTGAGCCTGAATGTGACAATCTCTGTACAGTCCGGTCTGTTCGTCTAAAAGTATCGCATATCGGGCCTAGGGGCGGTAATCGTCAGACCCCTAATAGCGCAATAAGTCGTGTCGGAGTGTAGCCCAATACTCCCTGAGAAACTACTGGAATACCTACCAGTAAATCTCGCTTGCCTTGGTTAAGGACTTTGTGTAATGGCCTTCCGAACACAGCGCGAAATCAACCCCCAATACCGGGAGATACGAATCTTATCTAACCGCCACTGCCTCCAAGTGCTTCGGGACTGCACCCAACTACTACCTGTTTGCACGACTCCTTTGAGTCATGGTAGGGTAGTAATCAAGTACAGTGGGAACACACTCGAGGCGAAGTAGCAATATCAAGTCGACGGACTAAGCTGTACTCATGTCGCCTGGGAACTGCTACCCGACGACAGGTATAATACCCACCAACAGTTCTCGAAGAGTCTTGTCCAGTGTACTCATAACCTAAAGAGCACCTGCATACTATCTCCAGTATGACATACTGATGGCTGTGGGACAGACCATCTCCCATGCTGGGATGAGAAGCTTATACACTATTCTACTGTGGAGTATCGATCCCCCGTCTCGATAATCCTATGACTAGGGACCTGTATAGGATGTGCTTATAGACTACCCAGCCCCCACTAGTGTGACTTCCATCACAACACTGGTAATCAAGCAAAGTTCCTAAGGGCTCTACCAATATGTATAAGCGATATGCTAAGAAAACACTTGCACATATTGAGGTAGAAACAAACCAGGTAGCATACTACCATTTTGAGCAAGACTGCTACTATATCCGTGTATATCCCAAGCTCCCATTAAGTAATATACAATCCAGTTTGATACAATAAAGGCCTCTAGGGCATATATCACTAGCACTTTCCTCATCGAATGAGGTGCTGGATATTCATCAAGGAATACACTTATGCAAAGCAAGAACTAGAGCTACCCTTTTTGAAAATTTGATTCTACAAAAACTTCAGGTTTCATTCCTTTTCATCAATCTCATTAATGAAGTCCCATCATTTATGCTTCCTAAGCATCACAGATAAAGAAACGAAAATATAACGTACGCTTATGTCATCCGCATTCGCCACGAAGTCCCGTCATGCACCGTTAGGTTACTTAACTACCAGCAGAGAGGGGCAGGACTAGCGCGGATGCAAAACATAAGCAACCTTTATTATATATCATATATATAATATAAAGCATTCGTCTCACGCAGTTATATGATCTCATCACAGAACATTGAAGCAGAAGTCAACATATGAAATATTGGATATACTAGGAAGTCCGTGTTTTAAATCAAGCCAGTAAAATACACGGTTCCACGGTCGTGATGAATAGCCAAACCTACATCCCTATACCCCTACGAGAGTGACAAGCAACCCTGCCAATTCTAGAGTTAGGAGACCCGGTCTCGACTCCTCGAGATGGTCTCCCACTGGACTCTAGAACCCAGTTACTTATTCTCCCCGCCTTGGGTCTATCCTAATGCGGTAAAGTAAATAATATACATCAACGGTGACATCATTCTTAACACGGAAGTGTCCCAATAAAAGAATATTACAAACAAGCTTTTACATGAATGAAAATGAAAAACTTTCATCTCACGCAAAAAACCCCGGCTATTCAAACACGACGATCCAATATAACATATCACAGCAACACATAACATCACATATCATCAACGTAAGTAAATATGCGTATCACTATTGTCGTTGATGTATATCAACGAAACCGGCGATACACCACAAATTACATTTACGGTCGCAGAAAAGAAAGTGAAAACTACAATAATTGGAATCCGCAACCACCTTAGACATCATAATTGTTAGTTGTATGTATGCCCTAGAGGCCATTATTGTACATGATTGTATATTATAGTGGATGCTTGGACATATATAGAGAGGACTTTCTTGCTCGACATGATAGTATGCTATCTGGTTACTCTTTATCTTAACATATATACCTGTATCTTTATACTGTCTCTCTGTTACATGTTGATAAAGCCCTTAGGATGTGGACTTGACTACCAGGATTATGATGAAGATCATGCTAGTACGGCCATGGTAGTCCACAAGTACATCCTTTGATTGTTCCTAGTCGTGGGAGTATCGAGACAGGGCATCGATATTCCAGAGTAAACTAACATATACGTTTCTTGACCCATTTGATGGGCGATGGATTATCCCACATCCATTGGTGTTTGACATCAAAGATTGTATATGGGTGCTCATTGTAGACTGGGTACACTGAACAAGACTCGCCGAGAACTCCTAGATGGTATTATACCTATCGTCAGATAGCAGTTCTCTGGTGAAACTGGTACAAGATAGTCTGTAGACCCGAGATCGTCATAAAGTGTTGTGTGATTCCCACTGTGCTTTGATTTCCACCCTACCACGTTCAAGAGAGCATGAAAACATGTGGTTTTTGGTTACAGTCCCGAGTCACATAGAGGCAATGAGCGATATGAGGGGTTTCGTCTCTCCCGGTATTGGGGATTGATGTCATCCTGTGCTCGATTGGCTATAACAGAAGTCCCTGGCCAGGGATGATACTGAAATTTACTGGTAAGTGTTATCAGTAGTTTCTCGGCCCGTTATGAGACTCACATCGGCATGACTTATCAAGTTATTGGGGTCTGACATTTACCACCCCCAGACTAGATATGCGACATATCAGACGAAGAGACCAGACTGTACGGTAGTGTTACTGATAGGCTTTGCGGGAGTTTGGACAAGCTTGTTTGCTGATCTTCTGATCGCTCAATACCCTGGTAGCCATTACGTCCAGCTTGTACCGCTGACGGATTGTGGGTAACTGATATGATCATTACCTACTGCCGGCATATTGACGAGTCTTTAAAGTCCTACACAGAGGTTTTCTAGCTTATGCGAAACGAAGTAGGGCACATATGTGATTTGTGCGGGAACGAGATCAATACGAGTATATGATTCCGTATTCTAATATCGTGATATAGGTTATATGTGATATATCCGGATTATTGAATCAAGTGTTGATTCAATGATTTGATATTAGTCGGTTATATATGATATAGCCGGATTATTAAATCAAGTGTTGATTTAATAATTTAATATATAATTATATATTTGATATATTAATATATATTAACTAATATTAGCTCACTTAAGAATTTCTTTTTCTACAATTACATTTAACATATATATATATATATATGTGATATATATAAATGTATTTGTTTTCCTTTGTCATGCTAGATGATACATTGGACTTGAGTGTATGAGACTTACACCATACTAAAGATAACTAGGAGATTTATTTATTTAGGGAAAACCAAAATTAGGTGGAAATTAGAATGGACAAAGATGCTTTAGAAGCATGTAGAAGCCTTGACCTAATTCCACTATTTTTGTTTTTATCCAAGATATTTATTAACCTAACCATTATCTTAGCCATGGTTAAGTCTCTATAAAAAGGATATGAGATATTCTTTCACCTATGGTTCACCACTTGTTCATCTTCTTCATCTCTCATTTCCTCTCTAGGTTTTTAGAAGTGAAGAAAGAAAAAGAGAAAAAATATTCTAAAGTGAGCAAAATTCCTACTTCATCAATCTATACCAAACTAGCCGTTTAGTATAGGTTGTTTGCTTTACTAATTCATCAATTAGTGAAGAGGTAGCTTGAGCTAGAGTCTCCTCGACATAGATCATCTTCGGCTTCGAAGATCTTTGAGCAATTTCGTTCTTTTCGCCTAGTGGAGCCTAAAGAGAGTCCGGGACACAACTACTTGGAGCGAAGGGACTACTACACGGAGCTTTAGAAATGAAGGACCGGTCTACAAAGGTTGTATTCCTTGTTCACAAATAGTAATGTTTGATTACTTGTTTAATAATCCTAATTCTCTAGTTAGATCCTTGGTTTATGGGTTTCTTAGCACTCTAGATTTTTAAAATTGCATGTTTGATGCCTTAGAAAACTTAGTGAGGATGCTAAGGAATCCTACAGTTGTACCAGAGCCAAGCTAGAGCATTAAGAGTTGCCTAGACGAAGTTAAAGTGTTCGAACAAACATCAAAACCCTATTTTCCCATGCTCTCTGGAAATTTTTCAAAATGCTGGAATTTTTCAAATAAAAAATATTCAGAAAATCATGAAGGGTTTTCTATGGATCCCCAAGAAAAAAGAAAGCCTAACTCGACCAAATGACCGCAGAACCGCGGCCAAACCATGGGTTTGGCGGCGGTTCCGCCGCGCCATTGGTGAAGCAAGGATTGTGCCTTTTTGGGTTGGTCTGTATGTATTGTTGTCATGTTCTGGGTATTTTTAAAACTGCTCAAGTGTTGGGCTCTCTGGGAAATGTGGGTGTTTGTTGATTCGATCGAAATGTTTAACATCGTCTAGCTTTCTGTGATGTGCGATACAATATTTGGAATCCCCAATAATTAGTTTTGTAAAAACTGGTTTGAATTTTGTAAGCCTAGTAGTCTCTTTTGATCGGTTTCCATAGGGTTTTGATTTGGATCAAAACCTGTTAGGTCCACGTTACCTGTCCCGGTACTTTCAGGTTGCGGAAACGGTAAAACGAAAATTTTTCTTGACTAGATAACATGGACCGTACAATACGGATCTTTTCTAAACTACACACAAGCAACCTAACTAGAGATTTATCTACTCGGTTAGGGTTTTATACCTAGTCTTGAACTCCTTCGTTTCTTGTTGTTCTTCTCCTTGCTTGCTCCTTGTGGTAGTTTGAATGGCTCCTCCTTCTCGTCTCCTCTTTGCCGAAGATAGATCCACCTGAGGGCCTCGAACTTGAGCTCCTACCTCAACCTAGAGGTAACTAAGGTATTTGGTTTTCTAAACCTAGTGCCCTAGAATGAATAGAGATGTGTTGTGGTGGCTTTGTCTCAAAAACTTATGATTTCCAACACATGGAACACTTAAGCTTTGAGAGAGGAAGAAGAAGAGCTTTTGGAAAAAGAGAGAAAAGATATGATAGAATGAGAGCTCACTTTTGCAACCATGCTCATATGAGAGAATAATAGATTAATAATAATAATTAAAAGGGAAAATGTGATGGTGAGTATGGAATGACCATTATCATTTCATAATAAATGCAATTTGCAAAGATCAAGAAGCATCTTTGATATGATATGATTATGGTCAAAATGTCAACAATAGTCAAAATGTCTACCATGGTCAAATGGTCAATCTAACCATCACACAACAATCCTTAATTATCATTATTAATCATATTTATCAGTTTCATTAGGGTTTGGAAAAAGTCAACGGTCAACAAGTCAACCAAAGTCAAATGGTCAACAACCCTAATAAGAATCCTCTCCCTCTATCAACTGTGCATACACACCCGCATCCGCGTTCCGAGGAACACGAATACAATGAGCCAAAACCAATCATAAAACAAATACTAGTATCTGGCTTAAACCAAAGTCCACTAGTAATAACTGCCCGGTCACCAAACGTGCACAAGTGCGCGAGTGTGAACGAACCCTATCGCAAAACCATGCGACCTCTACTCAGTTTTGCCCAAAGGTGAGTAACCCTCTGTGTGGGACTCCAAAGACTCGACACTACGCTGGCAGTGGGGTTAACCACATACCGCAAGCGGCACTAGCTGTACGTAACGGTTCCCAGGTAGATGCCGATGAGAAGACTGATGAGGTGAACCCATCCGAACTCCTACTGAGCCTTTATGTGACAATCTCCGTACAGTCCGGTCTGTTCGTCTAAGAGTATCGCATGGCGGGCCTAGGAGGGTGGCAAACATCAGTCCCCTAATAGCGGTACATGTCGTGTCGGAGTATAGCCCAAAACACCCTGAGAAACTACTGGTAACACTACCTGCAAATCTCGCTTGCCCTGGCCAGGGACGACAATGTATAATGGCTCTCCTAGACACAGCGCGATATCAACCCCCAATACCGGGAGAGACGAATCATGTCTAACCGTCACTGCCTCCAAGCGCTTCGGGACTGCACCAAACTACTACCTGTTTGCACGACTCAGTAGAGCCTGTTGGAGATAGTGCCCTCAGAGTCAATTATTGGATCACAGGCACGTGATTGCAATGATTGAGGGAGGACCTATCCCGGTAGGACAATCTTACTCGAGATGATAGTATGCTATCTGGTTTACCTTTATCATCGTGTACTGCTTTAGGTGACCTGACATGTCGCTATTGCACGTTGATAGATCCCCTAGAATTCTTGCTTGACTGCCAGCAGTATGAGGGCGATCATATAACTGAGAGCTGGAGTCTATAAGCGCATCCTTAAAAGGTCCCTAGTCGTGGGAGTTTCGAGACAGGGCATCGATTCTCCAGAGTAGACTAGTGTATACAGTCGAGACCCCGACGAGGGGCGGTGGCCGGTCTCACAAGCCACTGGTGTCAGTTGGTTCACGTAAGATGTATACAGGTGCTCATTGGGTTATGAGTACACCGGACAGGACTCGCCGGGAACATGCTAATTGGTCTTATACCTGACGTCAGATAGCAGTTCCCAGGTGACATGTGTACAGGTTAGTTCATCGACCTGGGGATCGTCATTTGTCTCGTGTGAGTTCCCACTGTGCTTTTATTACTACCCTACCACGGCTCAAAGGAGTCGTGCAAACAGGTTTTAGTTGGGTACAGTCCCGAGCCACATGGAGGCAGTGAGCGGATCTTCACGGGTTCGTCTCTCCCGGTATTGGGGGTGAGGTCGCGCTGTGTCTAGGAGAGCCATTACACAAAGTCCTTGGCCAAGGCAGGAGATTTACTGGTAGGTATTCCAGAAGCATCTCAGGGTGTTCTGGGCTACACTCCGACACGACTTGTACCGCTTTTGGGGGTCTGACTTTTACCAACCCCCTAGGCCCGACATGCGATGCTCATAGACGAACGGACCGGACTGTACGGATATTGTCACTGACTGGCTCAGTAGGGTCTCAGGATGAGTTCGCTCATCGACGTCCCTTTTAGTCAATAGCTGGTGGCCCGTCACGTATTGGCTTATACCTCTGACGTTCTAGTGGTTAAATCCACAGCCATAGTATTGACGAGTCTTTAGAGTCCACCACACTTTCAGTTACTCAAGCTTTCGGGCGAAACGCTGTAGAGGCCGTATGGAGATATGGCAGGGTCCGATCAGATACGTGCGGTATTGCACGGATCAGGATCGGACGGTTTGTACTAGTGGCCGTATAGTTATATGGCAGTGTTTGATCAGATACGTGCGGTATTGCACGGATCAGGATCGGACGGATATTACTAGCCGGCTTTAGTTTAAGCCGGATCCTAGTATAGTACAGTGTAGATTTTGTCTCATTGCATTTGTATCCGGACGGAATACAGATGCGGGTGTGTATGCACAGTATCGGGGTTTTCCTGTAATTTATTACGGGACCAGTTTTCTGGAGTTGCCAGTTTGCATTCCGTTCCGGCCGGTTTTCCTTTGTTCTTTCCCGGCCGGACTTTTCCGATGGAGGGGGTTATTTGCAAGTTTGCAAATAACACTTTGTGGAGGGGTTTCTTGCAACTATATTGATTATGATGGCATCTTTTCTTTTCGACCATCATTTAATTCTTTCTTAGTCTTTTCCTTTGCTTTAATGAGATGAGAAAGGATTAGGATTGATTTGTGGATTTGTTATCATGATGTTTGGTTGTGGTCACCTCTTGCTTTCTCCTACCATCACCTCCCTTCATGCTTCATATTCTTTCCTCTACCATTTTCTAAGAGTAGAAGGTTTTGATTTGAGAAAAGAGAAGAAGAGGTTTTCATTCTTGAGAGAGTGGCATTCTTGATCTCATTTTCTTGCTAGAAAAATGCAAGAACCATTTTTCTTATCTTGTTTTCTCCATCATCTTCAAATGGCAACAAACCCAAATGAGACATAGCCTCTACACTACACTTCCTACAGCAAATCTTGGACACGTCGGCCAACCAACTTCGCGCCCGAGTTGCCTCGGTATTAAGGTGGGAGCCCGTAAAAGATACAGGCGATGTGGTGCCCTTACGGCGAGGAGGCGACGACCGGAGTTTCCGCAGGAGATCGGGACGACGAGGAGAAGACCGGAGGACTCGGATCATTCGGTATATCTCTAACCCGTCTTGTAGTTAGCTAGAATAAGTTTAATGGTCCGATCCGGGTGTTTAGTGCACGGTGGTGCCGGTTTGCTAAGTCCGCAAAATTAAAGTTTATCACCGCTTCCGCATTTGGCCGTCGGATTGACGGCCGGGGCGCCGCCGTGCACTTACAGTGGTATCAGAGCCTCGCCATTAACTTCGTCTAGCTTTGTTTGATGTGTTTTACGTTTCCGATCGAACAAAATCCCGAAAACGCGTTTTTCAAGCACATCAGTTTCTGTCGAATTTTTTTTGAGTCTAAAAATTTTTCATGTTGTCTCAGAGTGATGTGCAGGGAATTTTAAGCATACTGTAAAAATTTGGTAGCATGAACTCACCATACCACCGCGGAACCGCGGCCAAACCCCTGCTTGGGCCGCGGTTCCGCCGCAATGTTAACTGTTCATGCCCCCCAAAACATTGCAGAATGTTCCTGAGTTGAAAATGTGGTTTCTGGAAGATTAAAATTGGACCCAAATTTTCTATGAGTGCTACAGTATTGCTTGGGGGCCCACTTGTTAATTTTTTGATTGATCGGATATTTTAAACACATTATTTCGCAGTATTTACATTATATCTGCGACCGTGAATGTCACTTGATCGGTAAATCCGGTCTAACTGCTATAGCCCGGTTAAACGGATTTGCGAACGTGACTTTCACGTTGATTTTCTATGTATTGCTGTGATGTTGCGGATCGGTCGTGGGGATAGCCTGGATGCAATGCTAGTACTGTTTTGTTGTATTATGTACATTTGACTTTGCGGGGCGAGCGTCCGTCATGTGGACTGCTGTCACTGCCTGTTTGTATTATTATTTTGGGGCACGACCTGGTTGCAGTCGATGTACCCTGTGTATGTATATTTTACTTTCTGTACTAGGATTGCCCCACGGAGGGGTGCACGGATAGCCGGGTTCTGGAGGGCAACAAGCCCGCATCTCATGGCATTGAGACGGAAGGGGCTTCACTCTAGGATTGGCGGGGTATTCGCCGCACTCGTAGGGGGTACAGGTTGACCCAGGAGGGGTGCCCAAGTTGCCGGATTCCGTGAAGTGCTGGGTGGTCCATTCACGGCGCTGAAGGGGGCTGCCTCGCTTCAGGTTTTGGCGGGTAACTTGCCGCGCCCGTAGGGGTCTAGGATTTCATTGCACAGGCTATCCACACGACCAGGGGAACGTCGGGTTTCAGTAGTGGCTCTGTGAAACCCGGGGATCCCAGATATTTGTATTGTTCTGTGATGCTGTACATTTCTGTGATGTTGCATTTTTATCACGCCTTGAGCGAATATAATATATTGGTATATATATTAGTAGATGTTGTATATGTTTTACATCCGCGCTAGTCCAGTCCCCGCTCTGTCGTTAGTTAGCTAACCTAACGGGTAATGACGGGACCCAGTGGCGAATACGGATGGCATATACGTACATCAGTATATTTTCGTTCTTTGTGGTGTGATCAATTGATGGGACTGCGTTGATTCGGATCAATGCAAGTTAAAACAAACCTATTCTGATGTTGTTGGAACACTTTTCAAAAAGCTGTTATTGCAAGGACGTTCACTTTTGTTTTGCATCGTGGTATTCATTTGGAATATCCTGCTCCTCAGTCGACGAGGCAAGGGCCGAGATCCCTTCACCGGGAGTGACCCCTTGGATAGAAGTTTGCATCAGGGCATTAACTTCACTATAGCCGATTACTTTTGCTTTGCATCGTGGTGTTCATTTGGAATATCCTGCACCCCATTCTACGGGGAAAGAGCCGAGATCCCTTCACCGGGAGTGACCTCTTTAGTAAAGGTTTTCGTTACTATATTTTCTAAAAAGCTATCCATTCCTTCAACGATATCAAGTTCATTACGTTAAAGGTTTTCGCCAGAAACCATTCGTAGCCCTCCGTCGTTTCATATGGGTAGTCAATAGTATTCAAACTGTGTATGTTGGCCAAAGTCAAGGCACAGTGATTGGTAGCTATTGGGGTATTCATATGCAGCATAGATAGATGCGTTGGTTTGGGACAGTCGTACTGCCATTTTGGCCAAAGTCAAGGGTATGTACGGGTGGGTTCAAATTAACCTGGAAATTGACGGGTAGAACTTGACATGTGACTTATGATATATTGGCCAAAGTCAAGGTCATAAGAGCATGGGGTAGAAATCACATCGGGAGTTTCAAAAGTACTGAAACTTGCCAGATATGCGCATACCTTCTGGAGTGTGACACCGTGAGCAGATTCCGTCACGTTATCATGCAATGATAGTTGGATCCCGATTCCCACTGATGAGTTGGTTTACTCCTCGGGTGACCCCGACTAATTCTTCTTTCAGGTTTGGAGGAGAATTTGAGGTACAGTGGGAGGTTTCCAGATTAGATAAATTGGTAACCATTCTGATCTAGGTTAGAGTGCACGCTGAGTGTTTCTTTTCTCTCTCTCTGGCAGCGACCATTGACCCGACCTTAGACTTTGACTCAGTGACCAAGTTGACCGAACCTTCTTAACACTGGCTTTTGGATTGTCAGAGTTGCAGACCTCATTGCCACTCCTACTTTTACCCTTTTCTCCAGGACACCCAGTATTACTGCGAACGTCCACTTCCATTGGACAAAATCATCGTATGGTTAGATACGAACTCGAAGGAATTCGAGGATGGTTTCCGGTTTTGGAGAAAACGGATAGGATTATTCAGTTGTCTTTTCCTTTTACCTTCTCTCAGGTTGCGAGTACTCCTTGGTTTAGGAGATAGTACACCTATTACGCAAATTGGATAGTCTTCTTCCAAACCGTAGGCTGGTGCCGACCGGTAGGGAATGAAGAAAACCAATTAGCATAACGATGGTGTGCAGAAGGTATTAAGTTAAGACAAAGCAAGGGATTAGTAAGAGGGCAAACTAAATTGTGACTGCTATTCACGATCAAACCGAGTATTTCTTCGCCAATCCTAAAATAACCTTTATATTTCTCCAGAACACTCCGTATCACTACGAAGATCCACAATTTATTGGATACTCCATCGTATGGTTATATACGAACTCGAAAGGAACTTGTTCCAGTTAGGGGATGGATTCTGGTCCAGGAGAAATAAGAATAAGGTTTATTCGGTTGTCTTTTATCTTCACCTTCTCTCGCAGTGCGAGTGCTTCTAGGATTAGGACAGTACAACCATTATGCTTATTGGATATTCTTCTTCCAAACCATCGGCTGGTGCCGAACGGTAGGGAAGGAAGAAAACTATTTGGCATAAAGGGGTGTACAGAAGGTAATGACTAAAGACATATAAAGGGATTTGGAGAGATGGCAAAGAATTATACGGTTACAGTTGTGAATCTGGATAATGGAAGAGGCATTACTAGGAATACCAGGATACCCCAACGAAACATTTCAATGTTTCAGTTTCACTGTGTGCTGTTAAAGGAAAACTGATTTCCCAGTTAGACAATTGCTCCAGGGTATGTATTTACCAGGTATGATTGTCACATCTGTATGGTTTTACAGATGATGAGTGGGAGTAAGTTATTGGGAATTGGGTGATCATCCTCATTATGTCGGGATTCGTTGTAATCGGTGATATTTGAGGAGATCACCTGGGCTGTTTGCCGGTCGGCAAATATTTGGTTTTGAATATCCGCTGTTGTGCACCAATTTCAAATTGATATATTTGTACGTCTATTTTCACAGAGTGAGATATACCTTTTTGATATTATGTCGATGACATTTACCTATATCAGTGGATGGTTTGGTAAGGAGCATTAAACAGCGGTGTAATTCTTCTTAACCATAAGTACTGTTTTCAACCTACGACACACAGTGAAAGAGTTGTTAGACTCACAGGACTTATACAGAGTACTGTATGTTGTCCAGTGTCCATAAGGACACAGGGGTTGGTCCTCATACTATATTCTGTTTACTTTTAACTTCTCTAGTTCTTAGACATGTGTTTCGTAGAAACACAGAGTCTAAGTTTTGAGGAGTTATAGGTATTTGAATAGAGTAGAGAACCAGGTGTAGCAAGTATCGGGATTCTTCAAAGTGATCGAAGATGTAGATACTTGTGTATCGTATTCAGTTGATAGTAATGATAAAGAGAAATTGCTTCTCTTTCAGGTTACTCATAATTGGAAGCATTCCTAAGTTGAGTAACGCTGATCGGCCTCCTTCCATTTAGTTGACATGCACTGGAGATAGCTGCATGATTTGAATCTGGTTCAATTAAATCAGTGCCTCTGGTTCTATATTGGATATAGAACAGTTCATATCTTAACGTTGTTAAGGTACGGGGAGTTGTCTGGCTTATGATTAAAACCAGACTCTGGATAACTCAAGGCACGTTTCTGTAATGGCTGTTTGTGGGTTGACCCAGGCTATGACGAGGGTTGACTTTCTACCATCTGGCAGATCAATAGAAATATTGTTCTAGACTCGCCACAGTTTTATTAAAAATGGATTTTTTCAAAAACAGTAGTCGGAGTATGGTAGAACTGGAAGTGATCCCAGAACCGCAAACGATTACTCAAGATTTGATAAGGAACCTAAAGATTCAATCTGATTTGACATTCCATTGGCCACTCCGCAGATAAGGTGGGTAACTTCAGGCACCCGAGAGGTACTCCGGTAGCCTCAAGGACGGTGACAGGGAAGTTCTTGTTTACCCACACTTGTCATTGTTGTTGTTCCAGGCTGCGAGACCCGGCAGGAGGATGAGTATAGCGTCGTTTTAAACTAGCTTTAGAAGTGCACATCTATATGACTCTGCCAGAGGGTTGTCGTAGTCAGTGGGAGCAGCGGAAGCATTGGTGGACATCAGGCTTATGTCTATTTATAGACTAAAGCAGATGTAGCGGAGATAGATCATCTATTTCTGATGTGACAGTCATAGGTTTGACGTCATCAGAATAGGGGATGGATCTGTTGAGAAGGTAGTAGGAAGTGATATTCCTATACTACGATCTGTTATACTTTGGTCGTCACACAGTGGTTTCTCCACATGGGACTTGGACATTATATCAGACATACTGGTTACTAGATCTATGGTTTTAGATCTAGATTTGGGTGGTTTCCCAATCAGGGTACTTAGACAGCATTCTAAGAGTATTTAGAATGGACGACTCCTGGCACGGTAGTGTACCTGCAAGTGATGGAGTCACCCTCTCTAAAGGTGTCTTATAGACTAAAGTAGAGAGGGATGTACATGATTGGCAGATCATTTGCTTAGGCAATTGAGTCAATCATGAGTTGTCAAGTACCACACCAGATGTTGTTCTTGCAGTAGATGCAATAAGTTGACATTGATCCAATCCTGGAGAAACAGTCGGAAGCAATTTTAGAACATAAGTGAATGTTCTAGGGATATGATAACGGCTGCCTCCTTTCGGAGACGATTATCATTCCAGGCTTCCAAGGTGACATGGACGACAAGGAGGTTGTCAGAGTTATAGTTTTCCTTCTGACGAGGGGCAGTATTTTGGACAGGTGGTCCAGGGCAATACTGAGGGAGGCATGGCGCAGGATACTGATTAAGTTCAGTTGACGATACAGTCTAAGAAGTTTGGATTTGGAGTTCATTCATGAGCTAGGTCCCATCAGACATCCAGACATTCTAAGACAGGTATTGCTCATTTCGGGAGATGGTTTTCTCCGCGAACATGAGATATAGAGAGACATAAAAGAAAACATCAAGGCGGATCCACTCTCTGAGGCTATTCCTCGACCGCAATAGTTTCACAAACGGGATTTGTGAGACTGACTAGTAGAGGAGTTGGGTGTTCGGTATCACACGGGCTGTGAGTATGCGACATCGCAATAATTAGCCTTGAGTACAAGTGGGAGATTGTTGGAGATAGTGCCCTCAGAGTCAATTATTGGATCACAGGCACGTGATTGCAATGATTGAGGGAGGACCTATCCCGGTAGGACAATCTTACTCGAGATGATAGTATGCTATCTGGTTTACCTTTATCATCGTGTACTGCTTTAGGTGACCTGACATGTCGCTATTGCACATTGATAGAGCCCGTAGGATTCTTACTTGACTGCCAGCAGTATGAGGGCGATCATATAAGTGAGAGCTGGAGTCTATAAGCGCATCCTTAAAAGGTCCCTAGTCGTGGGAGTTTCGAGACAGGGCATCGATTCTCCAGAGTAGACTAGTGTATACAGTCGAGACCCCGACGAGGGGCGGTGGCCGGTCTCACAAGCCACTGGTGTCAGTTGGTTCACCTAAGATGTATACAGGTGCTCATTGGGTTATGAGTACACCGGACAGGACTCGCCGGGAACATGCTAGTTGGTCTTATACCTGACGTCAGATAGCAGTTCCCAGGTGACATGTGTACAGGTTAGTTCATCGACCTGGGGATCGTCATTTGTCTCGTGTGAGTTCCCACTGTGCTTTGATTACTACCCTACCACGGCTCAAAGGAGTCGTGCAAACAGGTTTTAGTTGGGTACAGTCCCGAGCCACATGGAGGCAGTGAGCGGATCTTCAGGGGTTCATCTCTCCCGGTATTGGGGGTGAGGTCGCGCTGTGTCTAGGAGAGCCATTACACGAAGTCCTTGGCCAAGGCAGGATATTTACTGGTAGGTATTCCAGTAGTATCTCAGGGTGTTCTGGGCTACACTCCGACACGACTTGTACCGCTTTTGGGGGTCTGACTTTTACCATCCCCCTAGGCCCGACATGCGATGCTCATAGACGAACGGACCGGACTGTACGGATATTGTCACTGACAGGCTCAGTAGGGTCTCAGGATGAGTTCGCTCATCGACGTCCCTTTTAGTCAATAGCTGGTGGCCCGTCACGTATTGGTTTATACCTCTGACGTGCTAGTGGTTAAATCCACAGCCATAGTATTGACGAGTCTTTAGAGTCCACCACACTTTCAGTTACTCAAGCTTTCGGGCGAAATGCTGTAGAGGCCGTATGGAGATATGGTAGGGTCCGATCAGATACGTGCGGTATTGCACGGATCAGGATCGGACGGTTTGTACTAGTGGCCGTATAGTTATATGGCAGTGTTCGATCAGATACGTGCGGTATTGCACGGATCAGGATCGGACGGATATTACTAGCCGGCTTTAGTTTAAGCCGGATCCTAGTATAGTACAGTGTAGATTTTGTCTCATTGCATTTGTATCCGGACGGAATACAGATGCGGGTGTGTATGCACAGTATCGGGGTTTTCCTGTAATTTATTACGGGACCAGTTTTCTGGAGTTGCCAGTTTGCATTCCGTTCCGGCCGGTTTTCCTTTGTTCTTTCCCGGCCGGACTTTTCCGATGGAGGGGGTTTGCAAATAACACTTTGTGGAGGGGTTTCTTGCAAATATATTGATTATGATGGCATCTTTTCTTTTCAACCATCATTTGATTCTTTCTTAGTCATTTCCTTTGCTTTTATGAGATGAGAAAGGATTAGGATTGATTTGTGGATTTGTTATCATGATGTTTGGTTGTGGTCACCTCTTGCTTTCTCCTACCATCACCTCCCTTCATGCTTCATATTCTTTCCTCCACCATTTTCTAAGAGTAGAAGGTTTTGATTTGAGAAAAGAGAAGAAGAGGTTTTCATTCTTGAGAGAGTGGCATTCTTGATCTCATTTTCTTGCCAGAAAAATGCAAGCACCATTTTTCTTATCTTGTTTCCTCCATCATCTTCAAATGGCAACAAACCCAAATGAGACATAGCCTCTACACTAAACTTCCTACAGCAAATCTTGGACGCGTCGGCCAGCCAACTTCGCGCCCGAGTTGCCTCGGTATTGAGGTGGGAGCCCGTAAAAGATACATGCGATGTGGTGCCCTTCCGGCGAGGAGGCGACGACCGGAGTTTCCGCAGGAGATCGGGACGACGAGGAGAAGACCGGAGGACTCGGATCATTCGGTATATCTCAAACCCGTCTTGTAGTTGCTAGAATAAGTTTATTGGTCCGATCCGGGTGTTTAGTGCGCGGTGGTGCCGGTTTGCTAAGTCCGCAAAATTAAAGTTTATCACCGCTTCCGCATTTGGCCGTCGGATTGACGGCCGGGGCGCCGCCGTGCACTTACAGAGCCGTGGTAGGGTAGTAATCAAAGAATAGTGGGAACACACTCGAGACGAAGTGACAGTGTCAAGTCAGCGGACTAAGATGTACCCATGTCACCTGGGAACTGTTAACTGACGATAGGTATAATACCAACCAACAGTTCCTGACGAGTCCTGTCCAGTGTACTCGTAACCTAACGAGCACCCGCATAGTATCTCAAGTACAACGTACTGACAGTTGTGGGACAGACCGTTTCCCCTGCTGGGATGAGAAGCGCATACGCTAGTCTACTCTGGAGTATCGATGCCCTATCTCGATAGTCCTACGACTAGGGACCTGCATAAGGATGTGCTTGTGGATTACCCAGCCCCCACGAGTGTGATCGCCATCACAACGCCGGTAATCAAGCAAAGATCATAAGGGCTCTACTAATGTGTATAGGCGATATGTTAAAAGAAACACATCTACACACATTGAAGTAGAAACAAACCAAGTAGTATACTACTATTTTGAGCAAGATTGTGTATACAATGGGGAATATCCCAAGCTTCCATTAAGTAATATACAATCTAGTATGATACAGTAATGGCCTTTAGGGCATATACACTAACAATCTCCCACTTGCACTAAGGCCATGTACTGGCGTATCGAAGACCTATCATCTCAATTAGCCGCTCGAACTGAGTCTGGGGCAAGGCCTTCGTGAATGGATCCGCCGTGTTGTCTTTTGTGTCCACTCTCCGTACCTCGATCTCCTGGTGATCAGTGATCTCCCTGATCAGGTGATACCGCCTTAAGATGTGTCTGGATTTCTGATGGGACCTTGGTTCCTTCGCTAAAGCTATAGCCCCATTGTTATCGCAATACAAATGTATTGGGTCAACAATAGACGGAACCACATGAAGTTCACTAATGAAATTCTTCATCCAGACCGCCTCTTTTGCGGCATCGCTTGCAGCAATGTATTCAGCCTCCATCATCGAGTCTGTGACGGTATCCTGTTTGGAACTCCTCCAACACACCGCCCCTCCGTTGAGGGTAAACACAAAACCCGAGACAGACTTGCTGTCATCTTTGTCACTCTAGAAGCTTGAATCGGTAAAGGACTCGACCCTGAGGTCTCCATTACCATAAACCAGGAACATCTCCTTAGTCCTTCTCAGGTACTTGAGAATGTTCTTTACTGCCGTCCAGTGGTCCTCAACTGGGTCTGACTGATACCGGCTCAGCACGCTCAGTGCGTAAGCTACATCTGGTCTTGTACATAGCAACGCATACATTATAGATCCTACCGCCGAAGCGTAAGGTATAGTGCTCATGTGAACCCTCTCCTCGTCAGTCTTAGGAGACATCTTCTTGGAGAGGGTAATTCTGTGCAATGCGGGTATGTTACCGTGCTTGGAATCCTCCATACTAAATCTCTTTAGTACGGTCTCTATGTACCTGGACTGCGAAAGTCCCAGTAGTCACTTGGATCTATCTCTGTAGATCTTGATCCCCAGAATGTACGAGGTATCACCCAGGTCCTTCATGGAGAACCGTTGTGACAAAAATAGCTTGACCGATTGTAGCATAGGAATGTCATTTCCTATCAAAAGAATGTCGTCCACATACAAGACTAGGAATACGACAGTTCGTCCTACAATCTTCTTATAGACACAAGGTTCATCTTCGTTCTTGATGAAATCAAATTCCTTGATTGCCTCATCAAAACAGATGTTCCAGCTCCGCGATGCCTGCTTTAATCCATAAATGGATTTAAGCAACTTGCACACCTTCCCGCTGCTCCCACTGTCTACGAAACCTTTTGGCTGATCCATGTAAACGTACTCTTCCAAACAGCCGTTTAGAAAAGCCGTTTTAACGTCCATCTGCCAGATTTCATAGTCATGGAAGGCAGCAATGGCAAGTAGGATCCTAATGGATTTGAGCATAGCCACCGGAGAAAAGGTTTCGTTATAGTCCAAACCAGGTCTTTGACGAAAACCTTTTGCAACGAGTCTAGCTTTATCGGTTTTCACCTGCCCATCCACACCAAGTTTCCTTTTGTAGATCCATTTGCATCCAACGGGTTTTACCCCAGGTGGAGCAATATCCAAGGTCCACACTTTATTGGCGTACATAGACTCCATTTCGGATTGCATTGCTTCCTGCCACTTATCAGAGTCCCTACTGATAATGGCCTGCCTGAAACTAGTAGGGTCATCTTCTTCCAAGATGCAATCCTCTCGATCCCCGTCTATGAGAAAACCGTAGTATCTCTCAGGCGGATGAGAAATCCTACCAGATCTGCGTAGTGCTGAGGTTCGTTTGGGGTTATTGAATCCTGAGGTTCTGTCAAATCTTCAATTTCAGTTTGTGGTTGCTGAATTTCATCCAATTCTACCGTGCTCCCACTGATTTCTTTTGCAAGAAACTCCGTTTCTAAGAAAACGGCATGCTGAGCAACAAACACCTTCTGTTCCTTGGTGTGGTAGAATAGATATCCATAACCATTCTTTGGATATCCTACAAACTTACATAAAACTGACCGTGCCTCTAGTTTATCTGGTTTATGCGTTTTAACATAAGCCGGACAACCCCATATCTTAAATCTTTTAAGATATGGCCTTTTACCATTCCATATCTCGAATGGTGTCTTAGGCACAGATTTAGACGGAACATCGTTCAATAGATATGCCGCTGTCAATAGCGCATGTCCCCAAAATGAAAGAGGAAACTCGGCATTACTCATCATGGAGCGAACCATATCCAGTAGGGTACGATTCCTCCACTCCGATACACCGCTGTGGTGTATAAGGGGGAGTAAGCTGAGAGAGAATACCATTCTCTTTTAAGTAATCTAGGAATTCCGTGCTTAAGTACTCCCCTCCTCTATCAGACCGGAGGATCTTGATACTTTTTCCAGTCTGGTTCTCTACTTCGTTTCTGAATTCCTTGAATTTCTCAAAAGCTTCAGATTTGTGTTTCATAAGATACACATATCCGAATCTAGAGAGATCGTCAATGAATGTGATGAAGTACGAGAACCCACCCCTTGTATGTATAGACATCGGCCCACATACATCATTGTGTATGAGTCCTAAGAGCTCTGTTGCTCTTTCTCCATGTCCGGTGAACGAAGATTTGGTCATCTTCCCTTTGAGACAATACTGACAAGTTTCATAAGATGAAAACTCGAACGCATTCAAGAGTCCATCTTTATGCAACTTACATAGTCTTTTCTCTCCAATATGACCCGGTCTACAATGCCATAAGTGGGATTCATTTGAATCTGAAGTCTTCCTCTTGCGTGTGTTTTGTATATTGAGAACTGTATTCTGATTTAGAACGTAGATACCATTACGCAGTGTACCTTCTGCAACCAGTACCTTATGAAGGTAAATGTTCATGATATTCCTATCAAGAACAAAGTTATATCCATTTTTATCGAGTAAAGAAACTGATATGATGTTGCAAACCATGGAAAGTACATAGTAGCAATCGTTCAAAATCATAGTATTGCCATTTGGCAACACTAGGTGATATTCACCGACGGCTGCAGCATTAACTTGTGCTCCGTTCGCTACTCTGAGAGACATATCACCAGGTGCAACTTTCCTACTTTTTCTCAGTCCCTGTAATAAATTACAGATATGAGATCCTGATCCGGTATCAAGTACCCAGGAGGTAGGGCTGACCGTAAAGCAGTTCTCAATTACAAGAACACCTGAAGTAGATGCAAAACCATGCTTCTTCTTCAACTTGGTATCCTTGGAATCCATACAATCCTCTTTCCCTTGCTCATACTTATGACTGTTGTCACAAGTTAGAGCCGAACCAACGTTCCCCAGCCCCGGATAAGAATTCGGATCGGTCAAGCAATACATTTTATTATCTTGATTAGGGCGTGAAATGGTTGCTACCTGGAGAGAGAGAAAAGAAACAGTCAGCGTGCGCTCTTGCAAGATTAGATTGGTTTATTGATTTATCTAACCAGGATGGCTCCCACTGTTTCCTCAAATTCTTCTTCAAACCCTAAAAGAAGAACTAGTCAGGATTAATCACACGTCACAATACTTGCTTAACCTTTCAGCCAGGCTGGTGTTGGTACTTCGAGGGAGGTTTTCTAACGCTTTCGCGAAGTTCCTTAATTAAATAACCTCTTTTCCCTAGAGGCGTAACCCCGCTAACACCGTTCTAGACACCTACTTGGTTTATAGCATTGATTTTTAAGTAAAATAATCTCCCGAGAGTAATCCAACTCATCAGTGGGATCGGGATCCAACTATCATTGTGCGATGACCTAGATGGAATCCACTCTAGTCACCACACTCCAGAAGGTATGCTAAATCTGCAAGTTTTAGTTTCTTTAGAAACTTCCAATGTGGTTTTTGCCCCTAACGGTTTATGACCTTGACTAGGTCAACAGACCATAAACCGTTAGTCAAGTTCTACCCGTCATTATCCTGATTGCATTAGACCCACCCGTACGTGCCCTTGACTAGGTCAACAAGGCCGCACGACTGTCCTAACCAATCCCATTTGCAATGCACAGAAAAATATTATCTAGCTACTGTTCACTACTCCTTGACTAGGTCAACAAGCGCAGCACGAATACTAAATAATACCAATCCGAAATGACGGAGGGCTACGGCTGGGTTTTTGGCGAAAAACCCGTTAACGTAATGAACTTGGTATCGTTGATGGAACATGATTGCCTTTTTGAAAATATATTGGTGAAAACTTTTTGCTAAAGAGGTCACTCCCTGTGAAGGGATCTCGGCTCTTTCCTCGTCGAATGAGGTGCAGGATATTCTAAGTTGAATACCTCGATGCAAAGTAAGAATAATCGACTATAGTGAAGTTATTACCCTGACGTAAACTTTTTGTCCAAGGGGTCACTCCCGATGAAGGGATCTCGGCCCTTGCCTCGTCGACTGAGGTGCTGGTCATTCATAACCGAATACCTCTATGCAAAACAAAAGTGAACGTCCTTGCAATAACAGCTTTTTGAAAATTGTTCCAACAACGTCTTTTAGGTTTATATTCTTGCATTAATTTAATGCGTCCCATCAATTAATCCTACCATTCCAGAAAAAACGAAAATAAGACGTACGCTTATGCCATCCGCATTCTCCACGGGGTCCCGTCATCACCCGTTAGGTTACTTAACTAACGACAGAGCAGGGGCTGGACTAGCGCGGATGCAAAACATAAGCAACGCCTAAATAGATATCATATATAGATATATAAATCTATTCGTCAGATGTAATGATAGCCATTCCAGATCACAGATGAATACTTTGGATATACTAGGAATCTGCATTTCGTTCGAGCCTGTAACGAAAGACAGATTACACGGTCGTGATGAATAGCCAAATACCCCACCCTAGACCCCTACGGGTGTGGCAAACTACCCGCCAAATACCCGAAGTGAAGCAACCTCCCTCAACGACGTGGGTAGGCCACTCGGCACTTCGTGATACCCGGTAGTTTGTGCACCCCACATTGGGTCTATCCTAGGAGCAAAAACAGTAAAAAGAAATTATACAATGGCGGCTACAACCCCATCCCGGATGTGCGGCCATACAAATAATATTACATCAATTTACATATTACATGAATTGAAAGATAAAGAAAACTCTCATCTCACAACCCCTCCGGCTATTCATCCGCGACAATCCAACGAATTCATATACTGTAAGTCCACGTTACCTCTCTCGGTTCTTTCGGGCTTGCGGAAATGAAAAAAATGATATTTAGGGTTTAGGTAACATGGACTACGAAAACGGATCTTGGCTAAACTACACACTAGCAACTAACAAGAGAGTTATCTACTCGGTTAGGGGTTATACCTCAACTTGAACTCCTTCTCTTTGACTCTTGATGGTGGTTGGATGGTGCTTTCCTCGTTGCCTTCTCTTGTCGAAGATGGATCCACCTGAGGGCTTCTTCCTTGAGCTCCTTTCTCGAACTTTGAGAAAACTAAAGTCTGAGAACATCGCATGGCGGGCCTAGGGTGCGGTAAACGTCAGTCCCCTACTAGCGGTACAAGTCGTGTCGGAGTGTAGCCCAGAACACCTGAGATAATATTGGAAACCTACCAGTCTATCTCGCTTGCCATGGCCAGGGACTTTGTGTAATGGCTCTCCTAGACACAGCGCGATATCAACCCCAATACCGGGAGAGAAGAATCCAGTCTAACCGTCACTGCCTCCAAGTGCTTCGGGACTGCACCCCAAAACTACCTGTTTGCACGACTCCTTTGAGCCGTGGTAGGGTAGTAATCAAAGTACAGTGGGAACACACTCGAGGCGACGTGACAGTGTCAAGTCAACGGACTAAGCTGTACCCATGTCACCTGGGAACTGATAACTGACGATAGGTATAGTACCAACCAACAGTTCCCGACGAGTCCTGTCCAGTGTACTCGTAACCTAACGAGCACCCGCATACTATCTCAAGTACGGCGTACTGACGGCTGTAGGAAAGACCGTCTCCCAAGCTGGGATGAGAAGCGTATACGCTAGTCTACTCCGGAGTATCGATGCCCTGTCTCGATAGTCCTACGACTAGGGACCTGCATAAGGATGTGCTTATGGATTACCCAGCCCCCACGAGTGTGACTGCCATCACAACGCTGGTAATCAAGCAAAGATCCTAAGGGCTCCACTAATGTGTAAAGGCGATATGCTAAAAGAAAGACATGCATACATTAAAGCAGAAACAAACCAAGTAGCATACTACTATATTGAGCAAGATTGTCTATACAAGGCGAATATCCCAAGCTTCCATCAAGTAATATACAAACTAGTATGATACAGTAATGGCCTCTAGGTCATATACACTAACATATACACATACCATCAACAATACAGATCATAGATATGTATAACCCCCACTAATCGACGTATAGCGATTAGCAGACGTTCAATACATACATCACATCACAGATATAAAACCCGTTAGCTTAAGTCTTCAGAAATTCGATAAAAATACGGATTTTTAAGCCCCAAAAACAAATTTTTCTTTCTGGAAAATCTGGGCAGAAAAATCATATTCCAAAAATCCCAAAATACCCCTGTAAGAACACTGCAGGAAAATGGAGCCACAAACGAGTTAACACGGCCGCGATTCCGCGGCAAGATAAAGCTCATGCCGCGGTTCCGCGGCGCTTTAACCGAGTTAGTGTACCAATTTTATCCAGTGTTCAACAAAAAGCCAGAGCCTATTTTTAGTGTAAGATTTATTAATTTTTGAACAGATCTAAAAATCGGCAGAAACTTGAATTTTCCGGGGTGTTTTGCGGTTTTTTTGTCCGGTCGAAATTCTAGATACTTTGCTAACATGCTAGGGTGTGTTTAGTTAGGCTCTGATACTACTGTTAGGTCCACGTTACCTATCCCGGTACTTTCGGGGTTGCAGAAACGGTAAAACGAAAATTTTTCTTGACTAGATTACAAGGACCGTACAATACGGATCTTGGCTAAACTACACACTAGCTACCTAACTAGAGATTTATCTACTCGGTTAGGGTTTTATACCAAGTCTTGAACTCCTTCGTTTCTTGTTGTTCTTCTCCTTGCTTGCTCCTTGTGGTAGTTTGAACGGCTCCTCCTTCTCGTCTCTTCTTTGCCGAAGATAGATCCACCCGTGATCCTCGAACTTGAGCTCCTACCTCAACCTAGAGGTAACTAAGGTATTTGGTTTGCTAAACCTAGTACCCTAGAATGAGTAGAGATGTGTTGTTGTGGCTTTGTCTCAAAAACTTATGATTTCCAACACATGGAACACTTAAGCTTTGAGAGAGGAAGAAGAAGAGCTTTTGCAAAGAGAGAGAAAATATATGATAGAATGAGAGCTCACTTTTGCAACCATGCTCATATGAGAGAATATTAGATTAATAATAATAATTAAAAGGGAAAATGTGATGGTGAGTATGGAATGACCATTATCATTTCATAATAAATGCAATTTGCAAAGATCAAGAAGCATCTTTGATATGAAATGATTATGGTCAAAATGTCAACAATAGTCAAAATATCTACCATGGTCAAATTGTAACATTCCAAAAAATACATGAGCTGCAACAGCAGCTGATGTAAACATCAGCCCCCAATGTCAAACTTCAACCCCTCCATGGAGACTTATCAGCCCCCTAGCTGATAACACTCTCCCATCATCATTTTTCAGCCCCCAATGGCTGACTTTTGCTACCAATCAGCCCAAATTCTGCCTAACTTCATCCACCAGAACAGCCCCCTACGCCTACAGCTATATTTGTTGCTGAAACCATTCATTTCAGCCAATGGTTTCAACAAAAAACAGCGGCAACATCAGTCACAACACCCACCAGCCTTTAACCAACCCACACCCTCATCACACCACATCAAAATTCACTACAAATAACACTTCTTCAAGTGTTGCAGCTGCTACTACAACACACAGAGAAGAAAAAAGAAAAGAAAAGAAAGAAAGAAAGAAAGAAAAGCAAGAGAAGGAAAGAGAGAGTTGCAACAACAGCTGCAGAAACATTTTCTTTTGGAGCAATGGGGCAACTCCTCAACAGCACAACCCTTCCTTCTTCCTTTCCCCTTCCTCCTAGGACCCCCTCGAGGTATAATCTCGCAATCCAAACTCTTTTCTTGCCAAGTTATAGTTGTTTAGCGGAAATATCGTGTTACTACGTGAATTAGTGCTAGTTTAGGAAATTTGAGCGAGACTTGACAAAGTATTAGTTTGGAATGTTGGTATAACCTTATTAGGAGTTGTTGATATCAGTTAAGCATAGATCTAACCCAGATTGGACACATTTCAAACATGGAACCCAAAACAGAACTTTTCATGTCGGTTTGTGAGGATATATGGCGTGCAGGTGAATCTGGAATGATCCGGGGTCATTACGGGGAAAATAAACAATACCACGAGCCTATTTAGACCACTAGGAGACCACCCACTGAAGATGAGAGCCTAAATCCATGTTAGGGACGGCCTCGCCGAGTTTTAGGGGGATGTCGCCGGCCCCACTGTTAAGTTAGGTGCCTAATTTGCTTCGGTAGGTCATATATACCCTGTACATCACCCCAGAGTTGTTTATTTGACTTGTTTTGACCTGAACAGAAATCTGGGACCACTTTTCTGGGTTGCTGCCATGTTTTTCATGATGTTTATAGATTTAAGTTTTGTTATTTGGTGATTCGTTTCTGTCGGGTGGCGTTTGGACGTCAACGACAGTGGATTTTGGCAGTGTTTGCACACAAGGTCACAGGTTTTTACCTATGGGCGTATTGTGCACCATTTTGGTTTCCGATGTGATTTTTATGAGTTTTAGCATGTGATATCCTTGTAGGTACTCACGCGACGTCGAAGCGTTGGAGATGCAAATGGTGACATGGCACCGGAACACATAACTAAGTGAGTAGATTTATATCTACGGGGAGAAGTCGGGTGGATGGCGTATAGCACCCCCGCAGTCCGTGGTGATGTATACGGATGCGTATACACACTTACAATTATTATATGTTGTTTGGGAAATTACTGATGTTTAGGATGGATAATTGGTGGACTTGGATGATTTAGTATTGCGGACCCTAGGTAGTGGGTGCACTACACATACCTATACACATATACATACTTGCATACATTCCTACTCATACGTGCCTTTGGGATTCTATATTGTCATGTGTTCATATAGGTATGGGACCATGTGATCACATGCAGATTTGAGGATGATACATGGGATTGAGATGGGTCGTTGATATTTGATCCAAGGTTATGATATCGGGGATATGGTAGAATTCATATCTGAGATACGTCGGGATGCTTCAGCGGATTTCGGGATAATGATGTCACAGGAATAGTGATATATATAAATGATCGACATGTACGAGATAGGATATGATATGACAGGATAATTATAATAGGCCGCCTTAGGCGGGGTACACTCCTTGTGATGATATATGATGATGATATCGATTTATACGAGACTGTCGATCAGTAGTCAAATCATAACTATAGTGATGATGTTAGCATTGTACTAGACACAGGTCAGTACCCAGATTACGATATTTGATAAAGTGAATACCGGATGAATGATAGGACGAATGTGATATTGACCCGTACCCAGATTAGGGAGGCCGTACGACGGATTAACGTACGAGCTATATTTTGATGTTTGATCCGCCTACTTGACTTGGGAATAACCAATTATAGAGATATGGTATCGGATGTGATATGATCGAGGCGGGATCACCGACTATATATGTATATTTATATGTATCGACTCAGAGGTTAGGCGGTTTCCCTTACCTACTACTAGCTTTAGCTCAGCCTTGTAGTAGGGTAGCTATATGACCTTTATGACATTAGATGCAGTTTAACGAACATGGTGTTCAGTATTTCAGCTCCCGCTTATTTTTATTGTTGCTCTGCATCACATACTGTTATGATTCATATTCTATTATTGATATCATGCTGCTAGGACACCAGCACCATTATCGATGATGCGTATGTACCACGTACACTTATTTGCTGTCGCACACACATCTTCATCGGTAATTGCCATGTCACGTACACTTAGAGAATATTATTGCCTGATTTAGCTTGTTAGCTAGTAGTGACATGATATTAGTGTACTTGCCATATATACCATCTTGACATTGTAGTTATTACCTGTCACTTCATCCATGCTGTTATTCACTATATGATGCATTCATGGATTCTCATGCTTATATTCATGATTTCACATGCTATTGATGGTTGGATTCGAGTTTCCATGAGATTTTCTGGATTTAGAGGAAAACAGCAAAACATATATATAAACTGCTTTCTCTTTTTAATAAAAATGCGGTTTTTCCTTGATGTTCGAGTCGTCCACCATGAGTTTTGCTGATGGATTTCGAGACCCGATTCGAGGAGGCGGATGAACCGTTTCGGGTACATGGTGGGCCCGGTGCGGTACCCCGGGGCAAGAAGATCGCAGATGATGGCGTTGAGCCTGTGCAGGGGAGCACTACCTACCGGTGATATTACCCGACACGTCGGATATCCGGAGGATAACGTCGTAGTCATGAGATGGATGGTAGGGGCCGATCTGGACTGACGGCGCCCTAGATTTTGTGATTGAGACATTGAGATTTCGAGATATTGAGGTACAGAGATTGTGGTACAGAGGTATCGAGATACTGAGACTTATGTTTTGTGCCGATGCTGGGCACTGTTTATGCTGATTTCATTTATGATACCTCATTTTAAAAGTACAGAAATCTCACAAATTATGAAAGCAGTTTTCTTCAGTCTATGCATTCTGTTTCATGCATTCATACATCATTCATATGATATATTTCCACCTGATGCACTGGCACAGACATATGGGATTACATTTGGGTTAGATGTTTACACTAGCCAAGGTTAGAGATTACTGGTTATATATTTGAGGATTATTTATATTATGATCGTATGACCTAGGTTGTGTCATACATGCGATTTTCTGTTCGTAGATCTTTTTCTACTCACGAGTTGGCAACTCACCCCCGTTGTGCCCCAGTTTCTTGCAGGTGTTGCCGTACGGATTTCATTACGGCTTTGCGGGCACATCTTCTTCTGGTGACTTGCTAGTAGGTGGGTTTATTGTATCTTACCCATCATTATACATTGTGTATTATATTTCAGTTGTATCTAGAAGTTCCATCAACCAAATCATGTACTTATTTGAGATAGAGACCAGTGATGTTTATTCTTTCGATCTTAGAGTCGCGGGTTATATTTCGATGGGTTCTTACTGGTTGAGTTTCATTTCTGTTATGATCCTCGCCTTTAGGCGTTGTATATTATGATGCGTACAGGTTGATTTGGTATGGTTTTTCCTATTCTCTACTACTTCACTTGGTTTGGATTTCTGGGTTTCGGCTTACTTAGCTTATGTACGCCTTGAGACGTTCGTAGTCTAAGTGCCGGTCATGTTCCGTACTTTTGGGTCGTGACAAAGTTGGTATCAGAGCGTTAGGTTTTACCTTCGGAGTATAGGATGACCCTTGGTTGATGGAATAGGTAACTAAAGTAGTGTGACGTACCGTGGTATGTCCGCGGCATATTTACGATGCGCCACTCCACTTAAGAAGCCTTAGGATGTGCATTTCCTTGTTCAGTATCATATTCATTCCTGATCTAGCTTCAACGGTACGAGTTATGGTTTTGCTGCCACGATTACGGGCAGGGAGAGCTACGGCTAAGAGTTGCGGTCAGCATGAGCTCAATACGAACGAGGACTGACCGGGGCGTGAGCCTGGCGACACATTATTGTAGAGATGTGTCTTTTGATTGTGTTTCGCACCACGAGCGTGGATGGATTGCTCTATGAGATTACTCGGACGTGCGGATTGGCACCAGAGGATTGAGCCACTGATAGAGGACAGCCAGATTTTGATGACCGTTGATGTATTGCTCATTCATGATGATTGAGGCACGGCGCAACGTGCAGACGAGCGAGCTAGTTTTGCTGCAAACGACAGGATATCGCCCAGATGTTGGAGCTATTGCAGTATGAGTGGTACTAAGAGATGATAGAAGATCGCTAGTCCCCGAGGGTGAATGACTAGGACATGTGGATCATTCGCTACCCCGATATGAGATCATCAGATAGATTGATTCCAGCTAGAGACGACTTCACGCGGAGACGTTGAGAGTCGACAGAGACGATCGAATGATAGTAATCTATTATTCCAAGTTTAAAGTGTCAGGAAGAAATATGCAGGCAATTCTATGGTCCCTCTAGAAGAATGAAACCCTAACTCGACTTAATGACCGTGTGAAAGCCTTTTGACCTTAGGGTTTGCCGCAGTTCTGCGACGCCATTAGTGAGGCTTGGGTTTGCCCTTCTACGGCTGGACCACCGATGCTGTGGTATGTACGCGATAATATTATACTATACCCAAGATGTTGAGCTCTTGGGGGATTATGAGGTTTTGACGACTTGATCGGATGGCTCGATTTAATTCGGATGCTAGATGGTGAGATGCATTTCTTGGGAGACTCCAGATACGATGGTAGCCGTTGGAGCTCAGTCCATGCAGCCACGACGAGAAGAGTCCGAAGCAGTCGACATTAGAGAAAAGTGGAGTAAGAGGTTCGTACAAGATCTGGATATGATGACGTTCCACTCCGCCGACATCAGAGATGCGATGCGCATGCCGAGGCATTGTACTTGGAAACACCTTCCATAAGGAGTTGCGATGAGTATGCAGCCATTCCAGAATAAGAAACAGATATAGTAAAGGACGATGATTTCCGGACAATTGGCAGAGATGAGACTTGGAAGAGACCTTGAGCAGGATTCCTTCGAGGACACTGCTGCAATGATACTTGCACCCAGGATCAGATGTGTCACGTACATTCAGAGAGCCAGAGGCCGACGCCAGTGACATGTTGCTTTACAAGTGGTCGTTAGGATTGACCGAGAAATGACCAGAGAAGTGCCAGAACGGAATCGACCCCGTTAGCACACCTGACAAGGCCGATGTGCCGATGGATCATGAGATTTGGTAATCCACAGAGAAGACTTGGACCCAGGAGTGGTCATGTTATGCACACTAGCAGGCCAGAGTTCAGGATCGTCGATGAGTTATGCTACGTGTAACCACGACAGTTGGCTCGAAATTCTTGGAGGATGCGCTTGGGCGGTACTATTCCGCCATATTTGATTTCGATGTTTTGGGGGATTTATAGCCTGATTTGATTTTGATGATTGAGTAGTTACGATTTTCGCAAAGTCGCTGCACTTGATATCGTTTTGGAGCCTTGGTTTCACATGTTTGTGATTTTATGGGTTCTTAGACATTTGAGTTGATTTTGTGCGTATGCACACACACGATTTGGTTCATGCACTCTGTATAGTTTACATATGCTTGCAGTGCAGTGACATATATTTCGTGCACTTGGATGCACTGGACTTCGAGTTCGATGGTGATGCTCGATATTTGATTTCATGATTTCGTGCATGGTGAATGCACCGGATTTGGAATTTTAGCACATGTTGGGCGCATGTTATGAGATGCGATTTGGTGCACACCAGATGCACTAAACCGAGATTCTTCGTGCATGTCAAATGCACCTGTTTGTGCTGTCAGGCACACCTGTTGCTATGACAGATGCTGCGTGCACCCCCGTTGCACCTTGATGTCGTTTTGTGCACCTTTTGGCACATTCATGGATTTTGATTTCCGTGCGCACCGGACGCACAGAGTTTTTATATGCACATTTTGGGATTGATTTCTATGGAGCAGTACGTTTATATGATATTTGCTATGTGTTTTCGTACTGAGCAGGACTGATCAGATGACAGTGCCTGGGTATATTTTTCATGCATAATAGATTTCAAGGGGATTTCCAAAAGCGATCTATAGTCTCACTATTTGCATACGTGTCTGACATGACACGAAACGTTTAAAACGAGGAAAACCCTTCTAAAATTAATTTCAAAACGGCGGGACGTGCATATTAAACAAAAGAGATATACATATATGATTATTTTCTTATAGAGACGTCCGCCGCTGTGCAGTGTTATGTGTATTGCACATCGACTTTAAAGAATTTGGCATGCATTCCTTTCAGATATTTACATGTACGGATTTGGTATTTACATGTATAATTCCGATTTCTAGCATATCGGTTTTTCTTTGGATTTGGCATTCGTGTTTTCATCTTGACTCCGATGATTGCGAGATGCTTGACGGAGTTTTGACTTCGAGTTATCTGCTCGTTACTCATGCGCATGTATTGCGCTATGATGCCTTTTATGGATTGATGATTTCGGAGCCCCATTGGTTTGGACATTTTATTGAAATGTTTTAGAATTGGGAGTTTTAAATTTAAATTCGGGGACCGAATTTCTTTAAGGGGGGAAGACTGTAACATTCCAAAAAAATACATGAGCTGCAACAGCAGCTGATGTAAACATCAACCCCCAATGTCAAACTTCAACCCCTCCATGGAGACTTATCAGCCCCCTAGCTGATAACACTCTCCCATCATCATTTTTCAGCCCCCAATGGCTGACTTTTGCTACCAATCAGCCCAAATTCTGCCTAACTTCATCCACCAGAATAGCCCCCTACGCCTACAGCTATATTAGTTGCTGAAACCATGCATTTCAGCCAATGGTTTCAACAAAAAACAGCGGCAAAATCAGTCACAACACCCACCAGCCTTTAACCAACCCACACCCTCATCACACCACATCAAAATTCACTACAAATAACACTTCTTCAAGTGTTGCATCTGCTACTGCAACACACAGAGAAGAAAAAAAAAAGAAAAGAAAGAAAGAAAGAAAGAAAAGCAAGAGAAGGAAAGAGAGAGTTGCAACAACAGCTGCAGAAACATTTTCTTTTGGAGCAATGGGGCAACTCCTCAACAGCACAACCCTTCCTTCTTCCCTTCTCCTTCCTCCTAGGACCCCCTCGAGGTATAATCTCGCAATCCAAACTCTTTTCTTGCCAAGTTATAGTTGTTTAGCAGAAATATCGTGTTACTACGTGAATTAGTGCTAGTTTAGGAAATTTGAGCGAGACTTGACAAAGTATTAGTTTGGAATGTTGGTATAACCTTATTAGGAGTTGTTGATATCAGTTAGGCATAGATCTAACCCAGATTGGACACATTTCAAACATGGAACCCAAAACAGAACTTTTCATGTCGGTTTGTGAGGATATATAGCGTGCAGGTGAATCTGGAGTGATCCGGGGTCATTACGGGGAAAATAAACAATACCACGAGCCTATTTAGACCACTAGGAGACCACCCACTGAAGACGAGAGCCTAAATCCATGTTAGGGCCGGCCTCGCCGGGTTTTAGGGGGATGTCGCCGGCCCCACTGTTAAGTTAGGTGACTAATTTGCTTCGGTAGGTCATATATACCCTGTACATCACCCCAGAGTTGTTTATTTGACTTGTTTTCACCTGAACAGAAATCTGGGACCACTTTTCTGGGTTGCTGCCATGTTTTTCATGATGTTTATAGATTTAAGTTTTGTTATTTGGTGATTCGTTTCTGTCGGGTGGCGTTTGGACGTCAACGACAGTGGATTTTGGCAGTGTTTGCACACAAGGTCACTGGTTTTTACCTATGGGCGTAGTGTGCACCATTTTGGTTTCCGATGTGATTTTTATTAGTTTTAGCATATGATATCCTTGTTGGTACTCACGCGACGTCGAAGCGTTGGAGATGCAAATGGCGACATCGGCACCGGAACACATAACTAAGTGAGTAGATTTATATCTACGGGGAGAAGTCGGGTGGATGGCGTATAGCACCCCCGCAGTCCGTGTTGATGTATACGGATGCGTATACACACTTACAATTATTATATGTTGTTTGGGAAATTACTGATGTTTAGGATGGATAATTGGTGGACTTGGATGATTTAGTATTGCGGACCCTAGGTAGTGGGTGCACTATACATACCTATACACATATACATACTTGCATACATTCCTACTCATACGTGCCTATGGGATTCTATATTGTCATGTGTTCATATGGGTATGGGACCATGTGATAACATGCAGATTTGAGGATGATACATGGGATTGAGATGGGTCGTTGATATTTGATCCAAGGTTATGATATCGGGGATATGGTAGAATTCATATCTGAGATACGTCGGGATGCTTCAGCGGATTTCGGGATAATGATGTCACAGGAATAGTGATATATATAAATGATCGACATGTACGAGATAGGATATGATATGACAGGATAATTATAATAGGCCGCCTTGGGCGGGGTACACTCCTTGTGATGATATATGATGATGATATCGATTTATACGAGACTGTCGATCAGTAGTCAAATCATAACTATAGTGATGATGTTAGCATTGTACTAGACACAGGTCAGTACCCAGATTATGATATTTGATAAAGTGAATACCGGATGAATGATAGGACGAATGTGATATTGACCCGTACCCAGATTGGGGAGGCCGTACGACGGATTTACGTACGAGCTATATTTTGATGTTTGATCCGCCTACTTGACTTGGGAATAACCAATTATAGAGATATGGTATCGGATGTGATATGATCGAGACGGGATCACCGACTATATATGTATATTTATATGTATCGACTCAGAGGTTAGGCGGTTTCCCTTACCTACTACTAGCTTTAGCTCAGCCTTGTAGTAGGGTAGCTATATGACCTTTATGACATTAGATGCAGTTTAACGAACATGGTGTTCAGTATTTCAGCTCCCGCTTATTTTTATTGTTGCTCTGCATCGCATACTGTTATGATTTATATTCTATTATTGATATCATGCTGCTAGGACACCAGCACCATTACCGATGATGCGTATGTACCACGTACACTTATTTGCTGTCGCACACACATCTTCATCGGTAATTGCCATGTCACGTACACTTAGAGAATATTATTGCCTGATTTAGCTTGTTATCTAGTAGTGACATGATATTAGTGTACTTGCCATATATACCAGCTTGACATTGTAGTTATTACCTGTCACTTCATGCATGCTGTTATTCACTATATGATGCATTCATGGATTCTCATGCTTATATTCATGATTTCACATGCTATTGATGATTGGATTCGAGTTTCCATGAGATTTTCTGGATTTGGAGGAAAACCGAAAAACATATATATAAACTGCTTTCTCTTTTTAATAAAAATGCGGTTTTTCCTTGATGTTCGAGTCGTCCACCATGAGTTTTGCTGATGGATTTCGAGACCCGATTCGAGGAGGCGGATGAACCGTTTCGGGTACATGGTGGGCCCGGTGCGGTACCTCGGGGTAAGAAGATCGCAGATGATGGCGTTGAGCCTGTGCAGGGGAGCACTAGCTACCGGTGATATTACCCGACACGTCGGATATCCGGAGGATAACGTCGTAGTCATGAGATGGATGGTAGGGGCCGATCTGGACTGACGGCGCCCTAGATTTTGTGATTGAGACATTGAGATTTCGAGATATTGAGGTACAGAGATTGTGGTACAGAGGTATCGAGATACTGAGACTTATGTTTTGTGCCGATGCTGGGCACTGTTTATGCTGATTTCATTTATGATACCTCATTTTAAAAGTACAGAAATCTCACAAATTATGAAAGCAGTTTTCTTCAGTATATGCATTCTGTTTCATGCATTCATACATCATTCATATGATATATTGCCACCTGATGCACTGGCACAGACATATGGGATTACATTTGGGTTAGATGTTTACACTAGCCAAGGTTAGAGATTACTGGTTATATATTTGAGGATTATTTATATTATGATCGTATGACCTAGGTTGCGTCATACATGCGATTTTCTGTTCGTAGATCTTTTTCTACTCACGAGTTGGCAACTCACCCCCGTTGTGCCCCAGTTTCTTGCAGGTGTTGCCGTACGGATTTCATTACGGCTTTGCGGGCACATCTTCTTCTGGTGACATGCTAGTAGGTGGGTTTATTGTATCTTATCCATCATTATACATTGTATATTATATTTCAGTTGTATCTAGAAGTTCCATCAACCAAAACATGTACTTATTTGAGATAGAGACCAGTGATGTTTATTCTTTCGACCTTAGAGTCGCGGGTTATATTTCGATGGGTTCTTGCTGGTTGAGTTTCATTTCTGTTATGATCCTCGCCTTTAGGCGTTGTATATTATGATGCGTACAGGTTGATTTGGTATGGTTTTTCCTATTCTCTACTACTTCACTTGGTTTGGATTTCTGGGTTTCGGCTTACTTAGCTTATGTACGCCTTGAGACGTTCGTAGTCTAAGTGCCGGTCATGTTCCGTACTTTCGGGTCGTGACACAAATGGTCAACCTAACCATCACACAACAATCCTTAATTATCATTATTAATCATATTTATCATTTTCATTAGGGTTTGGAAAAAGTCAACGGTCAACAATTCAACCAAAGTCAAATGGTCAATAATCTTAATGAGAATCCTCTCCCTCTGCCTCTATCAACTGTGCATACACACCCGCATCCGCGTTCCGAGGAACACGAATACAATGAGACAAAACCAATCAAAAAACAAATACTAGTATCTGGCTTAAACCAAAGCCCACATGTAATAACTGCCCGGTCACCAAACGTGCACAAGTGCGCGAGTGTGAACGAACCCTGTCGCAAAACCATGCGACCTCTACTCAGTTTTGCCCAAAGGCGAGTAACCCTCTGTGTGGGACTCTAAAGACTCGACAATACGCTGGCAGTGGGGCTAACCACAGACCACAAGCGTCACTAGCTGTACGTAACGGTCCCCAGGTAGATGCCGATGAGAAGACTGATGAGGTGAACCCATCCGAACTCCTACTGAGCCTGTATTTGACAATCTCCGTACAGTCTGATCTGTTCGTTTAAGAGTATCGCATGGAGGGCCTAGGGGGGTGGCAAACATCAGTCCCCTAATAGCGGTACAAGTCGTGTCGGAGTATAGCCCAAAACACCCTGAGAAACTACTGGTAACACTACCAGCAAATCTCGCTTGCCCTGGCCAGGGACGACTATGTGTAATGGCTCTCCTAGACACAGCACGATATCAACCCCCAATACCGGGAGTGACGAATCCTGTATAACCGTCACTGCCTCCAAGCGCTTCGGGGCTGCCCCCAACTACTACCTGTTTGCACGACTCAGTAGAGCCGTGGTAGGGTAGTAATCAAAGAACAGTGAGAACACACTCGAGGCGAAGTGACAGTGTCAAGTCAGCGGACTAAGCTGTACTCATGTCACCTGGGAACTGTTAACTGACGATAGGTATAATACCAACCAACAGTTCCCGACGAGTCCTATCCAGTGTACTCGTAACTTAACGAGCACCCGCATACTATCTCAAGTACGACGTACTGACGGCTGTGGGACAGACCGTTTTTCCTACTGGGATGAGAAGCGCATACGCTAGTCTGTTAGTGTTTATGCCCTAGAAGGCCATTACTGTATCATACTAGCTTGTATATTACTTAATGGAAGCTTGGGATATTCACATGTATATAACAGTCTTGCTAAACATGGTAGTATGCTACTTGGTTTTTCTATCTTAATATGTGAGTGTACGTATTGATAGAGCTCTTAGGATCTTGCTTGTCTACCAGCGTTGTGATGGCAGTCACACTAGTGGAGGCTGGGTAGTCTACAACCACATCCTTATTCAGGTCCCTGGTCGTTGGATTATCGAGACAGAGCATCGATACTCCGGAGTAGACTGGTGTGTACGCTTCTCATCCCAGTTGGGGAGATGGTCTGTCCCACAGCCGTCAGTACGTCGTACTGGAGATAGTATACAGGTGCTCGTTAGGTTACGGGTACACCGGACAGGACTCACAGGGAACTGTTGGTTGGTTTGATACCAGTCGTCAGTGAACAGTTCCCAGGTGACATGAGTACAGCGTAGTCCGCAGACTTGACACTGCTACTTCGTCTCGAGTGTGTCCCACTGTTCTTAGATTGCTACCCTACCACGGCTCAAAGGAGTCGTGCAAACAGGTAGCAGTTGGGTGCAGTCCCGAGCACTTGGAGGCAGTGGCGGTTAGACAGGATTCGTCCCTCCCAGTATTGGGAGTAGATATCGTGCTGTGTCAGAGAGCCATTACGCAAAGTCCCTGGCCAGGGCAAGCGAGATTTGCTGGTAGGTTCCAGTAGTTTCTCAGGGTGTAATGGGCTTCCCTCTGACACGACTTATACCGCTATTAGGGGACTGACGCTTGCCGCCCCCTAGGCCCGATATGCGATTGTCTTGGACGAACGGACCGGACTGTATGGAGATTGTCACATCAGACTCAGTAGGAGTTCGGATGGGTTTTCTCATCGGCCTTCTTATCGACAACTACCTGGGGACCGTTACGTACAGCTAGTGCCGCTTGCGGTCTGTGGTTAAACCCACTGCCAGCGTAGTAGTCGAGTCTCTAGAGTCCCACACAGAGAGTTTCCTACTCCAGGCGAAACGATATAGAGGTTGCATGGTTTTGCGACAAAGGGTTCGGACGCATACGTGCGTTTACGCGCGTACGACTTTCGGACAGTTTTTACCAGTCGGCTTTGGTTTAAGCCAGTTACTGGTATCCGGTTATTGGATTTTTACAGTCTAAAGTTTTTCCGTATTTTTACAGATCGGAGGGCGTTCTCGTAATTGTTCGAGAAGCTTCTAGAAGATGGTGACTAAGGAGGGTTATGTGTCATATTCATTAAATGAGGTTATGAGTCATGGTGGTGATTCATTCATTTCATTAATGCACATTTATTGCTTAATGACTCATGCTAATGAATCACCACTAGATATTTTATGAAGCATGATTTATCATCACTCTTTATTCTTTTCTCATTATTAGAAAATGCTTCATAATATATTATGATACACTCTCTCTCATCTCATTATCTTATCTCACATTCTCTCTCCTCAAGCTCTCATCTTCAAACCCTAATCCTTACACCTCATGAGTTGAGATCAAAGGATTAGTTAGACTAAACAATCCATAACCATCACTCTATCTCATCCTAACTTCTTTGATTAGCAATCCAAGAAGGTTAGTTGCCTCAAGTTTAGAGGTTTAGCTTGGAGTTTCGCTCTCGGGTGGATCGTCTACTACCTAGAGAAGGCCGAGGAGAACAAGGAGATCGTAAAGACGAAGGACCGGTTTCATTAGGTATAATCCCTTAACACTATAGTTTTGTATAGCTATGTGTTCGGTTATTATTTGTTTAGCTTCGATTCAAGCGGTTAGTCGATGTTTGTTCTTTAAACTTGATCGTTTTTGAAAATTCCGCCTCCCCATAAGAACTGGGGTGTACTACATCGACTTACAGTGGTATCAAAGCCTCGCTAAACACTAAATAACTTAATCGCAAATTTGTACGAATTTCGAACGGAAAAACGAAGCCGGAAAACCCTAAAAAATGCAAGTTTCTGTCGAATTTAAAACGATGTCAGAAAATTTTTCAGGTGAGCTCAGAGTGCTTGACATGACACCAGTAGAACACCCAAGAAAAACAGTCGACTGAATCGACCAACTCGCCGCGGAACCGCGGCCTCAGCCTACTGAGTCGCCGCGCTTCCGCCGCCGAGTTGGCGTGTCAGCGGCCGATTTTTCTTCTGTTGTTTCTCTGTGATATTTGGGGTTTTCTGGAATATTTAATATTTGCTCAGGTTACTGTTTAACAGAGCAGATTTTGGAGCAATATTGATGTTGTTTAATCGATCGAAATTATACAGTATTTGCATATTGGATTATATCTGTGATTGTTTAATGTGTTCGTAAACCTCCCCTAACTGCTAGTATGTCGGTTGGCAGAGGGTTGCACATTTCTGAAATAGTTATATCTGTTTGTGCATATAAACTGTATTGGACTGTTGTGGTGTATAGCCGGGATTAGCAATGTTTTTTTTGTTTAATTCATTTGTTGTAAATGTAATTTGTTGTAATATTATTTTTGCGGGGCACTTCCAGGTTGCGGTCGTAGCCACCGTTGTATTATTTCATTTTACTGTTTTTGCTCCTAGGACTGACCCAAGGTGGGGTACACAGACTGCCGGGTGGGTAGTTTGCCGTACCCGTAGGGGTCGAGGGTGGGGTAACGGCTATTCATCACAACTGTGTAATCTGTCTTTTCTTGCAGGCTCAAAAGAAATACAGATTGCTTGCAAATCCAATATTGTTTATCTGTGTTCTGGAATGAATATCATTGCGTCAGACGAATGTAAAATATCTATATTTATGATAGCTATTTAGACGCCACTTATGTTTTACACCCGCGCTAGCCCAACCCCCGCTCTGTCGTTAGTTAAGTAACCTAACGGGTGATGACGGGACCCAGTGGCGAATGCGGATGGCATAAGAGGACGTTGTATTTTCGTTGTTTTCTGCAATGATAGGTTAATGATGGGACGCATTATCTATAATGCAAAGAAAAACAAACCAAAGTTTTAATCATTGGAACAATTTAAAAGAAACCACTCGGTTATTTTTAAAACAGATATTTTTAAATGCGGAGATTTAACCACTCCTTTTAAAAGCTATCAGGTTCCTTCGGTTATATCAAGTTCACTACGTTCACGGTTTCGCCAAAACCATTCGTAGCCCTCCGTCATTTCATCTGGGTATTCAGTAGTATTCAAGCTATGTATTTTGACCTAACGCCAAGGCATAGTGTTTGGTAGCTGCTGGATATTCATTTGTTGCATAGATAGATGAGTTAGTTTGGGACAGTCGTATTATCATTTTGGCCAAACGTCAAGGATATATACGGATGGGTTCAAATTGACAAGATAATGATGGGTAGAACTTGACATGTGACTTATGACATTTTGACCTAACGCCAAGGTCATAAGAGCATGGGGCAAAAACTTATATCGGGAATTTCTAAAGAAACTGAAATTTGCAAAGAGATGCATACCATTTTGAGTTTGATGAATGTTGGTAGCATTCCTACAACATTATCAGACGATGATATTTGGATCCCGATCCTACTGTGAGTATATGATACTTATCAGGATATTCGTCACTTAACGATCAATGCTATAAACCTAGTAGGTGTCCAGAAAAGTGTCAGCGGGGTTACGCCCCCAGAGAAAAGAGGTTATTTAATTAAGGAACTTCGCGAAAGCGTTGGAAAACCTCCCTCGAAGTATCGACACCGGCCTGGCTGAACGGTTAAGCAAGTATTGTACGGTGAGAATAGTCTTGGCTAATTCTTCTTTTATGGTTTGAGGAAGGATTCGAGAAACAGTGGGAGCCATCCAGTTTAGATAAACTAAAAACAACTCTAAACTTGCAAGAGCATCATGCTAAAGAGTTTTCTTCTCTCTCTCCTAATTGCAGCGACCCTGAAAATGACTGGACTTAAGTTACTTTTAGAGAAAAATATACTGACGGGGCCAAACTATAAAGATTGGCTGCGGAATGTCAAAATGGCTTTGACCTATGACAAACTGGGGTACGTCCTCACCGCTACGGCACCTGCTGTCCCTGGTCCCAAATCCAGCAATGCGGATAAGGAAATCCGCAAAACCTGGGATTTAGATTGCGCGAGAGCCAAGTGCATCGTGCTTGCCTCGATGAACAATGAACATCAGAGGAGGCACGAGGATATGGACCTTGATGGCATATTTCTCCATACAAAGGAACTTTATGGAGAGCAATCTCGTATAGCAAGATACGAGACCTCAAAGAACTTGTTTCGAGCGAGGTTGGCTGCCGGGTCATCGGTAGGTGAACATGTCCTACAGATGATCAGCTATATTGAAGAGCTCGCAGACCTTGGGACGACTTTGGATAATGAGCTCTATACAGACCTTATTCTCCAGTCCCTTCCTCACACCTACGCCCAGTTTATCCTGAACTTCAACCTTCAAAGAAAAGAAGTTGAACTTCAGGAACTCCTGAACATGTTAAGGAGTGTAGAGGGCACCTTGAAGGCATCAAGGGAAACACCCGCTATGTTTGTTGGCGGTTCATCTTCTTCCGGGTCCAAGGCTAGGGCCAAAGGATGGAAGAAGAAGGCCGCACCCAGACCTAGAGGAGGTGTTAGTAAGGTGGGAGGGAAGGGAAAGAAAAAGAAAGCAGTACCGATAGTTGGTCAGGATGAGTGCTTCCATTGTCACAGGAAAGGGCACTGGAAGAAGGATTGCAAGGCGTGGAACGCCAAGAACCAGGAACCGAAGCAAGCCGTGGCTTCGACTTCAGGTGTGTTTGTAATTGAGAATTGTCTGTCGATCAACTCTACTTCCTGGGTATTGGATACCGGATCAGGATCTCATATTTGCAATTCATTGCAGGCACTGAGAAACCGTAAAGTGCTGAAGGAAGGTGATATGATCCTCAAGGTTGCTAACGGAGCTAGCGTGGGAGCTGCGTCCGTCGGGGATTATCACCTAGGATTGACGAGTGGACACATTTTGGTTTTACATAACTGTTATTTTGTACCCAGCTTAACGTGTAATATCATATCAGTTTCCTTGTTATCAAATAAAGGTTATGATTTCACGTTTGTAAGAGATGTTGTCAACATCCACCTTAATCATGGTTTGATTGGGTCCGGTACATTAAATAACGGCATATATGTTTTAAACCAACTCCAAATTTTCAATGTCCAGAACACACTAAAAAGAAAGTCTCCAGATTTGAATAAAGCTTTCTTATGGCATTGTAGACTGGGTCACATCAATGAGAGAAGGTTGACTAAGTTGCATAGAGAAGGATATTTAGACTCGTTCGAATATCAATCTTATGACACTTGTCAATCCTGTCTCAAAGGAAAGATGACAAAGACTTCATTCACTGGACAAGGAGTAAGAGCGAGCGAGCTCTTAGGACTCATACACAGCGATGTATGCGGTCCAATGTCTACACATGCGAGAGGTGGTTTTTCCTATTTCATTACTTTCACGGATGATTACTCAAGATACGGATTCATTTATCTGATGAAACATAAATCCGAGACTTTTGAGAAATTCCAAGAGTATAAGAATGAAGTAGAAAACCAAACCGGCAAAAGTATAAAGACACTTAGATCTGATCGAGGTGGAGAATACTTGAGTGCCGAGTTCCTAGGTTACCTAAAAGAGAAAGGAATTCTCTCTCAGCTTACTCCTCCGTACACTCCACAGCATAATGGTGTATCGGAGAGACGGAATCGAACCCTATTGGATATGGTACGATCCATGATGAGTAATGCTGAGTTACCGCGATCTTTCTGGCGACATGCGCTAGAATCAGCGGCATATCTTTTGAACATGGTACCTACCAAGACTGTGCCTACCACTCCATATTAGATGTGGAGTGGGAAGAAACCCCATCTACAGTATATAAAGATTTGGGGATGTCCAGCTTTTGTTAAAAAGCAGCATGTGGACAAGCTCGAGGCACGATCAGTAAAATGTTTGTTTGTGGGATATCCAAAGCACTCCAGGGGATATCTATTCTATTATGCAGAGGAACAAAAGGTATTTGTTTCTCGTAATGCCCATTTTCTAGAACATCAGTTTTTAGAAAAGGAATCAAGTGGGAGCGAAATAGAACTGGAAGAAATTCCAGAACCACAAACTGCTACTGAAAGTTTGGTAGAACCAGAGGTTCAAGAAGAACAGAACATTCCCGCACCCCTCCGCAGGAGTAGTAGGCCGTCTCATCCGCCTGAGAGATACTACGGTTTTCTCATAGACGGGGATAGAGAGGATTGCATCATAGATGATGATGAACCTACTGACTTCCAGCAGGCCATCCAGAGCGGCGACTCGGTACGATGGCTAGATGCAATGCGAACCGAAATGGAGTCCATGTACACCAACAAAGTATGGACTTTGGACTTTGCTCCAGATGGGGTAAAACCCATAGGATGCAAATGGATCTTCAAGAAAAAGATTGGTGTAGATGGACAGGTGGAAACCTATAAGGCTAGACTTGTTGCAAAGGGTTTTCGTCAAAGACCTGGTTTGGACTATGACGAAACTTTTTCTCCAGTGGCTATGCTCAAATCCATTCGGGTCCTTCTTGCTATTGCTGCCTTCCATGATTATGAAATCTGGCAGATGGACGTAAAGACGGCTTTTCTGAATGGAAATTTAGAAGAGAGCGTCTATATGGATCAGCCAGAGGGTTTCAATCAGAGTGGGAGCAGCGGGAAAGTATGCAAGCTGCTTAAGTCCATTTACGGACTAAAGCAGGCATCGCGGAGTTGGAACATCTGTTTTGATGAGACAGTCAAAGAATATGACTTTATCAAAAATCCAGATGAACCGTGCATATATAGTAAAGTTGTGGCCAGAAGTGTCGTATTCCTCGTCTTGTACGTGGATGACATTCTATTGATAGGAAATGACATTCCTATGCTACAATCTGTCAAAGGATTCTTGTCACACAGGTTCTCCATGAAAGACCTGGGTGATGCCTCTTACATTCTGGGGATCCGGATCTATCGTGATAGATCCAAGAGGATGTTGGGACTTTCGCAGTCCAGGTATATCGACACTGTACTGAAAAGATTCAGTATGGAAGATTCTAAGCGCGGTAATCTACCGGCTTGTCACGGAATCACCCTCTCCAAAGAGATGTCTCCCAAGACTGATTTGGAAAGGGAAAGCATGTCTATTATACCCTACGCTTCTGCGGTAGGCTCTATAATGTATGCGATGTTGTGTACCAGACCAGATGTAGCTTACGCACTGAACGTGGTAAGCCGGTATTAGTCAGACCCAGGGGAGAACCACTGGAGAGCAGTAAAGAACATTCTCAAGTACCTGAGGAGGACTAAGGAGATGTTCTTGGTTTACGGCGGAAAAGACCTCAGGTTGGAGGCCTTTGCTGATTCCGGCTTCCAAAGTGATAAGGACGATTCCAAGTCCATGTCGGGTTATGTCTTTACCCTCAATGGAGGGGCGGTGTGCTGGAAGAGCTCCAAGCAGGACACCGTTGCTGACTCGACAATGGAAGCGGAGTATATAGCTGCTTGCGATGCCGCAAAAGAAGCAGTCTGGATGAAGAAGTTCCTAACAGAACTTCAGGTGGTTCCTACCATAGTTGATCCAATACCTCTGTATTGCGACAACAACGGAGCTATAGCTTTAGCGAAGGAACCAAGGTCCCATCAGAAGTCCAGACACATCTTGAGGCGGTATCACCTGATCAGGGAGATCATTGATCGTCAGGAAATCGAGGTTCGGAGAGTTGCTTCAGAAGTGAACATTGCTGATCCATTCACGAAGGCCCTTCCTTAGATTCAGTTCGAGAGGCTACTCGAGATCATTGGTCTACGATATGCCAGTACATGGCCCTAGTGCAAGTGGGAGATTGTTAGTGTTTATGCCCTAGAAGGCCATTACTGTATCATACTAGCTTGTATATTACTTAATGGAAGCTTAGGATATTCACATGTATATAACAGTCTTGATAAACATGGTAGTATGCTACTTGGTTTTTCTATCTTAATATGTGAGTGTACGTATTGATAGAGCTCTTAGGATCTTGCTTGTCTACCAGCGTTGTGATGGCAGTCACACTAGTGGGGGCTGGGTAGTCTACAAGCACATCCTTATTCAGGTCCCTGGTCATTGGATTATCGAGACAGAGCATGGATACTCCGGAGTAGACTGGTGTGTACGCTTCTCATCCCAGTTGGGGAGATGGTCTGTCCCACAGCCGTCAGTACGTCGTACTGGAGATAGTATACAGGTGCTCGTTAGGTTACGGGTACACCGGACAGGACTCACAGGGAACTGTTGGTTGGTTTGATACCAGTCGTCAGTGAACAGTTCCTAGGTGACATGAGTACAGCGTAGTCCGCAGACTTGACACTGCTACTTCATCTCGAGTGTGTCCCACTGTTCTTAGATTGCTACCCTACCACGGCTCAAAGGAGTCGTGCAAACAGGTAGCAGTTGGGTGCAGTCCCGAGCACTTGGAGGCAGTGGCGGTTAGACAGAATTCGTCCCTCCCGGTATTGGGAGTAGATATCGTGCTGTGTCAGAGAGCCATTACGCAAAGTCCCTGGCCAGGGCAAGCGAGATTTGCTGGTAGGTTCCAGTAGTTTCTCAGGGTGTAATGGGCTTCCCTCTGACACGACTTATACCGCTATTAGGAGACTGACGCTTGCCGCCACCCTAGGCCCGATATGCGATAGTCTTGGACGAACGGACCGGACTGTATGGAGATTGTCACATCAGACTCAGTAGGAGTTCGGATGGGTTTTCTCATCGGCCTTCTTATCGACAACTACCTGGGGACCGTTAGTACAGCTAGTGCCGCTTGCGGTCTGTGGTTAAACCCACTGCCAGCGTAGTAGTCGAGTCTCTAGAGTCCCACACAGAGAGTTTCCTACTCCAGGCGAAACGATATAGAGGTTGCATGGTTTTGCGACAAAGGGTTCGGACGCATACGTGCGTTTACGCGCGTACGACTTTCGGACAGTTTTTACCAGTCGGCTTTGGTTTAAGCCAGTTACTGGTATCCGGTTATTGGATTTTTACAGTCTAAAGTTTTTCCGTATTTTTACGGATCGGAGGGCGTTCTCGTAATTGTTCGAGAAGCTTCTAGAAGATGGTGACTAAGGAGGGTTATGTGTCATATTCATTAAATGAGGTTATGAGTCATGGTGGTGATTCATTCATTTCATTAATGCACATTTATTGCTTAATGACTCATGCTAATGAATCACCACTAGATATTTTATGAAGCATGATTTATCATCACTCTTTATTCTTTTCTCATTATTAGAAAATGCTTCATAATATATTATGATACACTCTCTCTCATCTCATTATCTTATCTCACATTCTCTCTCCTCAAGCTCTCATCTTCAAACCCTAATCCTTACACCTCATGAGTTGAGATCAAAGGATTAGTTAGACTAAACAATCCATAACCATCACTCTATCTCATCCTAACTTCTTTGATTAGCAATCCAAGAAGGTTAGTTGCCTCAAGTTTAGAGGTTTAGCTTGGAGTTTCGCTCTCGGGTGGATCGTCTACTACCTAGAGAAGGCCGAGGAGAACAAGGAGATCGTAAAGACGAAGGACCGGTTTCATTAGGTATAATCCCTTAACACTATAGTTTAGTATAGCTATGTGTTCGGTTATTATTTGTTTAGCTTCGATTCAAGCGGTTAGTCGATGTTTGTTCTTTAAACTTGATCGTTTTTGAAAATTCCGCCTCCCCATAAGAACTGGGGTGTACTACATCGACTTACATAGTCTACTCCGGAGTATCGATGCCCTGACTCGATAGTCCTACGACTAGGGACCTGCATAAGGATGTGCTGGTGGATTACCCTGCCCCCACGAGTGTGATCGCCATCACAACGCCGATAATCAAGCAAAGATCCTAAGGGCTCTACTAATGTGTATAGGCGATATGTTAAAAGAAACACATGTACACACATTGAAGTAGAAACAAACCAAGTAGCATACTACTATTTTGAGCAAGATTGTGTATACAATGGTGAATATCCCAAGCTTCCATTAAGTAATATACAATCTAGTATGATACAGTAATGGCCTCTAGGGCATATACACTAACAAAACCCCGTTGCAATCACGTAGTGCACGTGGATATTCGCCGGGTAACATTACTAGATAGCTACGCCCTATAGCCCCGACCAAATGACTGTAGGAGAACCCCGTTGCCTAAAGCATCCGTTCGGGTGCTCGCGGCCACGGTGTTCTACCTAAATGCACTTCGTCGATGGCATCGGGGGTGCGGCCGTCTACTAAAAGTTTTCGACGAACATTCGATCAGGATGTCGGGAATTTTGTTGAATTTCCCGACTAGATATTGAAAAGTGTTTTCAATACGAGACTAAAATACGAGGTTTATAATGTAAGGCATGAAATTCGGAATATGAGATATTCCGGGTTTATGATGTCTAAGCAATTCATTTGGTTAGGCATGAAATCCGAAGTATGTGATATTTCGGATTTATGATATCTATGGTGGTTGCGGATTCCAATTATTGTAGTTTTCACTTTCTTTTCTGCGACCGTAAGTGTAATATGTGGTGTATCGCCGGTTTCGTTGCTACGTCAACGACAATTGGGATACGCATATTTACTTACGTTAATGACATGTGATGTTATGTGTTGCCGTGATATGTTATATTGGATCGTCGTGTTTGAATAGCCGGGGTTTTTGCGTATGATGAGAGTTTTTCATTTTCATTCATGTAAAAACTCTATGTAATATTCTTTTATTTAGGAACTTCCGGGTTGAGGATGATGTCACCATTGATGTATAATATTTACTTTTCCGCATTAGAATAGACCCAAGACGAGGAGCACAAGTAACCGGGTTCTAGAGTCCAGTAGGAGACCATCCCGAGGAGTCGAGACCGGGTATCCCAACTCTAGAATTGGTAGGGTTGCTTGCCGCTCTTATAGGGGTCTAGGGTTGTGGGTTTAGCTATTCATCACGACCGTGGAATCCGTGGTTTTTACTAGCATAGTTTAAAACGCGGAACTCCTAGTATATCCAATATTTCATATGTTGACTTCTGCTGCAATGTTCTGTGATGAGATCAAATAACTATGTGAGACGAATGCTTTATATTATATATATGATATATAATAAATGTTGCTAATGTTTTGCACCCGAACTAGTCCTGCCCCCGCTCTGCCGTTAGTTAACTAACCTACCGGTGCATGACGGGACCCTGTGACGAATGCGGATTGCAGGGTTACTAGGCACTCTAATAAGGTTCTACAAGGCATCAACCATGCCCGATTTAAATTTTAGCCGTGCCGAATAACCCTAAACAAGATCTTTAAACTAGAGATTAGGCGAAACAAAGCATGTTAAACACTTTAAAATCTAAGTGTTTGGGATTACAACCTTTATAGTCCGGTCCTGTAAGTCGATGTAGTACACCCCAGTACTTGTGGGGAGGCGGATTTTACAAAAACAATCAAGTTTAAATAACGAACATCGACTAACCGCTTGAATCGAAGCTAAACTATAAATAACCGTATCTTATGAGTTTCTTTTCATAAGTGATTAGGGATTATACCTAATGAAACCGGTCCTTCTTCTTTACGTCCTCCTTTGTACTCCTCGACCTTCTCTAGGTAGTAGACGATCCACCCGAGAGCGAAACTCCAAGCTAAACCTCTAACTTGAGGTAACTAATCAACTTTGATTGCTAATCAAAGATGAAAGGATGATATAGAGTGAGGGTTATGGATTGTTTAGTCTAACTAAACCTTTGATCTCAACACATGAGGATTAAGGATTAGTATCTTGAAGATGAGAGCTTGAGGAGAGAGAATGTGTGATGAGATAAATGAGAGAAGAGAGAGAGTGTATCATAATATTATGAAGTATTCTTATTTTCAAATAATCAATAAAGGAAATGAATAAGCATGCTTCACAAAATATCTTGTGATGATTCATTAACATGAGTCATTAAGCAATAAATGTGCATTAATGAAGTGAATGAATCACCACTATGACTCACTCTCTCATCCAAAAGAAACCTCCTTAGTCACATCTTCTAGAAGCTTCTCGAGTAATTACGAGAACGCCCCTCCGATCCGTAAAAATACGGAAAAACTTTAGACTGTAAAAATCCAATAACCGGATACCAGTAACTGGCTTAAACCAAAGCCGACTGGTAAAATCTGTCCGAAAGTCGTACGCGCGTAAACGCACGTATGCGTCCGAACCCTTTGTCGCAAAACCATGCAACCTCTATATCGTTTCGCCTGGAGTAGGAAACTCTCTGTGTGGGACTCTAGAGACTCGACTACTACGCTGGCAGTGGGTTTAACCACAGACCGCAAGCGGCACTAGCTGTACGTAACGGTCCCCAGGTAGTTGTCGATAAGATGGCCGATGAGTTAAACCCATCCGAACTCCTACTGAGTCTGATGTGACAATCTCCATACAGTCCGGTCCGTTCGTCCATGACTATCGCATATCGGGCCTAGGGGGGCGGCAAGCGTCAGTCCCCTAATAGCGGTATAAGTCGTGTCGGAGTGAAGCCCATTACACCCTGAGAAACTTGCTGGAACCTACCAGCAAATCTCGCTTGCCCTGGCCAGGGGCTTTGCGTAATGGCTCTCTGACACAGCACGATATCTACTCCCAATACCGGGAGGGACGAATCCTGTCTAACCGCCACTGCCTCCAAGTGCTCGGGACTGCACCCAACTGCTACCTGTTTGCACGACTCCTTTGAGCCGTGGTAGGGTAGCAATCTAAGAACAGTGGGACACACTCGAGGCGAAGTAGCAGTGTCAAGTCTGCGGACTACGCTGTACTCATGTCACCTGGGAACTGTTCACTGACGACTGGTATCAAACCAACCAACAGTTCCCTGTGAGTCCTGTCCGGTGTACCCGTAACCTAACGAGCACCTGTATACTATCTCCAGTACGACGTACTGATGGCTGTGGGACAGACCATCTCCCCAACTGGGACGAGAAGCGTACACACTAGTCTACTCCGGAGTATCGATGCTCTGTCTCGATAATCCAACGACCAGGGACCTGAATAAGGATGTGCTTGTAGACTACCCAGCCCCCACTAGTGTGACTGCCATCACAACGCTGGTAGACAAGCAAGATCCTAAGAGCTCTATCAATACGTATACTCACATATTAAGATAGAAAAACCAAGTAGCATACTACCATGTTTAGCAAGACTGTTATATACATGTGAATATCCCAAGCTTCCATTAAGTAATATACAAGCTAGTATGATACAGTAATGGCCTTCTAGGGCATAAACACTAACAATCTCCCACTTGCACTAGGGCCATGTACTGGCATATCGCAGACCAATGATCTCGAGTAGCCTCTCGAACTGAATCTGAGGAAGGGCCTTCGTGAATGGATCAGCAATGTTCTCTTCTGAAGCAACTCTCCGAACCTCGATCTCCTGACGATCAATGATCTTCCTGATCAGGTGATACCGCCTTAAGATGTGTCTGGACTTCTGATGGGACCTTGGTTCCTTCGCTAAAGCTATAGCTCCGTTGTTGTCGCAATACAGAGGTATTGGATCAACTATGGTAGGAACCACCTGAACTTCTGTTAGGAACTTCTTCATCCAGACTGCTTCTTTTGCGGCATCGCAAGCAGCTATATACTCCGCTTCCATCGTCGAGTCAGCAACGGTGTCCTGCTTGGAGCTCTTCCAGCACACCGCCCCTCCATTGAGGGTAAAGACATAACCCGACATGGACTTGGAATCGTCCTTATCACTCTGGAAGCCGGAATCAGCAAAGGCCTCCAACCTGACGTCTTTTCCGCCGTAAACCAAGAACATCTCCTTAGTCCTCCTCAGGTACTTGAGAATGTTCTTTACTGCTATCCAGTGCTTCTCCCCTGGGTCTGACTGATACCGGCTTACCACGCTTAGTGCGTAAGCTACATCTGGTCTGGTACACAACATCGCATACATTATAGAGCCTACCGCAGAAGCGTAGGGTATAATAGACATGCGTTCCCTTTCCAAATCAGTCTTGGGAGACATCTCTTTGGAGAGGGTGATTCCGTGACAAGCCGGTAGATTACCGCGCTTTGAATCTTCCATACTGAATCTTTTCAGTACAGTGTCGATATACCTGGACTGCGAAAGTCCCAACATCCTCTTGGATCTATCACGATAGATCCGGATCCCCAGAATGTAAGAGGCATCACCCAGGTCTTTCATGGAGAACCTGTGTGACAAGAATCCTTTGACAGATTGTAGCATAGGAATGTCATTTCCTATCAATAGAATGTCATCCACGTACAAGACGAGGAATACGACACTTCTGGCCACAACTTTACTATATATGCACGGTTCATCTGGATTTTTGATAAAGTCATATTCTTTGACTGTCTCATCAAAACAGATGTTCCAACTCCGCGATGCCTGCTTTAGTCCATAAATAGACTTAAGCAGCTTGCATACTTTCCCGCTGCTCCCACTCTGATTGAAACCCTCTGGCTGATCCATATAGACGCTCTCTTCTAAATTTCCATTTAGAAAAGCCGTCTTTACGTCCATCTGCCAGATTTCATAATCATGGAAGGCAGCAATAGCAAGAAGGACCCGAATGGATTTGAGCATAGCCACTGGAGAAAATGTTTCGTCATAGTCCAAACCAGGTCTTTGACGAAAACCCTTTGCAACAAGTCTAGCCTTATAGGTTTCCACCTGTCCATCTACACCAATCTTTTTCTTGAAGATCCATTTGCATCCTATGGGTTTTACCCCATCTGGAGCAAAGTCCAAAGTCCATACTTTGTTGGTGTACATGGACTCCATTTCGGTCCGCATTGCATCTAGCCATCGTACCGAGTCGCCGCTCTGGATGGCCTGCCTGAAGTCAGTAGGTTCATCATCATCTATGATGCAATCCTCTCTATCCCCATCTATGAGAAAACCGTAGTATCTCTCAGGCGGACGAGACGGCCTACTACTCCTGTGGAGGGGTGCGGGAATGTTCTGTTCTTCTTGAACCTCTGGTTCTACCAAACTTTCAGTAACAGCTTGTGGTTCTGGAATTTCTTCCAGTTCTACTTCGCTCCCACTCTTCTGATTTTCTAAAAATTCAGTTTCTAAGAAGTGGGCATGACGAGAAACAAAAACCTTTTGTTCCTCTGCGTAATAGAAATAATATCCCTTGGAGTTCTTTGGATATCCCACAAGCTTACACAGTACTGAGCGTGCCTCGAGCTTGTCCACATGCTGCTTTTTTACAAAAGCTGGACACCCCCATGTCCTAAAATGTTTTAGACAGGGTTTCTTCCCACTCCACATCTGATATGGTGTGGTAGGCACAGTCTTGGTTGGAACCTGGTTCAAAAGATATGCCGCTGATTCTAGCGCATAACCCCAGAAAGATCGCGGTAACTCAGTATTACTCATCATGGATCGTACCATATCCAATAGGGTTCGATTCCGTCTCTCCGATACACCGTTGTGCTGTGGAGTGTATGGAGGAGTAAGCTGAGAGAGAATTCCTTTCTCTTTTAGGTAACCTAGGAACTCGGCACTTAAGTATTCTCCACCTCGATCAGATCTCAGTGTCTTAATACTTTTGCCTGTTTGGTTTTCCGCTTCACTCTTGAATTCCAGGAATTTCTCAAAGGCCTCTGATTTATGCTTCATTAAGAAAACATATCCATACCTAGAGAAATCATCTGTAAAAGTAATGAAGTAGGAATAACCACCTCTTGCATGTGTAGACATTGGACCACATACATCACTGTGTATGAGTCCTAAGAGCTCGCTCGCTCTTACTCCTTGTCCAGTAAATGGAGTCTTTGTCATCTTTCCTTTGAGACAGGATTGACAAGTGTCATAAGATTGATATTCGAACGAGTCCAAATATCCTTCTCTATGCAACTTAGTCAACCTTCTCTCATTGATGTGACCCAGTCTACAATGCCATAAGAAAGCTTTATTTAAATCTGGAGTCTTTCTTTTTAGTGTGTTCTGGACATTGAAAATTTGGAGTTGGTTTAACACATATATGCCGTTATTTAGAGTACCGGACCCAATCAAACCATGATTAAGGTGGATGTTGACAACATCTCTTACAAACGTGAAATCATAACCTTTATTTGATAACAAGGAAACTGATATGATATTACACGTTAAGCTGGGTACAAAATAACAGTTATGTAAAACCAAAATGTGTCCACTCGTCAATCCTAGGTGATAATCCCCGACGGACGCAGCTCCCACGCTAGCTCCGTTAGCAACCCTGAGGATCATATCACCTTCCTTCAGCACTCTACGGTTTCTCAGTGCCTGCAATGAATTGCAAATATGAGATCCTGACCCGGTATCCAATACCCAGGAAGTAGAGTTGATCGACAGACAATTCTCAATTACAAACACACCTGAAGTCGAAGCCACAGCTTGCTTCGGTTCCTGGTTCTTGGCGTTCCACGCCTTGCAATCCTTCTTCCAGTGCCCTTTCCTGTGACAATGGAAGCACTCATCCAGGCCAACTACCGGTGCTGTAAACTTTTTCTTTCCCTTCTTTCCCACCTTACTAACACCTCCTCTAGGTCTGGGTGCGGCCTTCTTCTTCCTTCCTTTGGCCCTAGCCTTGGACCCGGAAGAAGATGAACCGCCAACAAACATAGCGGGTGTTTCCCTTGCCTTCTGCAAGGTGCCCTCTGCACTCCTTAACATGTTCAGGAGTTCCGCAAGTTCAACTTCTTTTCCTTGAAGATTGAAGTTGAGGATAAACTGGGCGTAGGTGGGAGGAAGGGACTGGAGAACAAGGTCTGTATAGAGCTCATTATCCAAAGTCGTCCCAAGGTCCGCGAGCTCTTCAATACAGCCGATCATCTGTAGGACATGTTCACCTACCGTTGACCCGACAGCCAACCTCGCTCGAAACAATTTCTTAGAGGTCTCGTATCTTGCTATACGAGATTGCTCTCCATAAAGTTCCTTTGTATGGAGAAATATGCCATCTAGGGACATATCCTCGTGCCTCCTCTGATGTTCATTGTTCATCGAGGCAAGCACGATGCACTTGGCTCTCGCGCAATCTAAATCCCAGGTTTTGCGGATTTCCTTATCCGCATTGCTGGATTTGGGACCAAGGACAGCAGGTGCTGTAGCGGTGAGGACGTACCCCAGTTTGTCATAGGTCAAAGCCATCTTGACATTCCGCAGCCAATCTTTATAGTTTGGCCCCGTCAGTATATTTTTCTCTAAAAGTAACTTAAGTCCAGTCATTTTCAGGGTCGCTGCAATTAGGAGAGAGAGAAGAAAACTCTTTAGCATGATGCTCTTTCAAGTTTAGAGTGGTTTTTAGTTTATCTAAACTGGATGGCTCCCACTGTTTCTCGAATCCTTCCTCAAACCATAAAAGAAGAATTAGCCAAGACTATTCTCACCGTACAATACTTGCTTAACCGTTCAGCCAGGCTGGTGTCGATACTTCGAGGGAGGTTTTCCAACGCTTTCGCGAAGTTCCTTAATTAAATAACCTCTTTTCTCTGGGGGCGTAACCCCGCTGACACTTTTCTGGACACCTACTAGGTTTATAGCATTGATCGTTAAGCGACGAATATCCTGATAAGTAGCATATACTCACAGTAGGATCGGGATCCAAATATCATCGTATGATAATGTTGAAGGAATCCTACCAACATTCATCAAACTCCAAATGGTATGCATCTCTTTGCAAATTTCAGTTTCTTTAGAAATTCCCGATATAAGTTTTTGCCCCATGCTCTTATGATCTTGACTAAGGGCCAACAAATCATAAGTCACATGTCAAGTTCTGCCCATCATTATCCTGTTGATTTGAACCCATCCGTATACTCTTGACTAAGGGCCAAACAAAGTAATACGACTGTCCCAAACCAACTCATCTATCTATGCAACAAATGAATACCCCAGCAGCTACCAAACACTATGTCTTGACTAAGGGCCAAACAAACATAGCTTGAATACTACTGACCATTCATAAGAAATGACGGAGGGCTACGACTGGTTTTGGCGAAACCGTGAACGTAGTGAACTTGATATAACCGAAGGAACCTGATAGCTTTTAAAAGGAGTGGTTAAATCTCCGCATTTAAAAATATCTGTTTTAAAAATAACCGAGTGGTTTCTTTTAAATTGTTCCAACGATTTAAACTTTGGTTTGTTTTACTTTGCATTATAGATAATGCGTCCCATCATTAACCTATCATTGCAGAAAACAACGAAAATATAACGTCCTCTTATGCCATCCGCATTCGCCACGGGGTCCCGTCATCACCCGTTAGGTTACTTAACTAACGACAGAGCGGGGGCTGGGCTAGCGCGGGTGTAAAACATAAGTGACGTCTAAATAGCTATAATAAATATAGATATTTTACATTCGTCTGACGCAATGATATTCATTCCAGAACACAGATAAACAATATTGGATTTGCAAGCAATCTGTATTTCTTTTGAGCCTGCAAGAAAAGACAGATTACACAGTTGTGATGAATAGCCGTTTACCCCACCCTCGACCCCTACGGGTACGGCAAACTACCCACCCGGCAGTCTGTGTACCCCACCTTGGGTCAGTCCTAGGAGCGAAAACAGTAAAATGAAATAATACAACGGTGGCTACAACCGCAACCTGGAAGTGCCCCGCGAAAATAATATTACAACAAATTACATTTACAACAAATGAATTAATCAATAACCCATTGCTAACCCCGGCTATACACCACAACAGTCCAATACAGTTTATATGCACAAACAGATATAACCATTTCAGAAATGTGCAACCCCCTGCCAACCGACATACTAGCAGTTGGGGCAGGTTTACGAACACATTAAACAATCACAGATATAATCCAATACGCAAATACTGTATTTTTCGATCGAATAAACAACTTCAATATTGCTCCAAAATCTGCTCTGTTAAACAGTAACCTGAGCAATAATTAAATATTCCAGAAAACCCCAAATGTCACAGGGGACCCACACAAGAAAGACGAGTCCATGCCTCGGCCAAAGCGCCGCGGAAGCGCGGCGGATCCCACCGATCCGCCACGCTTCCGCGGCCGAGTTGCCGATTCATGGGCTCGAATTTCTTGGGTGTTCTCCTGGACTCCTTTCTAGCTCTCTGAACACACCAGAAAAATTTTAGGACTTGATTTTAAGTTCGACAGAAACTAAACAGAATTAGGGTTTTCCGGCTTCGTTTTTTCGTTCGAAATTCGTACAAATTTGCGATTAAGTTATTTAGTGTTTAGCGAGGCTCTGATACCACTGTAAGTCGATGTAGTACACCCCAGTACTTGTGGGGAGGCGGATTTTACAAAAACAATCAAGTTTAAATAACGAACATCGACTAACCGCTTGAATCGAAGCTAAACTATAAATAACCGTATCTTATGAGTTTCTTTTCATAAGTGATTAGGGATTATACCTAATGAAACCGGTCCTTCTTCTTTACGTCCTCCTTTGTACTCCTCGACCTTCTCTAGGTAGTAGACGATCCACCCGAGAGCGAAACTCCAAGCTAAACCTCTAACTTGAGGTAACTAATCAACTTTGATTGCTAATCAAAGATGAGAGGATGATATAGAGTGAGGGTTATGGATTGTTTAGTCTAACTAAACCTTTGATCTCAACACATGAGGATTAAGGATTAGTATCTTGAAGATGAGAGCTTGAGGAGAGAGAATGTGTGATGAGATAAATGAGAGAAGAGAGAGAGTGTATCATAATATTATGAAGCATTCTTATTTTCAAATAATCAATAAAGGAAATGAATAAGCATGCTTCACAAAATATCTTGTGATGATTCATTAACATGAGTCATTAAGCAATAAATGTGCATTAATGAAGTGAATGAATCACCACTATGACTCACTCTCTCATCCAAAAGAAACCTCCTTAGTCACATCTTCTAGAAGCTTCTCGAGTAATTACGAGAACGCCCCTCCGATCCGTAAAAATACGGAAAAACTTTAGACTGTAAAAATCCAATAACCGGATACCAGTAACTGGCTTAAACCAAAGCCGACTGGTAAAATCTGTCCGAAAGTCGTACGCGCGTAAACGCACGTATGCGTCCGAACCCTTTGTCGCAAAACCATGCAACCTCTATATCGTTTCGCCTGGAGTAGGAAACTCTCTGTGTGGGACTCTAGAGACTCGACTACTACGCTGGCAGTGGGTTTAACCACAGACCGCAAGCGGCACTAGCTGTACGTAACGGTCCCCAGGTAGTTGTCGATAAGAAGGCCGATGAGTTAAACCCATCCGAACTCCTACTGAGTCTGATGTGACAATCTCCATACAGTCCGGTCCGTTCGTCCATGACTATCGCATATCGGGCCTAGGGGGGCGGCAAGCGTCAGTCCCCTAATAGCGGTATAAGTCGTGTCGGAGTGAAGCCCATTACACCCTGAGAAACTTGCTGGAACCTACCAGCAAATCTCGCTTGCCCTGGCCAGGGGCTTTGCGTAATGGCTCTCTGACACAGCACGATATCTACTCCCAATACCGGGAGGGACGAATCCTGTCTAACCGCCACTGCCTCCAAGTGCTCGGGACTGCACCCAACTGCTACCTGTTTGCACGACTCCTTTAAGCCGTGGTAGGGTAGCAATCTAAGAACAGTGGGACACACTCGAGGCGAAGTAGCAGTGTCAAGTCTGCGGACTACGCTGTACTCATGTCACCTGGGAACTGTTCACTGACGACTGGTATCAAACCAACCAACAGTTCCCTGTGAGTCCTGTCCGGTGTACCCGTAACCTAACGAGCACCTGTATACTATCTCCAGTACGACGTACTGATGGCTGTGGGACAGACCATCTCCCCAACTGGGACGAGAAGCGTACACACTAGTCTACTCCGGAGTATCGATGCTCTGTCTCGATAATCCAACGACCAGGGACCTGAATAAGGATGTGCTTGTAGACTACCCAGCCCCCACTAGTGTGACTGCCATCATAACGCTGGTAGACAAGCAAGATCCTAAGAGCTCTATCAATACGTATACTCACATATTAAGATAGAAAAACCAAGTAGCATACTACCATGTTTAGCAAGACTGTTATATACATGTGAATATCCCAAGCTTCCATTAAGTAATATACAAGCTAGTATGATACAGTAATGGCCTTCTAGGGCATAAACACTAACAGGTCCTTCACTTAATAAGCTCCGTGTTGTGGGCCCTTCACTGCGATCATCAAGTTCCGGACACTAGAGACGCTCCACGAAGAGAATGATGCAAACTTGCTTCCGATCTTCGATAACAAAGATGATCTACCTTGAAGTTTCTTTAGCACAAGCTTTCACTCACTAAATGAAGTGAACACCCTAATCTAAATGGCTAGGATAGATTAGGATGATGAAGTAGGATTTTAGCTCTCATTTGTTTTCTTAATCTCACTCATAATACACACTTCATGAAAAGCTAGAAAGCTTTTCATGCAAAGAAGGAAGAAGAAGAAGAAGAAGCTCCATTTCTTTTGTGATGAATAATGAAACTCTAGTATGTGGTTAGAAATGCAACCATGGTAGATAATGAGAAGGCTAACCATTGTAGAGACATAACTAGGGTTAAAGGGTTGGGTTGGGTTAAGCAAATATCACAAAATATCATAAAATATCCAAATCAAAGTCAAAGCTTCAAGAAGCTTCTTGAAAGCTTCATGAATGCTTAACCCTAATCCAAACCCTAACTATATTTATTCTCCACAAAACATGTTGCATTAATAACCATAAGATGTTACAATATTATATATCACATATACAATATTTATTGTAACAAAATAAAATAATACAATTAAAATATATCGCATATATATCAATGTATTACCCGAGTGAGAAAAAGAATCTTTTAGTGAGCTTATATCAGTTAATGTAATTTAATATATCAAATAAATAATTATACATTAAATTATCGAATCAACACTTGATCCGATAATCCGGCTATTTCACAAATAACCGACTAATATAATCTATATCAGTTCATCGAATCAACACTTGATCCGATGACCCGGATATATCACATATACCCGGCCGATAACTCATATCGCGAGAATCTAATACGGTATCACATACACGTACTGTTCTCGGTCCTGCACATATCACATATGTGCTCCTACTCCGTTTTGCCTGAGCCAGGAAACCTCTGTGTAGGACTTTAAAGAATCGTCAATACGCCGGCAGTAGGTGATGATCATATCAAACACCCACAAGCTGCAAGCGGTCAGCTAAACGTAACAGCCACCCAGGTATTGATCGCTCAGAAGATCAGCAAGAAAGCCTGTATATTCTGCTGTGAATCGAGTCAGTAACACTCTCGTACAGTCCGGTCTCGTCGTCTGATATGTCGCATATCTCGCCTAGGGGTGGTAAACGTCAGACCCCAGTAGCTTGATAAGTCGTGTCGATATGAGGTCTATAACAGTTTGAGAAACTACTGATAACACTTACCAGTATATCTCAGCAGCCCTGGCCAGGGATTTCCAGTTATAGCGAATCGAACACAGCGCAACATCAACTCCCTATACCGGGAGAGACGAATCCCCTCCTATCGCTCATTGCCTCCATATGATTCGGGACTGTACCCAAAAGCCACCTTTTTGCACGCCCTCTTGGACGTGGTATCATGGAAATCAAAGCACAGTGGGAATCACACAAGACTCTATGACGATCTCTGGTCAACAGACTACTCTGTACCAGTGTCACCAGAGAACTGCCATCTGACGTGAGGTATAATATCATCTGGGAGTTCTCGGCGAGTCCGTCCAGTGTACCCGACCTCTACTGAGCACCCTTACACTATCCTTGATGTCAAACACCGGTGGATATGGGATCATCCATCGCTAATCATATGGGTCAAGATGCGTATACGCTAGTCTACTCTGGTGTATCGATGCCCTGTCTTGATACACCCTCGACTAGGAACAGTTATAGGATGTACTCGCCGACTACCGCGGCCATACTAGTATGATCTCATCATAGTCCCAGTAGTCGAGTACATATCTTAAGGGCTTTATCAACATATAACATAGAGACAATCAGAGTACATGTTAAGATAAAGTACAACCAAATAGCGTACTATCATGTCGAGCAAGAAAGTCCTCCCTATATATGTCCAAGCATCAATTACAATTTACATCGTTTGTACAGTAATGGCCTCTAGGGCATACATATAACTAACAATCTCCCACTTGCACTAGGGTCATCTGTTATGGTATCACATACCCAATAATTAGCTGTGGTTGAAGTATCTCATACTCAACCATCCTATAAAAGTCTCTACTGGGAAAAAGGCCTTTGTGAGTGGATCCGCGTTGTCGTCCTCTGTGTCTACTCTCCTATTCTCGATCTCCCTGGAGATCAACCATCTCCATGATCAGGTGATACTGCCTAAGAATTATATCTGGATTTCTGATGGGACAGGGGGTTCCTTGGCAAAATCCACAACTCCATTGTCACGCAATGGTAGGAACGAAGTTCATCTCATGAACTTATATCTATCCAGACTGCCTCTTTGGTAGCATCCTTGGTAACGATGTATCTTGCCTTTAATCGGTAAGTCACGGTATCTAGCTTGGAACTCTTCCAACATACCGTCCCTCCACTGAGGGTAAAGACAATGCCTGCGACTGACTTTCAGTCGTCCTTATCTCTCTGGAACCTTTCCAGTGATTCTCGCCATAATCGATTGATACCATCTCACTACAACTAGTGAGAATCCTAACATCCAATTACATCTATCTCATAGATCAAAACCCAAGATTGAGGAGGTATCACTTTGATCCTATAAGGAGAATCCTTGTGATAAGCGGAGATTGACCGAGCGTAGCATAGGAAACTCCTTCCCTATCAAGAGTATGTCATCCACGTACTCTACGGGGATCACCACCATACTCTCTACTACCTTTTTGTATATACAAGGTTCATCTACCATTTTGATGAAGTCAAACTCTTTGACTACCACATCAAAACAGACGTTCCAACTCCGCGATGCCTGCTTTATTGCATAAAACAACTTGCACACGTTTCCGCTGCTCCTACTGTCTACGAAGCCCTCTGGCTGTGTACTTATAGACGCTCTCTTCCAAATCATCATTTAGAAAAGCAGTCATGACACCCAACCACCAGATATCGTAGTCATGGTATGTAGCCGTGGCAAGTAGGATCTGGATGGACTTAAGCATAGCTTTGAAAGTCTCAACTTTTCCATGTACACCAAGTAATCTTCTCAAGATATACTTGCTCCTGATGGGGATTTAACGCTTCAGATAAAGCAACCAAAGTCCATACTTTGTTGGTGTATAAGGATTCCATCTTAGATTGCTAAGCATCCAGCCATTCTTACAGAGTCCCACTCCTGATGGCCTGCTCGAAAATAGTTGGGAACCATCTCATGATGCAATCCTCACTCCCACTGTCATAGAGAAACCGGAGTATCTCTCAGGTGGGTGAGGAACCCTACTAGATTGGTGGAGAGGCTGAGGTTCGTTGGTTACTATTGAATCCTTCGGTTCTACCAAATCATCTGTTGTAGTTTGTATAGTAGGAACTTCTTCCAGTACTACCTCATGACCACTAATTTCTTCACAAGAAATTCTCTTTCACAAAGGTGGCATGCTGAGAAACAAAACATCTTTTGTTCCTCGGTTTGGTAGAAGATATTCCCTTGCGTATGCTTGGGATATCCAACAAACTTCCACAGAACTGACTTTGCCTCGAGCTTGTCCGGATTTTGCTTTTAGACATAGGCCGGACAACCCCAAATCTTAACTTACTTAAGATATGGGCTCTTCCCATTCCATATCACATATGAAGTGGTAGGCAACTGATTTGATTGGAACCCTATTCAATAGGTATGCAGCTTCTCAAGTGCATAACTCCCAAAAGGAAATATGAAACTCAGTAGTACTCATCATAGAGTGCACCATATCACATAGGGTGTGATTGCTCCGCCCCGATACACCGAGGTGCTGTGGTGTATACGGAGGAGTAATGCTGAGAGAGAATCTCATTCTCCTTTAGAATAGTCCAGGATTTTCGTGCTCAAGTATTCTCCTCCTTGATCTCATCAAAGGACATAATACTTATATCCGTTTTTGGTTCTCTACTTCTAACTTATATTCATTGAATTTCTCAAAAGTTCCAGACTTGTGTTTCAACAGGAACATATGTCCGAATCTTGAGAGATAATCAGTGAATGTAATGAAGTACAAAGAACCGGTCTTGGCATGTGTAGACAGGGGACCTTCATACATCAGCATGTATCAATCCTAAGAGTTCACTAACTCTTTCTCTGTTTCCAATAAACGGAGCTGTGGTCATCTTATCTTTGTGACATGACTGGCAAGTTTTTACAAGATGTAAATCCAAACTAATTTAAATATGCATCTTTATGTAACTTCAGCTAGTCGGGTCACATTGATATGACATAGTCTACAATACCTCAAGAAGGATTCGTTCATTTCTGAACTCTTCTTCTTGTGTGTGTTCTGTACGTTAAGAACTGTGGTTTGATTTAGAACGTCTATGCTTTTAGATAACGTGCCTGAACCGATCAACTCTTGATATAAGAAATGTTCAAAAAATTATCCAACAATACAAAATTATATCCTTCTTTAATAAATAAAGAGACTTGATATGATGTTGTATATCAGGTTCGGTATCTAATAACATTTGTTCAGAATCAATGTATTCTGATAATACAGTGTGATAACTACCAACAGACTTGGCTGCAACACTTGTATCATTTCCAACTCTTGAAACTTATCACCTGTTCTCAGTTCTCTACCTATCTGTAGCCAATGTAACAAATTACATTTGCAAGATCCTGATCCGGTATCTCATACCCAGGACGTAAAGGATACTGAAAAGCAGTTCTCTATAATGAACACACCCGAAGAAGATGCATTAGCATGCACTTTCTTCGTTTGGGCGGCACGGGAATTATGGTGATCCCCAATTTCCTGCTCTGTCTTATAACATTTATAAGTTGGAGCGGGACCAACGTTCCCTAGCTCAGTATAACAAGCGGGTTCGGTCAATACATCCGTATTATTATCTTGATTAAGGCGTGACATAGTCATAACCAGGAGAGAGAGAGAGAAGAAAACACTCAGTGTGCGCTTTTACAAGATTAGACTGGTTATCAATTTATCTAATCAGGATGTCTCCCACTGTTTTAGTCAAATCTTCCTTCAAATCCTAAAAGGAATGACTAGCCGGGATTAATTACACTCTACAAGTTCGCCAATCTTTCAGCCAGGCCAGTGCTGGTACTTTGAGGGAGGTTCCCCGCGCATTCGCACGGACCTTATTAAAATAAACCTCGTTTTCCCAGGGGCGTAACCCCGTTAACACCTTTCTAGACACCTACTTGATCGGCTAATTGTAATGTGTAAAACTCTCCCAGGAGTAACTCTTACTCGCAGCGGGTATCAGGATCCAACTATCTCATAGAAGGTATGCAATCTCATTTCAAATTTCAACTCTTGAAATTCCCGATAATATTTTGCCCCTAGCAACTTATGACCTTGGCTAAGGTCAACAAATCATAAGTACTAGCCAAGTTCAACCCGTCATTTCCCGATTGATTTAAACCCACCCGCACGACCCTTGGCTAAGGTTAACAAAGTCGCATGACTACCCTAACTCAATCGCATCATATGCTTATACAGATAAGCACTAATCAGCTACCGCACACTACGCCTTGGCTAAGGTCAACAAACGCAGCACGAATACTAACCAGTACTTATCTGAAATGACGGAGGGCTACGACAGGTTTTTAAGAAAACCCTTTGCGTAATGAACTTGATATCGTTGTAGAATCGAGTGATTTTAAATGGAATGTTTTTGAGGCATTTTCTAGTTTTTCTAAAGAGGTCACTCCCGGTGAAGGGATCGTCGGCTCTTTCCTCATCGAATAAGGTGCAGGATATTTCACAAATATCACTATGCAAAGCAAAAACTATAGAAGCAATCAAAAGACAAACCGTGTTTGTAGCATCTGCTAGTTTCGCTAAAGTGGTCACTCCCGGTGAAGGGATCTCGGCCCTTTCCTTATCGAATAAGGTGATGGATGTTCTACAAGGAACACCGCTATACAAAGCAAGAACTAGAGCTACCGGTTTTTAAATAAGTTTCTACAATATCTTTGGGTTTCTTTTATTTCATTAATCTCATTAATGAAGTCCCATTTTAATTATGCTTCACAAGCATCACATTTGAAACGAAATCTGCAATATAACATATATCTCATATATATAATATAAACATTCGTCTCAGGCAGTAATATGATCTCATCACAGAACATTGCAGCAGAAGAACATATATGAAATATTGGATATACTAGGCCGTTCGTGTTTTAATACGAGCCTTTATAATACACGGATTCCACGGTCGCGATGAATAAACAAACCTACATCCCTAGACCCCTACGAGAGCGGCAAGCAACACTGCTAATTCTAGGTTTTAGAGACCCGGTCTTGACTCCTCGAGATGGTCTCCCACTGGACCCTAGAACCCACTTACTTGTGCTCCCTGCATTGGGTCTACCTAATGCGGAAAAGTAAATAATATACAATGGTGACATCATCCTCAGCCCGGAAGTGCCCCAATTAAAAGAATACTACATAAAAATGAATTTTACATGAATGTAAAAGAAAAACTCTCATCTCACATAAAACCCCCGGCTATTCATAACACGACGATCCAATATAACATATCACAGCAACTCATAATATCTCATACCATCAACGTAAGCAAGTGTGTGTATCCCGATTGTCGTTGATGTATAGCAACGAAGACGGAGATACACCACATACTACGCTTACGGTCGCAGAAAAGAAAGTGTAAAAATACAACAGTTGGAATCTGCAACCTCTTTAGACATCGCATTCCTAACCAAATGAATTCCTTAGACGTCGCATGCCTAACAATTATAAACCCCGCATTTTAGTCTCATTATCGAAAACACTTTTCAATATCTGGTCGGGCAATTCAACAAGATTCCCGATATCCTGATCGAATGCTCGTCGCAAGCTTTAGTAGACGGCCGCAACCCCGGATGCCGTCGACGAAGTGCACTAAGGCGAAACACCGTTGCCGCGAGCACCCGAACGGATGCTTTTGGCGACGAGGTTCTCCTACAGTCACTTGGTCGGGGCTATGGGGGGCGGCTATCTATTAAGTTTACCCGGCGAGTATCCGCGTACGCTACGTGATTGCGACGGACTTTTGATCGCATCAAAATCCCGTGCCAACCGATCATCTGAGACTAAACTGCTAGATTTATAACATTCAAATTAGTTATCTCATAACTATTTGTGGATTCCAAATATTATATCGCATTCCAGATAAATAGACAATTTTAAACTTTCCGATCGAATAAACAAACACCCAAGATTTCCCAAATAGTTCTCAACACTTGAAATTAGTTTAAAAACATCAATCACATACCACAGTACCAATGGTCCAGCCGTAGAAGGGTCAAGCCAACGCCTCACATGTTGCAACGCCGTACTGCCCCAAACCCTAAGGTTCAGAGGCGGTTCAGACGGTCACATAATCGAGTTAAGGTTTGTGTTCTTCTAGAGGGTCCACCACGTTACATGCATGATTTTCCGGAAGTTTCAAACTCGAGAAAAAATCCAACTTTTGAAAAAATTTCCGACAGGGGAAAATGTGAGTTATTGATATCCGTTCGAACTTTTTAACAGTTTCTAAAATTACCCGGAAAAATATAAACGAAGTTAAATTTTCCAATCGAATCAACAAGCTTCCAATACAACCCAGAAAACTCAACACTTGAGTAAAATAAAAAATTCCCAGAAACAGCCAAAAGTACCTACGGATCAACTGTAGCAAAAACTAACCATCAATCCCCAAGACCTGCCGTGGAACCGCCGCCAATTCCTTAGTTTGGCCGCGGTTCTGCGGCGCCTTGAGCGATTTAGGGTGTCGTTTTTCACACGTGTCCATAAATTTACCTACTGAATTTTCTGAGGATTTTTAATATGAAAAATGTCAACTTTTTGAAAAATTTCCAGAAAGGGGTCTAAACCGGGTATTCGGAGTTCGATCGTACTTTAAACTTCGGCTAGACTTTGCCTAAAGCTCTAGCTTGGCTTTGATACCACTGCAGGGTTACTAGACACTCTAATAAGGTTCTACAAGGCATCAACCATGCCCGATTTAAATTTTAGCCGTGCCGAACAACCCTAACCAAGATCTTTAAACTAGAGATTAGGCGAAACAAAGCATGTTAAACACTTTAACATCTAAGAGTTTGGGATTACAACCTTTGTAATCCGGTCCTTCACTTCATAAGCTCCGTGTTGTGATCCCTTCGCTGCGATCATCAAGTTCCAGACTCTAGAGAGGCTCCACGAAGAGAATGATGCAAACTTGCTTCCGATCTTCGATAACAAAGATGATCTACCATGAAATTTCTTTAACACAAGCTTTCACTCACTAAATGAAGGGAACACCCTAATCTAAATGGCTAGGATAGATTAGGATGATGAAGTAGGATTTTAGCTCTCATTTGTTTTTCTTAATCTCACTCATAATCATCACTTCATGAAAAGCTTGAAAGCTTTTCATGCAAAGAAGGAAGAATAAGAAGAAGCTCCATTTCTTTTGTGATGAATAAAGAAACTCTAGTGTGCGGTTAGAAATGCAACCATGGTAGATAATGAGAAGTCTAACCACTGTAGAGACATAACTAGGGTTAAAGGGTTGAGTTGGGTTAAGCAAATATCACAAAATATTCAAGTCAAAGTCAAATCTTCAAGAAGCTTCATGAATGCTTAACCCTAATCCAAACCCTAACCATATTTATTCTCCACAAAACATGTTGCATTAATAACCATAACATGTTAAAATATTATATATCACATATACAATATTTATTGTAACAAAATAAAATAATACAATTCACATATATCGCATATATATCAATGTATTACCCGAGTGAGAAAAAGAATCTTTTAGTGAGCTTATATAAGTTAATGTAATTTAATATATCAAATATATAATTATACACTAAATTATCGAATCAACACTTGATCCGATAATCCGGCTATTTCATAAATAACCGACTAATATAATCTGTATCAGTTCATCGAATCAACACTTGATCCGATGACCCGGCTATATCACATATACCCGGCCGATATCTCATATCGCGAGAATCTAATACGGTATCACATACACGTAATGTTCTCGGTCCCGCACATATCACATATGTGCTCCTACTCTGTTTTTCCTAAGCCAGGAAACCTCTGTGTAGGACTCTAAAGAATCATCAATACGCCGGCAGTAGGTGATGATCATATCAAACACACACAAGCAGCAAGCGGTCAGCTAAACGTAACAGCAATCCAGGTATTGAGCGTTCAGAAGATCAACAAGCAAGCCTGTACATTCTCCTATGAATCCAGTCAGTAACACTCCCGTACAGTCCGGTCTCGTCGTCTGATATGTCGCATATCTCGCCTAGGGGTGGTAAACTTCAGACCCCAGTAGCTTGATAAGTCGTGTCAATATGAGGTCTATAACAGTTCGAGAAACTACTGATAACACTTACCAGTAAATCTCAGCAGCCCTGGCCAGGGATTTCCAGTTATAGTCAATCGAACACAGCGCAACATCAACTCCCTATACCGGGAGAGACGAATCCCCTCCGATCGCTCATTGCCTCCATGTAATTCGGGACTGTACCCAAAAGCCACCTTTTTGCACTCCCTCTTGGACGTGGTATGATGGAAATCAAAGCACAGTGGGAATCACACAAGACTCTATGACGATCTCGGGTCAACAGACTACTCTGTACCAGTGTCACCAGAGAACTGCCATCTGACGTGAGGTATAATACCATCTGAGAGTTCTCAGCGAGTCCGTCCAGTGTACCCAGTCTCTACTGAGCACCCGTACACCATCCTTGATGTCAAACACCGATGGATATAGGATCATCCATCGCGCATCATATGGGTCAAGATGCGTATACGCTAGTCTACTCTTGTGTATCGATGCCCTGTCTCGATACACTCTCGACTAGGAACAGTTATAGGATGTACTCGCCGACTACCGCGGCCCCACTAGTATGATCTCATCATAGTCCCAGTAGTCGAGTACATATCCTAAGGGCTTTATCAACATGTAACATAGAGACAATCAGAGTACATGTTAAGATAAAGTACAACCAAATAGCGTACTATCATGTCGAGTAAGAAAGTCCTCCCTATATATGTCCAAGAATCCATTACAATATACATCGTATGTACAGTAATGGCCTCTAGGGCATACATATAACCAACACGGATGACATAAGTGTACGTTGTATTTTCGTTTCTTCTGTGATGCTTAGGAAGCATAAATGATGGGACTTCATTAATGATATTAATGAAAGGAAAGAAACCTAATGATGTTGTAGAATCAAATTTAAAACCCACTCGGCCTTTTTATGAAAAAGCAAAAGTTTCAAAATGCGGAGCTTAAGCCACTCCATTTTCAAATCACTCGATTCTACAACGATATCAAGTTCATTACGCAAAAAGTTTTCTTAAAAACCTGTCGTAACCCTCCGTCATTTCAGATAAGAACTATTTAGTATTCGTGCTACGTTTGTTGACCTTGTTAAGGCGTAGTGTGCGGTAGCTTTTTAGTGCTTATCTGCTGCATATGATGCGATTGGATTAGCGTAGTCGTACGGCTTTGTTGACCTTGTTAAGGGTCGTACGGGTGGGTTTAATTCAATCAGGAAATGATGGGTTGAACTTGGCAAGCGCTTTTGATTTGTTGACCTTGTTAAGGTCATAAGTTGCGAGGGGCAAAATATTATTGGGAATTTCAAGTCTTGAAATTTGCAATGAGATTGCATACCTTCGATGATTTAGTTGAATCCCGATACCCACTGCGAGTAAGTGTTACTCCTGGGAAGAGTTTTGCACTTTACAATTAGCTAACCCATTAGGTGTCTAGAAAGGTGTCAATTGGGTTATGCCTCTGGGAAAATGAGGTTTACTTTAATTAGGTTCGTGCAAAAGCATGGGGAACCTCTCTCAAAGTACCAACACTGTCCTGGCTGACCGGTTAGCGAACTTGTAGGGTGTAATTAATCCCGACTAGTCTTACCTTTTAGGGTTTGAAGGAAGATTTGATAAAAGGCAGTGGGAGCCATCCTGATTAGATAAGATAATAACCAATCTAATCTTGCAAGAGCATACGCTAAGTGTTTTCTTCTCTCTCTCCCCAGGTAGCGACCATGACATGCCTTAATGAAGATAATAATATGGATGTATTGACCGAACCTGCTTATTATACTGAGTTGTGGAATGTTGGTTCCACTCTATCTTATAATTGTTATAAATCTGAGCAGGAAATAGGGGAATACCAGGATTCCTATGCCACCCGATCGAAGAAAGAGCATGTTGATGCATCTTCTTCGGGTGTGTTCCTAACCGAGAACCGTTTCTCAGTACACTCTACATCCTGGATTTTAGATACCGGATAAGGATCCCACATTTATAATGTGTTACAGGGGCTTAAAAAAGGTAGAGAACAGGGAAAGGGTGAACATTCTCTGAATGTTTGGAATGGTGCAACTGTTGCAGCCAAAGCAGTTGGCGAATATCACCTTGTATTACCGAATGGCAATACACTGATCTTGAACGACTGTTATTGCGTACCATCTATGATGTGAAATTTAATATCAATTTCTTTATTAGATAAAGAAGGGTATAATTTTGTAGTAGAGAAAAATGTTATGAACATTTTCCTAAATAAAGTGTTGATTGGGTTTGTTACGTTATGTAACGGTTTGTACGTTCTGAATCAGAACGCATTTCTTAATATACAGAACACACACAAGAGGAAAAGTTCAGAAATGAATAAATCCTTCTTGTGGCATTATAGACTAGGTCATATAAATGCGACACGACACGACTAGCTAAGTTACAAAATGATGGATATTTAAACCAATTTCAATTTACATCTTATCATACTTGCCAATCATGTCTTAAAGGCAAAATGACCAAAACTCCGTCTACTGGACATGGAGAAAGAGCTGCCGAGCTCTTGGGACTGATACATAGTGATGTATGCGGTCCAATGTCTACACATGCCAGGAATGGTTTCTCGTACTTCATTACATTCACTAATGATCTTTCAAGATTCGGACATGTGTTCCTGTTGAAACAAAAGTATGAAGCTTTTGAGAAATTCACAGAATATAAGCATGAAGTTGAGAACCAGACGGGTAAAAGTATTAAAATCCTTCGATCTGATCGAGGAGGAGAATACTTGAGCACGGAGTTCCTGGATTATTTAAAGAGAATGGGATTCTCTCTCAGCTTACTCCTCCATATACACCACAGCACAATGGTGCATCGGAGCGGAGGAATCGCACCCTATTAGATATGGTGCGCTCTATGATGAGTACCGCTAAGTTACCTATTTCCTTTTGGGGTTATAAGCTTGAGACAGCAGCATACCTATTGAATTAAGTTCCATCTGTTGGATATATGTATGCCCCAGAGGCCATTATATGATAGTGGATGTATCGGTATGTGTATATATATTCAGGGTACATTCTTGCTCGACATGATAGTATGCTATCTGGTTGTACTTTATCTTGACATGTTCATTTGATCTTGCATCTTACATATTTGGTACATGTTGATAAAGCCCTTAGGATATTTGCTTGACTACTTGGACTATGATGCAGATCATACTAGTAGGACATGAGTAGTTTATAAGCTTATCCTTGAAATGCTCCTAGTCGTAGGTGTATCGAGACGGGGCATCGATATTCCAGAGTAGACTAGCGTATACAATTCTTGTCCCATATGATAGGCGATGGATGATCCCATATCCATCTGTTGTGGTGACACCAAAGATTGTATACGGGTGCTCAGTGGAGACTTGGTATACTGAACGGACTCGCTGAGAACTCCTATATGGTATTATATCTATCGTCGGATAGCAGTTCTCAAGTGACACTGGTACAGGTTAGTCTGTAGACCAAAGATCGTCATAGAGTCTTGTGTGTCCTCCCACTGTACTTTGATCTCCACCCTACCACGGCTCTACTGAGGCGTGCAAACAGGTGGATTTTGGGTACAGCCCCGAGGCACATTGAGGCAATGAGCGATAGGAGGGGTTTCGTCTCTCTCGGTATTGGGAGTTGATGTTGCACAATGCTCGATTGGCTATAACATGAATTCCCTGGCCAGGGCTGCTGAGATTTACTGATAAGTGTTATCAGTAGTTTCTCGATCTGTTATGAGCCATATACCGGCATGACTTATTGAGTTATTGCGGTTGGCAATACCATCCCTAGACTCGATATGCAGCATATCTGACGAAGAGACAGGACTGTACGGTAAGTGTTGCCAGTTGGCTCGACGGGAGTTTTGACAGGTTCGCTTGTTTTTCTTCTGATCGCTCAATACCTGGGAGTCGTTACGTACAGCTAATGCCGCTAACGGTATGTTGGTATGTGATATGATCACTTCCTACTGCTAGCGTATTGACGAGTCTTAGAGTCCCACAGAGGGGTTTCCTAGCTCAGGCGAAATGATGTGGGGCGCATATGAGATATGCGTTGGAGCTCTATTAAATGCGAGTATAGGATACCGTATTTTAATCCGGCATTTTCTATTGGTCGGGTCGTATGTGATATGACCGGGTTATTAAATCAAGTGTTGATTTAATATTGACTTTCAGCTCATTTATTTAAACCTTTTCTATTTGGATGTTTGGATGTGTGCATGAATGTATGTATGCATACATACATGTTGATGTGAATGCACACATACATGCATACATGTGTCATGGTTGTTGATACATTGGAGATGGCAATGCAAGACTCACATGGTAGATATATATGTATATATATTCATTATTGAGAAAAAGAAAACGATTAAATCATGGTTGAATATTCTTCTTCACTATTCATTACTTGACCTAAGTTTTGACCATGGTTTAATTTCCTTTGTTCTTTAACTCATAAATGAAAATATCTAGATATTTATTAACCATGGTTCTATGTGAGTGTGACTCATATACATATATTTTCTTTTCTCATTTATCTTGGGAATTATCATTATCATAAAAGAGCTCAAGTTAGCCATCTTCTTCATCTTCCTCCTTCATGCTCTCTACCCTTTTCATGTGAGCAAAGAAAATAAAAAAGAAAGGTTTTTAACTGAGTAATCAAACCACATCACCAATTTATACTACTCTAGCCTATTAGTGTAGGTTGTTTGCTCCACTTCTTCATAGATCAAGTGAAGCTAGGAGCTTGAGCCAAGAGACTCCGGGTGGATCGTCGTGGACTTGGAAGGATTCAAGCAAGCCGGTTCAAACCCTTGTTGATCCAAGGAGTCAATGAGGGAGGCCTACAAAGATTTTATTTCTCCCCACTTAGTGTTAGACACTACTTTGTATGTGATACTATATGTTGTTACTCTAGATTTCTAGTTCGATTCATGGTTGGAATTACTTAGCACCCCCCTAAAATTTTAATATAGCATGTGTGATGCAACCCTAACCCTAGGAATGGTGCTAAGGAATCCCTACAGTGGTATAAGAGCCAAGCTAGAAACTTAGACGATATTATAAATATTACAAAACCGAAATAACTCCGAAAAATACGGATTTCTGAAACCCTAGGATCTGCTCTCTGTCGAATTTAAAATGGCCTCGAAAAATTATTTTAGCAACTGCAGAAGATTGTATGTGATAGATATAGAACACAGATGAAAAATGAGGCAGTTCCACCAGATTTTATGGGAGCACAAGCTCATAAAAACTGAGGAGGCTGGCCAAAGATGCTCCTTTTTCCTCATTTTTCCTCTATGCTCTGCTCTGTAGGTTTTGGGGTTTCAGGTATTGTTAGTTTAGCCCAAAATTTCATGTGATTTTAACTTTGTTTAGGGGCTAATTTGGAGTATTTCGTAGTCGTAATTTTAAACATTGTATTGGTAACTTGGACGATGTTTAACTGTTCGAACGAATATCACACACTACCTCATTACTCTCGCTGAAATTTTCCAAGTGTTGGAATTTCCCAAGTTGAACATATTCGGAAGATCGTGCAAGTATCTCTATGGACCCACTAGAAGAACGTAACCCTAACTCAATCCTATGACCATGGAACCACGGCTAAACCTTAGGATTTGCCGTAGACCTGTGGCGCCATAGGTGAGGCAAGGGTTGACCCTTCTACGGCTGGTCCATAGACACCGTGGCATGTTTTTGGTTATTTTAACTTTGCTCAAGTGTTGAGCTCTCGGGGTAATTTGTGGGTGTTTGTTGATTCGATCGAAACGTTTAACATCGTCTGGATATATGTGAAAGTGATGATTCCAAGGGTTGTTGTTTTTCACTTTCTTTTCTGCGACCGTAAGTGTGGTATGTGGTGTATCGCCGGTTTCGTTGCTATACATCAACGACAATCGGGGTACGCATACTTACTTACGTTGATGACATGCGATGTTATGTGTTGCAGAGATGTGATGTACAGGATCGTCGTGAATGAATGGCGGGGGTTTTATATGAGATGGGAGTTTTTATTTTAATTCATGTAAAATTAATTGTATGTAATATTATTTTATTTTGGGCACTTCCGAGTTGAGGATGATGTCGCCATTGTTGTATATTATTTACTTTTCCGCATTAGGTTAGACCCAAGGAGGGGAGCACAAGTGACCGGATTCTAGGGTTCAGTGGGAGGCCATCTCGAGGAGTCGAGACCGGGTCTCCTAAACTCTAGAATTGGTAGGGTCACATACCGCTCTCGTAGGGGTCTAGGGGTGTGGGCTTGGCTATTCATCGCGGCCGTGGAATCCGTATTTTCTATTGTTGGCTAAATACAAAATACGGACCTCCTAGAATATCCTATATTTTCATATGTGCTTCTGCTGTTGATATTCTATGATTTGATCACTTTATATGCTGAGACGAATGGTATTATATATATGATATATAATAAACGTTGCTTATGTTTTACATCCGCACTACTCCCGCCCCGCTATGCCGTTAGTTAAGTAACCTAACGGTGCATAATGGAACATTGTGGTGAATGCGGATGGCATAAGAGTACGGTCTATTTTCGTTTCTTTTCTGTGATGGCTTAAGGACTTAAATGATGGGACAATATTAATTAGATTAATGTAAAGAAAAATGAACCTAAAAGATGTTTTAGAATCAGATTTGAAACCCACTCGGCTTTTTATGAAAAAGCAAGTTTTCAAAGTGCGGAGCTTAAGCCACTCCTTTTAAAACCATTAGATTCTACAACGATATCAAGTTTAAAGCGTTAAAGGTTTTCTTAAAAACTATTCGCAACCCTCCGTCATTTTAGGAAGTAGAGTACTTAGTATTCGTGCTACGTATGTTGACTATAGCCAAGGCGTAGTCTACGGTAGCTAAGTGATGTCTTCCTACAAAGCATATGATGCGATTAATTAGGACAGTCGCATGATTATGTTGACCATAGCCAAGGGTCATGTGGGTGGGTCTAATTAATCATGAAATGACGGGTAGAACTTGACTAGTGCTTATGATATGTTGACTGTAGCCAAGGTCATAAGTGCTAGGGGTAAAAACCATATCGGGAGTTTCAAGAGTTGAAATTTGCAATGAGATTGCATACCTTCTATGTGAAAGTAGGATCCCGATCCCACTATGAGCACGAGTTGCTCCCGGGAGAGTTTTGCACTTTACAATTATCTAACCCATTAGGTGTCTAGAAAGGTGTCAACGGGGCTACGCCTCTAGGAAAACGAGGTTTATTCTAATTAGGTCTGTCCGACAGCACGGGGAACCTCCCTCAAAGTACCGGCACTGGCCTGGATGAACGGTTAGCGAAGTTGTAGAATTTAATTATTACTGGCTAGTTTTCTTTTTAAGGTTTGAAGGAAAATTTGATAAAAGCAGTGGGAGACATTGATTAGATAAGATAATAACCAATCTGATCTATGCAAGAGCTTTCACTGAGTGTATTCTTTTCTCTCTCCTACTGGCAGATAACCTTAACTGGACTAAAGCCACTGCTAGAGAAAAATAAGCTAACTGGACTAAACTATAAAGAATGACTGAGGAACATTAACATTGCTCTCACATATGATAAAGTATCATATGTCCTCACTGCCTCAGCCCCACCTCCCCCAGGCCCTGAATCTTCTGTTGCGGATAAGGAGATCCGCAAAACGTGGGATATTGACTGTGCTACTGCCAAATGCCTCGCGCTTACATCGATGGACAATACACATCAAAAGCAGCATGAGCAGATGGATGTTCAATCCATCTTTCTTCATACAAAAGAGTTGTATGGGGAGCAATCTCGGACCCTGAGATATGAAGCATCTCTAAAGTTGTTTCAGATGCAGATGGCTCTTGGCACACCAGTAGGCGATCACGTTTTGAAGATGATAGCTCATATTGAAGAGCTTGAAGACCTCGGATGGACAATGGATAACGAACAATATACTGATATTGTTCTTCAGTCTCTTCCTCCTGCCTTTGCTCAATTCATAGTAAACTTCAACATGCATAACATGGAGAAGTCACTACCTGAACATCTCAATATGTTGAGAAGTGCGGAGAGCATGCTTAAAGCGAAGTCTCCCTCTCTGATTGTTGGAATTGTTGGACAATCTTCCTCTTCCATCCCAAAAGCCAAGGCCAAGGGAAAGAATATGAAGAAATCCACCAAACCGAGAGGTGGAATCAAGAAGGCACCAGGAAGAGGCAAATCCAAGGTTGAGAAGTCAGGAAAAGGAGAATATTTTCACTGCAAGAAGACGGGGCACCGAAAGCGGAACTGTACTGAGTACCTTGATCTCAAGAAAAAGAAGCATGGTGATGCTTCATCTTCAGGTGTGTTCGTAACTGAAAACTATTTTTCTATAAACTCTACTTCCTGGGTATTGGATACCGGTTCGGGTTCTCATATCTGCAATTCTGTGCAGGTGTTGAGAAATTGCGGAGTTTTGAAGACCGGTGATCATACTCTCTGAGTTGGAAATGGTTCCAATGTACATGCAGTTTCAGTGGGAGAGTATCACCTAGGGTTGCCGTCGGGTTGTATATTGGTTTTGAACCCATATTATTTTGTACCAATCATGCTTTGTAATATTATATCAGTTTCTTTGTTAGACAATGAAGGATATCATTTTGCATTGCAGCACAATGTTATGAATATTAAACTGAATCAAGAGTTGATTGGTTGTGGTACATTTAATAACGGGATATACATCCTTAATCAACACACAATTTTCAACATACAACACGCTAATAAAAGAAAATTTTCAGATATAAGTGAAACATTTCTTTGGCATTCTAGACTTGGTCATATTAATGAAACAAGACTAAACAAGCTTCATAAAGATGGATATTTAAATCCTTTTGAGTATAAATCTTATGCGACTTGTCAGTCTTGTATCAAAGGGAAAATGACCAAAACTTTGTTTACTGGACACGGAGAAAGAGCTACTGAGCTCTTAGGACTCATACATAGTGATGTATGTGGGCCAATGTCTACACATGCGAGAGGCAGTTTTTCTTACTTCATAACTTTTACTGATGATTTCTCAAGATTCGGTTATGTGTTTTTATTAAAGCATAAGTCTGAAGCTTTTGAGAAATTCAAGAAGTACAAACTTGAAGTAGAAAAACAAACAGGAATGAGCATCAAAATACTTCGATCAGATCGAAGTGGAGAGTATCTTAGTATAGAGTTTTCAAACTTCCTAAAAGAGAAAGTGATTCTCTCTCAGCTCACTCCCCCTTACACACCACAGCACAACGGTGTGTTAGAGCGGCGGAATCGTACCCTATAGATATGGTACGATCCATGATGAGTGATACTGAGTTACCTCTCTCCTTTTGGGGGCATGCATTGGAGATTGCAGTTTTTCTGTTGAACAAAGTTCCAACAAAAACCGTGTCTACCACTCCATATGAGATATGGTATGGGAAGAGACCATCCCTTAAATGAGTTAAGATTTGGGGTTGTCCGGCTTTTGTCAAAAAGCAGAATCCAGACAAACTCGAGACACGATCGGTCAAATGTATATTTGTAGGATATCCAAAACATTCGGTTGGATATCTATTCTACCACAAGGAGGAACAAAAAGTGTTTGTTTCTCAACATGCCACATTTTTAGAAAATGAGATTTTTCCAAATGATACTGATGGCAATGTGGTAGATCTAGAAGTGGTTCTAGAGACACAAATTTCAAATGACGACTTGGTTGAACCTGATGTTGCAACAAAATCTTATGAACCTCAGCCACTCCGAAGATCTAGTAGGAAATCTCGCCACCGGAGAGATACTATGGTTTTCTTATTGATGGTGATAGAGAAGATTGCATCATGGATGATGATGACCCTGCCAGTTTTCAGCAAGCTATCACGAGTGCTGACTATATGAAGTGGTTGGATGCCATGAGATCCGAAATGGAGTCTATGTACAACAACAAAGTATGGACTTTGGATGTTGTACTGTAACATTTCAAAAAAGATAAAATGTTAATTTTGGGAATTTTTATAATTTAATATTATTTTATTGAATATTTTAATATTTTGGAATTATTAAATACAAATAAATGGGGAAAAATTTTGGAAAATTCTAAAATAGGGTAAATTAGAGAATTATGACATTTTAAAGTTTTTGTGATTAATTTGACACTAATTTAGTGCTAATCGCGATTAAAAATCGCTAATCGGTTTTTAGCTTTTTGTGCAACACATGCACATATCACTTTTTCACACTTGTGCATTTTCTTGCCATACTTTTCATTTGGGTTTACTATTTGAGTGAGAAGGGTTTTAAAAGGAAAAAGAAAAGGAAAAGAATAAAGAAATGGGTAGTTGGTGAGAGAGAGAGGTATGGGCTTCATTGACTAAGGACTTAACCATTTCTCCCCTCATTTCCCTCCCTCTTCCCCCTTCTCCTGCTGCTGCTCCTGCACCTCCTTTCCCTCCCCTCTTCAAGCTCCAAAACACCTCTAAAACAACCCCAAAACCCAATCTCCATTTCATTAAATGTGTGCACAATCCCTAGATCTACACTTGGTGCTAAAGAAGCAAGGATTTTGGCCACTAGGGGCAACTCAAGAAAATTCTTGAGTTGCCAAATGAGGTATTTTCTGGACCTTAAACTTAGTTTATGCATTTCCTTTACCCTCATATTAAGATCGAATCGATATTGTGTGATATTGTGGACTTGTGGATAACCTAGTTAGGGTTGTGATGATTTATGGGTTGTAATATGGAATTGAGGTCAGTAGAGATTATACCATCACCCTAGTGTATGAATTGGAAACCCAAAACCTGAAGCTTAAACCATAATACGGATTTTAGAAACCGATATCGGGGAATTTATGAAATCTGTGAAGGGTATATTGAATCTGCTATCACCCGAGACACCTTAAATTAAAATTGATTGGACAGTGACACGTGCAGGCACCCAGGAAGCTAACCCCAAGACCCCAGCTCCCACTTCTTCTTCCCGGCCGCCAATTTATCCCCATTGGCCGCAAATTACGGCCTGGGTCCCACCATTTTGGCTCGTATTGGTTCTGTAGCTCCTACATGTTCATGTTAGACCCCTGGTATATATAGATTTGTATAAAGTGACCTAGGGTGAAATCTGGGACATATTTCCTAAGTTGCTGTTTTAGATTCATGTTTCCGTATTCCGTATTTTTAATTCTGCAATTGTAAATTGTGTTTTGCCTCGACTATTTGGCGTTTATACGACGATATAGAGGATGTGTTGATGGTTTTGAAGGCGTGCCATGGGTTTTAACCTATAGGCCTCTTATCGTATCATTTTGGATTTCATGTGCCGTTTTAGCTTTGATTTGGTTTTAATGCGCATATACGATATTTTGATGTGTAGGTACCCCATGAAGACTTCGGGACGACAAGCAAGCGCGTGGCGACGTCCACAAATGAAGACGCTAGGTGAGTAGATTATATCTACTGGGGGAAGTCGGGTGGATGGCGTATAGCACCCCCGCAGTCCGTAGTTGTTATTATATATGATAGTTAGGTGTATTATGGATAATGTAGGGTTAGAAGTGACTAGTGTAGTTCATAGTCGCGAACCCTAGAATAGAATTACACCTACACGCACACCCTTGCATATTACTTATACTGGCACTGTGTTGATGATATTGGATGACTTTGGAGATGAGTCAATGATATTGGGCTTTGTGCCGCGAGATCGGTGATGTGATATGATTCGTATTTGGGATACGAAATGTGATTCTTGCGGGCTTGGGATGTGTGTTTACCCCCGCATGCATACTTTATTGATGGTATCGATTTATACTAGACATAGAATAGTACCCCAGATTATATGATATGTTGATAGTGATACCTGAAGTGTGATGAGATAGTGTGATATTGACCCATACCCAGCTATTGGGATGTCGTACGACGATTTACCGTATGAGCTTTACATTGATGATAGATCCGCACTCATGACTTGAGGATGTCATATGATATACTGTATCGTACGCGATACTATTGAGGCGGAATCACCGACTATTATATCTATATATATATCGACTCAGATGTTAGGCGGTTTCCTTACCTGTAGCTCAGCTTGTTAGTTCAGCTGTATAGTTTAGTATAGTTGTTAGATTAGATTAGACTCCTACCTATTTCAAAACTAGCGGGTCGTGGGTATTTTAAAAGACAGGTCAAGGGATCTACGGACATTTCAAAAGACGTATCTTTTCATAAAAACACCGTAGCCCCTATTTTCGAAACCCCATGATTCGTGATATTTCAAAAGGCACCATTTGTAGGACTTATATTAGATTAATGCAGATTAGTTATAGTTGCGTCTAGATTCAGCTCCCACTTTTTTTGTGGTTCGCTTTGCATCGCATTCTTATATTATGTTTCATACTCCATTATTGATATCATGCTGTTAGGACACCTGCACCATTACCGATGTTGCGTATGTACCACGTACACTTACTTGCCGGCTCACACACATCTTCATCGGTAATTGCCATGTCACGTACACCTTAGAAAATACTATTGCTTGACATAACCTATTAGCTAATAGTTTAGACATTGTAGTTATTACCTGCTACTTCATGCATACTGATATTCATTGTTATGCCGCATTCATGGATTCTCATGCATATATTCACTATTTTACGTGTTACTGAGGTTTTGGATTTGGATTTCCGTGAGATTTTCTGGATTTGGAGGAAAACCGCAAAAACATAGATAAACATTTTCTCTCTTTTAAAATAAAAAGTGCGGTTTTCCCATGATGTATGAGCCGTCCACCATGAGTTTGCTGATGGATTTGGAAACCCGATTCGAGGAAACGGATGAACCGTTTCGGGTACATGGTGGACCCGGTGCGGTACCCCGGGGCAAGATGAATGTGGTGATGACGTTGAGCCTGGCAGGGGAGCACTACCGACCGGTGATTTTACCTGACGCGTCGGATATCCGGAGGATACCGTCGTGGTCTTGAGATTGATGGTAGGGGCCGGTCTGGACTGACGGCGCCCTAGATTTTGTGATTGGGATACAGAGATATCAGGATATTTGGATTACGTTTTGTGCCGATGTTAGGCACTGTTTTATGCTGATTTCATTATGATACCTCATTTTAAAAATACAAAGGAAATCTCACTAAAGTATGAAAACAGTTTCTTCATTTACATGTATTATGTTCTCATGCATTCATACCTCATTCTTATGTTATATTGCTACCTGAGGCACTGACACAGGCACAGGAGATTATACTCGGGTTAGATATTTACCCTAGCCTTGTTATAGGCTGCATGTTTTATATTGAGGATTTTGTACTGATCGTTTTGACCTAGGATTATGTCTTGCGTTCGGTTTCTGCTTGTAGTTATTCTCTATTCACGAGTTGGCAACTCACCCCCGTTGTGCCACAGTTCTTGCAGGTTTTGCCGTACAGGTTCCTTTGCGGCATTTCTGGCACATTGCTTCCTTGCGGGTGAATTGCATTTGGTAGGTGGTTCCTTTTGCATCAAAACCACCATTGTACTTATATTATTCTTTGTATCTAGAATTTCCATCAACCAAATTTGTTTATTATTTCAGACTCAGACTTTAGTGATGTTTTATTTGGCCTTAGAGTCGCGCTTAGTAGTATTGCGGTTTTCATGCTTACTGTGTTTCTTTTGGATCGATCCTCGTCTTTCGGCGTTGTATATTATATTGCTTGTGTGGTTGTGACCGTCAATTGACGAAGAGCTAGGTCCCGCTTGGGGATGCCTTTTATCATTGTATATATGTTATGCTTGTTGTATCCCGTTCGGGGCCTGTATTTACAAAAGAAACTCTGCCGAAATTTTTAGAAAAGACTTTACCTTTTAAAAATGCACCTTCGGCTTAGTTATTTAAAAACCTCGACTTCAAACATATTTTCCTTCACTTCTTTAAACCAGTTTTCTTCACTTACTCTTAAAATGGTTTTAGATTTCTGGGCTTTGGCTTACTTGGATCAGATGGAGTCCTATAGATTTCATATGGTTTGAGGGCCAGTCACGTGCTCTTTCGGGTCGTGACAAAGTTGGTATCAGAGCGCTAGGTTGACCTTGGTTCGAGTCTAAGTTTGACTATGTGGAGCCTAGGGCGTTTATATATATACGGAACTTAGGCTTGACCTTACGGAACTTAGACTTAGTCGAGGGGGTATTAAACCCGAACTTTCGTCGTATAGGATGACCCTTGGTTGATGGAATAGGTGACTAAAGTAGAGTGACGTACTGTTGGTATGTTCCGCGGCATACTTACGACACGCCACTCCGCTTAAGGAACCTTAGGATGTACATATTTTCAAGATCAGTGATTCTCTTTATATCCATGATTATACATCCATTTGAGATCCCCGATTCTATTAGTCCATGATCATACCTTCATTGATGCTGTTCCTTCTTATGATCGTGTATCCACTCTGGATCTGTTGTTTCTTTTCTTGCCATTGATCTGCTCTCTTCGATACTCGATTGAGGTTCCTGTCGCCATGTTTGAGCGCAGTTTGGGCTGCTGCTAGGGTTACGGTCAGTGCGAGCTCGTCTGGTACGAGGGCTGACCATTGTGTTTTCTGGTGACATGGGAACGTCTCGAGTTAGTATTGATGACTGTGACCTCAAGTGGAGGCGAGTGCTTGGTTTTGCACCGGATGATCGGGCCATTGTTAGAGCTGCCAGTTGAGAGAGGACTGTTGATGTACATCATACCTCAGAGATTATGATGTCGCTTACCGTGCAGACAGAGGGACCAGCTGTTGCTGAGATTGACGGGATGTCGCTTTCGGAGCTTACGAGCTTAGATTGTCGGAGCTTCCAGACAGATATGAGACAGATTATAGCTAGTCTACTCGATTTGAGAGACGGAGGTGATTTGTCCGATTTATGCACCGGAGCGGGCCCAGTTGAGTTGAAGATTTCCAGTGTGGAGAGTCTTACTCAGATCTAGGGCAGACCGATTCAGAGATGACCGCCAATGCGTCGTCTTTCCTGGAGGATTGAGGCGCTGTTCGGCATGCAGGTGAATGAGCCAGTTGCTGCTGCAAATGACGAGATATCGCCCAGATGGTTGGAGCTGCTGCAGCGTGAGCATATACTTAGAGAAATGATAGAGAGTCGCCAGTCACCTGAGGATGAATGACTAGGACATTTGGTTCGTCCGTTTACCGATGTGAGGTCATCAGATAGATTGATTCCAGCTAGAGACGACTTCACGCAGATTCGTTGAGAGTCGATTGAGACGATCGAATGTCAGGAGCCCATTTTCTAAGTTTAAAGTATACGGAAAGACATGCAGGTGATTCTATGGACCCTCTAGAAGAATGAAACCCTAACTCGACTTAATGACCGTGTGAAAACCTTTGAACCTTAGGGTTTACGGCAGTTCCGCGGCACCATTAGTGAGGCTTGGGTTTGCCCTTCTACGGCTGGACCACCGACGCTGAGGCATGTACTCGATACTATTAAACTGTACTCAAGATGTTGATCTCTTAGGGGATTATAAGGTTCTGACGAGTCGATCGAATGTTTCGACATCATTCGGATATCATATGATGGGATGCATTGCTTGGGAGACTCCAGATACGAGTATAGCCGTTGGAGCATAGTCCATGCAACCACGATGAGACGAGTCCGAATCAGTCGACATTGAAGCAGAGTGAAGAAAAGAGTTTGCAAGAGATTTCGAGGAGATGACGTCCCACTCCGCTGACATTAGAGATGTGATACGCACCCAGAGGCGTTGTGTATGGATATATCTTCCAGAAAGAAGCGCGATAAGTATGCAGCCGTTCCGGAACAAGAATTTGCTTCAGCAAGGGATGATGACTTCTGGGCAATTCGGCAGGGATCAGATTTGAGAGAGACTTCGACATGACCTTTCTGGAATACTATACGAGAAGACCTGACCCAGGAGTGGTCATATTGCGCACAACCAGCAGACCAGAGTTAGCATTGTCGACGAGGTAGTTGACCAGATTCGGATAAAGGAACTTACCCAGATGCGTTGCGAATCGATCAAGGACGGACGAGTATTGAGTATTCCTCCGATGGTTGGGACGTGTTCCCGAGGGCCTGTTCGGCCTGACATCTTCTACAGAATGATGAAGCTACAGAGTACGCGATTTTGAGTTCGTGTGAGAGACTTCAGATTGACCGTGGCCGAGAACAGTGCAGTGCGTAGATATGCATGGCGTGACGTCATAGTGGACGACGATAGAGACAGGTGGAACCAGAGGTTCGGACGAGACGCTGACGAGCTGTCATTGCTTCCCGTCGAGACCAGAGGTCAGATATGCTTACAGAGGCATTGGGATGCAACCAGATTCCGAGAAATATTGTGCTGAGGACACAGATGTCTATCGAGTGAGAAGAGATTATGCAGGAGAGCCAGCCTCTGTACAGTTCGGCATAGGCAAGATCGGAAGAGACCTTGAGCAGGATTCCTTCCAGGACATTGCTGTAATGATGTTTGCACCCAGGATCAGATATGTGACGTGCATTCAGAGAGCCAGAGGCCGACGCCAGTGATGGGCTGCCTCACGAGTGGTCGTGAGGATTGACCGATAGGTGACCAGAGAAGTGCCAGAACGGAATCGTCCCCGTTAGCACACCTGACAGGGCCGATGAGCCGATTGACTGCGAGATAGGTAATCCTCAGAGAAGATAAGGACCCAGAGTCAGAGGGCGCCAGACCGTGAGCAAGAGACAAGTAGATATCTTGCGCTGCTAGCAGTGGATGCACCGACTCCTTCTCGACCTCGAAGGAGGAACTACCGACGACGGTACTATGATTTGTGATTTTGTGATTTGATTATCACGTATCCGTCATTTTGGATTTCGGTATTTTGGGCGTTCTGTTTGCATGATTTAGTTTTGATGACTGAGTTTCATGATATTTGTTTCATGCACCCACTGGATATTTATATTTTGCGCATAGTTATTACATTCGAGGTTTTGATTGTGAATTCACGCCCACCTTATACAGTGATTTGATTTACACTTCCAGCAGAGTTTTCATGGACCTTTAGTGTTTTGATATACGATTTTGGTGCACGCCAGATGCACTAAATCGGGATTCTTCGTGCATGTTACATGCACCTGATTTGGTTGCTGTCAGGCACACACGTTGCCTATGACAGATGTTTCGTGCACATCCGTTGCACCTAGATGTTGTTTTGTACACCTGTATGACACATATATGGATTTTGATTCCTTGCGCACCAGACGCATATGATATTCTCTATGTATTGATGTCTTCGGAGCCCCGACAAATTGGAGTATTACAAAAATTGTTTTAGTATTGGGGGTTTAAATTTAAATTCGGGGACCGAATTTCTTTAAGGGGGTTAGATTGTAACATTTCAAAAAAGATAAAATGTTAATTTTGGGAATTTTTATAATTTAATATTATTTTATTGAATATTTTAATATTTTGGAATTATTAAATACAAATAAATGGGGAAAATTTTTGGAAAATTCTAAAATAGGGTAAATTAGAGAATTATGACATTTTAAAGTTTTTGTGATTAATTTGACACTAATTTAGTGCTAATCGCGATTAAAAATCGCTAATCGGTTTTTAGCTTTTTGTGCAACACATGCACATATCACTTTTTCACACTTGTGCATTTTCTTGCCATACTTTTCATTTGGGTTTACTATTTGAGTGAGAAGGGTTTTAAAAGGAAAAAGAAAAGGAAAAGAATAAAGAAATGGGTAGTTGGTGAGAGAGAGAGGTATGTGCTTCATTGACTAAGGACTTAACCATTTCTCCCCTCATTTCCCTCCCTCTTCCCCCTTCTCCTGCTGCTGCTCCTGCACCTCCTTTCCCTCCCCTCTTCAAGCTCCAAAACACCTCTAAAACAACCCCAAAACCCAATCTCCATTTCATTAAATGTGTGCACAATCCCTAGATCTACACTTGGTGCTAAAGAAGCAAGGATTTTGGCCACTAGGGGCAACTCAAGAAAATTCTTGAGTTGCCAAATGAGGTATTTTCTGGACCTTAAACTTAGTTTATGCATTTCCTTTACCCTCATATTAAGATCGAATCGATATTGTGTGATATTGTGGACTTGTGGATAACCTAGTTAGGGTTGTGATGATTTATGGGTTGTAATATGGAATTGAGGTCAGTAGAGGTTATACCATCACCCTAGTGTATGAATTGGAAACCCAAAACCTGAAGCTTAAACCATAATACGGATTTTAGAAACCGATATCGGGGAATTTATGAAATCTGTGAAGGGTATATTGAATCTGCTATCACCCGAGACACCTTAAATTAAAATTGATTGGACAGTGACACGTGCAGGCACCCAGGAAGCTAATGTAAGTCCACGGCGGCGCCCCGGCCGTCAACCCGACGGCCAAATGCGGAAGCGGTGAAAAACTTTAATTTTGCGGACTTTGCAAACCGGCACCACCGCGCACTAAACCCCGGATCGGGCCATTAAACTTGTCCTAGCTAACTAGAAGAAAGGGAAGAGATATACCGACTGATCCGTGTCCTCCGGTCTTCTCGCCGTCGTCCCGATCTCCTGCGGAAAATCCGGTCGTCGCCTCCTCGCCGGAAGGGCACCACATCGCCTGTATCTTTTACGGGCTCCCACCTCAATACCGAGGCAACTCGGGCGCGAAGTTGGCTAGCCGACGCGTCCAAGACTTGCTATAGATATAGTGTAGAAGGTTATCTCTTTGGGGTTTATGAGGTTGCCATGTGGGAGGAATTTTGCACAATGATTTTCATGGAGGGATGCTCAAGAAAAATTGAACATCATTGGAAATGAGCTCGGCCACCAAAAATTGTGCCCACTGGAAATTGATAAAGAAGCAAGCTCTCTCTTGCCAATTAATCTCATAGCCACCATATATAAAATAATGCATGCTCACTCCAAACAACAAATCCAGTGCACACATCTAAATTCATGTGTGAATAAAATAATCCCAAAGGAAAATAAAAACCTTCACCAAAGCATTCCAGCACACACAAATGAGGTCAAAGCAATCAATATAAATTAAAACACTATACAAATGAAAACCCCACTCCCATCCCCAACAGTGGCCGGCCCCATTCCCAAACCCCATCTTCTATCATGTCTTAATTAATGCATCATGGAGCAAAGATGCAATCAAATCAAAACATATGCAATAAACCCCTCCACAAAGTGTTATTTGCACAATTGCAAATAACCTCCTCCAACGGAAAAGTCCGGCCGGGAAAGAACAAAGGAAAACCGGCCGGAACGGAATGCAAACTGGCAACCCCATAAAACTGGTCCCATAATAAATTACAGGAAAACCCCGATACAGTGCATACACACCCGCATTTGTATTCCGACCGAAATACAAATGCAAAGAGACAAAACTACACTATCAAATACCAAGATCCGGCTTAAGCCAAAGCCGGCTAGTAAAAACCGTCCGATCACGATCCGTGCAATACCGCACGTATCTGATCGAACCCTGCCATATCTCCATACGGCCTCTACAGCGTTTCGCCCGAAAGCTGAGTAACTGAAAGTGTGGTGGACTCTAAAGACTCGTCAATACTATGGCTGTGGATTTAACCACCAGCACGTCAGAGGTATAAGCCAATACGTGACGGGCCACCAGCTATTGACCAAAAAGGGACGTCGATGAGCGAACTCATCCTGACACCCCACTGAGCCTGTCAGTGACAATATCCGTACAGTCCGGTCCGTTCGTCTATGAGCATCGCATGTCGGGCCTAGGGGGTTGGTAAAAGTCAGACCCCCAAAAGCGGTACAAGTCGTGTCGGAGTGTAGCCCAGAACACCCTGAGATACTACTGGAATACCTACCAGTAAATCTCCTGCCTTGGCCAAGGACTTCGTGTAATGGCTCTCCTAGACACAGCGCGATCTCACCCCCAATACCGGGAGAGACAAACCCCCGAAGATCCGCTCACTGCCTCCATGTGGCTCGGGACTGTACCCAACTAAAACCTGTTTGCACGACTCCTTTGAGCCGTGGTAGGGTAGTAATCAAAGTACAGTGGGAACTCACACGAGACAAATGACGATCCCCAGGTCGATGAACTAACCTGTACACATGTCACCAGGGAACTGCTATCTGACGTCAAGTATAATCCCAACTAGCAGGTTCCCGGCGAGTCCTGTCCGGTGTACTCATAACCCAATGAGCACCTGTATACATCTTAGGTGAACCAACTGACACCAGTGGCTTGTGAGACCGGCCACCGCCCCTCATCGGGGTCTCGACTGTATACACTAGTCTACTCTGGAGAATCGATGCCCTGTCTCGAAACTCCCACGACTAGGGACCATTTAAGGATGTGCTTATAGACTCCAGCTCTCACTTATATGATCGCCCTCATACTGCTGGCAGTCAAGCAAGAATCCCAGGGGCTCTATCAACGTGTAATAGCGACCTGTCAGGTCACCTAAAGCTGTACACGATGATAAAGGTAAACCAGATAGCATACTATCATCTTGAGTAAGACTGTCCTACCGGGATAGGTCCTCCCTCAATCATTGCAATCACGTGCCTGTGATCCAATAATTGACTCTGAGGGCACTATCTCCAACAATCTCCCACTTGCACTCAAGGCTAATTATTGCGATGTCGCATACTCACAGCCCGTGTGATACCGTACACCCAACTCCTCTACTAGTCAGTCTCACAAAGCTCGTTTGCGAAACTATTGCGTTCGAGGAATAGCCTCAGTGAGTGGATCCGCTTTGATGTTTCTTTCTATGTCTCTCTATATCTCAAGTTCGCGGAGAAACCCATCTCCCGAAATGAGCAATACCTGTCTCAGAATGTGTCTGGATGTCTGATGGGACCGAGCTCATAAATGAACTCGAAATCCAAACTTCTTAGACTGTATCGTCAACTGAACTTAATCAGTATCCTGCGCCATGCCACCCTCAGTATTGCCTTGGACCACCTGTCCAAAATACTGCCCCTCGTCAGAAGGAAAACTATAACTCTGACAACCTCCTTGTCGTCCATGTCACCTTGGAAGTCTGGAATGATAACTGCCTCCCGACTGTTCCTCCAGGATTGGATCAATATCAACTTATTGCATCTAGTGCAAGAACAACATCTGGTGTGATACTTGACATCTCATGATTGACTCAATTGCCTAAGCAAGTGATCTGCCAATCATGTACATCCCTCTCTACTTTAGTCTATAAGACACCTTTAGAGAGGGTGACTCCATTACCTGCAGGTACACTACCGTGCCAGGAGTCGTCCATTCTAAATACTCTTAGAATGCTGTCAAAGTACCCTGATTGGGAAACCACCCAAATCTAGATCTAAAACTATAGATCTAGTAACCAGTATGTCTGATATAATGTCCAAGTCCCTTGTGGAGAAACTTCTGTGTGACAACCAAAGTATAACCGATCGTAGTATAGGAATATCACTTCCTACTACCTTCTCAACAGATCCATCCCCTATTCTGATGACGTCAAACCTATGACTGTCACATCAGAAATAGATGATCTATCTCCGCTACATCTGCTTTAGTCTATAAATAGACATAAGCTTGATGTCCACCAATGCTTCCGCTGCTCCCACTGACTACGACAACCCTTTGGCAGAGTCATATAGACGTGCACTTCTAAAACTAGTTTAGAACGATGCTATACTCATCCTCCTGCCGGGTCTCGCAGCCTGGAACAACAACAATGGCGAGTGTGGGTAAACAAGAACTTCCCTGTCACCATCCTTGAGGCTACCGGAGTACCTCTCGGGTGCCTGAAGTTACCCACCTTATCTGCGGAGTGGCCAATGGAATGTCAAATCAGATTGAATCTTTAGGTTCCTTATCAAATCTTCAGTAATCGTTTGCGGTTCTGGAATCGCTTCCAGTTCTACCATACTCCCACTGCTGTTTTTGAAAAAATCCATTTTTAATAAAATTGTGGCGAGTCTTGAACAATATTTCTATTGATCTCCCAGATGGTAGAAAGTCAACCCTCGTCATAACCTGGGTCAACCCACAAACAGCCATTACAGAAACGTGCCTAGAGTTATCCAGAGTCTGGTTTTAATCATAAGCCGGACAACTCCCCGTACCTTAACAACGTTAAGATATGAACTGTTCTATATCCAATATAGAACCAGAGGCACTGATTTAACTTAGCCAGATTCAAATCATGCAACTGTCTCCAGTGCATGTCAACTAAATGGAGAGAGGCCGATCAGCGTTACTCAACTTAGGAATGCTTCCAATTATGAGTAACCTGAAAGAGAAGTAATTACTATAAACTGAATACCATACACAAGTATCTACATCTTCGATCACTTTGAAGAATCCCGATACTTGCTACACCTGGTTCTCTACTCTAATCAAATACCTATAACTCCTCAAAACTCAGACCCCGTGTTTCTACGAAACACATATCTAAGAACTAGAGAAGTTAAAAGTAAACAGAATATAGTATGAGGACCAACCCCTCTGTCCTAATGGACACTGGACAACATACAATACTCTGTATAAGTCCGATGAGTCTAACAACTCTTTCACTGTGTGTCGTAGGTTTAAAACTGTACTTTTGGTTAAGAAGAATTACACCGTTGTTCAATGCTCCTTACCTAACCATCCACTGATATAGGTAAATGTTATCGACATAATATCAAAAGGTATATCTCACTCTATGAAAATAGACGTACAGATATATCAATTTGAAATTGGTGCACAACAGCGGATATTCAAAACCAAATATTTGCCGACCGGCAAACAGCCCAGGTGATCTCCTCAAATATCACCGATTCCAACGAATCCCGATATAATGAGGATGATCACCTAATTCCCAATAACTTACTCCCACTCATCATCTGTAAAACCATACAGATGTGAGAATCATACCTGGTAAATACATACCCTGGAGTAAGTGTCTAATCGGAAAATCAGTTTTCCATTAACAGTACACAGTGAAACTGAAACATCGAAATGTTTCGTTGGGGTATCCTGGTATTCCTAGTAATGCCTCTTCCATTATCCAGATTCACAACTATAACCGTATAATTCTTTGCCACCTCTCCAAATCCCTTTATATGTCTTTAGTCATTACCTTCTGCATACCCCTTAGGCCAAATGGTTTTCTTCCTTCCCTACCGTTCGGCACCAACCTATGGTTTAGAAGAAGACTATCCAATAAGCATAATGGGTGTACTGTCCTAGTCCTAGGAGCACTCGCAATGCGAGAGAGGGTGAAGATAAAAGACAACCGAATAAACCTTATTCCTATTTCTCCTGGACCAGAATCCATCCCCGAACTGGAACAAGTTCCTTTCGAGTTCGTATATAACCATACGATGGATTATCCAATAAAATGGGATCTTCGTAGTGATACGGAGTGTCCTGGAGAAATACAAAGGTGATTTAGGATTGGCGAAGAAATACTTGGTTTGGTCGTGAATATCAGTCGCAATTTACTTTGCCCTCTTACTAATCCCTTGCTTTGTCTGAACTTAATACCTTCTGTACACCGTTTAGGCTAATTAGTTTTCTTCATTCCCTACCGGTCGGCACCAGCCTATGGTTTGGAAGAAGACTATCCAATTTGCATAAAGGGTGTACTACTCCTAAACCAAGGAGTACTCGCAACCTGAGAGAGGGTGAAAAGAAAAGACAACTGAATAATCCTATCCGTTTTCTCCAGAACCAGAAACCATCCTCGAATTCCTTCGAGTTCGTATCTAACCATACGATGGTTTTGTCCAATGGAAGTGGACGTTCGTAGTAATACGGGGTGTCCTGGAGAAAAGGGTAAAAGCAGGAGTGGCAATGAGGTTAGCAACTCTGACAATCCAAAAGCCAGTGTTAAGAAGGTTCGGTCAACTTGGTCACTAAGTCATAGACTAGGGTCGGGTCAAAGGTCGCTGCCAAAGAGAGAGAGAAAAGAAACACTCAGCGTGCACTCTAACCTAGATCAGAATGGTTATCACTTTATCTAATCTGGAAACCTCCCACTGTACCTCAAATTCTCCTCCAAACCTGAAAGAAGAATTAGTCGGGGTCACCCGAGGAGTAAACCAACTCATCAGTGGGAATCGGGATCCAACTATCATCGCATGACAACGTGACGGAATCCGCTCACGGTGTCACACTCCAGAAGGTATGCGCATATCTGGCAAGTTTCAGTACTTTTGAAACTCCCGATGTGATTTCTGCCCCATGCTCTTATGACCTTGACTTTGGCCAACATATCATAAGTCACATGTCAAGTTCAACCCGTCATTCTCCAGGTTAATTTGAACCCACCCGTACATACCCTTGACTTTGGCCAAAATGGCAGTACGACTGTCCCAAACCAACGCATCTATCTATGCTGCATATGAATACCCCAATAGCTACCAATCACTGTGCCTTGACTTTGGCCAACATACACAGCTTGAATACTATTGACTACCCATATGAAATGACGGAGGGCTACGAATGGTTTCTGGCGAAAACCTTTAACGTAATGAACTTGATCTCGTTGAAGGAACGGATAGCTTTTTAGAAAATATAGTGACGAAAACCTTTACTAAAGAGGTCACTCCCGGTGAAGGGATCTCGGCTCTTTCCCCGTAGAATGGGGTGCAGGATATTCCAAATGAATACCACGATGCAAAGCAAAAGTAATCGGCTATAGTGATGTTAATGCCCTGACGCAAACTTCTGTCCAAGGGGTCACTCCCGGTGAAGGGATCTCGGCCCTTGCCTCGTCGACTGAGGAGCAGGATATTCCAAATGAATACCACGATGCAAAACAAAAGAGAACGTCCTTGCAATAACAGCTTTTTGAAAAGTGTTCCAACAACATCAGAATAGGTTTGTTTAACTTGCATTGATCCGAATCAACGCAGTCCCATCATTGATCACACCACAAAGAACGAAAATATACTGACGTACGTATATGCCATCCGCATTCGCCACTGGGTCCCGTCATCACCCGTTAGGTTAGCTTACTAACGACAGAGCGGGGACTGGACTAGCGCGGATGAAAAACATATACAACATCTACTAATATATATACCAATATATTATATTTCGCTCAAGGCGTGAAAAGAAATGCAACATCACAGAAATGTACAACATCACAGAACAATACAGATATCTGGGATCCCCGGGTTTCACAGAGCCACTACTGAAACCCGACGTTCCCCTGGTCGTGTGGATAGCCTGTGCAATGAAATCCTAGACCCCTACGGGCGCGGCAAGTCACCCGCCAAAACCTGAAGCGAGGCAGCCCCCTTCAGCTCCGTGAATGGACCACCCAGCACTCCACGGAATCCGGCAACTTGGGCACCCCTCCTGGGTCAACCTGTACCCAATACGAGTGCGGCGAATAGCCCGCCAATCCCAGAGCGAAGCCCCCTCCGTCCCAATGCCATGAGATGCGGGCTTGTTGCCCTCCAGGACCCGGCTATCCGTGCACCCCACCGCGGGGTAATCCTAGTACAGAATGTAAAATATACATACACCGGGTACATCGACCGCAACCAGGTCGTGCCCCAAAATAATAATACAAACAGGCAGTGACGGCAGTCCACATGTCGGACGCTCGCCCCGCAATATCAAATGTACATAATACAACAGCACTGTACTAGCATTGCATCCAGGCTATCCCCATGACCGATCCGCAACATCACAGCATAAATATAGAACATCAACGTGAAAGTCACGTTCGCAAATCCGTCTAACCGGGCTATAGCAGTTAGACAGGATTTACCGATCGAGTGACATTCACGGTCGCAGATACAATGTAAATACTGTGAAAAATGTGTTTAAAATATCCGATTGATCAAAGATTAACAAGTGGGCCCCAAACAATACTGTGGCAGATCAAGAAATTCTGGGCCCAATATTAATATTCCAAAACCCCAATTTTAACCCCTAAAGCCTACTGGAAAAATTGTACACACCGATCCATCAATACTGCGGCGGAACCGCGGCAACAAGTAGGGTTTTGCCGCGGTTCCGCGCTCCCCTGAAGAGATCAGTGTCTCGAATTTCTACAGTAGTCTTAGGTCTTCCAGCACAGTACTTTTATACGACCTGAAAAATTTTTGGAGACCAAAAAATTTCAACAGAAAACTGTCGCTAGCAAAAATGTAGTTTTTGGAATTTTGGTCGATCAGAAATGCAAAACACATTACACAAAGCTAGACGAAGTTAATGGCGAGGCTCTGATACCACTGTAAGTCCACGGCGGCGCCCCAGCCGTCAACCCGACGGCCAAATGCGGAAGCGGTGAAAAACTTTAATTTTGCGGACTTTGCAAACCGGCACCACCGCGCACTAAACCCCGGATCGGGCCATTAAACTTGTCCTAGCTAACTAGAAGAAAGGGAAGAGATATACCGACTGATTCGTGTCCTCCGGTCTTCTCGCCATCGTCCCGATCTCCTGCGGAAAATCCGGTCGTCGCCTCCTCGCCGGAAGGGCACCACATCGCCTGTATCTTTTACGGGCTCCCACCTCAATACCGAGGCAACTCGGGCGCGAAGTTGGCTAGCCGACGCGTCCAAGACTTGCTATAGATATAGTGTAGAAGGTTATCTCTTTGGGGTTTATGAGGTTGCCATGTGGGAGGAATTTTGCACAATGATTTTCATGGAGGGATGCTCAAGAAAAATTGAACATCATTGGAAATGAGCTCGGCCACCAAAAATTGTGCCCACTGGAAATTGATAAAGAAGCAAGCTCTCTCTTGCCAATTAATCTCATAGCCACCATATATAAAATAATGCATGCTCACTCCAAACAACAAATCCAGTGCACACATCTAAATTCATGTGTGAATAAAATAATCCCAAAGGAAAATAAAAACCTTCACCAAAGCATTCCAGCACACACAAATGAGGTCAAAGCAATCAATATAAATTAAAACACTATACAAATGAAAACCCCACTCCCATCCCCAACAGTGGCCGGCCCCATTCCCAAACCCCATCTTCTATCATGTCTTAATTAATGCATCATGGAGCAAAGATGCAATCAAATCAAAACATATGCAATAAACCCCTCCACAAAGTGTTATTTGCACAATTGCAAATAACCTCCTCCAACGGAAAAGTCCGGCCGGGAAAGAACAAAGGAAAACCGGCCGGAACGGAATGCAAACTGGCAACCCCATAAAACTGGTCCCATAATAAATTACAGGAAAACCCCGATACAGTGCATACACACCCGCATTTGTATTCCGACCGAAATACAAATGCAAAGAGACAAAACTACACTATCAAATACCAAGATCCGGCTTAAGCCAAAGCCGGCTAGTAAAAACCGTCCGATCACGATCCGTGCAATACCGCACGTATCTGATCGAACCCTGCCATATCTCCATACGGCCTCTACAGCGTTTCGCCCGAAAGCTGAGTAACTGAAAGTGTGGTGGACTCTAAAGACTCGTCAATACTATGGCTGTGGATTTAACCACCAGCACGTCAGAGGTATAAGCCAATACGTGACGGGCCACCAGCTATTGACCAAAAAGGGACGTCGATGAGCGAACTCATCCTGACACCCCACTGAGCCTGTCAGTGACAATATCCGTACAGTCCGGTCCGTTCGTCTATGAGCATCGCATGTCGGGCCTAGGGGGTTGGTAAAAGTCAGACCCCCAAAAGCGGTACAAGTCGTGTCGGAGTGTAGCCCAGAACACCCTGAGATACTACTGGAATACCTACCAGTAAATCTCCTGCCTTGGCCAAGGACTTCGTGTAATGGCTCTCCTAGACACAGCGCGATCTCACCCCCAATACCGGGAGAGACAAACCCCCGAAGATCCGCTCACTGCCTCCATGTGGCTCGGGACTGTACCCAACTAAAACCTGTTTGCACGACTCCTTTGAGCCGTGGTAGGGTAGTAATCAAAGTACAGTGGGAACTCACACGAGACAAATGACGATCCCCAGGTCGATGAACTAACCTGTACACATGTCACCAGGGAACTGCTATCTGACGTCAAGTATAATCCCAACTAGCAGGTTCCCGGCGAGTCCTGTCCGGTGTACTCATAACCCAATGAGCACCTGTATACATCTTAGGTGAACCAACTGACACCAGTGGCTTGTGAGACCGGCCACCGCCCCTCGTCGGGGTCTCGACTGTATACACTAGTCTACTCTGGAGAATCGATGCCCTGTCTCGAAACTCCCACGACTAGGGACCATTTAAGGATGTGCTTATAGACTCCAGCTCTCACTTATATGATCGCCCTCATACTGCTGGCAGTCAAGCAAGAATCCCAGGGGCTCTATCAACGTGTAATAGCGACCTGTCAGGTCACCTAAAGCTGTACACGATGATAAAGGTAAACCAGATAGCATACTATCATCTTGAGTAAGACTGTCCTACCGGGATAGGTCCTCCCTCAATCATTGCAATCACGTGCCTGTGATCCAATAATTGACTCTGAGGGCACTATCTCCAACAGCTAACCCCAAGACCCCAGCTCCCACTTCTTCTTCCCGGCCGCCAATTTATCCCCATTGGCCGCAAATTGCGGCCTGGGTCCCACCATTTTGGCTCGTATTGGTTCTGTAGCTCCTACATGTTCATGTTAGACCCCTGGTATATATAGATTTGTATAAAGTGACCTAGGGTGAAATCTGGGACATATTTCCTAAGTTGCTGTTTTAGATTCATGTTTCCGTATTCCGTATTTTTAATTCTGCAATTGTGGATTGTGTTTTGCCTCGACTATTTGGCGTTTATACGACGATATAGAGGATGTGTTGATGGTTTTGAAGGCGTGCCATGGGTTTTAACCTATAGGCCTCTTATCGTATCATTTTGGATTTCATGTGCCGTTTTAGCTTTGATTTGGTTTTAATGCGCATATACGATATTTTGATGTGTAGGTACCCCATGAAGACTTCGGGACGACAAGCAAGCGCGTGGCGACGTCCACAAATGAAGACGCTAGGTGAGTAGATTATATCTACTGGGGGAAGTCCGGTGGATGGCGTATAGCACCCCCGCAGTCCGTAGTTGTTATTATATATGATAGTTAGGTGTATTATGGATAGTGTAGGGTTAGAAGTGACTAGTGTAGTTCATAGTCGCGAACCCTAGAATAGAATTACACCTACACGCACACCCTTGCATATTACTTATACTGGCACTGTGTTGATGATATTGGATGACTTTGGAGATGAGTCAATGATATTGGGCTTTGTGCCGCGAGATCGGTGATGTGATATGATTCGTATTTGGGATACGAAATGTGATTCTTGCGGGCTTGGGATATGTGTTTACCCCCGCATGCATACTTTATTGATGGTATCGATTTATACTAGACATAGAATAGTACCCCAGATTATATGATATGTTGATAGTGATACCTGAAGTGTGATGAGATAGTGTGATATTGACCCGTACCCAGCTATTGGGATGCCGTACGACGATTTACCGTATGAGCTTTACATTGATGATAGATCCGCACTCATGACTTGAGGATGTCATATGATATACTGTATCGTACGCGATACTATTGAGGCGGAATCACCGACTATTATATCTATATATATATCGACTCAGATGTTAGGCGGTTTCCTTACCTGTAGCTCAGCTTGTTAGTTCAGCTGTATAGTTTAGTATAGTTGTTAGATTAGATTAGACTCCTACCTATTTCAAAACTAGCGGGTCGTGGGTATTTTAAAAGACAGGTCAAGGGATCTACGGACATTTCAAAAGGCGTATCTTTTCATAAAAACACCGTAGCCCCTATTTTCAAAACCCCATGATTCGTGATATTTCAAAAGGCACCATTTGTAGGACTTAAATTAGATTAATGCAGATTAGTTATAGTTGCGTCTAGATTCAGCTCCCACTTTTTTTGTGGTTCGCTTTGCATCGCATTCTTATATTATGTTTCATACTCCATTATTGATATCATGCTGTTAGGACACCTGCACCATTACCGATGTTGCGTATGTACCACGTACACTTACTTGCCGGCTCACACACATCTTCATCGGTAATTGCCATGTCACGTACACCTTAGAAAATACTATTGCTTGACATAACCTATTAGCTAATAGTTTAGACATTGTAGTTATTACCTGCTACTTCATCCATACTGATATTCATTGTTATGCCGCATTCATGGATTCTCATGCATATATTCACTATTTTACGTGTTACTGAGGTTTTGGATTTGGATTTCCGTGAGATTTTCTGGATTTGGAGGAAAACCGCAAAAACATAGATTAACATTTTCTCTCTTTTAAAATAAAAAGTGCGGTTTTCCCATGATGTATGAGCCGTCCACCATGAGTTTGCTGATGGATTTGGAAACCCGATTCGAGGAGACGGATGAACCGTTTCGGGTACATGGTGGACCCGGTGCGGTACCCCGGGGCAAGATGAATGTGGTGATGACGTTGAGCCTGGCAGGGGAGCACTACCGACCGGTGATTTTACCTGACGCGTCGGATATCCGGAGGATACCGTCGTGGTCTTGAGATTGATGGTAGGGGCCGGTCTGGACTGACGGCGCCCTAGATTTTGTGATTGGGATACAGAGATATCAGGATATTTGGATTACGTTTTGTGCCGATGTTAGGCACTGTTTTATGCTGATTTCATTATGATACCTCATTTTAAAAATACAAAGGAAATCTCACTAAAGTATGAAAACAGTTTCTTCATTTACATGTATTATGTTCTCATGCATTCATACCTCATTCTTATGTTATATTGCTACCTGAGGCACTGACACAGGCACAGGAGATTATACTCGGGTTAGATATTTACCCTAGCCTTGTTATAGGCTGCATGTTTTATATTGAGGATTTTGTACTGATCGTTTTGACCTAGGATTATGTCTTGCGTTCGGTTTCTGCTTGTAGTTATTCTCTATTCACGAGTTGGCAACTCACCCCCGTTGTGCCACAGTTCTTGCAGGTTTTGCCGTACAGGTTCCTTTGCGGCATTTCTGGCACATTGCTTCCTTGCGGGTGAATTGCATTTGGTAGGTGGTTCCTTTTGCATCAAAACCACCATTGTACTTATATTATTCTTTGTATCTAGAATTTCCATCAACCAAATTTGTTTATTGTTTCAGACTCAGACTTTAGTGATGTTTTATTTGGCCTTAGAGTCGCGCTTAGTAGTATTGCGGTTTTCATGCTTACTGTGTTTCTTTTGGATCGATCCTCGTCTTTCGGCGTTGTATATTATATTGCATGTGTGGTTGTGACCGTCAATTGACGAAGAGCTAGGTCCCGCTTGGGGATGCCTTTTATCATTGTATATATGTTATGCTTGTTGTATCCCGTTCGGGGCCAGTATTTACAAAAGAAACTCTGCCGAAATTTTTAGAAAAGACTTTACCATTTAAAAATGCACCTTCGGCTTAGTTATTTAAAAACCTCGACTTCAAACATATTTTCCTTCACTTCTTTAAACCAGTTTTCTTCACTTACTCTTAAAATGGTTTTAGATTTCTGGGCTTTGGCTTACTTGGATCAGATGGAGTCCTATAGATTTCATATGGTTTGAGGGCCAGTCACGTGCTCTTTCGGGTCTTGACATGTACCCTCTGGGGTAAAACCCGTAGGGTGCAAATGGATCTTTAAGAGAAAGATCGGTGTAGATGGGCAGGTGGAGACCTATAAGACAAGGCTTGTGGCGAAAGGATTTCGTCAAAGACCAGGTTTGGACTATGACGAACTTTTTCTCCTGTAGCCATGCTTAAATCCTTTCGGATACTACTTGCTATTGCTGCTCACTACGACCATGAAATCTGGCAGATGGACGTTAAAACGGCTTTTCTAAACGGTGATTTAGAAGAATGCGTTTATATGGATCAGCTAGAGTGCTTCATTGACAGTGGGAGCAACGGGAAAGCATGTAGGTTGCATAAATCCATTTATGGATTAAAGCAGGCATCACGGAGTTGGAACATCTGTTTTGATGATGTTATCAAAGAGTTTGATTTCATCAAAAATCCAGATGAACCTTGTGTTTATAAGAAGATTGTAGGAAGTACTGTCTCATTCCTCGTATTGTACGTGGATGACATTCTTCTTATAGGAAACGATGTTCCTATACTACAATCAGTCAAACGGTTCTTATCACAAAGGTTCTCCATGAAGGACCTGGGTGATGCCTCGTACATACTTGGCATGATGATCTATAGGGATAGATCTAAAAGGTTATTGGGATTGTCCCAAACAAGGTACATTAACACCATCCTAAAGAGCTTTAGTATGGAAGACTCCAAGCGGGGTGCCTTACCCACTAGTCATGGAGTCACTCTCTCCAAGGACTTTTGCCCAAAGACTGATGAAGAGAGAGCTCGCATGAGCATTATACCCTACGCTTCAGCCGTAGTATCTATAATGTATGCGATGATATGTACACGCCCTGATGTAGCTTATGCACTGAGTGTAGTAAGCAGGTATCAATCTAACCCAGGGGAGAATCACTGGACAGCTGTGAAGAACATTCTTAAGTACTTGCGAAGGACTAAAGAAATGTTCTTGGTGTATGGTAACGGGGATCTCCAAATGGAGGCCTTTATCGATTCGAGCTTCCAGATTGATAAGGATGACAGCAAATCTATCTCAGGGTTTGTATTTACCCTCATTGGAGGGGCGGTATGTTGGAAGAGTTCCAAATAGGATACCGTTGCAGACTCAACAATGGAAGCTGAGTATATTGCTGCAAATGATGCTGCCAAGGAAGCCGTCTGGATGGGGAAGTTCATCTCGGAGCTAGGAGTAGTTCCAACCATTATTGATCCAATACCTTTGTATTCTGATAATAATGGGGCTATGGCGTTGGCAAAAGAGCCGAGGTCCCATCAGCGATCCAGACACATCCTAAGACGATATCATTTGATCCGGGTGATAGTTGATCGCCACGAGATCGAGATTCGGAGAGTAGATACAAAGAATAACACCGCGGATCCACTGACCAAGGTCCTCCCTCTACCGTAGCATGGGAGACTTTTTGAGATGTTAGGTATGAGATACGCCAATAATTGGCCTTAGTGCAAGAAGGAGATTGTTGGATATTTGTATGCCCTAGAGGCCATCATATGATAGTAGATGTATCGGTATGTGTATATATATATTCAGGGGACATTCTTGCTCGAAATGATAGTATGCTATCTGGTTGTACTTTATCTTGACATGTTCATTTGATCTTGCATCTTACTCATTTGGTACATGTTGATAAAGCCCTTAGGATATTTGCTTGACTACTGGGACTATGTTGCAAATCATACTAGTGGGACATGAGTAGTTTATAAGCATATATTTGAAATGTTTCTAGTCGTAGGTGTATCGAGACAGGGCATCGATATTCCAAAGTAGACTAGCATATACCATTTTTCTCCCATATGATGGGCGATGGATGATCCCATATCCATCAGGTGTGGTGACACCAAAGATTGAATATGGGTGCTCAGTGGAAACTGGGTACACTAAACGGACTCGCCGAGAACTCCTATGTGCTATTATATCTATCGTCGGATAGCAGTTCTCAGGTGACACTGGTAAAGGTTAGTCTGTAGACCCAAGATCGTCATAGAGTCTTGTGTGTCCTCCCACTCTACTTTGATCTCCGCCCTACCACGGCTCTACTGTAAGTCCATGTCACGCACCCCACGAGCATGCGGGGAGGCAGAATATATGAAAAACAATTATCAAAGCTTCATAACACGGACTTGAGCACATGGATCATGTCTAAACCATTACTAGCAAACTACGAAAGGTTAAACTACTCTGATTCGAAGTTATACCTCACGTTACTTGTCCTTCGGGTCTTCATCGCTATCCTCCACGCCTCGTAGGCTCTATGGAACTTCGGCACCTCAACGGCCTCCTCGAGTCAAAGACGATCCACCCGAGAGTCTATAGTCCGAGCTCCTATCTCGAATCTGAGATAACTACGACTCCTAGATCGCCAATATAGAAGTCTTAGAGGGTGTAGAGTAATAAGATGGATTAGTTAGTCACTTAAACCCTAGGATTCTCAACTCATGAGAGCTATTAAGGTTTAAGGAAGAATATGAAGAAGTGAGGAGAGAGAAAGCTTTTGTGATAATGAAATGAATAATGTCTCATCTTAGAATAATATGAAGCATCAAAATATCATAACAAATATCTATCATAATATCTAGCATGCTTTATTTAATTCATTTGAGATGAATCATCTCATGAGTCATTATCCATTTAATGAAAACCTACACCTCATCTCTCCACCTCATCTGTTTAAATCCTAAACAGAATTAAACACAAATGAGTCACCTTCTTCTAGAAGCTTCCCGACAAATTACGAGACTGCCCCTCTCATCCGTATTTCCGATAAACACGGATAATCATTGACTGAATAAATCCATCTGTATAATACTAGAATCTGGCTCAAACCAAAGCCCGCTAGTATTATTTGCCCGATCATAATACGTGCACAAGTGTACGTAAGTGATCACGGCCCTGCCATAAAACCATACGGCCTCTACACCTTTTACCCGGTGCAGGGAAACTCTCTGTGTGGGACTCTAAAGACTCGACACTACGCTGGCAGTGGGTTTAACCACAGGCCGCAAGCGGTACTAGCTGTACGTAACGGTCCCTAGGTAGATGTCGATAAGAAGGACGATGAGGAAACCCATCCGAACTCTTACTGAGCCTGATGTGACAATCTTCGTACAGTCCGGTCTGTTCGTCTAGGACTATTGCATATCGGGCCTAGGGGCGGTAAACGTCAGACCCCTAATAGCGGTATAAGTCGTGTCGGAGTGAAGCCCATTACACCTTGAGAAGCTACTGGAACCTACCAGCAAATCTCGCTTGCCCTGGACAGGGACTTTGCGTAATTGCTCTTCATAAACAACGCGATATCAACCCCTAATACCGGGAGAGACGAATCCTGTCTAACCTCCACTGCCTCCAAGTGCTTCGGGACTGCACCCAACTGCTACCTGTTTGCACGACTCCTTTGAGCCATGGTAGGGTAGTAATCTAAGAACAGTGGGAACACACCCGAGGCGAAGTAACAGTGTCAAGTCGATGGACTAAGCTGTACTGATGTCACCTGGGAACTGCTATCTGACGATGGGTATAAATCCAACCTGCAGTTCCCGGCGAGTCATGTCCGGTGTACCCGTAACCTAACGAGCACCTGCATACTATCTCCAGTACGACGTACTGATGGATGTGGGACAGACCATCTCCCCATGCTGGGATGAGAAGCGTATACACCAGTCTACTCCGAAGTATCGATGCCCTGTCTCGATAATCCTACGACCAGGGACCTATATAGGAAATTGTTTATAGACTACCCAGCCCCACTTGTGTGACTGCCATCACAACGCTGGTAATCAAGCAAAGATCCTAAGGGCTCTACTAATATGTATAAGCGATACGTTAAAAGAAACATATGCACATATTAAAGTAGACACAAACCAAGTAGCATACTACCATTTTTAGCAAGACTCTCAATACAACTGTGAATATCCCAAGCTTCCATTAAGTAATATACAAACTAGTATGATACAGTAATGGCCTCTAGGGCATAAACACTAACAATCCCCCACTTGCACTAGGGCCATGTACTAGCATATCGCAGACCTATCATCTCGAATAGCCTCTCGAATTGCGTCTGAGGAATGGCCTTTGTGAATGGATCAGCAGTGTTATTCTCTATATCTACTCTCTTTACCTCGATCTCCCGGCGATCTACGATCTCCCTGATTAGGTGATACCGCCTTAAGATGTGTCTGGAATTCTGATGGGACCTGGGTTCCTTCGCTAAAGCTATAGCGCCGTTGTTGTCGCAATACAAAGGTATTGGATTAACACTGGTAGGAACCACCTGATGTTCTGTGAGGAACTTCTTCATCTAGACAGCTTCTTTTGCGGCATCGCAAGCAGCTATGTACTCCGCTTCCATCGTTGAGTCAGCAACGGTGTCATGCTTGGAACTCTTCCAATAGACCGCCCCTCCGTTGAGGGTAAAGACATAACCCGACATGGACTTGGAGTCATCCTTATCACTCTGGAAGCTGGAGTCGGCAAAGACCTCGATCTGGAGGTCTTTTCCTCCATACACCAAGAACATCTCCTTAGTCCTCCTCTGGTACTTGAGAATGTTCTTTACTGCTATCCAGTGCTTCACCCTTGGGTTTGCCTGATACCGGCTTACAACGCTCAATGCGTATGCTACATCTGGTCTGGTACATAACATCGCATACATTATAGAGCCTACTGCAGAAGCGTAGGGTATAATCAACTTGCGATCCTTTTCCAAATCAATCTTGGGAGACATCTCTTTGGAGAGATTGATTCTGTGACAAGCCGGTAGGTTACCGCGCTTAGAATCTTCCATACTGAATCTTTTCAATATGGTGTCTATGTACCTGGACTGCGAAAGTCCCAACATCCTCTTTAATCTATCACGATAGATATGGATCCACAGAATGTAGGTGGCATCACCCAGGTCCTTCATGGAGAACTTCTATGACAAGAATACTTTGACTGACTGTAGCATAGGAATATCATTTCCTATTAGGAGAATATCATCCACGCACAAGACGAGGAATACTACAACTCTCCCTACAATCTTACTGTATATGCATGGTTCATCTGGATTCTTGATAAAGTCGAATTCTTTGCTAGTATCATCAAAACAGAAGTTCCAACTCTGCGATGTCTGCTTTAGTCCATAAACGGACTTAAGCAACTTGCACACTTTACCGCTGCTCCCACTCTGAATGAATCCCTCTGGCTGATCCATATAGACGCATTCTTCCAAATTACCATTTAGAAAAGCCGTCTTTACGTCTATCTGCCAGATCTCATAATCATGGAAGGCAGCAATGGCAAGAAGGACCCGAATGGATTTGAGCATAGCCACCAGAGAAAAGGTTTCGTCATAGTCCAAACCAGGTCGTTGACGAAAACCCTTTGTAACAAGTCTAGCCTTATAGGTTTCAACTTGTCCATCTACACCAATCTTCTTTCTGAAGATACACTTGCATCCTACAGGTTTTACCCCATCTGGAGCAATGTCCAAAGTCCATACTTTGTTAGTGTACATGGACTCCATTTCGGTCCGCATTGCATCCAGCCATTTTACCGAGTCGCCACTCTGAATGGCTTGCTGGAAGCTAGTAGGGTCATCATTATCAATGATGCAATCTTCTCGATCCCCATCTATGAGAAAACCGTAGTATCTCTCGGGCGGATGAGACTGCCTACTACTTCTGCGGATAGGCGCCGGTATGTCCTTTTCTTCTGAAACTTCTGGTTCTACCAAACTTTCAGTAACAGCTTGTGGTTCTGGAATTTCTTCCAGTTCTATTGTGCTCCCACTCTTCTGATTTTCTAAAAATTCAGCTTCCAAAAAGTGGGCATGACGAGAAACAAAAACCTTTTGTTCCTCTGCGTAATAGAAATAATACCACTTTGAGTTCTTTGGATATCCCACAAACTTACACTGTACTGAGCGTGCCTCGAGCTTATCCGCTTGCTGCTTTTTTTTACAAAAGCTGGACATTCCCATGTCCTAAAATGTTTAAGACAGGGTTTCTTCCCACTCCACATCTGATATGGTATGGTAGGCACTGTCTTGGTTGGAACCTGGTTCAAAAGATATGCAGTTGATTCTAGTGCATAACCCCAGAAAGATCGTGGTAACTCAGCCTTACTCATCATGGAACGAACCATATCCAATAGGATTCGATTCCGCCTTTCCGATACACCGTTGTGTTGTGGTGTGTATGGAGGAGTAAGCTGAGAGAGAATTCCATTCTCTTTTAAGTAACCTAGGAACTCGGCACTTAAGTATTCACCACCTCGATCAGATCTCAGTGTCTTGATACTTTTGCCTGTCTTTTTTTCCACTTCATTCTTGTATTCTCGGAATTTCTCAAAGGCCTCGGATTTATGCTTCATTAAGAAGATATATCCATACCTAGAGAAATCATCCGTAAAAGTAATGAAGTAGGAATAACCACCTCGCGCATGTGTAGACATTGGACCGCACACGTCACTGTGTACGAGTCCCAAGAGCTCGCTCGCTCTTACTCCGTGTCCAGTAAACAGAGTCTTTGTCATCTTTCCCATGAGACAAGATTCACAAGTAGCATAAGATTGATATTCGAACGGATTAAAATATCCTTCTCTATGTAACTTAGTTAATCATGTTTTATTGATGTGACCTAGTCTACAATGCCATAAGAAAGCCTGATTTATTTCTGGAGACTTTCTTTTAAGTGTGTTCTGGACATTGAAAACCTGAGGTTGATTCAATACGTATATACCGTCATCTAATGTACCAGACCCAATCAGAACTTGATTTAGGTGGATGTGAACTACATCGCTTATGAATGTAAAGTCATATCCCTCTCTCGAAAGTGAGGATACTGATATGATATTACAAGTCAAACGAGGTACATACAAACAGTTACGTAGAATCAATATCTGCCCACTTGTCAAACCTAGGCGATATTCTCCCACGGATTCAGCGTCCACGCTCATTCCGTTCGCAACTCTGAGAGACAAATCGCCTACCCTGATAACTCTACGGTTTCTCAAAGCATGTAATGAATTATAGATATAAGATCCTGCTCTGGTATCTAGTACCCATGAAGTAGAGTTAATTGACAAATAGTTCTCCATTACAAACACATTCGAGGCCGAAGCCACAACATGCTTCGAATCCTGGCTACTGGCTTCCAAAGCCCTGCAATCTTTCTACCAATGCCCAATCCCATAACAATAGGAACATCCCTCCTTACCTACACCAAGTCCCGAAACTTTTGTTCTTCCCTTTCCTTCTACTTCACTGATACCGTATATCGGCTTTGTGGAGGTCTTCTTCTTTTCACCCTTTGCTTTCGCCCTGGATGCAGAAGAAGAAGGTCCCCCATTAAGCAGAGTGGGTGTCTCCCTGGTTTCTTTCAGGGTGTAAGTGGAGGGTAGGGACTGTGGAAATAAGTCAGCATATGACCTGTTTCCCAACGTAGTCTCCAAGTCCTTGAGCTTATCAATATAACTAGTCTTTGTAAGGACGTCGTCCCCTACAGATGACCCGACAGCCAACCTCGCTTGAAATAATTCGTTCGAGATCTCATATCTTGCGATACGAGATTGCTCTCCATATAAATCTTTGTTATGGAGAAAGATGGAAACTAAGTCCATCTTCTCGTGCTGCTTCTGGTATCACCATCAACTGAAGTCAACACGAGGCACTAGGCATTCCCACTATCCTTTTCCCTTGTCTGACGGATATCCATATCCGCGACGGTGGAAACTGGACCTGGGATTGTGGGGGCTTGAGTAGTAATAGGGTGGTCCAGCTTGTCTTAGGTAAGGGACATCTGGACAGACTTTTGCCAATCATATAAGTCAGATTCAGTCATTTTGTTATCTAGATGTAACCTAGTCATGGTCACAAGGTCGCTGCAAAGAGAGAGAGGGGGAACACTTTAGCATGATGATCTTGCAAGTTTAGATTGGTTTTCAGTTTATCTAAACTGGATGGCTCCCACTATTTCTCGAATCCTTTCTCAAACCATAAAAGAAGAATTAGCTAGGACTGATCTCACCGTACAATTCTTGCTTAACCGTTCAGCCAGAATAGTGTCGGTACTTCGAGGGAGGTTTTACGACGCTTTCGCAAAGTTCCTTAATTAAATAGCCTCGTTTCTCTGGGGGCGTAGTCCCGCTGACACCTTTCTGGACACCTACTTGGTTTTTAGCATTGATCGTTAAGTGACGAATCTCCTGATGAGTAGCGGATACTCACAGTAGGATCGGGATCCAAATATCATCGTGTGATAATGCTGAAGGAATCCTACCAACATTCATCAAACTCCAAATGGTATGCAGCACTAGCAAGTTTCGGTTTCTTTAGAAACTCCCGATGTGGATTTTTGCCCCATGCTCTTATGACCTTGACTAAGGGCCAACAAATCATAAGTCACATGTCAAGTTCTACCCATCATTATCTTGTTAATTTGAACCCACCCGTATATACTCTTGACTAAAGGCCAAACAAAGTAATACGACTGTCCCAAACCAACGCATCTATCTATGCTACATATGAACACCCCAGCAGCTACCAATCACTATGTCTTGACTAAGGGCCAAACAAACATAGCTTGAATACTACTGACCAGTCATATGAAATGACGGAGGGCTACGACTGGTTTTGGTGAAACCGTGAACGTAGAGAACTTGATATAATCGAAGTAACCTGATAGCTTTTCAAAAGGAGTGGTTAAAGCTCCGCAATTTAAAAATTCCACTCTTTTAAAATAACCGAGTGGTTTCTTTTAAATTTGTTCCAACGTTTCAATTTTGGTTTGTTTTCTTTGCATTAATATAATGCATCCCATCAATTACCTATCAATGCAGAAAACAACGAAAATACAACGTCCTCTTATGCCATCCGCATTCGCCACTGGGTCCCGTCATTCACCCGTTAGGTTACTTAACTAACGACAGAGTGGGGGCTGGGCTAGCGCGGGTGTAAAACATAAGTAACGTCTAATAGTTATCCTATATAGATATTGTACATTCGTTAGACGCAATAATAGGCATTCCAGATCACAGATGAACATTATTGGATATACAAGAAATCCGCGTTTCCTTTGAGCCTGCAACGAAAGACGGATTACACAGTTGTGATGAATAGCCATTACCCCACCCTAGACCCCTACGGGTACGACAAACTACCCGCCAAGTACCCGAAGTGAAGTGGTCTCCCACAACAACGTGAGTAGGCCACTAAACACTTCAAAGTACCCGGTAGTTTGTGCACCCCACCTTGGGTCTATCCTAGGAGCATAAAACAGTAAATGAAATAACACAACGGTGGCTACAACCTCAGCCCGGATGTGCCCCGCAAAAGAATATTACATCATATTATAATTCACAACGATCCAATCAAGTTCATATACACATGCCAGTAAAAACCATTACAGAAATGTGCAACCCCCTACTATGAATTTTCATACCTATCAAATAATTTTCTCGACACGTTTAAAATTGACAGAAACTTGAGTGGTCCGGGGTTATGTTTTCGCGTTTTTCCGACGATCGAAGTTCTAATTGGTTGCTAACAAGCTAGTAAAGGTTTAGTAGGCTCTGATACCACTGTAAGTCCATGCCACGCACCCCATGAGCTTGCAGGGAGGCGGAATATATGAAAAACAATTATCAAAACTTCGTAACACGGACTTGAGCACACGGATCGTGTCTAAACCATTACTAGAAAACTACGAAAGGTTTAACTACTCTGATTCGAAGTTATACCTCACGTTACTTGTCCTTCGGGTCTTCATCGCTATCCTCCACGCCTAGTAATCTCTATGGAACGTCGGCACATCAACGGCCTCCTCGAGTAAAAGAAGATCCACTCGAGAGTCTATAGTACGGGCTCCTATCTCGAATCTGAGATAACTACGACTCCTAGATCGCCAATCTAGAAGTCCTAGAGGTTGTAGAGTAATAAGATGGATTAGTTTGTCACTTAAACCCTAGGATTCTCAACTCATGAGAGCTATTAGGGTTTGAGGAAGAAGATGAAGAAGTGAGGAGAGAGAAAGCTTTTGTGATAATGAAATGAATAATGTCACATCTTAGAATAATATGAAGCATCAAAATATCATAACAAATATCTAGCATGCTTCATTAATTCATTTGAGATGAATCATCTCATGAGTCATTATCCATTTAATGAAAACCTACACCTCATCTCTCCATCTCATTTGTTTAAATTCTAAAAAGAATTAAACACAAATGAGCCACCTTCTTCGAGAAGCTTCCCGACAAATTACGAGACTGCCCCTCCCATCCGTATTTCCGAAAAACACGGATAATCTTTGACTGAATAAATCCATCTGTATAATACTAGAATCTGGCTTAAACCAAAGCCCGCTAGTATTATCTGCCCGATCATAATACGTGCACAAGTGTACGTAAGTGATCGCGGCCCTGCCGTAAAACCATACGACCTCTACACCTTTTGCCCGGTGCAGGGAAACTCTCTGTGTGGGACTCTAAAGACTCGACAATACGCTGGCAGTGGGTTTAACCACAGGCCGTAAGCGGTACTAGCTGTACGTAACGGTCCCCAGGTAGATGTCGATAAGAAGGACGATGAGGAAACCCATCCGAACTCCAACTGAGCCGGATGTGACAATCTCCGTACAGTCCGGTCTGTTCGTCTTGGACTATCGCATATCGGGCCTAGGGGGCGGTAAACGTCAGACCCCTAATAGCGGTATAAGTCGTGTCGGAGTGAAGCCCATTACATCTTGAGAAGCTACTGGAACCTACCAGTAAATCTCGCTTGCCCTGGCCAGGGACTTTGTGTAATGGCTCTCTATACACAGCGCGATATCAACCCCCAATACCGCGAGAGACGAATCCTGTCTAACCGCCACCGCCTCCAAGTGCTTTGGGACTGCACCCAACTACTACCTGTTTGCACGACTCCTTTAAGACGTGGTAGGGTAGTAATCTAAGAACAGTGGGAACACACCCGAGGTGAAGTAGCAGTGTCAAGTCGACGGACTAAGCTGTACTCATGTCGCCTGGGAACTGCTATCTGACGATGGGTATAAATCCAACCTGCAGTTCCCGGCGAGTCCTGTCCGGTGTACCCGTAACCTAACGAGCACCTGCATACTATCTCCAGTACGACGTACTGATGGCTGTGGGACAAACCATCTCCCCATGCTGGGATGAGAAGCGTATACACCAGTCTACTCCGGAGTATTGATGCCCTTTCTCGATAATCCTACGACCAGGGACCTGTATAGGATATTGCTTATAGACTACCCAGCCCCCACTAGTGTGACTGCCATCACAACGCTGGTAATCAAGCAAAGATCCTAAGGTCTCTACTAATTTGTATAAGCGATACGTTAAAAGAAACATATGCACATATTAAAGTAGACACAAACCAAGTAGCATACTACCATTTTTAGCAAGACTGTCAATACAAGTGTGAATATCCCAAGCTTCCATTAAGTAATATCCAAACTAGTATGATACAGTAATGGCCTCTAAGGCATAAACACTAACATCTACTGAGTCGTACAAACAGGTGGATTTTGGGTACAGTTCCGAAGCACATGGAGGCAATGAGCGATAGGAGGGGTTTATTATTTCCCGGTATTAGGAGTTGATGTTGCACCATGCTCGATTGGCTATAACAGGAAGTCCCTGGCTAGGGCTGCTGAGATTTACTGATAAGTGTTATCAGTAGTTTCTCAATCTGTTATGAGCCATATACCGACATGACTTATTGAGTTTTTGGGGTCAACGATACCATCCCTAGACTCGATATGCAGCATATCTTACGAAGATACCAGACTGTACGGTAAGTGTTGCCAGTTGGCTCGACGGGAGTTTTGACAGGTTCTCTTGTTTTTCTTCCGATCGCTCAATACGTGGGAGCCATTATGTACAGCTAGTGCCGCTGACGGTTTATGGGTATGTGATATGATCACTGCCTACTGCTAGCGTATTGACGAGTCTTAGAGTCCCACAGAGAGGTTTCCTAGCTCAGGCAAAATGATATGGGGCGCATATGTGATAGGCTCGGGAGCTCGATTAAATGCGAGTATATGATACCGTATTTTATTCGGGCGTTTTCTATTGGTCGGGTCGTATGTGATATGACCGAGTTATTAAGTCAAGTGTTGATTTAATATTGACTTTTAGCTCATTTATTTAAACATTTTCTATTTGGATGTGTGCATGAATGTATGTATGCATATATACATGTTGATGTGAATGCACACATACAAGCATACATGTGTCATGGTTGTTGATACATTAGAGATGGCAATGCAAGACTCACATGCTAGATATATATGTATATATATTCATTATTGAGAAAAAGAAAATGATTAAATCATGGTTGAATATTTTTCTTCACTATTCTTTACTTGACCTAAGTTTTGACCATGGTTTAATTTCCTTTATTCTTTAACTCACAAATGAAAATATCTAGATATTTATTAACCATGGTTCTATGTGAGTGTGACTCAAATACATATATTTTCTTTTCTCATTTATCTTGAGAATTATCATTATCACAAAAGAGCTCAAGCTAGCCATCTCCTTCATCTTCCTCCTTCATGCTCTCTACCCTTTTCATGTGAGCAAAGGAAATAAAAAGGAAAGGTTTTTAAGTGAGTAATCAAACCACATCACCAATCTATACTACTCTAGCCCATTAGTGTAGGTTGTTTGCTCCACTTCTTCATAGATCAAGTGAAGCTAGAAGCTTGAGCCAAGGGACTCCGGGTGGATCGTCGTGGACTTGGAAAGATTCAAGAAAGCCTGTTCAAACCCTAATTGATCCAAGGAGTTAAGGAGGGAGGTCTACAAAGGTTGTATTTCTCCTCACTTAGTGTTAGACACTACTTTGTATGTGATACTATATGTTGTTACCCTAGATTTCTAGTTCGATTTATGGTTGGAATTACTTAGCACCCCCTAAAATTTTAATATAGCATGTGTGATGCAATCCTAACTCTAGGCATGGTGCTATGGAATCCCTACACCATCTATATCGGTGCATAAAACACCATATGAGATATGGAGTGGAAAGGGACCATATCTTAAACGAGTTAAGAAATGGGGTTGTCCGGCCAATGTCAAAAAGCAAAATCCAGACAAACTTGAGGCAAGATCAGTTCTTTGCATGTTTGTGGGATATCTGAAGAATTCACATGGATATTTTTTCTACCACGGTGAAGAACAAAAGGTGTTTGTTTCTCAATATGCTACCTTTTTAGAAAAGGAATTTTTTGTAAAAGAAATTAGTGGCGAAGAGGTAGAACTGGAAGAAAATCCCGTTACAGAAATTACAACTGAAGATTTAATGGAACCAGATGATTCGATAGTTCCCGACGAACCTCAGCCTCTCCACCGATCTAGTAGGGTTTCTCATCCACCGGATAGATACTACGGTTTTCTGATTGATGGTGGGAGCGAGAATTGCATCATAGAAGATGATGACCCTACTAGTTTCGAGCAGGCAATCACGAGTGGGGACTCTGTGAAATGGCTGGGTGCAATGCGATCTGAGATGGAATTCATGTACACTAATAAAGTATAGACTTTGGAAGATGCTCCTGAAGGGTTAAAACCTATCGGGAGAAAGTGGATCTTCAAGAAGAAACTTGGTGTAGATGGAAAAGTGGAGAATTTTTAAACTAGACTTGTAGAAAAAGGTTTTCGTCAACGACCCGGTATGGATTATGATGAAACCTTTTCTCCACTGGCTATGCTTAAGTCCATCCGGATCCTACTTGCCATCGCTGCATACCAAGACTATGAAATCGGGCATATGTATGTTAAGACCTCTTTTCTAAATGGTGATTTAGAAGAGAGCGTGTACATGACTCAGCCAGAGGGCTTCGTAGATAGTGGAAGCAGTGGAAAGGTGTGCAAGCTGCTTAAATCAATCTACGGGTTAAAGCAGGTATCGCGGAGTTAGAACATCTGTTTTGATATGGCAGTCAAAGAGTTTTACTTCATCAAAAATGTAGATGAACCTGTATATACAAGAAGGTTGCAGAGAGTAAAATTGTCTTCCTCATATTGTACGTGGATGACATACTCTTGATAGGAAATAATGTTCGTATGCTGCACTCGGTCAAGATCTTTTTATCACACAGATTCTCCATGAAAGATCTGGGTGATGCCTCCTACATTTTGGGGATTAAGATCTATAGAGACAGATTTAAGCGGATGTTGGGATTGTCCCAATCTAGGTAAATTGACACCATACTAAAGAGGTTTAGTATGGAAGATTCTAAGTGAGGCAGTTTACCCACTATCTCAAGAATCACTCTCTCTAAAGAAATGTCTCCCAAGATTGATTTGGAAAGTATCGCATGCAAGGGATACCCTATGCTTCGGCGTTAGACTCTATAAAGTATGCGGTGTTATGTACCAGACCAGATGTAGCTTACTCGCTAGGTGTAGTGAGCAGGTATCAATCGGATCCTATGGAGAATCACTGGACAGCTATGAAGAACATTCTTAAGTACTTGAGAAGGACTAAAGAAATGTTCGTAGTGTATGGTAACGGTGAACTCCAAGTGGAGTCCTTTACTGATTCGAGCTTCCAGAGTGATAAGAACGACTCTAAGTCGGTCTCGGGTTTTGTCTTTACCCTCAATGGAGGGGCGGTTTTTGGAAGAGTTCCAAGCAAGAAACCGTGGCAGATCGACGATGGAAGCTGAATACATCGCTGCCAACGATGCCGCCAAAGAGGCTATCTGGATGAAGAAGTTCATAACTGAACATGGTGTGGTTCCATCCATCGAGCATCCAATACCTTTGTATTGCGATAATAATAGAGTTGTGGATTTAGCCAAGGAACCCAGGTCCCATCAGTGATCCAGACATATTCATAGGCGGTATCACCTGATCCGGAAGATAGTTGATCGCCGAGAGATCGAGGTCAGGAGAGTTCACACGAAGAATAACACGGTGGATCCACTCACGAAGGCCATACCCGAGATACAGTTTGATAGACTCTTCGGGATGTTGGGTATGAGATACTACAATAACTGGCCTTAGTGCAAGTGGGAGATTGTTAGTTGTATGTATGCCCTAGAGGATATTATTGTACATGATTGTATATTATAGTGGATGCTTAGACATATATAGAGAGGAATTTCTTGCTCGACATGATAGTATGCTATCTGGTTTGTCTTTATCTTAACATGTATACTTGTATATTTATATTGTCTCTCTGCTACATGTTGATAAAGCCCTTAGGATATGGACTTGACTACCAGGATTATGATGCAGATCATACAAATGGGGCCAGGGTAGTCCACAAGTACATCCTTTAATTTTTCCTAGTCGTGGGAGTATCGAGACAGGGTATCAATATTCCACAGTAGACTAGCGTATACCTTTCTTGACCAATTTGATAGGCGATGGATGATCCCACTTCCATTGGTGTTTGATAGCAAAGATTGTATACGGGTGCTCAGTGGAGACTGGTACACTGAACAGGACTTGCCGAGAACTCCTAGATGGTATTATACCTATCGTCAGATAGCAGTTCTCTGGTGACACTGGTAAAGGTTAGTCTGTAGACCCGAGATCATCATAGAGTCCTGTATGATTCCTACTGTACTTTGATTTCCAACCTACTATGTTTAGGAGAGCAAGAAAATAGGTGGTTTTTGGGTACAGTCCCGAGTCACATGGAGGCAATGAACGATAGGAGGGGTTTCGTCTCTCCCAGTATTGGGGGGTTGATGTTGCGCTGTGCTCAATTGGCTATAACAGGAAGTCCCTGGCCAGGGTTGATACTGTGATTTACTGGTAAGTGTTATCAGTAGTTTCTCGACCCGTTATGAGCCTCACATTGGCATGAATTATCATGTTATTGGGGTCTGACGTTTACAGTCCCCAGACTAGATATGCAACATATCAGATGAAGAGACTGGACTGTATGGTAGTGTTACTGATAGGCTTTGCGAAAGTTTCGACAAGCTTGCTTGCTGATCTTCTGATCGCTCAATACCGGGGTAGCCGTTACGTCCAGCTAGTACTGCTGATGGTTTGTGGGTAACTGATATGATCATTACCTACTGCCGGCCTATTGACGAGTCTTCAGAGTCCTACACAGAGGTTTCCTAGCTCATGCGAAACGAAGTAGGGCACATATGTGATATGTGCGGGACCGAGATCAATACGAGTATATGATACCGTATTCTAATATGGTGATATAGGTTATATATGATATAACCAGATTATTGAATCAAGTGTTGATTAAATGATTAGATATTAGTCGGTTATATATGATATAGATGGATTATTAAATCATGTGTTGATTTAAAAATTTAATATATAATTATATATTTGATATATCAATATATATTAACTAATATTAGCTCACTTAAGAATTTCTTTTCTATAAATACATTTAACATATATATGTGATATATAGAAATGTTTTTGTTTTCCTTTGTCATGCTAGATGATACATTGGACTTGGGTGTATGAGACTTACACCATACTAAAGATAATTAGGGGATTTATTTATTTAGGGAAAACTAAAATTAGGTGGAATTAGCATAGCCAAAGATGCTTTAGAAGCATATAGAAGCCTTGACCTAATTCCACTAATTTTGTTTTTATCATAGATATTTATTAACATAACCATTATCTTAGCCATGGTTAAGTCTCTACAAAAAGAATATGAGATATTATTTCACCCATGGTTCACCACCTGTTCATCTTCTTCATCTCTCATTTCCTCTCTAGGTTTTTAGAAGTGAAGAAAGAAAAAGAGAAAATATATTCTAAAGTGAGAAAAATTCCTAATTCATTACTCTATACCAAAGTAGCTATTTAGTATAGGTTGTTTGCTTCACTAATTCATCAATTAGTGAAGAGGTAGCTTGAGCTAGAGTCTCCTCGACGTAGAACATCTTCGGCCTCGAAGATCTTTAAGAAAGTTCGTTCCTTTCGTCTAGTGGAGCCTAAAGAGAGTCCGAGACACCACTACTTGGAGCGTAGGGACTGCTATACGGAGCTTTAGAACTGAAGGACCGGTCTACAAAGGTTGTATTCCTTGTTCACTTATAGTAAAGTTTGATTACTTGTTTAATAACCCTAATTCTCTAGTTAGATCCTTGGTTTAGGGTTTCTTAGCACTGTAGATTTTTAAAATTGCATGTTTGATGCATTAGAAAACATAGTGAGGATGCTAAGGAACCCTACAATAAATCCAAAATATCACATACTTCGGATTTTATGCCTAACCAAATGAATTCCTTAGACATCATAAAATTTCATGCCTAATATCCTAAACCCCGAATTTTAGTCTCGTTATTGAAAACACTTTTCAATAAGTAGTCGGGCAATTCAACAAGATTCCCGACATCCTGATCGAATGCTCGTCGGAAACATTAGTAGAAGGCCGCACCCCTAATGCCGTCGACAAATGCACTTAGGCTGAACACCGTGGCCGCGAGTACCCGAACGGATGCTTTAGGCAACGAGGTTCTCCTACCGTCACTTGGTCGGGGCTATGGGGTGTGGCAATCTAGTAATGTTACCCGACGAGTATCCATGTACACTACATGATTGCGACGGAGTTTTGATCCAAATCAAAACCCCATGACAACCGATCAAATGAGACTAAATTGCTAGATTTACAAAATTCAAACCAGTTTTCACAAATCTAATTATTGTGGATTCCAAATATTGAATCACAAATCACATAAATCTAGACGATGTTAAATATTTCGATCGATTTATCAAACACCCAAAATTCCCAGAGACCTCAAAAGTTGAGTCATATTTAAAAATACCCAGACAGTGCCCCAAGTACCTATGGACCTACGCAAGAAAGCACACTCCCTGCCTCACCAACGGCGCCGCGAAACCGTCGTCGAAAGCTTGTTTTTGCCGCGCTTTCTCGGTCGTATAGTCGAGTTAGGCCGTCGTTTTCCTTGTGGGTCCATAGAAAACCCTGTACAATTTTCTGGATATTTTTAATTGGAAAAATAACAACTTTTGAAAAAAATTCTAGAGAGTAGGAAATCCGGGTTTCGAAATAGTCGATCGAACACTTTAACTTCGTCTAGACAACACCTAATGCTCTAGCATGGCTTTGATACCACTGCTGGGTTCGTATAGCACCCCGATACGGTTTCAGCAAGCATCAAGTATGCTATTTTAAAATTTTAGTGTGCCGAGTGAGCCCGAACCAAGGATCTAACTAGAGAATTAGGGTTAAACATAGAAAGTAAACAACTTTACTCTAAGTGAACAAGGAATACAACCTTTTTAGACCGGTCCTTCACTTCTAAAGCTCTTTGTAGTCGTCCCATAGCTCCAAGTAGTAGTCTACCGGACTCTCATTAGGCTCCACTAGGCGAAAGGAACAAGCTTGCTCAAAGATCTTCGAGGCTGAAGATGATCTACGTCGAAGAATCTCTAACTCAACTTACCTCTTCACTAATCGAGAATTAGTGAAGCAAACAACCTATACCAAATGGCTAGTTTGGTATAGATTGATGAAGTAGGAATTTTGCTCAGTTTAGAATTGATTTTCTCTCTTTTCTTTTTCACCTCTCTCAAAGCTAAAGAGCAAGAAGTAGATGAAGGAGAAACTCTTGTGATCAAGTGTGAACCATGGGTGAGAAAATATCTCATATAAACTCATGTAGAGACTAAACCATGGCTGAAGATAATGGTTAGGTTAATGAATATCTAGAGTAAAACAAAATTAGTGGACTAAGTCATGGTTTTCACATGCTTCTACATGCATCATCAACCATGATAATTTCCACCTAATTTTGTTTTCCCCATAATAATTAAATCCCAACATTATCTTAAGTATGGTAAGAGTCTCGTACACCCAAGTCTAATGTATCATCTAGCATGACACATAAATAAATACATTAATAGATATCACATATATATTTAAATGTATTTGGAGAAAACGTTTTCTTAAGTGAGCTAATATTAGTTAATGTATGTTAATATATCAAATATATAATTATACATTAAATTATTAAATCAACACTTGATTTAATAACCCGGCTGTATCACATACAACCGACTAATATATATATAATAAATTATTGAATCAATATGTGATTCAATAATCCGGTTTTATCACATACAACCTATATCGCGAGATTAGAATACAGTGTCACATACATGTATTAATCTCGGTCCTGCACATATCACATATATGCCCTACTTCATTTCGCATGAGCTAGAAAACCTCTGTGTAGGACTCTAAAGACTCATCAATACGCTGGCAGTAGGTGATGATCATATTAGTCACCCACAAGCCTTCAGCGGTACTAGCTGGACGTAACGGCTACCCGGGTAGTGAGCGATCAGAAGAACAACAAGCAAGCTTGTTCATACTCACGTGAATCCAATAAGTAACACTACCGTACAGTCCGGTCTCTTCGTCTGATATATCGCATATCGAGACTGGGGGTGGTAAACGTCAGACCCTAATAACTTGATAAGTCATGCCGATGTGAGGGTCATAACGGGTCGAGAAACTACTGATAACACTTACCAGTAAATCTCAGTTTCCGCCCTAGCCAGGGATTTCCTGTTATGGCCAATCGAGCACAGCGCAACATCAACCCCCAATACATGGAGAGAAGAAACCCCTTCTATCGCTCATTGCCTCCATGTGACTCGGGACTGTACCCCAAAACCACCGTTTTGCATGCTCTCTTGAATGTGGTAAGGTGGAAATCAAAGCACAGTGGGAATCACAAAAGACTTTATGACGATCTCGGGTCTACAGACTAACCTGTACCAGTGTCACTAGAGAACTGCTATCTGACGTTAGGTATAATACCATCTATGAGTTCTTGGCGAGTCCTGTTCAGTGTACCCAGTCTTCACTGAGCACCTGTATACCATCTTTGATGTCAAACACCAATGGATATGGGATCATCCATCGCTCATCAAATGGGTCAAGAAGCATATACGCTAGTCTACTATGGAATATCGATGCCCCGTCTCGATACACCCTCGACTAGGAACAATTAAAGGATGTACTTGCGGACTACCCTGGCCGCACTAGTATGATCTGCATCATAGTCCTGGTAGTCAAGTACACATCCTAAGAGCTCTATCAACATGTAACAGAGAGACAGTACAAGTATACATGTTAAGATAAAGAGTAACCAGATATTATGCTATCATATCGAGCAAGAAAGTCCTCTCTATATATGTCCCAGCATCCACTATAATATACAATCATGTACAATAATGGCCTCTAGGGCATATATACAATTAACATAAACATCCCTCCTCCATGCTCTCAAAAAAATGATCAACGCGATCCAGAAGCGCGAATGCGTTTGGGTGGTTGTACAATAAGTAATTCCATCCGTGTTTCCGGATTTCGTCGCCAAAATAACTACCATATAGGTCGCGGGCGAACATTGCAGAGAAATCCCTCTCAAATTGAAAACTGTGAGCCATTTGAACAGAATATACAATTTTAACTGTTCTAAAGAGATTAGAACAAAAAATCAAACCTCTTCTGAAAGTTTCAGAGGGTTCAGTAAAAGAACGGCGGCGGATGCGTGGTCTGGGGAGCTTCCGGTGCCAGTTCTGCGGTCGTTTCAGCGGATCGCTGGTGATGTTCTTAGTGGATACTAGGGATTTGGGAGAAATGGTGTTTGAAGACTAGGGTTAGGGATAAAATAGAGAAGAGAGGTTTTTAATGAGGGGGCCAAATGTTGGTCAAAAAAGGACCTTATTTGCACTAAAACCCCTAAAAAATTTGGAATTTTTTATGAATTGTCCTCTTCTCACATATTCATCAATATTTACAAAGGATCCTGCCCCTTTTTTCTTTTTTTTACAAAAGGGAATTTCACCAGGCAAGAAATATCCCGACACATAAAACCGAGCATTTATAAGAGCGGGATGCTCGTTAGAAGAACAAAACAAAATGGATATGCACCAGACAAGAATATCCATACACACATGTTGCGCCACGGCAGCGCCCCGGCCTCTTGCTCGAGGCCAAAATGCGGAATAAAATTTTTCCTTACTCGGAAACCGGCGCTACCGCGGACAATGAAAACCCGGATCGTTTACCATTAACCTAAACTAGCTAACTAGAGATGGGGTGAGAAGTATACCACAAGATCCGAGTCCTCCGGTCTTCATCTCCATCGTCCCGATCTCCCGCGGAAAGTGTAGTCTCCACATCGTCGCCTCCTCGCCGGAAAGGGCACCACATCGCCTTCTTCTTTTACGGGCTCCCGCCTCAATACCGAGGCAACTCGCGCATGAAGCCGGCAACTCGACATGCTCAAGATGTGCTGTAGAATGTGTAGTAGATTGTCTCACTTGGGTTTGTTGCCATTTGTGGATGATGGAGGAAATGAGATTAGAAAAATGGTGCTTGCATTTTTCTAGCATGAATGAGATCAAGAAATGAAACTCAAGCTCTCTTCTTCTTCTTCTTCTCTCTCTTTTTCTTCTTCTCTTTCTTTTTCTACCATTTTTCATCAAGTGAGAAGAATGAATGATGGTGGAGGAATGAGAATAGCAACCATAAGAAGGGAGGTGAGTGTAGGGTAAAGGAAGTGGTGACCATATCAAGACATAACCATCACAAACTCACATCAACTCTAAATCAATCCTAATCCCATCTCATCAACAAAAAACAAATGATAAAGATGGATAAGAAAGGTATCAAAAGATGCTTTCATAATAAAACATCTTACAAATAAAACCTCCACCAAAAGTAATTTGCAAAACTGCAAATTACCCCCTCCATCAGAAAAGTCCGGCCGGGAAAGAACAAAGGAAAACCGGCCGGAACGGAATGCAAACTGGCAACTCCAGAAAACTGGTCCCGTAATAAATTACAGGAAAACCCCTATACTGTGCATACACACCCGCATCTGTATTCTGACCGGATACAAATGCAAAGAGACAAAATCTACACTGTACTAAACTAGTACCGGCTTAAGCCAAAGCCGGCTAGTAATATCCGTCCGATCCTGATTCGTGCAATACCGCACGTATCAGATCGAACCCTGCCATATAACTATACGGCCACTAGTACAAAACTGTCCGATCCTGATCCGTGCAATACCGCACGTATCTGATCGGACCCTGCCATATCTCCATACGGCCTCTACAGCGTTTCGCCCGAAACTTGAGTAGCTGTAAGTGTGGTGGACTCTAAAGACTCGTCAATACTATGGCTGTGGATTTAACCACTAGCACGTCAGAGGTATAAGCCAATACGTGACGGGCCACCAGCTATTGACCAAAAAGGGACGTCGATGAGGAAGCTCACCCCGACACCCTACTGAGCCTGTCAGTGACAATATCCGTACAGTCCGGTCCGTTCGTCTATGAGTATCGCATGGCGGGCCTAGGGGGTTGGTGAAAGTCAGACCCCCAAAAGCGGTACAAGTCGTGTCGGAGTGTAGCCCAGAACACCCTGAGATACTACTGGAATACCTACCAGTAAATCTCCTGCCTCGGCCGAGGGCTTCGTGTAATGGCTCTCCTAGACACAGCGCGACCTCACCCCCAATACCGGGAGAGACGAACCCCTGCAGATCCGCTCACTGCCTCCATGTGGCTCGGGACTGTACCCAACTAAAACCTGTTTGCACGACTCCTTTGAGCCGTGGTAGGGTAGTAATCAAAGCACAGTGGGAACTCACACGAGACAAATGATGATCTCAGGTCGATGAACTAACCTGTACACATGTCACCAGGGAACTGCTATCTGACATCTGGTATAAGACCAACTAGCAGGTTCCCGGCGAGTCCTGTCCAGTGTACTCATAACCCAATGAGCACCTGTATACATCTTAGGTGAACCAACTGACACCAGTGGCTTGTGAGACCGGCCACCGCCCCTCGTCGGGGTCTCGACTGTATACACTAGTCTACTAAAGGAGTATCGATGCCCTGTCTCGAAACTCCTACGACTAGGGACCTTTTAAGGATGTGCTTATAGACTACCAGCTCCCACGTATATGATCGCCATCATACTGCTGGTAGTCAAGCAAGAATCCTAGGGGCTCTATCAACGTGTAATAGCGACATGTCAGGTCACCTAAAGCAGTACACGATGATAAAGATAAACCAGATAGCATACTATCATCTCGAGTAAGACTGTCCTATCGGGATAGGTCCTCCCTCAATCATTGCAATCACGTGCCTGTGATCCAATAATTGACTCTGAGGGCACTATCTCCAACAATCTCCCACTTGCACTCAAGGCTAATTATTGCGATGCCGCATACTCACAGCTCGTGTGATACCGAACACCCAACTCCTCTACTAGTCAGTCTCACAAAACCCGTTTGCGAAACTATTGCGTTCGAGGAATAGCCTCAGTGAGTGGATCCGCTGTGATGTTTCTTTCTATGTCTCTCTATATCTCAAGATCGCGGAGAAAGCCATCTCCCGAAATGAGCAATACCTGTCTTAGAATGTCTGGATGTCTGATGGGACCTAGCTCATAAATGAACTCCAAATCCAAACTTCTTAGACAGTATCGTCAACTGAACTTAATCAGTATCCTGCGCCAGGCCACCCTCAGTATTGCCTTGGACCACCTGTCCAAAATACTGCCCCTCGTCAGAAGTAAAACTATAACTCTGACAACCTCCTTGTCGTCCATGTCACCTTGGAAGCCTGGAATGATAACTGTCTCCCAAATGAGGCTGTCGTTATCATATCCCTAGAACATCCACTTATGTTCTAAGACTGCTTCCGACTGTTTCTCCAGGATTGGATCAATATCAACTTATTGCATCTAGTGCAAGAACAACATCTGGTGTGGTACCTGACATCTCATGATTGACTCAATTGCCTAAGCAAGTGATCTGCCAATCATGAGTATCCCTCTCCCCTTTAGTCTATAAGACACCTTTAGAGAGGGTGACTCCATCAACTGCAGGTACACTACCGTGTCAGGAGTCGTCCATTCTAAATACTCATAGAATGCTGTCAAGGTACCCAGATTGGGAAACCACCCAAATCTAGATCTAAAACCATAGATCTAGTAACCTGTATGTCTGATATAATATCCAAGTACTATGTGGAGAAAACACTGTGTGACGACCAAAGTATAACCGATCGTAGTATAGGAATATCACTTCCTACTACCTTCTCAACAGATCCATCCCCTATTCTGATGACGTCAAACCTATGACTGTCACATCAGAAATGGATGATCTATCTCCGCTACATCTGCTTTAGTCTATAAATAGACACAAGCCTGATGTCCACCAATGCTTCCGCTGCTCCCACTGACTACGACAACCCTCTGGCAGAGTCATATAGACGTGCACTTCTAAAGCTAGTTTAGAACGACGCTATACTCATCCTCCTGCCGGGTCTCGCAGCCTGGAACAACAACAATGGCAAGTGTGGGTAAACAAGAACTTCCCTGTCACCGTCCTTGAGGCTACCGGAGTACCTCTCGGGTGTCTGAAGTTACCCACCGTATCTGCGGAGTGGCCAATGGAATGTCAAAACAGATTGAATCTTTAGGTTCCTTATCAAATCTTCGGTAATCGTTTGTGGTTCTGGAATCACTTCCAGTTCTACCATACTCCCACTACTGTTTTTGAAAAATCTATTTTTAATAAAACTGTGGCGAGTCTAGAACAATATTTCTATTGATCTGCCAGATGGTAGAAAGTCAACCCTCGTCATAGCCTGGGTCAACCCACAAACAGCCATTACAGAAACGTGCCTTGAGTTGTCCAGTGTCTGGTTTTAAGCATAAGCCGGACAACTCCCCGTATCTTAACAATGTCAAGATATGAACTGTTCTATATCCAAGAAACAGAGGCACTGATTTAATTGAACCAGATTCAAATCATGCAGCTATCTCCAGTGCATGTCAACTAAATGGAAGGAGGCCGATCAGCGTTACTCAACTTAGGAATGCTTCCAATTATGAGTAACCTGAAAGAGAAGCAATTTCTCTTTATCATTACTATCAATTGAATACCATAGACAAGTATCTACATCTTCGATCACTTTGAAGAATCCCGATACTTGCTACACCTGGTTCTCTACTCTATTCAAATACCTATAACTCCTCAAAAGTTAGACCCTGTGTTCCTACGAAACACATGTCTAAGAACTAGAGAAGTTAAAAGTAAACAGAATATAGTATGAGGACCAACCCCTCTGTCCTAATGGACACTGGACAACATACAATACTCTGTATAAGTCCGCTGAGTCTAACAACTCTTTCACTATGTGTCGTAGGTTGAAAACTGTACTTATGGTTAAGAAGAATTACACCGCTGTTTAATGCTCCTTACCTAACCATCCACTGATATAGGTAAATGTCATCGACATAATATCAAAAGGTATATCTCACTCTATGAAAATAGACGTACAGATATATCAATTTGAAATTGGTGCACAACAGCGGATATTCAAAACCAAATATTTGCCGACCGGCAAACAGCCCAGATGATCTCCTCAAATATCACCGATTACAACGAATCCCGATATAATGAGGATGATCACCCTATTCCCAATAACTTACTCCCACTCAGCATCTGTAAAACCATACAGATGTGAGAATCATACCTGGTAAATACATACCCTGGAGCAAGTGTCAAATTGGGAAATCAGTTTTCTTTTAACAGTACACAGTGAAACTGAAACATTGAAATGTTTCGATGGGGTATCCTGGTATTCTTAGTAATGCCTCTTCCATTATCCAGATTCACAACTGTAACCTTGTGATTCTTTGCCATCTTTCTAAATCCCTTTCTATGTCTTTAGTCATTACCTTCTGTACACCCCCTTAGGCCAAATGGTTTTCTTCCTTCCCTACCGTTCGGCACCAGCCTATGGTTTGGAAGAAGACTATCCAAAAAGCATAAAGGGTGTACTGTCCTAATCCTAGGAACACTCGCAACGCGAGAGAAGGTGAAGATAAAAGACACCTGAATGTACTTTATTCCTATTTCTCCTGAACCAGAATCCATCCCCGAACTGGAACAAGTTCCTTTCGAGTTCGTATATAACCATACGATGGAGTATCCAATAAACTGTGGATCTTCGTAGTGATACGGAGTGTCCTGGAGAAATACAAAGGTGATTTAGGATTGGCGAAGAAACACTTGGTTCGGTCGTGAATATCAGTCGCAATTTACTTTGCCCTCCTACTGATCCCTTTCTTTGTCTTAATCTTAATACCTTCTGCACACCATCGTTATGCTAATTGGTTTTCTTCGTTCCCCACCGTTCGGCACCAGCCTAAGGTTTTGAAGAAGACTATCCAATTTTCGTAATAGGTGTACTATCTCATAAACCAAGGAGTACTCGCAATGAGAGAAGGTGAAAAGAAAAGACAACTGAATAATCCTATCCGTTTTCTCCAAAACCGGAAACCATCCTCGAAGTCCTTCGAGTTCGTATCTAACCATACGATGGTTTTGTCCAATGGAAGTGGACGTTCGTAGCAATACGGGGTGTCCTGGAGAAAAGGGTAAAAGTAGGAGTGGCAAAAAGGTCTGCAACTCTGACAATCCAAAAGCCAGTGTTAAGAAGGTTCGGTCAACTTGGTCACTGAGTCAAAGTCTAGGGTCGGGTCAATGGTCGCTGCCAAAGAGAGAGAGAAAAGAAACACTCAGCGTGCACTCTAACCTAGATCAGAATGGTTATCACTTTGTCTAATCTGGAAACCTCCCACTGTACCTCAAATTCTCCTCCAAACCTGAAAGAAGAATTAGTCGGGGTCACCCGAGGAGTAAACTAACTCATCAGTGGGAATCGGGATCCAACTATCATTGCATGATAACTTGACGGAATCCACTCAAGTCACCACACTCCAGAAGGTATGCGCATGCCTGGCAAGTTTCAGTTCTTTTGAAACTCCCGATGAAAGTTTTACCCCTAGGACCCAAGTGACCTTGACACAGTCAACAAATCAAAGAGTCCTAGTCAAGTTCAACCCGTCATTATCCTGGATTGCATTAAACCCACCCGTACGAGCCCTTGACACAGTCAACAAGGCCGCACGACTGTCCTAACCAATCCCATTAATATGCTGCAAACAAACACTACTTAGCTACCGCACACTACGCCTTGACACAGTCAACAAACGCAGCACGAATACTAAGTAATACTTGTAAGAAATGACGGAGGGCTACGTCTAGTTTTTGGCGAAAAACTTTTAACGTAATGAACTTGATATCGTTGAAGGAACTGCATAGCCTTTTATAAAAATATAGTGACGAAAACCTTTACTAAAGAGGTCACTCCCGGTGAAGGGATCTCGGCTCTTTCCCCGTAGAATGAGGTGCAGGATATTCCAACTGAATACCATGATGCAAAGAAAAAGTAATCGGCTATAGTGAAGTTATTGCCCTGACGCAAACTTCTGTCCAAGGGGTCACTCCCGGTGAAGGGATCTCGGCCCTTGCCTCGTCGACTAAGGAGCAGGATATTCCAAATGAATACCACGATGCAAAACAAAAGTGGACGTCCTTGCAATAACAGCTTTTTGAAAAATGTTCCAACAACATCAGAATAGGTTTGTTTATCTTGCATTGATCCGAATCAACGCAGTCCCATCAATTAATCACACCACAAAGAACGAAAATATACTGACGTACGTATATGCCATCCGCATTCGCCACTGGGTCCCGTCATCACCCGTTAGGTTAGCTAACTAACGGCAGAGCGGGGACTGGACTAGCGCGGATGTAAAACATATACAACATCTACTAATATATATACCAATATATTATATTTCGCTCAAGGCGTGATAAGAAATGCAACATCACAGAAATGTACAGCATCACAGAACAATACAGATATCTGGAAGCCCCGGGTTTTACAGAGCCGCTGCTGAAACCCGACGTTCCCCTGGTCGTGTGGATAGCCTGTGCAATGAAATCCTAGACCCCTACGGGCGCGGAAAGTCACCCGCCAAAACCTGAAGCGAGGCAGCCCCCTTCAGCACCGTGAATGGGCCACCCAGCACTTCACGGAATCCGGTAACTTGGGCACCCCTCCTGGGTCAACCTGTACCCCCTACGAGTGCGGCGAAATAGCCCGCCAATCCTAGAGTGAAGCCCCCTCCGTCTCAATGCCATGAGATGCGGGCCCGTTGCCCTCTAGAACCCGGCTATCCGTGCACTCCTCCGCGGGGTAATCCTAGTACAGAAAGTAAAATATACATACACCGGGTACATCGACCGCAACCAGGTCGTGCCCCAAAAGAATAATACAAACAGGCAGTGACGGCAGTCCACATGTCGGACGCTCGCCCCGCAAAATCAAATGTATATAATACAACAAAACAGTACTAGCATTGCATCCAGGCTATCCCCCACGACCGATCCGCAACAACACAGCATAAACATAGAACATCAACGTGAAAGTCACGTTCGCAAATCCGTCTAACCGGGCTATAGCAGTTAGACCGGATTTACCGATCGAGTGACATTCACGGTCGCAGATATAATGTAAATACTGTGAAATAATGTGTTTAAAATTTTCCGATTTGACCAAAAATTAACAAGTGGGCCCCCAAACAAAACTGTAGCACTTACAGAAAACCTGGGCCCAATTTTAATATTCCAAAACCCCTAATTTAAGCCCATAAGCCCACTGGAAAAATACGAAGCAGTGACCCCACCAACTCGCGGCGGAAGGGCGGCAGAAAGGGGGGTCATGCGGCGCTTCCGCGCTCGAGGTAAGGGTCACTGTCTCGTTTTTTCTCAGAGTTCTTAGAACTCCCTGCACATCTTTCTGAGACCACCAGAAAAATTTTTAGACTTCAAAAAATTTCAACAGAAACTGATTGTGAAGGAAAAATACGGTTTTTTGGAATTTCGGTCGATCGGATAAGCAAAACACATTAGAACAAGCTAGGTAAGGTTAATGGCGTGGCTCTGATACCATGTTGCGCCACGGCAGCGCCCCGGCCTCTTGCTCGAGGCCAAAATGCGGAATAAAATTTTTCCTTACTCGGAAACCGGCGCTACCGCGGACAATGAAAACCCGGATCGTTTACCATTAACCTAAACTAGCTAACTAGAGATGGGGTGAGAAGTATACCACGAGATCCGAGTCCTCCGGTCTTCATCTCCATCGTCCCGATCTCCCGCGGAAAGTGTAGTCTCCACATCGTCGCCTCCTCGCCGGAAAGGGCACCACATCGCCGCCTTCTTTTACGGGCTCCCGCCTCAATACCGAGGCAACTCGCGCATGAAGCCGGCAACTCGACATGCTCAAGATGTGCTGTAGAATGTGTAGTAGATTGTCTCACTTGGGTTTGTTGCCATTTGTGGATGATGGAGGAAATGAGATTAGAAAAATGGTGCTTGCATTTTTCTAGCATGAATGAGATCAAGAAATGAAACTCAAGCTCTCTTCTTCTTCTTCTTCTCTCTCTTTTTCTTCTTCTCTTTCTTTTTCTACCATTTTTCATCAAGTGAGAAGAATGAATGATGGTGGAGGAATGAGAATAGCAACCATAAGAAGGGAGGTGAGTGTAGGGTAAAGGAAGTGGTGACCATATCAAGACATAATCATCACAAACTCACATCAACTCTAAATCAATCCTAATCCCATCTCATCAACAAAAAACAAATGATAAAGATGGATAAGAAAGGTATCAAAAGATGCTTTCATAACAAAACATCTTACAAATAAAACCTCCACCAAAAGTAATTTGCAAAACTGCAAATTACCCCCTCCATCAGAAAAGTCCGGCCGGGAAAGAACAAAGGAAAACCGGCCGGAACGGAATGCAAACTGGCAACTCCAGAAAACTGGTCCCATAATAAATTACAGGAAAACCCCTATACTGTGCATACACACCCGCATCTGTATTCTGACCGGATACAAATGCAAAGAGATAAAATCTACACTGTATTAAACTAGTACCGGCTTAAGCCAAAGCCGGCTAGTAATATCCGTCCGATCCTGATTCGTGCAATACCGCACGTATCAGATCGAACCCTGCCATATAACTATACGGCCACTAGTACAAAACTGTCCGATCCTGATCCGTGCAATACCGCACGTATCTGATCGGACCCTGCCATATCTCCATACGGCCTCTACAGCGTTTCGCCCGAAACTTGAGTAGCTGTAAGTGTGGTGGACTCTAAAGACTCGTCAATACTATGGCTGTGGATTTAACCACTAGCACGTCAGAGGTATAAGCCAATACGTGACGGGCCACCAGCTATTGACCAAAAAGGGACGTCGATGAGGAAGCTCACCCCGACACCCTACTGAGCCTGTCAGTGACAATATCCGTACAGTCCGGTCCGTTCGTCTATGAGTATCGCATGGCGGGCCTAGGGGGTTGGTGAAAGTCAGACCCCCAAAAGCGGTACAAGTCGTGTCGGAGTGTAGCCCAGAACACCCTGAGATACTACTGGAATACCTACCAGTAAATCTCCTGCCTCGGCCGAGGGCTTCGTGTAATGGCTCTCCTAGACATAGCGCGACCTCACCCCCAATACCGGGAGAGACGAACCCCTGCAGATCCGCTCACTGCCTCCATGTGGCTCGGGACTGTACCCAACTAAAACCTGTTTGCACGACTCTTTTGAGCCGTGGTAGGGTAGTAATCAAAGCACAGTGGGAACTCACACGAGACAAATGACGATCTCAGGTCGATGAACTAACCTGTACACATGTCACCAGGGAACTGCTATCTGACATCTGGTATAAGACCAACTAGCAGGTTCCCGGCGAGTCCTGTCCAGTGTACTCATAACCCAATGAGCACCTGTATACATCTTAGGTGAACCAACTGACACCAGTGGCTTATGAGACCGGCCACCGCCCCTCGTCGGGGTCTCGACTGTATACACTAGTCTACTAATGGAGTATCGATGCCCTGTCTCGAAACTCCTACGACTAGGGACCTTTTAAGGATGTGCTTATAGACTACCAGCTCCCACGTATATGATCGCCATCATACTGCTGGTAGTCAAGCAAGAATCCTAGGGGCTCTATCAACGTGTAATAGCGACATGTCAGGTCACCTAAAGCAGTACACGATGATAAAGATAAACCAGATAGCATACTATCATCTCGAGTAAGACTGTCCTATCGGGATAGGTCCTCCCTCAATCATTGCAATCACGTGCCTGTGATCCAATAATTGACTCTGAGGGCACTATCTCCAACAACACACACACACACAAGATGGTATATACATACCCCCAAACTTATTTGAAACAGTGTTTCCACTGTTTATGGCTGGATAACCGAAGTTTGGTGGTAAACAGAGAAATATTAGGCAATGTAAACCAGCTCCGGCAACATTTGGAGCTCCTCCGATGGTTCTGCGGTAAGGAACGGTTTTACTCTGTGTCCGTTCACTTAGAATAGTGAACTGTCCTTTATAGGGTTCCTATGCACGCTAATGAGGTCTCACAAGGCATCAACCATTCCAATTTCAAAATTGCGGTGCCGAGAAACCCTAAGAAGATCGTTGGCTAGAAGTTTAGGCGATAAAATGAAACTAGTTAACACTTAACTACAAGAATACGGAAATACAACCTTTGTAGATCCGGTCCTCCACCTCCACGGCTCCATGATGAAGTCCTCTCTGCTGTCCTCATGCAATCCCGGGCTCTAGCATCGGCTTCATCGGAGAAGAAGCGGGCTAGGTCATCGACGACGATGCCGAAGATAATCTACGTCGAGGCATCGCTAGATCAAGCTCCAACTTCACCAAGTCTAGAAAACTTGTGAAGGAAACACACTCTACTACTTGGCAAGAGGTAGAGGATGAAGAAATAGGAAGTGGGTAGACTTTAGAATTGGATTTCTCACTCATTTCATCAAGTCACCATTGATGAAGTCTAGCTTCTTCATCTTGAAGAAGAAGAAGAAGAAGAAGATGATAAGTTATGATAAGATCATTTGAAATAGAAAAGAAAATGAATTCTTATCATAACTTTAACCATGGTAAAGTGTAGAGAATTAACTTGAGTTAGGTGGAATGGTTAGGGTTAGAGAAGAAGACAAGAATGGTTGCTTTGGTCAAAGTTGCATGAAGCTTGAAGAAGCTTCTAAGAAAGCAACCATTTGTTTTCTTTTCTCATTCTTTTCATCCAAAAATAAATAGATAAATTAATGAATAAATAAATAAAACCTTAACCATTTACTTAACCAAGGTTTAATTCTTTACACAAACCCTAGTTAGCATGCATCATCAAACATGATACAAACTTGTGTACAAAAGTATATCACATATACAATGTGCACAAATCAAGTGAGAAAATCCATTTAAAGTGAACCGATACTAGTTAATGCAAAGTAATATATCAAATATATAATTATACATTAAATCATTAAATCAACACTTGATTTAATGATCCGGTCATGTCGCACAGAACCGACTAGTATACAATGTATCGGCTTATCGAATCATTCCTTGATTCGATAACTAGGTTATATCACATACAACCATTCAATACATTCATCGCGAGAATAGAATACGATATCACATACACGCATTATTCTCGGTCCCGCACATATCTCATATGCGCTCCTATTTCGTTTCGCTTGAGCCAGGAAACCTCTGTGTAGGACTCTAAAGACTCGTCAATACGCCGGCAGCAGGTGATGATCATATCAAACACCCACAAGCCGCAAGCGGTCTGCTAAACGTAACGGCCACCCGGGTATTGAGCGATCAGAAGATCGACGAGCAAGCCTGCTCACACTCCAGTGAATCCAACCAGTAACACTACCGTACAGTCCGGTCTTATCGTCTGATATGTCGCATATCTCGCCTAGGGGTGGTAAAACGTCAGACCCCAATAGCTCGATAAGTCGTGTCGATATGAGGTCTATAACAATTCGAGAAACTACTGGTAACACTTACCAGTAAATCTCAGCAACCCAGCCAGGGATTTCCGGTTATAGCCAATCGAACACAGTGCAACATCAACTCCCTATACCGGGAGAGACGAATCCCCTCCTATCGCTCATTGCCTCCATGTGACTCGGGACTGTACTCAAAACCTACCGTTTTGCACGCCCTCTTAGACGTGGTAAGGTGGAAATCAAAGCACAGTGGGAATAACACAAGACTCTATGACGATCTCGGGTCTACAGACTAACCTGTACCTGTGTCACCAGAGAACTGCCATCTGACGTGAGCTATAATACCATCTGGGAGTTCTCGGCGAGTCCGTCCAGTGTACCCAGTCTCTACTGAGCACCCGTATATCATCTCTGATGTCAAACACCAATGGATATGGGATCATCCATCGCCCATCTGTATGGGTCGAGAAGGTATACGCTAGTCTACTCTGGTATATCGATGCCCCGTCTCGATACACCCACGACTAGGGACTTTGAAGGATGTACTTATAGACTACCATGTCCCCACTAGTATGATCCGCATCATAGTCCAGGTAGTCAAGTACACATCCTAAGGGCTTTACCAACATGATCGGAGAGACAATCAGTGTACACGTTAAGGTAAAGAGTAACCAGATAGCATACTATCATGTCGAGCAAGAAAGTCCTCCCTATATATGTCCCAGCATCCACTACAATATACATCCTATGTATAGCAATGGCCTCTAGGGCATACATATAACTAACAATCTCCTACTTGCACTAGGGCCATCTGTAGCAGTGGTTGTAGTATCTCATACTCAACCATCCCAAAAAGTCTCTCTCTGGGAATAGGCCTTTGTGAGTGGATCCGCCGAGTTGTCCTCTGAGTCTACTCTCCTAACCTCGATCACCCTGGAGATCAACTATCTCCATGATCAGGTGATACTGCCTTAGAATATGTCTGGATCACTGATGGGACGGACGTCCCTTGGCATAAGCCACAACTCCATTGTCTCACAATGGTAGGAACGCAGTTCATCTCATGAACCAATATACACCCAAACAGCCTCTTTGGTAGCATCTTAAGTAGCGATGTATCCTGCCTTTATCGTCTAGTATGTCACAGTATCTAGCTTGGAACTCTTCCAACATAACGTCCCTTTACTGAGGGTAAAGACAATGCCTGTGACTGACACTCAGTCATCTTTAACACCCTGGAACACTTCCAGTGATTTTCCCCAGGATCAATCGATACCATCTCACTACATTTAGTGAGAATCCTAACATCCATTTAGATCTATCTCATAGATCCAAAACTCAGGATTTAGGAGGTATCATTTTGATCCTACACGGAGAATCTTTGTGATAAGCGGAGATTGATCGAGTGTAGCATAGGAAACTCCTTTCTTATCAAGAGTATGTCATCCACGTACTCTACGAGGATCACGACCATACTCCCTACTACCTTTTTGTTAATACAAGGTTCATCTACCATTTTGATGATGTCAAACTCTTTGACTAACACATCAAAACAGACGTTCTAACTCCGCGATGCCTGCTTTATCCTATAAAGTATCTTGCACGCGTTTCCGCTGCTCCCACTGTTTACGAAGCCCTCTGGCTGTGTACTTATAGACGCTCTCTTCCAAAACATCATTTTAGAAGAGCTGTCATGACACCCAACCACCAGATATCGTAGTCATGGTATGTAGCCGTGGCAAGTAGGATCTGGATGGACTTAAGCATAGGCACTGAAAAGGTTTCATCATTATCCACGCCTGGTCAATGATGCAAACCTTTAACAAGTCTAGCTTTGAAAGTCTCAACTTTTCCATGTACACCAAGTAATCTTCTCATGATATACTTGCTCCTGATGGGGATTTAACCCTTCAGATATAGCAACCAAAGTCCATACTTTGTTGGTGTATAAGGATTCCATCTCAGATCACTAAGCATCCAGCCATTCTTACAGAGTCTTACTCCTGATGGCCAGCTCGAAAATAGTTGGGTCATCATCTCATGATGCAATCCTCGCTCCCACTGTCATAGAGAAACCGAAGTAACTCTCAGGTGGGTGAGGAACCCTACTAGATCGGCGGAGAGGCTGAAGTTCGTTGGTATCTACTGAATCCTTTAGTTCTACCAAATCATCTGCTGTAATTTGTATAGCTGGAACCTTTCCAGTTCTACATTACAGACCTTGCCTCGAGCTTGTCCGGATTTTGGTTTTAGACATAGGCCGGACAACCCCAAATCTTAACTAGCTTAAGATATGGGCTCTTCCCTTTCCATATCACATATGAAGCGGTAGGCAACTGATTTGATTGGAACCCTATTCAATAGGTATGCAACTTCATAAGTGCATAACTCCCAAAAGGAAACAGGTAACTTAGTAGTACTCATCATAGAGCACACCATATCAAATAGGGTGTATCTGCTCCGCCCCGATATACCATCGTGCTATGGTGTATACAGAGGAGTAATGCAGAGAGAGAATCTCATTCTCCTTTAGAATAGTCCAGGAATTCCATGCACAAGTATTCTCCTCCTTGATCACATCATAGGACATAATACTTATACCCGTATTGGTTCTCTACTTCTAACTTATATTCCGTGAATATCTCAAAAGGTTCAGACTTGTGTTTCAACAAGAACATATGTCTAAATCTCGAGAGATTATCAGAGAATGTAATGAAGTACAAAGAACCGGTCCTGGCATGTGTAGACAGGGGACATACATACATCAACATGTATCATCCCAAGAGTTCACTAACTCTTTCTCTGCTTCCATTAAACAGAGCTGTGGTCATCTTATCTTTGTGACATGACTGGCGAGTTACACAAGATGAAAATTCAAACTAATTTAAATATGCATCTATATGTAACTCCAGCTAGTCGGGTCGCATTGATATGACCTAGTCTACAATACCTCAAGAAGGATTCGTTCATTTCTGAACTCTTCCTCTTTTGTGTGTTCCGTATACTAAGAACTGTTGTTTGATTTAGAACATCAATGCTTTTAGATAACGTGCCTGAACCGATCAACTTTTGATATAGGAAATGTTCAAAACATTATCCAACAATACAAAATTTTATCATTTCTTTACTAATAAAGAGACTGATATGATTTTGTATATCAGGTTCGGTATCTAATAACATTCGTTCAGGATCAATGTATTACAATACAGGGTGACAGTGACCAACAGACCTGGCTGCAACACTTGCCCCGTTTTCTGCCTCATGAAACTTATCACCCGTTCTCAGTTCTTTACCTGTGTGTAGCCCTATGTAACAGATTACATATCTGGGATCCTGATCCCGTATCATATACCCAGGACGTAAAGGACATTGAGAAACAGTTCTGTATAATGAACACACCCGAAGATGATGCATCAGCATGCACTCTCTTCGTTTGGGCGGCATGGGAATCTTGGTATTCCCCTATTTCCTGCTCTGTCTTATAACTATTATAAGTTGGAGCGGGACCAACGTTCCCCAGCTCAGTATAACAAGCGGGTTCGGTCAATAATCCGTTTTATTATCTTGATTAAGGAGTGATATGGTCGCTACCAGGAGAGAGAGAGAAGAAAACACTCAGCGTGCGCTCTTGGAAGAATAGATTGGTTATTATTTTATCTAATCAGGATGGCTCCCACTGCTTTTTATCAAATCTTCCTTCAAACCCTAAAAGGAAAGACTAGCCGGGATTAATTACACACTACAAGTTCGCCAATCTTTCAGCCAGGCCAGTGTCGGTACTTTGAGGGAAGTTCCCCGTGCTTTCGCACGGACCTAATTAATGTAAACCTCGTTTTCCCAGAGGCGTAACCCCGTTGACACCTTTCTAGACACCTACTTGATCGGCTAATTGTAATGTGTAAAACTCTCCCAGGAGTAACAATTACTCGCAGCGGGTATCGGGATCCAACTATCTCATAGAAGGTATGCAATCTCATTGCAAATTTCAACACTTGAAATTCCCGATAATATTTTGCCCCTAGCGTCCTATGACCTTGACAGAGGTCAACAAACCATAGGCTGCTACTCAAGTTCAACCCGTCATTTCCTGATTGAAGTAAACCCACCCGCACGACCCTTGACAGAGGTCAACAAGGTCGCACGACTACCCTAAATCAATCACATCATATGCTTATGCGGATAAGCGCTAATCAGCTACCGCACACTACGCCTTGACAGAGGTCAACAAACGCAGCACGAATACTAACCAGTACTTATCTGAAATGACGGAGGGCTACGACAGGTTTTTCTGAAAACCTATTGCATAATGAACTTGATATCGTTGTAGAATCAAATAAAGTTTAAAATGGAGTGCTTTTGAGGCTTTTCTAGTTTTGCTAAAGGAGTCACTCCCGGTGAAGGGATCGTCGGTCCTTTCCTCGTCGAATGAGGTGCGGGATATATCACATATATCACTGTGCAAAGCAGAACTCTTAAAAGCAATCAAAAGACAAACCGAGTGTGTAGCATCTGCCAGTTATTGCTAAAGGAGTCACTCCCGGTGAAGGGATCTCGGTCCTTTCCTCATCGAATAAGGTGCAGGATATATCGTATATACCGCTGTGCAAAGCAAGAACTGTAGCTACCTGTTTTATTTTTGAAATTCGATTCTACAACATCTTAGGTTTCTTTTATTTCATTAATCACATTAATGAAGTCCCATCATTTAAGTACCTAAACATCACAGATAAATACGACGTACACTTATGCCATCCGCATTCGCCTCGATGTCCCCTCGTGCACCGTTAGGTTAGGTAACTAACGGCAGAGCGGGGCAGGGCTAGCGCGGGTGTAAAACATAAGTAACGTCTATATAATATATCATATATACTATATACTGTATCTATCACAGAACATCACATGATCACATCATAGATATCGCATCAGAAGAAACATATGAAATATTGGATATACTAGGACGTCCGTGTTTTCAATACGAGCCAGTATAAAACACGGATTCCACGGTCGCGATGAATAGCCAAACCCACACCCCCAGACCCCTACGAGAGCAGCAAGCAACCCTACCAATTCTAGAGTTAGGAGACCCGGACTCGACTCCTCGAGTTGGTCTCCCACTGGACTCCAGAACCCGGTTACTTGTGCCCTCCTCCTTGGGTCTATCCTAGTGCGGAAAACTGAATAATATACAAAGGGTGACTACTTCCGCAACCTGGAAGTGCCCTAATAAAAAGAATATTACATACAAGTTTTTACATGAATGAAAAAGAAAAACACTCATCTCACATAAAAACCCCCGGCTATTCAAACACGACGATCCAATATAACATATCCAGCAACACATAACATCATATGTCATCAACGTAAGTAAATATGCGCATCCCAATTGTCGTTGATATATAGCAACGAAACCGGCGATATCACATATTACACTTACGGTCACAGAAAAGAAAGTGTAAAACTACAACAGTTGGAATCCGCAACCACCTCAGACATCGCATGCCTGATCAAATGAATTACTTAGACATCGCATGCCTAACAATTATAAACCCCGCATTTTAGTCTCATTATCGAAAACACTTTTCAATATCAAGTCGGGGAATTCAACAGGATTCCCGACATTCTGATCGAATACTCGTCGCAAACTTCAGTAGGCGGCCGCACCCCTGACGCCGTCGACGAAGTGCACCAAGGCGGAACACCGCTGCCGCGAGCACCCGAACGGATGCTTTCGGCGACGGGGTTCTCCTACAGTCACTTGGTCGGGGTTATGGGGTGAGGCTGTCTATTAAGTTTACCCGGTGAGTATCCGCGTACGCTACGTGATTGCGACGAACTTTTGATCACATCAAAATTCCGTAGCAACTGATCAAGTGAGACTAAACTGCTATGTTTATAACATTCATTCAGTTATCTCATAACTACTTGTGAATTCCAATTATTGTATCCCATTCCGGATAAATAGAAAATGTCAAACTTTCCGATCGAACAATCGAACACCCAAGTTTTCCCGATACAGATCAACACATGAAACACGTCTAAAAACTTTCAGTTCGTGCCTCAGTACCAACGGTCCAGCCGTAGAAGGGTCAAGCCAACGCCTCACATGTGGCACGCCGTACTGCCCCAAACCCGAAGGTTCAAAAGGCAGTTCAAGACGGTCACATAATCGAGTTAAGGTTTGTTGTCTTCTAGAGGGTCCATCGCGTTACTTGCACTACTTAGAACGTTGTTAAACTACGGAAAAGTCCAACACATGGAAATTTCCCGACAGGAAAAAATTGGGTATTTATATCCGGTCGAACTCTTTAACATATTCTAAAGTCATCCGGAAAAACACAAAGACGAAATTTGATAATCCGATCGAATCCTTGATTCCCAATAGTACCCCAGAATACTTTTCTGTAGAGTCACAATAAAAATACCCCAAAAAATATAGCATTAAATTATATGAATTTCTGTGCATAAATCATCAGACAAGGGAACAGTACGGCCGCGGAACCGCCGCACATGCCTAGCTTGTTACGCGGTGGAAAAGTCGATTTAGGCCCTCGTATTTCACAATAATTCAAATAACACCCTGCTTATTTTTCTGCATATTTTTAATTGACAAAAATCCAAAATTTTAGAAAATTTCCAGAGAGCATTTTGGGAATGGGTTTCGATGTTCGTTCGGATTTCAAACGTCGTCTAGACTTCGCCTAAGGCTCTAGCTAGGCTCTGATACCACTGTAGGTTTCCTATGCACGCTAATGAGGTCTCACAAGGCATCAACCATGCCAATTTCACAATTGCGGTGCCGAGAAACCCTAAGAAGATCGTTGGCTAGAAGTTTAGGCGATAAAATCAAACTAGTTAACACTTAACTACAAGAATACGGAAATACAACCTTTGTAGATCCGGTCCTCCACCTCCACGGCTCCGTGATGAAGTCCTCTCCGCTGTCATCATGCAATCCCGGGCTCTAGCGTCGGCTTCATCGGAGAAGAAGCGGGCTAGGTCATCGACGACGATGCCGAAGATGATCTACGTCGAGGCATCGCTAGATCAAGCTCCAACTTCACCAAGTCTAGAAAACTTGTGAAGGAAACACACTCTACTACTTGGCAAGAGGTAGAGGATGAAGAAATAGGATGTGGGTAGACTTTAGAATTGGATTTCTCACTCATTTCATCAAGTCACCATTGATGAAGTCTAGCTTCTTCATCTTGAAGAAGAAGAAGAAGATGATAAGTTATGATAAGATCATTTGAAATAGAAAAGAAAATGAATTCTTATCATAACTTTAACCATGGTAAAGTGTAGAGAATTAACTTGAGTTAGGTGGAATGGTTAGGGTTAGAGAAGAAGACAAGAATGGTTGCTTTGGTCAAAGTTGCATGAAGCTTGAAGAAGCTTCTAAGAAAGCAACCATTTGTTTTCTTTTCTCATTATTTTCATCCAAAAATAAATAGATAAATGAATGAATAAATAAATAAAACCCTAACCATTTACTTAACCAAGGTTTAATTCTTTACACAAACCCTAGTTAGCATGCATCATCAAACATGATACAAACTTGTGTACAAAAGTATATCACATATACAATGTGCACAAATCAAGTGAGAAAATCCATTTAAAGTGAACCGATACTAGTTAATGCAAAGTAATATATCAAATATATAATTATACATTAAATCATTAAATCAACACTTGATTTAATGATCCGGTCATGTCGCACACAACCGACTAGTATACAATGTATCGGCTTATCGAATCATTCCTTGATTCGATAACTAGGTTATATCACATACAACCATTCGATACATTCATCGCGAGAATAGAATACGGTATTACATACACGCATTATTCTCGGTCCCGCACATATCTCATATGCGCTCCTATTTTGTTTCGCTTGAGCCAGGAAACCTCTGTGTAGGACTCTAAAGACTCGTCAATACGCCGGCAGCAGGTGATGATCATATCAAACACCCACAAGCCGCAAGCGGTCTGCTAAACGTAACGGCCACCCGGGTATTGAGCGATCAGAAGATCGACGAGCAAGCCCGCTCACACTCCAGTGAATCCAACCAGTAACACTACCGTACAGTCCGGTCTTATCGTCTGATATGTCGCATATCTCGCCTAGGGGTGGTAAAACGTCAGACCCCAATAGCTCGATAAGTCGTGTCGATATGAGGTCTATAACAATTCGAGAAACTACTGGTAACACTTACCGGTAAATCTCAGCAACCCTGGCCAGGGATTTCCGGTTATAGCCAATCGAACACAGCGCAACATCAACTCCCTATACCGGGAGAGACGAATCCCCTCCTATCGCTCATTGCCTCCATGTGACTCGGGACTGTACCCAAAACCCACCGTTTTGCATGCCCTCTTGGACGTGGTAAGGTGGAAATCAAAGCACAGTGGGAATCACACAATCTCGGGTCTACAGACTAACCTGTACCAGTGTCACCAGAGAACTGCCATCTGACGTGAGGTATAATACCATCTGGGAGTTCTCGGCGAGTCCGTCCAGTGTACCCAGTCTCTACTGAGCACCCGTATATCATCTCTGATGTCAAATACCAATGGATATGGGATCATCCATCGCCCATCTGTATGGGTCGAGAAGGTATACGCTAGTCTACTCTGGTATATCAATGCCCCGTCTCGATACACCCACGACTAGGGACTTTGAAGGATGTACTTATAGACTACTATGTCCCCACTAGTATGATCCGCATCATAGTCCAGGTAGTCAAGTACACATCCTAAGGGCATTACCAACATGTATCGGAGAGACAATCAGTGTACACGTTAAGGTAAAGAGTAACCAGATAGCATACTATCATGTCGAGCAAGAAAGTCCTCCCTATATATGTCCCAGCATCCACTACAATATACATCCTATGTATAGCAATGGCCTCTAGGGCATACATATAACTAACATCTTTCGGATTCTCCAAATCCACCGCGCCATGCGGGTATACACACCGCACAAGAAAAGGTCCCTTCCAGCGAGATCGAAGCTTACCGAGATGGAAATGGAGTTTGGTGTCATAAAGAAGTACCCTCTGTCCAGGCATGAAAATTTTGCACGTAAAGTGTTTATCATGAAACACCTTCGTTCGGTTCTTTATAACAACCACGTTTTCGTAAGCCTCATCCCGAAGCTCATTCAATTCGTTAAATTGTAGCTTTCGATAGCTGCCCGCATCTTTAAGGTTGAAGTTCAGCTCTTTGATCGCCCAAAATGCACGATGCTCGATTTCCACAGGGAGGTGGAAAGCCTTTCCGTACAGAAGCCGATAGGGAGACATGCCAAGATCAGTCTTGTACGTAGTTCGAAATGCCCAAAAGGCATCGGTTAATTTCAAAGACCAATATTTACGGTTCCTAGAAATCGTTTTTTCCAATATTTGCTTGATTTGCCGATTTGAAATCTCGGTTTGCCCACATGTTTGGGGGTTGTAGGGCATGGATAGCTTGTGATTAATCAAGTATTTCCACATCAAGGCCTCGAAATACATATTGCAGAAATGTGTCCTATTGTCGCTAATGATAGCGTGAGGGTGCCCGACCGGGAAAAGATGTTTTCTTTCAGGAATCTAACGACAACCTTGTTGTCGTTCGTCCGGCTCAGCAATGCCTCGACCCATTTGGTGACATACTCAACAGCTAAAAGAATGTACAGGTTCCCAAAAGAGTTGGGAAACGGGCCCATGAAATCTATCCTCCAAATATTGAACATCTCAACAACTAGAATTGGTTAGAGCAGCATCTCATTTCTCCTGGAAATCCGGCCCAAATGTTGGCAGCGAGAGCTAGTCTTGCAGTAATCATGTGCATCTTTGAAATGTTTAGGCTAGTAAAAGCCACTCTGCAAGACTTTCTCAGCTGTCTTTATTTGGCCAAAATACCCGCCACATGCTTGATCATGGAAAAATGACAACAAACTCTTTAACTCGTTATCAGGGACACACCGACGAATGATTTGGTCTAGACAATACTTGAACAAGTAGGGTTCGTCCCAGTAAAAAGGTTTTACTTGGGATAAAAATCTAAGTTTGTCCTGACTCGACCATTTGCTTGGTATGAGTCCTGTCGCCAAATAGTTCACAATATCTGTGAACTACGGTTCGCAAGATACTGTCAAGAGTTGTTCATCTAGAAAAACATCGTTAATTAGGAGAGGAAGCATCGGCGAAAAAGGAAGTCGTGAAAGATGATCGGTCACTATGTTTTCACATCCTCTTTTTCCTTAATGACAAGGTCAAACTCTTGAAGTAAGAGGATCCAACATATTACCCAAGATTTGGCATCCTTTTTCGCAAAAAAGATGTCTCAGAGCGGAATGATCAGTGTAGACAACGACTGGGGAGCCAATAAGATATGGCCTGAATTTCTCCAAAGAGAATACAACTGCCAAGAACTATTTCTCGGTTGTCATATAGTTCATTTGTGTGCCATTCAAGGTCTGGCTTGTGTAGTAGATCACGTGCGACATCTTATCGATTTGTTGTCCGAAGATCGCACCGATAGCCAAGTCGGATGCTGGGTTCGCTTAGCACCCCCGAAGGTTTTCGTCACGCATCAAGTATGATATTTTAAAAAATCTAGGGTGCCGAGTGTATGTCGATGTCGCGCACCCCACGTGTTCGCGGGGAGGCGAAAATTGCAAAAAATGATTTTTGCGGGCTTCGCAACACCGACTAGAACTAAGGATCGATCATAAACCCTAGCTAGCAAACTAGTTGAGGCTTAACTACTCGGATAAAAGTTATACCTCACGATACCAAGTACTTCGGGTATTCATCGTTGTCCTTTACTCGTCGTCAACTGTTAGTGTATATGCCCTAGAGGCCATTACTGTATCATACTAGTTTGTATATTACTTAATGGAAGCTTGGGATATTCACAGTTGTGTAAACAATCTTGCTCAAAATGGTAGTATGCTACTTGGTTTGTTTCTACATCAATGTGTACATGTGTTTATTTTAGTATATCACCTATACACATTAGTGGAGCCCTTAGGATCTTTGCTTGATTACCAGCGTTGTGATGGCAGTCACACTAGTGGGGGCTGGGTAATCTATAAGCACATCCTTATGCAGGTCCCTGGTCGCAGGACTATCGAGACAGGGCATCGATACTCCGGAGTAGACTAGCGTATGCGCTTCTCATCCCAGAGTGGGAGATGGTCTGTCCCACAGCCATCAGTATGTCGTACTGGAGATAGTATGCGGGTGCTCATTAGGTAACGAGTACACTGGACAGGACTCGTCGGAACTGACCGGTTGGTATTATACCTATCGTCAGTTATCAGTTCCCAGGTGACATGAGTACAGCTTAGTCCGCTGACTTGACACTATCACTTCGCCTCGAGTGTGTTCCCACTGCACTTTGATTACTACCCTACCACGGCTCAAAGGAGTCATGCAAACAGGTAGTTTTTGGGTGCAGTCCCGAAGCACTTGGAGACAGTGACGGTTAGACAGGATTCGTCTCTCCCGGTATTGGGGGTTGACATCACGCTGTGTCTAGGAGAGCCATTACATGAGTAGTCCCTGGCCAGGGCAAGCGAGATATACTGGTAGGCTTCCAGTGTTATCTCAGGGTGTTTTGGGCTTCACTCTGACACGGCTTGTACCGCTATTAGGGGACTGACGTTTACCGCCCCTTAGGCCCGCCATGCGATGTATCAGACGAACAGATCAGACTGTACAGAGATTGTCATAGTCAGACTCAGTAGGATTTTCGATGGGTTTCACCTCGTCAGTCTTCTTGTCGGCATCTACCTGGAGACCGTTACGCACAGCTAGTGCCGTTTACGGTCTATGGTTAAACCCACTGCCAGCATAGTGTCGAGTCTTTAGAGTCCCACATAGAAAGCCATTCTCCTTTAGGCAAAAGAGTAGAGGTCGCATGGTTTTGCGACAGGTCGCATGGTTTTGCGACAGGGTTCGGTCACATCCGTGCACTTGTGCACGTACAGTGTCCGGACAGTTAACACTAGCGGGCTTTGGTTTAAGCCAGATCCTAGTGTACGTTTTGGGATTGGTTTTATCGAGTATGTATTCCTGTTCCTCGGAACGGGGATGCTGGTGTGTATGCACAGTTGACGGAGAGATAGAGGCAGAGGATTCTCATTAGGGTTGTTGACTGTTGACTGTTGACTTTTTGCTAAACCCTAATGAGAATATGATATATAATTAGCAATAATATTAATTAAGTATTATAGTGACATGGTTGTTGAGGGGTTAACTTTGTTGACCGGTTGACTAGGTTGGACTAGTTGACCATCATCATCACAATGGTTGTCATTTTCATCAAAGACTTTTGCTCGCTTGTTGTGGTTTGCATAATGAGTGCATGAAAATGATATTGCCTTTGACATGATATGAACCATCACATAATACTTGATTGACATTATGTCTAATGATGCTTTTGGATTATGAGAGGGAGAAAGAGAAAAGAGAGGCTCATTCTTTCATTGTCTTTCTCTCTCTTGGTTTTGAGCTCTCTCATTCTCTTGCTCTCACCCTCTTCCTCTTGCTCTCTCTCTTGTCTATGGTTCACTTGTCTCTTGTGTTGAGAAGCAAGAACCATAGAGAAAATCCCATCACACTCTCCTCTACTCACTCTAGTTCACAAGGTTTAGCAAACCAAGTGAACTAGTTTCTTCAAAGTTCGAAGAAGAAGCCAAAGGTAGAAGCTTTCGGGTGGATCGATCTTCGGCGCAAGGATACGACGGGGTGAAGCCAATCCGTACACCATCAAGAGATGAAGACGAAGGAGTTCAAGAAAGAAAGGTATAACCCCCTAACCGAGTAGTTAACAACTCCTAGTTAGGTTGTTAGTTAGATGTTTAACAAAGATCCGGTTTTGAGTCCATGTTACCGCCTCTAGAAAATTGTTTTTCACCAAATTCCGCATGCCCGAAAGTACCGGGAGAGGTAGCATGGACTTACAGTGGTATCAGAGCCTAGTTAAATTCTATCTAACTTGTTATTAAAGTAACTAGAAGATCGATCAAAGAAAAAGTCACGAAACGAACCCGATATGTCAAGTTTCTGGAGATTTTTTTTCAGTTCAAAAATTGATAAATTTCATCTTAAAAATCGGCTCAGGCTTTTTATTAAATAACCACAAAATTTGGTCCCACGAACCGATCAAAGCGCCGCGGAAACGCGGCGGGAGCACGCTCCCGCCGCGGTTCCGCGTCCGAGTTGACTCGAACGAGGTCCAAATTTTGTGCAGTGTGTTTCTGGGGTTGTTTTGGGATTTTTGGAATATGTCTTTTCAGCCCAGATTTTCCAGAACGAAAATTTTGTGTTTGGGGCCTAAAAATCCGTATTTTTGATCGAACTTCTAAAGACTTAAGCTGACGGGTTTTTATCTGTGCTGTGATATTTGTATTGAACGTCTGCTAATCGGTATATGTCGATTAGTGGGAGTTATAAAAATCTGTGATCTGTAATGTTATTGGTTTGTGTATATGAATTCATTGGATTGTCGCGGGAGAATAGCCGGGGGTTGTGAGACGAGAGTTTTCTTTTCTTTCAATTCATGTAAATTTTTAAATTGATGTAATAATTATTTGTATGGCCGCACAACCGGGTCGGGGTTGTAGCCGTCATTGTATAATTTCTTTTTACTGTTTTTTCTCCTAGGATAGACCCATGGAGGGGGTGCACAAACTACCGGGTATCCCGAAGTGCCAAGTGGCCTACTCAAGGAGTCGAGGGAGGTTGCTTCGCTTCGGGTACTTGGCGGGTAGTTTGCCGCACCCGTAGGGGTCTTGGGTAGGGTATTGGCTATTCACCGCGACCGTGTAATCTGCTTTTCGTTACAGGCTCGTACGAATTGCGGGTTCCTAGTATATCCAATGTGTTCATCTGTGATCTGAAATGGCTATCATTGCAATATATCTATATATGATATTATTTAGGCGTTGCTTATGTTTTACAGCCGCGCTAGCCCAGCCCCCGCTCTGTCGTTAGTTAAGTAACCTAACGGGTAATGACGGGGCCCCGTGGCGAATGCGAATGGCATAAGCGTACGTCATATTTTGGTTGTTTTCTGCAATGGTATGATTAAATAATGGGACGCATTAAAAGAACTAATGCAAGAATATCACGCATTAAAAGAACTAATGCAAGAAAATAAACCAAGTAAAAGTCGTTGGAACACTTTCGAAAAACCACTCGGTTCTTTTCAAAACCAACTTTTAAATGCGGAGTTTGAGCCACTCCTTTTAAAAGCTATCCCGTTCCTTCGATTATATCAAGTTCACTACGTTCAAGGTTTCGCCAAAACCATTCGTTGCCCTCCGTCGTTTCGTATGAATATTCAATAGTATTCAAGCGATGTTTGTTGACCTTCGTCAAGGCATAGTGATTGGTAGCTGTTGGGTGTTCATATGTAGCATAGATAGATGCGTTGGTTTGGGACAGTCGTATTACCTTGTTGACCTTCGTCAAGGGTATATACGGGTGGGTTCAAATTACCCTGGATAATGACGGGTAGAACTTGACATGTGACTTATGATTTGTTGACCTTCGTCAAGGTCATAGGAGCATGGGGCAAAAATCCACATCGGGAGTTTCAAAAGAACTGAAACTTGCTAGCACTGCATACCATTTGGAATGTGATGATTCTGGTAGGATTCCTTCAGTTTTGTCACGCAATGATATTTGGATCCCGATCCTACTGTGAGTATATGCTACTCCTCGGGAAATTTCTCACTTAACGATCAATGCTATAAACCAAGTAGGTGTCTAGAAAGGTGTTAGCGGGGCTACGCCCCCAGGGAAAAGAGGTTCTTAAATTAAAGAACTTCGCAAAAGCGTTGGAAAACCTTCCTCGAAGTACTGACACTAGCCTGGCTAAACGGTTAAGCAAGAATTGTACGGTGAGATTGATCCTGACTAATTCTTTCTTTTTTGGTTTGAGGAGGGATTCGAGAGACAGTGGGAGCCATCCTGTTTAGACAAATTAAAAAACCAATCTAAACTTGCAAGAGTATCATGCTGAGTGTATTCTTCTCTCTCTCTTAATTGCAGAGACCCTGTGACCACACCTAGGTTACATCTAGATAATAAAATGACTGAACCTGACTGTTATGACTGGCAAAGGTCTGTTCAGATGTCCATTGCCCATGACAAGCTGGGACACCTCTTAACCCCTGCCGTCTCAGGTCCAGTTTCCCCTGTCACGGATGTTTACATCCACAGGACATCGGAAAAGGATTGTGCGAAAGCCAAGTGCCTCGTGTTAGCCTCAGTTGATGGTGCAAACCAGAGGCAGCACGAGAAGATGGACTCATTTTCTATCGTCCTCCATAACAAAGTTTTATATGGAGAGCAATCTCGTATCGCAAGATATGAGACCTCGAACGAATTGCTTCAAGCGAGGTTGGCTGTCGGGTCATCTGTTAGGGGCAACGTCATTACAGAGACCAGCTATTTTGAGGTCACGGACCTGGAGACCACGTTGGAGAATGGGTCAAGTACTGACTTAATTCTACAGTCCCTGCCCTCTGCTTATACCCTGAAGGAAACCAGGGAAGAAGAAGGAAAAGGAAGAGCAAAAGTTTCGGGACTGGATATGGTTAAAGAGGGACGTTCCTATTGTAACGGGAATGAACATAGGCAGAAGGATTGCAGGGCTTGCAAAGCCAGTAGTCAGAATTCGAAGCATGTTGTGGCTTCGGCTTCGAGTGTGTTTGTAATTGAGAACTGTATGTCAGTTAACCCTACTTCCTGGGTATTGGATACCGGATCAGGATCTCATATCTGTAATTCGTTACAGGCTCTGAGAAACCGTAGGGTTATCAGGAAAGGTGATATGACTCTCAGGGTTGCTAACGGAATGAGCATGGATGCTGAATCCGTAGGAGAATATCATCTTGGACTGACAACTGGGCAGATATTGATTTTGCGTAACTGTTTGTATGTACCAGGTGCGACTTGTAATATCATATCTGTATCCTTACTTTCTAAGGAAGGATATGAATTTACTTTTGTAAGCGATGTAGTACACATCCACCTAAATCAAGTTCTGATTGGGTCAGGTACATTACAAAACGGAATATACGTGTTAAATCAAGCTCAGATTTTCAGTGTCCAGAACACACTTAAAAGAAAGTCTTCGGAAACAAATCAGGCTTTCTTATGGCATTGTAGACTGGGTCACATTAATGAGACACGATTAACTAAGTTACATAAAGAAGGGTACTTGAATCCGTTCGAGTATCAGTCTTATGCCACTTGTGAATCTTGTCTCATGGGAAAGATGACAAAGACTCCGTTCACTGGACGCTGAGAAAGAGCGAGCGAGCTCTTGGGACTCATACACAGTGATGTGTGTGGTCCAATGACTACACATGCGCGAAGTGGTTATTCATACTTCATTACTTTCACAGATGATTTCTCTAAGTATGGACATGTCTTCTTAATGAAGCACAAATCCGAGGCCTTTAGGAAATTTCGAGAATACAAGAATGAAGTTAAAAAACAAACCGGCAAAAGTATCAAGATTCTAAGATCGGATCGAGGTGGAGAATACTTGAGTGCCGAGTTTCTGGACTACTTAAAAGAGAATAGAATTCTCTCTCAACTTACTCCTCCATACACACCACAACACAACGGTGTATCGGAAAGGCGGAATCGGACCCTATTGGATATAGTTCGTTCCATGATGAGTAAGGCTGAGTTACCGCGATCTTTCTGGGGTTATGCACTAGAAGCAGCTGCATATCTCTCGAACAAGGCTCCAACCAAGACTGTGCCTACCACCCCATATCAGATGTGGAGTGGAAAGAAACCCTGTCTTAAGTATCTTAAGGTATGGGGATGTCCAGCTTTTGTAAAAAAGCAGCATGCGGACAAGCTCGAGGCACGCTCAGTACTGTGTATGTTTGTGGGATACCCAAAGAACTCCAGGGGGTATCTTTTCTATTCCGCAGAAGAACAAAAAGTTTTTGTTTCTCCGCATGCCCACTTCTTGGAAACTGAATTTTTGGAAAATCAGATAAGTGGGGGCGCAATAGAACTGGAAGAAATTCCAGAACCACAAGCTGTTACTGAATAATTGGATGAACCAGACGTTTCAGGAGAACCGGACATTCCTACGCCGCTCCGCAGAAGTAGTAGGCAGTCTCATCCGCCCGAGAGATACTTCGGTTTTCTCATAGACGGGGATAGAGAGGATTGCACAGTTAATTATGATGAGCCTACTAGCTTCCAGCAAGCCATTCAGAGCGGTGACTCGGTAAAATGGCTGGATGCAATGCGGACCTAGATGGAGTCCTTGTACACCAACAAAGTTTGGACTTTGGACTTTGCTCCAGAAGGGGTAAAACCCGTAGGCTGCAAATGGATCTTCAGAAAGAAGATTGGTGTAGATTGGCAGGTTGAAACCTATAAAGCTAGGCTCGTTGAAAAGGGATTTCGTCAAAGACCTGGTTTGGACTATGACGAGACCTTTTCTCCGGTAGCCATGCTTAAATCCATTCGGATCCTTCTTGCCATTGCTGCCTTCCACGATTATGAGATCTGGCAGATGGACGTAAAGACGGCTTTCCTAAATGGAAATTTGGAAGAGTGCGTCTATATGGATCAGCCAGAGGGATTCATTCAAAGTGGGAGCAGCGGTAAAGTGTGCAAGTTGCTCAAGTCCATCTATGGACTCAAGCAGGCATCGCGGAGTTGGAACATCTGCTTTGATGATACTGTCAAAGAATTCGACTTTGTCAAAAACCCAGATGAACCATGCATTTACAGTAAGATTGTAGGGAGAAATGTGGTATTCCTCGTCTTGTACGTCGATGACATACTCCTAATAGGAAATGATATTCCTATGCTACAGTCAGTCAAAGGATTCTTGTCACAGAGGTTCTCCATGAAGGACCTGGGCGATGCGAACTACATTCTGGGGATCCAGATGTATCGTGATAGATCTAAGAGGATGTTGGGACTTTCACAGTCAAGGTACATCGACACCATACTGAAACAATTCAGTATGGAAGATTCCAAGCGCGGTAATCTACCGGCTTGTCACGGAATCACCCTCTCCAAAGAGATGTCTCCTAAGACTGATTTGGAAAGGGCTCGCATGTTATCAATACCCTACGCATCTGCGGTAGGCTCTATTATGTATGCGATGTTATGTACCAGACCAGATGTAGCATACGCATTGAGCGTTGTAAGCCGGTATCAGTCGAACCCAGGGGAGAAACACTGGATAGAAGTAAAGAACATTCTCAAGTACCTGAGAAGGACTAAGGAGATGTTCTTGGTGTATGGCGGAAAAGACCTTCAGATTAAGGCCTTTGCTGACTCCAGCTTCCAGAGTGACAAGTATGACTCCAAGTCCATGTCGGGTTATGTCTTTACCCTCAATGGAGGGGCGGTTTGCTGGAAGAGTTCCAAGCAGGAAACCGTTGCTGACTCAACCATGGAAGCGGAGTACATAGCTGCTTGCGATGCTGCAAAGGAAGCTGTCTGGATGAAGAAGTTCCTCACGGAACTTCAGGTGGTTCCTACCAGTGTTGATCCAATACCGCTGTATTGTGACAACAATGGCACTATAGCTTTAGCGAAAGAACCCAGGTCCCATCAGAAGTCCAGGCACATTTTGAGGCGGTTCCACCTGATCAAGGAGATCATTGATCGCCGGGAGATCGAGGTAAAGAGAGTAAATTCAGAAGATAACACTGCAGATCCACTCACGAAGGCCCTACCCCAGACTCAGTTCGAGCGGCTGATCGAGATGATAGGTCTTCGATATGCCAGTACATGGCCTTAGTGCAAGTGGGAGATTGTTAGTGTATATGCCCTAGAGGCCATTACTATATCATACTAGTTTGTATATTACTTAATAAAAGCTTGGGATATTCACAGTTGTGTAAACAATCTTGCTCAAAATGGTAGTATGCTACTTGGTTTGTTTCTACTTCAATGTGTACATGTGTTTATTTTAGTATATCACCTATACACATTAGTGGAGCCCTTAGGATCTTTGCTTGATTACCAGCGTTGTGATGGCAGTCACACTAGTGGGGGCTGGGTAATCTATAAGCACATCCTTATGCAGGTCCCTGGTCGCAGGACTATCGAGACAGGGCATCGATAGTCCGGAGTAGACTAGCGTATGCGCTTCTCATCCCAGAGTGGGAGATGGTCTGTCCCACAGCCATCAGTACGTCGTACTGGAGATAGTATGCGGGTGCTCGTTAGGTTACGAGTACACTGGACAGGACTCGTCGGGAACTGACCGTTTGGTATTATACCTATCATCAGTTATCAGTTCCCAGGTGACATGAGTACAGCTTAGTCCGCTGACTTGACACTATAACTTCTCCTCGAGTGTGTTCCCACTGCACTTTGATTACTACCCTACCACGGCTCAAAGGAGTCGTGCAAATAGGTAGTTTTTGGGTGCAGTCCCGAAGCACATAGAGGCAGTGACGGTTAGACAGGATTCGTCTCTCCCGGTATTATGGGTTGACATCGCGCTGTGTCTAGGAGAGCCATTACACGAGTAGTCCCTGGCCAGGGCAAGCGAGATATACTGGTAGGCTTCCAGTGTTATCTCAGGGTGTTTTGGGCTTCTCTCCGACACGACTTGTACCGCTATTAGGGGACTGACGTTTACCGCCCCCCTAGGCCCGCCATGCGATGTATCAGACGAACAGACTGGACTGTACAGAGATTGTCACAGTCAGACTCAGTAGGAGTTCAGATGGGTTTCACTTCGTCAGTCTTCTTGTCGGCATCTACCTGGGGACCGTTACGCACAGCTAGTGCCGCTTGCGGTCTGTGGTTAAACCCACTGCCAGTGTAGTGTCGAGTCTTTAGAGTCCCACACAGAAAGCTATTCGCCTTTAGGCAAAAGAATAGAGGTCGCATGGTTTTGCGACAGGTCGCATGGTTTTGCGACAGGGTTCGGTCACATCCGTGCACTTGTGCACGTACAGTGTCCGGACAGTTAACACTAGCGGGCTTTGGTTTAAGCCAGATCCTAGTGTACGTTTTGGGATTGGTTTTATCCAGTATGTATTCGTGTTCCTCGGAACGCGGATGCGGGTGTGTATGCACAGTTGACGGAGAGACAGAGGCAGAGGATTCTCATTAGTGTTGTTGATTGTTGACTGTTGACTGTTGACTATTGACTTTTTGCTAAACCCTAATGAGAATATGATATATAATTAGCAATAATATTAATTAAGTATTATAGTGATATGGTTGTTGAGGGGTTGACTTTGTTGACCGGTTGACTAGGTTGGACTAGTTGACCATCATCATCACAATGGTTGTCATTTTCATGCAAAGACTTTTGCTTACTTGTTGTGGTTTGCATAATGAGTGCATGAAAATGATATTGCCTTTGACATGATATGAACCATCACATAATACTTGATTGACATTATGGCTAATGATGCTTTTGGATTATGAGAGGGAGAAAGAGAAAAGAGAGGCTCATTCTTTCATTGTATTTCTCTCTCTTGGTTTTGAGCTCTCTCATTTTCTTGCTCTCACCCTCTTCCTCTTACTCTCTCTCTTGTCTATGGTTCACTTGTCTCATGTGTTGAGAAGCAAGAACCATAGAGAAAATCCCATCACACTCTCCTCTACTCACTCTAGTTCACAAGGTTTAGCAAACCAAGTGAACTAGTTTCTTCAAAGTTCGAAGAAGAAGCCAAAGGTAGAAGCTTTCGGGTGGATCGATCTTCGGCGCAAGGAGACGACGGGATGAAGCCAATCCGTACACCATCAAGAGATGAAGACGAAGGAGTTCAAGAAAGAAAGGTATAACCCCCTAACCGAGTAGTTAACAACTCCTAGTTAGGTTGTTGGTTAGATGTTTAACAAAGATCCGGTTTTGAGTCCATGTTACCGCCTCTAGAAAATTATTTTTCACCAAATTCCGCATGCCCGAAAGTACCGGGAGAGGTAGCATGAACTTACATCAACTCCAAGGATCAGAACGGATAACGGCTACCTCGACGGCCTCCTCTAGTCAAAGACGATCCACCCGAAAGTCTATAGTTCGAGATCCTACCTCAAATCCGAGGTAACTACGGCTTCTAGTTCGCTAAACTAGAAGTCCTAGGTTGTGTAGAGTGAGAAAATGGGGATATTTGTCTCTTGGAGTCCTAGGTTTCTTAACTCATGAGAGGTCTAGGGTTTGTGATGAAGAGAAGAGGCTTGAGGAAATGAGAAAGGAGAAGTAAACATTGAAGGAGGCATGTCTGCCCTCTTTTGATAGAATAAAGAATATGAGATATTTTATGAGATAAATATCAAATTAAAATATCTACAACTCTTCACAAATATCTTGTGGTGACTCATGACCATGAGTCACCAAGTAGCCATGCTAGGTTCAATGTCCGAAATCCACCTCATTTCTCCACCCATTTATTTTAATCCATAATAGAATTAAAACCTTAATAGGTGTCCCCTACTAGAAGCTTTCCTGAACTATTTACGAGAATGCGCCTCATCCGTATATACATACCCGCATCCGCATTCCGAAGAATACAAATACAAAGAGACAAAACAAATCCATCAATATAATACTAGGATCCGACTTAATCCAAAGCCCACCAGTATTATCCGCCCGATCATCATACGTGCACAAGTGCACGTAAGTGATCGAAGCCCAGCTGTAAAACCATATGGCCTCTACACCTTTTACCCGATGCAGGGAAACCCTCTGTGTGGGACTCTAAAGACTCGACAATACGCTGGCAGTGGGTTTACCCACAAGCCGCAAGCGGTACTAGCTGCACGTAATGGCCACCCAGGTATCTGTCGATAAGAAGGCCGATGAGCAAACCCATCCGAACTCCTACAGAGCCTGCATGTGACAATCTCCGTACAGTCCGGTCTGTTCGTCTAAGATTATCGCATATCGGGCCTAGGAGGCGGTAATCGTCAGACCCCTAATAGCGCAATAATCATGCCGGAGTGTAGCCTAAAACACCCTAAGAAACTACTGGAATACCTACCGGTAAATCTCGCTTGCCCTGGCCAGGGACTTTGTGTAATGGCTCACCAAACACAGCGCGATATCAACCACCAATACCGGGATAGACGAATCCTATCTAACCACCATTGCCTCCAAGTGCTTCGGGACTGCACCCAACTACTACCTGTTTGCACGACTCCTTTGAGCCGTGGCAGTAGGAACACACTCGAGGCGAAGTAGCAGTGTCAAGTCGACGGACTAAGCTATACTCATGTTACCTGGGAACTGCTACCCGACGATAGGTATAATACCCACCAACAGTTCCCGACGAGTCCTGTCCAGTGTACTCATAACCTAATGAGCACCTGCATATTATCTCCAGTATGACGTACTAATGGATGTGGGACAGACCATCTCCCCTGCTAGGATGAGAAGCGTATACACTAGTCTACTCCGGAGTATCGATGCCCCGTCTCGATAATCCTATGACTAGGGACCTGTATAAGGATGTGCTTGTAGATTACTCAGCCCCCACAAGTGTGACTGCCATCACAACGTTGGTAATCAAGCAAAGATCCTAAGGGCTTTACTAATATGTATAAGCGATATGCTAAAAGAAACACATGCACATATTGAAGTAGAAACAAACCAAGTAGCATACTACCATTTTGAGCAAGACTGTCAACACAACTGTGAATATCCCAAGCTTCCATTAAGTAATGTACAAACCAGTATGATACAATAATGTCCTCTAGGGCATACATCACCAACAATCTCCCACTTGCACTAGGGCCATGTACAGGCGTATCGCAGACCTATCATCTCGATCAGCCTATCAAACTGTGGAGGGATGGCCTTCATGAATGGATCTGCAGTGTTATTCTCCGTATCTACTCTCCTCGCCTTAATCTCCCGGCGATCTACGATCTCCCTGATCAGGTGGTACCACCTCAAAATGTGTCTGGATTTCTGATGGGACCTTGGTTCCTTAGCTAAAGCTATAGAGTCGTTATTGTCGCAATACAACGGTATTGGATCAACAATGGGCGGAACCACCTGAAGTTCTGTGAGGAACTTCTTCATCCAGATAGCTTCTTTTGCGTCATCGCAAGCAGCTATGTACTCTGCTTCTATCGTCGAGTTAGGAACAGTGTCCTGCTTGGAGCTCTTCCAACAGACCGCCCCTACATTGTAGGTAAAGACATAACCCGACATGGACTTAGAGTCATCCTTGTCACTCTGGAAGCTGGAGTCAGCAAAGGCCTCGATCTGGAGGTCTTTTCCGCGATACACCAAGAACATCTCCTTAGTCCATCTCAGGTACTTGAGAATGTTCTTTACTGCTATCCTGTGCTTCTCCCCTGGGTTTGACTGATACCGGCTTACAACGCTCAATTCGTAGGCTACATCTGGTATGGTACACAACATCGCATACATTATAGAGCCTACCGCAGAAGCGTAGGGTATAAATTACATGCGAGCCCTTTCCAAATCATTCTTTGGGGACATCTCTTTGGAGAGGGTGATTCCGTGATAAGCCGGTAGATTAACACGCTTTGTATCTTCCATACTAAATCTTTTTAGTATGGTGTCGATGTACCTGGACTGCGAAAGTCCCAACATCCTCTTAGATCTATCACGATATATCTAGATCCCCAGAATGTAGTTGGCATCGAGAACCTCTGTGACAAGAATTCTTTGACTGATTGTAGCATAGGAATGTCATTTCCTATCAAGAGAATGTCATCCCATGTACAAGACAAGGAATACCACAGTTCTCCCTACAATCTTACTATATATGCATGGTTCATCTGGATTTTTGATAAAGTTGAATTCTTTGACTGTATCATCAAAATAGATGTTCCAACTCCGCGATGCCTGCTTTAGTCCATAAATGGACTTAAGAAACTTGCACACTTTCCCGCTGCTCCCACTCTGAATGAAACCCTCTGGCTGATCCATATAGACACACTCTTCCAAATTTCCATTTAAAAAAGCAATCTTTACGTCCATCTGCCAGATCTCATAATCGTGGAAGGCAGCAATGGCAAGAAGAATCCGAATGGATTTGAGCATAGCCACTGGAGAAAAAGTTTCTTCATAGTCCAAACCAGGTCTTTGATAAAAACCTTTTGGAACAAGTCTAGCCTTATAGGTTTCAACCTGTCCATCTACACCAATCTTCTTTCTGAAGATTCATTTGCAGCCTATGGGTTTTACTCCTTCTGGAGCAATGTCCAAAGTCTATACTTTGTTGGTGTACATGGACTCCATCTCGGTCCGCGTTGCATCCAGCCATTTTACCGAGTCGCCGCTCTAAATGGCTTGCTGGAAGCTAGTTTGCTCATCATTGTCAATGATGCAATCCTCTCGATCCCCGTCTATGAGAAAACAGTAGTATCTCTCTGGCGGATGAGACTGCCTGCAAGTTCTGCGGAGTGGCGCGGGGACGTCCGGTTCTTTTGAAACTTCTGGTTCTACCATGCTTTCAGTAATAGCTTGTGGTTATGGAATTTTTCCAGTTTTATTGCGTTCCAACTTATCTGATTTTCTAAAAATTCAGTTTCCAAGAAGCAGGCATGATGAGAAACAAAGACCTTTTGCTTCTCTGCGTAATAGAAAAGATACCCGTTGGAGTTCTTTCGGTATCCCACAAACTTACATTGTACTGACCGTGCCTCGAGCCTGTCCGCATGCTGCTTTTTGACAAAAGCTAGACATCCTCGTGTCTTAAAGTGTTTAAGACAGGGTTTCTTCCCACTCCACATCTGATATGGTATGGTAGGCACTGACTTAGTAGGAACCTAGTTCAAAAGATATGCAGCTGATTCTAGTGCATATCGCTAGAAGGATCGTAGCAACTCAGCCTTACTCATCATTGAACGAACCATGTCCAATAGGGTTCTGTTCCGCCTTTCCGATACACGATTGTGTTGTGGCATTTATGGAGGAGTAAGCTGAGAGAGAATTCCATTCTCTTTTAGGCAATCCAGGAACTCGGCACTCAAGTATTCACCATCTCGATCAGATCTTAGTGTCTTGATAGTTTTGCGTGTTTGTTTTTCCACTTCATTCTTATATTCCCGGAATTTCTCAAAGGCCTATGATTTATGCTTCATCAAGAAGACATGTCCACACCTAGAGAAATCATCCGTAAAAGTATTGAAGTAAGAATAACCACTTCGCGCATGTGTAGACATTGGACCATACACATCGCTGTGTATGAGTCCCAAGAGCTCGCTCGCTCTTACTCCGTGTCCAGTGAACGGAGTCTTTATCATCTTTCCCATGAGACAAGATTGACAAGTTGCATAAGACTGTGTAACACCTTAGAATGCGATTAGTGTCAATTAAGCGATTATGTGGATTTTTAGTAAAAAGTTTACCAAAATAGTTTTCAAATATTTTATCAAAATTAATTAATATTTTATTAATATTTATTGCGGGCTTGCACATACATGTGCATGTTAACCAAGGGTTAATTTGGGGGTTAAACCATGCTTAAGTAGCCATGACATCTAACCCCATTCCATTAAGTGTAAGATGTAATTAATTAAATTAATTAGTTTTCAAATTTTAAATAAAAATGGTTTTTATCATTTGGTTGACTTGAGAGAGAGGAAGAGAGAGAAAGAGAGCGCATCATGAGGCATGACAAGTATGCCATGCATTTAATGAGGAAAGAGAGGGGCATGGCCCTCAAAACTCACCCTTCATTCCCTCACCCTCACTCACACATACAACCTCACCCTCTCATTCACAACTCTCTTTCTCACAACATTTTCTTCACCTTATTTCTTCCTCTCCCTCACTCCCTCAACTGAAACCCTTACCCTATCCTCACAAACTCAAACAAAATCTCCATTTAACCCCACAAAAACCCTTCACAAAGCCAAGCTAAGCGACTAGGATCACTTGAAGCAAGGAAAGCTTGGATTTTGAGAAAGTATGGATAGGTATAAATCCCTAACTGTTAATTAGGTTCTTATTATGTGGTGTTGATAATTAGTTTCAGTTTAGAACGATAAAGATATAGTTTTGTGCACGATATCGTAGTTTTAGTGTCGTTTTAGGATATTTGTAACCTGCTGCGACATAGAGTGTTCACTGTGAAAACAAGCAGTGTAGTAGTGTAGTGCTAGAGACCCTGAGTGTACACCTGAGACCCTGACCCCACACGACACTGTTTGGCGGGCGACATTGAGGCCAGATCCGGCGAACTCGGCCGTACGAGGACCTGGGGGGTTGTAGTTTTTAGGGTAGCTGTCTGCAGTGTTTTAAAGGTATTTTTGTAAGTCTACGGTAGCGCCCCAGCCGTCAATCCGAGACCAAATGCGGAATAAAAACTTTTTCAGAACTGGCGCCAACGTACCCCTGAGTCCCGGATCGTTCCATTAACCGTAAACTAGTAAACTGTAAAAGAGTTTGGACTGATTATACCGATCGACCCATGTCCTTCGGTCTTCAATCTCTGCGCCAAACTCCTCGCGGCTTCCCCAACGAAGTTCGCTCTACAATCTCACTCATCGAAATGGCTCGACGTCGAGGAATCTTTATACGGGCTCTCGTTTCAAACCGAAGCAACTCGGACATGAAGTTTTCTAGCCGACATGTCCAAGATTGAAGTAGAGAAAATATAGAATACTTTTTCTCAAGGCACCCAAGGATTTGGATGGAGGTAAATGAAGTTGGCAAGTTAGATGAACATGTGAGCATAGGATTTTTTACTTAGAGAAAAATGAGCTTCCTCCACTAAATTGTGCTCTTCCATTTCTAATGTGCTCGGTCATTTCTAATGTGGAAAAGGTTCACTGGGGAATAATGTTTGGAGAGGTGAGCTTAAAAAACCAAGTGGTGACCATAAGGAAATCAACACAAATATCTATCACCAAAATATCCTAAGCTTGGACAAAAACAATTAATACATGAAAATATCCTACCCACTCAAAAGCCACCTCACCAAAACACCCAAAATCCCCACTGCCCCATTTCAAAAATTGGCAGCCACCTCAAAAAAAGAATTTTGGCAAAAATGACATGTTCACATTTCACACTATTAATTAAACATTAAAACTTAATGTTTAATAACAAAACAAGAAATGACAACTTCAAAAAGTAATCTCGTAATGAATTACAAGATTACTCCTCAGCCGTATATACATACCCGCATCTGTATTCCGACTGAATACGGATACAACGAGACTAAAATATTCCAACACAATATAATACTAGGATCCGGCTTAAACCAAAGCCCACTAGTATTATCCGTCCGAATCATGACACATGCATAAGTGCACGTGTATGTTTGAACCCTGCCATAATACCATACGTCCTCTACAACGTTTCTCCCGAACTTGGGAAACTTTCTGTGGGGGACTCTGAAGACTCGTCAATATGCTGGCGGTGGGTTTAACCACAAGCACGTCAGTGGCAATAGCTGTACGTAACGGCTGCCCATGTATTGAACGAAAGGGAGGTCGATGAGCGAACTCATCGTGAAACCCTACCGAGCATGTCAGTGACAATATCCGTACAGTCCGGTCCGTTCATCTATGAGTATCGCATATCGGTCCTAGAGGGCTGGTAAACGTCATACCCCTAATAGTGGTATAAGTTGTGTCGGAGTGTAGTCCAGAACAACCTGAGATACTACTGGAATACCTACCAGTAAATCTCGCTTACCCTGGATAGGGATTTCGTGTAATGGCTCTCCAGACACAGCGCGATCTCACCCGCAATACCGGAAGAGACGAATCCCCTGTCGATCCGCTCACTGCCTCCATGTGGCTCGGGACTGTACCCAACTAAAATCTGTTTGCACGACTACTTTGAGCCGTGGTAGGATAGTAATCAAAGCACAGTGGGAACTCACACGAGACAAATGATGATCTCAGGTCGATAGACTAACCTGTACACATGTCACCAGGGAACTACTATCTGACGACAGGTATAATACCAACTAGCATGTTTCTGGCGAGTCCGTCCGGTGTACTCAACCCAATGAGGACCTGTATACATCTTAGGTGAACCAACTGACACCAATGGCTTGTGAGACCTGCCACCGCCCCTCGTCGGTGTCTCGACTGTATACACTAGTCTACTCTTGAGTTTCAATGCCCTGTCTCGAAACTCCCTCGACTAGGGACCATTTAAGGATGTGCTTATAGACCCCAGCTCCCACGTATATGATCGCCATCATACTGCTGGCAGTCAAGCATGAATCCTATGGGCTCTATCAAATGTATAATAGTGATCTGTAATGTCACCTAAAGCATATACACGATGATAAAGACAAACCAGATAGCATACTATCATCTCGAGTAAGACTGTCCTACCGGTATATGTCCTCCCTCAATCATTGCAATCACATACCTGCAATCCAATAATTGGCTTTGAGGGCACTATATCCAACAATCTCCCACTTGCAATTAAGGCTAATTATTGCGATGTCGCATACTCACAGCCCGTGTGATACCGAACACCCAACTCCTCTACTAATCAGTTTCACAAAGCTCGTTTGTAAAACTATTGTGTTCGAGAAATAGCTTTAGTGAGTGGATCCGCCCAGATATTTCTTTCTATGTCTCTCTTAATCACAAGTTCGCGGAGAAAGCCATCTCCCAAATTGAGCAATACCTGTCTTAGAATATGTCTGGATATCTGATGGGACCTAGTTCACAAATGAACTCCAAATCCTGCAAACTTCTTAGACTGTATCGACAACTGAATTTAATCAGTATCCCGCGTCATGCCTCCCTCAGTATCCGCTTGGACCATCTGTCCAAACTACTGCCCCTCGTCAGAGGGAAAACTATAACTCTAACAGTCACTCTGTCATCTAGGTCACCTTGGAAGCGTGGAATGATAACCGTCTCCCGAAGGAGGCTGTTGTTATCAAATCCCTAGAACATTCTCTTAGGTTCTAAAACTGCTTCCAATCGTTTCTCCAGGATTGGATTAATATCAACTTATTGCATCTAGTGCAAAAACAACATCTGGTGTGGTACTTGACATCTCAAGATCAACTCAATTGCCTAAGCAAGTTATCTGCCAATCATGCACAACCCTCTCCCCTTTAGTCTGTAAGACACCTTTAGAGAGGGTGACTCCATCACCTGCAAGTACACCACTATGCCAGGAGTCGTCCATTCTAAAATACCTTTAGAATACTGTCTAAGTACCCAGATTGGGACACTTCCTAAATCTAGATCTAAAACCATAGATCTAGTAACCAGAATGCCTGATATAATATCCAAACCCCATGTGGAGAAACCACTGTGTGACAACCACAGTATAACTGATCGTAGCATAGGAATTTTACTTCCTACTATGTGTATGTCATCCAAATACCAGGACATCACACCCTACTACCTTCTTAACAGATGCATCCCCTATTCTGATGAAGTCAAAAACCTATGACTGTCACATCAAAAATAGATGATCTTTCTCCGCTATATTTTCTTCAGTCTATAAATAGACACAAGCTACTTGTCCACTATGCTTCCGCTGCTCTTACTGACTACAACAACCCTCTAGCAGAATCATATAAACGTGCACTTCTAAAGCTAGTTTAGAATGACGCTATACTCACCCTCCTGCCGGGTCTCATAGTCTGGAACAACAGTAATGTCAAGTCTGGGTAAACAAGAACCTCCCTGCCGAGTATCATATTTGCTTTAGTCTAATGGAATGTCAATCCAGATTGATTCTTTAGGTCCAATTAAATTTTCAGTAATCGTTTGCGGTTCTGGATTCACTTCCAGTTCTACCATACTCCCACTACTGTTTTCTGAAAAATTTTATTTTACTAAAACTGTGGCGAGTCAAGAACAATATCACTATTGATTTTCCAGATGGTAGAAAGTTAACCCTCGTCATAGCCCGGGTTAACCCACAAACAGCCATTACAGAAACGTGCCTTGAGTTATCCAGAGTCTGGTTTTAGGCATAAGCCGGACAACTTCTCATACCTTAATATCGTTAAGATATGAACCATTCTATATACAATATAGTAACAGAGGCACTGATTTAATTGGAACCAGATTCAAATCATGCAGCTGTCTCCAGTGCATGTCAACTAAATGGAGAGAGGCAGATCAACATTACTCAACTTAGGAATGCATCCAATTATGAGTAACTTGAAAGAGACGTAAGTTCTCAAAACCATTACTATCTACTGAATACCTAATACAAGTATATATATCTTCGATCACCTTAAAGAATCCTGATACTTGGAACACATGATTCTCTACTTTATTCTTATACCTATAACTCTCAAAACATGGACCTTGTATTTCTACGAAACACATGTCTAAATCTGGAGAAGTCACAAGTAAACAGAATATAGTATGAGGACCAACCCCTCTGTCCTAATGGACAGTGGACAACATACAATACTTTGTATATGTCCCCTGAGTAGAATAACTCAAACCCTGTGCGTCGTAGCTTCAAAACTGTACCCAGGCGATTTCCTCAAATATCACCAATTACAACGAATTCCGATATAATGAGGATGATCACCTAATTCCCAATAACTTACTCATACTCATCATCTGTAAAACCATACAGATGTGACAATCAAAACCTGGTAAATACATACCCTAGAGTAAGGATCTAATTAGGAAATCAGTTTTCAATTAACAACGCATAATGAAATTGAAACATGAAAATGTTTCAAAGGGGTATCCGGGTATTCCTAGTAATGCCTCTTCCATTATCCACATTCATGACCGTAACCGTATATATGCGGTTTGGTCGTGAATGATAGCAGTCGCAATTTACTTTGCTCTCTTTCTTATCCCTTTATTTGTCTTTGCTTATTACCTACTGCACACCACACTTAGGCTGATTGGTTTTCTTCCTTCCCCACCTTTCGACACCTGCCTATGGTTTGGAAGAAGTCTATCCAATAAATGCAATAGGTGTGCTCTCTCCTAATCCTAGGACCCCTCACAACCTTAGAGAAGGTAAAAGGAAAAGACAACTGAATAATCCTATTCAATCTCTCCAGAACCAGAATCCATCCTTGAATTTGGAACAAGTTCCTTCGAGTTCGTATATAACCATATGATGGATTTATCCAATGGAAGTGGATGTTCGTAGTAATACGGGATGATCTGGAGAAATGCAAAGGGTAAAAGAAGGAGTGGCAATGATGTATACAACTCAGACAATCCAAAAGCCAGTGTTTTGAGAAAGTTCGGTTATCTTGGTCACTGAGTCATAGTTTAGGGTCGGTCCATGGTCGCTGCCAAAGAGAGAAAGAAAAGAAACACTTTGCGTGCACTCTAACCTAGATCAAAATGGTTAATCACTTTATCTAATCAGGATGTCTCCCACTGTATCCTCAAATTCTCCTCCAAACCTGAAAGAAGAATTAGTCGGGATCACCCAAGGAGTAAACCAACTCATCAGCGGGAATCGGGATCCAACTATCATCGCATGATAACGTGATGGAATCCACTCACGTTATCATACTCCAGAAGGTATGTACATGCCTGGCAAGTTTCAGTTTCTTTAGAAACTCCCGATGTTATTTTTACCCCATGCACTTATGACCTTGACGAAGGCCAGCATATCATAAGTCATATGTCAAGTTCTATCCGTCATTATCCAGGTTAATTTGAACCCACCCATACATACCCTTGACGAAGGCCAAAATAGTAGTACGACTGTCCCAAACCAACGCATCTATCTATGCAACAGAAAAGTAACAAATAGCTACCATACACTATACCTTGACGAAGGCCAACATACATAGCATGAATATTAAGTGCTACCCGTCTGAAATGACGGAGGGTTATGAATGGTTTTTGGCAAAAAAACCTTTAACGTAATGAACTTGATATCGTTGAAGGAACCGGATAGCTTTTTACAAAAAATATAGTGGCAAAAACCTTTGCTAAAGAGATCACTCCCGGTGAAGGGATAACGGCACTTTCCCCGTAGAATGAGGTGCAGGATATTCCAAACTGAGTACCGCGATGCAAAGCAAAAACTAATCGACTATAGTGAAGTTATTACCCTGACGCAAACCTCTGCCCAAGGGGTCACTCCCGATGAAGGGATCTCGGCCCTTACCTCGTCGAATGAGGTGCTGGATATTCATAACCGAATACCTCTATGCAAAACAAAAGAGAACGTTTTTGGAATAACAGCTTTTTGAAAATTGTTCCAACAACATAGAATAGGTTTGTTTTCCTTGCATTGATCTAAATCAACGCAGTCCCATCAATTAATCACACCAGAAAAGAATGAAAATAAAATGTACGCATATGCCATCAGCATTCGCCACTGGGTCCCGTCATCACCCGTTAGGTTACTTAACTACGACAGAGCGGGGACTGGACAAGCGTGGGTGAAATACATATACAACATCTACTAGTATATATATCAATATATAATAATCACTCCAGGCGTGATAAATGCAACATCAGAGAAAAGTAATACATATCACAGAACAATACAGATAAGCTGGGATACCCGGGTTTCATTGAGCCACAAGTGAAACCCGACGTTCCCCTGGTCGTGTGGATAGCCCGTGCAATGAAAACCTAGACCCCTACGACCGCGGCAAGTTACCTGCCAAAACAAAATGCGAGGCAGCCCACTTCAGCAAAGTGAATGGACCACCCAGCACTTCACGGAATCCGATAACTTGAGCACCCAACAATGGGTCAACCTGTACCCCCTACGAGTGCGGCGAACAGCCCGCCAATTCTAGAGTGAAGCCCCCTCCGTATCAAATCCATGAGATGCGGGACCGTTGCCCTCTAGAACCCGTCTATCCGTACACTCTACCGTGGGGTAATCCTAGTAGAGAAAAGAAAATAAGTACAACGGGTACATCGACCTCAACCCGGTCGTGCCCCAAAAGAATAATATACAAACAGGCAGTGACGACAGTCTACATGTAGGACGCTCTCCCCGTGATATCAAATGTACAAATATATCCAAACTGCACTACCATTGCATGCAATCTATCCACCATGAAAAATCTGCAGCATTACAGCACAACACAGAACATCAACGTGAATGTCAAGTTCGCAAACTTGTCTAAAAGAGCTATAGCAATTAGACAAGATTTACCGCTCGAATGACATTCACAGTCGCAGATAGAAAAGTAATGCACTGCAAACTTTAAACAATATTAGAAAATATCGACTTCGAAATAACCGTGAAAAGCTCCCAAACAACTAGATAAAACTATATCCAAACTGAGCTAAACAAGCAATACCACCGAACTAATATTCCAGAGACTAGATGCCATTGGGATGAAGAAAATGTGAAGCAATTGGCTTATGGCCAAGTGTTGTAAAGAAAAAAGAAGTGGCTGTTGAAATTTAGAATGAAGTGGAGTAGCTGGCCACGAAATTTTGCCTCTGTTGATTTTTGTTCTCTGGGGATTTTTTTATTGTGAATTGTTGTGAGTGTGTGTTGTGTTAATAAATTAATCAACACATTCAAATCATCACCACAATCCAAATCCACAGCCACCACAAAACAAAGATCAACAGCTAGCCACCAAAACAACTGCCACTAATTTTTGGCCTGCACACTAAATTTCCTCATTACCAAAAAAACATTGGTATTGTTTCGGGTTGTTTCGGTTTCGATATTTTAATATTGTCTAAACAAACTAGTATGCGGTTAATGGTTAGGCTCTGATACCATGTAAGTCTACGGTAGCGCCCCGGCCGTCAATCCGAGGCCAAATGCGGAATAAAAACTTTTTCAGAACCAGCGCTAACGTAGCCCTAAATACCGGATCGTTCCATTAACCGTAAACTAGTAAGCTGTAAAAGAGCTTAGAAAGATTATACCGATCGACCTGTGTCCTTCGGTCTTCAATCTCTGCGCCAAACTCCTCGCGGCAGCCCCAACGAAGTTCGCTCTCCAATCTCGCTCGTCGAAGTGGCTCCACGTCGACGAATCTTTATACGGGCTCCCGCTACAAACCGAAGCAAATCGGACATGAAGTTTGCTAGCCGACATGTCCAAGATTGAAGTAGAGAAAGTGTAGAATACTTTGTCTCAAGGCACCCAAGGATTTGGATGGATGTAAATGAAGTTGCCAAGTGAGATGAACATGTGAGCATAGGATTTTTTACTTAGAGAAAAATGAGCTTACTCCACTAAATTGTGCTCTGCCATTTCTAATGTGCTCGGCCAATTCTAATATGGAAAAGGTTCACTGGGGAATAATGTTTGGAGAGGTGAGCTTAAAAATCCAAGTGGTGACCATAAGGAAATCAACGCAAATATCTATCACCAAAATATCCTAAGCTTGGACAAAAACAATTAATACATGAAAATATCCTACCCACTCAAAATCCACCTCACCAAAACACCCAAAATCCCCACTGCCCATTTCGAAATTGGAAGCCACCTCAAAAAAAGAATTTTGACAAAAATGACATGCTCACATTTCACACTATTAATTAAACATTCAAACTTAATGTTTAATAACAAAACAAGAAATGATAACTTCAAAAAATAATCTCGTAATGAATTACAAGATTACTCCTCAGCCGTATATACATACCCGCATCCGTATTCCGACTGAATACGGATACAACGAGACTAAAATATTCCAACACAATATAATACTAGGATCCGGCTTAAACCAAAGCCTGCTAGTATTATCCGTCCGAATCATGACACGTGCACAAGTGCACGTGTATGTTCGAACCCTGCCATAATACCATACGGCCTCTACAACGTTTCTCCCGAACTTGGGAAACTTTCTGTGGGGGACTCTGAAGACTCGTCAATACGCTGGCGGTGGGTTTAACCACAAGCACGTCAGTGGCACTAGCTGTACGTAACGGCTGCCCATGTATTGAACGAAAGGGAGACCGATGAGCGAACTCATCATGAAACCCTACTGAGCCTGGCAGTGACAATATCCGTACAGTCCGATTCGTTCGTCTATGAGTATCGCATATCGGGCCTAGGGGGCTGGTAAACGTCAGACCCCTAATAGCGTTATAAGTCGTGTCGGAGTGTATCCCAGAACAACCAGAGATACTACTGGAATACCTACCAGTAAATCTCGCTTACCCTGGCCAGGGATTTCGTGTAATGGCTCTCTAGATACAGCGCGATCTCAACACCAATACCGGGAGAAACAAATCCCCTGGGGATCTGCTTACTGCCTCCATGTGGCTCGGGACTGTACCCAACTAAAACTTGTTTGCACGACTCCTTTGAGCCGTGGTAGGGTAATAATCAAAGTACAGTGGGAACTCATACGAGACAAATGACGATCTATGGTCGATAGACTAACCTGTACACATGTCACCAGGGAACTGCTATCTGACGACAGGTATAATACTAACTAGCCTGACGAGTCCGTCCGGTGTACTCATAACCCAATGAGCACCTGTATGCATCTTAGGTGAACCAACTAACACCAATGTCTTGTGAGACCGGCCACCGCCCCTCGTCGGGGTCTCGACTGTATACACTAGTCTACTCTGGAGTTTCGATGCCCTGTCTCGAAACTCCCTCGACTAGGGACCATTTAAGGATGTGCTTATAGACCCCAGCTCCCATGTATATGATCGCCATCATACTGCTGGCAGTCAAGCATGAATCCTATGGGCTCGATAAACGTATAATAGAAATCCGTAATGTCACCTAAAGCATATACACGATGATAAAAACAAACCAGATAGCATACTATCATCTCGAGTAAGACTGTCCTACCGGTATAGATCCTCCCTCAATCATTGCAATTACGTACCTGCGATCCAATAATTGGCTTTGAGGGCACTATATCCAACAGTTAGGTACTGCTAGATTTTTATTTTTTTTACAGTGGGTAAAATCTGGGATCGATTAGCTATTTTTTTGTCTTACGTCGACGTGCGATACGGTGTCCAACTCAGTTTCTATGTTCCACATGATTTCTGGACTTGGGTTGTTTGCGTGATGTCGCTACACACACGTTAGCCACTAGGCGAACCCTTGTGAGTTGTTAGAGTCGGCGCGTCGGTCTAAGCGTAGTTTGTGCGTATTATGGGCTGATTTCTAATTTTTGCCTTGCTATGTTTTGCGTAAATAGGATCGCAGGCGGGGACTTCTGACGCTGTGATAAAAGGAAAGCAGGTGGTCGGATATACGTAACTCGAGATTGCGGTGAGTAGGTTTAACATCTACGGGGAAATTGCCCGTATGGCGTTATGCGTCAGGGCTTGATAGGATACTGTAGCCGCATGTTATTATTCATATACTTTGATTGTGCATGTGTGCCATTGTTGCATACCCCATTTCCTGTTGCGTATGGACATAGTATTAATGAGACACAGCACTGTTACTAACGGTTCATGTTGCACGAGCACTAAACTGTATGCCACACACACACCGTTAGTATTTGCTATAACACTCACACTATAGAATTGCCATGGATAATACATTGTTTAACTTACCTTATCATTGACGATTAGACATGATTCTTGTTCGATTTCGCATATGAATTACATACCTGCTTGCGTACATACATACTTGTACATACATACTTGCGTACCTACATACTTGTTATAGTTACATATGCACCTTTAGATGATGTTGGATTTGATTTTGGAGAATTGGGAACTGTATGATATATTTTAAAAATGGATTCATTTAAAAAAGCGGGTTTCACTTGATATGCTCATATTACGTCTTTTATGTTTTGCATATATCATATAGCATAGATTTACGCATTGAAATACGGATTTCATGTGATTTATGGATTTGAGAACCATGATATTATTTCAAGAAGTATGCATTGTTTTGAATACCCGGTTCTCTTGATATGATATTTCAGTGCGTCCACCATGCGTTTTCTCGGTTCTGAGACGTATGATAGAAACCCGAATTGAGGAGTTGGATGATCCGTTTGCGGGTTCATGGTGGACCCGGTATGGTTCCCCGGGGCAAGAAATGGTTTTTGTGGTGTAGACAATGAGACTGGCAGGGAGGGTACTACCTACCGGTGATTGGTTGGACCTGGCTGTTATCCGGAGGATACCGACCAAAGACGAGAGATGGATATGGTCCGACCCGTACTGCCGGAGCCCGAGGACCGATCCCGCAGACGGAGCCCGATATATGTGGATTTGCGTGTCGATGATGGACACGAGTATTTCATGATGTTTTTCGGGTGCCGATGTTGGGCACCTCAGGTTCCATGAGACTTACAGGATATGAGGGCCAGTTAGAGTGACGACGCCTAAGTTATTGGGATTTGGGGTGTCGTGATGGACACCGGGTTTTTCCATGATGATGATTCATTGATAATGACATGTTTTATCCCATACTCAGCATTCATTGATATGCAATCGCTTCATCTATTTGTAGTACCTGATAGAGTACTTTTCATGATTATTGCATACCCATATTAGTATTTGATTCTATCAGATTGCATGTGATAGCGTATCGCAGTACGTGCATACCTGCGATTACCTGTATATATTACTTACTATTCACGAGTTCGCAACTCACCCCCATTGTGCTACATTGTTTTGCAGGTTGACCCTCAGAGTAGACACGGCAGGGCAATCTCATTTTATCTTTTTGCAGCAGATACCGCTACGGTCGGCTGTGAGCCGTTTTGCTGTAGGTGGTTGCGGTTATCCGACTTTATATTTCACTGTACATCTTGTTGTATCTAGTACTCTCCATCTACCATTTCATGTATTGACTTAGAGACGAATTGTGAGGACGATATTGTATATTATTTTGTGACTCTGGGTGTCGAGCTCGTGTGAGCCGACTTTCTTTATGCGGTCTTATCCTTTATGTTGTTTTTCACTTTTATATTGCCCATTTATCCGCTAATGCGTCGTATATTACTCTTGTGATGGTTGTTTCCTCCGTTGGGCGTGATTGCTCCCGTTGGGGATGCTTTATTTATATCATATGTTGTTTTACTTATATCTTATGTTGTACCCGTTTCGGAGCTAGTTTTTATAAAGGAGGTGCTGTTGAGATTTTTAAGAAAATAAATTTAAACTTTAAGAATTTTTACTTGAGATTTCCAAATATTTTAACAATGTTTTTTTTATTACTTACTACTTTTGATAGTTTAGATTTCTGGGTTTCGGCTTACTTAAATTGCGTTATGCTTGTAGACGTTACATTGTTTAAGTGTCGGTCACGTGCCAAATTTTGGGTCATCAAAAAGTCGGTATCAGAGCACAAGGTTTTACCTTTCGAAGTGTAGGATGACCTTGATATGATGGAGTAGGTAGCTTAAGCATAGTGGTGTAGCATATGTATGTTCCGTGGAATACTTACGACATGGTACTCCGCCTAAGTGACCTTAGGACTTGTAGGTTGAAATTACTTCCGTGATTATACACATCCTTGCGATTCGATTTTCGTATTCTTATCGAATCCTGTTTTCATTTCCAGCCATTATGCCGTCGAAGACTATGAGGGTGCAGAGAGCGGCCGCCAGAGCTAAGGTCCGAGTTGGCTCGTCTGAGACGAGGACTGACCAGGGCGGTACGCCCGTTGTTCTGGAGCATATTGATCCACCTTTCCTTGATCGTATTACTAGGCTAGAGGCCGGTATGCAGGATTTGCGCCAGATGATGGGATCACTAGTTGAGGCCAGTCAAGCGCAGCGACAGGAGGTTTTCCCACCTGTTACCTTGCAGCTACGGAGGTTATTACGGTATCGTTATCTGAGTTCATGAGGCTGAAGCCTCCGTTTTTCACAGGCACTGATGCAGCGGAGGGTCCGCAGTCATATATCGATCGGATGGCCAGGATATGTCATTCGCTGAGATGCTCCGATGCGAGATGGGTAGAGTTCGCAAGTTTTCATCTGAAAGGTCTTGCCTAGAAGTGGTGTGAGTCCTTAGAGAGGGGCAGAGCCGCAGGTCTTTCTCCTATGACCTAGGCTGAGTTCGTGACGGTGTTTCTTGCCCATTTTCTTCTGCAGAGCGTCGGGGATGCTCGAGCGCTCAGTTTCGAGTCGTTACGCTAGACTCCGGGTATGACGGTGGCAGAGTACGATGTGCAGTTTACCGAGCTATCTGTGTATGCTCCGTATTTGGTAGCTACTGAAGAGATGCGGATCAAGAGGTTCGTTCGAGGATTGCTTTACCAGTTGTTCCTCGCCATCAGCGCCCAGCATTGTGATAGATATGCAGCAGCAGTGGATGCAACCCTATTGGTCGAGGTGCGTCTTTCCGAGATATCGGTCGTTACGGAACCGAAGAGGGTTTGTATGGGTATATCAGTATGGAGACAGATGTTTAGACGCCGTGACAGATTTCGTTCAGGTACGGGGAGTAGCAGAGGCTCGGGACGAGGCCAGTTATTCAGCTCTTATCCCCAGGAGGGTCAGCAGTCGCAATATGGGTGCTTTGGGTGTGGCAGTCTACTTCACCTCGTTAGGGATTATGACGCGATACGCCAGAGAGAGGCAGCCGTACCACATGTTACCTTACCACCTTCTCCACCTCAGAGAGCGTTGCCTCTTGCGCCTGTTGTTGCTCCGCGTCAGACTTATGCTTAGAGAGGTCGTGGTCATGGAAGCTTTGTTCAGATAGGATGGGGTAGCAGAGGAGGAGGACAGCCAGTTGCAGGTAGAGGGCAGGCATGAGTATTCTTTTTGACTCGTCAGGACGCGCAGGCGTCCGATGCAGTGGCTTTAGGTACACTTTCAGTATGTTCCTTCGATGCACACGTGCTGTTTGATCTGGGATCTACGCACTCGTATGTTTCTACACACTTTGTTCCTAGATTGGGCCGAGAGTCGTATTTGCTAGATCAGCCGCTTGTTGTGACTACTCCTGTTGGCGAGTCGTTTGTTGCGCGACACGTGCACGTGTCGTGTGTTGTCCGTATTGGAGAGAGAGATTCGTCCGTCGACTTGATCCTTCTTGAGATGTTAGACTTCGACATTCTCCTAGGCATGGACTGGTTAGCTACTTGCTACGCGTCTGTGGACTGCCACGAGAAGACAGTTAGGTTTTGTTTTCCCGTTGATTCACTTCTTGTTGTGCACGGGGACCCTGGTGTCGCCCCTCACAGTTTAATTTCAGCCCTTCGTGCTAGTCAGCTTTTTGGGAGAGGATGTCGGGGATTCTTAGCTTTCTTTTGTGATACCGGAGCCACAGTAGATTCGTTGGACCGGGTTCCTATCGTGAGAGAGTTTCCCAACGTTTTTCCCGATGAGCTACCTAGATTGTCGCCAGAGCGTGAGATAGAGTTTTGCTTTGATCTTATTCCCGGCATGGGGCCTATTTCTATATCGCCTTACCGGATGGCCCCGGCGGAACTTAAGGAGCCTAAGGATCAGTTGCAAGAGTTTCTTGATAGGGGACTTGTACGTCCGAGTGTTTCGCCTTGGGGAGCTCCTGTTCTGTTCGTCAAGAAGAAGGACGGCAGTTCGAGGTTGTGCATTGATTATCGTCAATTGAAACGAGTTACGGTACAGAATAAGTATCATTTACCTCGCATTGACGATTTATTTGATCAGCTCCAGGGTGCGGACATTTTTCTAAGATTGATTTGAGATCAGGTTATCATCAGTTGCGGGTTCGGAATGATGACGTTCCGAAGACTGCTTTTCATACGCGCTACGGGCATTATGAGTTTTTGGTGATGTCGTTCAGACTCACCAATGCCCCAGTTCCTTGACCAGTTTTATTATTGTGTTCATTGATGACATTCTGGTTTATTCCAAGAGTCGTGAGGAGAATGAGCAACACTTGAGGATTGTGTTGTAGACATTGAGAGAGCACCAGCTATTTTCTAAATTCTCCGAAGTGTGCCTGCTGGCTTGATAGTGTTGACTTCTCTTGGTCATGTTGGTTATGAGAGACAGGTATTCGTGTGGACCCGAGGAAGATCGCGGCCGTGCAGCTTTGGCCCAGATCTGCAATCAGTGACCGAGGTACCGCAGCTTTTGGTCTTAGCCGGTTATTATCGACGTTTTGTTCAGGATTTCTCCGTATCGCTGCACCGTTGACCGGGGTTGACCCGGAAGGGGGTTCCTTTTCTTTTGGCTGAGGCATGCGAGCAGAGTTTTCAGCAGTTGAAGACTCGGTTGACGACTGCACCAGTTTTAACTTTGCCTCTGGATCGAGCGGCTTTGTCGTATACTGTGATGCTTCTCGAGTGGGGTTCGGTTGTGTATTGATACAGCATTATGGAGTTATCGCTTATGCATCCCGGCATGTTGAAGAAGCACGAGCAGAATTATCTCACTCACGATCTTGAGATGGCCGTGGTGGTCTTTGCACTTAAAATTTAGAGACACTACCTGTACGGAGAGTCGTGTCAGATTTTCACCGACCACCGGAGATTAAAGTACATCTTCCAGCTGCGGGATCTGAATTTGAGGACAGCGCCGTTGGATGGAGCTTGTGAAGGATTATGATTGTGAGATCTTTTACCACCCGGGCAAGGCGAATGTGGTAGCCGATGCTTTGAGTCGTAGGCCCCGAGGGTAGCTTGTCCTAATTGAGTGTAGTTCAGATACAGTCTTCTGCAGATTGGCAGATCTTGTGCTACAGCAGAGTACAATTTGAGTTCACTTCCATTGGGGGACAGCTTGCTCATGTCTGCGCCCGTCCACTTCTACTAGATCGTATTCGTGAGGCACAGCCTGCCGATGCCCGTTTGTCTGAGATTCTGGAGCATGTTCGGCAGGGTAGAGATTCCAGAGTTCTTGATTGATGACCAGGGTGTGCTACGTTTTGGGACTCGTTTGTGTGTACCTGATACCGATAGGTTGAGACGCAAGATCCTAGAGCAGGCACATCAGTCGGCTTTTAGTGTTCACCCGGGTTCCACCAAGATGTACCGTGACTTGAGAGATATCTACTGGTCGGCAGGGGATGAAGAGTGATGTTTCTGATTTTGTTTCGAGGTGCCTTACTGGTCAGCAAGTCAAGGCTGAGCATCAGAGACCGGTAGGAGAGTTGCAGCCTTTACCTGTTCCGGAGTGGAAATGGGAGAAGATTTCAATGGACTTCGTTGTGGGTCTACCCAGGTCTAGTCGAGGGTTTGACTCCATTTGGGTGATTGTAGACCGGTTGACGAAACCGGCTCACTTCCTTCCAGTGAAGACCACTTTCGGTCATGCTCAGTATGCTCAGTTGTACATTGATGAGATTGTGCGTTTGCACGGAGTTCCTTCATACATTGTATCCGACAGAGGCACCAAGTTCACTAGCCGTCTTTTGGCAGAAGCTTCAGGAAGCCTTGGGGTACCCGTTTGAGCTTAAGCACCGCTTTCCATCCGCAGACCGATGGCCAGTCAGAGAGTACTATACAGACTCTGGAGGATATGCTTCGTGCGTGCGTGCTTGATTTTTTGTGGCAGTTGGGATCGTCACTTGCCATTGATAGAGTTCTCCTACAATAACAGTTATCAGGAGACGATTCAGATGGAACCTTTTGAGGCTTTGTATGGTAGGAAGTAATCGATCGCCAGTCTGTTGGACCGAACTCAGTGAGAGCAGGATTTTGGGACCCTAGCTAGTCAAGAGACTACGAAGAAGATCCAGCTGATTTTGGATATGATGAGAGAAGCCCAGTGCAGACAGAAGTCTTATGCCGACCGTCGTCATCGCAGGCTCGAGTTCGCAAGTGGGTGGGGATCATGTATTCCTACGGATTTCTCTGATGAAGGGCGTGGATGAGATTTGGGAAGAAAGGAAAGCTCAGTCCCAGATTTATATGGTCCCTTTTGAGATCCTTAAGCGAGTTGTAACCATTACCTTTCGTTTGGCTCTTCCACACAACTTTCTGGATGTTCATCCCGTATTCATGTGTCGATTGCTGTAACATTTCAGAAAATATAAAATATTATTTTTGGAATTTAATATTAAAATAATATATTTCGCGAAAAATACACGATTTGCGAAATTTGGGGTTTCGTAAAATAGTATTAATATATACCAATAATTGTGAAATAATTGAAGATTTAAAATGATTTATTATTTTTAAAAATATTTATCAGATTGGCATTTTAAAAGTTTATTATATGCAGTTTGGATAAAACCCGATTTGTGGCACTACTAATCGCGATTAAGCCAAATCCGGGTTTATACAGTTTTTCATGGCCAGCGCACCATGTCATGTTATGTTTCGATTACATGTTATTTCTTATATGTGTTTTGGTGTATATGTGTTTTGGTGTTTAAAAATAAAAGAAAGAAAGTGAGAAAGGGTAGAAGAGAGAGAGAGGGGGTGAGAATAAGAGAGTGAGAGAGAGAGGGCTGCCATATATCCTCACCCCCATTTGTTTTCTCTTTTTCCTCATCTCCTTCTTCCTCAAGTTTCCCTCCACCTTTCACCCCATGAAATCATCTCAAAATCCTTCATCCAAACCCTAAACCCCTTTCATTAAAGTTGATCCCCTCTTCAACATCTACACTTTGGACCCATCAATGTTAGATTTTGAGGACTTTAGAGAGGTAGGGTTTTGCTTGGCTACATCCATAAGGTATAATTCATTTTCTTTAGATTAGTTTCTAGTTTCCCTTGCATTCTAGTGTAGTTTAGAGGTTGATTTTGTGAGGAATTGTGATCTTAGAAAATCCTAGAGAAGGGTTTGAGTAATTGTGAGGAATTGATGATGTGTAGAGGCTGTTAACTAGGACTTGGGTGGTGTTTTTACTGACGTAGAACAGAAAATAGAACCCAAAAAAATGAACTTAGAACTTTCCGACATTGGTAAATTTGACGATTTGTGAGGGTATTTGGAGACCTGGAGTGACCCGGAAGACAACCATAAAAGAGTTCCCATGACCATGAGACGTGCACCCAACCATGTATCACTCCTTGAAACCTGAGCCCCTCCCCTCACTACCTGGCCGCAAAAAAATAAACTCCCCCAGGCCGCAAATTGCGGGCTGGTCTTGGTGGAATCGTGTGATGCTTGGTACAAAGCTCCTATATCTGATAATTAGGACCTCTTATATATGAAAAATCCCTTAGTTTGGCCTAGGGTGAAATCTGGGAGGCACATTGGGGTACTTTTGGTTATGTTTTCCCGTATTTTGTAAACCTGGGTTTTGTTGTTGTGGATTTGTTTTTGGTTGTAGGGCGTTTGTATGTCAACAACAAGGGTTGTTTGATTGTTTTGCATGCGTAGTCTATAAGTTCTAACCTATGGACGCACCGTGTGCCTTATTGGTTTTCCGAATTCGATTTTAATAACGATTTCGATTGTGTATTATTGTAGGTACCTTCACGTGGATTCCGAGGCGACAGAGTGTGGCGTCATCGACTTCGGCAAGAAAGGATCAAGTTGAGTAGATCTATATCTATGGGGGAAGTCGGGTGGATGGCGTATACCACCCCCGTAAATTATTAAATGGAAACCGATCTCTAGGATACATTCGTAGAAATCTACATTAGGAAATTAGGAATATGGTTTAAAGGATAGTTGGAGATGATATTAGTAATATAACTTATAACATGTAGTTGCAATATAATAGGTATGAGTTTTAGGGTAGTATGACACTTGATGTATAAGGTAAATTTGTATATAAAATTGACTTGATATGAGATATTATTGTATTGGAAAAGAGTTTACGTTGTGATATGACGACTTGGTGTGATATGTCGTTATATGGATACGAGTCGATATGTGGTAATTGATACCTTTACAGGTCCGATGATCTGAGATTGATATGGATGTGACCTGAGAGATATGTATATATATGGATAATATTGTCAATCTTGAGTGATAAGCCGTACGAGACGTGAGGTCCGTACCCTCCTTGTCATATAGGTTGTTAGGATCCCAAACTGTTTAATGACGCCGTACGATGAGTTACCGTACGTGATGAGTTAATTGATGATTTATCCATACCCTTGACTAGAGAAGGCCGATTGATAGATTCACCGACTCGTTCATGTTAGATACGTATACCTTTTACCTTTTAGCTGCCGATTTTATGCTACGTTCATGTCATTACTATTGCATTTCATATACATGTGCTAGTACACCTGCACCATTATCGATGATGCGTATGCCACACTTACATAGATTGGCCGGCACACATACTTCATCATTGATAATTGCCATGTCACTACACAGTAGAATTGCTGCATCATGATATGACTCTTTTCATAATTTACTTGCTATAGTTGCATATACACCTTTATACAATGTTGCATTTGACCTTGGAGGCTTTGGGAACCGCATGATATATTTTAAAACTGTATTCATTTTAAAGTGCGGTTTTCCCTTGATATATGCATATTACTGTTCCATGTCGCATGATTTACGGATATGCTTACATTTTGTTATATGTCGCATACATCATGCTTTACGATTTTACGCATTGAGATATGCTGTTTTCATGTGATTTTGGGTTTGAGAACCGTGGTTATTTCAAAGGAAAATATGTATTGTTTTAAAAACCCGGTTTCTCTTGATATGATATTTCAGTGCGTCCACCATGTGTTTTCTCGGTTCTGAGATTGATATGTTCCACCGATTCGAGGTGGAGGAGGAACCGTCTGCGGGTGCATGGTGGACCCGGTGAGGTACCCCGGGGCAAGAAGGTCGCAGATGATGGCGTTGAGCCTGGCAGGGGAGCACTACCTACCGGTGATAGTATTTGGACTCGGCGGTTTATCCGTAGGATACCGACCGTAGTAGAGAGATGGACTTGAGGGTCGATCTGAGGATGCGGCGCCTGAGATATGAGGATTTACGTGTCGATGTTGGACACGGCTTTCATTATATTTCGAGTGTCAGTGTGGACACTCAGGTTATATGTTTTGGTGTGTCATTGATGGACACACACATTCTTGATATCCTCATATATTTACATGCATATGCTTTTACAATGTTTCGAGTGGACGAGATCCATATGTATATTGGCATTGATTATATTATTGGGTGATATCCACTTGCATACTTGCATTTATTTACTGTTGGCATATAAACAGATACAGACACCCTAGATATCATAGTATTACCTTTATGATATAGTTGACCTAGGAAATCGTTATTTTATTCGATTTCTACCTGTTAATGTTTTCTACTGACGAGTTGGCAACTCACCCCGTTGTGCCACAATTCTTGTAGGTTGACCGCTTGTATCGATAGCGGCATGGTTGGCGCACAGCTTGCTTTTGGGTGTTTTGCTTTGGTAGGTGGGACATTTGTATCGTGCCCACTCTCGTATTTTTATTACATATTGTATCTAGTTAACTCCATCAATCAAAACTAGTATTTGTATAAGTAATGAGACTTAGTGAGACTTGTAGATGCGAGATTTGAGCGATTGGTTTTATATTCGCTTTTTCGGTTGATGTCTTGCTTTATTTATTACTTTTTGTGTTGATCTTCACCGATTGGGCATCATATACTTATTTTATTACTTGCGTGGTTGTGAATCTGCCGTTTAGAGAAGAGCTAGCTCCCGCTTGGGGATGTCTTTTATCACTATCATGTATTAATGGTTTGGATCAAATTATAGAAAGGAGGTGCTGCCCAAATTTTTAAAAGACGAACATGTTTTACAAAAAGTAGGATAAATTTAAATTTTCATGTTCCCTTTTCTATGCATGTAAGAAAACATTTTTTTCCTCATTATACCTTATTTCAAAACTGCACCTCTCTTATTTCTTTAAAAGGTTTAGATTTCTGGGTTTCAGCTTACTTGGATTACATTACGCCTTTAGACGTTGCGTAATTTAAGTGCAGGTCACGAGCTAATATTTCGGGTCGTGACAAAGTTGGTATCAGAGCGCTAGGTTTTACCTTTGTTCGAGTTTAGGTTTGACTATGTGGAGTCTGGGGCGTAAATATTTCGTAACCTAGGCTTGACCTTACGGAACTTAGACTTGGATAGGGGCGCATTAAACCCGAATTTTCGTTGCATAGGCTGACCCTGATTGATGGAGTGTCACAACCCGAAAATATTGCTCATGACCGGCACTCGAATCACGCAATGTCTAATAGTGTAACGTAATTCAAGTAAGCCGAAACCCAGAAATCTAAACCTTTTTAAGAAAATAAAAGAGGTGAAGTTTTGAAATAAAGGTAGGGTGAAATCAATGTTTTTCTAAATGCATAAGTAAAAGATCATGAAAAATGCAAGTGGAATTTATTAGTTGAAAAACATTTTTCGTCTTTTAAAAATTTAGGCAACACCTCCTTTGTATATTTTGATCCAAAACCACAATACATGATAATATAAAAGGCATCCCCAAGCGGGAGCTAGCTCTTCGCCAAACGGCGCATCCACAACCACGCAAAGCATAAATATAAGTATACGACGCCCAACGGCGAAGTTGACCACAAAAGATAAATAAATAAGCAAGACATCAAAACAACAAGTAGCGGAATACCCCTCGCTCTAAGTCTCGCAACCACAAGTCTCACTAAGTCTCATTACTTACACAAACACTAGTTTGATTGATGGAGTTGACTAGATACAATATGAATAATAAATACAAGAGGGGTACGATCCAATATGTACCACCTACCAAAGCAAAACACCAGAATGCACGCGGTGTGCCAGCGATGCCGCTACGGATCCATGCGGTCAACCTGCAAGAACTATGGCACAACGGGGGTGAGTTGCCAACTTGTGAGTAGAAAATATCAACAGGTAGAAATCGAATAAAATAACGATTTCCTAGGTCTACTGTATCATGAAGGTAATACTATGATATCTAGGGTGACCGTATCTGCATATGTGCCAACAAGGTAATCAATGTCTATATGCATGTGGCTATCATCCAATAGTATAATCAATGTCTGTATGTATGTGGATCTCGTCCACGTGTCAACCAATGACACAACAACATCATGCATGTAAATATCATAAAAGAATATGCATGAAAGTATGAGGATATAAATCAACGTGTGTCCCTCGTGACACATCAAAATCATGGAACCTGAGTGTCCAACATTGATACTCGAAAACATCATGAAACCCGTGCCTAGCATCAACATGTAAATCCTCATCTCTTGGGCTCCGTTAGTCCAGATCAGCCCTCGGGCTCCGTCTGCGGGATCGACCCACGGCCTCCGGCAGACAGGTCGGCCCAATATCCATCTCTCGACCCGGTCGGTATCCTCCGGATAACCTCCAGGCCCAACAAATCACCGGTAGGTAGTAGTCCCTCTTCCAGGCTCATCGTCATCCCTACGATCTTCTCTCCCCGGGGTACCATACCGGTTCCACCAGGAACCCGCAAACGGATCATCCAACTCCTCGAATCGGGTTTCACATATCATACATCTCAGAACTGAGAAAATGCATGGTGGACGCACTGAAATATTCTATCAAGAGAAACCGGGTTTTTAAAACAATTCATACTTTCTTTTAAAATCACCACGGTTCTCAAATCCAGAAATCTCTAGAAAATAGCATATCTCAATGCGTAAAATCATAAAGCATGATGTATGCGACATATGATAGAAATGTAAGAATATCCGTATATCATGCAACATGGAACAATGATGTGACATATTAAGGGAAAACCGATCTTTTAAATGTTTCCAGTTTTAAAATATATCCCGCGGTTCCCAATTTCTCCAAAGTCAAATACAACGTCGTATAAAGGTGCATAGGTAACTATAGCAAGTAAATTATGCAAAGAGTCATATCATGATGCAGCAATTCTACTGTGTAGTGACATGGCAATTATCGATGATGAAGTGCGTGAGCCGGCCATCTCTGTATATGTAACATACGCATCATCGATAATGGTGTAAGTGTACTAGCATAGGTGTATGAAATGCAATGAGAAAAACATGAATGCAGCATAAGGTAAATCATCAGCTAAAAGCTATAAGGTATACATATCTAACATGATCGAGTCGGTGAATCTAACCATCGACATCTAACCTCACGACGGCACGTACGGTATAATCCATCGTACGGCATCCTCTAGTCAAGGGTATGGATCAATCATCAAGTCAAACTCATCTCATACAGAAAATCATCGTACGGCGGCATCAAACCATTAGGGATCCTATCAGCCTATATGACAATGAGGGTACGGCCTAATGTCACGTACGTCCTATCATTCATGATTCACAACATGTATACGTATATATATATATATATATCAATATACCTATGTCCCAAAGGGTATGGATCAATCATCAAGTCAAACTCATCTCGTACAGAAAATCATCGTACGACGGCATCAAACCATTAGGGATCCTATCAGCCTATATGATAATGAGGGTACGGCCTAATGTCACGTACGGCCTATCATTCATGATTCACAACATGTATACATATATATATCTATATACCTATGTCCCAAGTCACATCCATAACAATCTCATATCAGGGGACCGGCAAGGTATCAATCATCTCAATCGACTCGCATTTGTATACCAACATATCATCATATCACATGTCAAATCGTATTCTCTTTTCATCGCATTTATATCTCACATAAGGTCAATTTACAAATACATTCTATCTTTACTATAAGCATACGTATCTAATCTAACATACACACCCGAACCATACAATCAGTTTTTAAAAGATGTGAATCGTAGTTTTGAAAGTAGGGGCTACAGTGTTTTTAAAGAAAGATATCATTTGAAAATCCGTAATGTCCCTCAAGGTACCTGTTTAAAAAATGCATACGATTCTTCAGTTTGGAAATAGGTATGGTTTGGATGACACATTTACGTCGGCTATCTAGTCTTATAGTACCCTAAACGGTAATATCATCAAACATCATCCTCGAATCCTGTCATCACATATTAGTCATATCATATCGCTTCTAACTATCCTTTAGTTTCTAATATGGTTTCTCCAACTATCTTTTAACTCTATTTATAGTTTTCTATTAAAGGTTCCCTTAACCATATTCTATATATAAATCGGTTTCCATCAAAGTTCGCGGGGGTGCTAAACGCCATCCACCCGACTTCCCCCCGTAGATATAGATCTACTCACATTGATCCTTGATTGCCGAAGTCAAAGATGCCATGCTCCGTCGCCTTGGAATCCACGCAAAGGTACCTACAATAATACACAATCGTAATCGCTATTAAAATCGAATCCGGAAAATCGATACGGCACACAGATCGCCTATAGGTTAGAACCATAGCCCACGCATGCAAAATACCCAAACAACCCTCGTTGTTGACGTACAAACGCCCAACAACCAAAACAATATCAAATACCAAAACCAAGCATTCAAAATACGGAAAACATAACCAAAAAACATACCAATGTGCTCCCAGATTTTCCATCAGGCAAAATTAGCCAATTTTTCATATGGGGTTGCTCTAGATAAAGGATAACAATGCCCCAGACCAAAAATCATCGAATTCCACCAAAATTTGGCCGCAAATTGCGGCCATAATGAATAAATCTGCGGCCGGAAATGATCCAAAGGGGCTAGGGTTTCAGGTGTTGCTTCATGGTTGGCTGCACGTCACACTGTCAAGGGAACTTTGTTTACAATGGTCTCGGGTCATCCCAGATCTCTAAATACCATCACTAAATCCATAAAAACCCGATATCGGCAATTCTAAAGTTCGTATTCTTTGTTTTTGGGCAAGGAATACATACTAGGGTCATATACACAGCCACTAGGTATTACCCAATGCACACAACACTCAAACTCTTCTCTAAGAATTCCCAAGCTCACAAATCCACACCTTAACCCAATTCTAACTAATCAGAATGCTAGGAAAACATAAACTAAACTAAATGGAAGGGATTATACCTCATGGATGAAACTCAAGAGAAACCCTAGGTTCGCAAAGTCATTAAAATCCAACTTTTCTTGGTCTATTGTTTTAAGGATGAAGAGTGGATCAACTTTTGTGAAGAGGGTGTAGGGTTTTGGCAAGGTTTTTGAGATGGATCTTAGGCTTGAAGGTGGAGGGAAGTGAGGAAGAAGAAGGAGAAGAAAATGATGGAGAAAACAAATGGGGGTGAGGTTAGATGGCAGCCCTCTCTCTCTCACTCTCTTATTCTCACCCACCCTCACACTCTTTTACCCTTTTCTCTTATCTTTTAAAACAAACCATAAAATACCCCAAAACAACACAAGAAAACAATATGTAACCAAAATGATGTAAATCTACGATAGCACCCCGGCCGTCTGTACGAGGATAAAATGCGGAAATGAAAACTTTTTCTTAACTTTAAAAATGGCGCTATCGTATGCTTAAAACCCGGATCGAACCATTAACCTACAACTAGCTATCTAGAGAAGGGATAGAAAGCTATACCGATCGATCTGTGTCCTTCGATCTTTGGCCACCATCCCAAGCTCCTCGCGGCATCTCCGGTCTCTATCTCCTCGTCGGAAAGCGCACCACATCATCGATTCTTTTTACGGGCTCCCGCTTCATCCGAAGCAACTCGGGCATGAAGTGTGCTAGCCGACGTGTCCAAGGTAATGTAGAGAATGTTTGTGATCACTTTGTCTCTTGCATCCATGACTTGGATGGAGGTTGAAGGTGTTGCCATTGGAGGAAGATAATGAGCTAGAGGAGGAAGAAGAAGAAGAAGAGAAGACTTTCTATTGTAATGGAAAAGAGGTGAGTGTTGTAGAGAGCAGAGAACCAGGGGCGCCTATAATTCCAAGTCAATAGAAAGGTGTTGCAAGTATAATGAGCTACAGGTATAAGAATAAAGCAGAGAACCAGGTGTTGCAAGTATCAGGATTCTTCAAGGTAATCGAAGATGTAAATACTTGTGTCTGGTATTCAGTTGATAGTAATGGTTTTTGAGAAACTTGTTTCTCTTTCAGGTTACTCATATCGGGATGCATTCCTAAGTTGAGTAACGATGATCGTCCTCTCTCCATTTAGTTGACATGCACTGGAGACAGCTGCATGATTGGAATCTGGTTCCAATTAAATCAATGCCTCTTTTCTATATTGGATATAGAATAGTTCATATCTTAACAATGTTAAGGTACGGGGAGTTGTCCGGCTTATGCTTAAAACCAGACTCTGGATAACTCAAGACACGTTTCTGTAATTGATGTTTGTGGGTTGACCCGGGCTATAACGAGGGTTGACTTTCTACCATCTGGAAGATCAATAGTGATATTGTACTTAACTCGCCACAGTTTTAGTAAAATGGATTTTTAACAGAAAACAGTAGTGGGAGTATGGTAGAACTGGAAGTGATTCCAGAACCGCAAACAATTACTGAAAATTTGATAAGAACCTAAAGATTCAATCTGGTTTGACATTCCATTGGCCACTCCGCAGATATGGTGGGTAACCTCAGGCACTCGAGAGGTACTTCAGTATGCTCAAAGACGGTGACAGGGAGGTTCTTGTTTACCCAGACTTGACACTACTGTTGTTCCAGGCTATAAGACCCGGCAGGAGGATGAGTATAACATCATTCTGAACTGTATTTAGAAGTGCACGTGTATATTATTCCGTCAGAGGGTTGTCGTAGTCAGTGGGAGCAGCGGAAGCATAGTGGAAAAGTGGCTTATGTCTATTTATGGACTATAGCAGATATAGCGGAGATAGATCATCTATTTCTGATGTGACAGTCATAGGTTTGACTTCATCAGAATAGGGGATGGATCAGTTAAGAATGTAGTAGGGTGTGATGTCCTGTTATTTGGATGACATACACAGAGTAGGAAGTGAAACTCCTATACTACGATCGGTTATACTTTGGTTGTCACACAGTAGTTTCTCCAAATAGGATATAGATATGATATCAGGCATTCTGGTTACTAGATCTATGGTTTTAGATCTAGATTTGGGTAGTTTCCCAATCAGCGTACTTAGACAGCATTCTAAAGGTGTTTTAGAATGGACGACTCCTGGCACGGTAGTGTACCTGCAGGTGATGGAGTCACCATCTCTAAAGGTGTCTTACAGACTAAAGGGGAGAGGGATGTGCGTGATTGGCAGATCACTTGCTTAGGCAATTGAGTTAATCATGAGATGTCATGTACCACACCAGATGTTGTTTGTGCACAAGATGCAATAAGTTGATATTGATCCAATCCTGGAGAAACATTCGGAAGCAGTTTTAGAACATAAGTGGATGTTCTAGGGATATGATAATGGCATCCTTCTTCGGGAGACGGTTATCATTCCAGGCTTCCAAGGTGACCTGGATGACAGAGTGGCTGTCAGAGTTATAGTTTTCCCTCTGACGAAGGGCAGTATTTTGGACAGGTGGTCCAAGGGGATACTGAGGGAGATCCCAGGGGCGTAACCCCGTTGACACCTTTCTAGACACCTACTTGATCGGCTAATTGAAATGTGTAAAACTCTCCCAGGAGTAACTCTTACTCGCAGCGGGTATCGGGATCCAACTATCTCATAGAAGGTATGCAATCTCATTGCAAATTTCAACACTTGAAATTCCCAATAATATTTTACCCCTAGCGTCCCATGACCTTGACGTAGGCCAACAAACCATAGCCCGCTAGTCAAGTTCAACCCGTCATTTCCCGATTGAATTAAACACATCCGCACGACCCTTGACGCAGGCCAACAAAGTCGCACGACTACCCTAACTCAATCGCATTATATGCTTTTACAGATAAGCATAAATAGCTACTGAACACTAAGCCTTGACGCAGGCCAACAAACGTAGCATGAATACTATGAACTACTTATCTGAAATGACGGAGGGCTACGACAGGTTTTAAGAAAACCCTTTGCGTAATGAACTTGATATCGTTGTAGAATCGAGTGATTTTAAATGGAGTGTTTTTTAGGCTTTTCTAGTTTTGCTAAAGAGGTCACTCCCGGTGAAGGGATCGTCGGCTCTTTCCTCATCGAATAAGGTGCAGGGTATATCATATATAACGCTGTGCAAAGCAAGAACTATAGAAGCAATCAAAAGACAAACCGAGTTTGTAGCATCTGCTAGTTTCACTAAAGTGGTCACTCCCGGTGAAGGGATCTCGGCTCTTTCGTTATCGAATAAGGTGCTGGATGTTCTACAAGGAACACCGCTATGCAAAGCAAAAACTAGAGCTACCAGTTTTTAAACAAGTTTCCACAACATCTTTAGGTTTCTTTTAGTTTCATTAATCTCATTAATGAAGTCCCATTTTATTATGCTTCACAAGCATAGCATTTGAAACGAAATCTGCAATATAACATATATCTCATATATATAATATAAATATTCGTCTCAGGCAGTAATATGATCTCATCACAGAACATTGCAGCAGAAGAACATATATGAAATATTGGATATACTAGGACGTCCGTGCTTTAATACGAGCCTGTATAAAACACGGATTCCACGGTCGCGATGAATAGCCAAACCCACATCCCTAGACCCCTATGGGCGGCAAGCAACACTGCCAATTCTAGGGTTAGGAGACCCGGTCTCGACTCCTCGAGATGGTCTTCCACTGGACCCTAGAACCCGGTTACTTGTGCTCCCCGCCTTGGGTCTACCTAATGCGGAAAAGTAAATAATATACAATGGTGACATCATCCTCAGCCCGGAAGTGCCCCAATAAAAGAATATTACATACAAATGAATTTTACATGAATGAGAAAGAAAAACTCTCATCTCACATAAAACCCCCGGCTATTCAAAACGCGACGATCCAATATAACATATCACAGCAACACATAATATCTCATATCATCAACGTAAGCAAGTATGTGTATCCCGATTGTCGTTGATTTATAGCAACGAAGCTGGGGATACACCACATACTATGCTCACGGTCACAGAAAAGAAAATGTAAAACTACAACAGTTGGAATACGCAACCTCCTTAGACATCGCATGCCTAACCAAATGAATTCCCTAGACATCGCATGCCTAACAATTATAAACCCCACATTTTAGTCTCATTATCGAAAACTCTTTTCAATATCAAGTCGGGCAATTTAAGAAGATTCCTGACATCCTGATCGAATGCTCGTCACAAACTTTAGTAGACGGACGCACCCCCGATGACGTCGACGAAGTGCACTAAGGCGGAACACCGCTGCCGCGAGCACCCGAATGGATGCTTTTGGTGACGGGGTTCTCCTACAGTCATTTGGTCAGGGCTATGAGGCATGGCTGTCTGTTAAGTTTACCCGGCGAGTATCCGCGTACGCTGCGTGATTGCGACGGACTTTTGATCACATCAAAATTCCGTGGCAACCGATCAATTGAGACTGAACTGCTAGATTTATAACAATCAAACTAGTTATCTCATAACTACCTGTGGATTCCAAATATTGTATCACATTCCAGATAAATAGACAATGTTAAACTTTCCGATCGAATAATCAAACATCCAAGATTTCCCAAATAGTTCTCAACTCTTGAAATTAGTTTAAAAACATCCATCACATGCCACAGTACTAATGGTCCAGCCGTAGAAGGGTCAAACCAATGCCTCACATATGGCACGCCGTACTGCCCCAAACCCTAATGTTTAGAGGCAGTTCAAGACTGTCACATAATCGAGTTAAGGTTTTTTGTCTTCTAGAGGGTCCACCGCGTTACTTGCACAACCTAGAACGTTCTAGAACTCGAGAAAAAAATCCAACTTCTGAAAAAAAAATTCCGACAGGGTAAAAAGTGAGCTATTTGTTAGTGTATATGCCCTAGAGGCCATTACTGTATCATACTAGTTTGTATATTACTTGATGGAAGCTTGGGATATTCACAGTTGTATATACAATCTTGCTCGAAATGGTAGTATGCTACTTGGTTTGTCTCTGCTTTAATATGTGCATGTGTTTCTTTTAGCATATCGTTGATATACATATTAGTAGAGCCCTTAGGATCTTTGCTTGATTACCAGCGTTGTGATGGCGCTCACACTCGTGGGAGCTGGGTAATCCATAAGCACATCCTTATACAGGTCCCTGGTCGTTGGACTATCGAGACAGGGCATCGATACTCCGGAGTAGACTAGCGTATGCGCTTCTCATCCCAGCGTGGGAGACGGTCTGTCCCACAGCCGTCAGTACGTCGTACTTGAGATAGTATGCGGGTGCTCGTTAGATTACGAGTACACTGGACAGGACTCGTCGGGGACTGTTGGTTGGTATTATACCTATCGTCAGTTATCAGTTCCCAAGTGACATGAGTACAGCTTAGTCCGCAGACTTGACACTGTCACTTCGCCTCGAGTGTGTTCCCACTGCACTTTGATTACTACCCTACCACGGTTCAAAGGAGTCATGCAAACAGGTAGTTTTTGGGTGCATTCCCGAAGCACTTGGAGGCAGTGACGGTTAGACAGGATTCGTCTCTCCCGGTATTGGGGGTTGACATCGCACTGTGTCCAGGAGAGCCATTACACGAGTAGTCCCTGGCCAGGGCAAGCGAGATATACTGGTAGGTTTCTAGTGTTATCTCAGGGTGTTCTGGGCTACACTCCGACACGACTTGTACCGCTATTAGGGGACTGACGTTCTCCGCCCCCTAGGCCCGCCATGCGATGTATCAGATGAACAGACCGGACTGTACGGAGACTGTCACATACAGGCTCAGTAGGAGTTCAGATGGGGTTCACCTCGTCAGTCTTCTTATCGGCATCTACCTGGGGACCATTACGTACAGCTAGTGCCGCTTGCGGTCTGTGGTTAAACCCACTGCCAGCGTAGTGTCGAGTCTTTAGAGTCCCACACAGAGAGCTATTCAACTTTAGGCAAAATGAGTAGAGGTCGCATGGTTTTGCGACAGGGTTCGTTCACATCCGCGCACTTGTGCACGTTTGTTGTCCGGACAGCTTATACTAGCGGGCTTTGGTTTAAGCCAGATCCTAGTATATGATTTGGGATTGGTTTTATCTCTTTGTATTCGTGTTCCTCGGATCACGAATACGGGTGCGTATGCACAGTTGCTTGAGACAGAGGAAGTGGACTTTGATTAGGGTTAATGACCATTGTCATTTTATTAACCCTAATGCTTATATGTGTATTATTGTTAATTGATATTAGTTTATTATAATTGTTCATGGTTATGGTTGTTGACCATTTGACATTCTTGACTCGTTGACCTAGGTTGACTCTTTGACCATCATCATTTCATTTGGAAGATGCTCTTTGATCCTTGCAATTTGCATTAAAAATGAAATGATAATGGTCATGTCTTGATTAAGCCATGACAATTATCTCACTAATTATCTATTTACAATAATTCACACATTTATGAGAGAATGCTTCATTATTTTTTCATTTTCTTTCATTTACTTTCTCTCTCTTGTTCTTCCTCTCCCTCAAGCTCTCCCCTCTCATGTGTTGAGAAACACTTGAGCTTGAGAAAAACCACTTCTTGATAATCTCTACTCTCATCTAGGGTTCTAGAATTAGCACTTCTAGCACCCTAGTTACTTCTAGCTTGGAGTTGAAGCCAAAGGTTGAGGCTTTCGGGTAGATCTTTCTTCGACGTGAGAAGACGACAAAGGTGACCTCTTTCTACTACTCCAAGGAGCAAGGAGAGAAGGACATAAAGCCCTAGGTATAACCATTCTAACACTTAGCTAGTTCCTAGTTAGCTTTAGCTTGTTTTTGTTTAGCAAAGATCCTTCTTTGTCTAGTCAATGTTGCCAAAAGTTGATAAAAAATTGATTTTTATTCCATTTTCCGCCTCCCCGCAAGCACCGGGGTGGGCAACGTGGACTTACAGTGGTATCAGAGCCTAACTAAACAAAAACTTTCTAGGTAGTAAAGTGTATGGAAGTTCTATCGGAAAAATCGAAAAACCAAAATTTCAAAACCCTAACTTTCTGTTAAAATTTTTCCTGTTCAAAATAAAATAAATCATGCTCCAAAAATCATCTCAGGGTTTTGTGAAGAAAGCCACCAAACCCGGTCCAGTGAATCGATCAAAGAGCCGCGGTTCCGCGGCAATAGCAAGCTATTGCCGCGCAACCGCGGCCGAGTTGATTCGGTTCTGGGTCGAGTTTGGTGCAGTGTTCTTCTGGCTTGGTTTTGGGATTTTTAAGATGGTTTATATGTGCCCAGGTTTTCCACGAAAGAAATTTGTTTTTAGGGGCCTATAAATCCGTATTTTTGATCGAACTTCAATACACTTTGACTAAAAGTTTATATCTGTGATGTTTATATGTATTGAACGTCGGCTAATCGCTATATGTCGATTAGTCGGGGTTATACATATCTGTGATCTGTGTTTGATGATGGTATGTGTATATGAATGCGTTGGATTGTCGTGGGTGAATAGCTGGGGTGGATGTGAGATGAGTGTTTCTTTTTCTTTCATTCATTGTAATATGTAAATTGATGTAATATTATTATTTGTTTGGCCGCACAACCGGGTCGGGGTTGTAGCCGTCATTGTATAATTCTTTTTACTGTTTTTGCTCCTAGCATAGACCCATGGAGGGGGTGCACAAACTACCGGGTATCTCGAAGTGCCGAGTGGCCTACTCACGGTGTTGAGGGAGGTTGCTTCGCTTCGGCTACTTGGCGGGTAGTTTGCCGCACCCGTAGGGGTCTTGGGTGGGGTATTTGGCTATTCACCGCGACCGTGTAATCCGCTTTTCGTTGCAGGATCGAACGGATTGCGGATTCCTAGTATATCCAATGTATCCATCTGTGATCTGTAATGTCTATCATTGCTATATATTTATATATGATAACTATTTAGGCGCTGCTTATGTTTTACAGCCGCGCTAGCCCAGCCCCCGCTCTGTCGTTAGTTAAGTAACCTAACGTGTGATGACGGGGCCCCGTGGCGAATGCGAATGGCATAAGCGTGCGTCATATTTTGGTTGTTTTCTGCAATGGTAGGATTAAATGATGGGACGCATTAAAAGAACTAATGCAAGAAAATAAACCAAGTAAAAGTCGATTGGAACACTTTGAAAACCACTCGGTTCTTTTCAAAACTAAACTTTTAAATGCGGAGCTTGAACCGCTCCTTTTAAAAGCTATCTCGTTCCATCGATTATATCAAGTTCACTACGTTCACGGTTTCGCCAAAACCATTCGTAGCCCTCCGTCATTCCACATGAATGGTCAAAAAGTATTCAAGCTATGTATTTTGGCCAAAGTCAAGGCATAGTGATTGGTAGCTATTGGGTATTCATGTGCAGCATAGATAGATGCGTTGGTTTAGGACAGTCGTGCTGCCATTTTGGCCAAAGTCAAGGGTAGGTACGGGTGGGTCCAAATTAACCAGGAAAATGACGGGTAGAACTTGACATGTGACTTATGATATTTTGGTCAAAGTCAAGGTCATAAGAGCATAGGGCAAAAAATCCACATCGGGAGTTTCATAAGCACTGAAACTTTCTAGCGCTGCGTACCATTTGGAGTGTGATAATTCTGGTAGGATTCCTTTGGTTTTATCACGCGATGATATTTGGATCCCGATCCTACTATGAGTATATGCTACTCCTCGGGAAAACTCTCACTTAACGATCAATGCTATAAACCTAGTAGGTGTCTAGAAAGGTGTTAGCAGGGCTACGCCCACAGGGAAAAGAGGTTACTTAATTAAGGAACTTCGCGAAAGCGTTGGAAAACCTCCCTCGAAGTACCGACACTGGCCTGGCTGAACGGTTAAGCAAGTATTGTACGGTGAGATTGATCCCAACTAATTCTTTCTTTACGGTTTGAGAAGGGATTCGAGAGACAGTGGGAGCCATCCAGTTTATACAAACTAAAAACCACTCTATACTTGCAAGAGAATCATGCTAAAGTGTTTCTTTTCTCTCTCCTAATTGCAGCGACCATTCAACATGACCGGACTTAAGTTATTACTAGATAAAAACATACTGACAGGGCCAAACTACAAAGATTGGCTCAGGAATGTCAAGATGGCAATCACTTACGACAAGTTGGGGTATGTACTTACCACCAAAGCTTCCCCTGTCCCAGGTCCCACCTCCAGCGTCGCGGATAAGGAAATCCGTAAGACATGGGAGATCGATTGCGCGAAGGCCAAATGCCTCGTGCTTGCCTCGATGGACAACGAACATCAGAGGAGGCATCAGAATATGGACCTGGAGTCCATATTTCTCTATACAAAAGAACTGTATGGAGAGCAGTCTCGTATCGCAAGATACGAAGTGTCGAAAAAGCTATTTTCGGCAAGATTGGCCGTCGGATCATCGGTAGCGGAACACGTGCTTAAGATGATTGGCTACATAGAGGAGCTCGCGGACCTTGGGACTACGTTGGAGAATGAACTCTACACTGATTTGATTCTCCAGTCCCTTCCTTCCACTTACGCCCAGTTTATCCTAAACTTCAACATGCAAGGAAAGGAGGTTGAACTTTCCGAACTTCTGAACATGTTGAGGAGTGCTGAGGGCACCCTACAGAAGGGTAGGGAGACATCCACTTTGTTTGTAGGAGGATCTTCCTCTTCTAGATCCAGGGCGAAAGCCAAGGGTAAAAAGAAGAAAGCTCCCGCCAAACCAAGAGGCGGTGTCGGTAAAGTGGATACGAAGGGAAAAGGAAAAGAAACAAAGGTAGCGGGAAAGCTGGTGGGGAAGGAAGAATGCTTCTACTGTCACAAAAGTGGTCACTGGAAACAGGATTGCAAGGCTTGGAAGGCTAGAACACAGGATTTGAAGCGAGTTGCGGCTTCAGCTTCAGGTGTGTATGTTATTGAAAACTGTCTATCAATAAACTCTACATCCTGGGTATTGGATACCGGATCAGGATCTCATATCCGTAATTCTTTGGAGGCGTTGAGAAAGCGTAGAGTTTTGAAGGCAGGTGACATGACCCTCAGAGTTGCAAACGGTGCTAGCATGGATGCTGAGGCCGTGGGGGACTATCACCTGGGATTGTCGGATGGACATTTTTTGGTTTTGTGTAGTTGTTATTATGTACCAAATGCAACTTGTAATATCATTTCTGTATCTTTATTATCTAAAGAAGGTTATGAATTTGCATTTGTAAGTAATGTAGTGAACATTCACCTTAATCAAGTTTTGATTGGGTCAGGTACATTGAACAACGGTATATACGTATTAAACCAACCACTGATTTTCAATGTCCAGAGTACACACAAAAGAAAGTCTCCAGAAATCAATAAAAATTTCTTATGGCATTGTAGACTGGGTCACATCAATGAGAGAAGGTTGACTAAGTTACATACAGAAGGATATTTGGATCCGTTCGAATATCAATCGTATGCAACTTGTCAATCCTGTCTCAAAGGAAAGATGACAAAGACTCCGTTCACTGGACACGGAGTAAGAGCGAGCGAGCTCTTGGGACTCGTACACAGCGACGTGTGCGGTCCAATGTCAACACATGCGCGAAGCGGTTATTCTTACTTCATTAATTTTACGGATGACTTTTCAAGGTACGGTTATGTCTTCTTAATGAAACATAAATCCGAAGCTTTTGAAAAGTTCCAGGAATATAAGAATGAAGTAGAAAAACAAACAGGCAAAAGTATCAAGACACTAAGATCTGATCGAGGTGGTGAATACTTGAGTGCCGAGTTCCTGGGTTACTTAAAAGAGAATGGAATTCTCTCTCAGCTTACTCCTCCATACACTCCGCAACATAACGGTGTATCGGAGATACGGAACCGAACCCTATTGGATATGGTACGGTCCATGATGAGTAACACTGAGTTGCCGCGATCGTTCTGGGGATATGCGCTAGAATCAGCTGCATACCTTTTGAACCGAGTTCCGACAAAGACTGTGCCTACTACACCATATCAGATGTGGTGTGGGAAGAGACCCTATCTTAATCACATTAAGACATGGGGATGTCCAGCTTTTGTAAAAAAGCAGCATGCGGACAAGCTCGAGGCACGCTCAGTACAGTGCAAGTTTGTGGGATATCCAAAGAACTCCAAGGGATATTTCTTCTATTGCGGAGAGCAATAAAAGGTTTTTGTTTCTCACCATGCCCACTTTCTAGAACATCAGTTCATAGAAAAGGAACAAAGTGGGAGCGCAATAGAACTGGAAGAGATTCCAGAACCACGAGCTATTACTGAAAGCTTAGTAGAACCAGAGAGTTCGAAAGATCAGGACATTCCCACGCCACTCCGCATGAGTAGTAGGCAGTCTCATCCGCCCGAGAGATACTACGGTTTTCTCATTGACGGGGATAGAGAGGATTGCATCATAGATTGTGATGAGCCTACTGGCTTCCAGCAAGCCATTCAGAGCGTCGACTCGGTAAAATGGCTGGATGCAATGCGGACCGAAATGGAGTCCATGTACACCAACAAAGTATGGACGTTGGACATTGCTCCAGATGGGCTAAAACCCGTAGGATGCAAGTGGATCTTCAAAAGGAAGATTGGTGTAGATGGACAGGTTGAGACCTATAAAGCTAGACTGGTTGCAAAGGGTTTTCGTCAAAGACCTGGTTTGGACTATGACGAAACCTTTTCTCCAGTAGCTATGCTGAAATCCATTCGGATCCTTCTTGCCATTGCTGCGTTCCATGATTATGAGATTTGGCAGATGGACGTAAAGACAGCTTTTCTAAATGGACATTTAGAGGAGTGTGTCTATATGGACCAGCCAGAGGGTTTCATTCAGAGTGGGAGCAGCGGAAAGGTGTGCAAGTTGCTTAAGTCCATTTATGGACTACAGCAGGCATCGCGGAGTTGGAACATCTGTTTTGATGAAACGGTCAAGGAATTTGGCTTTATCAAAAATCCAGATGAACCATGCATCTATTGTAGATTTGTAGCGAGAACTGTAGTATTCCTCGTTTTATACGTGGATGACATTCTCTTAATAGGAAATGACATTCCTATGCTACAATCTGTCAAGGGGTTCTTGTCACACAGGTTCTCGATGAAAGACCTAGGTGATGCCTCATACATTCTGGGTATCCGGATCTACCGTGACAGATCCAAGAGGATATTAGGACTTTCACAGTCCAGGTACATCGACACCATACTGAAGAGATTCAGTATGGAAGATTCCAAGCGCGGTAATCTATCGGCTTGTCACGGGATCACCCTCTCCAAAGAGATGTCTCCCAAGACTGATTTGGAGAGGGATCACATGTCTATTATACCCTACGCTTCTGTGGTAGGCTCTATAATGTATGCGATGTTGTGTACCAGACCGGATGTGGCTTATGCACTGAGTGTGGTAAGCAGGTATCAGTCAAACCCTGGGGAGAAACATTGGATAGCGGTAAAGAACATTCTCAAGTACCTGAGAAGGACTAAGGAGGTGTTCTTGGTGTATGGCGGAAAAGACCTCCAGATTGAGGCCTTTGCTGACTCCAGCTTCCAGAGTGACAAGGATGATTCCAAGTCCATGTCGGGTTTTGTCTTCACCCTCAGTGGAGGGGCGGTGTGTTGGAAGAGCTCCAAACAAGAAACCGTTGCGGACTCGACTATGGAAGCGGAATACATCGCTGCATCTGATGCCGCAAAAGAAGCTGTCTGGATGAGGAAGTTCTTGAAAGAACTTCAGGTGGTTCCGTCCATTGTTGACCCAATACCTTTGTATTACGACAACAACGGGGCTATAGCTTTAGCGAAGGAACCCAGGTCCCATCAGAAATCCAGACACATCTTGAGGCGGTATCACCTGATCAGGGAGATCGTAGATCGCCAGGAGATCGAGGTTCGGAGGGTTGCTTCAGAAGATAACATAGCAGATCCATTCACCAAGGCCTTGCCCCAGACTCAGTTCGAGCGGCTGATTGAGATGATAGGTCTTCGATACGCCAGTACATGGCCTTAGTGCAAGTGGGAGATTGTTAGTGTATATGCCCTAGAGGCCATTACTGTATCATACTAGTTTGTATATTACTTGATGGAAGCTTGGGATATTCACAGTTGTATATACAATCTTGCTCGAAATGGTAGTAAGCTACTTGGTTTGTCTCTGCTTTAATATGTGCATGTGTTTCTTTTAGCATATCGCTGATATACATATTAGTAGAGCCCTTAGGATCTTTGCTTGATTACCAGCGTTGTGATGGCGCTCACACTCGTGGGAGCTGGGTAATCCATAAGCACATTCTTATACAGGTCCCTGGTCGTTGGACTATCGAGACAGGGCATCGATACTCCGGAGTAGACTAGCGTATGCGCTTCTCATCCCAGCGTGGGAGACGGTCTGTCCCACAGCCGTCAGTACGTCGTACTTGAGATAGTATGCGGGTGCTCGTTAGGTTACGAGTACACTGGACAGGACTCGTCGGGGACTGTTGGTTGGTATTATACCTATCGTCAGTTATCAGTTCCCAGGTGACATGAGTACAGCTTAGTCCGCAGACTTGACACTGTCACTTCGCCTCGAGTGTGTTCCCACTGCACTTTGATTACTACCCTACCACGGCTCAAAGGAGTCGTGCAAACAGGTAGTTTTTGGGTGCAGTCCCGAAGCACTTGGAGGCAGTGACGGTTAGACAGGATTCGTCTCTCCCGGTATTGGGGGTTGACATCGCTCTGTGTCCAGGAGAGCCATTACACGAGTAGTCCGTGGCCAGGGCAAGCGAGATATACTGGTAGGTTTCCAGTGTTATCTCAGGGTGTTCTGGGCTACACTCCGACACGACTTGTACCGCTATTAGGGGACTGACGTTCTCCGCCCCCCTAGGCCCGCCATGCGATGTATCAGACAAACAGACCGGACTGTACGGAGACTATCACATACAGGCTCAGTAGGAGTTCCGATGGGGTTCACCTCATCAGTCTTCTTATCGGCATCTACCTGGGGACCGTTACGTACAGCTAGTGCCGCTTGCGGTCTGTGGTTAAACCCACTGCCAGCGTAGTGTCGAGTTTTTAGAGTCCGACACAGAGAGCTATTCGCCTTTAGGCAAAATGAGTAGAGGTCGCATGGTTTTGCGACAGGGTTCGTTCACATCCGCGCACTTGTGCACGTTTGTTGTCCGGACAGCTTATACTAGCGGGCTTTGGTTTAAGCCAGATCCTAGTATATGATTTGGGATTGGTTTTATCTCTTTGTATTCGTGTTCCTCGGATCACGAATACGGGTGCGTATGCACAGTTGCTTGAGACAGAGGGAGAGGACTTTGATTGGGGTTAATGACCATTGTCATTTTATTAACCCTTATGCTTATATGTGTATTATTGTTAATTGATATTAGTTTATTATAATTGTGCATGGTTATGGTTGTTGACCATTTGACATTCTTAACTTGTTGACCTAGGTTGACACTTTGACCATCATCATTTCATTTGGAAGATGCTCTTTGATCCTTGCAATTTGCATTAAAACTGAAATGATAATGGTCATGTCTTGATTAAGCCATGACAATTATCTCACTAATTATCTATTTACAATAATTCACACATATATGAGAGAATGCTTCATTATTTTTTCATTTTCTATCATTTACTTTCTCTCTCTTGTTCTTCCTCTCCCTCAAGCTCTCCCCTCTCATGTGTTGAGAAACACTTGAGCTTGAGAAAAACCACTTCTTGATAATCTCTACTCTCATCTAGGGTTCTAGGATTAGCACTTCTAGCACCCTAGTTACTTCTAGCTTGGAGTTGAAGCCAAAGGTTGAGGCTTTCGGGTGGATCTTTCTTCGACGTGAGAAGACGACAAAGGTGGCCTCTTTCTACTACTCCAAGGAGCAAGGAGAGAAGGACATAAAGCCCTAGGTATAACCATTCTAACACTTAGCTAGTTCCTAGTTAGCTTTAGCTTGCTTTTGTTTAGCAAAGATCCTTCTTTGTCTAGTCCATGTTGCCTAAAGTTGATAAAAATTTGAATTTTATTCCATTTTCCGCCTCCCCGCAGCACCGGGGTGGGCAACGTGGACTTACATTATTGATGTCCGTTCGAATTTTAACAGTTTCTAAAATTATCCGGAAAAATTAAACGAAGTTAAATTATCCGATCGAATCAACGAGTCCCCAATACAACCCAGAAAACTCAACTCTTAAGTAGAATTAAAAATTCCCAGAAAAAACAGGAAACAGCTACGGTTGTAACTGTAGAAAAACGAGTCCCTGATCTCCACATACGGCCGCGTAACCGCCGCCAAAACCATGGTACGGCCGCGGTTCTGCAGCACTACAGTGGAGTTAGGAAGTCGTATTCTACAGTTATTCTTAGATTTTCCTGCTAAATTTTCTGAGCATTTTTAATACTCAAAAATCAACATTTTTAAAAAATATCCAGAGAAGGGTATTCGTCGGGGTTTCCGGGTTCGATCGGACTTTAAACTTCGTCTAGACTTCGCCTAAAGCTCTAGCTTGGCTCTGATACCCCTGTAAGGTTGCTAGGCACACGCACAAGGGTCTACGAGGCATCAACCATGCCCGATTTAAAATTTAGCTGTGCCGAACAACGCAAAGCCGGATCTTTAAACTAGAGTTTAGGCGAAAACAAGCATGTTGAACACTTTAACACTAAGTGAGAGGGATTACAACCTTTGTAGATCCGGTCCTTCACTTCTTTAGCTCCATGTTGAAGTCCCTTTGCTGCGATCATCGTGTTCCGGACTCTCGAGAGGCTCCACGAAGAGAAAGATGCAAGCTTGCTTCCGATCTTCGATAACAAAGATGATCTACCTTGAAGTTTCATTAACACAAGATCTCATTCACTAAATGAAGTGAACACTCTCATCTAAAGGGCAAGGGTAGATGATGATGATGAAGTAGGATTTTTTCTCTCATTTGTTTTCTTATTCTCACTCATTTTTCATCACAAAATCAAAGCAAGAAAGCTTTTCATGAAGAACTCAAGCAAGAAGAAGATGAATAAAAATGATTAGAATCCTTTTGTGATTAATAATGAAAAGATAATAATAATGAATAATGCAACCATGGTTGACTAAACCTTTGTAGAGATTTAACTAGGGCTAGGGTTTAGGTTGGGTTAAGAATGAGTCATTACAAAATATCTTAACACAAAACAAAAAGAAACCTTCTAGAAGGTTCATGAATGCACTAACCCAAATCAAACCCTAATCTTGTTTAATATCCACTACACATGTTGCATTAGTAATCATATCATGTTACAATATTATATATCACATATATATAATATTTATTGTAACAAAATAAAATAATACAATAAACATATATCGCATATATATCAATGTATTACCCGAGTGAGAAAAAGAATCTTTTAGTGAGCTAATATTAGTTAATGTAATTTAATATATCATATATATATATTATTATACATTAAATTATCGAATCAACACTTGATCCAACAATCCGGCTATATCGCATATAACCGACTAATATCTCATTTACCGATTCATCGAATCAACACTTGATCCGATGACCCGGCTGATATCAAATATCGCAAGAATAGAATACGGTATCACATATCGCATTATCCTCGGTCCTGCATATATCACATATGTTCCCCTACTCCGTTTTGCCTGAGTCTAGAAACCTCTGTGTAGGACTCTAAAGAATCGTCAATACGCCGGCAGTAGGTGATGATCATATCAAACACCCAAAACCTGCAAGCGGTCAACTAAACGTAACAGCCACCCAGGTGTTGAGCGCTCAGAAGATCAAAAAGAAAGCCTGTACAATCTCCTACGAATCCAATCAGTAACACTCCCGTACAGTCCGATCTCGTCGTCTGATATGTTGCATATCTCGCCTAGGGGTGGTAAACGCCCGACCCCAGTAGCTTGATAAGTCGTGTCGATATGAGGTCTATAACAGTTCGAGAAACTACAGATAACACTTACCAGTAAATCTCAGCAACCCTGGCTAGGGATTTCCAGTTATAGCCAATCGAACACAGCACAACATCAACTCCCTATACCGGGAGAGACGAATCCCCTCCTATCGCTCATTGCCTCCATGTGATTCGGGACTGTACCTAAAAGCCACCATTTTGCACGCCCTCTTGGACGTGGTATGATGGAAATCAAAGCAAAGTGGGAATCACGCAAGACTCTATGACGATCTCGGGTCAACAGACTACTCTGTACCAGTGTCACCGGAGAACTGCCATCTGACGTGATGTATAATACCATCTGGGAGTTCTCGGTGAGTCCGTCCAGTGTACCCAGTCTCTACTGAGCACCTGTACACCATCTTGATGTCAAACACCGATGGATATGGGATCATCCATCGCCCATCATATGGGTCAAGATGCGTATACGCTAGTCTACTCTGGTGTATCGATGCTTCGTCTCGATACAACCTCGACTAGGAACAGTTATAGGATGTACTCGTCGACTACCGCGGCCCCACTAGTATGATCTCATCATAGTCCCAGTAGTCGAGTACATATCCTAAGGGCTTTATCAACATGTAACATAGAGACAATCAGAGTACATGTTAAGATGAAGTACAACCAAATAGAATACTATCATGTCGAGCAAGAAAGTCCTCCCTATATATGTCCAAGCATCCATTACAATATACATCGTATGTACAGTAATGGCCTCTAAGGCATACATATAACTAACAGTTCGTAGTAATACGGAGTATTCTGGAGAAAAGGGTAAAAGTAGGAGTGACAATGAGGTATGCAACTCTGACAATCCAAAAGCCAGTGTTTAAGAAGGTTCGGTCAACTTGGTCACTGAGTCATAGTCAAGGGTCGGGTCATGGTTGCTGCCAAAGAGAGAGAGATAAGAAACACTCAGCGTGCACTCTAACCTAGATCAGAATAGTTATCACTTTATCTAACCAGGAAACCTCCCACTATATCGTCAAATTCTCCTCCAAACCTGAAAGAAGAACTAGTCGGGATCATCCGAGAAGTAAACCAACTCATCAGTGGGAATCAGGATCCAACTATCATCGCATGATAACGTGATGGAATCCACTCACGTTATCACACTCCAGAAGGTATGCGCATATGTGGCAAGTTTCAATTTCTTTAGAAACTCCCGATGTGATTTTTACCCCATGCTCTTATGACCTTGACGAAGGTCAACAAATCATAAGTCACATGTCAAGTTCTACTCGTCATTGTCCAGGTTAATTTGAACCCACCCGTACAAGCCCTTGACGAAGGCCAACAAGGCTATACGACTGTCCCAAACCAACGCATCTATCTATGCAGCAAAAAAGTAATAAGCAGCTACCATTCACTATGCCTTGACGAAGGCCAACAAACATAGCATGAATACTAAGTGCTACCTTTCTGAAATGACGGAGGGCTACGAATGGTTTTTGGCGAAAAACCTTTAACGTAATGAACTTGATATCGTTGAAGGAACATGATAGCTTTTTATAAAAATATAGTGGCGAAAACCTTTGCTAAAGAGATCACTCCTAGTGAAGGGATCTCGGCTCTTTCCCCGTAGTATGAGGTGCAGAATATTCCAACTGAATACCACGATGCAAAGCAAAAGGCAATCGGCTATAGTGAAGTTATTACCCTGACGCAAACTTCTGTCCAAGTGGTCACTCCCGGTGAAGGGATCTCGGCCCTTGCCTCGTCGACTGAGGTGCTGGATATTCATAACCGAATACCACTGTGCAAAACAAAAGAGAACGTCCTTGCAATAACAGCTTTTTGAAAAATGTTCCAACAATGGTACGGTGATGACTCCTTACTACGGCGGAACCGCAGCCAGAACATGGGTGTGGCCGCGGTTCCGCAGCCTTACTGTAGAATCACCATACCAAATTTTCGCAGAACTCTTAGAAAAGCCTGCATGTATTTCTGCAACACTCAAAATAATTTTTCGAGCACAAATGAAAATCGACAGAAACTGCATTTTGAAATTGTGGTTTTTGGAATTTTTGTTCGATCGAAGTTCTAAACACGTTAGAGTAAGCTAGAAAAGGTTAATGGCATGGCTCTGATACCATGTAAGTCTACGGTAGCGCCCCGGCCGTCCGTACGAGGATAAAATGCGGAAATGAAAACTTGTTCTTAACTTTAAAAACGGCGCTATCATATGCTTAAAACCCGGATCGAACCATTAACCTAAAACTAGCTATCTAGAGAAGGGATAAAAAGCTATACCGATCGATCCGTGTCCTTCGGTCTTTGGCCACCATCCTAAGCTCCTCGCGGCATCTCCGGTCTCGATCTCCTCGTCGGAAAGGGCACCACATCATCGATTCTTTTTACGGGCTCCCGCTTCATCCGAAGCAACTCGGGCACGAATTGTGCTAGCCGACGTGTCCAAGGTGATGTAGAGAATGTTTGTGATCACTTTGTCTCTTGCATCCATGACTTGGATGGAGGTTGAAGGTGTTGCCATTGGAGGAAGATAATGAGCTAGAGGAAGAAGAAGAAGAAGAAGAAGAGAAAGCTTTCTATTCTTTTTCTTTTCTTGTGATGAATTGATAAGAGTGAGAGAGAGTGAAGAATAATATGAGAGCTCACCCATGACCTTGGCTGCCCCTCTCTCTCCTCTCTCATCATCTCAACCCAAAAACATCATATAATGTGACATTAACACATAAAAAGAGACCATGAGTCACTAATGTGTCCATGCCACATTTAATGCATGTCATGATGAAATCTAGCTCACAATTTCCATTAACAAACATTAATCCAAATGTTTGCAACAATAAAAAGATACGGCAACATCTAAAGTAAACTCGTGACGGATCACAAGGATATCCCTCACCTGTATATACATACTTGCATCCGCATTCCGACTGAATGCGAATGCGACGAGACTAAAATAATCCAACAAATCTAATACTAGGATCCGGCTTAAACCAAAGCCCACTAGTATGATCCGTCCGATCATGATACGTGCAATACCGCACGTATATGATCGAACCCTGCCATATATTATGCGGCCTCTACAACGTTTCACCCGAAACTTGAGAAACTTTCTGTGGGGGACTCTAAAGACTCGTCAATACATTGGCTGTGGATTTAACCACTAGCACGTCAGAGGTATTAGCCGTACGTAACGGGCTACCAGGTATTGACAAAAAGGTAGGTCGATGAGCGAACTCATCCTGACACCCTACTGAGCCTGTCAGTGATAATATCCGTACAGTCCGATCCGTTCGTCTATGAGCATCGCATGGCGGGCCTAGGGAGTTGGTAAAAGTCAAACCCCCAAAAGCGGTACAAGTCGTGTCGGAGTGTAGCCCAGAACACCCTGAGATACTACTGGAATACCTACCAGTAAATCTCCTGCCTTGGCCAAGGACTTCGTGTAATGGCTCTTCTAGACACTGCACGATCTCACCCCCAATACCGGGAGAGACGAACCCCTGCCGATCCGCTCACTGCCTCCATGTGGCTCGGGACTATACCCAACTAAAACCTGTTTGTATGACTCCTTTGAGCCGTGGTAGGGTAGTAATCAAAGCACAGTGGGAACTCACACGAGACAAATGACGATCTCAGGTCGAGGAACTAACCTGTACACATGTCACCAGGGAACTGCTATCTGACGTCAGGTATAATACCAACTAGCATGTTCCCGGCGAATCCTGTCTGGTGTACTGTTCATATCATAATATTGCATTATTATATTCCCCATTCTTATTCTTTTTACAAATAAACAGGTGCTTTTGACCCATGTCTGCTACATAGTTACAGGTTACAGGTTCTTGGACAAAAACAGTGAAAACAATGAAAAGACAATGCAAAAGTGAGACTTCAACCAACAAATAGAGAATATTTGTCATGCCTACAGTTTGAAGACTAAACGAAGATCAATGGGCAATTTCACAAAGCACAAAGGCAGAGCATGGTTCAAGACTTCGTCACGAAGCAACGGTAAAAGTCCACTACAATTATTCACGGTGGAAATCTGAAAGAGAACTGGAAGTCAACCTGAGAAACAAACCAAAGAAATAGGAAGCCAAACATGACCAGAGCCAGCACAGCAAGTTTCAGCCCACATCTCTTCTATATGGCCGTGGAACCGCGGCCAAACCAGGGCTGCGGCCGCGGTTCCGCGGCCGTGTGATGCCCGTATTGGCAGGAAATTTTACCAAAATAAATGGCGGCGCTGACTAGTCTTCCTAGGGGTATTTTTGTAATAGCAGACATGCGGCGATTGTAAACCTAGGGTTTTCTATGTCCTATAAATAGAGACCCAATTCCTTGTATTTGTTCATGCCTCTTTTCATCAATAAAAATTCAGATTTCTTTTGAAGTTTGGAGAGCAACAATTTGTAAGTAGGTTTAATTTCTGCCTTAGTTCTTAGATTTATTTTTCTGCCCTAGGTAATTTCTATTCTTGCCCTAGTTTAGTCTAGTTTAGAATTTTTATTAATCTGTAGCAGATCTTTAATCTCTTAAATCAAAACAAAATAAAAATTATGTCTTTCGTAGATCCCTCAATGAGCGAGTAATTTCCTCGCTTGTTAGGGTTAGGAATAGGGAAGGGTTTGAGAGATGAAGATCTCTCACATCTTTCTTTGCCAATCACTTGTGAATAATTAGGACTCCATGCATACTTTCATATTCCGCTCCCTACGGCACTCTACTCACGAGGTAACGGTGATACCGTAGTATAAAAGACCGGATATGAATGTTTTCCATGGAGGTTAGGGTAAGGATTAAGAAAGGACGGACAAGGATCTAGAGGAAGAAACATAGTTTCTTCCCGATCATCCTAATCCCCTTTATTAATAATTACCATAACTCCTAAAAAGATATCTAATTTAGGGCATTGAAAGAGGTGTGAATCATTATTTTACCAAACTTTACCTAAACATAATCCTAGCAAGTTTCTTAATCCTAGTATAACTCAATTTAGTTTTTGTGATAAAAGATCCAACACCCTTTGGAATTAGCTCATAAGAACATTTAGGAAATTTACAACATCCCTGCTGACCGACCCGTACTCACCGGCTAGCTACCAAGCGACGCCGTTCTTGATTGCGGTAATATTATTGATCTAAAATCCACACAAATCATGTACTCATAACCCAATGAGCACCTGTATACACCTTAGGTGATCCAACTGACACCAATGGCTTGTGAGACCGGCCACCGCCCCTCGTCGGGGTCTCGACTGTATACATTATTCCACTCTGGAGTATCGATGCCCTGTCTCGAAAACTCCCACGACTAGGGACCTTTTAAAGATGTGCTTATAGATCCCAGCTCCCACGTATTGATCGCCATCATACTGTTGGCCGCCAAGCAAGAATCCTATGGGATCTATCAATGTGTAATAGCGACCTATAAGGTCACCTAAAGCAGTACACGATGATAAAGATAAACTAGATAGCATACTATGATCTTGTGCAAGACTGTCCTACCAGCATAGGTCTTCCCTCAATCATTGCAATCACGTGCCTGTGAACCAATAATTGACTCTGAGGGCACTATATCCAACAAATGCAACATGACATTGCACTAGCCATGAAAAACTGTAGAAATACGGATTTGGCTTAATCGCGATTAGCAGTGAACTAATCGGTTTTCATTTAAACTGTAGGGTTGCTAGACATGCGCACAAGGGTCTACGAGTCATCAACCATGCCCGATTAAAATTTTAGCTGTGCCGAACAACCCGAAGCCGGATCTTTAAACTAGGGTTTAGGCGAAAAGATGCATGTTAAACGCTTTAACACTAAGTGAGAGGGATTACAACCTTTGTAGATCCGGTCCTTCACTTCTTAAGCTCCGTGTTGAGGTCCCTTCGCTGCGATCATCGTGTTGTGGACTCTCGAGAGGCTTCACGAAGAGAATGATGCAACCTTTGCTTCCGATCTTCGATACGAAGATGATCTACCTTGAAGTTTCGATAACACAAGCTAAAACTCATAATATGAAGTGAACACCCTCATCTAAATGGCAAGGATAGATGAGGATGATGAAGTAGGATTTTTGCTCTCATTTAAAATCTTTTTCTCACTCATTTTCATCACAAAAGAAAGCTTTTTCATGAAGGAACTCAAGGAAGAAGAAGAAGAATGAAGATGATAACCTCTTTCCTTTTGTGATGAACAATGAATTATTGTAGTGGTTACAAATCTAACCAAAGGTTAAGCATGAGAGAGTTAACCCTTGTAGAGAGTTAACTAGAGTTAATGGTTTGGATTGGGTTAATATAATATCTCACAAAAATATCAAGCATCCACAAAGTCAAAGCTTCATGAAGCTTCATGGAAGCTTCATGCAAAAGCTAACCCTAATCCAAACCCTAACCAAGTTTAAACCCTAATCCATTATTAAATTTGTAACCCTAACTGTTACAATATTATATATCACATATATAATATATTTTGTAACAATAGAAAGTAATACAATTAACATATATCGCATATATATCAATGTATTATCCGGTGACAAAATGAATCTTTTAGTGAGCTAATATTAGTTAATGTAATTTAATATATCATATATATTATTATACATTAAATTATCGAATCAACACTTGATCCGATAATCCGGCTATTTCACAAATAACCGACTAATACGATGACCCGGCTATATCACATATACCCGGCCGATATCTCATATCGCGAGAATCCAATACGGTATCATATACCGCATTATCCTCGGTCTCGCACATATCACATATGTTCTCCTACTCCGTTTTGCCTGAGCCAAGAAACCTCTGTGTAGGACTCTAAAGAATCGTCAATACGCTGGCAGTAGGTGATGATCATATCAAACACCCACAAGCTGCAAGCGGTCAGCTAAACGTAACAGCCACCCAGGTATTGAGCGCTCAGAAGATCAACAAGCAAGCCTGTACATTCTCCTGTGAATCCAAACAGTAACACTCCCGTACAGTCCGGTCTCGTCGTCTGATATGTCGCATATCTCTCCTAGGTGTGGTAAACGTCAGACCCCAGTAGCTCGATAAGTCGTGTCGATATGAGGTCTATAACAGTTCGAGAAACTACTGATAACACTTACCAGTAAATCTCAGCAACCCTGGCCAGGGATTTCCGGTTATAGCCAATCGAACACAGCGCAAAATCAACTCCCTATACCGGGAGAGACGAATCCCCTCCTATCGCTCATTGCCTTCATGTGATTCGGGACTGTACCCAAAAGCCACCTTTTTGCACGCCCTCTTGGACGTGGTATGATGGAAATCAAAACACAGTGGGAATCACACAAGACTCTATGACGATCTCGGGTCAACAGACTACTCTGTACCAGTGTCAACGGAGAACTGCCATCTGACGTAAAGTATAATACCATCTGGGAGTTCTCGGCGAGTCCGTCCAGTGTACCCAGTCTCCACTAAGCACCCGTACACCATCCTTGATGTCAAACACCGATGGATATGGGATCATCCATCGCCCATCATATGGGTCAAGATGCGTATACGCAAGTCTACTCTGGTGCATCGATGCCCTGTCTCGATACACCCTCGACTAGGAACAGTTATAGGATGTACTCGTCGACTACCGTGGCCCCACTAGTATGATCTCATAATAGTCCCAGTAGTCGAGTACATATCCTAAGGGCTTTATCAACATGTAACATAGAGACAATCAGAGTACATGTTAAGATAAAGTACAACCGGATAGCATACTATCATGTCGAGCAAGAAAGTCCTCCCTATATATGTCCTAGCATCCACTACAATATACATCGTATGTACAGTAATGGCCTCTAGGGCATACATATAACTAACATAAACTGCATATAATTGATTTTTAAAAATGCCAAATCTTTTAAATATATTCTTAAATGAATAAATCATTTTAAATTTCCAATTATTTCGCAATTATTGGTATATATTTATACTCTTATTCGAAAACCCCAATTTCGCAAATCGGGCAGTTTTCGGAAAATATATTATTTTAATATTAAATTCCAAAAATAATATTTTATATTTTCTGAAATGTTACAATCTTCCCCTCATAAATAAATTCGGTCCCCGAATTTAAATTTAAACCCCTAATTTCTAAAACATTTCATTAATCAGCTCAAATCAACGGGGCTCCGAAAGCACGGAAAATACGGAAATATTACAGCACATCGCGTGCGCCTGAACACGAGTATGAAACGCAAAATCGAACTCCGTCAAGCGTCACGCAAATCATCTGTTTTGCACGCATATCATCGAAGTTACAATGGAGATACAGATCTCGAAATCCACTACTGAAATCCAATATGCACTAGTCAAATACTATAATATGTATATAGTACGCATCCTTAGAAAAATCCCCAAAAATTGAATCAAAAATATGAAAAATCTTTTCTGAATCGCCGTGTGATGCGTAACCCACGGCACAAGTGACGAACGCTCATTTTTAAAGTAATAAATATATGTTCATATACGTTTTGCTAAAATATCCCAAAAGGTTTTCCTTTGTAAACGTTCGTGTCTCTCGCAGACACGTAGGAATTTGCGAGATTATAGCTCCTTTTTGAAAACTTCTTGTTAAAATTTTTAATGCATGCAAAGTACTCAGGTACTGTCCTCAGATTAATCATGTTTGGCTACTACACAATATAGTGCCTAATCATGAAAACAAAGTGCCCAAAAGCAAATTCAGCCTCGAAAGGCGTATCCAACAATCACATGCGTCTGGTGCGCATGGAAATAAAATCCAAATACAGGTGCCACAATATGCCCAAAAGTAAAACTAAGTGCAACAGGTGTGCACGCAAGCATCTATCCCATGCAACGGGTGTGCACGACAACAATGTCAAGTGCATCTAGAGTGCACGAAAATCTCAATCCAGTGCAACTAACCTGCACGAGCGAAAATCTCAATCGAGTGCATCCGATGTGCACAAAATCACATCTCATATCATGCTCCCAACATGCGTGTCAAATCAAGTGCACCCGTCATGCATGGATGAAATCGAAATCAAGGGCATCCAACATGCACGAGTAAATTCTCACTCAAGTGCATCCGATGCGAACAAAATCCAATATCAGGCGCCTAATATGCGCAAAAATCCAACCCAAGCGCGTCAGGCTCGTATGAAACATCTAGTGCAGTAGAATGCACGAAAACGAACATCAAGTATAAACACGAACGAAAATACAAATCTGGTAAAACGAATGCTCAAGGACATAAATCGGGTGCAACCAATGTACGGAGTATAAATCTAGTGCAACTAATGTACGAAATACGAATCTGGTGCAGCAAATGCACAAAAACATAAATCTGGTGCGACAATTGCACAAAATGTAAATCTAGTGCAACAAATGCACGAAATATGAATCTGGTGCAGCAAATGCACAAAAACATAAATCTGGTGCGACAATTGCACGAAATGTAAGTTTAGTGCAACAAATGCACGAAATACGAATCTGGAGCAGCAAATGCACAAAAACATAAATCTGGTGCGACAATTGCACGAAATGAAAATCTAGTGCAGCAAATGCATGAAATGCAAATCTGGTGCATCCAGTGCACGAAATACGAATACGGTGCATCCAGTGCACGAAATACGAATACGGTGCATCCAGTGCACGAAATACAAATACGGTGCATCAATTGCACAGCGTAAAAACCTAGTGCGACAATTGCATAAAATATAAATCGGATGCAACAAGTGCACGGAAACGCATTAATAACTCAAATGCGTATAAAAGCCACGCCGAGTGTACCCAGGTGTACAAAATCATAAAACGTGTGCAATTATGGGTACAGAATCCGTATCACTGCACTGCAAGCACATGTGAGCTATACCGAGTGCAAAAATCAAATCGAGTGCGTACCATATGCACAAAATCAAATCAACTGTATGAAATCCACGAACCATAAACATGTGCAGCCAAGGCACAAAATCAATATCAAGTGCAATAACTATGCGGAAAATGTGAATATCCAGTAGGTGCAGCCATGGTGCACGAAAACAATACCATGAAACTCAATCATCAAAACTCAAATCCAAGCAATATAAACGTGATACACGGATCACAAATGCAAATCGCAACAAATGACATTGAGATATACCTCCTACAATGTCAAAAAATGTCGGTGCGCCCAAAACTGCCAGAGCAAGAACATCCGCTTGCCTCCTGCTCACCGTCTGGCGTCTTCTGTCTCTGGGTCCTCATTTCTCTGTGGATTCACCAATCTCGTAATCCATCGTCTCGTCGGCCCGGTCGGGTGTGCTAACGGAAACGATTCCGCTCTGGCACTTCTCTGGTCATCTCTCGGCCAATTGCAATGACCACTCATAAAGCAGCACGTCACTGGCATTGGCCTCCGGCACTCTGAATACTCGTGACACAACTGATCCTCGGTGCAAATCTCATCGCAGCAGTAACCTGGAAGGAACCTGCTCAGGGTCTCTTCCGATCTCACCTATGCCGAACTATACGGAGGCCGGTACTCTTCCATAATCCTTTCTCATTTTCTGGACATCTGCGTTCTCCGCACAACATTTCCTCGGGAACTGGTCACATCCCAACGCCTCTGTAGACATATCTGATCTCTAATCTCAACGGGGAGTAACAACAGCTCGCCAGCATCTCGCATGAACCTCTGGCTCCACTCGTCTGTATCATCGTCCACTTCGATGTCACGTCGTGCTATCTACGTACTGGAATGGTCCTCGGCTACAGTCAATCCGGAGTCTCTCACACGGACTCGAAATTACGAACTCGGTATCTTCATCACTCTGTAGAAGATATCTGGCAGAACACGTCCTCGGGAACTCGTCCCAACCATCGGAGGAATACTCAACACTCGTCCGCTCTCGATCAACTTGCAACACATCTGGGTGAGGTCCTCTATCCGAAGCTGGTCAGCTTGCTGATCTCTTATCACATTATATTCGGACGACGTAAAACTTTTCGATCGATTCGTCAAAGTCCGATAATTCCCCGAAAGCTCAACACCTGAGCACAATCTAATAATATCCCGCACATGACACAGTACCTATGGACCAACCGTAGAAGGGCAAACCCAAGCGTCACTGATGGCACCGCTGAACTGCTGCAAACCTTAAGGTTCGGAAGCGGTTCCATGGTCATTATCTCGAGTTAGGGTTTCATTCTTCTAGAGGGTCCACAGAATTACTTCCATGTTCCTTCGAATACGTTAAACATGGAAAAATGGGTTTCTGACATTCGTTCGAACTTTTTAACTTCGCCTGGACGACATGCGAATGCCCTTCGTCCGCATGCTAACAATGCCTCAATCCTCCAGGAAAGGCGATACATCAACGGTCATCTCTGGATCGGTCTACTCTAGATCTGAGTAAGACTCTCCATAGTGGAAATCTTCAACTCAACACGGCCTGCGTCGGCTCATCAATCTTACAAATCATCTTTGTCTCTCAACTCGGGATAGACTAGCTATCACCTATCGCATCTCTGCCTGGAAGCTCCAGCGATCTCAGCTCGTAAAGTCTGGGGGCGACATCACATCAAGCTCAGCAATAGCTGGGTCATTTGTCTGCACGGTAGACAACGTCACGATCTCTGAGGTATGATGTACATCAACAGCCCTCTCACAACTGGCAGCAACACTACCAGCAGCTCAATCTACGCCCTCATCCATAACACTCGCCTCAACAAGAGGTCACAACACAACACTACATCGAGACGTTCGCATGTCATCAGAAAACACAATGGTCAGCCCTCATCCATAACGAGCCTGCCCTGACTGCAACACTAGCAGCAGCTCAATCTGTGCTCAAACCATGATGACAGGAACCTCAATCATGTATCGATAAAAAAGATCAAAGGCATGAAAGGAAATGACAGATCTAGAATGGATACATGTTCATAAGAAGGAACAGTATCAAGGAGAGTATGATCATGGAAACGAATAGAATCAAGGATCTCAAATGGATGTATAATCATGGGTATGAAGAGAATCATAAGTCTCAGAAATATGTACAACCTAAGGTTTCTTAAGTGGAGTATCGTATCGCAAATATGCCGCATAACATACATACGGTACGTCACTCTACTCAAGCTACTTACTCCATCAATCAGGGTCAACCTATGAAACGAAAGTTCGGTTCTAATACCCCCCCATTCAAGTCAAAGTTCCGTAAGGTCAAGCCGAGGTTCCGAAACACATACCCTCCCTAGATTCCTCATAGTCAAACATAGACTCGAACCAAGGTTAAACCTAGCGCTCTTATACCAACTTTGTCACGACCCGAAAATATTGCTCGTGACCGGCACTCGAATCATGCAATGTCTAAAGGCGTAACGTAATTCAAGTGGAATTTATTAGTTGAAAAATGTTTTTTGTCTTTTAAAAATTTGGGTAGCACCTCCTTTGTATATTTTGATCCAAGACCACAATACATGATAATATAAAAGGCATCCCCAAGCGGGAGCAAGCACTTCGCCAAACGGCGGATCCACAACAACGCAAAGCATAAATATAAGTATACGACGCCCAACGGCGAAGTTCACCACAAAAGATAAAGAAATAAGCAAGACATCAAAACCACAAGTAGCTGAATACCCCTCGCTCTAAGTCTCGCAACCACACATCTCACTAAGTCTCATTACTTACACAAATACTAGTTTGATTGATGGAGTTGACAAGATACAATATGAATAATAAATACAAGAGGGGTACGATCCAATATATACCACCTACCAGAGCGAAACACCTAAATGCAGGCGGTGTGCCAGTGATGCCGCTACGGATCCATGCGGTCAACCTGCAAGAACTGTGGCACAACGGGGGTGAGTTACCAACTCGTGAGTAGAAAAATAACAACAGGTAGAAATCGAATAAAATAACGATTTCCTAGGTCCACTGTATCATGAAGGTAATACTATGATATCTAGCGTGACCGTATATGTATATGTGCCAACAAGGTAATCAATTTCTATATGCATGTGGCTATCATCCAATAATATAATCAATGTCTGTATGTATGTGGATCTCATCCACGTGTCAACCAATGACACAACAACATCATGCCTGTAAATATCATAAAAGAATATGCATGAAAGTATGAGGATATAAATCAACATGTGTCCCTCGTGACACATCAAAATCATGGAACCTGAGTGTCCAACATCGACACTCGAAAACTTCATGAAACCCGTGCCCAGCATCGACACGTAAATCCTCATCTCTCGGGCTCCGTTTGAGCGGATCGGCCCTCGGGCTCCGTCTGCGGGATTGGCCTGCGGGCTCCAGCAGACGGGTCAGCCCAATATCCATCTCTCGACCCGGTCGGTATCCTCAGGATAACTGCCAGGCCCAACCAATCACCGGTAGGTAGTAGTCCCTCCGCCAGGCTCATCGTCATCCCCACGATCTTCTCGCCCCGGATACCGTACCGGGTCCACCATGAACACGCAAACGGATCATCCAACTCCTCGAATCGGGTTTCACATATCACAGGTCTCAGAACCGAGAAAACGCATGGTGGACGCACTGAAATATTCTATCAAGAGAAACCAGGTTTTAAAACAATTCATACTTTCTTTTGAAATCACCATGGTTCTCAAATCCAGAAATCTCATGAAAACAGCGTATCTCAATGCGTAAGATCATAATCCATGATGTGTAAGTCTATGGCAGCGCCCCGGCCGTCTACAGACGCTAAATGCGGAACAAAAACTTTTTAACTGGCGCTATCATATACTTTAACCCGGATCTTCCATTATTGCTAAACTAACAAACTGTAAAGAGTGTAGAAAGGTTATACCGAACGATCTGAGTCCTTCGTTCTTTAACCATCATCCGACGCTCCGTTGCGGCTTCTCCGATCTCGTCGATCTCCGATCTGCTCGTCCAGGTGGCACCACGTCACTGATTCTTTAAACGGGCACCCGCCTCTGACTCGAGGCAACTCGGTCGTCATGTTTGCTAAAAGAGATGACCAAGAATGATGTAGAGAATGAGTAGATGACTTTGTCTCACTTCGTCCAAGTCCATGGACGATCGGTAAATGAAGTTGCCATGGGAATCGAGTGATGGAATGAAATGAGCTGTGAAATTCCATACACCCCAAAATCTATCATAATCTTTTTCTACCAAATGAAACATCAAGTGAGAGTGTGTGAGAGAGAGGAGGGGCCGGCCATATATATATGGAGAGGGAGTGATCGTAGGAGCAAATAGGGTGACCACAAGGATAAATATCATGAACAAATATCCTAAGGCTAAACAAGAAACATTAATGTTAAAGCATGAGTCATTAAAACCTAGTCATCATATAATAAATGCAAAGATGAGTCACCCGCCACCTCATCACCCTAGTCACCATTTCTAGAACCTTCTAGAAGCATGACTCACCCTCATCCAAGAAAAGATAAATCCGTCTTTAACCGAATGTTAAAAGACGGCTGATAGAAAACTGGAAACTGGCAACTTCCAAAAGTGATCCTGAAACGATTTTCAGGATAACCCCGTAAATGTATAAATATACCCGCATTTGTATTACAACCGAATACAAATGCAACGAAGACAAAGATATTATACCTACTCAATATAATACTCGGATCCGGCTTAAACCAAAGCCGACCAGTATCATCTGCCCGAAAAATAACACGTGCGTAAACGCACGTGCATTTTTCGAACCCTGCCATAAAACCATACGGCCTCTACAACGTTTCGCCCGAACTTGGGAAACTGTCTGTGGGGAACTCTAATGACTCGTCAGTACCCTGGCAGTGGGTTTAACCACAAACTGTCAGCGGCACTAGCAATGCGTAACGGCTGCCCATGGACTGACCTCAAGGGAGGCCGATGAGCGAACTCATCCGGAAACCCTACTGAGCCAAACAGTGACAATGTATATACAGTCCGGTCCGTTCGTCTATGAGTATCGCATATCTGCCTAGGGGGCTAGTAACGTCAGACCCCCAATAGCAGTATAAGTCGTGTCAGAGTGTAGCCCAATAACACCCTGAGATACTACTGGAGTACCTACCAGTAAATCTCCTGCCATGGCCATGGACTTTGAGTAATGGCTCTCCTAGACACAGCATGACCTCGCCCCCAATACCGGGAGAGACGAATCCCCTGCCGATCCGCTCACGTGCCTCCATATGGCTCGGGACTGTACCCAAAAACTACCTGTTTGCACGACTCCTTTGAGCCGTAGTAGGGTAGAAATCAAAGCACAGTGGGAACTCACACGAGTCAAATGACGACCTCAGGTCGATGAACTAACCTGTACACATGTCACCAGGGAACTGCTATCTGACGATATGTATAATACCAACTAGCAGGTTCCCGGCGAGTCCTGTCCGGTGTACTCATAACCCAATGAGCACCTGTATACATCTTAGGTGATCCAACTGACACCAGTGGCTTGTGAGACCGGCCACCGCCCCTCGTCGGGGTCTCGACTGTACACACTAGTCTACTCCGGATTATCGATGCCCTGTCTCGAAACTCCCACGACTACGGACCACAATTAAGGATATGCTTATAAACCACCCAACTCTCACGTATATGATCGCCATCATACAGTTGGTAGTAAAGCAAGATCCTAAGGGCTCTATCAAAGTGTAACATGTAATCAGTCACCTGAACATGTACATGACTGATAAAGGCAAACCAGATAGCAAACTATCATCTCGAGTAAGACTGTCCTACCGGTATAGGTCCTCCGCAATCATTGCAATCACGTACCTGCGATCCAATAATTGACTCTGAGGGCACTATCTCCAACAATCTCCCACTTGCACTCAAGGCTAATTATTGCGATGTCGACTACTCACAGCCCGTGTGAAACCGAACATCCTACTCCTGTACTAATCAGTTTCACAAAGCCCGTTTGTAAAACTATTGTGTTCGAGAAATAGCCTCAGTGAGTGGATCCGCCTAGATGTTTCTTTCTATATCTCTCTTAATCTCAAGTTCGTGGAGAAAGCCATCTCCCGAATTGAGTAATACCTGTCTTAGAATATGTCTGGATATCTGATGGGACCTAGTTCATAAATGAACTCCAAATCCAAACTTCGTAGACTGTATCGATCACTGAACTTAATCAGTATCCGGCACCATGCCACCCACAGTATCCTCTTGGACCACCTGTCCATAATACTGTTCCTCATCAGAGGGAAAATTATAACTCTGACAATCACTCTGTCAACCATGTCACCTTTGAAGCCTGGAATGATAATCGTCTCCCGAAGGAGGCTGCCGTCATCAAATCCGTAGAACATGCATTTATGTTCTATAACTGCTTCCTTATGTTTCTCCAGGATTGTATTAATACAAACTTATTGCATCTAGTGCAAAACCAACATTTGGTGTGGTACTTGACATCTCATGATTGGCTCAATTGCCTAAGCAAGTGATCTGCCAATCATGCACATCCCTCTCCCCTTTAGTCTGTAAGACATCTTTAAGAGGGTGACTCCATCACCTGCAGGTACACCACCATGCTAGGAGCCATCTATTCTAAAAACCATTCGAATACTGTCAAAGTACCCATATTGGGAAACTACCCAAATCCAGATCTAAAAAACCATAGATCTAGAAACCAGAATGTCAAATATTATATCCATATCCTGTCTGGAGAAACAACTGTGTGACGACCACAGTACAACCGATCGTAGTATAGGAATTTTACTTCCTACTCTGTGTATGTCATCCAGATACCATGACATCACACCCTACTACCTTCTTAACAGATCCATCCCCTATCCTGATTGAAGTCAAACCCATGACTGTCACATCAAAATTAGATGATCTATCTCTGCTATAACTACTCAAGTCTATAAATAGATATAAGCATCTTGCCCACTATGCTTCCGCTGCTCCCACTGACTACGACAACCCTCCTACCGGGTCTCATAGCCTGGAACAACAGTAGTGTCAAGTCTGGGTAGATAAGAACCTCCCTGTCACCGTCCTTGAGGCTACCGAAGTACCTCTCGGGTGTCTGAGGTTACCCACCATATCTGCGGAGTGGCTAATGGAATGTCAAACCTGATTGAATATATAGGTCCTATTAAATATTCCATAATCGTTCGCGGTTCTGGAATCACTTCCAGTTCTACCATACTCCCACTACTGTTTTCTGAAAAAATCCATTTTACTAAAACTGTGGCGAGTCAAGAACAATATCATTATTGATCTTCCAAATGGTAGAATATCAACCCTCGTCATAGCCAGGGTCAACCCACAAACAGCCATTACAGAAACGTGCCCTGAGTTATCCAGAGTCTGGTTTTAAGCATAAGCTGGACAACTCCCCGTACCTTAATATCTTTTAAGGTACGAACTATTCTATATCCAATATAGAAACTTTGGCACTAATTTAATTGGAACCAGATTCAAATCATGCAACTGTCTCCAGTGCATATCAACTTAATGGAAAGAGGCTAATCAGCATTACTCAACTTAGGAATCCATCCAATTATGAGTAACCTGAAAGAGAAACACGTTTCTCATAACCATCACTATCATCTGAATACCAATCACAAGAATCTACATCTTCGATCTCTTTGAAGAATCCCGATACTTGTGACACCTGGTTCTCTACTTTATTCTTATACCCACAACTTCTCAAAACTTAGACCTTGTATTTCTACGAAACACTTGTCTAAATACTAGAGAAGGTATAAGTAAACGGAACATAGTACGAGGACCTACCCCTTTGTCCTGATGGACACTGGACAACATACAATACTCTGTATAAGTCTGTTGAGTTTAAGCAACTCAAAATCTGTGCGTCGTAGGTTGAAAACTGTACCCCGGTGATTTCCGCAAATATCAACAATTACAACGAATTCCGATATAATGAGGATAATCACCTAATTCCCAATAACTTACTCCCACTCATCATCTGTAAAACCATACAGATATGAGAATGAAACCTGGTAAATACATACCCTTGGAGTAAGTATCCAATCGGGAAAACAGTTTTCCTTTAACAATGCACTTAAACATGAAAATGTTTCGTAGGGGTATCCTGGTATTCATAGCAATGCCTCTTCCAAAATCCAATTCATGACTATAACCGTATATTTCTTTGCCATCTCTCCAAATCCCTTTATTTGTCTTTAGTCGTTACCTTCTGTACACCATCGTTAGGCTAAATAGTTTTCTTCCTTCCCTACCGTTCGGCACCAGCCTATGGTTTGGAAGACTATCCAGTAAGCATAATAGGTGTACTCTCCTAAACCAAGGAGTACTCATATCTTGAGAGAAGGTGATGATAAAAGACAACTGAATAATACCTTATTCCTTTAAAGGTGAAATAGGAGTGGCGATGAAGTACGCGGTTTTGGTCGTGAATGATATCAGTCGCAATTTACTTTGCCCTCTTTCTAATCCTTTTATTTTTTCTTTACATATTACCTTCTGCACACCCTACTTAGGCTAATTGGTTTTCTTCATTCCCTACCTTTCGGCACCTGCCTATGGTTTGGAATAAGACTATCCAATAAGCGTAATAGGTGTACTCTCCTAAACCAAGGAGCTCTCGCAACCAGAGAGAAGGTGATAATAAAAGACAACTGAATAAACCAATTCCATTTCTCCTGAACCTGGATCCATCCTCGAAGAAGTCCCTTCGAGTTCGTATATAACCATATGATGGATCTATCCAATGGAAGTGGATGTCCGTAGTAATACGGGTGTTCTGAGAAATACAAAGGGTAAAAGAAGGAGTGGCAATGACTTATGCAACATAGACAATCCAAAAGCCAATATTTTAAGAAGGTTCGGTCAACTTGGTCACTGAGTCATAGTCTAGGGTCGGTCAAAGGTCGCTGCCAAAGAGAGAGAGAAAAGAAACACTCTGCGTGCACTCTAACCTAGATCAGAATGGTTATCACTTTATCTAATCCGGAAACCTCCCACTGTCCTGTCAAATTCTCCTCCAAACCAGAAAGAAGAATCAATCGGGATCACCCGAAGAGTAAACCAACTCATCAGTGGGAATCGGGATCCAACTCTCATCGCATGATAACGTGATGGAATGCATCCACGTTACTCATACTCCAGAAGATATGCGCATACTTGGCAAGTTTCAGTTTCTTTAGAAACCCCCGATATGAATTTTTGTCCCATGCTCTTATAACCTTGGCGTTAGGTCAAAATGTCATAAGTCACATGCCAAGTTCTACCCGTCACTATCTTGTTAATTTGAACCCACCCGCACATGCCCTTGGCGTTTGGTCAAAATGGCAGAACGGCTGTCCCAAACCAACTCATCTATCTATGCAACAATTGAATACCCAGCAGCTACCAAATACTATGCCTTGGCGTTAGGTCAAAATACATAGCTTGAATACTACTGAATACCCAAAAGAAGTGACGGAGGGCTACGGCTGGTTTTTGGCGAAAAACCTTTAACGTGGTGAACATGATATCGCTGAAGGAAACTGATAGCTTTTTAAAATATAGTGCCGAAAACCTTTGCTAAAGAGGTCACTCCCGGTGAAGGGATCTCGGCTCTTTCCTCGTGGAATGAGGTGCCGGATATTCCACTGAATACCGCGATGCAAAGCAACTTGAAATCGACTATAGTGAAGTTATTACCCTGACGCAATCTTCTGCCCAAGGGGTCAGTCTCGGTGAAGGGATATAGGCCCTTGCCCCGTCGAATGATGTGCAGGATATTCCACAGAATACCGCTATGCATAACAAAAGGAAACGTATTTGCAATAACACCTTTTAAATTTGTTCCAACAACTGCAAACAGGTTTGTTTTCCTTTGCATTGATCAGAATCAACGCAGTCCCATCAATCAATCACACCAGAAAAGAACGAAAATAAAATATACGTATATGCCATCCGCATTCGTCACTGGGTCCCGTCATCGCCCGTTAGGTTACTTAACTAACGACAGAGCGGGGACTGGACTAGCGCGGGTGTAAAACATATACAACATCTAATAGTATATAAACCAATATACAATAATCGCTCCAGGCGTGATAATATGCAACATTACAGAAAAGTAATAAGCATCACAGAATAATACAGATAATCTGGGATCCCCGGGTTTCACAGAGCCGCTGCTGAAACCCGACGTTCCCCTATCGTGTGGATAGCCTGTACAATGAAACCTAGACCCCTACGGGTGCGGCAAGTTACCCGCCAAAACCTGAAGCGAGGCAGCCCCCTACAGCAAAGTGAATAGACCACCCAGCACTTCACGGAATCCGGTAATCTTGGGCACCCCTCCTTGGGTCAACCTGTACCCCCTACGAGTGCGGCGAATAGTCTGCCAATTCTAGAGTGAGGCCCCTCTGCCTCTCAAAGCCATGAGATGCGGACCCGTTGCCCTCCAGAACCCGGCTATCCGTGCACTCCGTCTCGGGGCAAAACCTAGTACAGTAATGAAAAATAGTACAATAGGTACATCGACCGCAACCTGGTCGTACCCCAAAAGAATATTATACAACAGGCAGTGACGGCAGTCCACAAGTTGGACGCTCGCCCCGCAATATCAAATGTACAATTAAACTCAAACTGCACTACCATTGCACACTGCTATCCACCACGACAAATCCGCAACATCACAGCACAACACAGAACATCAACGCGAATGTCACGTTCGCAAACCCGTCTAAAAGAACAATAGCAATCAGACGCGGTTTACCGATCAAATGACATTCCCGGTCGGAGATATAATGTAAGCACTGAAAACTAACATGTTTAAATTTCGATCGACTAAATATCATGAAGTGGGCCCCACGAACATCTGTTGAACAGTAACAAAATCTGGGCCCAAAAGATATATACCAAAAACCCCAAATTCCAGAGGAGAAAACACTGTACAAATTTGGAAGCATGATTCAATATAATGACCGCGATTCCGCGGAAACCTAGTCGAATCGCATGCTCAAATTTGGTCGGTGTGCTTCTACAACCCTGCACACCTTTCTGTGATATGTAGAATAATTTTAGGACATCATTTAAAATCGACAGAAACTGTGAAAATAGAAATTTGCAGTTTTTGATTTCCGGTTCGATCGATGTTTTAAACGCGTTAGCACAAGTTAGTATAGCAAAATGGTGAGGCTCTGATACCACTGTTCGTCTACGGTAGCGCCCCGGCCGTCTACAGACGCCAAATGCGGAACAAAAACTTTTTAACTGGCGCTATCGTATACTTTAACCCGGATCTTCCATTATTGCTAAACTAACAAACTGTAAAGAGTGTAAAAAGGTTATACCGAACGATCCGAGTCCTTCGTTCTTTAACCATCATCCCATGCTCCGTTGCGGCTTCTCAGATCTCGTCGATCTCCGATCTGCTCGTCCAGGTGGCACCACGTCACTGATTCTTTAAACGGGCTCCCGCCTCTGACTCGAGGCAACTCGGTCGTCAAGTTTGCAAAAAGAGACGACCAAGAATGATGTAGAGAATGAGTAGATGACTTTGTCTCATTTCGTCCAAGTCCGTGGACGATCGGTAAATGAAGTTGCCATGGGAATCGGGTGATGGAATAAAATGAGCTGTGAAATTCCATACACCCCAAAATCTATCATAATCTTTTTATACCAAATGAAACATCAAGTGAGAGTGTGTGAGAGAGAGGAGGGGCCGGCCATATATATATGGAGAGGGAGTTGATCGTAGGAGCAAAGAGGGTGACCACAAGGATAAATATCATGAACAAATATTCTAAGGCTAAACAAGAAACATTAATGTTAAAACATGAGTCATTAAAACCTAGTCATCATATAATAAATGCAAAGATGAGTCACCCGCCACCTCATCACCCTAGTCACCATTTCTAGAACCTTCTAGAAGCATGACTCACCCTCATCCAAGAAATGATAAATCCGTCTTTAGCCGAATGTTAAAAGACGGCTGACAGAAAACTGGAAACTGGCAACTTCCAAAAGTGATCCTGAAACGACTTTCAGGATAACCCCGTAACTGTATAAATATACCCGCATTTGTATTACAACCGAATAAAAATGCAACTAAGACAAAGATATTATACATACTCAATATAATACTCGGATCCGGCTTAAACCAAAGCCGACCAGTATCATCTGCCCGAAAAATAACACGTGCGTAAACGCACGTGCATTTTCCGAACCCTGCCATAAAACCATACGGCCTCTACAACGTTTCACCCGAACTTGGGAAACTGTCTGTGGGGAACTCTAATGACTCGTCAGTACCCTGGCAGTGGGTTTAACCACAAACCGTCAGCGGCACTAGCAATGCGTAACGGCTGCCCATGGACAGACCTCAAGCGAGGCCGATGAGCGAACTCATCCGGAAACCCTACTGAGCCTAACAGTGACAATGTATATACAGTCCGGTCCGTTCGTCTATGAGTATTGCATATCTGCCGAGGGGGCTAGTAACGTCAGACCCCCAATAGCAGTATAAGTCGTGTCGGAGTGTAGCCCAATAACACCCTGAGATACTACTGGAGTACATACCAGTAAATCTCCTTCCATGGCAATGGACTTTGTGTAATGGCTCTCCTAGACACAGCACGACCTCGCCCCCAATACCGGGAGAGACGAATCCCCTACCGATCCGCTTACGTGCCTCCATATGGCTCGGGACTGTACCTAAAAACTACCTGTTTGCACGACTCCTTTGAGCCGTGGTAGGGTAGAAATCAAAGCACAGTAGGAACTCACACGAGACAAATGACGGCCTCAGGTCGATGAACTAACCTGTACACATGTCACCAGGGAACTGCTACCTGACGATATGTATAATACCAACTAGCAGGTTCCCGGCGAGTCCTGTCCGGAGTACTCATAACCCAATGAGCACCTGTATACATCTTAGGTGATCCAACTGACACCAGTGGCTTGTGAGACCGGCCACCGCCCCTCGTCGGGGTCTCGACTGTACACACTAGTCTACTCCGGAGTATCGATGCCCTATCTCGAAACTCCCACGACTAGGGACCACAATTAAGGATATGCTTATAAACCGCCCAACTCTCACGTATATGATCGCCATCATACAGTTGGTAGTAAAGCAAGATCCTAAGGGCTCTATCAAATTGTAACATGTAATCAATCACCTGAACATGTACACGACTGATAAAGGCAAACCAGATAGCAAACTATCATCTCGAGTAAGACTGTCCTACCGGTATAGGTCCTCCGCAATCATTGCAATCATGTACCTACGATCAAATAATTGACTCTGAGGGCACTATCTCAAACATGATGTATGCGACATATGATAGAAATGTAAGTATATCCGTATATCATACAAAATGGAACAGTAATGTGACATATTAAGGGAAAACTGCTCTTTTAAGTGATTCCAGTTTTAAAATATATCCCGCGGTTCCCAATTTCTCCAAAGTCAAATGCAACGTCGTATAAAGGTGCATAAGTAACTATCGCATAGCGAGTAAATTATGCAAAGAGTCATATCATGATGCAACAATTCTACTGTGTAGTGACATGGCAATTATCGATGATGAAGTGCGTGAGCCGGCCATCAGTGTACGTGTAACATACGCATCATCAATAATGGTGTAAATGTACTAGCACAGGTATATGAAATGCAATGAGAATAACATGAATGCAACATAAAGTAAATCATCAGCTAAAAGCTATAAGGTATATATATCTAACATGATCGAGTCGGTGAATCTAACCATCGGCATCTAGCCTCACGACAGCACGTACGGTATAATCCATCATACGGCATCCTCTAGTCAAGGGTTTGGATCAATCATCAAGTCAAACTCATCTCGTACGGAAAATCATCGTGCGGTGGCATCAAACCATTAGGGATCCTATCAGCCTATATGACAATGGGGGTACGGCCTAATGTCACGTACGGCCTATCATTCATGATTCACAACATGTATACATATATATATCCATATACCTATTTCCCAAGTCGCATCCATAACAATCTCATATCAGGGGACCGGCAAGGTATCAATCATCTCAATCGACTCGCATCCGTATACCAACATATCATCATATCACATGTCAAATCGTATTCTCTTTTCATCGCATTTATATCTCACATAAGGTCAATTTACAAATACATTCTACCTTTACTATAAGCATACGTATCTAATCTCACATACACACCCGAACCATACAATCAGTTTTTAAAAGATGCGAATCGTAGTTTTGAAAGTAGGGGCTACAGTGTTTTTAAAGAAAGATATCATTTGAAAATCCGTAACGTCCCTCAAGGTACCTGTTTAAAAGATGCATACGATTCTTCAGTTTGGAAATAGGTATGGTTCGAATGACACATTTATGTCGGCTATCTAGTCTTATAGTACCCTAAACGGCAATATCATTAAACATCATCCTCGAATCCTATCATCACATATTAGTCGTATCATATCACTTCTAACTATCCTTTAGTTTCTAATATGGTTTCTCTAACTATCTTTTAACTCTATCTATAGTTTTCTATTAAAGGTCCCCTTAAACTGTAAGTCCACGTTGCTCGCCCCGGTTCTCACGGGGAGGCGGAAACGGCGAAAAACAATTTTTGGGCGCAAGGCAACATGGACTAGAAGCCGGATCTTTGCTAAACTATAAACTAGCATACAACTAGAGGCTTTAACTACTATGCCGTAGAAATTATACCTCACAAAACCGGTCCTTCGGGTCTTCAGTCTGCTGTCCCGCTCGTCCATCAAAGCTCCAAGGAAAGATCCGGATCTTGGTCACCACCGCAGCCTCCTTGAGTCGATGACGATCCACCCGAGAGTTGTACACCGAGCTCCACCTCGAGCCGAGGCAACTAAGGCAACGAGATCGCTAGTCTAGATGCCCTAGGTTGTGTAGTAGAGATATATGGAAGTGTTTGTCTTTGTGGGATCTTTTTCTCTCAACACATGAGATCAAAAGAAGAAATCAAGAGGAGGAAGAAGGAGGAGCTAGCAACAATGAGAGCTTTTCTTTTCTTCTCACAAGAACAATAACAAGAGAGAGAATGAGAAAAAAATTGTGAGCTAAAGAAATGAACCATGGTTGCAATAATGCAAAACCATCATCATTACCAATCTTTTCATGATAAAGTTGATGGCTACTAATTGAATTGACCATTTTCATAATCCATAAAAGAAAAGGAAATCCAAAGAAGAGTGTAGACCTCTCATGAAGGTCATTGGTCAACTTTGGTCAATGGGTCAACAAAGTCAAGAGTGATCAAGGTGGTCAAATGGTCAAAGCAATTAGCCATCATAAAATTATCACTAAAAGGATTAGTAAACAATGTCTCCGGCTCATAATGGTTTTGAATGAACGAATTGCCAAAGCCCTAATGAGCCTGCCACATAACGGTTTTGGCCGAACCAACTGCCAAAACCCTAATGAGGCACCTCCTCCTTCTTCGCTCCGCAAAACCGTGCATACACACCAGCATCCGTTCCGTAGAATGCGAATACACAGAAGACAAAACAAATCCATCTGTGCAATACTAGGATCCGGCATAAACCAAAGCCCATTAGTATTTCCTGCCCGAACAGCATACGCACACAAGTGCACGTAAGTGATCGCAGCCCTGCCGTAAAACCATACGGCCACTACACGTTTCGCTCAGTGCAGGGAAACTCTCTGTGTGGGACTCTAAAGACTCGACACTACGCTGGCAGTGGGTTTAACCATAGACCGCAAGCGGCACTAGCTGTACGTAACGGTCCCCAGGTAAATGTCTATAAGAAGGCCGATGAGGTAAACCCATCCGAACTCCTACTGAGCCTGTATGTGACAATCTCCGTACAGTCCGGTCTGTTCGTCTGATACATCGCATGGCGGGCCTAGGGGGTGGTGAACTTCAGTCCCCTAATAGCGGTACAAGTCGTGTCGGAGTGTAGCCCAGAATACCCTAAGATAACACTGGAAACCTACCAGTATATCTCGCTTGCCCTGGCCAGGGACTACTCGTGTAATGGCTCTCCTAGTCACAGCGCGATGTCAACCCCCAATACCGGGAGAGACGAATCCTGTCTAACCGTCACTGCCTCCGCCTCCAAGTGCTTCGGGACTGCACCCAACTACTACCTATTTGCACGACTCCTTTGAGCCGTGGTAGGGTAGTAATCTAAGACAGTGGGAACACACTCGAGGCATAGTGAAAGTGTCAAGTCAGCGGACTAAGCTGTACTCATGTCACCTGGGAACTGATAACCGACGATAGGTATAATACCAACCATCAGTTCCCGACGAGTCATGTCCAGTGTACTCGTAACCTAACGAGCACCCGCATACTATCTCCAGTACGACGTACTGATGGCTGTGGGACAGACCATCTCCCCTGCTGGGATGAGAAGCGCATATGCTAGTCTACTCCGGAGTATCGATGCCCTGTCTCGATAGTCCTACGACTAGGGACCTGTATAAGGATGTGCTTATAGATTACTCAGCCCCCACGAGTGTGACTGCCATCACAACGTTGGTAATCAAGCAAAGATCCTAAGGGCTCTACTAATATGTATAAGCAATATGCTAAAAGAAACACATGCACATATTGAAGTAGAAACAAACCAAGTAGCATACAACCATTTTGAGCAAGATTGTCTATACAACTGTGAATATCCCAAGCTTCCATTAAGTAATATACAATCTAGTTTGATACAGTAATGGCCTCTAGGGCATATACACTAACAATCTCCCACTTGCACTAAGGCCATGTACTGGCGTATCGAAGACCTATCAACTCGATCAGCCGCTCGAACTGAGTCTTGGGTAGGGCATTCGTGAGTGTATCTGCAGTGTTATTCTCCGAATTTACTCTCTTCACCTCGATCTCCCGGCTATCTACGATCTCCCTGATCAGGTGGTACCGCCTCAAAATGTGCCTGGACTTCTGATGGGACCTGGGTTCCTTCGCTAAAGCTATAGCGTCGTTGTTGTCGCAATACAGCGGTATTGGATCAACAATGGTAGGAACCACCTGAAGCTCCGTGAGGAACTTCTTCATCCAGACAACTTCCTTTGCGACATCGCAAGCAGCTATGTACTCCACTTCCATAGTTGAGTCAGCAACGGTCTCCTGCTTAGAACTCTTCCAGCAAACCGCCCCTCCATTAAGGGTAAAGACATAACCCGACATGGACTTGGAGTCATCCTTGTCACTCTTGAAGCTGGAGTCAGCAAAGGCCTCGAGCTAGAGGTCTTTCCCGCCATACACCAAGAACATCTCCTTAGTCCTTCTCAGGTACTTGAGAATGTTCTTTACCGCTATCAGTGTTTCTCCCCTGGGTTCGACTGATATCGGCTTACAACGCTCAATGCGTATGCTACATCTGGTCTGGTACATAACATCGCATACATTATAGAGCCTACCGCAGAAGCGTAGGGTATAATAGACATGCGATCCCTTTCCAAATCAGTCTTGGGAGACATCTCTTTGGACAGGGTCATCCCGTGACAAGCCGGTAAATTACCGCGCTTGGAATCTTCCATACTGAATCTTTTCAGTATGGTGTCAATGTACCTTGACTGTGAAAGTCCCAACATCCTTTTAGATCTATCACGATAGATCTGGATCCCCAGAATGTAGTTGGCATCGCCCAGGTCCTTCATGGAGAACCTCTATGACAAGAATCATTTGACTAACTGTAGCATAGGAATATCATTTCCTATTAGGAGAATGTCATCCACGTACAAGACGAGGAACACCACAGTTCTCTCTACAATTTTACTGTAAATGCATGGTTCATCTGGGTTTTTGATAAAGTCGAATTCCTTGACAGTGTCATCAAAGCAGATGTTCCAACTCCGCGATGCCTTCTTAAGTCCATAGATGGACTTTAGCAACTTGCACACTTTACCGCTGCTCCCACTCTGAATGAATCCCTCCGGCTAATCCATATAGACGCACTCTTCCAAATTTCCATTTAGGAAAGACGTCTTTACGTCCATCTGCCAGATTTCATAATCGTGGAAGGCAGCAATGACAAGAAGGATCCAAATGGATTTCAGCATAGCCACTGGAGAAAAGGTCTCGTCATAGTCCAAACCTGGTCTTTGACGAAAACCCTTTGCAACAAGTCTATCTTAATAGGTTTCAACCTGCCCATCTACACCAATCTTCTTTCTGAAGATCCATTTGCAGCCTACGGGTTTTACCCCTTCTGGAGCAAAGTCCAAAGTCCAAACTTTGTTGGTGTACATGGACTCCATCTCGGTCCGCATTGCATCCAGCCATTTTACCGAGTCACCGCTCTGAATGGTTTGCTGGAAGCTAGTAGGCTCACCATAATCCATAGTGCAATCCTCTCTATCCCCGTCTATGAGAAAACCGTAGTATCTCTCGGACGGATGAGACTGCCTACTACTCCTGCGGAGTGGCATAGGAATGTCCTGTTCTTTCGAACCCTCTGGTTCTACTAAGCTTTCAGTAATAGCTCGTGGTTCTGGAATTTCTTCCAGTTCTATTGCGCTCCCACTTATCTGGTTTTCCAAAAACTCAGTTTCCAAGAAGATGGCATGACGAGAAACAAAAACCTTTTGTTCCTCTGCGTAATAGAAAAGATACCCCTTGGAGTTCTTTGGGTATCCCACAAACTTACACTGTACCGAACGTGCCTCGAGCTTGTCCGCATGCTGCTTTTTTACAAAAGCTGGACATCCCCATGTCTTAAAGTGTTTAAGACAGGGTTTCTTCCAACTCCACATCTGATATGGTGTGGTAGGCACTGACTTAGTAGGAACTTGGTTCAAAAGATATGCAGCTGTTTCTAGTGCATAACTCCAGAAGGATCGCGGTAACTCTGCCTTACTCATCATGCAACGAACCATATCTAATAGGGTTCGATTCCGCCTTTCCGATACACCGTTGTGTTGTGGTGTGTATGGAGGAGTAAGCTGAGAGAGAATTCCATTCTCTTTTAAGTAGCCCAGAAACTCAGCACTCAAGTATTCACCACCTCGATCAGATCTCAATGTCTTGATACTTTTGCCTGTTTGTTTTTCAACTTCATTCTTGTATTCCCGAAATTTCTCAAAGGCCTCGGATTTGTGCTTCATCAAGAAGACATGCCCATACCTAGAGAAATCATCTGTGAAAGTAATGAAGTATGAATAACCACTTCGCGCATGTGTAGACATTGGACCACACACATCACTGTGTATGAGTCCCAAGAGCTCGCTTGCTCTTTCTCCGTGTCCAGTGAACGGAGTCTTTGTCATCTTTCCCATGAGACAAGATTCACAAGTGGCATAAGACTGGTACTCGAATGGATCCAAGTATCCTTCTTTATGTAACTTTGTCAACCGTGTCTCATTAATGTGACCCAGTCTACAATGCCATAAGAAAGCCTGATTTAATTTCGGAGACTTTCTTTTAAGTGTGTTCTGGACACTGAAGACTTGAGCTTGATTCAAAACGTATATACCGGTTTTCAATGTACCTGACCCAATCAGAACTTGATTTAGGTGGATGTTTACTACATCGCTTATAAAAGTAAAATCATATCCTTCCTTAGAAAGTAAGGATACAGATATGATATTACAAGTCGCACCTGGTACATAAAAACAGTCACGCAGAATCAATATCTGCCCAGTTGTCAGTCCTAGATGATATTCCCCTACGGATTCAGCATACATGCTCATTTCGTTAGCAACCCTGATAGTCATATCACCTTTCTTGATAACCCTACGGTTTCTCAGAGCCTGTAACGAATTACAGATATGAGATCCTGATCCGGTATCCAATACCCAGGAAGTAGGGTTAACTAACATACAGTTCTCTATTACAAACACACCTAAAGCCGAAGCCACAACATGCTTCGAATTCTGGCTACTGGCTATACTAGCCCTGCAATCCTTCTGCCAATGTTCATTCCTGTAACAATAGGAACGTCCTGCTTTTACAACATCCAGTCCCGAAACTTCTGCCCTTCCCTTTCTTTCTACTTCCCTGGTTTCCTTCAGGGTAATAGGTAGAGACTGTTGAACTAAGTCAGCATCTGACCAGTTCTTCAACGTGGTCTTCAGGTCCATGAGCTCAAAAGAGCTCGTCTCTGTAAGGACGTTGCCCCTTACAGATGACCCGATAGCCAACCTCGCTGGAAGCAATTCGTTCGAGGTTTCATATCTTGCGATACGAGATTGCTCTCCATATAAATCTTTGTTATGGAGGAAGATAGAAACTGAGTCCATCTTCTCGTGCTGCCTCTGGTATGTACCATCAACTGAGGCTAACACGAGGCACTTGGCTTTCGCACTGTCCTTTTCCGATGTCTTGCGGATATGAATATCCGTGACAGGGGAAACTGGACCTGAGACGGCAGGGGTTGGATTAGTTAAGGGGTATCCCAGCTTGTCATGGGCAATGGACATCTGGACAGACCTTTGCCAGTCATAACAGTCAGATTCAGTCATTTTATTATCTAGATGTAACCTAGGTGTGGTCACTGGGTCGCTGCAATTAAGAGAGAGAGAAGAAAACTCTCAGCATGATGCTCTTGAAAGTTTAGATTGGTTTTTAATTTATCTAAACAGGATGGCTCCCACTGTCTCTCGAATCCCTCCTCAAACCATAAAGGAAGAATTAATCGGGATCAATCTCACCGTACAATACTTGCTTAACCGTTCAGCCAGGCCAGTGTCGGTACTTCGAGGGAGGTTTTCCAATGCTTTCGCGAAGTTCCTTAATTAAGTAACCTCTTTTCCCTGGTGGCGTAGCCCCGCTGACACCTTTCTAGACACCTACTTGGTTTATAGCATTGATCGTTAAGTGAGAAAGTTCCCGAGGAGTAGCATATACTCACAGTAGGATCGGGATCCAAATATCATCGCGTGACAAAACTGAAGGAATCCTACCAGAATCATCACACTCCAAATGGTATGCAGCGCTAGCAAGTTTCAGTTCTTTTGAAACTCCCGATATGGATTTTTTCCCTATGCTCTTATGACCTTGACTAAGGCCAACAAATCATAAGTCACATGTCAAGTTCTACCCGTCGTTGTCCAGGTTGATTTGAACCCACCCGTATATACCCTTGACTATAGCCAACAAAGTAATACGACTGTCCCAAACCAACACAATTATCTATGCAACATATGAATACCTACCAGCTACCAAACACTATGCCTTGACAAGGGCCAACAAACACAGCTTGAATACTGTTGAATATTCATATGAAACGACGGAGGGCTACGAATGGTTTTGGCGAAACCGTGAACGTAGTGAACTTGATAAAATCGATGGAACGAGATAGCTTTTAAAATGAGTGGTTCAAGCTCCGCGTTTAAAAAGCTGGTTTTTGAAAAGAACCGAGTGGTTTTGTAAGTGTTCCAACGACTTTTACTTGGTTTATTTTCTTTCATTAATTTTAATGTGTCCCTGTTGGAGATAGTGCCCTCAGAGTCAATTATTGGATCACAGGCACGTGATTGCAATGATTGAGGGAGGACCTATCCCGGTAGGACAGTCTTACTCGAGATGATAGTATGCTATCTTGTTTATCTTTATCATCGTGTACTGCTTTAGGTGACCTGGCATGTCGCTATTACATGTTGATAAAGCCCCTAGGATTCTTGCTTGACTGCCGGCAGTATGATGGCAATCATATACGTGGGAGCTGGTAGTCTATAAGCACATCCTTAAAAGGTCCCTAGTCGTAGGAGTTTCGAGACAGGGCATCGATTCTCCAGAGTAGACTAGTGTATACAGTTGAGACCCCGACGAGGGGCGGTGGCCGGTCTCACAAGCCACTGGTGTCAGTTGGTTCACCTAAGATGTATACAGGTGCTCATTGGGTTATGAGTACACCGGACAGGACTCGTCGGGAACCTGCTAGTTGGGATTATACCAGACGTCAGGTAGCAGTTCCCAGGTGACATGTGTACAGGTTAGTTCATCGACCTGAGATCGTCATTTGTCTCGTGTGAGTTCCCACTGTACTTTGATTACTACCCTACCACGGCTCAAAGGAGTCGTGCAAACAGGTTTTAGTTGGGTACAGTCCCGAGCCATATGGAGGCAGTGAGCGGATCTGCAGGGGTTCGTCTCTCCCGGTATTGGGGGTGAGGTCGCGCTGTGTCTAGGAGAGCCATTACGCAAAGCCCTCGGCCGAGGCAGGAGATTTACTGGTTGGTATTCCAGTAGTATCTCAGGGCGTTCTGGGTTACACTCCGACACGACTTGTACCGCTTTTGGGGGTCTGACTTTTACCAACCCCCTAGGCCCGACATGCGATGCTCATAGACGAACAGACCGGACTGTACGGATATTGTCACTGACAGGCTCACTAGGGTGTCAGGATGAGTTCGCTCATCGACGTCCCTTTTAGTCAATAGCTGGTGGCCCGTCACGTATTGGCTAATACCTCTGACGTGCTAGTGGTTAAATCCACAGCCATAGTATTGACGAGTCTTTAGAGTCCACCACACTTTCAGTTACTCAAGCTTTCGGGCGAAACGCTGTAGAGGCCGTATGGAGATATGGCAGGGTCCGATCAGATACGTGCGGTATTGCACGGATCAGGATCGGACAGTTTGTACTAGTAGCCGTATAGCTATATGGCAGGGTTCGATCTGATACGTGCGGTATTGCACGGATCAGGATCGGACGGATTTTACTAGCCGGCTTTGGTTTAAGCCGGTACTAGTTTAGTACAGTGTAGATTTTGTCTCATTGCATTTGTATCCGGTCAGAATACAGATGCGGGTGTGTATGCACAGTATTGGGGTTTTCCTGTAATTTATTACGGGACCAGTTTTCTGGAGTTGCCAGTTTGTATTCCGTTCCGGCCGGTTTTCCTTTGTTCTTTCTCTGCAGGACTTTTATGATTGAGGGGGTAATTTGCAGTTTTGCAAATTACATTTGTGGAGGGTTTATTTGTAAGATGAGAGCATCTTTTTATTCCATTCTTTTCCTTCATCATTTCATGCTTTATTGTGAAAAGATTGGATTTGAGGTTGATGTAAGTTTGATGATGATTATGTCTTGATGTGGTCACCACTTCCTTTACCCTACACTCACCTCCCTTCATGCTTCATATTCCCTCCTCCACCATTCTCATTTTGGAATATAAGTTTTTTCATAAGTGAGAAGGAGAAAAAAAAAGAAAGAGAGAAGAAGAAGAAGAGAGCTTCATAGTTTCTTTCTTGATCTCATTTACTTGCTAGAAAAATGCAAGCACCATTTTTCTAATCCTTGTTTCCTCCATCATCCTCAATGGCAACTACATAACCCCAAAGAGACAAGCATCTTCTACACCATATTCTACAGCATATCTTGAGCATGTCGAGTTGCCGGCTTCATGCCCGAGTTGCCTCGGTATTGAGGCTGGAGCCCGTAAAAGACGCAGGCGATGTGGTGCCCTTTCCGGCGAGGAGGCGACGATATGGAGACTACACTTTCCGCGGGAGATCGGGACGATGACGAGAAGACCGGAGGACTCGGATCACTCGGTATACTTCTCACACTATCTCTTGATTGCTAGCATTAGGTTAATGGTTACGATCCGGGTTTTCATTGTCCACGGTAGCGCCGGTTTCCGAGTAAGGAAAAAATTTTGATTCCGCATTTTGGCCTCGAGTACGAGGTCGCGGCGCTGCCGTGGCGTAACATGGTATCAGAGCCACGCCATTAACCTTTCCTAGCTTGTTCTAATGTGTTTTGCATTTCCGATCGACCAAAATCCCAAAAACCACATTTTCCTTTGCATCAGTTTTCTGTTGGAATTTTTTGGTGTCTAAAAATTTTTCAGGTTGCAGAAAAATAATGTGCAGGAAATTCTAAGACCACTATAAAAATTCGACAATCTCAGTCGACTGCCTGAGCGCGGAACCGCGGCCAAACTTCCCCTTGGGCCGCGGTTCCGCCGCACTCTGGAGTCTTCACTGGGTCAAAATTTTACAGTGGGCTTTTGGGCTAATTTTGTGGGTTTTGGAATATTAAATTTGGGCCAATTATTTCTGTGAGTGCTACAGTTTTTCTTGGGGCCCACTTGTTAATTGTTTGATCGATCGGATATTTTTAAACACATTATTTCACAGTATTTACATTATATCTGCGACCCTGAATGTCACTTGATCGGTAAATCCCGTTTAACTGCTATAGCCCGGTTAGACGGATTTGCGAACGTGACTTTCACGTTGATGTTCTATGTTTATGCTGTGTTGTTGCGGATCGGTCGTGGGGGATAGCCTGGATGCAATGCTAGTACAGTTTTGTTGTATTATGTACATTTGATATTGCGGGGCGAGCGTCCGACATGTGGACTGCCGTCACTGCCTGTTTGTATTATTCTTTTGGGGCACGACCTGGTTGCGGTCGATGTACCCGGTGTATGTATATTTTACTTTCTGTACTAGGATTACCCCGCGGAGGAGTGCACGGATAGCCGGGTTCTAGGGGGCAACGGGCCCACATCTCATGGCATTGAGACGGAGGGGGCTTCACTCTAGGATTGGCGGGCTATACCCCGCACTCGTAGGGGGTACAGGATGACCCAGGAGGGGTGCCCAAGTTACCGGATTCCGTGAAGTGCTGGGTGGTCCATTCACGGCACTGAAGGGGGCTGCCTCGCTTCAGGTTTTGGCGGGTGACTTGCCGCGCCCGTAGGGGTCTAGGTTTTCATTGCACAGGCTATCCACACGACCAGGGGAACGTCGGGTTTCAGCAGCGGCTCTGTGAAACCCGGGGCTTCCAGATATCTGTATTGTTCTGTGATGCTGTACATTTCTGTGATGTTGCATTTTATCACGCCTTGAGCGAAATATAATATATTGGTATATATATTAGTAGATGTTGTATATGTTTTACATCCGCGCTAGTCCAGTCCCCGCTCTGCCGTTAGTTAGCTAACTTAACGGGTGATGACGGGACCCAGTGGCGAATGCGGATGGCATATACGTACGTCAGTATATTTTCGTTCTTTGTGGTGTGATTAATTGATGGGACTGCGTTGATTCGGATCAATGCAAGAAAAACAAACCTATTCTGATGTTGTTGGAACACTTTTCAAAAAGCTGTTATTGCAAGGACGTTCACTTTTGTTTTGCATCGTGGTATTCATTTGGAATATCCTGCTCCTCAGTCGACGAGGCAAGGGCCGAGATCCCTTCACCGGGAGTGACCCCTTGGACAGAAGTTTGCGTCAGGGCAATAACTTCACTCTAGCCGATTACTTTTGCTTTGCATCGTGGTATTCAGTTGGAATATCCTGCACCTCATTCTACGGGGAAAGAGCCGAGATCCCTTCACCGGGAGTGACCTCTTTAGTAAAGGTTTTCGTCACTATATTTTATAAAAAGTTGTGCAGTTCCTTCAACAATTTCAAGTTCATTACGTTAAAGGTTTTTCGCCAAAAACCAGTCGTAGCCCTCCGTCATTTCAGATTAGTATTACTTAGTATTCGTGCTGCGTATGTCGTGCTCAGCCGAGGCGTAGTGTTCGGTAGCTATGTAGTGCTTTTCTGTTGCATGGATATGTGATTGGTTAGGACAGTCGTACGGTCATTTTGGCTCAGTCAAGGACTCGTGCGGGTGGGTCTAATGCAATCAAGATAATGAAGGGTTGAACTTGACTAGGATCCTTTGATATGTTGGCTCAGTCAAGGTCACTTGGGTCCTAGGGGTAAAAATCACATCGGGAGTTTCAAAAGAACTGAAACTTGCCAGGCATGCGCATACCTTCTGGAGTGTGGTGACGTGAGTGGATTCCGTCACGTTATCATGCGATGATAGTTGGATCTCGATTCCCACTGATGAGTTGGTTTACTCCTCGGGTGACCCCGACTAATTCTTCTTTCATGTTTGGAGGAGAATTTGAGGTACAGTGGGAGGTTTCCAGATTAGACAAAGTGATAACCATTCTGATCTAGGTTAGAGTGCACGCTGAGTGTTTCTTTTCTCTCTCTCTTTAGCAGCGACCATTGACCCGACCCTGGACTTTGACTCAGTGACCAAGTTAACCGAACCTTCTTAACACAGGCTTTTGGATTGTCAGAGTTGCAGACTTCATTGCCACTCCTACTTTTACCCTTTTCTCCAGGACACCCCGTATTACTACGAACGTCCACTTCCATTGGACAAAACCATCGTATGGTTATATACGAACTCGAAGGACTTCGAGGATGGTTTCCGGTTTTGGAGAAAACGAATAGGATTATTCAGTTGTCTTTTCTTTTCACCTTCTCTCAAGTTGTGAGTACTCCTTGGTTTAGGAGATAGTACACCTATTACGCAAATTGGATAGTCTTCTTCCAAACCTTAGGCTGGTGCCGACCGGTAGGGAATGAAGAAAACCAATTAGCATAACGATGGTGTGCAGAAGGTATTAAGTTAAGACAAAGCAAGGGATTAGTAGGAGGGCAAAGTAAATTGCGATTGCTATTCACGACCGAACCAAGTATTTCTTCGCCAATCCTAAATCACCTTTGTATTTCTCCAGGACACTCCGTATCACTACGAAGATCCCATTTTATTGGATACTCCATCGTATGGTTATATACGAACTCGAAAGGAACTTGTTCCAGTTCGGGGATGGATTCTGGTTCAGGAGAAATAGGAATAAAGTACATTCAGGTGTCTTTTATCTTCACCTTCTCTCGCATTGCGAGTGTTCCTAGGATTAGGACAGTACACCTTTTATGCTTATTGGATAGTCTTCTTCCAAACCATAGGCTGGTGCCGAACGGTAGGGAAGGAAGAAAACCATTTGGCCTAAAGGGGTGTGCAGACGGTAATGACTAAAGACATATAAAGGGATTTGGACAGATGGCAAAGAGATATACGGTTACAGTTGTGAATCTGGATGATGGAAGAGGCATTACTAGGTATACCAGGATACCCCAACGAAACATTTCAATGTTTCAGTTTCACTGTGTACTGTTAATGGAAAACTGATTTCCCGATTAGACACTTACTCCAGGGTATGTATTTACCAGGTATGATTCTCACATCTGTATGGTTTTACAGATGATGAGTGGGAGTAAGTTATTGGGAATTAGGTGATCATCCTCATTATTTGAGGAAGTCACCTGGGTTGTTTGCCGGACGGCAATTATTTGGTTTTGAATATCCGCGGTTATGCACCAATTTCAAATTGATATATCTGTACGTCTATTTTCATAGAGTGAGATATACCTTTTGATATTATGTCGATGACATTTACCTATATCAGTGGATGGTTAGGTAAGGAGCATTAAACAACGGTGTAATTCTTCTTAACCATAAGTACAGTTTTCAACCGACGACGCACAGTGAAAGAGTTGTTAGACTCAGTGGACTTATACAGAGTATTGTATGTTGTCCAGTGTCCATTAGGACAGAGGGGTTGGTCCTCGTACTATATTCGGTTTACTTATGACTTCTCTAGTTTTTAGACAAGTGTTTCGTAGAAACACAGGGTCCGAATTTTGAGAAGTTATAGGTATTTGGATAAAGTAGAGAACCAGGTATTGCAAGTATCGGGATTCTTCAAAGAGATCGAAGATGTAGATACTTGTGTATGGTGTTCAGTTGATAGTAATGATAAAGAGAAATTGCTTCTCTTTCAGGTTACTCATAATTGGAAGCATTCCTAAGTTGAGTAATGCTGATCGGCCTCCTTCCATTTAGTTTACATGCACTGGAGATAGCTGCATGATTTGAATCTGGTTCAATTGAATCAGTGCCTCTGGTTCTATATTGGATATAGAACAGTTCATATCTTAACGATGTTAAGGTACGGGGAGTTGTCCGGCTTATGCTTAAAACCAGACACTGGACAACTCAAGGCACGTTTCTGTAATGGCTGTTTGTGGGTTGACCCAGGCTATGACGAGGGTTGACTTTCTACCATCTGGATGAACAATAGCAATATTGTTCTAGACTCGCCATAGTTTTTATTAAAAATGGATTTTTTCAGAAAAACAGTAGTGGGAGTATGGTAGAACTGGAAGTGATTCCAGAACCACAAACGATTACTGAAGATTTGATAAGGAACCTAAAGATTCAATCTGATTTGACATTCCATTGGCCACTCCGCAGATAAGGTGGGTAACTTCAGGCACCCGAGAGGTACTACGGTAGCCTCAAGGACGGTGACAGGGAAGTTCTTGTTTACCCACACTTGCCATTGCTGTTGTTCCAGGCTGCGAGACCCGGCAGGAGGATGAGTATAGCATCGTTCTAAACTAGCTTTAGAAGTGCACGTCTATATGACTCTGGCAGAGGGTTTTAGTCAGTGGGAGCAGCGGAAGCATTGGTGGACATCAGGCTCATGTCTATTCATAGACTAAAGCAGATGTAGCGGAGATAGATCATCTATTTCTGATGTGACAGTCATAGGTTTGACGTCATCAGAATAAGGGGTGGATCTGTTGAGAAGGTAGTAGGAAGTGATATTCCTATACTACGATCGGTTATACTTTGGTCGTCACACAGTGTTTTCTCCACATAGGACTTGGATATTATATCAGACATACTGGTTACTAGATCTATGGTTTTAGATCTAGATTTGGGTGGTTTCCCAATCTGGGTACCTTGACAGCATTCTATGAGTATTTAGAATGGACGACTCCTGACACGGTAGTGTACCTGCAGTTGATGGAGTCACCCTCTCTAAAGGTGTCTTATAGACTAAAGGGGAGAGGGATACTCATGATTGGCAGATCACTTGCTTAGGCAATTGAGTCAATCATGAGATGTCAGGTACCACACCAGATGTTGTTCTTGCACTAGATGCAATAAGTTGATATTGATCCAATCCTGGAGAAACAGTCGGAAGCAGTCTTATAACATAAGTGGATGTTCTAGGGATATGATAACGACAGACTCATTTGGGAGACAGTTATCATTCCAGGCTTCCAAGGTGACATGGATGATAAGGAGGTTGTCAGAGTTATAGTTTTCCTTCTGACGAGGGGCAGTATTTTGGACAGGTGGTCCAAGGCAATACTGAGGGTGGCCTGGCGCAGGATACTGATTAAGTTCAGTTGACGATACAGTCTAAGAAGTTTGGATTTGGAGTTCATTTATGAGCTAGGTCCCATCAGACATCCAGACATTCTAAGACAGGTATTGCTCATTTCGGGAGATGGCTTTCTCCGCGAACTTGAGATTAAGAGAGACATAGAAAGAAACATCACAGCGGATCTACTCTCTGAGGCTATTCCTCGAACGCAATAGTTTCGCAAACGAGCTTTGTGAGACTGACTAGTAGAGGACTTGGGTGTTCGGTATCACACGGGCTGTGAGTATGCGACATCGCAATAATTAGCCTTGAGTGCAAGTGGGAGATTGTTGGAGATAGTGCCCTCAGAGTCAATTATTGGATCACAGGCACGTGATTGCAATGATTGAGGGAGGACCTATCCCGGTAGGACAGTCTTACTCGAGATGATAGTATGCTATCTTGTTTATCTTTATCATCGTGTACTGCTTTAGGTGACCTGGCATGTCGCTATTACACGTTGATAAAGCCCCTAGGATTCTTGGTTGACTGCCGGCAGTATGATGGCGATCATATACGTGGGAGCTGGTAGTCTATAAGCACATCCTTAAAAGGTCCCTAGTCGTAGGAGTTTCGAGACAGGGCATCGATTCTCCAGAATAGACTAGTGTATACAGTCGAGACCCCGACGAGGGGCGGTGGCCGGTCTCACAAGCCACTGGTGTCAGTTGGTTCACCTAAGATGTATACAGGTGCTCATTGGGTTATGAGTACACCGGACAGGACTCGCCGGGAACCTGCTAGTTGGGATTATACCAGACGTCAGGTAGCAGTTCCCAGGTGACATGTGTACAGGTTAGTTCATCGACCTGAGATCGTCATTTGTCTCGTGTGAGTTCCCACTGTACTTTGATTACTACCCTACCACGGCTCAAAGGAGTCGTGGAAACAGGTTTTAGTTGGGTACAGTCCCGAGCCACATGGAGGCAGTGAGCGGATCTGCAGGGGTTCGTCTCTCCCGGTATTGGGGGTGAGGTCGCACTGTGTCTAGGAGAGCCATTACGCAAAGCCCTCGACCGAGGCAGGAGATTTACTGGTAGGTATTCCAGTAGTATCTCAGGGCGTTCTGGGTTACACTCCGACACGACTTGTACCGCTTTTGGGTGTCTGACTTTTACCAACCCCCTAGGCCTGACATACGATGCTCATAGACGAACGGACCGGACTGTACGGATATTGTCACTGACAGGCTCACTAGGGTGTCAGGATGAGTTCGCTCATCGACGTCCCTTTTGGTCAATAGCTGGTGGCCCGTCACGTATTGGCTAATACCTCTGACGTGCTAGTGGTTAAATCCACAGCCATAGTATTGACGAGTCTTTAGAGTCCACCACACTTTCAGTTACTCAAGCTTTCGGGCGAAACGCTGTAGAGGCCGTATGGAGATATGGCAGGGTCCGATCAGATACGTGCGGTATTGCACGGATCAGGATCGGACAGTTTGTACTAGTAGCCGTATAGCTATATGGCAGGGTTCGATCTGATACGTGCGGTATTGCACGGATCAGGATCGGACGGATTTTACTAGCCGGCTTTGGTTTAAGCCGGTACTAGTTTAGTACAGTGTAGATTTTGTCTCATTGCATTTGTATCCGGTCAGAATACAGATGCGGGTGTGTATGCACAGTATTGGGGTTTTCCTGTAATTTATTACGGGACCAGTTTTCTGGAGTTGCCAGTTTGTATTCCGTTCCGGCCGGTTTTCCTTTGTTCTTTCCCTGCCGGACATTTATGATGGAGGGGGTAATTTGCAGTTTTGCAAATTACATTTGTGGAGGGTTTATTTGTAAGATGAGAGCATCTTTTTATTCCATTCTTTTCCTTCATCATTTCATGCTTTATTGTGAAAAGATTGGATTTGAGGTTGATGTAAGTTTGATGATGATTATGTCTTGATGTGGTCACCACTTCCTTTACCCTACACTCACCTCCCTTCATGCTTCATATTCCCTCTTCCACCATTCTCATTTTGGAATATAAGTTTTTTCATAAGTGAGAAGGAGAAAAAAAAAGAAAGAGAGAAGAAGAAGAAGAGACCTTCATAGTTTCTTTCTTGATCTCATTTACTTGCTAGAAAAATGCAAGCACCATTTTTCTAATCCTTGTTTCCTCCATCATCCTCAATGGCAACTACATAACCCCAAAGAGACAAGCATCTTCTACACCATATTCTACAGCATATCTTGAGCATGTCGAGTTGCCGGCTTCATGCCCGAGTTGCCTCGGTATTGAGGCGGGAGCCCGTAAAAGACGCAGGCGATGTGGTGCCCTTTCCGGCGAGGAGGCGACGATATGGAGACTACACTTTCCGCGGGAGATCGGGACGATGACGAGAAGACCGGAGGACTCGGATCACTCGGTATACTTCTCACCCTATCTCTTGATTGCTAGCATTAGGTTAATGGTTACGATCCGGGTTTTCATTGTCCGCGGTAGCGCCGGTTTCCGAGTAAGGAAAAAATTTTGATTCCGCATTTTGGCCTCGAGTACGAGGCCTGGGCGCTGCCGTGGCGCAACAGTCCCATCATTTAATCCTACCATTGCAGAAAACAACCAAAATATAGCGTACGCTTATGCCATCCGCATTCGACAAGGGGTCCCGTCATCGCCCGTTAGGTTACTTAACTAACGACAGAGCGGGGGCTGGATTAGCGCGGATGCAAAACATAAGCAACACCTAAATAGATATCATATATAGATATATAGCAATGATAGCCAATCCAGATCACATATGAACACTTTGGATATACTAGGAACCAACGATTCGTTCGAGCCTGCAACGAAAAGCGGATTACACGGTCGCGATGAATAGCCAAACCCCACCCTAGACCCCTACGGGTGCGGCAAACTACCCGCCAAGTACCCGAAGCGAAGCAACCTCCCTCAACCCGTGAGTAGGCCACTCGGCACTTCGAGATACCCGGTAGTTTGTGCACCCCACCTTAGGTCTATCCTAAGAGCAAAAACAGTAAAAAGAAATTATACAATGGCGGCTACAACCTCAACCCGGATGTGCGGCCAAACAAATAATATTACATCAATTTACAAATTTTACATGAATGAAAGAAAAAGAAACTCTCATCTCACATCCACCCCGGCTATTCATCCGAGACAATCCAACGAGTTCATATACACAAACCATCAACATTACAGATCACAGATATGTATAACCCCCACTAATCGACTTATAGCGATTAGTAGACGTTTAATACATATATTACATCACAGATAATATCCATTAGCCAAAGTCTACGGAATATCGATCAAAATACGGATTTGTAACCACCACAAAAGTCTATTTGTTCTCTGGAAAATCTGGGTAGAAACAACATGTATTAAAAATCCCAAAACAGCATATTAAGAACACTGCAGCAAAACGGAGTCGCGTCCGAGTCAACTCGGCCGCGGATCCGCGGCCATACCCATGGTTTGGCCGCGGTTCGGCGGTGAGTTGGCCGAGTCAGCGACTCAGTTTTTCTGTCTGTTCTATAAAAACCCTGAGACGATTTTTCATATATGTCAAATTACTTTTTGAGCAGTATAAAAAATCGACAGAAAGTTGGTTTTTCCGGGCGTGTTTTGCAACTTTTTTCCGATCGATATTCTAAACACTTTGCTAACTTGCTAGTTTCTGTTTAGCTAGGCTCTGATACCATTGTAAGTCCACGTTGCTCGCCCCGGTTCTTACGGGGAGGCGGAAAAGGCGAAAAACAATTTTTGGGAGCAAGGCAACATGGACTAGAAGCCGTATCTTTGCTAAACTAGAAACTATCATACAACTAGAGGCTTTAAATACTATGCCGTAGAAATTATACCTCACGAAACCGATCCTTTGGGTATTCATTCCGCTGTCTCGCTCGTCCATCCAAGCTCCAAGGAACGATCCGGATCTTGGTCTTTGAGTCGAAGACGATCCACTCGAGAGTTGTACACCGAGCTCCACCTCGAGCCGAGGCAACTAGGGCAACGAGATCGCTAGTCTAGATGCCCTAGGTTGTGTAGTAGAGATATATGGAAGTGTTTGTCTTTGTGGGATCTTTTTCTCTCAACACATGAGATCAAAAGAAGAAATCAAGAGGAGGAAAAGGAGGGGCTAGCAACCATGAGAGCTTTTCTTTTCTTCTCACAAGAACAAGAACAAGAGAGAGAATGAGAAAAAAATTGTTAGCTAAAGAAATGAACCATGGTTGCAATAATGCAAAACTATCATCATTACCAATCCTTTCATGATAAAGTTGATGGCTACTAATTGAATTGACCATTTTCATAATCCATAAGAGAAAAAGAAATCCAAAGAAGAGTGTAGACCTCTCATGAAGGTCAATGGTCAACTTTGGTCAACAGGTCAACAAAGTCAAGAGTGGTCAAGGTGGTCAAATGGTCAAAACAATTAGCCATCATAAAATTATTACTAAAAGGATTAGTAAACAATGTCTCCGGCTCATAATGGTTTTGACTGAACGAATTGCCAAAGCCCTAATGAGCCTGCCACATAACGGTTTTGGCCGAACCAACTGCCAAAACCCTAATGAGGCACCTCCTCCTTCTTCGCTCCGCAAAACTGTGCATACACACCCGCATCCGCATTCCGTAGAATGCCAGTACACAGAAGACAAAACAAGTCCATCCGTGCAATACTAGGATACGGCTAAAACCAAAGCCCACTAGTATTGCCTGCCCGAACAGCATACGCACACAAGTGAACGTAAATGATCGCAGCCCTGCCGTAAAACCATACGGCCTCTACACGTTTCGCTTAGTGCAGGGAAATTCTCTATGTGGGACTCTAAAGACTCGACACTATGCTGGCAGTGGGTTTAACCATAGACCGCAGGCGGCACTAGCTGTACGTAACGGTCCCCAGGTAGATGTCGATAAGAAGGCCGATGAGGTAAACCCATCCGAACTCCTACTGAGCCTGTATGTGACAATCTCCGTACAGTCCGGTCTGTTCGTCTGATACATCGCATGGCGGGCCTAGGGGGTGGTGAACGTCAGTACCCTAATAGCGGTACAAGTCGTGTCGGAGTGTAGCCCAGAACACCCTGAGATAACACTGGAAACTTACCAGTATATCTCGCTTGCCCTGGATAGGGACTACTCGTGTAATGGTTCTCCTAGACACAGCGCGATGTCAACCCCCAATACCGGGAGAGACGAATCCGGTCTAACCGTCACTGCCTCCAAGTGCTTCGGGACTGCACCCAACTACTACCTGTTTGCACGACTCCTTTGAGTCGTGGTAGGGTAGTAATCTAAGTACAGTGGGAACACACTCGAGGCATAGTGACAGTGTCAAGTCAGCGGACTAAGCTGTACTCATGTCACCTGGGAACTGATAACCGACGATAGGTATAATACCAACCATCAGTTCCCAACGAGTCTTGTCCAGTGTACTCGTAACCTAACGAGCACCCGCATACTATCTCCAGTACGACGTACTGATGGCTGTGGGACAGACCATCTCCCCTGCTGGGATGAGAAGCGCATACGCTAGTCTACTCCGGAGTATCGATGCCATGTCTCGATAGTCCAACGACTAGGGACCTGTATAAGGATGTGCTTATAGATTACCCAGCCCCCACGAGTGTGACTGCCATCACAACGCTGGTAATCAAGCAAAGATCCTAAAGGCTCTACTAATATGTATAAGCGATATGCTAAAAGAAACACATGCACATATTGAAGTAGAAACAAACCAAGTAGCATACTACCATTTTGAGCAAGATTGTCTATACAACTGTGAATATCCCAAGCTTCCATTAAGTAATATACAATCTAGTATGATACAGTAATGGCCTCTAGGGCATATACACTAACATAAACATATTCTATATATAAATCGGTTTCCATCAAAGTTCGCGGAGGTGCTATACGCCATCCAACTGACTTCCCCCCGTAGATATAGATCTACTCACATTGATCCTTGCTTGCCGAAGTCAAAGATGCCATGCTCCGTCGCCTCAGAATCCACGCGAAGGTACCTATAATACTACACAATCGCAATCGCTATTAAAATCGAATCCGGAAAACCGATACGTCACACAGATCGCCTATAGGTTAGAACCAATAGCCTACGCATGCAAAACACAAAAACAACCCTCGTTGTTGACGTACAAACGCCCAACAACCAAAACAATATCATATACCAAAACCAAGCTGTAACGTTTCAAAATAATAAAATACGAATTTTAGGAATTTTTATAATTTAATATTATTTTAATGAATATTTTAATATTCGGGTTTAATTAAATACAAATAAATGGGGAAAAATTATGGAAAATTCTAAAATATGTTATTTTTTGGAATTATGCCGTTTTAAATTTTTATGATTAGTTATATGCTAATATAGTGCTAATCGCGATTAAAAATCGCTAATCGGATTTTTGGCATTTTTGTGCAAAAATGTGCACATATCATTTTCCACACTTGTTACACCTGTTACATGTTTTGGGTGCATGGTTTCTTAGGGTTTTCCATTGTGTGAGAGAAAAGTAAAGAAAAGGGAAAAAGTGAAGCATGATGATTATGAGAGAGAGGGGGGGTAGGTATAGGTCAACTTGCTTTTTGAAATACCTTACCCCCATCATTTCCCATCTCACTTTCTCTCTCCTTCTCCATGAGAGCTGCTGCTGCTCAAGCTCCCTCTTCTTCTTCCTCCTCCTTCAATTCCCCCAAAACACCATTAAAACAAACCCAAAACCCCATTCCCACTTCACAAAACTTGTTCCCGGGCTCGCTAGCTACACATCGGACCAAGCAAGATAGGATTTTGAGGACATTGAGCAACTCAAGAATTTTCTTGAGTTGCCAAAGGAGGTAATTTCTGCACCCTAGTGTAGTATTTCAATTTCCTTGTGCATCAATTCTAGTTTCATGTCGATATGGTGTAATTTGGTGGATTTGTGAAACTTCAAGTTAGGGTTTATGTGAGATCTGAAATTAAAGATGAAATTGAGACTTGTGGTGACCTTAGAACCCCTGTGGTGATGTGTTATTGAACCAAACCTAAAGCTAGAACACAAAATACGGATTTATAAGACGATGTCGGGGAAAAACTGTGAATCTGTGATCGTATTTAGGAATCTGCTATCACCCCGAGACCCCAAAAATAAAACTGAGTTGACAGTGAGATGTGCAGGCACCATGGAACCCCCACACCAAACCCTAGCCCCCAACTCCAAACTCCGGCCGCCAATTAATTCCTTCTGGCCGCAATTTGCGGCCAGAGTAGGAGGAAACCGTCTCAATTTTGGTGCATGGCCCTATTTCCAGTAGTCTTGACCCTGGATATGTCTAGTTTTGACTGATTCCTGTTAGGGTAAAATCTGGGTTGATTTTCTTGAGTTGGTGTATGAATTACGAGTTGTTTTAGCATGGATTTTGGTATTTGGTAATTCATTCCTGTCTGGTGGCGTTTGGACGTCAACGACAAGTGGATATTGATCGTGTTTATATGCGAGACGATAGGTTTTTACCTATGCGAGTAGTGTGTGCTATTTTGGTTTCCGATGTGATTTTCATGTGCTTTAGCGTTGTGATATACTTGTAGGTACCCTACGTGATGTTGAGGCGAAGAAGATGAAGATAGTGATATCGGCATCGGCACACGAGAAGCAAGGTGAGTAGATTTATATCTATGGGGAGAAGTCGGGTGGATGGTGTTCACACCTTAATATTGTATTATTATATTCCCCATTCTTATCCTTTTTATAAATAAACAGGTGCTTTTGACGCATGTCTGCTAAATATTACAGGTTACAGCTTCTTGGAGCGAAAACAGTGAAAAAGGCAAAAGACGACACAAAAAAGGGACTTTGACCAACAAATAGAAGGATCTTAATTAAGCCTACACAAAAGATCAGTACAAGGAAACGCAAGGTCCAAGATTACAAAGCAAATGGTTAAAAGCCCACTGCAATTGTTCACTGGAGATTTGGAAGAAATAGAGAAGCCAAATTGAATAAAGATCCAAAGAAATAAAAAGCCCAAGAAGCCCAGAATCAGTTCCAAAATTTCCAGACATAAAATTTTACCAAAGCTTGGAAGTCTACTTTGACTAGGTCTTCCTAAGGATATTTTGGTAAATGTAGACATGCGAATCAATTGTAACCTAGGGTTTCTATCTTTTATAAATAGAAGCCCAAATCATTGTATTCTTTTCATGCCTCCTTTTAATAATAAATTCAGAATTCTTTATGGAGAGCATCGGTGCCTCTTTTCAATTCATGAATTCAGATCTGACAACCCTGCGTTGATATTTGGAGAGATGCATCTGTAAGTAGATTTATTTCCTTGCTCTAGTTTAGATTTCAATTCTTTGCCCTAGGTAGATTTAATTTCTCGCCGTAGATAAATTGTTTAGAGTTAGCTTTGGGGAAGGCTTTTGAGAGATGAGATATCTCATCCCTTTCTTACCCATAATATATTTACAAAAGGACTCCATGCATACACGCACACACCGCGCCCTACGACACCCTATCCCTCAAGGTAGCGTTGATACCATAGTGTAAAGGCCCGGTTGCGCGCGATTTCCGTGGAGGTCAGGGTAAGGATCTCTAAAGAAAGGACAAGAACCTAGAGGAAGGAACACCTTCCCGAATGGATCTAATCCCCTTTATTGATAATTACCATAACTCCTCATAGATCTTCATTCGGGTATAGAAAGCGTTGAGATTTACTTGCATTTCCAAACCATCTCTAAACCTAATCCTAACAAGACTAGATCTAGTTAATCGTAGTATAGAATAATTAGGTTTTAGATTTAATAATCAATCCGAACACCCTTCGGAATTAACTCGTAAGCGCGACTAGGAGATTCACAACATCCCTGTGGACCGACCCGTACTCACCGGCTAGCTTCATGCGACGCCGTTCTTGATTGCGGTAATAGAAATAGTTTTTGACATACAAATCAATTGGCGCCGTTGCCGGGGATGGCGTAGAACTTTCCTTTTTGCAATTTCGGGTTAATCTTAATAAAATTAAAAAATCATAAAAACTGAGAAAAAAAAATATAAAAATTTATCATTTTGTTATTTTGTGAAGGGTATTTTTTGTGAATCTTTGCAGGATCAAATTCAGATCTGAAAATCTACAGAGATCAAAACAGGAAAAAACAGATCGGAACAACAGAAGATCACAACAACCGAGGAACAGAAGAAATTTGGAAGACTGAGTATACAAGTCAACCGCGGTGATCTGGTCCACAAAAAAAACCGGCCGTACCGACCAACCCGCGGCGGAACCACCGCGCTACCCCCACTTTGGCCGCGGAACCGCCGCTCCCTGGTGACATCACTAGAAAAAAAAAGGGCTGAACGCGTTAAAAAAAAACTCTGTAAGTCTTCTGATCTCTCCTCTGAATCTTTCGATATATCTTTTGTTAAATCTCCTGCAGGATTCTTTGCGCTTAAAAAAATCATCTCCCTTCTCAATAACAAATCTTGTGTAGGATTCTTTGCGCCACGCATAAAATAAAAATATTTGATTGCAAGTGATTTACTGTTTTGCATATCTTTAATTGGACTTTAAGGGGCTTTTTGTCCGATTCAGATTGGGTGGGGATTTCATCACCCTTCCCAGGACCCCAGAAATCACATAAGGCATTTGCATTGACCAATCTTTAATTAAAAAAATACTAGACTCAGCCCTAAGAATTTCGAGCTCAATAGGACAGAGGACTAATATAGGCATCGGCCGTTTATCCTAACCTGACTTTGCGGTGCCTAGGCAAGTGTGTCAAAGGCTAGTGGTTTTTAATTAGGCCCACTACTGTGGTTCCTTCCTACTTATCTGGCACTTACCTGGCCGCAATTGGCGGTGAAGAGGCGGTTTGAGGTCCTATCTCTAGCCCTTTGGAACAGTTAGGAGCTGTCTAGATGACCTAGGCGACCCTAGATCTAGGCCTGATTGTGCATTTTTGGTTGATCGAAAGTGTGTCTTAGCCCTTTATCAAAAATCATTTTTTGCAAACAGTTCCACATTAAAAAAAAGAGGAAAAATGAAAAATCTTTTATAGAAAACTTGCAAATTTTTTCCGCAAATAAATCCTTCCACCACCCAACTTTCTTTCTTTCCCCCTTTCTTCTAACATGGGTACCCCACATAATAAATCTCTTGCCGAACTTTGGTATCCCGAACCTAACTTTGCCCCGTACGTCAATTTGTTCGGTCAATTTAAAGACGATCTTTCCATGCCTAAAATATCTTTGAAAGATCAAATAGAAGCGTCTAGGAGAAACAGTTCGACTTTTCAACCCACTTTGTGTCAACCAAGTCAACCTTTACCACCTCCATATGTTGATACCACTTTTTCAAGTCCTGCTGTCACTCCTCAACCGATGTGCATTGCAGAGCATATTGCTAAATCTCGTAACCGATCTTTCAACCCTCTCAACATATCTAGTTCTAGGGATCAACAAGACTATTCATCTTTTTATCCACATGTTAACCATACCCCTGCCAAACCACCCACTTTCTACCAGTCCTACCCGACCTTCCCAACTTCACTAGACACTGTTTCTACACAGCCTGTTGGGAGTTTTGCATATCCATATCATTTTGAATCTTTTACCGAAACCCCCTCACCACCTAAGTCTAGTTTGGAAGAGTCGTTGGAGTCTTATATTGCAGCAACAAATAAAATGACTAGGAATGTGGAAGCGTCCTTAGCCGCCCTTATGCAACCTACTGAACCGGTAGGTAGTTTCCCGCTAGCTCAAAAATTTTCAATGTATAAAGAGGCGGTTGGACAGAGTGAGAATATGAAAGGATTTCAAAATCAAACCTACCCTTACCCAATTGAAGGCCACAACTCCAGTTTTCCATCGAATGTCCTAAATGATTCACTAGTTCAAAATAAAAACGAGTTGTACGATTTTGTAGTGCTTGATTTTCCATATTGTGAAGAACCACTTTCGAGTGAAACCGCACCTAATCCGTTTGACCTTTACACCTCCACTCTAGAACCTAAATTGATAAATGTCCATGCTTTTGATGAGGTGTCTAAAGAAATTGATTTTCACTTGATTGAGGATATAGACGCCGGGAATTTTTCGGATGATGAACCTGTCGATTTGATTGAAATTTTATGTTCAACTCATCATCCTGAGTCATTAGTTGTTTCTCCCGAACTTCATATGCGTCTGAGTTTTGATGATAATGGCATGGATGAGTTGAATTTTGAGGAGAATTATAAGGATAGTATTGAGGAGAGTTTTGAGGATCATATTGAGGTTGAACCATTTTTGTTTGATGTGTCTGATTTTCCAATTCATCCTCCTAAACCTTTGACTGTTATATCACCCTCCCTCCTTTCCATCGTTCCGATCACGCAAAAGATCACGCTTGAAGACTGTGAGCTTGAAAAATTTTCCTTTGAATCTGACACAGTTCTCACAGCCGATAACATTTACGAGTGTTTCACTTTTTCGGACGATGTGGAAGACTCACCGCCCGAGTTTGAGTCATTTACATTTTCAGATGAGTTAGTTGAACCATCAGACTCGGTTTCTTACAGTCAGTTCGAACCATTGATGGAATCCTTCAAGTTCGAGACATATTACTTAGGTGAGATTACGACTATCCCTAAATCACTCCCTTTCGTCCTTCCTATCACTCCGACCTTACAAGAGACCGTTACGCATTCATCTCCTATACCAAGTTCGGCGTACCCATGCTTTCTTGCGAATCTTGAGGGATTTGACCCCATTTCTCGACGGGTTGATAGGTTAGCGCAATCGCTTTTAACACATCGGTCATCACAAATTGCGCTAATTTATTCACTCGATTTACACCCTCAAGATCGTGCTACACTTCTTTCTCTTCTCCGCCTTTCTTCTCTCCCACCGAGACCATATTCTACCATTCTTCTTTCCACACGGTCTCGCGTGCTTCTCATTTCCCTTCTTTCCACTCCATTCTTTCACCAACTCGGCCATTACCACGATAAGATTTTTGAATGGTTGGTGCTAACCTTTGGCTTGTGTAAGGCCAAGCTTAAGTTTGGGGGGAACCTTGTTGTATATATGTACATTCATTTTTTTGTTTTCTTTTTCTATAAAAAATAAAAAAAAATTCAAAACATTATAAAATATAAAAAAAAATATAAATAAATAAACAGGGGAGTGCCGACATTTTGACCCTCTTGGTGTAGCATGACAGTGAGGACACTGTCAAGTTTAAGTTTAGGGGTATGCTCGGTACGTCTTCTTCCTTCGCATTCATATGTATATTTTTGCATTTGCATACTTATTTTAAAACCCATAAAAATTAAAAAAATTCAAAAATTATAAAAATTATTGTATTCAATTTTGGCTTATTTGACTAGAGTTTGACAGATAGGTTAACTAGCTAGGAACAACTAGATCTTAGACGTAGTAAATTAAAAACCCTAAAGATAACTTTCCTTAAAGTTTAGCGGTAGAAAGTATATGTCTTTGTAGATTATTTAGAAATAGGCAAATTTTGAGTTCACTTCTTGGGCTAAGTTGAAACAAAGTAAAAGTATTGATATCTTTATTAAAGTGTAAGTTTGAAAAATAATTCCTAGCTTAAGTCTAGATTCTGAAAATATATACCCTACAATTTACACAATCACACATCTTGAAACTTGGAATAGTAGAAGAGACCTTGAAATGCTCTTGTCTAAAGTCCTTAGTACGAAGAAAAAAAAGTGAATAAAGAAAAAAATGAACACTGGTTTTTGTGATTACTTAAGGATGTAAAAATAGAAAAATATTTAGCGAGGGTGCTTCATCACCTAGTGTCTTAGACCAACTGATTTGGGAGTCACTGCTAAAAGCCTTGGGTGTTGGAAGACTAGGAAGTGCGCTTTAAAGTGCAAACACATTTTGTAATCGGTCGTTGGTACCTCAAGAAGTATTAACGGTCGCATGAAGGATGTGTAAGAAAAATTCATTTAAATTCACCTACTAATAAATAATTTGGACAACGGACAAGGGTATGATTGCTTGATTTGAATTTCCAAGTGTAGGGGTGATTTATACACACACGTGGGGATATGTGATTGGAGTTTAGATGAGAGAAAGGAGTGAAGAATAGAACTTGTATCTTTAGTAGAGTTGATAGAAATTCCTAAGTGGAGATGGAACCCTAGAAGGAAAACTTAAAAGATGCCGAAAGCTAAGTAAATCTACAGAACATATATAATCTTAAGTTGAATGATAATGAAGTGTGAAGAGTATGGGTGGATGATTTACGAGTCGGCGATAATAGAATTCCTTGTTAGAAAACCTAATTAAAGTCAAAAGGCCGAGTTGATAGGATTTTGTGGGTAGTATCCACTGAAAACCCTCAGGAGACAACACTCCTCCTACTAGGGACACCTAGAGGTTTAACGGCTTGTTGCACGAGCTCAGTGCAATCGCGATTCCCTGCGAAAGTGTGGTTAGGTTTTTTGTAGAGAATAAAAAATAAGTTTGCTCGAGGACGAGCAAAAGATAAGTTTGGGGGTATTTGTTCACACCATAATATTGTATTATTATATTCCCCATTCTTATCCTTTTTATAAATAAACAGGTGCTTTGGACGCATGTCTGCTACATATTACAGGTTACAGGTTCTTGGAGCGAAAACAGTGAAAAAGACAAAAGACGACACAAAAAGGGGACTTTGGCCAACAAATAGAAGAATCTTAATCAAGCCTACACAAAAGATCAGTACAAGGCAACGCAAGGTCCAAGATTACAAAGCAAATGGTTAAAAGCCCACTGCAATTGTTCACTGGAGATCTGGAAGAAATAGAGAAGCCAAATTGAATAAAGATCCAAAGAAATAAAAAGCCCAAGAAGCCCAGAATCAGTTCCAAAATTTCCAGACATAAAATTTTACCAAAGCTTGGAAGTCTACTTTGACTAGGTCTTCTTAAGGATATTTTGGTAAATATAGACATGCGAATCAATTGTAACCTAGGGTTTCTATCTCTTATAAATAGAAGCCCAAATCATTGTATTCTTTTCATGCCTCCTTTTAATAATAAATTCAGAATTCTTTTTGGAGAGCATCGGTGCCTCTTTTCAATTCATGAATTCAGATCTGACAACCCTGCGTTGATGTTTGGAGAGATGCATCTGTAAGTAGATTTAATTCCTTGCTCTAGTTTAGATTCCAATTCTTTGCCCTAGGTAGATTTAATTTCTCGCCGTAGATAAATTGTTTAGAGTTAGCATTGGGGAAGGCTTTTGAGAGATGAGATCTCCTATCCCTTTCTTACCCATAATATATTTACAATAGGACTCCATGCATACACGCACACACCGCGCCCTACGGCACCCTATCCCTCGAGGTAGCGGTGATACCATAGTGTAAAGGCCCGGTTGCGCGTGTTTTCCATGGAGGTTAGGGTAAGGATCTCTAAAGGTAGGACAAGAACCTAGAGGAAGTAACACCTTCCCGAAAGGATCTAATCCCCTTTATTGATAATTACCATAACTCCTCATAGATCTTTATTCGAGTATAGAAAGCGTTGAGATTTACTTGCATTTCCAAACCATCCCTAAACCTAACCCTAACAAGACTAGATCAAGATAATCGTAGTATAGAATAATTAGGTTTTTAGATTTAATAATCAATCCGAACACCCTTCGGAATTAACTCGTAAGCGCGACTAGGAGATTCACAACATCCCTGTGGACCGACCCGTACTCACCGGCTAGCTTCATGCGACGCCGTTCTCGATTGCGGTAATAGAAATAGTTTTTGACATACAAATCAGATGGCGTATAGCACCCACGCAGTCTGTGGTGATGTATACGAATACGTATACACACATATATTTATTATGTGTTGTTAGGATTATTGATGGTAATAATGGAATTATTGATGATAATGATGTATGGGTTTGTAGTGCGAAACCCTAGAGTAGTGGGTGCACTCACACATACACGCACACATCTACTTGCATACATTCTTTCATTTATCTGTGCGCATATGGAGGTGTGTATATCTACACATGGGTATGGGACTATGTGTTCATATACGGGATTTGAGGATGATACGTGGGACCGAGATGAGTCGATGAGATTTGATTTGAGGCCGTGAGATCGGCGATATGACATAGTTCGTATTTGAGATGTGATATCGACTCAGATTTAGGTGGTTTTCATACCCCTGCCGATTGAATTGATAGTTGGGTCCGTAGTTCGCATAGTAGGCGCAGACTAGACCCGAGTCATACCTATTTCAAAACTAACGAATCGGGGATATTTTAAAGATAGGCAAAAGGGATTCTACGGATATTTTCAAAGGTAGCATCTGTTCTTAAAACACCGTAGCCCCTATTTTACCAAAAACCCTGATTCGTCTTATTTCAAAAGGCAAGGCTGCATGATATAGTTATTGAGGTAGATTCTTTACTGTTGCGTTGATTATTCGGTTGCGCAATTCATATTATTTGCATCGCATTACTTGTGCTTATTACTATATTACCATCATGCTGTTAGGACACCAGCACCATTATCGATGATGCGTATGTTCCACGTACATTATTTGCCGGCTCACACACATCATCATCGATAATTGCCATGCCACTACACTGTAGTACTGTTGCATTCCTGATATGATCCTTGTATGGCATATTGTACACTTATACCTGTACACATACATAGATGATTCTGACTTGATTAGAGATTTGAGGACCGCAAGATATTCCTTAAAACTGATTCATTTTTAAAAGAGCGGTTTCCCTTGACATATGCATATTACTATTCCATGTTGCATGACTTACTGACATGCTTACCTTTCTTTACATGTCGCATACATCATGTTTGATTATAAGCATTGAGATATGTTGTTTCCATGATATTTCAGGATTTGGGAACCGTGGGTATTTCAAAAGAGAATATGTAATTGTTTTAAAAACCCGGTTACCCTTGATATGATATTTCAGTGCGTCCACCATGTGTTTTCTCGGTGCTGAGAGCGACAAGTGAAACCCGATTCGAGGAAGCGGATGAGGCCGATTGCGGGTACGTGGTGGGCCCGGTATGGTACCCCTGGGCGAGAACGGTTTCGTTGTGTAGTAGACGGTGATCGTGGCAGAGGGACTACTACCTACCGGTGATTGGTTGGACCTGGCGGTTATCCGAAGGATAACGACCAGAGTCAATAGATGGATATGGGCGTACTGCTGGGGACGAGGGCCGATTCATCAGACGGAGCCCGTGGGCTGATCCGGACTGACGGAGCCAGTTATATGAGGATTTACGTGCCGATGCTGGGCACGATTTTCATGATGTTTTCGAGTGTCGATGCTGGGCACTCTGGTTCCATGATTTTGACGTGTCGCGAGGGACACATGTGTTTTATATCCTCATATTTCCATGCATATTCTGATGATATTTGCATGCATGATGGTTTTGTCATTTGGGTGACGAGTGGACGGGATCCACATACATGCAGATTGATTTCATTGATTATACCTCACATTTATGACATGTTATTACCTGAGGCACTGACACGGGTATTTGGCGCTACCTCATGTATAGAGATTACATTGCCAGTTTAAAATGCTTCAGACTTATTCATATTGAGGTTTATTTATATCTGATCGTATTGACCTAGGATGGATCATACATTCGATCTCTGCTTGTAGATATTTTCTATTCACGAGTTGGCAACTCACCCCCGTTGTGCCACAGTCCTTGCAGGTTTTTGCCGTACAGATTCTATAGCGGTATTTCTGGCACACTGCTTCCATATGGGTGACTTGCGTTGGTAGGTGGGTTTTTTTGTATCAGAACCTCCATTGTTCCTGTATTATTCATTGTATCTAGAAATTCCATCAACCAAAACTTGTATATTGTTTCAGACTTAGAAAACAATGTTGTATTATTTCGACCTTAGAGTCACGCTTGTTGTATTACGGTTTTCTGGCTGTTTTGAGATTCTTTTGGAGTTTTGATCCTCGCCCTTTGGCGTTGTATATTATTATTGCTTGCGTGGTTGTGACCGTCGATTGACGAAGAGCTAGCTCCCGCTTGGGGATGCCTTTTATCATTTCATATATATTATTCTTGTTGTACCCCGTTCGGGGCTAGTTTTTACAAAGGAAACTCTGCCGAAATTTTCAGGAAAGGTTACACATTTTAAAAATGCATATTCGGCTTAGTTATTTAAAAACTTTGATTTTCGAAACATGATTTCTTTACTTCTTAAAACCAGTTTTCCTTATTTACTCTTTAAATGGTTTTAGATTTCTGGGCTTTTGGCTTACTTGGATCAGATGGGGTCCTATAGATTTCATATGGTTCAAGGGCCAGTCACATGCTCTTTCGGGTCGTGACAAGGTTGGTATCAAAGCGCTAGGTTGACATTGGCTCGAGTCTAAGTTTGACTATGTGGAGCCTAGGGCGTTATATATATACGGAACATAGGCTTGACCTTACGGAACTTAGACTTAGTCGAGGGGGTATTATACCCGAACTTTCGTCGCATAGGATGACCTTGGTTGATGGAGTAGGTAGCTTGAGTAGAGGGACGTACCGTACGTATGTTCCGCGGCATACTTACGACACGCCACTCCGCTTAAGAAACCTTAGGATGTACATTTCCTTGCACCGTATTATATTCCTTCCTATGATCAATCCTCATTGATACTGGTTATGGTTTTGCCGCCACGATTGCGCGGGCAGAGTGAGCTACGGCTCGAGTTGGGTCAGCATGAGCTCGTCGTGGACGAGGACTGACCAGGGCGTGATTCCAGAAACGTACGATTGCATTTAGAGGCGTCGTCTTTTTGTGTTTTCGCGCCTTGAGCGTTGGATTGATCGCTTTTACGAGATTTCCCGGATGTGTCGATCGGTTCCAGAGGATTGAGCCACTGATAGAGGCCAGCCAGGATGTGATGACCACTGATAGGTCGCTTATTCATGATGATTGAGGCGCTGTTCAGCGTACGGACGATGAGCCAGTTGCTGCTGCAAATGACGAGATATCGCCCAGATGATTGGAGCTATTGCAGCATGAGCATATACTTAGAGATATGATAGTGAGTCGCTAGTCACCGAGGATGAATGACTAGGACATGTGGTTCGTTCGCTTACCCCGATGCGAGGTCATCAGGTAGATTGATTCCAGCTAGAGACGACTTCACGCAGATTCGTTGAGAGTCGATTGAGACGATCGAATGTCAGGAACCGATTTTCCAAGTTTAAAGTATTCGGAAAGACATGCAAGTGATTCTATGGACCCTCTAGAAGAATGAAACCCTAACTCGACATAATAACCGTGTGAAAGCCTTTGAACCTTAGGGTTTGCGGCAGTTCCGCGGCACCATTAGTGAGGCTTAGGTTTGCCCTTCTACGGCTGGACCACCGAAGCTGTGGTATGTACTCGATACTATTAAACTGTACCCAAGATGTTGAGCTCTTGGGAGATTATGAGGTTCTGACGAGTCGATCGGACGATTCGACATCATTCGGATATCATGTGATGGGACACTGTTTGGGAGACTCCAGATACGAGCATAGCCGTTGGAGCGCAGTCTGTGTAGCACGATGAGATGAGTCCGAATCAGTCGATATTGAAGCAGAGTGGAGTAAATAGTTCGCATGAGATTTCGACGAGATGACGTTCCACTCCACTGACATCAGAGATGCGATATGCACGCTGAGGACGTGTCCGGCTAGATATCTCCTACTGAGTGATGAAGATACCGAGTTCGTGATTTCGAGTCCGTGTGGGGGACTTCGGATGGACTGGAGCCGAGGACATTGCAGTGCGCAGATAGAGACGCGACGTCGAAATGGACGATGATACAGACAAGCGGGACAAGAAGTTCGTGCGAGATGCGGACGAGCTGTTACTATTCCACGTTAAGATTAAAGGTCGAATATGCATACAGAGGCGCAGGGATGCGACCAGCTTTCAAGTAGATGTTGTACTAAGGACGCAGATATCCAGAGAGCGAGGAAAGATTATGACAGAGTACCAGCCTCCATACAGTTTGGCTTAGGCGAGATCAGAAGAGACCTTGAGCAGGATTCCTTCCAGTACACTGTTGCAATAAGATTTGCACCAGGAGCAGATGTGTGATGTGCATTCAGAGGACCAGAGGTCGGCGCCAGAGATGTGCTGCTTTACGAGCGGTCGTGAGGATTGACCGAGAGATGACCAGAAAAGTGCCAGAACGGAATCGTTCCTGTTAGCACACCTGACCGGGCCGATGAGCCGATGGATAGCGAGATTGGTAATCCACAGGGAAGATAAGGAACCAGAGGCAGAGGACGCCAGCCGTGAGCAAGAGGCAAGTAGATATCTTGCGCCGCTAGCATTGGATGTACCGACACCTTCTTGACTTCGAAGGAGGATATACCGACGGCGGTATTTATGATTTGTGGTTTTGTGATTTGACTATCACGTATCCGGCACTTTGGATTTCGGTATTTTGGGCGATCTATTCGCATGATTTAGTCTTGATGACTGAGTTCCGTGATATTTGATTTTTTTCACCATGGTTGCACCTACTGGGTATTTATACCTTGCGCATAGTTATTACTCTTGAGGTATTGGTTGTGATTTCATGCCTATTTTATGCCGGTGATTTGATTTACACTTCCAGCATAGTTTTCATGTACTTTTAATGTTTTGATTTGATTTATGCACGCTGATGCACGCGGTTGTGAGATTTTCCATCGCGGTACACCTGATTTTGATTGAGCCGCATTATATCGTCGATTTTGACCCTGATATTGATGATTGATTCTTGCACTCCATGCTTTTGATTGGACTTACGCATGTTCGGCGTTTGCTATTGGATTTCGTGATTCCGTGCATGTTGAGTGCCCAGGGTTTAGATTTTCATTCGTGCACGATGGATGCACCGATTTGGATTTTCGCGCATGTTGGGCGCAGGTTTTGAGATACGATTTTGGTGCACACCAGATGCACTAAATCGAGATTCTTCGTGCATGTCAGATGCACCTGGTTTTGCTGTCAGGCACACCGGTTGCCTATGACAGATACTTCGTGCACACCCGTTGCACCTAGATGTTTTTTTGTGCACCTGTATGGCACATATGGATTTTGATTTCCGTGCGCACCAGACGCACAGGGTGGTGTTATGTGCATTTTTTCGATTTATTACTTTTGGAGCAGTACATTTTTATGATATTGGATATTTGTTTTCATACTGAGCAGGACTAGTCAGAGGACAGTACCTGAATATATTTTGCATGCATTGATAGTTATCGAAGGGATTTCTAAAGAGCGAGCTATGGTATCGGTATATATATACCTACGTGTCCGATATGAAACGAAACGTTTTAAAAACAAGGAAATCCTTTTAAATTGTTTTCAAAACGGCGGAACGTACATACTAAACAAAAGATATATACATATATGGTTATTTTCTTATGAAAAACGTCCGCCACTGTGCAGTGTTATGCGCATCGCACATCAACTTAAAAGGATTTGGCATGCATTTACATCAGCTATTCACATGTATAGACTGGATGTCTACACGTACAGTTCTGATCTACTTCATATTGGTTTTTTATTAGATTTGACATTTGTATCCTTACCATGACACCGATGATTGCGGGATGCTTGACGGAGTTTTGCTTTTGAGTTATCTGCTCACTACTCATGCGCATGCATTGCGCTATGATGTTTTATGTACTGATGATTCGGAGCCCCGACGACTTGGAATTTGTATTGAAATATTTTAGTATTTAGGGGTTTAAATTTAAATTCGGGGACCGAATTTCTTTAAGCGGGGTAGATTGTAACGTTTCAAAATAATAAAATATGACTTTTGGGAATTTTTATAATTTAATATTATTTTAATGAATATTTTAATATTCGGGTTTAATTAAATACAAATAAATGGGGAAAATTATGGAAAATTCTAAAATAGGATATTTTATGGAATTATGCTGTTTTTAAGTTTCCATGATTAGTTATATGCTAATATAGTGCTAATCGCGATTAAAAATCGCTAATCGGATTTTTGGCATTTTTGTGCAAAAATGTGCACATATCATTTTCCACACTTGTTACACCTGTTACATGTTTTGGGTGCATGGTTTCTTAGGGTTTGCCATTGTGTGAGAGAAAAGAAAAGAAAAGGGAAAAAGTGAAGCATGATGATTATGAGAGAGAGAGAGGGTAGGTATAGGTCAACTTGCTTTTTGAAATACCTTACCCCCATCATTTCCCATCTCACTTTCTCTCTCCTTCTCCATGAGAGCTGTTGTTGCTCAAGCTCCCTCTTCTTCTTCCTCCTCCTTCAATTCCCCCAAAACACCATTAAAACAAACCCAAAACCCCATTCCCACTTCACAAAACTTGTTCCCGGGCTCGCTAGCTACACATCGGACCAAGCAAGATAGGATTTTGAGGACTTTGAGCAACTCAAGAATTTTCTTGAGTTGCCAAAGGAGGTAATTTCTGCATCCTGGTGTAGTATTTCAATTTCCTTATGCATCAATTCTAGTTTCATGTCGATATGGTGTAATTTGGTGGATTTGTGAAACTTCAAGTTAGGGTTTATGTGAGATCTGAAGTTAAAGATGAAATTGAGACTTGTGGTGACCTTAGAACCCCTGTGGTGATGTGTTATTGAACCAAACCTGAAGCTAGAACACAGAATACAGATTTATGAGACGATGTCGTGGAAAAACTGTGAATCTGTGATCGTATTTAGGAATCTGCTATCACCCCGAGACCCCAAAAATAAAACTGAGTTGACAGTGAGATGTGCAGGCACCATGGAACCACCACACCAAACCTTAGCCCCCAACTCCAAACTCCGGCCGCCAATTAATTCCTTCTGGCCGCAATTTGCGGCCAGAGTAGAAGGAAACCGTCTCGATTTTGGTGCATAGCCCTATTTCCATTAGTCTTGACCCTGGGTATGTCTAGTTTTGACTGATTCCTGTTAGGGTAAAATCTGGGTTGATTTTCTTGAGTTGGCATATGAATTACGACTTGTTTTAGCATGGATTTTGGTATTTGGTGATTCATTCCTGTCGGGTGGCGTTTGGACGTCAACGACATGTGGATATTCATCGTGTTTACATGCGAGACGATAGGTTTTTACCTATGCGAGTAGCGTGTGCTATTTTGGTTTCCGATGTGATTTTCATGTGCTTTAGCGTTGTGATATACTTGTAGGTACCATACGTGATGTTGAGGCGAAGAAGATGAAGATAGCGACATCGGCATCGGCACACGAGAAGCAAGGTGAGTAGTTTTATATCTACGGGGAGAAGTCGGGTGGACGGCGTATAGCACCCCCGCAGTCCGTGGTGATGTATATGAATACGTATACACACATATATTTAATATGTGTTGTTAGGATTATTGATGGTGATAATGGAATTATTGATGATAATGATGTATTGGTTTGTAGTGCGAAACCCTAGAGTAGTGGGTGCACTCACACATACACGCACACATATACTTGCATGCATTCTTTCATTTATCTGTGCGCATATGGAGGTGTGTATATCTACACATAGGTATGGGACTATGTGTTCATATACGGGATTTGAGGATGATACGTGGGACCGAGATGAGTCGATGAGATTTGATTTGAGGCCGTGAGATCGGCGATATGACATAGTTCGTATTTGAGATGTGATATTGACTCAGATTTAGGTGGTTTTCATACCCCTGCCGATTGAATTGATAGTTGGGTCCGTAGTTCGCATAGTAGGCGCAGACTAGACCCGAGTCATACCTATTTCAAAACTAACGAATCAGGGATATTTTAAAGATAGGAAAAAGGGATTCTACGGATATTTTCAAAGGTAGCATCAGTTCTTAAAACACCGTAACCCCTATTTTACCAAAAACCCCGATTCGTCTTATTTCAAAAGGCAAGGCTGCATGATATAGTTATTGAGGTGGATTCTTTACTGCTGCGTTGATTAATCGGTTGCGCATATTCAAATTATTTGCATCGCATTACTTGTGCTTATTGCTATATTACCATCAAGCTGTCAGGACACCAGCACCATTATCGATGATGCGTATGTTCCACGTACACTATTTGCCGGCTCACACACATCATCATCGATAATTGCCATGCCACTACACTGTAGTACTGTTGCATTTCTGGTATCATCCTTGCATGGCATATTGTACACTTATACCTGTACACATACATAGATGATTCTGACTTGATTAGAGATTTGAGGAACGCAAGATATTCCTTAAAACTGATTCATTTTTAAAAGAGCGGTTTCCCTTGACATATGCACATTACTATTCCATGTTGCATGACTTACTGACATGCTTACCTTTCTTTACATGTCGCATACATCATGTTTAATTATACGCATTGAGATATGTTGTTTCCATGATATTTCTGGATTTGGGAACCGTGGGTATTTTAAAAGAGAATATGTAATTGTTTTAAAACCCGGTTACCCTTGATATGATATTTCAATGCGTCCACCATGTGTTTTCTCGGTGCTGAGAGCGACATGTGAATCCCGATTCGAGGAGGCGGATGAGGCCGATTGCGGGTATGTGGTGGGCCCGGTATGGTACCCGGGGGCGAGAACGGTTTCGCTGTATAGTAGACGGTGAGCCTGGCAGAGGGACTACCACCTACCGGTGATTGGTTGGACCTGGCGGTTATCCGGGGGATACCGACCAGAGTCGATAGATGGATATGGGCGTACTGCTGGGGCCGAGGGCCGATTCCGCAGACGGAGCCCGTAGGCTGATTCGGACTGACGGATCCCGTTATATGAGAATTTACGTGCCAATGTTGGGCACGGTTTTCATGATGTTTTCGAGTGTCGATGCTGGGCACTCCGGTTCCATGATTTTGACGTGTCGCGAGGGACACAGGTGGTTTATATCCTCATATTTCCATGCATATTCTGATGATATTTGCATGCATGATGGTTTTGTCATTTGGGTGACGAGTGGACGGGATCCACGTACATGCAGATTGATTTCATTGATTATACCTCATATTTATGACATGTTATTACCTGAGGCACTGACACGGGTATTTGGCGCTACCTCATGTATAGAGATTACATTGCTAGTTTAGCATGCTTCAGACTTATTCATATTGAGGTTTATTTATATCTGATCGTATTGAACTAGGATGGGTCATACATTCGATCTCTGCTTGTAGATATTTTTCATTCACGAGATGGCAACTCACCCCCGTTGTGCCACAGTCCTTGTAGGTTTTTGCCGTACAGATTCCATAGCGGCATTTCTGGCACACTGCTTCCATATGGGTGACTTGCGTTGGTAGGTGGGTTCTTCTGTATCAGAACCGCCTTTGTTCCTGTATTATTCATTGTATCTAGAAATTCCATCAACCAAAATTTGTATATTGTTTCAGACTTAGAAAACTGCGTTGTATTATTTTGACCTTAGAGTCGCGCTTGTAGTATTACGGTTTTCTGGCTGTTTTGAGTTTCTTTTTGGGTTTTGATCCTCGCCCTTTGGCGTTGTATATTATTATTGCTTGCGTGGTTATGACCGTCGATTGACGAAGAGCTAGCTCCCGCTTGGGGATGCCTTTTATCATTTCATATATATTATTCTTGTTGTACCCCGTTCGGGGCCAGTTTTTACAAAGGAAACTCTGCCGAAATTTTCAGGAAAAGTTACACATTTTTAAAATGCATATTCGGCTTAGTTATTTAAAAACTTTGATTTTCAAAACATGATTTCTTTACTTCTTAAAACCAGTTTTCCTTATTTACTCTTTAAATGGTTTTAGATTTCTAGGCTTTTTGCTTACTTGGATCATATGGGGACCTATAGATTTCATATGGTTCAAGGGCCAGTCACGTGCACTTTCGGGTCGTGAAAAGGTTGGTATCAGAGTGCTAGGTTGACCTTGGTTCGAGTCTAAGTTTGACTATGTGGAGCCTAGGGCGTTATATATATACGGAACTTAGGCTTGACCTTACGGAACTTAGACTTAGTCGAGGGGGTATTATACCCGAACTTTCGTCGCATAGGATGACCTTGGTTGATGGAGTAGGTAGCTTGAGTAGAGGGATGTACCGTACGTATGTTCCGCGACATACTTACGACACGCCACTTCACTTAAGAAACCTTAGGATGTACATTTCCTTGCACCGTATTATATTCCTTCCTATGATCTATCCTCATCGATACTGGTTATGGTTTTGCCGCCACGATTGCGCGGGCAGAGTGAGCTACGGCTCGAGTTGCGTCAGCATGAGCTCGTCGTGGACGAGGACTGACCAGGGCATGATTCCAGAAACGTACGATTGCATTTAGAGGCGTCGTCTTTTTGTGTTTTCGCGCCCTGAGCGTTGGATTGATCGCTTTTATGAGATTTCCCGAATGTGCCGATCGGTTCCAGAGGATTGAGCCACTGATAGAGGCCAGCCAGGATGTGATGATCATTGATAGTTCGCTTATTCATGATGATTGAGGCGATGTTCAGCGTACGGACGATGAGCCAGTTGCTGCTGCAAATGACGAGATATCGTCCAGATGATTGGAGCTATTGCAGCTTGAGCATATACTTAGAGATATAATGGTGAGTCACTAGTCACCGAGGATGAATGACTAGGACATGTGGTTCGTTCGCTTACCCCGATGCGAGGTCATCAGGTAGATTGATTCCAGCTAGAGACGACTTCACACGGATTCGTTGAGAGTCGATTGAGACGATCGAATGTCAGGAACCCATTTTCCAACTTTAAAATATTCGGAAAGACATGCAAGCGATTCTATAGACCCTCTAGAAGAATGAAACCCTAACTCGACATAATGACCGTGTGAAAGCCTTTGAACCTTAGGGTTTGCGGCAGTTCCGCGGCGCCATTAGTGAGGCTTGGGTTTGCCCTTCTACGGCTGGACCACCGATGCTGTGGTATGTACTCGATACTATTAAACTGTACCCAAGATGTTGAGCTCTTGGGAGATTATGAGGTTCTGACGAGTCGATCGGACGATTCAACATCATTCGGATATCATGTGATGGGACACTGCTTGGGAGACTCCAGATACGAGCATAGCCGTTGGAGCGCAGTCTGTGTAGCCACGATGAGATGAGTCCGAATCAGTCGATATTGAAGCAGAGTGGAGTAAAGAGTCTGCATGAGATTTCGACGAGATGACGTTCCACTCCACTGACATCAGAGATGCGATATGCACGCTGAGGACGTGTTCGGCTAGATATCTCCTACCGAGTGATGAAGATACCGAGTTCGTGATTTCGAGTCCGTGTGGGGGACTTCGGATGAAACGTAGCCGAGGACATTGCAGTGCGCAGATAGAGACGCGACGTCGAAATGGACGATGATACAGACAAGCGGGACAAGAACTTCGTGCGGGACAAGAAGTTCGTGCGAGATGCGGACGAGCTGTTACTATTCCCCGTTAAGATTAAAGGTCGGATATGCATACAGAGGCGCAGGGATTATACCTAACTAGAATACTAGGAAAACATAAACTAAACTAAATGGAAGGGATTATACCTCATGGATGAAACTCAAGAGAAACCCTAGATTCATAAAGTCATTAAAATCCAACTTTGCTTGGTCCATTGTGTAGAGGATGAAGAGTGGATCAACTTTTGGGAAGAGGGTGTAGGGTTTTGGCAAGGTTTTGGAGATGGATCTTAGGGTTGAAGGTGGAGGGAAGTGAGGAAGAAGAAGGAGAAGAAAATTATGGAGAAAACAAATGGGGGTGAGGTTAGATGGCAGCCCTCTCTCTCTCACTCTCTTATTCTCACCTACTCTCACACACTTTTACCATTTTACCCTTTACTCTTATCTTTTAAAACCTAACCATAAAATACCCCAAAAAACACAAGAAAACAACATGTAACCAAAATACAACATGACATGGTGCACTAGCCATGAAAAACTGTAGAAACATGGATTTGGCTTAATCGTGATTAGCAGTGCACTAATCGGTTTTCATTTAAACTGCATATAATTGATTTTTAAAAATGCCAAATCCTTTAAATATATTTTTAAATGAATAAATCATTTTAAATTTCCAATTATTTAGCAATTATTGGTATATATTTATACCCTTTTTCGAAAACCCCAATTTCACAAATCGGGCAGTTTTCGGGAAATATATAATTTTAATATTAAATTCCAAAAATAATATTTTATATTTTCTGAAATGTTACATGGAGTAGGTAGCTTGAGTAGAGTAACGTTCCGTACATATGTTCCGCGGCATATTCACGATACGATACTCCAATTAAGAAACCTTAGGATGTGCATATATTGAGATCTTTGATTCTATTTATTTCCATGATCATACTCTTATTGATTCCATTCATCCTTATGATCATGTATCCATTTTGGGATCTGTTGATTCCTTTCATTCGATTGATATGGTTTCATCGATACATGCTTGAGGTTCCTGTCACCATGGTTTGAGCGCAGATTGAGCTGCTGCTAGTGTTGCGGTCAGGGCGAGCCCTTCATGGACGAGGACTGACCATCGTGTTTTCTGGTGACACGATAATGTCTCGATTTTGTATTGGTGTTGTGACTTCTCGTTTGAGGCGAGTGTTCGGTTTTGCACCGTATGATCAGGACGTTGATAGAGGCTGCCAGTTGTGAGAGGGCTGTTGATGTAAAGCATACCTCAGAGATTTTGATGTCGTCTACCCTGTGGACAGATGACCCAGCTGTTGCTGAGATTGATGTGATGTCGCTTCCAGAGCTTACAAGGTGAGATCGCTGGAGCTTTCAGGCAGAGATACGATAGATGATAGCTAGTCTATTTTTAGTTGAAAGACGAAGGGTATTCACATGTTGTCTAGGCGAAGTTAAAAGTTCAAACGAATGTCAGAAACCCATTTTTCCAAGTTTAAAGTATTCGGAGGAACATGCAAGTAATTCTGTGGACACTCTAGAAGAATGAAACCCTAACTCAACATGATGATCATGGAACCGCTTTTGAACCTTAGGGTTTGCGGCAGTTTAGCGGTGCCATCAGTGAGGCTTGGGTTTGCCCTTCTACAGTTGGTCCATAGGTACCGTTGCGTGTACTAGATATTATTAAACTGTGCTCAGAGTTGAGCTTTCAGAGAATTATGGGACTTTGACAAATCGAACAAAAATTTTAATGTCGTCCGGATATCATATGATAGGAGAACGGTACGTGGACCGGCTTCAGATAGAGGACCTCACCCAGATGCGTTGTGAGTTGATCGAGAACGGACGAGTATTGAGTATTCCTCCGATGGTATGGACGAGTTCCCCAGGACGTGTTTGGCTAGAGATCTTCTACAGAATGATGAAGATACTGAGTTAGTGATTTTGAGTCCGCGTGAGAGACTCCGGATTGACTATAGCCGAGACAATTGCAGTACGCAGATAGCTTGACGTGACGTCGAAGCAGACGATAATAAAGGCGAGTGGAAAAAGAGGTTCGTGCGAGATGTCAAACGAGTTGTTGCTACTCCCCGTTGAGATTAGAGATCTGATATGTATACAGAGGCGTGGGATACGACCAGTTTCCAAGGAGAAGCTGTGCTGAGAACGCAGATGTCCAGAAAGCGAGAAAAGATTTTATAAGAGTATCAGCCTCCGTATAGTTCGGCATAGGCAAGATCGAAAGAGACCCTGAGCAGGTTCCTTTCAGGACACTGCTGCAATAAGATTTGCACCCATGATCAGATGTGTGATGTGTATTCAGAGGCCGATGTGTTAGTGTACATGTCCTAGAGGCCATTACTGTATTATACTAGTTTGTATATTACTTAATGGAAGCTTGGGATATTCACCTTGTATAAACAATCTTGCTCAAAATAGTAGTATGCTACTTGGTTTGTTTCTACATCAATGTGTACATGTGTTTATTTTAGTATATCACCTATACACATTAGTGGAGCCCTTAGGATCTTTGCTTGATTACCAGCGTTGTGATGGCAGTCACACTAGTGGGGGCTGGGTAATCTATAAGCACATCCTTATGCAAGTCCCTAGTCGTAGGACTATCGAGACAGGGCATCGATACTCCGGAGTAGACTAGCGCATGCGCTTCTCATCCCAGAGTGGGAGATGGTCGGTCCCACAGCATCAGTACGTCGTACTGGAGATAGTATGCGGGTGCTCGTTAGGTTACGAGTACACTGGACAGGACTCGTCGGGAACTGACCGGTTGGTATTATACCTATCGTCAGTTATCAGTTCCCAGGTGACATGAGTACAGCTTAGTCCGCTGACTTGACACTGTCACTTCGCCTCGAGTGTGTTCCCACTGTACTTTGATTACTACCCTACCACGGCTCAAAGGAGTCGTGCAAACAGGTAGTAGTTGGGTGCAGTCTCGAAGCACTTGGAGGCAGTGACGGTTAGACAGGATTCGTCTCTCCCGGTATTGGGGGTTGACATCATGCTGTGTCTAGGAGAGCCATTACACGAGTATTCTCTGGCCAGGGCAATCGAGATATACTGGTAGGCTTCCAGTGTTATCTCAGGGTGTTTTGGGCTTCACTCCGACACGACTTGTACCGATATTAGGGGACTGACGTTTACCGCCACCCTAGGCCCGCCATGCGAAGTATCAGACGAACAGACCGGACTGTACGGAGATTGTCACATTCAGGCTCAGTAGGAGTTCAGATGGGTTTCACCTCGTCGGTCTTCTTGTCGGAATCTACCTGGGGACCGTTATGCACAGCTAGTGCCGCTTGCGGTCTGTGGTTAAACCCACTGCCAGCGTAGTGTCGAGTCTTTAGAGTCCCACACAGAAAGCTATTCGCCTTTAGGTAAAAGAGTAGAGGTCGCATGGTTTTGCGACAGGTCGCATGGTTTTGCGACAGGGTTCGGTCACATCCGTGCACTTGTGCACGTACAGTGTCCGGACAGTTAACACTAGCGGGCTTTGGTTTAAGCCAGATCCTAGTGTACGTTTTGGGATTGGTTTTATCCAGTATGTATTCGTGTTCCTCGGAACGCGGATGCGGGTGTGTGTGCACAGTTGATAGAGAGACAGAGGCAGAGGATTCTCATTAGGGTTGTTGACTGTTGACTGTTGACCATTGACTTTTTGCTCAACCCTAATGAGAATATGATATGTAATTAACAATAATATTAATTAAGTATTATAGTGACATGGTTGTTGACTTGTTGACTTTGTTGACTTGTTGACTTTGTTGACCGGTTGACTAGGTTGGACTAGTTGACCATCATGATGACAATGGTTGTCATTTTCATGAAAAGACTTTTGCTTGCTTGTTGTGGTTTGCAAAATGAGTGCATGGAAATGATATTGCCTTTGACATGATATGAACCATCACATAATACTTGATTAACATTATGGATCATGATGCTTTTGGATTATGAGAGGGTGTATGACAAAAGAGAGGCTCATTCTTTGATTATCTTTCTCTCTCTTGGTTTTGAGCTCTCTCTTCCTCTTGCTCTCACCCTCTTCCTCTTGCTCTCTCTCTTGTCTATGGTTCACTTGTCTCATGTGTTGAGAAGCAAGAACCATAGAGAAAATCCCATCACACTCTCCTCTACTCACTCTAGTTCACAAGGTTTAGCAAACCTAGTGAACTAGTTTCTTCAAAGTACGAAGAAGAAGCCAAAGGTAGAAGCTTTCGGGTGGATCGATCTTCGGCGCAAGGAGACGACGGGGTGAAGCCAATCCATACACCATCAAGAGATGAAGACGAAGGAGTTCAAGAAAGAAAGGTATAACCCCCTAACCGAGTAGTTAACAACTCCTAGTTAGGTTGTTAGTTAGATGTTTAACAAAGATCCGGTTTTGAGTCCATGTTACCGCCTCTAGAAAATTATTTTTCACCAAATTCCGCATGCCCGAAAGTACCGGGAGTGGTAGCATGGACTTACACGATGCCAGTGACGTGTTGCTTTACGAGTGGTCATACTAATTGGCCAAGAGACGACCAGAGAAGTGCCAGAGCAGAATTGTTTCCGTTAGCACACCGGACAGACCGATGATCCGATGGATTGAGAGATTGGTAATCCACAAAGAAATGAGGAACCAGAGACAGAGGACGCCAGACCGTGAGCAGGAGGCAAGCGGATGTTCTTGCTCTGCCAGTTTTGGGCGCACCAATATTTTTTGACATTGTAGGAGGTGTACCTCAATATAATTTGCTGCAATTTGCGTTGTGATCCGAGTATCACGCTTATATCGCTTGGATTTGAGTTTTAATGATTGAGTTTCATGATATTGATTTCGTGTACCATGGCTGCACCTACTGGGCATTTAAATTTTTGTGCATGGTTATCGCACTTGATATACGATTTACACACTGTTGTATTGGTTTATGATTTGTGCAAATATATTGCACTTGATATTGATTTTGTGCCTTGGCTTCACATGTTTATGATTTCCTGGATTTCATACCGTTGATTTGATTTTGTGCGTGTGGTATGCACTCGATTTGATTTTGCACTCGGTATAGCTTATATGTGCTTGCAGTGCATTGATATGTGTTTTGTGCACGCAGTTTCACACGTTTATGACTTTATACACCTTGGTACACTTGGTATTTCTTTTTGCGCATTGGAGTTATTGTTTGTATTTTGTGCATTGATGCACCAGATTTGTACTTTTGTGCATTTGTTACACCAGACTTGTACATGCTTTTACACTAGTTTTTTTTTACGGACCTGACATGTTTGATTTGGATTTTATGCACATTAGGCGCTTGGTTTTGGGTTTCGTGCATATTGAATGCACTTGATTTAGATTTCATTCGTGCATGATATGAGATGTGATATTGTGCACACTGGATGCACAAGATTGAATTTTTCATGCACAATAGATGCACCAGATATTGTTGTCGTGCACACTCGTTCCACTGGACAGATGCTTTCGTGCACACCCGTTGCACTTGGTTTTGCTTTGTACATATTGTGGCAGCTGTGTTTGGATTTGATTTCCGTGCGCACTTGACACACGTGATTGTTGGATATGCCTTTTGAGGCTGATTTTGCTTTTGAGCACCTTGTTTTCATGTTGGGCACTATATTGTGTAGTAGCCAAACAGGACTGATCTGAGAACAATACCTGAGTATTTTGCATGCATTAAAAAGTTTATCAAGTGATTTTCAAAAAAGAGCTATAGTCTCACTATTTCCTACGTGTCTGTGAGCGACACGAACGTTATAAAGGAAAACCATTCGGGATATTTTAAAAACGGCGGAACGTATAATTTGAACAAAAGCATATAAAGGTATATTTACTACTTTACAATGAACGTCCGCCCTTTGTGCCGTGAGTTACGCATCACACGGCAATTTAGAAAGGATTTTGCATGTGTTTTATTCAGCTGTAAGATTTTTCCAAGGATGCGTGCGATATATATGTGTTATAGTATTTGACCATGTATATTGGATTTCAGAGGTGGATTTCGAGATCTGTATCTCCATTGTAACTCCGATGATATGCGTGCAAATACGATGATTTGCATGACGCTTGGCGGAATTCGATTTTAAGTTTTGTATTCGTTTCCAGTCGCACGCGATGCGTTGTGGTTTTCTATATCTTCCATGATTTCAGAGTCCCGTCGATTTGAGTTGATTACTGAAATGTTTGAGTATTTGGCGGTTTAAATTTAAATTCGAGGACCGAATTTCTTTAAGGGGGGAATATTGTAAAATTTCAGAAAATATAAAATATTATTTTTGGAATTTAATATTAAAATAATATATTTCGCAAAAAATACCTGATTTGCGAAATTGGGGTTTTCGTAAAATGGTATAAATATTTACCAATAATTGTGAAATAATTGAAGATTTAAAATGATTTATTCAGTTAAAAATATATTTATCTGATTTGGCATTTTAAAAGTTTATTATATGCAGTTTGGATAAAACCCGATTAGTGCACTACTAATCGCGATTAAGCCAAATCCGCGTTTATACAGTTTTTCATGGCCAGTGCACCATATTATGTTATGTTTCTATTACATGTTATTTCTTATGTTGTTTTGGGGTATTATGTGTTTTGGTGTTAAAAAGAAAAAGAAAAGAAAATGAGAAAGGGTAGAAGAGAGAGAGAGGGTGAGAATAAGAGAGTGTGAGAGAGAGGGCTGCCATATATCCTCACCCCCGATTTGTTTTCTCTTTTTCCTCATCTCCTTCTTCCTCAAGTTTTCCTCCACCTGCACCTCATGAAATCATTTCAAATCCTTTATCCAAACCCTAAACCCCTTTCATTAAAGTCGATCCCCTCTTCACCCTTTGCACTTTGGACCCATCAATGTTGGATTTTGAGGACTTTAGAGAGTTAGGGTTTTGCTTGACTAGATCCATAAGGTATAATTCATTTTCTTTAGATTAGTTTCTAGTTTCCTTGCATTCTAGTGTAGTTTAGAGGTTGATTTTGTGTGGAATTGTGATCTTAGAAAATCCTAGAGAAGGGTTTAAGTAATTGTGAGGAATTGATGATGTGTAGAGGCTGTTAACTAGACTTGGGTGGTGTTTTTACTGACCTAGAATAGAAAATAGAACCCAAACACGGACTTAGAACTTTCGGACATTGGTAAATATGACGATTTGTGAGGGTATTTGGAGACCTGGAGTGACTCGAGACAACCATAAAAGAAGTTCCTATGACCATGAGACGTGCAGGCAACCATGTATCACTCCTTGAAACCTGAGCCCCTTCCCTCACTACCTGGCCGCAAATAAACTCCCCCAGGCCGCAAATTGCGGCCTGGTCTTGGTGGAATCGTGTGGTGCTTGGTACATAGCTCCTATTTATGATAATTAGACCTCCTATATGTGCAAAATCCCTTAGTTTGTCCTAGGGTGAAATCTGGGAGCACATTGGGGTACTTTTGGTTATGTTTTTCCGTATTTTGTAAACTTGGGTTTTGTTGTTTGGATTTGTTTTTGGTTGTTAGGCGTTTGTACGTCAACAACAAGGGTTGTTTGATTGTTTTGCATGCGTAGGCTATAGGTTCTAACCTATGGATGCACCGTGTGCCTTATTGGTTTTCCGAACTCGATTTTAATAGAGATTTCAATTGTGTATTATTGTAAGTACCTTCGTGTGGATTCCGAGGCGACGGAGCGTGGCGTCATCGATTTCGGCGAGTAAGGATCAAGGTGAGTAGATCTATATCTACGGGGAAAGTCGGGTGGATGGCGTATAGCACCGCCGCAAATTATTAAATGGAAACCGATCTCTAGGATACAGTCGTAGAAACCTAGATTAGGAAACTAAGAATATGGTTTAAAGGATAGTTAGAGATGATATTAGTCATATAACTTATAACATGTAGTTGCAATATAATAGGTATTAGTTTTAGGGTAGTATGACACATGATGTATAAGGTAAATTTGTATATAAAATTGACTTGATATGAGATATTATTGTGATGGAAAAGAGTTTACATTGTGATATGACGACTTGGTGTGATATGCCGTTATATGGATACGAGTCGATATGTGATAATTGATACCTTTGCCGGTCCCAAGATCTGAGATTGATACGGATATGACCTGAGAGATATGTATATATATGGATAATGTTGTGAATCTTGAGTGATAAGCCGTACGAGACGTGAGGTCCGTACCCTCCTTGTCATATAGGTTGTTAGGATCCCAAACTGTTTAATGACGCCGTACGATGAGTTACCATACTTGATGAGTTAATTGATGATTGATCCATACCCTTGATTAGAGGAGGCTGATTGATAGATTCACCGACTCGGTCATGTTAAATACGTATACCTTTACCTTTTAGCTGCCGATTTACTTTATGCTACGTTCATGTCATTACTATTGCATTTCATATAACTGTGCTCGTACACCTGCACCGTTATCGATGATGCGTATGTCAAACTTACATAGATTGGCCGGCTCACACACTTCATCATCGATAATTACCATGTCACTACACAGTAGAATTGCTGCATCATGATATGACTTTTTGCATAATTTACTTGCTATAGTTGCATATACACCTTTATATGATGTTGCATTTGACCTTGGAGGCTTTAGGAACCGTGAGATATATTTTAGAACTGGATTCATTTTAAAGAGCGGTTTTCCCTTGATATATGCTTATTACAGTTCCATGTTGCATGATTTACGGATATGCTTACATTTTTTATATGTCGCATACATCATGCTTTACGATTTTACGCATTGAGATATGTTGTTTTCATGAGATTTTGGATTTGAGAACCGTGGTTATTTCAGGGGAAAATATGTATTGTTTTAAAAACCAGGTTTCTCTTGAAATGATATTTCAATGCGTCCACCATGTGTTTTCTCGGTTCTGAGATTGACATGTTCCACCTGATTCGAGGAGGAGGAGGAACCGTCTGCGGGTGTATGGTGGACCCAGTGAGGTACCCCGGGGCAAGAAGGTCGCAGATGATGACGTTGAGCCTGGCAGGGGAGCACTACCTACCGGTGATAGTATTTGGACTCGGCGGTTTTTCCGGAAAATACCGACTGGAGTAGAGAGATGGACTTGAGGGCCGATCTGAGGATGCGGTGCCTGAGATATGAAGATTTACGTGTCGATGCTGGACACGGCTTTCATGATATTTCGAGTGTCGGTGTTGGACACTCAGGTTACATGTTCTGGTGTGTCATTGATGGACACACACATTCTTGATATCCTCATATATTTACATGCATATACTTTTACGATATTTCGAGTGGACGAGATCCACATGTAATTGGCATTGATTATATTATTGGATGATATCCACTTGCATACTTGCATTTATTTACTGTTGGCACATATACAGATATGGTCACCCTAGATATCATAGTATTACCTTTATGATATATTTGACTTAGGAAATCGTTATTTTATTCAATTTCTACTTGTTGATGTTTTCTACTCACGAGTTGGCAACTCACCCCCGTAGTGACACAGTTTTTGCAGGTTGACCGCTTAGATCGGTAGCGGCATGGTTGGCGCACAGCTTGCTTTTGGGCGTTTTGCTTTGGCAGGTGGGACATTTGTATCGTGCCCACTCTCGTATTTTTATTACATATTGTATCTAGTCAACTCCATCAATCAAAAGTAGTATTTGTATAAGTAATGAGACTTAGTGAGACTTGTAACTGCGAGATATGAGTGATGGGTTTTATATTCGCTTTTTGGGTTGATGTCTTGCTTTATTTATAACTTTTTGTGTTGATCTTCGCCGATTGGGTGTCGTATACTTATTTTATTACTTGCGTGGTTGTGAATCCGCCGTTTGGCGAAGAGCTAGCTCCCGCTTGGGGATGCCTTTTATCATTATCATGTATTTATGGTTTGGGTCAAAATATACAACGGAGGTGCTTCCCAAATTTTTAAAGACGAACATGTTTTACAACAAGTAGGATAAACTTGCATTTTCATGTTCCCTTTTCTATGCATGTAAGAAAACATTTTTTCTTCATTATACCTTATTTCAAAACTGCACCTCTCTTATTTCTTTAAAAGGTTTAGATTTCTGGGTTTCAGCTTACTTGGATTACGTTACGCCTTTTGACGTTGCGTGATTTAATTGCTGGTCACGGGCTAATATTTTGGGTCGTGACAGATGCTTCGCAGATACCTTCATGACCCTTCTTACATGATTCAACACCAGATCGTTCAGCTAGAGCGCGATCTTTCTTTCACCGAGCAGCCAGTAGTGATATTGGATCGTCAGGTGAAGAAACTTCGGTCAAAGGTCTTGCCATCTGTGAGAGTTATTTGGCATTGCCCGAATGGTGAAGAAGTCACTTGGGAGGCCGAGAGCGAGATGCGGAAGAAATTCCCTCATCCCTTTGAAGATACGCATAGTAAGATTTTTAAATTCGGAGACGAATTTCTTTAAGGGGGATGATTGTAACACCTTAGAATGTAATTAGTGTTAATTAAGCGATAATGCGGATTTTTAGTAAAAAGTTTACCAAAATAGTTTTCAAATATTTTATCAAAATTAATTAATATTTTATTAATATTTATTGCGGGCTTGCACATACATATGCATGCTAACCAGGGTTAATTTGGGGTTAAACCATGCTTAAGTAGCCATGACATCTAACCCCATTCCATTAAGTGTAATATGTAATTAATTAAATTAATTAGTTTTCAAATTTTAAAGAAAAATGTTTTTTATTAATTGGTTGACTTGAGAGAGAGGAAGAGAGAGAGAGAGGGGGCATCATGAGGCATGCTGTCACGCCCCGAAAGTACGGAACATGACCGGCACTTAAACTACGAAACGTCTCGAGGCGTACGTAATCTAAGTAAGCCGAAAACCCAGAAATCCAAACCAAGAAAAGTAGTAGAGTGAAGGAAAAACCAATTTAAATCAAGTAGCTTTAATAGCATAAGCCGAATTATGCGGGTTTCTAAAAACATCAAAAATTCCTGAAAATTTCGGCAGAGTCTCCTTTGTAAAAACTGGCCCCCAAACGGGATACAACATGAATAGTATACGAAATCAATAAAAAGGCATCCCCAAGCGGGAGCTAGCTCTTCGTCAATCGATGGTCACAACCACACAAGCAATATAATATACAACGCCAACGGCGAGGATCAAAATTCAAAAGGAAACTCAAAACCACAAGAAAACCACAGAAATATAACGCGCGACTCTAAGGTCGAAGGAATAACATCACTGGTCTCTATCTCAAAATAATTACATGTTTGGTTGATGGAACTTCTAGATACAACAGAGTAATAATATACAAGTTATATAATGGGGGTACGATACAAGTAAACCCACCTACTAGCAAATCACCCGAAGGAAACTATGCCCGCAAGCCGTAATGAAACCTGTACGGCAAACCTGCAAGAAACTGGGGCACAACGGGGGTGAGTTGCCAACTCGTGAATAGAAAAACATCTACGCACAGAAATCGCATAAATAACGCAACCTAGGTCAACGATCATAATATATCCTCAAATATATTAATAACATGCAGCCTATAACAATGGCTAGGGTAATATCTAACCCGAGTGTGATCTCATGTGCCCGTGTCAGTGCCTCAGGTAGCAATATATCATATGAATGAGGTATGAATGCATGGAACAGAAAGCATGTACTGACGAAAACTGCTTTCATAAATCAGTGAGATTTCTGTATTTTAAAAGTGAGGTACCATAAATGAAATCAGCATAAAACCATGCTCAGCATCGACACAAAACAAGTGTCCAAATATCTCGATATCTCTGTATCACAATCTCTGTACCTCAATATCTCAAAATCTCAATATCTCAATCACAATATCTAGGGCGCCGTCAATCCAGACCGGCCCCTACCATCCATCTCAAGACCACGACGGTATCCTCCGGATATCCGACGCGTCGGGTAAAATCACCGGTAGGTAGTGCTCCCCTGCCAGGCTCACATCGTCATCATCACGCGCTTCTTGCCCGGGGGTACCTTACCGGGTCCACCATGTACCCGAAACGGTTCATTCGTCTCCTCGAATCAGGTCTCGAAATCCATCAGTAAACTCATGGTGGACGACTCATACATCATGGGAAAACCGCGCTTTTCATTTAAAAAGAGAGAGAAGAAGTTTGTATAAGTTTTGCGGTTTTCCCCCAAATCCAGAAAATCTCATGGAAATCCGAATTCAAAACCTCAATAGCACGTAAAATAGTGAATATATGCATGAGAATCCATGAATGCGGCATAACAATGAATAACGGTTTGCATGAAGTAGCAGATAATAACTACAATGTCTAAACTAGCATATAAGGCAACTACACTAATATCATGTCTAAACTATTAGCTAACAGGATATGTCAATGTAATAGTATTTTCTACGTGTACGTGACATGGCAATTACCGATGAAGATGTGTGTGGGCCGGCAAGTAAGTATACGTGGTACATACGCATCATCGGTAATGGTGATGGTGTCCTAACAGCATGATATCAATAATGAAATATGAATTACAATAAGTATGTGATGTGGAGCAACAACAATAATATGCGGGAGCTGAATACTAGACACAACTGTAACTAAACCGCATTACCCTAATATAAGTCCTACAATAGTGCCTTTTGAAATAACACGAATCGCGGTGTTTTGAAAATAAGGGCTACGGTGTTTTTAAGAAAAGATACGTCTTTTGAGATATCCGTAGAATCCCTTGACCTGTCTTTTAAAATACCCACGATTCGTTAGTTTTGAAATAGATGGGAGTCTAATCTAGTCTAACAACTACACTAACTATACGGGTGAACTAACAAGCTGAACTACAGGTAAGGAAACCGCCTAACATCTGAGTCGATATATATATAAACATATATATATTAGTCGGTGATCCCGCCTCGATAATATCACATCCGATACCATATCTATAATCAGATATTCCCAAATCAAGAGTGCGGATCTATCATCAATATATAGCTCGTACGTAAATCCGTCGTACGGCATCCCCAAATCTGGGTACGGGTCAATATCATATTCATCACACTATTCATCTGGTATCCCCTTTATCAAAGATCATAATCTGGGTACGGATCTATGTCTAGTACAATACTGATACCACCTACGTATGCATGCACGTGTGTGAAACACTACGTCAAAGGACCCGCTACAACGTCATGTCGTATCTCAAATACGAACCCTGCCAAATCACCGATCTCACGGCCTCAAATCAAATCCCATCGACTCATCTCAGATCCCAAGTATCATCCGCAAATCCAGTATGTGAGCACCTAGTCCCATACCCAGGTGAACACATAAACACATCTTCCCATATACGCACGGGTAATAACATAGATGTATGCATGTGTGTGTGCGTGTGTGGGTGTAACGACTACTCTAGGGTTTCGCAACTAACACTAAACTAATCCATGAACACCTAGAATCTACCTTTATCATCAAGTCTTATCTCAACATAAAATATAATCAAAATATATGTGTGTATACGTATTCGTATACATCACCACGAACTGCGGGGATGCTATATGCCATCCACCCGACTTCTCCCCGTAGATATAAATCTACTCACCTGGTCCTTGCTCGCCGGTGCCGATGTCGTCACGCGCTTGCTTGTCGTTTCAAAGTCCACATGGGGTACCTACATATCATAACGCACTGTATCGCATTAAAACCAAATTCGAAATCGAAACGGCATACGAAAATCAAATCGGCAAGCGCATCACGCATAGGTCAAAACCTATCGCCTACACATGCAAGAATAGCCAAACCAACCCTCGATGTCGATGTACAAACATCAAACTATCGAGAAAAACCCAAACACTCTCATTTGCGCATTCACGAACACTAATTATAATATAAAATAGGTTAAAATTCACAAAAACCCCAAATTCACCTTAAAAGCCATTTTTCCGAAAATCTAGCAAGCAAAAATTACCCGTTTTAGTACAAAACTCGACGTTTAAACAAATCTAGCGGCAGCAATATCCGCTCAATATCATAACCAAGTCATAAAAACCATTCCAATAATTTAATCTCATCAAAATATATATAATTACAAAACCTAGTTAACAAAAATTAGCACATTTTTCCATTTTAGCTCAAAACTGGGTGTTTTAATCAAGTTTAAATATGTTAACAATTTTAGTGGCCATAATTCTCATTAAAACATATTAACTAAGCCACACAACCATTAACTAGATTTTTAATCTCATACTTTATCTTAATTACAAAATTCTAGTTTTGCAAAACAAACATAATTAGGACAATTTACATATAACAATTTAGCAATAAGCAACAAGGTTTAGTTTTGCATAGAATTTACATTCTAATCACTCACTATAACCATAATCTAATGCTAGAAAGCTCACTTGAATTTTACAAACCCTAATCCCAAAATCAAACCCCTTTCTAAAATATCCTAAACTAGCAATTACACCCAAATTAACACTTGAATAAAATAGATTATCATAATTAAACAACAATTAGCAATAAGGTTAAGAATTTACCCCACAATCATCTTGAGATCTAGCACAAATCTAGCCTTCCAAACATTCTTCCCTTCACCAAGATCCATACAGGAATAGCTAAGGAAAAATGGGTAAGCTTTGTATTTGGAAATTTGTGAGGTTTTACTTGATTTTTCTTGGGATTTTTGTGGACTTTTGGAGAAGAAAAGAGATGGAGAAATGAGAGAGGGGGCTGCAGAATTTCGGCTGTAGGAGGGAGAGGGAGATGTGTGTGGGTTTTGTGGGTAAAAGCCCAAGTCAACACTCTCCCAAAGTACAATAATACCCACCTCAATTTACTATATTAAAACATATACTTTTATCCTATTTCCCCACTTAATAAAAGAGTTGAAGTGAGATCTTGGAGGGGGGTTGCTGCTATGATGGGGCCGGCCAAGGAAGAGTGAGCATGTGAGTGAGTGATTGACAAAAAAAGTTACATGCAAAAAGACCCCCTCAAGTTACCAAATTGCAAGTTTTCGCTAATTTCACCAAAAAAAGCCTTTTTCTTCAATAATTTCTAAACCGTTTTGGTCAACGATTTTGTTTCAAAAACCACATGATAAAATTTTATTTAATGTTTTATGACGCACAAAATTTGTTTCAACTCATTCCAATTTGTAATCTTCCCTAATTAAATATATTAGTGACGGCTTAAAATAATATTAAAATAATTAATTTCGGAAAAATTTTCAGAAAATTTGAAATTTCACCAGTGGGTCAATAAACACCAAATACTAGCAATTACCTAGCTAGAATATGTATATTTAATTTTATAATAAAGATATTTGTATTTTGACTTTTTACAGAAAACCCCCTTATTTTACCGATTTTTCGAAATTTCACCTAAACGATTTTCAAAACGTTACAATCTTCCCCCTTTAAAGAAATTCGGTCCCCGAATTTAAATTAAAAACTCCCTCCAAATACTAAAACATCTAAGCAAAACCATCAAGTCGTCGGGGCTCCGAAATCGTAAATACATAAAACAAATCGTAGCGCAACGCATGCGCATGAAAAATGAGCATAAAACTCAAATCAAAACTCCGTCAAGCATCCCGCAATCATCGGAGTCAGGGTGAAGACACGAATGCCACATCTCAAGCAAGACCGATATGCTATAAATCGGAACTATACATGCAAATATCAGGAGGAAGTGCATGCCAAATCCTTTAAGTTGCTGTGCAATGCACATAACACTGCACAGTGGCGGACGTCTATCATAAGAAAATAGCTATATACATATATACCTTTGTTTGAAATGTACGTTCCACCATTTTGGGAAACAATTTAGAAGGGTCTCCTTGTTTTAAACATTTCTGGTCATATCAGACACATAGGTAAACACTAAGACTATATCTCGCTTTTTGGAAATCCCTTCAAGAACTATCAATGCATGCAAAATATATTCGGGTACTGTCCTCTGACTAGTCCTGCTCAGTACCAAAAACTCATAGCAATCATCATAAAAAAAATGTACTGCTCCATAAGAAATCAATCCCAAAATACGCGTATGAATACTACGTGCGTCTGGTGCGCACAGAAATCAAAATCCATATATGTGCCATACATATGCATAGAAACAAGATCTAAGTGCATCGGGTGTGCACAAAGCATCTGTCGTAGGCAAGGTGTGTGCCTGACAGCAAAATCAGGTGCATCTGACATGCACGAAAAATCTTGATTTAGTGCATCTGGTGTGCACCAAAATCACATCTCAAAACATGTGCTCAACATGCGCGAAAATCCAAGGCAGGTGCATCTATCATGCACGAAATCATGAAATCCAATATCAAGCGCCGAACATGCGCCAAATCAAATCAGGTGTACAAAACAAATATCGTGTATCACAATCGAAATCGAAGTCCAGTGCATCTAAGTGCACAAAAGGCGTATCACTGCACTGCAAGCATATATAAACTATACAGAGTGCAGGAACCAAATCGTGTGCGTGCATACGCACAAAATCAACTCAAATGTCTAAAACCGTAAAATCATAAACATGTGAAACCAAACACGAAGAGGATATCAAGTGCAACACTGTGCAAAGATCGTAAATCCTCAATCCTCAAAATCAAATCATGCGAATAAATCACCTAAAACATCGAAATCAATAATGGCGGAATAGTACCGCTCAATTGCATCCTTTAAGAATCTCGGGCCAACTGTCGCGGTCACTAGTGGGACGTCTCGTCGATGATCATGAACTCTGGCCTGCTGGTGTGCGTAACACGACCACTCCTGGGTCCATGTCTTCTTGTAATTTGTCCCAGAAAGGTCCTGTCGAGGTCTCTCCCAAATCTCGCCTCTGCCGAACTGTCCAAAAGTCATCGTCCCTTACTAGATCTGTTCTCGTTCCAGAACGGCTGCATACTCATCACGACTCTTTCTGGAAGGTAGATCCAAGTACCATGCCTCGGCATGCGCATCGCATCTCTGATGTCGGCGGAGTGGAACGTCATCTCATCTAGATCTGGTACGAACCTCTTACTTCACTTTTCTCTAATGTCGACCGCTTCGGACTCGTCTCGTCGTGGCTGCATGGACTGAGCTCCAACGGCTATCCTCGTATCGGGAGTCTCCCAAGAAATGCATCTCACCACCTAGCATCCGAATTAAGTCGAACCATCCAATCGATTGTCAAAACCTCATAATCCCCCAAGGGCTCAACATCTTGGGCACAGTTTAATAGTATCGAGTACATACCACAGCATCGGTGGTCCAGCCGTAGAAGGGCAAACCCAAGCCTCACTAATGGCGCCGTAGAACTGCCGCAAACCCAAAGGTTCAAAGGCTTTCACACGGTCATTAAGTCGAGTTAGGGTTTCATTCTTCTAGAGGGACCATAGAATTGCATGCATGTCTTTCCGACTACTTTAAACTTGGAATAATAGGTTTCTGACATTCGATCGTCTCTGTCGACTCCCAACGTCTCCGCGTGAAGTCGTCTCTAGCTGGAATCAATCTATCTGATGACCTCGCATCGGGGTAGGCGAACGATCCACATGTCCAAGTCATTCATCCTCGATGACTAGCGACCTTCTATCATCTCTTAGTACAACTCATTCTGCACTAACTCCAGCATCTGGGGCAATATCTCGTCGTTCGCAGCAATAACTGGCTCGCTTGTCTGCACGCTGAACGGTGCCTCAATCATCAGGAGTAAGCAATACTTCAATGGTCATCAAAATCTGGCTGACCTCTATCAATGGCTCAATCCTCTAGTGCAAATCGTCACGTCCGAGTAATCTCATACAGCAATCCACCCAACGCTCGTGGCGCGAAGACACAATGAAAAGACACATCTCTGCAATCGTGTGTCGCCGGAATCAATGCCCTGGTCAGTCCTCGTTCTTGACGAGCTCATGCTGACCGCAACTCTAGCCTTAGCTCTCCCTGCCCGTAATCGAGGTAGCAAAACCATAACTGGTACTGATGAGGCTAGATCGGAATGAATATAATACTGAGCAAAGAAATGTACATCCTAAGGCTTCTTAAGTGGAGTAGCGTATCGTAAATATGCCGCGGAACATACCTACGGTACGTCACTCTACTTTTGTCACCTATTCCATCAACCAAGGGTCATCCTACGCTCCGAAGGTAAAACCTAACGCTTTGGTACCAACTTTGTCACGCCCCGAAAGTACGGAACATGACCGGCACTTAAACTACGAAACGTCTCGAGGCGTACGTAATCTAAGTAAGCCGAAAACCCAGAAATCCAAACCAAGAAAAGTAGTAGAGTGAAGGAAAAACCAATTTAAATCAAGTAGTTTTAATAGCATAAGCCGAATTATGCGGGTTTCTAAAAACATCAAAAATTCCTGAAAATTTCGGCAGAGTCTTCTTTGTAAAAACTGGCCCCCAAACGGGATACAACATGAATAGTATACGAAATCAATAAAAAGGCATCCCCAAGCGGGAGCTAGCTCTTCGTTAATCGACGGTCACAACCACACAAGCAATATAATATACAACGCCAACGACGAGGATCAAAATTCAAAAGGAAACTCAAAACCACAAGAAAACCACAGAAATATAACGCGCGACTCTAAGGTCGAAGGAATAACATCACTGGTCTCTATCTCAAAATAATTACATGTTTGGTTGATGGAACTTCTAGATACAACAGAGTAATAATATACAAGTTATATAATGGGGGTACGATACAAGTAAACCCACCTACTAGCAAATCACCCGAAGGAAACTATGCCCGCAAGCCGTAATGAAACCTGTACGGCAAACCTGCAAGAAACTGGGGCACAACGGGGGTGAGTTGCCAACTCGTGAATAGAAAAACATCTACGCACAGAAATCGCATAAATAACGCAACCTAAGTCAATGATCATAATATATCCTCAAATATAAGAATAACATGCAGCCTATAACAATGGCTAGGGTAATATCTAACCCGAGTGTGATCTCATGTGCCCGTGTCAGTGCCTCAGGTAGCAATATATCATATGAATGAGGTATGAATGCTTGGAACAGAAAGCATGTACTGAAGAAAACTGCTTTCATAAATCAGTGAGATTTCTGTATTTTAAAAGTGAGGTACCATAAATGAAATCAGCATAAAACCGTGCCCGGCATGAACACAAAACAAGTGTCCAAATATCTCGATATCTCTGTATCACAATCTCTGTACCTCAATATCTCAAAATCTCAATGTCTCAATCACAATATCTAGGGCGCCGTCAATCCAGACCGGCCCCTACCATCCATCTCAAGACCACGACGGTATCCTCCGGATATCCGACGTGTCGGGTAAAATCACCGGTAGGTAGTGCTCCCCTGCCAGGCTCACATCGTCATCATCACGCGCTTCTTGCCCCGGGGTACCTTACCGGGTCCACCATGTACCCGTAACGGTTCATCCGTCTCCTCGAATCGGGTCTCGAAATCCATCAGCAAACTCATGGTGGACGACTCATACATCATGGGAAAACCGCGCTTTTCATTTAAAAAGAGAGAGAAGAAGTTTGTATAAGTTTTTCGGTTTTCCCCCAAATCCAGAAAATCTCATGGAAATCCGAATTCAAAACCTCAATAACACGTAAAATAGTGAATAAATGCTTGAGAATCCATGAATGCGGCATAACAATGAATAACAGTTTGCATGAAGTAGCAGATAATAACTACAATGTCTAAACTAGCATATAAAGCAAGTACACTAATATCATGTCTAAACTATTAGCTAACAGGCTATGTCAATGTAATAGTATTTTCTATGTGTACATGACATGGCAATTACCGATGAAGATGTGTGTGAGCCGGAAAGTAAGTGTACGTGGTACATACGCATCATCGGTAATGGTGATGGTGTCCTAACAGCATGATATCAATAATGAAATATGAATTACAATAAGTATGCGATGCGGAGCAACAGCAATAATATGCGGGAGCTGAATACTAGACACAACGGTAACTAAACTGCATTATCCTAATATAAGTCCTACAATAGTGCCTTTTGAAATAACACGAATCGCGGTGTTTTTAAAATAAGGGCTACGGTGTTTTTAAGAAAAGATACGTCATTTGAGATATCCGTAGAATCCCTTGACCTGTCTTTTAAAATACCCACGATTCGTTAGTTTTGAAATAGGTAGGAGTCTAATCTAGTCTAACAACTACACTAACTATACGGCTGAAATAACAAGCTGAACTACAGGTAAGGAAACCGCCTAACATCTGAGTCGATATATATATAAACATATATATATTAGTCGGTGATCCCGCCTCGATAATATCACATCCGATACCATATCTATAATCAGATATTCCCAAATCAAAAGTGCGGATCTATCATCAATATATAGCTCGTACGTAAATCCGTCGTACGGCATCCCCAAATCTGGGTACGGGTCAATATCACATTCATCACACTATTCATCTGGTATCCCCTTTATCAAAGATCATAATCCGGGTACGGATCTATGTCTAGTACAATACTGATACCACCTACGTATGCATGCACGTGTGTGAAACACTACGTCAAAGGACCCGCTACAACGTCATGTCGTATCTCAAATACGAACCCTGCCAAATCACCGATCTCACGGCCTCAAATCAAATCCCATCGACTCATCTCAGATCCCAAGTATCATCCGCAAATCCAGTATGTAAGCACATAGTCCCATACCCTGGTGAACACATAAACACATCACCCCATATACGCACAGGTAATAACATAGATGTATGCATGTGTGTGTGTGCGTGTGTGGGTGTAACGACTACTCTAGGGTTTCGCAACTAACACTAAACTAATCCATGAACACCTAGAATCTACCTTTATCATCAAGTCTTATCTCAACATAAAATATAATCAAAATATATGTGTGTATACGTATTCGTATACATCACCACGAACTGCGGGGATGCTATACGCCATCTACCCGACTTCTCCCCGTAGATATAAATCTACTCACCTGGTCCTTGCTCGCCGGTGCCGATGTCGTCACGCGCTTGCTTGTCGTCTCAAAGTCCACATGGGGTACCTACATATCATAACGCACCGTATCGCATTAAAACCAAATTCGAAATCGAAACGGCATACGAAAATCAAATCTGCAAGCGTATCACGCATAGGTCAAAACCTATCGCCTACGCATGCAAGAATAGCCAAACCAACCCTCGATGTCGATGTACAAACGTCAAACTATCGAGAAAAACCCAAACACTCTCATTTGTGCATTCACGAACACTAATTATAATATAAAATAGGTTAAAATTCACAAAAACCCCAAATTCACCTTAAAAGCCATTTTTCCGAAAATCTAGCAAGTAAAAATTACCCGTTTTAGTACAAAACTCAACGTTTAAACAAATCTAGCGGCAGCAATATCCGCTCAATATCATAACCAAGTCATAAAAACCATTCCAATAATTTAATCTCATCAAAATATATATAATTACAAAACCTAGTTAACAAAAATTAGCACAATTTTCCATTTTAGCTCATAACTGGGTGTTTTAATCAACTTTAAATATGTTAACAATTTTAGTGGCCATAATTCTCATTAAAACATATTAACTAAGCCACACAACCATTAACTAGATTTTTAATCTCATACTTTATCTTAATTACAAAAATCAAGTTTTGCAAAACAAACATAATTAGGACAATTTACATATAACAATTTAGCAATAAGCAACAAGGTTTAGTTTTGCATAGAATTTACATGCTAATCACTCACTATAACCATAATCTAATGCTAGAAAGCTCACTTGAATTTTACAAACCCTAATCCCAAAATCAAACCCCTTTCTAGAATATCCTAAACTAGCAATTACATCCAAATTAACACTTGAATAAAATAGATTATCATAATTAAACAACAATTAGCCATAAGGTTAAGAATTTACCCCACAATCATCTTGAGATCTAGCACAAATCTAGCCTCCCAAACATGCTTCCCTTCACCAAGATCCATACAAGAATAGCTAAGGAAAAATGGGTAAGCTTTGTATTTGGAAATTTGTGAGGTTTTACTTGATTTTTCTTGGGATTTTTGTGGACTTTTGGAGAAGAAAAGAGATGGAGAAATGAGAGAGGGGGCTGCAGAATTTCGGCTGTAGGAGGGAGAGGGAGATGTGTGTGGGTTTTGTGTGTAAAAGCCCAAGTCAACTCTCTCCCAAAGTACAATAATACCCACCTCAATTTACTATATTAAAACATATACTTTTATCCTATTTCACCACTTAACAAAAGAGTTGAAGTGAGATCTTGGAGGGGGGTTGCTGCTGTGGTGGGGCCAGCCAAGGAAGGGTGAGCATGTGAGTGAGTGATTGACAAAAAAAGTTACATGCAAAAAGACCCCCTCAAGTTACCAAATTGCAAGTTTTCGCTAATTTCACCAAAAAGGCCTTTTTTCTTCAATAATTTCTAAACCGTTTTGGTAAACGATTTCGTTTCAAAAACCTCATGATAAAATTTTATTTAATGTTTTATGACGCACAAAATTTGTTTCAACTCATTCCAATTTGTAATTTTCCCTAATTAAATATATTAGTGACGGCTTAAAATAATATTAAAATAATTAATTTCGCAAAATTTTTCAGAAAATTTGAAATTTCACCAGTGGGTCAATAAACACCAAATACTAGCAATTACCTAGATAGAATATGTATATTTAATTTTATAATAAAGATATTTGTATTTTGACTTTTTACAGAAAACCCCCTTATTTTACCGATTTTTCGAAATTTCACCGAAACGATTATCAAAACGTTACACATGGCAAGCATTCCATGAATTTAATGAGGAAAGAGAGGGGCATGGACCTCTAAACTCACCCCTCATTCCATCACCCTCACTCACACATACACCCTCACTTTCTCATTCACAACTCTCATTCTCACAACATTTTCTTCACCTTATTTATTCCTCTCCCTCACTCCCTCAACCGAAACCCTAACCCTATCCTCACAAACTTAAACAAAATCTCCATTTAACCCCACCAAAACCCTTCACAAAACCAAGCCAAGCCACTAGGATCACTTGAAGCAAGGAAAGCTTGGATTTGGACAGGTATAAATCCCTAACTGTTAATTAGGTTCTTATTATGTGGTGTTGCTAATTAGTTTCAGTTTAGAACGATAAAGATATAGTTTTGTGCACCATATCGTAGTTTTAGTGTCGTTTTAGGTATTTGTAACCTGCTGTGACCCCGAGTGTTCACTGTGAAAACAAGCAGTGTAGTAGTGTAGTGCTAGAGACCCTGAGTGTACACCTCAGACCCTAACCCCACACGACACTGTTTGGGCGGCGACATTGAGGCCAGATTCGGCGAGCTCGGCCGTACGAGGAACTGGGGGGTTGTAGTTTTTAGGGTAGCTGTCTGCAGTGTTTTAAAGGTGTTTGGTACTGCTAGATTTTTATTTTTTTACAGTGGGTAAAATATGGGATCGATTAGCTAGTTTTTTGTGTTACGTCGACGCGCGATACGATGTCCGACTTAGTTTCTGTGTTCCTCGTGATTTCTAGTCTTGGGTTGTTTGCGTGATGTCGCCACACATACGTTATCCACTAGGCGAACCTTTGTGAGTTATTAGAGTCGGCACGTCGGTCTAAGCGTAGTTTGTGCGTATTATTGGTCGATTTCTAATTTTTGCCTTGATTTGTTTTGTGTAAATAAGATCGCAGGCGGGGACTTCTGACGCTGCGAAGAATGGAAAGCAGGTGGTTGGATATATCTAGCTCGAGATCACGGTGAGTAGATTTAACATCTACGGGGAAATCGCCCATATAGCGTTATACGGCAGGGCTTGATAAGATATTGTAGCCGCATGTTATTATTCATATACTTTGATTGTGCATGTCTACCATTGTTGCATACCCCATTTCCTATTTCATATGGACATAGTATTAATGAGGCACAGCACTGTTACTAACGGTTCATGTTGCACGAGCACTAAACTGTATGCCACACACACACCGTTAGTAATTGCCATGACACTCACACTATAGAATTGCCATGGAAAATACATTGTTTAGCTTACCTTATCAATGACGATTAGACATGATTCTTGTCCGATTTCGCATATGAATTACATACCTGCTTGCGTACATACATACTTGTACCTACATACTTGCTATAGCTACATGTGCACCTTTAGATGATGTTGGATTTGATTTTGGAGAATTGGGAACCGCATGATATATTTTAAAAATGGATTCATTTAAAAGAGCAGTTTTCCCTTGATATGCTCATATTACGGTTTTTATGTTGCATATATCATATTGCATGGATTTACGCATTGAGATACAGATTTCATATGATTTATGGATTTGAGAAAAGTGGTATTATTTCAAGAAGTATTTTTGAAAACCCGGTTCTCTTAATATGATATTTTAGTGCGTCCACCATGCGTTTTCTCGGTTCTGAGACGTATGATAGAAACCCGATTCGAGGAGTTGGATGATCCGTTTGCGGGTTCATGGTGGACCCGGTATGGTTCCCCGGGATAAGAAATGGTTTTTGTGGTGTAGACAATGAGCCTGGCAGGGAGGGTACTATCTACCGGTGATTGGTTGGACCTAGCGGTGATCTGGAGGATACCGACCAGAGACGAGAGATGGATATGGGCCGACCCGTACTGCCGGAGCCCGAGGGCCGATCCCGCAGACGGAGCCCGATATATGTGGATTTGCGTTTCGATGATGGACACGAGTATTTCATGATGTTTTTCGGGTGCCAATATTAGGCACTCAGGTTCCATGAGACTTACAGGATATGAGGGCAGGTTAGAGTGACGGCGCCTGAGTTTTTTGGATTTGGGGTGTCGTTGATGGACACCGGGTTTTTCCACATTGATGATTCATTGATAATGACATGTTTTATCCCATACTCGGCATTCATTGATATGCATCGCTTCATGTATTTGTAGTACCTGATAGAGTATATTTCATGATTATTGCATACCCATATTTGTATATTGATACTATCAGATTGCATGTGATAGAGTTTCGCAGTACGTGCATACCTGCGACTACCTGTATATGTTACTTACTATTCATGAGTAAGAAACTCACCCCCGTTGTGCCACAGTGTTTTGCAGGTTGACCCTCAGAGTAGACGCGGCAGGGCTATCTCATTTTATCTTTTTGCAGCGGATACCGCTACGGTCGGCTGTGAGCCGTTTTGCTGTATGTGGGTTGCGGTTATCCGACTTTATATTTCACTGTACATCTTATTGTATCTAGTACTGTCCATCTACCATTTCATGTGTTGACTTAGAGACGAGTTGTGAGGACGATATTGTATATTATTTTGTGACTCTGGGTGTGGAGCTCGTGTGAGCCGACTTTCTTTATGCAGTCTTATCCTTTATGTTGTTTTTCACTTTTATATTGTCCATTTCTTCGCTACGGCGTCGTATATTACTCTTGTGATGGTTGTTTCCGCCGTTGGGCGTGATTGCTCCCGTTGGGGATGCTTTATTTATATCATATGTTGTTTTAATTATATCTTATGGTGTACCTGTTTCGGGGCTAGTTTTTACAAAGGAGGTGCTGCCGAGATTTTTAAGAAAATAAATTTAAACTTTAAGGATTTTTACTTGAGATTTCCAAATGTTTTAACAATGTTTTTTTTATCAGTTTCTAATTTTGATGGTTTAGATTTCTGGGTTTCGGCTTTCTTAAATTGTGTTAAGCCTGTAGATGTTACGTGGTTTAAGTGCCGGTCACGTGCCAAATTTTGGGTCGTGGCAGACTGATATTCGAACGGATGTAAATATCCCTCTCTATGTAACTTCGTCAACCGTGTTTCATTGATGTGACCCAGTCTACAATGCCATAAGAAAGCCTGATTTAATTTCGGAGACTTTCTTTTAAGTGTGTTCTGGACACTGAAAACCTGAGCTCGATTTAATACGTATATACCGTTATCTAATATACCTGACCCAATCAAAACTTGATTTAGTTGGATGTGGACCACATCGCTTACAAATGTAAAATCATATCCTTCCTTAGAAAGTAAAGATGCAGATATGATATTACAAGCTAGACTAGGTACATACAAACAGTTATGTAGAATCAATGTCTGCCAACTTGTCAATCCAAGGTGATATTCTCCTACGGATTCAGCGTCCACGCTCATTCCGTTAGCAACCCTGAGAGTCATATCACCTACCTTGATAACTCTACGGTTTCTCAAGGCCTGTAATGAATTACAGATATGAGATCTTGATCCGGTATCTAGTACCCAGGAAGTAGAGTTAATTGACAAATAATTTTCTATTACAAACACAACCGAAGTCGAAGCCAAAACATGCTTCGGATCCAGGATTCTGGCTTTCAAAGCCCTGTAATCCCTCTGCCAAAGCCCTTTTCCGTGACAATAGGAACATCCCTCCTTCCCTACTTTTAGCATAGAAACTTTTGCCCTTCTCTGTCCTTCTACCTTACTGACACCGTATATCGGCTTTGTGTAGGTCTTCTTCTTCTCACCCTTTGCTTTCGCCTTGGATGCAGAAGAGGAAGATTCCCCAATAAGCTGAGTGGGTTTCACCCTGGTTTCCTTCAGGGTGCCCTCAACTGGAAGTATAACTTTCTTCCCCTGGGCAAAAGTAGATGATAGGGACTGTAGAAACAAGTCAGCATATGGCCCGTTTCCCAACGTGGTCTCCAGGTCCGTGAGCTCATTAATATAGCTAGTAATCGTATGGACGTTGTCCCCTACAGATGACCCGACAGCCAACCTCGCTTGAAGCAATTCCTTCGAGGTCTCATATCTTGCGATACGAGATTGCTCTCCATATAAATCTTTGTTATGGCGGAAGATGGAAGCTAAGTCCATCTTCTCATGCTGCCTCCGGTTTACACCATCCACTAAGGCCAACACGAGGCACTTCGCATTCGCACAGTTTTTTTCCGATGACTTACGGATGTCAATATCCGCGACGGTGGACACTGGACCTGGGACGGCAGGGGCTTGCGTAGTTGTAACACTTTAGAATGCGATTAGTGTTAATTAAGCGATAATGCGAGTTTTAGTAAAAGGTTAACCAAAATAGTTTTCATATATTTTATAAAAATTAATTAATATTTTATAATTATTTGTTTTGGCTTGCACACACTTGTGCATGTTAACCTGGGGTTAATTAGTGTTAACCATGCTTAAGTAGCCATAGCACATTAACCCTCATTCTATTAAGTTTTATGTATTTATGTTATTATTTAATTTTTTTAATTAAGGTTTGAATTGGGTTGACTTGAGAGAGGGGGGGGGGTTGACACGCAAATGATGAAGCATGGGCTACATTTAATGAGGAGAGAGAAGGGGGCACACTCTAACCTCACACCCTCATTTCCTTCACATCCCACTCTCACACTCTCATTTCCATTAACCCTCATACACTCTCATTCTCTCATCCTTACATATTCTTCATCTCATTTTCCCTCATCCCCTCAAACTGAAACTCTACCAAAAAACCATCACAAAACCAAGAAAATCTTCACAAAACTTCATCTAAACCCTTCACAAGCTTAGCTAAACGCTAAAAGATGACTTGGAGAATGGAAAGCTAGGGTTTTTGAGCAAGTGTTGAAAGGTAGTAATCTCTAACTGTTAATTAGGTGTTTATAGTGTTGTGTTGCATAGTAGTTGTTGTCTAGAACCCTAAAGTTATAATTTTGTGCACATATCGTATTTTTAGTGTTAAAATGGGGTCGCTGTAATCTGCTATCACCACGAATCTTTACTGTAAAATCTAGCAGTGTAGTAGTGTTGTGTTAGAGGCCCTGAGTGTTCACCTGAGGTCAAGCCCAAACCCTACCTGACCTAGTTGGACCGGCGAGATAGGGGCAAATTCCGGCGAGCTCGGATTTTTAGGAGATTGGGGGGTTGTGGTTTGGAGGGTAGTTGTCTGTAGGTATTTTGGGGTGTTTGGTACTGCTGGATTTTTATGTTTTGACAGTAGGTAAAATCTGGGACCACTTAGCTAATTTTAGGCGTTTCAGCAAAGTGCGATACGATTGATCCGACGTAGTTTCAGTGTTTCGGGTAGCTTGCAGTCGTGGACTTATTTTGATGATGTCACTATACACATTAGCCGCTAAGCGAACCCTTTTGTAGCTTAAGGGAACCGATTCGTTAATTGGCGTTGTGTTTGTTTATTCTTGGGTAGTTTGCTAAATACACGCATTATTGTGTTGTGTGTTAATAGGATCGCAGGCGGGGATTTCGGACGGTACGAAGAAAGGAAAGCAAGTGGTTGGATTTACCTAGCTCGATATCATTGGTGAGTAGATTTAACATCTATGGGGAAATCGCCCGTATGGCGTCAGGGTTAGATATGATATTATAGCTACATATTATATGCATATGAGTTGATTGTGCATGAGCATCATTGCATACCATTACTTGTTGTGCCTTGACTTAGTACCCATTAGACACTGCACCATTACTGACGATTCATGTTGCACGAGCACTAAATTGTATGATACACCCATACCGTCGGTAATTGCCATTACACGCACAACCTATACAGATATGTGGTATGGTATTCGTTATTAACATTGAGACACTGATTCATATTCTATTGCGCATATGAAATGCATCGTGCATACATAGCTACATGTACACCTTTATATGATGTTGCATGTGATTTTGGAGAAATTGGGAACCACATGATATATTTAAAAATTGGATTCATTTAAAAGAGCGGTTTTCCCTTGATATGCTCATATTACTGTTTTATGTTGCATATATAATATTTCATGGATTATGCATTGAGATACGGATTTCATGTGATTTATGGATTTGAGAACCGTGGTGATATTTCAAGAAAGTATGCATTGTTTTGAAAACCCGGTTTCTCTTGATATCATATTTTGATGCGTCCACCATAAGTTTTCTCGGTTCTTAGATTCGTGTTAGAAACCCTATTCGAGGAGATGGATGATCCGTTTGCGGGTTCATGGTGGACCCGGTATGGTACCCCCGGGCAAGAAAATGATGTTGTGCAGTAGACGATGAGCCTGGCAGAGGGACTACTACCTACCGGTGATTGGTTGGACCTGGCGGTTATCCAGAGGATACCGACCGGAGTCGTAAGATGGACATGGGCCGATCCGGACTGACGGAGCCCGAGTTATGTGGATTTACGTGCCGATGTTGAACACGGGTTTTCATGATGTTTCGAGTGTCGATGTTGGGCACTCAGGTTCTATGAAATTTACATATATGAGGGCCGATCAGAGTGACGGCGCCTGAGGTGTTTGGATTTGGGGTGTCGTTGATGGACAACGGGTTTTTCTACGATGATAATTCATTGATGATGATATATTTTATCCCATACTCAATATTTTCTAGATATGCATTGTTCATGTAGTTGTAGTACCCTGATGGTGAACCTTGATCATGATTGTTGCATATCCATATTGCCATACTTATGCTATCAGATTGCATGTGATAGATTATCGTTGTTCGTGCATACCTGCGATTATCTGTATGATGTTACTTACTATTCACGAGTTGGCAACTCACCCCCGTTGTGCCACAGTGTTTTGCAGGCTTGACCCTCAGAGTAGTCGCGGCAGGGCTTCTTATTGTATCTTTTTCGGCGGATACCGCTACGGTTGGCTATGAGGCCTTTTTGCTATAGGTGGGTTTGCGGTTATTTGATTATCCATTGTATATCTCATTGTATCTAGTACTCTCCATCTACCACTTTAATGTATTGACTTAGAGACGAGTTGTGAGGACCGATATTGTATATTTTATGACTCTGGGTGTCGTGCTCGTGTGAGCCGGCCTTTATTATGTAGTTTTACCTCTTTATGCTGTTTTTCATTTATATTGTCTACTTCTTCGCTACGGCGTCGTATATATGCTTGTGGCGGTTGTTTCCGCCTTTGGGCGTGATTTGCTCCCATCTGGGGATGCTTTATTTTATACCATGTTTGTACCCGTTTCGAGGCTAGTTTTTACAAAGGAGGTGCTGCCGAAATTTTTAAGAAAATAAGCTTAAGCTTTAAGATTTTTACTTGAGATTTCCAAATGTTTTTAACAATGTTTTTATCAATTACTTCTTTGATAGTTTAGATTTCTGGGTTTTCAGCTTACTTAAATTGCGTTACGCCTGTTGACGTCACGTGGTTTAAGTGCTGGTTGTAAGTCGATGTACAACACCCCACGACCTGCAGGGAGGCGGAATAATGAAAAACGATCTTGTTTTAGGCGTAAACATCGACTAACCGAGAATCTTTGCATAAACAATAATTAACAAGAAACCATAGAAGAGTTAACTACTATGATAAGTGATTATACCTATAGAACCGAGTCCTTCGCCTTATCGTTCTCCACGTCCTCTCCGGCCTTCTCTATGTAGTAGAAGATCCACCCGCGAGCTTTACTACAAGCTTCACCTCTAACTTGAGATAACTAGGTTTCTTAAATCGCTAATCTAAGTAACCTAGGTGATATAGAGAATGGTTAAGGATTAAGTAGTCTACTCTAATCCTTGGTCTCAACACATGAGAGGGGAGGATTAGGGTTTGAAGAGGAAGAGCTTGAGGAGAGAGAAAGTGAGCAAGAAAATGAGATGAGATAATAAGCTATCATAATATATATCAAGCATTATGATTTATCCAACAAAAGAAAATGAATGATTAATCATCATGCTTAATAAATATAAGAGGGTGATTCATCTCCATGAGTCATTAAGCATTTATGATGCATTAATGACTTGGATGAATCACTCAAATGACTCACTAATCTCATTTAATGCATATGCCACCTTAACCCCCAAGTCACCATCTTCTAGAAGCTTCTCGCGCAATTACGAGAACGCCCCTCCTATCGGTGAAAACACGGAAAAACTTTAGACTGTATAAATCCAATAACCGGGTACTAGAAACTGGCTTAAACCAAAGCCGACTAGTAAAAACTGTCCGGATGTTGTACGTGCGTAAACACAGCTTGCTTCGGTTCCTGGTTCTTGGCGTTCTACGCCTTGCAATCCTTTTTCTAGTTCCCTTTCCTGTGACAATGGAAGCACTCATCCTAGGCCACTACCGGTACCGTAAACTTTTTCTTTCCCTTCCCTCCCAGCTTACTTACACCTCCTCTAGGTCTGGGGGGCGGCCTTCTTTTCCTTCCTTTGGCCCTAGCCTTGGACCCGGAAGAAGAAGCACCGCTAACAAACATAGCGGGTGTTTCCCTTGCCTTCTGCAAGGTGCCCTCTGCACTCCTTAACATGTTCAGGAGTTCCGGAAGTTCAACTTCTTTTCTTTGAATGTTGAAGTTCAGGATAAACTGGGCGTAGGTGGAAGGAAGGGACTGGAGAATAAGGTCTGTATAGAGCTCATTATCCAAAGTCGTCCCAAGGTCTGCGAGCTCTTCTATATAGCCGATCATCTTTAGGACACGTTCTCCTACCGATGACCCGACAACCAACCTCGCTCGAAACAAGTTCTTAGAGGTCTCGTATCTTGCTATACGAGATTGCTCTCCATAAAGTTCCTTTGTATGGAGAAATATGGCATCTAGTTCCATATCCTCGTGCCTCCTCTGATGTTCATTGTTCATTGAGGCAAGCACGATGCACTTGGCTTTCGCGCAATCGAAATCCCAGGTTTTGCGGATTTCCTTATCCGCATTACTGGATTTGGGACCAGGGACAGCAGGTGCCTTAGCGGTGAGGACGTACCCTAATTTGTCATAGGTCAAAACCATTTTGACATTCCGCAGCCAATCTTTATAGTTTTGCCCTGTCAGTATATTTTTCTCTAAAAGTAACTTATGTCCAGTCATTTTCATGGTCGCTGCAATTAAGAAAGAGAGAAGAAAACTCTTTAGCATGATGCACTTGCAAGTTTAGAGTGGTTTTTAATTTATCTAAACTGGATGGCTCCCACTGTTTCTCGAATCCTTCCTCAAACCATAAAAGAAGAATTAGCCAGGACTATTCTCACTGTACAATACTTGCTTAACCGTTCAGCCAGGCTGGTGTCGGTACTTCGAGGGAGGTTTTCCAACGTTTTCGCGAAGTTCCTTAATTAAATAACCTCTTTTCTCTGGGGGCGTAACCCCGCTGACACCTTTCTTGACACCTACTTGGTTTATAGCATTGATCGTTAAGTGACGAATATCCTGATGAGTGGCATATACTCACAGTAGGATCGGGATCCAAATATCATCGTATGATAATGTTGAAGGAATGCTACCAACATTCATCAAACTCCAAATGGTATGCATCTCTTTGCAAATTTCAGTTTCTTTAGAAATTCCCGATATAAGTTTTTTCCCCATGCTCTTATGACCTTGGCTTTGGTCAAAATATCATAAGTCACATGTCAAGTTCTACCCGTCATTATCTTGTCAATTTGAACCCATCCGTACATACCCCTGACTTTGGTCAAATGATAATACGACTGTCCCAAACTAACTCATATATCTATGCAACAAATGAATACCCAGCAGCTACCAAACACTATGCCTTGACTTTGGCCAAAATGCATAGCTTGAATACTACTGAATACCCAAATGAAATGACGGAGGGCTACGAATGGTCTTGGCGAAACCGTGAAAGTAGTGAACTTGATATGACCGAAGGAACCTGATAGCTTTTAAAAGGAGTGGTTAAAGCTCCGCAATTAAAAATATCATCTGTTTTAAAATAACCGATTGGTTTCTTTTAAATTGTTCCAACGATTCAACTTTTTGGTTTATTTTCTTTGCATTATAAATAATGCGTCCAATCATTAACCTATCATTGCAGAAAACAACGAAAATACAATGTCCTCTTATGCCATCCGCATTCGCCACGGGGTCCCGTCATCACCCGTTAGGTTACTTAACTAACGGCAGAGCGGGGGCTGGGCTAGCGCGGGTGTAAATCATAAGTGACGTCTAAATAGCTATCATATATAGATATTGTACATTCGTCTGACGCAATAATAGGCATTCCAGATCTCATGTGAACTTTATTGGATTTGCAAGCAATCCGTGTTTGTATAGAGCCTGCAACAAAAGACGGATTACACAGTTGTGATGAATAGCCATTACCCCACCCTAGACCCCTACGGGTACGGAAAACTACCCGCCAAATACCCGAAGTGAAGCGGTCTCCCTCAACAAAGTGAGTAGGCCACTAAATACTTCAAAGTACCCGGTAGTTTGTGTACCCCATCTTGGGTCTATCCTAGGAGCAAAAACAGTAAAATGAAATAATACAACGGTGGCTACAACCACCATCTGGATGTGCCCCGCAAAATAATATTACAACATATTACAATTACATTGAATGAATTAAAATAATAACGCATTACAAAACCCGGCTAATCATCACAACAGTCCAATACAGTTCACAACCACAAACAGTAAAAACCATTACAGAAATGTGCAACCCCCTGCCAACCGACATACTAGCAGTTAGGGGAGGTTTACGAACACAGATATAATCAAATTAGCAAACATCGTAAAATTTCGATCGAGCAAACAATTTTAGATTCTACTCCAATACTTCTCTGTGCACCTGAGATCTTAGCAGAAAATAAAACATCCCAGAAACATCACTGTTAACACCTAGGAGTTACTGAAGAAATTGGGGCTGACTCGGCCCCAACTCGGCCGCAGATCCGTGGAGGATCGTATGGATCCGCCGCGGTTCCGCGGTGAGTGTACCGAGTCATGAGTCCAAATTTCTTCAGTAGCCCTAATATTCTCTGCTTGTAATTCTGCAGGTCCCTGAAAAATTTTTAGGGCCTGTTTTAAATTCGACAGAAACTGTGATAAATCGACGATGTTTCCGGTTCTTTTGCGTTCGAAATTCTTACGACTTTACTAATGAGTTAATTATTGTTTAGCGAGGCTCTGATACCACTGTAAGTCGATGTACAACACCCCACGACTTGCGGGGAGGCGGAATAATGAAAAACGATCTTGTTTTAGGCGTAAACATCGACTAACCGAGAATCTTTGCATAAACAATAATTAACAAGAAACCATAGAAGAGTTAACTACTATGATAAGTGATTATACCTATAGAACCGAGTCCTTCGTCTTGTCATTCTCCATGTCCTCTCAGGCCTTCTCTATGTAGTAAAAGATCCACCCGAGAGCTTTACTACAAGCTTCACCTCTAACTTGAGGTAACTAGGTTTCTTAAATCGCTAATCTAAGTAACCTAGGTGATATAGAGAATGGTTAAGGATTAAGTAGTCTGCTCTAATCCTTGGTCTCAACACATGAGAGAGGAGGATTAGGGTTTGAAGAGGGAGAGCTTGAGGAGAGAGAAAGTGAGCAAGAGAATGAGATGAGATAATAAGCTATCATAATATATATCAAGCATTATGATTTATCCAACAAAAGAAAATGAATGATTAATCATCATGCTTAATAAATATAAGAGGGTGATTCATCTCCATGAGTCATTACGCATTTATGATGCATTAATGACTTGGATGAATCACTCAAATGACTCACTAATCTCATTTAATGCATATGCCACCTTAACCCCCAAGTCACCATCTTCTAGAAGCTTCTCGTGCAATTACGAGAATGCCCCTCCTATCCGTGAAAACACGGAAAAACATTAGACTGTATAAATCTAATAACCGGATACTAGAAACTGGCTTAAACCAAAGCTGACTAGTAAAAACTGTCCGGATGTCGTACGTGCGTAAACATACGTATGCGTCCGAACCCTTGTCGTAAAACCATACGACCTCTATATCGTTTCGCCTGGAGTAGGGAAACTCTCTGTGTGGGACTCTAGAGACTCGACTACTACGCTGGTAGTGGGTTTAACCACAGACCGCAAGCGGCACTAGCTGTACGTAACGGTCCCTAGGTAGATGTCGATAAGAAGGCCGATAAGGAAACCCATTCGAACTCCTACTGAGTCTGATGTGACAATCTCCGTACAATCCGGTCTGTTCGTCTAAGACTATCGCATATCGGGCCTAGGGGGGCGGCAAGCGTCAGTCCCCTAATAGTGGTATAAGTCGTGTCGGAGTGAAGTCCATTACACCCTGAGAAACTACTGGAACCTACCAGAAAATCTCGCTTGCCCTGGCCAGGGACTTTGCGTAATGGCTCTCTGACACAGCGCGATATCAACCCCCAATACCGGGAGAGACGAATCCTGTCTAACCGCCACTGCCTCCAAGTGCTCGGGACTGCACCCAACTGCTACCTGTTTGCACGACTCCTTTGATCCGTGGTAGGGTAGTAATCTGAGAACAGTGGGACACACTCGAGGCGAAGTAGCAGTGTCAAGTCTGCGGACTATGTTGTACTCATGTCACCTGGGAACTGTTCACTGACAACTGGTATAAAACCAACCAACAGTTCCCTGTGAGTCCTGTCAGGTGTACCCCTAACCTAACGAGCACCTGCATACTATCTCCAGTACGACGTACTGACGGCTGTGGGACAGGCCATCTCCCCAACTGGAATAAGAAGCGTACACACTAGTCTACTCCGGAGTATCGATGCCCTGTCTTGATAATCCTACGACTAGGGACCTGAATAAGGATGTGTTTACAGACTACCCAGCCCCCACTAGTGTGACTGCCATCACAACGCTGGTAGTCAAGCAAGATCCTAAGAGCTCTATCAATACGTATACTCACATATTATGATAGAAAAACCAAGTAGCATAATACCATCTTTAGCAAGACTGTTATATACATGTGAATATCCCAATCTTCCATTAAGTAATATACAAACTGGTATGATACAATAATGTCCCCTAGGGCATATACACTAACACTTGTCACGTGCCTAAATTTGGGTCGTGAAAAAGTTGGTATCAGAGCGCTAGGTTTTACCTTTCGGAGTGTAGGATGACCTTGGTATGATGGAGTAGGTAGCTTAAGCAGAGTGACGTAGCGTGTGTATGTTCCGCGGCATACTTACGACACGGTACTCCGCCTGAGTGACCTTAGGACTTGTTGGTTGAAATTCCTTCCGTGATTATATACATCATTGTGATTCATTTTCTATGTTCTTATCAAATCCTGTTTTCATTTCAAGCCCTTATGCCGCCGAAGACTACGAGGGCACAGAAAGTGGCTGCGAGGGCCGAGGTCAGGGTTGGCTCGTCCGAGACGAGGACTGACCAGGGCTGTACGCCCGTTTTACAGGAGCAGATTAATCCACCTTCGCTAGATCGTATTACTAGGCTACAGGCTGGTATGCAGGATTTGCGCCAGATGATCGGGTCGTTGGTCGAGGCCGGTCGAGCGCAGAGACAAGAGGTTGTCCTACATGTTACGGGGACCGCGATGGTGCCTACTGTTCAGGCAGTCGTACTTTCCGCTATGGAGTTTATCACCATAACATTATCTGAGTTCATGAGGATGAAGCCTCCGGTTTTCACTGGCACTGATGCAGCTGAGGATCCCCAGTCGTTTATCGATCGGATTGCCAGGATCTGTCGTTCGCTGATATGCTCCGACGCCAGATGGGTAAAGTTCGCGAGTTTTCATCTGGAGGGTCTTTCCTAGACTTGGTGCGAGTCTTTAGAGAGGGGAAGAGCCTCATGCCTTTCTTCTATGACCTGGGCTGAGTTCGTGAGGGTTTTTCTTGCCCGTTTTCTTCCACAGAGCGTCAGGGATGCTCGAGCTCGCAGTTTTGAGTCATTACACCAGATTCCGGGTATGACGGTAGAAGAGTACGATGTTCAGTTTACCCAGCTATCTGTGTATGCTCCATATTTGGTGGACACTGAGGAGATGCGGATCAAGAGATTGGTACGAGGCATGCTTACCCAGTTGCTCCTCGCTGTAAGCGCCCAGCATTGTGACACATATGCTGCCGCAGTGGACGCAACCCTACTGGTTGAGGAGCGTCTTTGCGAGACTTCGGTCATTCCGGAACCGAAGAGGGTTCATACTGGTGTATCAGCCCGGAGAGAGATGTTTAGACGCCGCGACAGATTTCATTCTGGTCGTGGGAGTAGCAGAGGCTTGGAACGAGGCCAGTTGTTTAGCTCTTATCCCAAGGAGAGTCAGCAGTCATCGTCTGGATGTTTCTAGTGCGGGAGTTTTTATCATCGCGTCAGAGATTGTACTGAACCACGTGAGGAAGAGGCAGCCGTATCACATGTTACCTTACCACCTTCTCCAACTCAAAGACCGTTGCCTCTTACGCCTGTTGTTGCTCCGCGTCATACTTATGCTCAGAGAGGTCATGGTCGCGGAGGGTTTTTCAGAGAGGACGGGGTGGCAGAGGCGGAGGGCAGCCAGTTGCCGGTAGAGGGCAGGCTCAAGTTTTTGCTTTGACTCATCAGGACGTGCAGGCGTCCAATGTAGTGGTTTCAGGTACTCTTTCAGTATGTTCTTTCGATGCGCACGTTTTGTTTGATCCGGGATCTACGCACTCGTATGTTTCTACACACTTCGTGCCGAGGTTGGGCCGAGAGTCGTGTTTGCTAGACCAACCGCTTATTGTGACTACTCCTGTTGGCGAGTCTTTTGTTACGCGCCATGTGTTTCGGTCATATGCCGTTCGTATTGGAGATAGAGATCCGTCCGTCGACTTGATCCTTCTTGAGATGTTAGACTTCGACGTTCTCCTTGGCATGGACTGGTTAGCTACTTGCTACGTGTCTGTGGACTGGCGCGAGAAGACAGTCAGGTTTTGTTTTTCCGGCGAGTCGGTTCTTGTTGTGCAGGGGGACCATGGTGCCATCCCTCGCAGTTTGATTTCAGCCCTTTGCGCTAGTCGGCTTTTGTGGAGGGGATTTCGGGGATTCTTAGCTTCCATTCGTGATATAGGAGCCACAGTAGATTCGTTGGACAATGTTCCAATCGTGAGAGTGTTTCCCGACGTTTTTACCGACGAGTTACCTGGATTGCCACCAGAGCGTGAGATTGAGTTTTGCATTGATTTGATCCCCGGCTCGGGGCCTATTTCTATACCGCCTTACCGGATGGCCCCGGCGGAGCTTCAGGAACTTAAGGACCAGCTGCAAGAGTTGCTTGATAGGGGACTTGTACGTCCGAGTGTTTCGCCTTAGGGAGCTCATGTTCTGTTCGTCAAGAAGAAGGACGGAAGTTTGAGATTGTGTATTGATTATCGTCAATTGAACCGAGTTACGCTGCGGAATAGGTATCCTTTACCTCGCATTGCTGATTTGTTTGATCAGCTCCAGGGTGCGGGGCATTTTTCCAAGATTGATTTGATATCGGGTTATCATCAGTTGTGGGTTCGGAATGATGACATTCCGAAGACTCTTTTCGTACGCGCTACAGGCATTATGAGTTTTTGGTGATATCGTTCGGACTCACCAATGCCCCAGCAGCGTTCATGGATTTGATGAACCAGATTTTCAGGCCGTTCCTCGACCAGTTTATTATTGTGTTTATTGATGACATTCTGGTTTATTCTAAGATTCGAGAGGAGCATGAGCAGCACTTGAGGATTGCTTTGCAGACATTGAGAGGGCACCAGCTGTTTGCTAAATTCTCGATGTGTGCCTTCTGGCTTGATAGTGTTGACTTCCTGGGTCATGTGGTGATGGGAGACGGTATTCGTGTGGACCCGAGGAAGATCGAGGCCATACAGGTTTGGCCCAGACCTGTATCTATGACAGAGGTCCGTAGGAATTTGGGCTTAGCCGGTTATCACCGCCGTTTCGTGTAGGACTTATCATGTATCGTCGCACCACTGACCGGAATGACCAGGAAGGGGGTTCCTTTTCTTTGGACTGAGGCATGCGAGCAGAGTTTTCAGCAGTTGAAGACTCGGTTGACGACTGCACCACTTTTATCCTTGCATTCTGGATCGGGCGGCTTTATCGTTTATTGTGATGCTTCTTGAGTGGGACTTGGTTGTGTATTGATGCATCATGATAGAGTTATCGCTTATGATTTCCGGCAGTTGAAGAAGCACGAGCAGAATTATCCCACTCATGATCTTGAGATGGCTGTGGTGGTATTTGCACTTAAGATTTGGAGACACTACTTGTACGGAGAGTCGTGTCAGATTTTCACAGACCACTGGAGCATAAAGTACATCTTCTAGCAGCGGGATCTGAATTTGAGACAGCGCCGTTGGATGGAGCCTGTGAAGGATTATGATTGTGAGATCATTTATCAACCGGGCAAGGCGAATGTGGTAGCTGATGGTTTGAGTTGTAAGCCCAGAGGTAGCTTGTCCCAGTTGAGCGCAGTTCAGAGACAGCCTTCTGCAGATTGGCAGATCTTGTGCGATAGTACAGTACAATTTGAGTTCACTTCCATTGGGGGACAGCTTGCTCACGTCCGCGCCCGTCCACTTCTACTTGATCGTATTCGTGAGGCACAGCCCGACGATGCCCGTTTATCTGATATTCTTGAGCATGTTCGGCAGGGTAGAGATTCGGAGTTATTGATTGATGACCAGGGTGTGCTACGTTTCGGGACTCATTTATGTGTACCTGATACTGATGGGTTGGGACGCGAGATCCTAGAGCAGGCACATCAGTCATCTTATAGTGTTCATCCATGTTCCACCAAGATGTATCGTGACTTGAGAGATATCTACTGGTGGGCAGGGATGAAGAGTGATGTTTCGGATTTCATTTCGACGTGCCTGACCTGTCAGCAAGTCAAGGATGAGCATCAGAGATCGGTAGGAGAGTTGCAGCCTTTACCCGTTTCAGAGTGGAAATTGGAACATATCACCATGGATTTCGTTGTGGGGCTACCCAGGTCCAGTCGAGGGTATGACTCTATTTGGGTGATTGTTGACCGGTTGACGAAAGCTGCTCACTTCCTTACAGTGAAGATCACTTTCGGTTATGCTCAGTATGCTCAGTTGTACATTGATGAGATTGTACGTTTGCATGGCATTCCTACATGCATTGTATCCGATAGGGGCACCTAGTTCACTAGCCGTCTTTGGCAGAAGCTTCAGGAAGCTTTGGGTACCCGATTGAGTTTTAGCACCGCTTTCCATCTGCATACCGATGGTCAGTCAGAGAGGACTTTACAGACTCTGGAGGAAATGCTTCGTGCGTGCGTGCGTGCTTGATTTTGGTGGCAGTTGGGATCGTCACTTGTCGTTGATAGAGTTCTCCTACAATAACAGTTATCAGGAGACGATTAAGATGGCACCTTTTGAGGCCTTGTAATGTAGAAAGTGTCGATCGCTAGTCTGTTGGACCGAACTCAGCGAGAGCAGGATTTTGGGACCCCAGCTAGTTCAAGAGACTACGGAGAAAATTCAGTTGATTCAGGATAGGATGAGAGCAGCCCAGTGCAGAAAGAAGTCTTATGCCGACCGTCGTCGTCGTAGGCTCGAGTTCACAGTGGGGGATTATGTATTCCTACGGATTTCTCCGATGAAGGGCGTGATGAGATTTAGGAAGAAAGGGAAGCTTAGTATCAGATTTGTAGGTCCTTTCGAGATCCTTGAGTGAGTTGGTACCGTTGCCTATCATTTGGCACTTCCGCCTAGTTTTCTGGATGTTCACCCCGTATTCCATGTATCGATGCTTCGCAAGTACCTTCATGGCCCTTCTCACATAATTCAGCACCAGACCGTTCAGCTAGAGCGCGGTCTTTCGTTCACCGAGCAGCCGGTAGTTATATTGAATCGGCAGGTGAAGAAACTTCGGTCAAAGTTCTTCCCATCGGTGAAAGTTCTTTGGCGTGGCCCGAATAGTGATGATGTCACTTGGGAGGCCGAGAGCGAGATGCAGAAGACATTCCCTCATTTTTTTCAAGGTACGCATAGTAAGATTTTTAAATTCGGGGACTGAATTTCTTTAAGGGGGAAGATTGTAACACCTTAGAATGCGATTAGTGTTAATTAAGTGATAATGCGAGTTTTAGTAAAAAGTTAACCAAAATAGTTTTCACATATTTTATAAAAATTAATTAATATTTTATTATTATTTATTTTGGCTTGCACACACTTGTACATGTTAATCTAGGGTTAATTAGTGTTAACCATGCTTAAGTAGCCATGGCACATTAACCCTCATTCCATTAAGTTGTATGTATTTATGTAATTATTTAGTTTTTTTATTTAGGGTTTGAATTGGGTTGACTTGAGAGAGAGAGAGAGAGGGTTGGCATGCAAATGGTGAAGCATGGGGTGCATTTAATAAGGAGAGAGAAGGGGGTATGGCTCACTTTAACCTCACACCCTCATTTCCTTCACATCCCACTCTTACACTCTCATTTCCCTTAACCCTCATACACTCTCATTCTCTCATCCTCACATATTCTTCATTTCATTTTCCCTCATCCCCTCAAACTGAAACCCTACTAAATAACCATCACAAAACCAAGCAAATATTTACAAAACGTAATCTAAACCCTTCGCAAGCCAAGCTAAACTCCAAAAGATGACTTGGAGCATGGAAAGCTAGGGTTTTTGAGCAAGTGTTGGAAGGTAGTAATCTCTAACTGTTAATTAGGTGTTTATAGTGTTGTGTTTGTTAGTGTATATGCCCTAGAGGCCATTACTGTATCATACTAGTTTGTATATTACATGATGGAAGCTTGGGATATTCACAGTTGTATATACAATCTTGCTCGAAATGGTAGTATGCTACTTGGTTTGTCTCTACTTCAATATGTGCATGTGTTTCTTTTAGCATATCGCTTATATACATATTAGTAGAGCCCTTAGGATCTTTGCTTGATTACCAGCGTTGTGATGGTGCTCACACTCGTGGGGGGCTGGGTAATCCATAAGCACATCCTTATACAGGTCCCTAGTCGTTGGACTATCGAGACAGGGCATCGATACTCCGGAGTAGACTAGCGTATGCGCTTCTCATCCCAGCGTGGGAGACGGTCTGTCCCACAGCCGTCAGTACGTCGTACTTGAGATAGTATGCGGGTGCTCGTTAGGTTACGAGTACACTGGACAGGACTCGTCGGGAACTGTTGGTTGGTATTATATATATCGTCAGTTATCAGTTCCCAGGTGACATGAGTACAGCTTAGTCCGCTGACTTGACACTGTCACTTCGCCTCGAGTGTGTTCCCACTGCATTTTGATTACTACCCTACCACGGCTCAAAGTAGTCATGCAAACAGGTAGTTTTTGGGTGCAGTCCCGAAGCACTTGGAGGCAGTGACGGTTAGACAGTATTCGTTTCTCCCGGTATTGGGGGTTGACATCGCGCTGTGTCTAGGAGAGCCATTACACAAGTAGTCCCTGGCCAGGGCAAGCGAGATATACTGGTAGGTTTCCAGTGTTATCTCAGGGTGTTCTGGGCTACACTCCGACACGACTTGTACCGCTATTAAGGGACTGACGTTCACCGCCCCCTAGGCCCGCCATGCGATGTATCAGACGAACAGACCGGACTGTATGGAGACTGTCACATACAGGCTCAGTAGGAGTTCAGATGGGGTCACCTCGTCAGTCTTCTTATCGGCATCTACCTGGGGACCGTTACGTACAGCTAGTGCCGCTTGCGGTCTGTGGTTAAACCCACTGCCAGCGTAGTGTCGAGTCTTTAGAGTCCCACACAGAGAGCTATTCGTCTTTAGGCAAAATGAGTAGAGGTCGCATGGTTTTGCGACAGGGTTCGTTCCCATCCGCGCACTTGTGCACGTTTGCTGTCCGGACAGCTTATACTAGCGGGCTTTGGTTTAAGCCAGATCCTAGTATATGATTTGGGATTGGTTTTATCTCATTGTGCTTGTGTTCCTCGGATCACGAATACGGGTGCATATGCACAGTTGATTGAGACAGAGGGAGAAGACTTTGATTAGGGTTAATGACCATTGTCATTTTATTAACCCTAATGCTTATGTGTGTATTATGGTTAATTTATATTAGTTTAATATAATTGTGCATGGTTAGGGTTGTTGACCATTTGACATTCTTGACTTGTTGACCTAGGTTGACACTTTGACCATCATCATTTCATTTAAAAGATGCTCTTTGATCCTTGCAATTTGCATTAAAAATGAAATGATAATGACCATGTCTTGATTAAGCCATGACAATTATCTCACTAATTATCAATTTACAATAATTCACACATATATGTGAGAATGCTTCATAATTCTCTCATTCTATCATATTCATTCTCTCTCCTCCTCTTCCTCTCTCTCAAGCTCTCCCCTCTAATGTGTTGAGAAACACTTGAGCTTGAGAAAAACCTCTTCTTGATAATCTCTACTCTCATCTAAGGTTCTAGGATTAGCACTTCTAGCACTTTAGTTACTTCTAGCTTGAAGTTGAAGCCAAAGGTTGAGGCTCTCGGGTGATTCCTTCTTCGACGAGAGAAGACGACAAGGAGATCACTTCCGTTCACTACAAGGAGCAAGGAGAGAAGGATATAAAGCCCTAGGTATAACCATTCTTCCATGTAGCTAATTTCTAGTTAGCTTTAGTTAGTTTTTGTTTAGTAAAGATCCCGCCTTTGTCTAGTCCATGTTGCCTAGAGTAGAAAAAATTCGATTTTTATACCGTTTCCGCCTCCCCGCAAGCACCGGGGTGGGCAACGTGGACTTACAGTGCTGCTTAGTAGTTGTTGTATAGAACCCCAAATATATAGTTTTGTGCACATATCGTATTTTTAGTGTTAAAATGGGGTCACTATAATCTGCTATCACCACGAAACTTTACTGTAAAATCTAGCAGTGTAGTTGTAGGGTTCCTGGGCACCCTAGTGAGGTCTCACAAGTGATCAAACATGCACAAATCAAATTTTACGGGTGCCCACAAACCCTAATACGGATCGTTTACTAGATATCTAGGCGAAACAAGCAAGTAAATGGAAATGTATCTAAAGGAAAGTGACTACAACCTTTGTAGATCCGGTCCACCATTTCCTAAGCTCCGCAACGAAGACCCCTCGCTGTCCAAATTAATTCCCGGGCTCTAGCGTCAGCTTCGTCGGAGAAATGGCGAGCTAGGTCGTCGATGTCCATGCCGAAGATGATCTACGTCGAGGCATCGCTAAATCAAGCTCCGACTTCACCAAGTCAAGAAACTTGTGAAGAAAACACACTCTACTACTTGGCAAGAGGTAGAGGATGAAGAAATAGGAAGTGGGTAAACTTTAGAATTGGATTTCTCACTTGTTTCATCAATCCACCATTGATGAAGTAAGGTTTTCTTCATGGAAGAAGATGAAGAAGAAGAAGAAAGTCTTATGATAAGTTAATTAAAAAAGAATAGAAAAACAATACTTATCATAATTCTAACTATGGTTATGTGTAGAGAATTGACCAAGGTTAAAAGAATGGTTAGGGTTAAGGATGAGATAAGAATGGTGATCAAGGTCAAAGCTTCATGAAGCTTCAACTAAACAATAAATAAAGCCACCATTCTTTTCTCTTTTCCATATATTTTCCAAAATGTATAAACAAGTAAATAAAGGAATAAATAAGTAATGGAAAATAAAACCCTAATTATATGTTTAACCATGGTTTAATTCTTTACACTTAACCAAGTTAACATGTATCATCAAACATGATACAATCATTTGCACAAAAAATATATCACATATACAACTTGTGCATCCAAGTGAGAAAATCCATTTAAAGTAAACCAATACCAGTTAATGCAAAGTAATATATCAAATATATAATTATGCATTAAATCATTAAATCAACACTTGATTCAATGATCCGGTCATGTCGCACACAACCGAGTAGTATACAATGTATCGGCTTATCGAATCAACGCTTGAATCGATAATTAGGTTATATCGCATACAACCATTCGACACATTGATCGCGAGAATGAAATACGGTATCACATACACGCATTATTCTCGGTCCCGCACATATCTCATATGCGCTCCTATTTCGTTTCGCTTGAGCCAGGAAACCTCTGTGTAGGACTCTAAAGACTCGTCAATACGCCGCCAGCAGATGATGATCATATCAAACACCCACAAGCTGCAAGCGGTCTGCTAAACGTAACGGCCACCCGGGTATTGAGCGATCAGAAGATCGAAGAGCAAGCCCGCACACACTCCAGTGAATCCAACCAGTAACACTACCGTACAGTCCGGTCTGTTCGTCTGATATGTCGCATATCTCGCCTAGGGGTGGTAAACGTCATACCCCAATAGCTCGATAAGTCATGCCGACGTAAGGTCCATAACATTCGTGAAACTACTAATAACTCTTACCAGTATATCACTGCAACCCTGGCCAGGGATTTCCTGTTATGGCCAGTCGAGCATAGTACAACATCAACCCCCAATACCGGGAGAGACGAATCCTCTCCTATCGCTCATTGCCTCCATGTGAATCGGGACTGTACCCAAAAACTACCTGTTTGCACAACTCAGTAGAGCCGTGGTAGGGTGGAAATCAAAGCACAGTGGGAGACACACAAGACTCTATGACGATCTCGGGTCAACAGACTAAGCTGTACCAGTGTCACCAGAGAACTGCCATCTGACGTGAGGTATAATACCATCTGGGAGTTCTCGGCGAGTCCGTTCAGTGTACCCAGTCTCCACTGAGCACCCGCATACCATCTTCGATGTCAAACACCAATGGATATGGGATCATCCATCGCCCATCGCATGGGTCGAGAAGATATACGCTAGTCTACTCTGGAATATCGATGCCCCGTCTCGATATTCCCTCGACTAGGAACATTTCAAGGATGTACTCATGGACTATCCAGGCCCCACTAGTATGATCTGCATCACAGTCCTGGAAGTCGAGTACACATCCTAAGGGCTTTATCAACATGTAACAGAGAGACAGAAAGTATACACGTTAAGATAAAGAGCAACCAGATAGCGTACTATCATGTCGAGCAAGAAAGTCCTACCTATATATGTCCCAGCATCCACTACAATATACATCCAATGTACAGTAATGGCCTCTAGGGCATACATATAACTAACAATCTCCCACTTGCACTAGGGCCATCTGTAGCAGTGGTTACAGTATCACATACTCAACCATCCCATAAGAGTCTCTCTCTGGGAAAAGGCCTTCGTGAGTTGATCCGCCGTGTTGTCCTCTGAGTCAACTCTCTTAACCTCGATCACCCCGGAGATCAACTATCTCCACGATCAGGTGATGCTTCCTCAGAATATGTCTGGGTCACTGATGGGACCAGGGTTCCAGGGCCGAAGCCACACTTCCATTGTCATACAATGGCAGGAACCTAGTTCATCTTATGAACCATTATACACCCAAACTGCCTCTTTGGTAGTATCTTTAATAGCGATGTTACCAGCCTTTATCGTCTAGTTTGCCACGGTATCGAGCTTGGAACTCTTCCAACATACCGTCCCTTTACTGAGGGTAAAGACGATGCCTATGACTGACATTCAGTCGTCTTTATCACCCTGGAACTCTTCCAGTGATTCTCCCCAGGATCGATTGATACCATCTCACTACATCTAGTGAGAATCCTTGCATCCAATTACATCTATCTCATAGATGAAAACTAAGGATTTAGGAGGTATCACTTTGATCCTATTTGGAGAATCCTAGTGATAATAGGAGATTGACCGATCGTAGTATAGGAAACTCTTTTCCTATCAAGAGTATGTTGTCTACGTACAATACGAAGATGACCACCTTACACTCTACTACCCTTTTGTATATACAAGGTTCGTCTACCATTTTGATGAAGTCAAACACTTTGACAATCATATCAAAAAGACGTTCCAACTCCGCGATGCCTGCTTCATTATGTAAAGCAACTTGCACACGTTCCCGCTGCTCCCACTGTTTGCGAAGTCCTCTGGCTGTGTACTTATAGACTTTCTATTCTAAATCAGTATTTAGAAAAGCAGTCATGACACCCAACCACCAGATATCGCAGTCATGGTATGGAGCAATGGTAAGTAGGATCTGGATGGATTTAAGTATAGTCCCTGGAAAAGGTTTCATCATTTTCCACTCTTGGTCGATGACGAAAAACCTTTATTAAGTCTAGCTTTGAAAGTCTCAAATTTTCCATCTACACCAAGTAATCTTCTCAAGATATACTTGCTCCTGATGGGGATTTAACCCTTCAGATATAGCAACCAAAGTTCATACTTTGTTGGTGTATATGGATTCCATCTCAGATCGCTAAGCATCCAGCCATTCTTACAGAGTCCCTACTCTCGATGGCCTGCTCGAAACTAGTTGGGTCATCATCTCATGATGCATTCCTCGCTCCCACTGTCATCGAGAAACCGAGGTATCTCTATGGCGGATGAGGAACCCTACTAGATCGGCGGAGAGGATGAGGTTCGTCGGGAATTATAGAATCCTTTGGTTCTGTCAAATCATCAACTGCAGTTTTGTATAGCTGGAACCTTTCCAGTTATACAGAACTGATCCTGCCTCGATCTTGTCCGGATTTTGCTTTAAACATAGGCCGGACAACCCCAAATCTTAACTCACTTAAGAGATGGGTTTTTCCCATACCATATCTCATATGGAGTGGTAGGCACTGATTTGATTCAAACCTAATTCAATAGGTATGCAGCTTCTCAAGTGCATAACCCCAAAAGGAAATAGGTAACTCAGTAATACTCATCATAGAGCACACCATATCTAATATTGTGCAATTGCTCCGCCCTGATACACCGTTGTGCTGTGGTGTATTCACAGGAGTAACACTGAGAGAGAATCTCATTCTCCTTTAGAATAGTCCAGGAATTCTATGCACAAGTATTCTCCTCCCTGATCTTATCATAGGACATAATACTTATACCCGTATTTTGGTTCTCTACTTCTAACTTATATTCTGTGAGTACCTCAAAAGCTTCAGATTTATGTTTCAACAGGAACATATGACTGAAGCTTGAGAGATTATTAGAGAATACAATGAAGTATAAAGAACCAGTCCTGGCATGTGTAGACAGGAGACTTTACATACATCATCATGTATCAGTCCCAAGGGTTTACTAACTCTTTCTCTGTTTCCAATAAACAGAGCTATGGTCATCTAATCTTTGTGACATGACTGGCAAGTTTCACAAGATGTAAATTCAAACTGATTTAAATATGCATCTGAAATGTAACTTCTGCCAGTCGGGTCGCATTGATGTGACCTAGTCTACAATGCCTCAAGAAGAATTTGTTCATTTATGAACTCTTCCTCTTGTGTGTGTTTAGTATACAAGGAACTGTAGTTTGATTTAGAACGTCAATGCTTTTAGATAACGTGCCTGAACCGATCAACTTTTGAAATAGGAAATGTTCAAAACATTATCCAACAATATAAAATTATATCATTTCTTTAGTGATAAAGAGACTGATATGATTTTTATATCAGGTTCGGTATCTAATAGCATTTGTTCAGAATCAATGTATTGGTAATACAGGGTGACAGTGACCAACAGACTTGGCTGCAACACTTGCCCCGGTTTCTGTCTCATGAAACTTATCACCCGTTCTCAGTTTTTCTACCTTTTTGTAGCCCTATGTAACATATTACATATCTGGGATCCTGATCCGGTATCATATACCCAGGATGAGGATACTGAGAAACAGTTCTTTGTAATGAACATACCCGAAGGAGATGCATCTCATGCACTTTCTTCGTTTGGGCCGGATGGGAATCCTAGCATTCCCCTATTTCCTGCTCGGTCTTATAACAATTATAAGTTGGAGCGGGACCAACGTTCCCCAGCTCAGTATAACAAGCGGGTTCGGTCAATTATCCGTATTATTATCTTGATTAAGGCGTGATATGGTCGCTACCTAGAGAGAGAGTGAAGAAAACACTCTGCGTGCGCTCTTGCAAGATTAGATTGGTTATATATTTTATCTAATCAGGATGGCTCCCACTGTTTTTATCAAATCTTCCTTCAAACCTTAAAAGGAAAGACTAGCCGGGATTAATTACACTCTACAAGTTCGCCAATCTTTCAGCCAGGCCAGTGTCGGTACTTTGAGGGAGGTTCCCCATGCTTTCGCACGGACCTAATTACAGTAAAGCTCGTTTTCCCAGAGGCGTAACCCCGTTGACACCTTTCTAGACACCTACTTGATCGGCTAATTGCAAAGTGCAAAACTCTCCCAGGAGTAACAATTACTAGCAGTGGGTATCGGGATCCAACTATTATATAGAAGGTATGCAATCTCATTGCAAATTTCAACACTTGAAACTCTCGATAAAGGTTTTTACCCCTAGCACCTATGACCTTAACTATGGTCAACAAATCATAAGTACTAGTCAAGTTCTACCCGTCATTTCGTGATTAATTAGACCCACCCACATGACCCTTAACTAAGGTCAACAAAGTCACGCGACTGTCCTAACTAATCGCATCATATGCGGTGTAGGAAGACATCACTTAGCTACCGTACACTGTGCCTTGACTATGGTCAACAAACACAACACGAATACTAAGTACTCTACTTCTTAAAATGATGGAGGGTTGCGGCTGGTTTTTATGAAAACCTTTAACGCTTCGAACTTGATCTCGTTGCGGAATCAAATGGTTTTAAATGGAATGTTTTTGAGGTTTTTCTAGTTTTGCTAAAGGGGTCACTCCCGGTGAAGGGATCGTCGGCCCTTTCCTCGTCGAATGAGGTGCGGGATATATCATATATATCACTGTGCAAAGCGGAAACTATAGAAGCGATCAAAGACAAACCGAGTGTGTAGCATCTGCCAGTTATTGCTAAAGGAGTCACTCCCGGTGAAGGGATCTCGGTCCTTTCCTTATCGAATAAGGTGCAGGATATTCTACAAGGAACACCACGATGCAAAGCAAGAACTGTAGCTACCTGTTTTTATTTTGAGATTCGATTCCACAACATCAAATAGGTTTATTTTCTTTCATTAATCTCATTAATGAATATCCCATCATTTAAATTACCTAAACATCACAGATAGATATGACGTACACTTATGCCATCCGCATTCGCCTCGATGTCCCCTCGTGCACCGTTAGATTAGGTAACTAACGGCAGAGTGGGGCAGGGCTAGCGCGGGTGTAAAACATAAGTAACGTCTATATAATATATCATATATACTATATATAATACATGTCACAGAACATCATATGATCACAGCACAGATAAAGCACAGCAGAAGAAACATATGAAATATTGGACGTCCGTGTTTTCAATACGAGCCAGTATAAAACACGGATTCCACGGTCGTGATGAATAGCCAGTCCCACACCCCTAGACCCCTACGAGAGCGGCAAGCAACCCTACCAATTCTAGGGTTTGGAGACCCGGACTCGACTCCTCGAGTTGGTCTCCCTCTGGACCCCAGAACCCGGTTACTTGTGCTCCCCTCCTTGGGTCTATCCTAGTGCAGAAAAGTAAATAATATACATCAACGGTGACATCTTCCGCAACCTGGAAGTGCCCCAATAAAAGAATATTACATACAAGTTTTTACATGAATGAAAATGGAAAAACACTCATCTCACATAAAAAAAAACCCGGCTATTCAAATACGACGATCCAATATAACATATTCAGCAACACATAACATCACATGTCATCAAAGTAAATATGCGCATCCCAATTGTCGTTGACATATAGCAACGAAACCGGCGACATCACATATTACACTTACGTCACAGAAAAGAAAGTGCAAAACTACAACAGTTGGAATCCGCAATCTCTTTAGACATCGCATGCCTAATCAAATGAATTCCTTAGACATCGCATGCCTAACAATTATAAACCCCGCATTTTAGTCTCAAAATCGAAAACACTTTTCAATATCGAGTCGGGCAATTCTACAAGATTCCCGACATATTGATCGAATGCTCATCGCAAACTTCAGTAGGCGGCCGCACCCCCGACGCCGTCGACGAAGTGCACCATGGCGGAACACCGCTGCCGCGAGCACCCGAACGGATGCTTTCGGCGACGGTGTTCTCCTACAGTCACTTAGTCGGGGCTATGGAGTGAGGCTGTCTATTAAGTTTACCCGGCGAGTATCCGCGTACGCTACGTGATTGCGACGGACTTTTGATCACATCAAAATTCCGTGGCAACCGATCAAGTGAGACTAAACTGCTATGTTTATAACATTCATTCAGTTATCTCATAACTGTTTGTGAATTCCAATTATTGTATCACATTCCGAATAAACAGAAAATGTTAAACTTTCCGATCGAACATTCGAACACCCAAGTTTTCCCGATACAGCTCAACACATGAAATAAGTCTAACAACATTCAGTTCGTGCCTCAGTACCAACGGTCCAGCCGTAGAAGGGTCAAGCCAACGCCTCACATGTGGCACGCCGTACTGCCCCAAACCCGAAGGTTCAAAGGGCAGTTCAAGACGGTCACATAATCGAGTTAAGGTTTGTTGTCTTCTAGAGGGTCCATCGCGTTACTTGCACTACTTAGAACGTCGTTAAACTACGGAAAAATCCAACAATTGGAAATTTCCCGGCAGGGGAAAAAGTGGGTATTTATATCCGGTCGAACTTTTTAACATATTCTAAAATTACCCGGAAAGCCACACCGACAAAATTAGACAGTCCGATCGAATATACAGATTTCCCAATACAACCCAGAAAATAAAACTCTGGAATAAATATTAAAATATTCCCAGGAAAACCAGAACCAGAAAACAAGAATTACTGTGCAAAGTTTGAAGTCCAATCGTGTCACGTGACCGCGGAACCGCCGCAGAAGCCAGGCTTCTGCCGCGGTTCCGCCGCGCAATAGAGGTATCAATGAATAATTTTTGCATCGTAATTCTTAGAATTCCCTGCTGGATTTTCTGAATATTTTTAATTTCGAAAAATCCACATTTTACAGAAAAGTCCAGAGAGCAATTTTCAAGTCGGGTTTTGGGTCGATCGGACTTCTAACTCCGTCGGGACTTCGCCTAAGGCTCTAGCTAGGCTCTGATACCACTGTAGGGTTCCTGGGCACCCTAGTGAGGTCTCATAAGTGATCAAACATGCACAAATCAAATTTTACGGGTGCCCACAAACCCTAATACGGATCGTTTACTAGATATCTAGGCGAAACAAGCAAGTAAATGGAAATGTATCTAAAGGAAAGTGACTACAACCTTTGTAGATCCGGTCCACCATTTCCTAAGCTCCGCAACGAAGACCCCTCGCTGTCCAAATTAATTCCCGGGCTCTAGCGTCGGCTTCGTCGGAGAAATGGCGAGCCAGGTCGTCGATGTCCATGCCGAAGATGATCTACGTCGAGGCATCGCTAAATCAAGCTCCGACTTCACCAAGTCAAGAAACTTATGAAGAAAACACACTCTACTACTTGGCAAGAGGTAGAGGATGAAGAAATAGGAAGTGGGTAGACTTTAGAATTGGATTTCTCACTTGTTTCATCAATCCACCATTGATGAAGTAAGGTTTTCTTCATGGAAGAAGATGATGAAGAAGAAGAAAGTCTTATGATAAGTTAATTAAAAAAGAATAGAAAAACAATACTTATCATAATTCTAACTATGGTTATGTGTAGAGAATTGACCAAGGTTAAAAGAATGGTTAGGGTTAAGGATGAGATAAGAATGGTGGTCAAGGTCAAAGTTTCATGAAGCTTCAACTAAACAACAAATAAAGCCACCATTCTTTTCTCTTTTCCATATATTTTCCAAAATGTATAAACAAGTAAATAAAGGAATAAATAAGTAATGGAAAATAAAACCCTAATTATATGTTTAACCATGGTTTAATTCTTTACACTTAACCAAGTTAACATGTATCATCAAACATGATACAATCATTTGCACAAAAAATATATCACATATACAACTTGTGCATCCAAGTGAGAAAATCCATTTAAAGTAAACCAATACTAGTTAATGCAAAGTAATATATCAAATATATAATTATGCATTAAATCATTAAATCAACAGTTGATTCAATGATCCGGTCATGTCGCACACAACCGACCAGTATACAATGTATCGGCTTATCGAATCAACGCTTGAATCGATAACTAGGTTATATCGCATACAACCATTCGACACATTGATCGCGAGAATGAAATACGGTATCACATACATGCATTATTCTCGGTCCCGCACATATCTCATATGCGCTCCTATTTCGTTTCGCTTGAGCCAGGAAACCTCTGTGTAGGACTCTAAAGACTCGTCAATACGCCGGCAGCAGATGATGATCATATCAAACACCCACAAGCCGCAAGCGGTCTGCTAAACGTAACGGCCACCCGGGTATTGAGCGATCAGAAGATCGACGAGCAAGCCCGCACACACTCCAGTGAATCCAACCAGTAACACTACCGTACAGTCCGGTCTGTTCGTCTGATATGTCGCATATCTCGCCTAGGGGTGGTAAACGTCAGACCCCAATAGCTCGTTAAGTCATGCCGACGTAAGGTCCATAACATTCGTGAAACTACTGATAACTCTTACCAGTATATCACTGCAACCCTGGCCAGGGATTTCCTGTTATGGCCAGTCGAGCATAGTACAACATCAACCCCCAATATCGGGAGAGACGAATCCCCTCCTATCGCTCATTGCCTCCATGTGAATCGGGACTGTACCCAAAAACTACCTGTTTTCACAACTCAGTAGAGCCGTGGTAGGGTGGAAATCAAAGCACAGTGGGAGACACACAAGACTCTATGACGATCTCGGGTCAACAGACTAAGCTGTACCAGTGTCACCAGAGAACTGCCATCTGACGTGAGGTATAATACCATCTGGGAGTTCTCGGCGAGTCCGTTCAGTGTACCCTGTCTCTACTGAGCACCCGCATACCATCTTCGATGTCAAACACCAATGGATATGGGATCATCCATCGCCCATCACATGGGTCGAGAAGATATACGCTAGTCTACTTTGGAATATCGATGCCCCGTCTTGATATTCCCTCGACTAGGAACATTTCAAGGATGTACTCATGGACTATCCAGGCCCCACTAGTATGATCTGCATCACAGTCCTGGAAGTCGAGTACACATCCTAAGGGCTTTATCAACATGTAACAGAGAGACAAAAAGTATACACGTTAAGATAAAGAGCAACAAGATAGCGTACTATCATGTCGAGCAAGAAAGTCCTACCTATATATGTCACAGCATCCACTACAATATACATCCAATGTAAAGTAATGGCCTCTAGGGCATACATATAACTAACAGTAGTAGTGTTGTGTTAGAGGCCCTGAGTGTTCACCTGAAGCCCAAATCCCACCTAGCCTAGTTAGACAGGCGAGATAGGGGCAAATTCCGGCGAGCTCGGATTTTTGGGAGACTGAGGGGTTGTGGTTTGGAGGGTAGCTGTTTGTAGGTATTTTGGGGTGTTTGGTACTGCTGGATTTTTATGTTTTGACAGTAGGTAAAATCTGGGACTACCTAGCTAATTTTCGGCGTTTCGGCAAAGTGCGATACGATTGATCCGACGTAGTTTAAGTGTTTCGGGTAGCTTGCAGTCGTGGACTTATTTTGATGGTGACGCTACACAGATTAGCTGCTAAGCAAACCCTTTTGTAGCTTAAGGGAACCGATTCGTTAATTGGCGTTGTGTTCGTTTAGCCTTAGGTAGTTTGCTAAATCCACGCGTCATTGTGTTGTGTGTTAACAGGATCGCAGGCGGGGACGTCGGACGCTGAGAAGAAACGAAAGCGGGTGGTTGGATTTACCTAGCTCGAGTAGATTTAACATCTATGGGAAAATCGCCCGTATGGCGTTAAGCGTCAGGGCTAGATATGATATTATAGCTACATATTATATGCATATGAGTTGATTGTGCATGAGCATCATTGCATACCATTAATTTTTGTGCCCTGACTTAGTACCCATTGGACACTGCACCATTACTGACGGTTCATATTGCACGAGCACTAAATTATATGCTACACCCAAACCGTCGGTAATTGCCATGACACGCACAACCTATACACATATGTGGTATTGTATTCGTTATTGACATTGAGACGTTGATTCTTGTTCTATTGCGCATATGAAATGCATCGTGCATACATAGCTACATGTACACCTTTATATGATGTTGCATTTGATTTTGGAGAAATTGGGAACCGCATGACATATTTAAAAATTTGATTCATTTAAATGAGTGGTTTTCCCTTAATATGCTCATATTACTGTTTTATGTTGCATATATCATATTTCATGGATTACGCATTGAGATACGGATTTCATGTGATATATGGATTTGAGAACCGTGGTGATATTTCAAGAAAGTATGCATTGTTTTGAAAACCCGGTTTCTCTTGATATGATATTTCGATGCGTCCACCATGAGTTTTCTCGGTTCTGAGACTCGTGTTAGAAACCCGATTCGAGGAGATGGATGATCCGTTTGCGGGTTCATGGTGGACCCAGTATGGTACCCCAGGGCAAGAAAGGGATGCTGTGCAGTAAACGATGAGCCTGGCAGAGGGACTACTACCTACCGGTGATTGGTTGGACCTACCGGTTATCCGGAGGATACCGACCGGAGTCGTGAGATGGATATGGGCTGATCCAGACTGACGGAGCCGTGGGCCGATCCGGACTGACGGAGCCCGAGTTATGTGGATTTACGTGTCGATGTTGGACACGGGTTTTCATGATGTTTCGAGTGTCGATGTTGGACACGGATTTTCATGATGTTTCGAATGTCGATGTTGGGCACTCAGGTTCTATGAGATTTACAGATATGAGGGCCGATCAGAGTGACGGCGCCTGAGGTATTGGGATTTGGGGTGTCGTTGATGGACATCGGGTTTTTCCATGATGATGATTCATAGATGTTGATATGTTTTATCCCATACTCAGTATTTATTAGATATGCATTGTTCATTTAGTTGTAGGACCCTGATGGTGTACCTTGATCATGATTGTTGCATATCTATATTGCCATACTTATGCTATCAGATTGCATGTGATAGATTATCGCTGTTCGTGCATACCTGCGATTATCTGTATGATGTTATTTACTATTCACGAGTTGGAAACTCACCCCCGTTGTTCCACAGTGTTTTGCAGAGGCTTGAACCTCAGAGTAGTCGCGGCAGGGCTTCTAATTTTATCTTTTTCAGCGGATACCGCTAAGGTTTGCTGTGAGGCCTTTTTGCTATAGGTGGGTTTGCAGTTATTTGATTATCCATTGTATATCTCATTATATCTAGTACTCTCCATCTACCACTTTAATGTATTGACTTAGAGACGAGTTGTGAGGACCGATATTGTATATATGGTGACTCTAGGTGTCGTGCATGTGTGAGCCGGCTTTTATTATGTAGTTTACCTCTTTGTGCTGTTTTTCATTTATATTGTCTACTTCTTCGCTACGGCGTCGTATATATGCTTGTGGTGGTTGTTTCCGCCTTTGGGAATGACTTGCTCCCGTTTGGAGATGCTTTATTTTATACCATGTTTGTACCCGTTTCGGGGCTAGTTTTTACAAAGGAGGTGCTGCCGAAATTTTTAAGAAAATAAACTTAAGCTTTAAGATTTTTACTTGAGATTTCCAAATATTTTTAACAATGTTTTTATCAATTACTTCTTTGATGGTTTATATTTCTGGGTTCTCGGCTTACTTAAATTGCGTTACGCCTGTTGATGTCATGTGGTTTAAGTGGCGGTCACGTGCCTAAAGTTGGGTCGTGACAGTAGTAATGAGGTGTCCCAGCTTGTCATAGGCAATGGACATCTGGAAAGACCTTTGCCAGTCATTAGAGTCAGATTCAGTCATTTTATTATCTAGATGTAACCTATGTCAGGTCACGGGGTCGCTGCAATTAAGAGAGAGAGAAGAAAACACTTAGCATGATGCTCTTGCAAGTTTAGATTGGTTTTCAATTTATCTAAACTGCATGGCTCCCACTGTTCCTCGAATCCTTCCTCAAACCATAAAAGAAGAATTAGTCAGGATTAATCTCACCGTACAATTCTTGCTTAACCGTTTAGCCAGGCTAGTGTCGGTACTTCGAGGGAGGTTTTACGACGCTTTCGCGAAGTTTTTTAATTAAATAACCTCTTTTCCCTGGAGGCGTAGCCCCGCTAACACTGTTCTAGACACCTACTTGGTTTATAGCATTGATCGTTAAGTGAAAAATCTTCCGAGGAGTAGCATATACTCACAGTAGGATCGGGTTCCAAATATCATTGTGTGATAATGCTGAAGGATCCTACCAATATTATCACACTCCAAATGGTATGCAACACTAGTAAGTTTCAATTTCCTTAGAAACTCCCGATGTGGATTTTTGCCCCATGCTCTTATGACCTTGACTAAGGCCAACAAATCATAAGTCACATGTCAAGTTCTACTCATCATTGTCCAGGTTAATTTGAACCCACCCGTACATACCCTTGACTAAGGCCAACAAAGTAGTACGACTGTCCCAAACCAACGCATCTATCTATGCAACATATGAATTCCCAGCAGCTACCAATCACCATGCCTTGACTAAGGCCAACAAACATAGCTTGAATACTATTGAATATTCATATGAAATGATAGAGGGCTATGAATGATTTTGACGAAATCGTGAACATAGTGAACTTGATATAATCAATGGAACCTGATAGCTTTTAAAAGGAGTGGTTTAAGCTCCGCATTTTAAAAAGTTTGTTGTTTTGAAAAAACCGAGTGGTTTTAAAATTGTTCCAACGATTCATCTTTGGTTTGGTTTCTTTGCATTAATTTAATGCAGACCCATCAATTAACCTACCATTGTAGAAAACAACGAAAATACAACGTACGCTTATGCTATCCGCATTCTCCACGAGGCTCCATCATCACCCGTTAGATTACTTAACTAACGATAGAGCGGGGGCTGGACTAGCGCGGATGCAAAACATAAGCAATGTCTATAATATAATATATATATATATATAATATCCATTCATCATACGCAATGATAGGCGTTCCAGATCACAGATGAACACATTGGATACACAAGGAATTCCGCGTTTCGTTTGAGCCTGTAACGAAAGACGTATTCCACGGTCGTGATGAATAGACAAATCCCACCCTAGACCCCTACGGGTGCGGAAAACTACCTGTAACATTTCAGAAAAATATAAAATATTTTTTTGGAATTTAAAATTAAAATAATATATTTCGCGAAAATTACCCGATTTGCGAAATTGGGGTTTTCGTAAAACGGTATAAATATATACCAATAATTGTAAAATAATTGGAAATTAAAATGATTTTACTCATTTAAAAATATATTTATCGGATTTGGCATTTTCAAAAGTTATTATATGCAGTTTAATTAAAAACCAGATTAGTGCACTGCTAATCGCGATTAAGCCAAATCCGTGTTTCTACAGTTTTCCATGGCCAGTGCACCATTTCATGTTACATTTTGGTTACTTGTTGTGTTCTTGTGTAGTTTTTAGGGTATTATGTGTTTCGGTTTTAAAAAAAATAAAAAGAAAAGACAATGAAAAAGGATATAAGTGTAAAAATGTGAGAGAGGGTGAGAATAAGGGAAGAGAGAGAGAGAGGGGCTTCCCCATTTTCCTCCCCATTTCTTTTCTTCTTCTCCTTCTTCATATTCATCCCCCTCCACTTCAACCCATGAAATCATCTAAAAAGCTTCATCAAAACCCCAAACCCCTTTCTTTTAAGTTGATCCCCTCTTCATCCTCTACAATTTGGACCAAGAAAAGTTTGATTTTGAGGACTTGAAGAAGCTAGGGTTTTTCTTGGGTTGCCAAAATGATGTATGAATTCTTCCACCTAGTTTAACTTAAAGTCTAATAGCACCCTATAGTAGTTTAGAGTTAAATTGGTATTGATTAGTGAAGTTATAAAATTTCTAGCGAAGGGTTTGAGTGTTGTGTGGATTGGGTGATGCCTAGTAGCTGTTTACAAGACCGTAGAGATCGATTCATGACCTGGACCAATGACCAAACCCCAAAATACGAACTTTAGATTTGTCGATATCGGGTTTTAGTGGATTTTGTGAGTGTATTTGGAGACCTGGAGTGACCCGAAACAACCATTAAATAAGTTCCCATGACCATGAGACGTGCAGGCAACCATGGTCCACCCCCTGAAACCTGAGCCCCTCCCCTCACTTTATGTCCACAAATTAATCCCCAGTGGCCGAAAATTGAGGCCACACCAGAGTGAAACTTAGTGAATTTGGCTTTGTAGCTTCCTTATCAGATATCTAGGGCAACCCAATGTGCAAAATGTTCTAGTTTGGCCTAGGGTGAAATATGGGAGTGATTTTCCTAGGTTGCTGTTTTCTTGTTTCGCGATTCTTAAACTTGGGTTTTGGTCTTTGATATTGTTTTGGGTTGTTAGCGTTTGTACGTCAACAACAAGGGTTGTTTGATTGATTTTTGTACGCATAAACTATAGGTTCTAACCTATAAGCAATGCGCGTGCCGTTTTGGATTTCGGAACTTCATGTTAATAGCGATTTCGATTGTGTATTATTGTAGGTACCTTCGCGTGGATTCCGAGGCGATGGAGCATGGCGTCATCGACATCGGCGAGCGAGGACCAGGTGAGTAGTTCTATATCTGCTGGAGAAGTCGGGTGGATGGCGTATAGCACCCCCGCAAGTTTTGATGGAAACCGATTTATAGAACACGGTTAAGGAAATCTAGACTAGAAAACTATAGAATATGGCTAGAGAAACCATATTAGAAAGTTAGGAATAGGGTTAAGGAATTAGTTGGTGATAAGATATCCCATGACTTAAAACTATAGTTTAGGGTTTAGGTGACATGATATGAATGATATAGATAAGTAGTTGTAAAGAGAACCAATAGGAGATTATAGTAGTATAACATGAGGTTGGTAATATACAACTTTAGATTGATAAGATGACCTGATGATATGTGGCTATACGGATGCGAGTCGATATGAGATGATTGATGCCTTACCGGTCCCATGATCCGAGATTGATGCGGACGTGACCTGAGAGATAGGTATATATATATGGATAATGTTGTGAATCTTGAGTGATATACCGTACGAGACGTGAGGTCCGTACCCTCCTTGTCACATACGTTAGGATCCTAAATTATTTTATGAGGCCGTACGATAAGTTACCGTACGTGATGAGTTTATTGATGATTGATCCTTACCCTTGACCAGAAGAGGCCGACTGATAGATTCACCGACTCGGTCATGTTAGATATGTATACCTTATCGCTTTTAGCTGATTATTTACCTTATGCTGCATTCATGTTATTCTCATTGCATTGCTTATACCTGTGCTAGTACACCTACACCATTATCGATGATGCGTATTTTACACTTACACAGATTTGCCGGTTCACACACTTCATCATCGATAATTGCCATATCACTACACAGTAGAATTGCTGCGTCATGATATGACTCCTTGCATGATTTAATGCCATGTTCGCATCATTACGAAATGATGCATGGTATACTGATATTGTCACATCACTGTTCCATGTAGCATGATACACGGATATGCTTACATTTCTATCATATGTCGCATACAACATGCTTTATGATTTTACGCATTTAGTTATGCTGTTTTCATGCGATTTCTGGATTTGAGAAGCGTGGTGATTTCAAAAGAATGTGTGTATTGTTTTAAAAACCTGGTTTCTCTTGATATGATATTTCAGTGAGTCCACCATGTGTTTTCTCGGTTCTGAGAGTGGCGTGTGAAATCCGATTCGAGGAGCGGTAGGCACCGTCTGCGGGTACATACTGGACCCGGTGAGGTACCCGGGGCGAGAAGACTCGTATTGTTAGAGGGTGAGCCTGGCAGGGGAGCACTACCCACCGGTGATAGTATGCTCGGTGGATATCCGGAGGATACCGACCGGAGTTGAGAGATGATATGGGCCGATCCGGACTGACGGAGCCCGAGAGATATGAGGATTCACGTGTCGATGCTGGACACGGGTTTCATGATGTTTTTGAGTGTCGATGCTGGACCCCTAGGTTCCATGATTTTGATGTGTCGCGAGGGACACGCGTTGATTTATATCCTCATACTTCCATGCATACGCTTTTATGATATTTACATGCATGATGTTGTGTCTTTGGTTGACACGTGGACGGGATCCACTTGCATATAGACATTGATTATATTATTGGATGATATCCACATGCTGATTGACATTGATATTAGTGTTGGCACATATACAGATACGGTCACCCTAGATATCATAGTATTACCTTCATGATATAGTTGACCTAGAAGTCGTTGTTTATTCGATTTCTACTTGTTGATGTTTTTCTACTCACGAGTTGGAAACTCACCCCCGTTGTGCCACAGTTCTTGCAGGTTGACCGCATGGATCAATAGTGGCATCGCTGGCACACAATTTCTTTCGGGTGATTGCTTTGGTAGGTGGGACATTTATATCGTACCCACTCTTGTATTTATATTTCATATTGTATCTAGTTAACTCCATCAATCAAAACTAGTATTGTCTATTAAGTAAGACTTAGTCAGACTTGTAGTGCGAGATTTGAGCGATGGGTTTTATATTCGTTTTTTGGGTTGATGTCTTGCTTTATTCATTATTTTCTGTGTTGATCTTCACCGATTGGGCATCGTATACTTGTTTTATCACTTGCGTGGTTGTGATCTGCCGTTTGGCGAAGAGCTAGCTCCCGCTTAGGGATGCCTTTTATATTATCTTGTATTTGTGGTTTTGGATCAAAATATACAAAGGAGGTACTGCCCAAATTTTTAAAAGACAAAACATGTTTTCGATCTAGTAAATTTCACATGCATTATTCATTTTCCTTTTCTATGCATTTAAGAAAACTTTTCTTCATTTTACCTTATTTCAAAACGGCACCTCTTTTATTTCTTTAAAAGGTTTAGATTTTTGGGTTTCAGCTTACTTGGATTTCATTACGCCTTTAGACGTTGCGTGATTTAAGTGCTGGTCACGAGCTAATATTTCGGGTCGTGACAAAGTTGGTATCAAAGCGCTAGGTTTAACCTTGGTTCGAGTATAGGTATGACTATGTGGAGTCTGGGGCGTGATTTATTTCAGAACCTAGGCTTGACCTAACGGAACTTAGACTTGAACGGGGGGGGGGGTATTAGACCCGAACTTTCGTTTCATAGGCTGAACCTGATTGATGGAGTAGGTAGCTTGGGTAGAGTGACGTACCGTACGTATGTTCCGCGGCATATTTACGATACGATACTCCACTTAAGAAACCTTAGGATGTACATATTTTAAGATTTTTGTATATCTCTTCATACCCATGATTATACATCCATTTGAGATCCTTGATTCTGTTCGTTTCCATGGTCATACTTTCATTGATGTTGTTTCTTCTTATGATCATGTATCCATTCTGGATCTGTTGGTGACTTTCATCCCTTTGGTATGTTTTCATCGATACACGCTTGAGGTTCCTGTCACCATGGTTTGAGCGCAGATTGAGCTGCTGCTAGTGTTACGGTTAGGGTGAGCTCGTCTGGTATGAGGGCCGAGCATTGTGTTTTCTGGTGACATGGTAACGTCTCGATGTAGTGTTATGTTGTGACCTCTTGTTGAGGAGAGTGTTTGGTTTTTCACCGGATGATCGGGCCATTTATAGAGGCTGCCTGTTGTGGGAGGATTGCTGATATACAGCCTACCTCAGAGATTGTGATGTCTTCTACCGTGCAGACAGATGACCCAGCTGTTGCTGATATTGATAGGATGTCGCCTCCAAACTTTACGAGCTGAGATCGCTGGAGCTTGCAGGCAGAGATACGAAAGATGATAGCTAGTCTACCTTGAATTGAGAGATGGAAGGTATTCGCATATTGCCTAGGCGAAGTTAAAAAGGTTCGAACGAATTTCAGAAAACCCATTTTTCTAAGTTTAAAGTATTCAGAGGAACATGCAAGTAATTCTGTGGACCCTCTAGAAGAATGAAATCCTAACTCGACATGATGACCTTGGAATCGTTTTTGAACCTTAGTGTTTGCGGCAGTTAGCGGTGCCATCAGTGAGGCTTGGGTTTGCCTTTCTACGGTTGGTCCATAGGTACTGTGGCATGTACGGGATATTATTAGACTGTGCTCAGGTGTTGAACTTTCGGGGAATTATGGGACTTTGACAAATCGAACGAAAAGTTTAACGTCGTCCTGATATCATATGATAGGAGACTAGTAAGCTGACCAGCTTCAGATAGAGGACCTCACCCAGATGCGTTGTGAGTTGATCGAGAACGGATGAGTATTGAGTATTCTTCCGATGGTATGGACGAGTTCCCGAGGATGTGTTCGGCTAGAGATCTTCGACAGAGTGATGAAGATACCGAGTTCGTGATTTTGAGTCCGTGTGAGAGACTCTGGATTGACTGTAGCCGAAACAATTATAGTACGCAGATAGCATGATGTGACGTCGAATCAGACGATAATAAAGACGAGTAGAACAAATGTTAGTTGTATGTATGCCCTAGAGGCCAGTATTGTACAGATGATGTATATTATTGGATGCTTGGTCATATATAGAGATGACTTTCTTGCTCGATATGATAGTATGCTATCTGGTTGCTCTTTATCTTAACATGTACACTAGTCTCTTTATACTGTCTTATAGTTACATGTTGGTAAAGCCCTTAGGATGTGTACTTGACTACCTGGACTATGATGCAGATCATACTAGTAGGGACATGGTAGTCCATAAGTACATCCTTCAAGGTCCCTAGTCGTAGGTGTATCGAGACGGGGCATCGATATACCAGTGTAGACTAGCGTATACGCTTCTCGACCCATGAGATGGGCGATGGATGATCCCATATCCATTGGTGTTTGACATCAGAGATGGTATACGGGTGCTCAGTGGAGACTGGGTACACTGGACGGACTCGCCGAGAACTCCCAGATGGTATTATACCTCACGTCAGATGGCAGTTCTCAGGTGACACTTATGCAGGTTAGTCTGTAGACCCGAGATCCTCATAGAGTCTTGTGTGATTCCCACTGTGCTTTGATCTCCACCTTACCACGTCCATGAGGGCATGCAAAACGGTGGTTTTTGGGTATAGTCCCGAGTCACATGGAGGCAATGAGCGATAGGAGGGGTTTCGTCTCTCCCGGTATTGGGGGTTGATGTTGCGCTGTGCTCGATTGGCCGTAACAGGGAAGTCCCTGGCCAGGGCTGATAAAGAGATTTGCTGGTAAGTGTTACCAGTAGTTTCTCGACCCGTTATGAGCCTCATATCGGCACGACTTATCGGTTATTGGGGTCTGACGTTTACCACCCCTAGACTTGATATGCGACATATCAGACGAGGAGACCGGACTGTACGGGAAGTGTTGCCGGTTGGCTCGACGGGAGTTGTAGCAGGTTCGCTTGTTCTCTTCTGATCGCTCAATACCCGGGTGGCCGTTACGTTTAGCTGACCGCTTGCGGCTTGGGGGTGCTTGATATGATCATCACCCACTGCCGGCGTATTGACGAGTCCCAGAGTCCCACAATGGAGTTACCTAGTCTAGGCGAAATGTTGTGGTGCGCGTATGCGATATGCGCATGGACTCGATTAAAATACGCGTATATGATACCATACATTGATTGGGCGGCTTGCTTTTGGTGGGGTCATATGTGATATGGCCGGATTGATAAATCAAGTATTGATTTATCATTTAACCATTAGTTTTCTCACTTAAAACCTTTTCTTGGATGATGGATGTGTGCATGCATGTATGTCTTTCTTTCTTTCTTACTAGTTTCATGCACATATAGATATGCATACATACATACATACATACATATATACACCCATCTATCATGGTTGTTTACACATGGAAATGGTGGCAATATGAGACTCACACCATGGATAAATCTTTTGTTTCTTGTTTGATTTAAGGTTTAAAACAAAATAGAAAAAGGAAAGGATAATCTTCACTTGCTTCTACACCCTTCTCTAACCTAACCATTCTCACCTACCCTTAACCTTGGATTAACCTTTCCTTACATGGTTTAAACCCTTATCAAATACCAACCAAAAGATTTAACCATGGTTTCATGTGAGAAGGAATAAAATATAAAAGGATATATTTCATTTTTTCCTAATGATGGTTATTTTTATCATCTCTTGATAAAATATTGCCACCATCTTCTTCCTTCTTCATATTTGCTCTCTAGTTTCTTCTAGTGAGTTATATACACATAAAGAAAGGTTTTTGAAGTGAGAATCTTAACCACAACTTCTTTCTACACAAGTTTAGCCAACTTGTTTAGAGTGTTCTCTTCGATTCTCGAAGTTGCGAGCTTGGACGGGGATCTCCGGGTGGATCGTCGTGGACGCGAGAGAACTTCAAGAGGACCTCCATTCAACACCCAAGAGACCAAGGAGTCCAACAAAAGGGAGCTACAAAGGTTGTAGTCTCGAAACCCTAACTTTATAAGTTTTAAGTTTCGAAACCCTAATTTTCTAGGATCGATTCCTTTGCATGCTTGTTTAGCACCATCAAAATCCAAACTTTGGGACATGTGATGCTTCAAAACTCATTATAGGGTGCTAGACAAACGTTACATTGGTATCAGAGCCGACCTAGAACATTAGGCGATCCTTTAGCGAAGTAAAAACTCCGATCAAACCAAAATACGAAATTACGGGACACTCTCTGGAAATTTTTTAAAAACTGACTTTTTTCAGAATTAAAAATACTCAAAAAATAAAGCAGGTAAATATAAGACAAACTGGAGAATTCGAGCCAATGAACAGTAAGTTTGGCCGCGGAACCGCGGCCTAAGCAGGCTTAGTCCGCGGATCCGCGTTTATACAAGGGGATCTCTCACTCATTTTTGTACAGTGTTTTTCCTTACCTGCTTTTGTATATTTTGAGTATCTTTAATCTGAATCTACAGTTGAAAATTCTGGAGATGGTTTTAGACTCGACGATTCGATCAGAATTTTCATTTCGTTTCTTTTCGGGGTAAATCTAGAAAGTATTGAAGTGTTCGAACGACTATCATTTGCTCACTTTTCACGGGGTTTAATATTTTTCGGAAATACGTGCAAGTTTGTTTGTGGTGGACCCTCTAGAAGACAACAAACCTTAACTCGATTATGTGACCGTCTTGAACTGCCTTTTGAACCTTAGGGTTTGGGGCAGTACGGCGTGCCACATGTGAGGCGTTGGCTTGACCCTTCTACGGCTGGACCGCTACCACTGTGTCACACTCCGGGTTTTTGAACTCCGCTCAAGTGTTGAGCTTTAGTGAATCTTGGGTATTTGATCGTTCGTTCGAAAACTTTAATACTGTCTAATTATCTGGAATGTGATGCAATGTGTGGAATTCATATTATAGGACATGAAATACGAGGTATGTGATACTTCGCATTCACGATGTCTAAAGAGAATGTGGATTCCAGATATTGCAGTTTTACACTTTCTTTTCTGTGACCGTAAGTGTAGTATGTATTTACCGATTGTCGTTGCTATACGCCAACGACAATCGGTGTATGCATACTTACTTACGTTGATGATATGAGATATTATGTGTTGCTGAGATATGATGTGCAGGATTGTCGCAATTGAATAGCCGGGGGTTTTATGTGAGATGAGAGTTTTATATTTTCATTCATGTAAATTCAAATGTAATATAATATTCTTTTATTTGGGGCACTTCCGGGTTGAGGTTGTGTCACCAGTGTTGTATATTATTTACTTTTCCGCATTAGGATGGACCCAAGGAGGGGAGCACAGGTGACCGGGTTCTGGGGTTCAGTGGGAGGCCATCTCGAGGAGTCGAGACCGGGTCTCCTAAACTCCAGAATTAGTAGGGTCACTTGTCGCTCTCGTAGGGGTCCAGGGTGTGGGCTTGGCTATTCATCGCGACTGTGGAATCCGTATTTTCTATTTTGGCTAAATACTAAATACGGACGTCCTAGTATATCCCACATTATATCTATGTTTCTGCTGCGATATCTGTGATGTGATCATTTGATATGTTCTGATGGATACAGTATATAGTATATATGATATATTATATAGGCGTTACTTATGTTTTACACCCGCACTAGCCCTGCCCTGCTTTGTCGTTAGTTACCTAACCTAACGGTGCACGAGGGGACATCGAGGTGAATGCGGATGGCATAAGTGTACGTCGTATTTATCTGTGATGTTTAGGTAACTTAAATGATGAGACTTCATTAATGTGATTAATGAAAGAAAAGAAACCTAATAAATATTGTAGAATCAAAATTTTAAAATAAAAGGGTAGCTACAGTTTTGCTTTGCATAGCGGTATATATGATATACCCTGCACCTTATTCAATGAGGAAAGGGCCGAGATCCCTTCACCGGGAGTGACCCCTTTAGCAATAACTGGCAGATGCTACACACTCGGTTTGTTTTTGATTGCTTCTATAGTTTCTGCTTTGCACAGTGATATATATGATATATCCCGCACCTCATTCGACGAGGAAAGGGCCGACGATCCCTTCACCGGGAGTGACCCCTTTAGCAAACTAGAAAAGCCTCAAAATCACTCCATTTCAAAACTTCACTTGATTCTACAACGATATCAAGTTCATTACGCAATAGGTTCTCAGAAAAACCTGTCGTAGCCCTCCGTCATTTCAGATAAATCCTACTTAGTATTCGTGCTACGTTTGTTGGCCTGTGTCAAGGCGTAGTGTGGGGTAGCTAACTAGTATTTATCTGTTAATGCACGTGATGCAGATTGGATTATAGTCGTCATGCGACTTTGTTGGCCTGCGTCAAGGGTCGTACGGGTGGGTTTAATTCAATCAAGAAATGACGGGTTGAACTTGACTAGCGCACTATGGTTTGTTGGCCTGCGTCAAGGTCATAGGACGCTAGGGGCAAAATATTATCGGGAATTTCAAGTGTTGAGATTTGCAATGAGATTGCAAACCTTCTATGAGATAGTTGGATCCCGATACCCACTACGAGTAATTGTTACTCCCGGGAGAGTTTTACACAGGACAATTAGCCGATCAAGTAGGTGTCTAGAAAGGTGTCAACGGGGTTACGCCTCTGGGAAAACGAGGTTTACTTTAATTAGGTCCGTGCGAAAGCACGGGGAACCTCCCTCAAAGTACCGACACTGGCCTGGCTGAAAGATCGGCGAAGTTGTAGGGTGTAATTAATCCCGGCTAGTCTTTCCTTTTAGGGTTTGAAGGAAGATTTGATAAAAACCAGTGGGAGCCATCCTGATTAGATAAGATAATAACCAATCTGATCTTGCAAGAGCATACGCTAAAGTGTTTTCTTCTCTCTCTCTCCAGGTAGCGACCATGTCATGCCTTAATCAAGATAATAATATGGATGTATTGACCGAACCCGCATGTTATACTGTGCTGGGGAACGTTGGTTCCGTTCTTTCTTATAAGAGTTATAGGACTGAACAGGACATAAAGGAATACCAGGATTCCCATGCCACCCGAATGAAGAAAGTACATGTTGATGCATTTTCTTCGGTTGTGTTCGTTACAGAGAACTGTTTCTCCATTTGCCCTACGTCCTGGGTATTAGATACCGGGTCAGGATCCCATATATGTAATCAGTTACATGGGCTTAGAAAAGGTAGAGAACTTGGAGAAGGTGATAAAGACATAAGAGTTGGAAATGGTTCAATTGTTGCAGCTAAGACTGTCGGGGAATATCACCTTGTATTACCAACTGGTAATACATTGATTCTGAACGAATGCTATTACATGCCGAACCTGATATGCAACATTATATCGGTTTCTTTGTTGACTAAAGAGGGATATAATTTTGTATTACAGGATAATGTTATGAACATTTTCCGTAACCAAAAGTTGGTTGGATCAGGCACGTTGTGCAATGGCATTTATGTTCTAAATCAATCAACAGTTCTAAGTATAACAAACACACACAAGAGGAAGAGTTCAGAACTGAACGAATCCTTCTTGTGGCATTGTAGACTGGGTCACATCAATGCGACACGACTAGCTAAGTTGCATAAGGATGGATATTTGAATCCGTTTGAATTATCATCTTATGACACTTGCCAGTCATGTCTCAAAGGAAAGATGACCAAAACTCCGTTTACGGGACATGGAGAAAGAGTTACGGAACTCTTGGGACTAGTGCATAGTGATGTATGTGGTCCAATGTCTTCACATGCCAGGGATGGTTCTTCGTACTTCATTACATTCGCTGACGATCTCTCTAGATTCGGATATATGTTCCTGATGAAACACAAATCAGAAGCTTTTGAGAAATTTAGAGAATATAAACAAGAAGTCGAGAACCAAACCGGAAAAAGTATTAAAGCCCTTCGATCTGATCGAGAAGGTGAATACTTGAGCAATGAATTCCTGGACTTCCTAAAAGAGAATGGGATTCTCTCTCAGCTGACTCCTCCATATACACCACAGTACAACGGTGTATCAGAACGGAGGAACCGCACCTTATTAGATATGGTTTGCTCCATGATGAGCACAGCTGAGTTACCTATTTCCTTCTGGGGGTATGCACTGGAAACAGCTGCAGACCTATTGAATATGGTTCCCACCAAATCCGTGCCATCCACTCCATATGAGATATGGAAAGGAAAGAGACCATGTCTTAACTATCTTAAGATATGGGGTTGTCCGGCATATGTAAAAACGCAGAATCCGGACAAACTCGCGGCAAGGTCCATTCTGTGTAAGTTTATTGGATATCCCAAACATTCGCGCGGGTATATCTTCTACCACACCAAGGAACAAAAGGTGTTTATTTCTCGACATGCCATCTTTTTAGAAAAGGAATTTCTTGAAAAAGAGATTAGTGGCAAGGAGGTAGAACTGGAAGAGGTTCCAGCAATACAGACTACGACAGAAGATTTGGTTGAACCAGAGGATTCAGTAGTTCCCAATGAACCTCAGCCTCTCCGCCGATCTAGTAGGGTTCCTCGCCAACCTGAGAGATACTACGGTTTTCTCATGGATGGTGGCAGCGAGGATTGCATCATGGAGGATGATGACCCAACTAGCTTCAAGCAGGCCATCACGAGTGGGGACTCAGTGAAATGGCTGGATGCTATACGGTCCGAGATGGAATCCATGTACACCAACAAAGTATGGACTTTGGAAGATGCTCCTGTAGGGGTAAAACCCATTGGGAGCAAGTGGATCTTCAAGAAAAAACTTGGGGTAGATGGGAAAGTGGAGACTTTCAAAGCTAGACTTGTTGCAAAGGGTTTTCGTCAAAGACCAGGTGTGGACTATGACGAAACCTTTTCTCCAGTGGCTATGCTTAAATCCATCTGGATCATGCTTGCCATCGCTGCATATCATGATTACGAAATCTAGCAAATGGATGTTAAGACCGCCTTTCTAAACGGCGATTTAGAAGAGTGCGTGTACATGACTCAGCCAGAGGGCTTCGTAGATAGTGGGAGCAGCGGGAAGGTGTGCAAGCTGCTTAAATCCATTTATGGATTAAAGCAAGCGTCGCGGAGTTGGAACATCTGATTTGACGTCGTTATCAAAGAGTTTGATTTCGTCAAAAACGTAGATGAACCTTGTATTTACAAGAAGGTGGCAGAGAGAAAGGTTGTCTTCCTCGTATTGTACGTAGACGACATACTCTTGATAGGAAATGACATTCCTATGCTGCAATCGGTCAAGCTCTTCTTGTCACAAAGATTCTCGATGAAAGATCTTGGTGATGCCTCCTGCATATTGGGAATTAGGATCTATAAAGATAGATCCAAACGGATATTGGGATTGTCCCAATCTAGGTACATTGACACCATAATAAAGAGGTTTAGTATGGAAGAATCGAAGCGTGGGAACTTACCCACAATCTCTGGAGTCACTCTCTCCATAGAGATGTCTCCCAAGACTGATTTGGAGAGAGCTCGCATGCAAGGGATACCCTATGCTTCGGCTGTAGGCTCTATCATGTACGCGATGCTTTATACCAGACCCGATGTAGCATACTCACTAAGTGTAGTGAGTAGGTATCAAGCTGATCCTGGAGAGAGTCACTGGACAGCTGTGAAGAGCATTCTCAAGTACTTACGAAGGACTAAAGAGATGCTCTTGGTGTATGGTAACGGAGAACTCCAAGTGGAGTCCTTTACCGATTCGAGCTTCCAGAGTGATAAGGACGACTCTAAGTCGCAGTCGGGATTTGTCTTTACCCTTTACGGAGGGGCAGTTAGCTGGAAGAGTTCCAAGCAGGAAACCGTGGCAGACTCGACGATGGAGGATGAATACATCGCTGCCAACGATGCTGCCAAAGAGGCTGTCTGGATCAAGAAGTTCATTACTGAACTTGGAGTGGTTCCATCCATTGAGCATCCAATACCCTTGTATTGCGATAACAATGGAGCGGTGGCTTTGGCCAAGGAACCCAGGTCCCATCAGCGATCTAGGCATATTCTGAGGCGGTATCACCTGATCCGGGAGATAGTTGATCGCCGGGAGATCGAGGTCAGGAGGGTTGACACGAAGAATAACACAGCGGATCCACTCACGAAGGCCATTCCCCAGGCACAGTTTGAGAGACTCTTCGGGATGCTCGGTATGCGATACTACAGCAGCTGGCCCTAGTGCAAGTAGGAGATTGTTAGTTGTATGTATGCCCTAGAGGCCAGTATTGTACAGATGATGTATATTATTGGATACTTGGTCATATATAGAGATGACTTTCTTGCTCGTTATGATAGTATGCTATCTGGTTGCTCTTTATCTTAACATATACACTAGTCTCTTTATACTGTCTTATAGTTACATGTTGGTAAAGCCCTTAGGATGTGTACTTGACTACCTGGACTATGATGCAGATCATACTAGTGGGGACATGGTAGTCCATAAGTACATCCTTCAAGGTCCCTAGTCGTAGGTGTATCGAGACGGGGCATCGATAAACCAGTGTAGACTAGCGTATACGCTTCTCGACCCATGAGATGGGCGATGGATGATCCCATATCCATTGGTGTTTGACATCAGAGATGGTATACGGGTGCTCAGTGGAGACTGGGTACACTGGACGGACTCGCCGAGAACTCCCAGATGGTATTATACCTCACGTCAGATGGCAGTTCTCAGGTGACACTTGTGCAGGTTAGTCTGTAGACCCGAGATCGTCATAGAGTCTTGTGTGATTCCCACTGTGCTTTGATCTCCACCTTACCACGTCCATGAGGGCGTGCAAAACGGTGGTTTTTGGGTACAGTCCCGAGTCACATGGAGGCAATGAGCGATAGGAGGGGTTTCGTCTCTCCCAGTATTGGGGGTTGATGTTGCGCTGTGCTCGATTGGCCGTAACAGGGAAGTCCCTGGCCAGGGCTGATTCAGAGATTTGCTGGTAAGTGTTACCAGTAGTTTCTCGACCCGTTAAGACCCTCATATCGGCACGACTTATCGGTTATTAGGGTCTGACGTTTACCACCCCTAGACTTGATATGCGACATATCAGACGAGGAGACCGGACTGTACGGGAAGTGTTGCCGGTTGGCTCGACGGGAATTGTAGCAGGTTCGCTTGTTCTCTTCTGATCGCTCAATACCCGGGTGGCCATTACGTTTAGCTGACCGCTTGCGGCTTGGGGGTGCTTGATATGATCATCACCGACTGCCGGCGTATTGACGAGTCTTAGAGTCCCACAATGGAGTTACCTAGTCCAGGCGAAATGTTGTGGTGCGCGTATGCGATATGCGCATGGACCCGATTAAAATGCGCGTATATGATACCGTACATTGATCGGGCGGCTTGCTTTTGGTGGGGTCATATGTGATATGGCCGGATTGATAAATCAAGTGTTGATTTATCATTTAACTATTAGTTTTCTCACTTAAAACCTTTTCTTGGATGATGGATGTGTGCATGCATGTATGTCTTTCTATCTTTCTTACTAGTTTCATGCACATATAGATATGCATACATACATACATACATACACCCATCTATCATGGTTGTTTACACATGGAAATGGTGGCAATATGAGACTCGCGCCATGGATAAATCTTTTGTTTCTTGTTTGATTTAAGGTTTAAAACAAAATAGAAAAAGGAAAGGATAATCTTCACTTGCTTCTACACTCTTCTCTAACCTAACCATTCTCACATATCCTTAACCTTGGATTAACCTTTCCTTACATGGTTTAAACCCTAATCAAATACCAACCAAAAGATTTAACCATGGTTTCATGTGAGAAGGAATAAAATATAAAATGATATATTTCATTTTTTCCTAATGATGGTTATTTTTATCATCTCTTAATAAAATATTGCCACCATCTTCTTCCTCCTTCATATTTGCTCTCTAGTTTCTTCTAGTGAGTTATATACACATAAAGAAAGGTTTTTGAAGTGAGAATCTTAACCACAACTTCATTCTACACAAGTTTAGCCAACTTGTTTAGAATGTTCTCTTCGATTCTCGAAGTTGCGAGCTTGGACGGGGATCTCCGGGTGGATCGTCGTGGACGCGAGAGGACTTCAAGAGGACCTCCATTCAACACCCAAGAGACAAAGGAGTCCAACAAAAGGGAGCTACAAAGGTTGTAGTCACGAAACCCTAACTTTATAAGTTTTAAGTTTTGAAACCCTAATTTTCTAGGATCGATTCTTTTGCATGCTTGTTTAGCACCATCAAAATCCAAACTTTGGGACATGTGATGCTTCAAAACTCATTATAGGGTGCTAGACAAACCTTACTACAAAAGGTTCGTGCGAGATGTCAACGGGTTGTTGCTACTCCCCATTGAGATTAGAGATCTGATATGTATACAGAGGCGTGAGATAGGACCAGTTCCCGAGGAAAAGCTGTGCTCAGAACCCAGATGTCCAGAAAGCGAGAAAAGATTTTGTAAGAGTACCAGCCTTCGTATAGATCAGCATAGGCAAGATCGGAAGAGACCCTGAGCAGGTTCCTTCCAGGACACTGCTGCAATATGATTTGCACCCAGGATCAGATGTGTGACGTGTATTCAGAGGACTAGAGGACGACGCCAGTGACGTGCTGCGTTACGAGTGGTCATACTAATTGGCCAAGAGATGACCAGAGAAGTGCCAGAGCGGAATCGTTTCCGTTAGCACACCGGACGGGCCGATGAGCCGAAGGATTGCGAGATTGGTAATCCACAGAGAAATGAGGACCCAGAGACAGAAGTCGCCAGACCGTGAGCAGGTGGCAAGCAGATGTTCTTGCTCTGCCAGTTTTGGGCGCACCGATATTTTTCGACATTGTGGGAGGTGTACCTCAATGTCATTTTTGTGATCTGCGTTTGTGATCCGAGTATCACTCTTATATTGCTTGGATTTGAGTTTTGATGATTGAGTTTCATGATATTGGTTTTCGTGCATTATGGATGCACCTACTGGGTATTTACATTTTTATGCATAGTTATTGCACTTGATATATATTTTATACACCGTTGTATTGATTTGCGATCTGTGCATATCTATTACACTTGATGTTGATCTTGTGCCTTGGTAGCACCTGTTTATGATTTCATGGATTTCATACAGTTGATTTGATTTTGTGCGTGTGGTACACACTCGATTTGATTCTGAACTCGGTATAGCTTATATGTGCTTGCAGTGCATTGAATGGTATTTTTTGCATACCGGATGCACTCGATTAGGGATTTTTTTCGTGCATGGTTAGTTGCACTGGGTTGAGATTTCCGTGCACTCTAGATGCACTAGATGATGTTGTCGTGCACACCCGTTGCACTGGACATATGCTTTCGTGCACACCTATTGCACTTAGTTTTGGCTTTTGTTCATATTGTGGCACTTGTATTTGGATTTGATTTCCGTGAGCACCAGACGCACATGATTGTTGGATACACCTTTTGAGGCTGATTTTGCTTTTGAGCATCTTGTTTTCATGATGGACACTATGTTATGTAGTAGCCGAACATGACTGATCTGAGGACAGTACCTGAGTATTTTGCATGCATTAAAAGTTTAACCAGAGGTTTTCAAAAGCGGGCTATAGTCTCGCAATTTCTTACGTATCTGTGAGCGACACGAACGTTTACAAAAAGAAAACCTTTTGGATATTTTGGTACGACGGAACGCATATTTATCAAAACATATATGAAGGTATATTTATTACTTTACAAATGAGCGTCCGTCACTTGTGCCGTGAGTTACGCATCAATCGGCAATTTAGAAAAGATTTTGCATATGTTGTATTCAGTTTTAAGATTTTCCAAAGATGCTTGCGATATATGTATTATAGTATTTGACTGTGCATATTGGATTTCAGTTGGGGATTTCGAAATCTGTATCTCCATTGTAACTCCGATGATATGCGTGCAAATCCGATGATTTGCGAGACGCTTGACGGAGTTCGATTTTGAGTTTGTATTCATTTTCAGTCGCACGCGATGCGCTGTGGCTTTCTATATGTTCCATGATTCCGGAGCCCCGTCGATTTGATTTGATTACTGAAATGTTTCATTATTAGGGGTTTAAATTTAATTCGGGGACTGAATTTCATTAAGGGGGGAAGATTGTAACATTTCAGAAAAATATAAAATATTATTTTGGAATTTAATATTAAAATAATATATTTCACGAGAATTACCCGATTTGCGAAATTGGGGTTTTCGTAAAATGGTATAAATATATACCAATAATTGTAAAATAATTGGAAATTAAAATGATTTTTCTCATTTAAAAATATATTTATCGGATTTGGCATTTTTAAAAGTTATTATATGCAGTTTAAATAAAAAAAACCCGATTAGTGCACTGCTAATCGCGATTAAACCAAATCCGTGTTTCTATAGTTTTCCATGGCCAGTGCACCATGTCATGTTACATTTTGGTTAGTTGTTGTGTTCTTGTGTCGTTTTTAGGGTATTATTTGTTTCGGTTTTAAAAAAATAAAAAGAAAAGACAATGAAAAAGGGTATAAGTGTAAAAATGTGAGAGAGGGTGAGAATAAGGGAAGAGAGAGAGAGGGGCTGCCCCATTTTCCTCCCCATTTATTTTCTTCTTCTCCTTCGTCATATTCACCCCCTTCCACTTCAACCCATGAAATCATCTAAAATGTTTCATCAAAACCCTAAACCCCTTTCTTTAAAGTTGATCCCCTCTTCACCCTTTACAATTTGGACCAAGAAAAGTTTGATTTTGAGGACTTAGAGAAGCTAGGGTTTTTCTTGGGTTGCCCAAATGAGGTATGAATTCTTCCACCTAGTTTAACTTAAAGTCTAATAGCACCCTATAGTAGTTTAGAGTTAAATTGGTATTGATTAGTGATGTTAGAAAATTTCTAGAGAAGGGTTTGAGTGTTGTATGGATTGGGTGATGCCTAGTGGCTGTTTACAAGAACCTAGAGTTCGATTCTTGACCTGGACCAGTGACCAAACCCTAAAATATGAACTTTACATTTATCGATATCGGGTTTTAGTGGATTTTGTGAGTGTATTTGGAGACCTGGAGTGACCCGAGACAACCATTGAATAAGTTCCCATGACCATGAGACGTGCAGGCAACCATGGTCCACCCCCTGAAACCTGAGCCCCTCCCCTCACTTTATGGCTGCAAATTGCGGCCACACCTGAGTGAAACTTGGTGAATTTGGCTCTGTAGCTTCCGTATCAGATATCTAGGGCAACCCAATGTGCAAAATGTTCTAGTTTGGCCTAGGGTAAAATATGGGAGTGATTTTCCTAGGTTGCTGTTTTCGTGTTTCGCGATTCTTAAACTTGGGTTTTGGTCTTCGATATTGTTTTGGGTTGTTGGCGTTTGTACGTCAACAACAAGGGTTGTTTGATTGATTTTTGTACGCGTAAGCTATAGGTTCTAACCTATAAGCAATGCGCGTGCCGTTTTGGATTTCGGAACTTCATGTTAATAGCGATTTCGATTGTGTATTATTGTAGGTAGCTTCGCGTGGATTCCGAGGCGATGGAGCGTGGCGTCATCGACATCGGCGAGCGAGGACCAGGTGAGTAGATCTATATCTGCGGGGGAAGTCGGGTGGATGGCGTATAGCACCCCCGCAAGTTTTGATGGAAACCGATTTATAGAACACGGTTAAGGAAATCTAGACTAGAAAACTATAGAATATGGCTAGAGAAACCATATTAGAAAGTTAGGAATAGGGTTAAGGAATTAGTAGGAGATAAGATATCCCATGACTTAAAACTATAGCTTAGGGTTTATGTGACATGATATGATAGATATAGATAAGTAGTTGTAAAGAGAACCAATAGGAGATTATAGTAGTATAACAAGAGGTTGATAATATACGACTTTAGATTGATAAGATGACCTGATGATATGTGGCTATATGGATGCGAGTCGATATGCTATGATTGATTCCTTACCGGTCCCATGATTCGAGATTGATGCGGACGTGACCTGAGAGATAGGTATATATATATGGATAATATTGTGAATCTTGAGTGATATGTCGTACGAGACGTGAGGTCCGTACCCTCCTTGTCACATAGGTTGTTAGGATCCTAAATTGTTTTATGACGTCGTACGATGAGTTACCGTACGTGATGAGTTTATTGATGATTGATCCTTACCCTTGATTAGAGGAGGCCGACTGATAGATTCACCGACTCGGTCATGTTAGATACGTAAACCTTATCGCTTTTAGTCGATTATTTACCTTATGCTGCATTCATGTTATTCTCATTGCATTGCTTATACCTGTGCTAGTACACATGCACTATTATCGATGATGCTTATGTTACACTTACACAGATATTCCGGCTTACACACTTCATCATTGATAATTATCATGTCACTACACAGTAGAATTGTGTAACACTTTGAAATTTCGTTAGAATATTTTTCGTGTTAATTAGCGATTGAGAGTGTTATTTCATATGTGTACTTGGGTTTATTAGTTATTTTTAGTCGGGTTACCCTAATTGGAAAATTTTCCATTTTGTAGTGTACACTTGCACACTTAGCCATGTTGTAACCTAGGTTAAAGTGTTAACATGTTAACCATTTTCTTTCATGCATGGATGTTATTTACCCCACCCTTTTATCAAATAAAACCCCTTTCAATAATTCAAAATCCAAATAGAAAAATGAAGCATGGTGGTTAGGTGAGAATTGAATTTTTTTGACTATTTTCCTTCTCTCTTCTCTCTCTCTTTTTTCATTGCAGAATTTCTGCAGAGGCAGCAGCAAAACCCAGCAAAACTCATCACATTTCCTTATATTTTCACTTCTCTTTTGAATCCATACAAAAATCCTATACAAAACCACTCATTTTCATCACAAAACCATGGAAAAGGGGGCTTTTTGAGGTGTTTGAAGGCGAATCTGCACACTTGATGTTAGAGCTGGGATTTTTGGTGTATCATAGGGTCTTTTGAAGGTATCAACTCATGTTAGCACTCCTTTTCCATAAACTTGTAGTATTCTTTAGCAAAAATCTCATTTTTGTGCATTTTTAGTGATATTAAAGGATATTTGTGATTCATATGTTAGATTAGGGTTTTGTTAGCTTGGTTAGCTCCATTATGTGTTATTAGAGCTATTTTAGGCCAGGTTTGTTTTAGTTTCCACAAAAATACCCTAAAGTTTCATTTTTGTGCAAAAAGTGTGGATTTTAACTAGAAATAAGGATCTGTAGGATCTGCTACTACCCGAGATATTTCAGAGTGAAACTAGATTTTACTGTAGTATGTATGGGGGGTATAGAGTGCACACACCAAACCTGGGGGCCCAATTCCCCAGATCGGCCGCCGGAAAATGCATTCTGGCCGCAAATTGCGGCCAGATAGGGGAGTTGGGAGTTGGGGTTTGGGTCACTGGAGTCTGCTGCTATGTGGAGTATTTTGGTATATATATTTTTATAATATCTGTTCCGTATCAAAATCTGGAGTAGAATACCCTATTTCCTGTATTTTCAATCTTTCGCGACATGCGTGATACGTGTGTGTGGGTTTGGGGTTTCTGCGTATCGCGACGCGTCGGAGTGGCTTCAGGCGCGTAATCGCACGTTTTAGCGTATCGCGCACACGCGCGCTTGGTTTGCGACACGAGTTTCTAGTTCGGCTTTAATGTCGTGTTTGTACGGTTTTGAGCTTATGTGTGATATATTGTGAAATTCTAGGATTCGCAGGCGAGTGCGACGGGCGCCGCGAAGGAGGGGAACAAGTCGTCGGCTATACCTAGCGAGAGACTACGGTGAGTAGATTTAACATCTACGGGGATATCGCCGGCATGGCGTTCTACGTCAGGGCTGATAGGATCTTATAGCTACATTTCCAAACATTGACTGTTCATGGCTACTATTTAGTGCATACCACATTCCCTGATGTATGTATATAAACTAGAATTGATAGAACACCGCACCCTTACTAACGGTTCATGTTGCATGAGCACTATCCTGCATGTTACACACACACCGTTAGTAATTTCCATGACACTCACCCTGTAGAATTTGCATGATCATTATGTTGTAGCTCATCTTTATGTGACTTGACATGGTATTCATACTTGATGCATATATCACATCCGATCATTATGTTGTAGCTGGTCTTTATGTGACTTGACATGATATTCATACTTGATGCACATATCACATCACATTGACTTGCATATTGGTTTGGATTACATGTGATTTCTGGATTTGGGAACCGTGGCTATTTCAAATATGTAATCATTTAAAAACCCGGTTCCCTTGATATGATATTTCGGTGCGTACACCATGTGTTTCCTCGGTGCTAGAGTGATATATGTGAACCCGAATCGAGGAGCTGGATGAGGCCGATTACAGGTATATGGTGGACCCGGTATGGTACCCCGGGGCATGAACGGTTTCGCTGTGTAGTAGACGGTGAGCCTGGCAGAGGGACTACTACCTACCGGTGATTGGTTGGACATGGCAGTTATCCGGAGGATACTGATCAGAGTCGATAGATGGATGCGGGGTGATCCGTACTGCCGGGGCCGAGGGCCGATACCGCAGACGGAGCCCGTGGGATGACCCGGACTGACGGGGCCCGATGGATGAGGATTTGCGTGTCGATGCTGGACAATAGTACTTATGATATTTGGGTGCCGATGTTGGGCACTCGTGATTCTCAGAGATTTATAGGATTAGAGGGCCGATGAGAGTGCCGGCGCCTGAGCTATTTGGGTGATCTGGGTGCAATGATGGACACCGATTATATATTCCACGTTGACATTCCGTGTAGATGTTATATTGCCCATGCTCAGCATTTGTTGTTGTACCTCATCCTGTAGTTATATTACCTGATAGAGCACTTGCATGATTATTGCACATACTGCTTATCACGCATTGATATCATCTGTTGGCATATGATAGAGTAGCACAGTACGTGCATACTCGCGATTACCTTTATATGTTATCTCTATTAACGAGTTGGGAACTCGCCCCCGTTGTGCCACAGTATTTGCAGGTTGCCCTTGGAGTAGTCGCGGCAGGCTGCCTTATGCATCTTTTGGCTACAGATACCACTACAGTTGGTGCGAGAGTTATTTTACTATTAGGTGGGATGTGGTATCTGGTTACTTTTATTGTATGCACTTTTGTATCTAGTATTCTCCATCTACCATGTGTGTATTTGACTTAGAGATAGTGTGAGGACGATGATGTATATTATTTGTTTTCTGGGGTCGTGCTTGTTGTGAACCGACTGTACTTTGCAGTTTATTATATCTGTGATGTTCCCACTTGTGGATCTTGATCTTCGCTACGACGTCGTATATTGCTATCTTGGTGATTGTTTACTTAGATTTCTTAACATGTTAGTAAGTGCTTTCATTTAAAACTTAAAACACTCTATACTTTTACTGGTTTGATTTCTGGGTTTTCGGTTCACTTAGTCGCGTTACGCCTGTAGACGTTACGTGGTTAAGTGCAGGTCATGGGCCAAACTTTGGGTCGTGACAAAGTTGGTATCAGAGCGTAGGCTTTACCTTCGGAGTGTAGGATGACCCTGGTATGATGGAGTAGGTAGCTGCAGCAGAGTGGCGTAGCGTGCGTATGTTCCGCGGCATACTCACGACACGGTACTCCGCCTAAGCGACCTTAGGACTTATTGATTGAAATTCCCTCATGATTGTATACATCCTTGCGATTCGATTTCTGTATCCTCATCGAATCCTACCATCTTTTCAGCCATTATGCCGCCAAGGACTACGAGGGTGCAGAGAGCGGCCGTGAGAGCCGAGGTTCGAGTTGATTCATCTGAGACGAGGATTGATCCGAGTAGTACTCCTGTTGTACCAGGACAGATTGTTCCCCCTACGACAGCTCAGATTGCTAAACTAGTGGTAGAGATGCAGGGCTTGCGCCAGGAGATGAGCTCGTTGGTGGAGGTCGTTCGAGCGCAGCGACATGTGGTTGTCACCCCTGTTACCCAGTTGTTCCTTGCGATCATCATGCAGTATTCTGTCCCCTACATAGCACCGGTGGAGGTAGCCCCAGTGTACGAGACAAGTCTTCCAAAGACCGTGAGAGTTTCGGAACAGTTGAGGAATTGTACTGGTGTACCAGCCCAGAGCAGAGGCTTAGGACGAGGGCAGTTGTTTGGCTCTCATCCCTAGGGAGGACGGCAGCCAGCGCATAGATGTTTACGATGTGGGAGCCTTCAACACCTCATCAGGCAGTGTTCCTTCACACCACGTCAGGGTCGTATTCTGAGACGTCGTGGACGCGGAGGGTTAGCGCAGAGGGGTCAGGTTAGTAGAGGAGGAGTTCGGTCAGTTGCAGATGAAGGACAGGCACAAGTTTTCGCTTCGACTCATCGGGACGTGAGGGCATCCAACGTAGAGCTTTCATGTACTCTTTCAGTATGTCCTTTGTTGCACACTTATTGTTTGATCCGGATCCTTGTGCTCGTATGTTTCCACGTACTTGTACGTATCCACACACTTTGTGCCGAGTTTGGGTAGAGAGTCCGGTTTGCTTGATCAGCCGCTTGTTGTGACTACTCCTGTGGGAGAGTCGTTTGTTGCTAGGCACGTGTTCCGATCCTGTACCGTCCGTATTGGCGAGAGAGAGTTGCCTGTCGATTTGATCCTTTTTGAGATGTTGGACTTCGACGTTCTTTTGGGCATGGATTGGTTAGCCACATGCTATGCTTCTGTTGACTGCCACGAGAAGACAGTTCGATTTTGTTTTCCCGGCGAGTCGGTTGTTGTTGTATTGGGGGACCGTGGTGTTACCCCTCACAGTGTGATTTCTTCTTTTCGGGCTGGACAGCTTTTGAGGAAGGGATGTCAGGGATTTCTCGCCTATGTTTGCGATACTAGAGCTACAGAGGTTCCGTTGGATCAGGTTCCGGTTGTTAGCGAGTTCCCTGATGTGTTCCCTGACGAGCATCCTGGGCTACCGCCCGAGCGTGATATTTCTTTCTGTATTGATTTGGTTCCTGGCACGGGGCCTATTTCTTTACCGCCTTATCGGATGGCCCCGGCGGAACTTAGAGAATTGAAGGGTCAGTTGCAAGATTTGCTGGATAAGGGACTTATTCGACCCAGTGTTTCTCCGTGGGGTGCTCCAGTCCTGTTTGTCAAGAAGAAGGACGGCAGTATGCGTTTGTGTATCGACTACCGCCAGCTTAACAGGGTGACAGTGCGGAATAGGTTTCCTTTGCCACGCATCGACGATTTGTTCGACCAGCTTCAGGGGGCAGGATACTTTTCGAGGATCGATTTGCGATCAGGCTACCTGTTGGGGTAGAAATTTACACCCCCGTTGACCGAGTCAAAGTCAAGGTCAACCCCAAGCCAGGTGGGCCCAAGCCCAGGTCAAGCGGGCCCATGCCCAAGTCGAGCCCGCGGCCAGCCTCCTCCATGATAAAATATAGATCATGTAATAAATAATTTTTATACATGAATGTATGCAAAATGGGCATAAAGCCAATATTTCGTAAGCCCATGGCTTATGTGCAAAAATGAAATGGCACATGAGCCATGGGATGGCTAAAATGCTATTTTTGTAAAGCCCAAGGGGCTATATGCAAATATGTAAGCCTATAAAAGGCAAAATGATGAATAAAAAAAAAAAAGACCTTTCATTCACTCCAAAAATTTTAGATCTGAGATCTTTTCTCCTTCCTCAAGGTTCCAAAACCTTCTTCTTTCTTTTGAATTAAATCAAGAGTTTTACTCTTTCTTTTTCAAAACAAAATAGTTTTTCACCACAAAACCCACAAAGGGAAACTTGGATCTGCCATCAGATCTTAAAAAGGAGTGATTTTTAAAATCTCCTGCTTCTTGATCTTCAAGATCCGGCCAAGCGATAGGAGGAAGAAGAACATCATTCACTAAACACAAAAAAAAATAAAAAAAAAAAAACCACACTCAGGAGTCCAACTCCTCTTTGATTTCTCATCAGAGAAATCTTTTTAGGCTAAAAGCCTCTTTTTCTCGCCGGCGCTCAAGCGCAGAGCGCCCACGTGCCGACACGTGGCGCGCTTGCGCTCCAGCGCAAGCGCTCGAGCGCAAGTCACCCTGGTGTCGACACGTGGCGCGCTTGCGCTCCTGCGCAAGCGCCCGAGCGCAAGTCGCCCTCGTGCCGACACGTGGCGCGCTTGCGCTCCAGCGCAAGCGCTCGAGCGCAAGTCGCCCTCGTGCCGACACGTGGCGCGCTTGCGCTCAAGCGCAAACGCTCGAGCGCAAGTCGCCTACGTGCCGACACGTGGCATGTTGCGCTCCAGCGCTCTGCGCTCGAGCGCAAAGCGCCCACGTGCCGACACGTGGCGCGCTCGCGCTCAAGCGCCTAGGCGCTGGCCCCACGCATCCTTTGGATGTCTTTTTCCCCTTTACTTATATATGCATATATATATACATATGTATACAAATTTGTGCACACACGCACTCCACGACACTGTCCCTGTTAGAAAAAAAAATTTCTAACGGGGCGCTGCCCCGCACCCCGCAAGGGGGCTGCTAGCCCCCTTGACCCCCAGCCCGCTATCCGGGTAGCGGGACCCCCGTAAAAACTCTGTATGGCTCCCGATATATCCAAAACCCCCCTTTCAAAACAGAACACACGTACACCGCACATTGGGTTCGCATGACCAGTTTAACCCGTTAATCGGAGGTTCCCTCGCCCCAAAGGCGATGGGTAATTAACGGCAGCTTAGTCCGCGGCTGCCGGAGATTCGGATCCCCACAATCATTAAACCCCGGCCTACCCCAGGCAGGGGGAATCTGTAGTACGCCTGACAAGCGTGCGCGTATTCCCATCTCAATGGGGTGACGAAAAACACCCTACAGATTCTGGCACGCCCGGTGGGACCAATCTCTCCTCCCATATTTCGGGTTAAGCGTTCATGCGAACTCAATCAATATACATACCTATATTTATACTAAAAATAATGCTTTTTCATGCAGATTTTCAAGCAGTCACCTTCCGACGATGTCTTCGATGATGAACACGGCTCCCGTCTCCTACACGATGAAGATAGACTCTAGGACGGTCCTTCCGGCCAGTCTCGGGCGACAATGGGAGGAGCCGCTGCTACCATTCGGCTCTATTATGTTCATGCCAGTTGGCGCCATCCCAGCTCCTCAAGCCCCGGTGGCAGACAAACCGGTCTCGAAAGGCAGGAGACCAAATGTGGTGATCTCAAGGGCGCCCCAACCCAAACGCAAGTCGGTATCTGAACGACTTTCCTTCGCCCCAGCTGGGGGCAAGGCCATCAACACCAACAAAGCTATAACGCGTCTCGAGCAAGCTCCAGCGGCGCCCCTGACAAATGCTCGATCTGGTGTCTTCTCTAAGCTCCCCTTTGATCAACTCACAATGGCTCCCCGGGTAGCGGATGCCCGCCAAGCCTTCAAAATGGAGAAGCTGAGGGAGAAAAGGCTCAGATATAGAGCCAACAAAAGGGCTAGGGCTCCTGCCAGGCTGAACCTCATGAGGTTCGAAGAACAGGGTTACCCCGCCAAAGATGAGGGGATGGCTGAATATGTTATCCACACTGTCTACGTGGTGGGCACGCGCAGCAAGAGCAAGGACGGGGCCACCACATCTCAAACCCAATCTGGCTTGAATGTGGTGGCCGCTTCCCAAGAACAGCCGCCTCCGCTGGATGATGAAAACCCTCTCGAGGAGGCTGATAGGCAAAGAGAGCCCTCAATTCATGAGGAGTCAGGCTCGGAAAGCGAAGATGAGCCAACTTTCCGTCCTAAGACCGCAGAGCAACAACTTCTTCAAGAGCTCCGAAAGCAGCTCAGAACCAAAGACAAGGAGATGGCCAAACTCTACTCAAAGATCGACGACTTGACAAATGTCGTCTTACGGCTTACGGCCCAACTTGCCTCTCAGCCGCCTAATCAAGCACAGGGCTCAGCTCATGAACCGGGAAACGGTGTCCCGAGACAGCCGACGCCCGTTCCCTCAAATCCAAAAGTAGGCGGACCGCATGAAAATCAGTCGCATCCTATCTCAGCAAATGTCTTGGCTACCGATGACAGTAGCCCGCTAACTCAAGCTCAAATTATGGATTTGGTTGCCAGCAAAGTCAAAACACTGGTAGCCGAAGCTGAAGCGCAAAAAGATGTTAACAGTAGCGGGAGACCATATCCTGCTCAATATGATCTGGTAGAATTTCCTAGCGGCTATGTCATCCCTAAATTCGGAAGATTTGATGGGACAGGAAATGCTAATCAGCACATCGCCCACTTCAAAGCCTCATGTGGGAATACTGGGGGCAATGATGCGCTTCTCCTCCGCCAGTTCGTTAATAGCTTGACCGATGTTGCTTTCGACTGGTACGCGAGCATACCGGATGGCTCCGTCATAACTTTTGTCCAAATGGAGTCTCTGTTTCGGCAGAGGTTCATGAGCGTCAGCGATAAGATCACCATTGCCGAGCTCGTAAGGACCAAGCCCAAGAACAATGAAAGCAGCACGGATTTTATAACCCGATGGCGCAATCTCTCCGTCAAATGTGAACCACCGATAGAGCAGGACCAATCTGTCAGTCTCCTTGTCGGAAATCTCAACAATTGGATGGCCCCGTTTTTATGCACCGCGGGTCTCAAAACATTCCAAGAGCTGACCAGGAAAGTCCAGATGCTGGAGCGCTCAAAACAGGAGTCCTCATCGGATTCTCAAAATAACAATAAGTCCTGGAGAAACCGGAAGGACGATAATCGCAAAGGCGGAAACTCCGATGATTCTGAATCTTTCAACACTTCGGCTAACCGAAATAAGCAAAGGATGAGCGGGCCTAGCGCCAACCAGCCTCGGAAGCCAATGTTCGGAGAGGGAGGAGAATCTCCACTGAAAGAGAAGCTGGATAAGGTCTATTCCTTCAGAAGGGATAAAATCCGTAAAATATTCAAAGACGCTCTGAAGAACGGTCTACAACTGCCAGAATCAAAAAGACCGCAGGAAGCGAATAGGACCGACGACCCCAAATACTGCCCCTATCACAGAGTGATAGGCCATGCCATTGAGGACTGCTTCGTCTTCAAAGATTGGGTCGAAAAGCAATACAAGGCAGGAGAGATAGAACTGTCCAAAGGCGTGTTAACAAACAGTCAAGCTGCGACCGCCAATTTCATACAAACGGAGACCGAAGTTCTTCGTGAAACTAATTCTCTCAGACATCTGCCTTTCTCTGAACACAGTCGACCACCACGTCATTAAACTGGGAACAGTCGACCACCACGTCATTAAACTGGGAACAGTCGACCTCTAAGTCGTTAAACTGGGAATGTAAAAAAAAAAAAAAAATGTAAAAATGTAAAAAAAAAAAAAAATAATAAAATGTGTAAATAAAAGAAAAATAAAGAAAAGCCGAAATGATGGGGCAACTCGCAATAAAAATCAGCGAGTAAAAATAAAAATGAAAATAAAGCCGAAATGATGGGGCAACCGCGAATAAATAGCCGAAATGATAGGGCAATCGCGACCTTCGCGATAAGAAAAGCTGAAATGATAGAGCAATCGCGACAAAAAACAAAAATCCAATTTCCCAAAATTCTTTCGGCCCTACGGTTAGTCCCCAGATTGACTACCGTATACAATCCACGGGCTCAAATAATTCTCAGCATACCCATGCCCCACCGCAACCACCAGTTACGCGGCTGGTCTCCGCCTTTGGAATTATGCTTCATTGGAAAGACCCACTCATGTGTCCTCACGATGCATGAGGAGAACAAACCTTCGTGAGATCCTTACGACTCACCAAGGAAAAACACACTTAGGAGTCCTCATGACTCTTAAGGAGAAAATACACCTGCGGGATCCTTACGACTCGTAGGGAGAAAATGCTTTTATGGGACCTTCAGGGCCCATAAAATTGAAAAGTCTTAGGTGATAGGGATCCAAGCCTGTCTCCTAAGCCATCGCTCCCCAATCCCCAAGTGGCGAATGATGAGTCGCTCCTGGTACCATATTCCAGTGCAGCGATGCAGACGCCAACCAAATTCCAAATCTCAATCCCCAACGGCGAATGATGAGTCGCTCCTGGTACCATATTCCAGTGCAGCGATGCAGACGCCAACCAAATTCCAAATCTCAATCCCCAACGGCGAATGATGAGTCGCTCCTGGTACCATATTCCAGTGCAGCGATGCAGACGCCAACCAAATTCCAAATCTCATACCAACGGCGAATGATGAGTCGCTCCTGGTACCATATTCCAGTGCAGCGATGCAGACGCCAATAAAGTCCTGAAATGTTTCTGGCCCTACGGTCTGGATCATACATCCTGCAAAACCGTATACAATCCACGGGCGTAAAACGATCCCAATCTCTCCCAAGTCCTCCCGGGGCACATGATGAGTTGCTCCTGGCATCATTCCAGTGCAGCAATGCAGATGCCAAACAAACCCAATCCAAATCCTCCCGGGGCACATGATGAGTTGCTCCTGGCATTATTCCAGTGCAGCAATGCAGATGCCAACCAAAACCAATCCCAAAATCCTCTCATGACAAATGATGATTCGCTCCTGGTACCATATTCCAGTGTAGCGATGCTGATGTCAACCCAAATCAAATCAAACCAACGACCTCCTCGTCGGAATTATGCTCCGCCTCGGAATCAAGTCAACCAGCAAGCTCTGCGTCGGAATCATGCTTCGTCTCAGAATGTGCACCCCGTGTCGAAATGGTGGTTCGCCTCGGTGTATCTGCCTTCCCTGTCGGAATTATGCTTCGGCTCCGAATCAACCAACGACCTCCTCGTCGGAATTATGCTCCGCCTCGGAATCAAGTCAACCAGCAAGCTCTACGTCGGAATCATGCTTCGTCTCAGAATGTGCACCCCGTGTCGAAATGATGGTTCGCCTCGGTGTATCTGCCTTCTCTGTCGGAATTATGCTTCGCCTGGGAATCAACCTACGCATCGAAATTATGCTTCGGTTAGAATGTCTGTCACCCTTCGGAATGATGCTCCGAACCCTGGAATTATGCTCCGATCATCGGAATAATGCCCCGATCTCTGGAATTATGCTCCGCCCATCGGAACGATGCTCCGATCTCTGGAATTATGCTCCGCCCATCGGAACGATGCTCCGAACTCTGGAATCATGCTCCGCTCTTCGGAAAGATGCTCCGAACTCTGGAATTATGCTCCGCAAATCGGAATGATGCTCCGACCCTGGACTTATGCTCCGCGCTTCGGAATGATGCTCTGACATTGGAATTATGCTCCGCGAACCGGAATGATGCTCCGATCCTCGGGAATCATGCTCCTCGGGATGATGCTTCGCCTCCGGAATGATGTTGCACCTCGAAGTTCAGCTTCAAGATCCATCAATTTCATGCACACAACTCAAATGTGCGGTGTGCATTTATTGATGGGGGGCACTTTGTTGGGGTAGAAATTTACACCCCCGTTGACCGAGTCAAAGTCAAGGTCAACCCCAAGCCAGGTGGGCCCAAGCCCAGGTCAAGCGGGCCCATGCCCAAGTCGAGCCCGCGGCCAGCCTCCTCCATGATAAAATATAGATCATGTAATAAATAATTTTTATACATGAATGTATGCAAAATGGGCATAAAGCCAATATTTCGTAAGCCCATGGCTTATGTGCAAAAATGAAATGGCACATGAGCCATGGGATGGCTAAAATGCTATTTTTGTAAAGCCCAAGGGGCTATATGCAAATATGTAAGCCTATAAAAGGCAAAATGATGAATAAAAAAAAAAAAGACCTTTCATTCTCTCCAAAAATTTTAGATCTGAGATCTTTTCTCCTTCCTCAAGGTTCCAAAACCTTCTTCTTTCTTTTGAATTAAATCAAGAGTTTTACTCTTTCTTTTTCAAAACAAAATAGTTTTTCACCACAAAACCCACAAAGGGAAACTTGGATCTGCCATCAGATCTTAAAAAGGAGTGATTTTTAAAATCTCCTGCTTCTTGATCTTCAAGATCCGGCCAAGCGATAGGAGGAAGAAGAACATCATTCACTAAACACAAAAAAAAAAAAAAAAAAAAAAACCACACTCAGGAGTCCAACTCCTCTTTGATTTCTCATCAGAGAAATCTTTTTAGGCTAAAAGCCTCTTTTTCTCGCCGGCGCTCAAGCGCAGAGCGCCCACGTGCCGACACGTGGCGCGCTTGCGCTCCAGCGCAAGCGCTCGAGCGCAAGTCACCCTGGTGTCTACACGTGGCGCGCTTGCGCTCCTGCGCAAGCGCCCGAGCGCAAGTCGCCCTCGTGCCGACACGTGGCGCGCTTGCGCTCCAGCGCAAGCGCTCGAGCGCAAGTCGCCCTCGTGCCGACACGTGGCGCGCTTGCGCTCAAGCGCAAACGCTCGAGCGCAAGTCGCCTACGTGCCGACACGTGGCATGTTGCGCTCCAGCGCTCTGCGCTCGAGCGCAAAGCGCCCACGTGCCGACACGTGGCGCGCTCGCGCTCAAGCGCCTAGGCGCTGGCCCCACGCATCCTTTGGATGTCTTTTTCCCCTTTACTTATATATGCATATATATATACATATGTATACAAATTTGTGCACACACGCACTCCACGACACTGTCCCTGTTAGAAAAAAAAATTTCTAACGGGGCGCTGCCCCGCACCCCGCAAGGGGGCTGCTAGCCCCCTTGACCCCCAGCCCGCTATCCGGGTAGCGGGACCCCCGTAAAAACTCTGTATGGCTCCCGATATATCCAAAACCCCCCTTTCAAAACAGAACACACGTACACCGCACATTGGGTTCGCATGACCAGTTTAACCCGTTAATCGGTGGTTCCCTCGCCCCAAAGGCGATGGGTAATTAACGGCAGCTTAGTCCGCGGCTGCCGGAGATTCGGATCCCCACAATCATTAAACCCCGGCCTACCCCAGGCAGGGGGAATCTGTAGTACGCCTGACAAGCGTGCGCGTATTCCCATCTCAATGGGGTGACGAAAAACACCCTACACTACCATCAGCTACGGGTTCGACAGGAGGACATTTCTAGGACAGCTTTCCGCACGCGTTACGGCCATTATGAGTTTTTGGTGATGTCGTTCGGACTCACCAACGCGCCAGCAGCATTTATGGACTTGATGAACCGTATTTTCCGGCCGTATCTTGATATGTTCATTATAGTGTTCATTGACGATATCTTGGTGTATTCTCGGAGTAGAGAGGAGCACGAGCAGCACCTGCGGATTACACTGCAGACCTTGAGGGAGCATCAGCTTTTCGCCAAATTCTCAAAGTGTGCTTTCTGGCTAGACAGCGTAGACTTCTTGGGGCACGTGATTACACGAGATGGTATATGTGTAGACCCGAGGAAGATTGACGCCGTTCAGAGTTGGCCTAGACCCACGTCAGTGACGGAGGTTCGCAGCTTTCTAGGGCTGGCAGGCTACTACAGGCGATTCGTGCAGGACTTCTCTCGCATTGCTACACCTTTGACCGGGTTGACCCGGAAGGGAGTTCGCTTCGATTGGACGGAGGAGTGTGAGCACAGTTTCCGGCAGCTACGGGCTCTACTGACTACGACACCAGTGCTATCATTGCCTTCAGGATCAGGTGGATTTGTGGTCTACTGTGACGCTTCACGAGTGGGGCTAGGGTGCGTATTGATGCAGCATGACAGGGTGATCGCGTATGCTTCGCGGCAATTAAAGAACATGAACAGAATTACCCCACTCACGATTTAGAGATGGCTGCAGTGGTCTTTGCATTTAAGATCTGGCGACATTACCTATATGGTGAGTCGTGCCAGATATTCATTGATCACAAGAGCTTAAAGTATATATTCCAGCAGCGAGACCTGAACCTTAGACAGCGCCGATGGATGGAGTTAGTGAAGGACTACGATTGTGAGATCTTGTATCACCCGGGTAGGGCGAATGTAGTGGCGAATGCTTTGAGCAGGAGGCCCGAGGGTAGTCTATCTTGTTTGAGTGTAGTGCTGAGGTAGTCGTCGGCAGATTGGCAGATCTTATGCGACAGCCGGGTACAGTTCGAGTTTACGCCGATCGGAGGACAGATTGCGCATGTTCGTGCACGCCCACAGTTGCTTGACCGTATACATGAGGCACAGCACAGTGATGACCGCTGTTCAGAGATCAGGACACAGATGGGACAGGGCAGATTTTCCGAGTTCGTGATCGATAATCAGGGGATATTACGATTTGGGACTAGACTGTGCGTACCAGATGCTGAGGGATTGCGGCGCGAGATTCTTGAAGAGGCACATCGATCGGTATATAGTGTTCATCCCGGTTCTACCAAGATGTACCATGACATGAGAGGTGTTTACTGGTGGGACGGAATGAAGAGAGACATCGCAGATTTTATGTCGAGATGCCTGACTTGTCAGCAAGTCAAGGCTGAGCACCAGAGGCCCGCGGGAGAGCTACAGCCGTTACCCATTCCGGAGTGGAAATGGGAACAGATATCTATGGACTTCATTGTGGGTCTACCCAGGACAAGTCGAGGGTATGACTCCATCTGGGTGATCGTGGATCGTTTGACGAAAGTGACTCACTTCATACCGGTGAAGACGACTTTCGGATTTGCTCAATATGCCCAGATTTATATCGACGAGATTGTACGACTGCACAGAGTTCCGACATGTATCGTGTCCGACAGAGGCACCCAGTTTACCAGCCGGCTAGGGCAGAGATTTCAGGAGGTCTTGGGTACCCGTTTGAGTTTCAGCACAGCATTTCATCTGCAGACCGACGGACAGTCAGAGCGGACTATTCAGACTCTCGAGGACATGCTCAGAGCATGCGTATTAGACTTCGGAGGTAGCTGGGATCATCATTTGCCCTTAGTAGAGTTCTCCTACAACAACAGCTACCAGGAGACCATTCAGATGGCACCGTTTGAGGCTCTTTATGGGAGGAGATGCAGATCGCCCACCTGTTGGGCGGAGCTCAGTGAGAGCAGTATCTTAGGGCCGCAGATTGTGGAGGAGACGACCGCGAAGATCCAGTTGATTCGCGATAGGATGAGAGCAGCCCAGAGTAGGCAGAGATCTTATGCGGACCGTCGTCGGCTCAGACTTGAGTTTTCTGTTGGTGATCATGTTTTCTTAAGGGTCTCCCCAATGAAAGGAGTGATGAGGTTTGGGAAGAAGGGGAAGCTTAGTCCCAGATATGTGGGCCCTCCGAGATCCTTGAGCGTGTTGGTGCGGTTGCGTATCGGTTAGCCCTTCCGCCCAGTTTTCCAGACGTGCACCCCGTATTTCATGTTTCGATGCTCCTCAGATATCTTCATGATCCTTCGCATGCGATTCAGCACCCGACGATCCAGCTGGAGCGTGACCTTTCCTATGCAGAGCAGCCGGTGATCATTTTGGATCGACAAGTGAAGAAATTGAGATCGAAGGACATACCGTCCGTCAAGGTTCTTTGGCGTGGTCCGAGAAGAGAGGAGGTCACTTGGGAGACCGAGAGCGAGATGAGGAAGGGGTATCCCCACCTTTTTGAAGGTACGTGTAGTTAGATTTTGAAATTCGGGGACCGAATTTCTTTAAGGGGGGTAGATTGTAACACTTTGAAATTTCGTTAGAATGTTTTTCGTGTCAATTAGCGATTGAGAGTGCTATTTCATATGTGTACTTGGGTTTATTAGTTATTTTTAGTCGGGTTGCCCTAATTGGAAAATTTTCCATTTTGTAGTGTACACTTGCATACTTAGCCATGTTGTAACCTAGGTTAAAGTGTTAACATGTTAACCATTTTCATTCATGCATGGATGTTATTTACCCCACCCTTTTATCAAATAAAACCCCTTTCAATAATTCAAAATCCAAATAGAAAAATGAAGCATGGTGGTTAGGTGAGAATTGACTTTTTTTTGACTATTTTCCTTCTCTCATCTCTCTCTGTTTTCTCATTGCAGAATTTCTGCAGAGGCAGCAGCAAAACCCAGCAAAACTCATCACATTTCCTTCTCTTTTCACTTCTCTTTTGAATCCATACAAAATCCTATACAAAACCACTCATTTTCATCACAAAACCATGGAAAAGGGGGATTTTTGAGGTGTTTGAAGGCGAATCTGCACACTTGATGTTAGAGCTGGGATTTTTGGTGTTTCATAGGGTCTTTTGAAGGTATCAACTCATGTTAGCACTCCTTTTCCATAAACATGTAGTATTCTTTAGCAAAAATCTCATTTTTGTGCATTTTTAGTGATATTAAAGGATATTTGTGATTCATATGTTAGATTAGGGTTTTGTTAGCTTGGTTAGCTCCATTATGTGTTATTAGAGCTATTTTAGGCCAGATTTGTTTCAGTTTCAACAAAAATACCCTAAAGTTTCATTTTTGTGCAAAAAGTGTGGATTTTAACTAGAAATAAGGCTCTGTAGGATCTGCTACTACCCGAGATATTTCAGAGTGAAACTAGATTTTACAGTAGTATGTATGGGGGGTATAGAGTGCACACACCAAACCTGGGGGCCCAATTCCCCAGATCGGCCGCCGGAAAATGCATTCTGGCCGCAAATTGCGGCCAGATTGGGGAGTTGGGAGTTGGGGTTTGGGTCACTGGAGTCTGCTGCTATGTGGAGTATTTTGGTATATATATTTTTATAATATCTGTTCTGTATCAAAATCTGGAGTAGAATACCCTATTTCCCGTATTTTCAATCTTTCGCGACATGCGTGATACGTGTGTGTGGGTTTGGGGTTTCTACGTATCGCGACGCGTCGGAGTGGCTTCAGGCGCGTAATCGCACGTTTTAGCGTATCGCGCACACGCGCGCTTGGTTTGCGACACGAGTTTCTAGTTCGGCTTTAATGTCGTGTTTGTACGTTTTGAGCTTATGTGTGATATATTGTGAAATTCTAGGATTCGCAGGCGAGTGCGACGGGCGCCGCAAAGGAGGGGAACAAGTCGTCGGCTATACCTAGCGAAAGACTACGGTGAGTAGATTTAACATCTACGGGGATATCGCCCGCATGGCGTTCTACGTCAGTGCTGATAGGATTTTATAGATACATTTCCAAACATTGACTGTTCATGGCTACTATTTAGTGCATACCACATTCCCTGATGTATGTATATAAATTAGAATTGATAGAACATCGCACCCTTACTAACGGTTCATGTTGCACGAGCACTATCCTCCATGTTACACACACACCGTTAGTAATTTCCATGACACTCACCCTGTAGAATTTCCATGATCATTATGTTGTAGCTCATCTTTATGTGACTTGACATGGTATTCATACTTGATGCATATATCACATCGGATCATTATGTTGTAGCTCGTCTTTATGTGACTTGACATGATATTCATACTTGATGCACATATCACATCACATTGACTTGCATATTGGTTTGGATTACATGTGATTTCTGGATTTGGGAACCGTGGCTATTTCAAATATGTAATCATTTAAAAACCTGGTTCCCGTGATATGATATTTCGGTGCGTCCACCATGTGTTTCCTCGGTGCTAGAGTGATATATGTGAACCCGAATCGAGGAGCTGGATGAGGCCGATTACGGGTACATGGTGGACCCGGTATGGTACCCCGGGGCGAGAACGGTTTCGCTGTGCAGTAGACGGTGAGCCTGGCAGAGGGACTACTACCTACCGGTGATTGGTTTGACCTGGCAGTTATCCGGAGGATTCTGATCAGAGTCGATAGATGGATGCGGGATGATCCGTACTGCCGGGGCTGAGGCCCGATACCGCAGACGGAGCCCGTGGGCTGACCCGGACTGACGGGGCCCGATGGATGAGGATTTGCGTGTCGATGCTGGACACGAGTATTTATGATATTTGGGTGCTGATGTTGGGCACTCGTGATTCTCAGAGATTTACAGGATTAGAGGGCCGATGAGAGTGCCGGCGCCTGAGCTATTTGGGGGATCTGGGTGCATTGATTGACACCGATTATATATTCCACGTTGACATTCCGTGTAGATGTTATATTGCCCATGCTCAGCATTTGTTATTGTACCTCATCTTGTAGTTATATTACCTGATAGAGCACTTGCATGATTATTGCACATACTGCTTATCACGCATTGATATCATCTGTTGGCATATGATAGAGTAGCGCATTACGTGCATGCTCGCGATTACCTTTATATGTTATCTCTATTCACGAGTTGGCAACTCACCCCCGTTGTGCCACAGTATTTGCAGGTTGCCCTTGGAGTAGTCGCGGCAGGCTGCCTTTTGCATCTTTTGGCTACAGATACCACTGCAGTTGGTGCGAGAGTTATTTTGCTATTAGGTGGGTTGTGGTATCTGGTTACTTTTATTGTATGCCCTTTTGTATCTAGTATTCTCCATCTACCATGTATGTATTTGACTTAGAGACAGTATGAGGACGATGATGTATATTATTTGTTTTCTGGGGTCGTGCTTGTTGTGAGCCGACTGTACTTTGCAGTTTATTCTATCTGTGATGTTCCCACTTGTGGATCTTGATCTTCGCTACGGCGTCGTATATTGCTATCTTGGTGATTGTTTACTTAGATTTCTTAACATGTTAGTAAGTGCTTTCATTTAAAACTTAAAACACTATATACTTTTACTGGTTTGATTTCTGGGTTTTCGGTTCACTTAGTCGCGTTACGCCTGTAGACGTTACGTAGTTAAGTGCCGGTCACGGGCCAAACTTTGGGTCGTGACAAATTGATGCGTCATGATATGACTCCTTGCGTGATTTAATTGTCATGTTCGTATCATTACGATATGACGCATGCTATACTGATATTGTCGCATCACTGTTCCATGTTGTATAATACACGAATATGCTTACATTTCTATCTGTTGGATATATGTATGCCCTAGAGGCCATTATATGATAGTGGATGTATCTGTACATGTATATATATATTTAGTGTACATTCTTGCTCGACATGATAGTATGCTATCTGGTTCTACTTTATCTGACATGTTGATTTGATCATGTTTTTATTCATTCATACATGCTGATAAAGCCCTGGGGATATCGGCTTGACTACAGTGATTATGATAGAGATCATACGAGTGGGACATCTATAGTTTATAAGCATATCCTGAAATGTCCCTAGTCGGAGGTGTAGACGGGGCATCGATATACGAGAGTAGACTAGTGTATATGATACTAGACCCATGTGATGGGCGATGGATGTTCCCATATTCATCGATGTTTGAAATCAAGATCATATACGGGTGCTCAGTGGTGACTGGGTACACTGGACGGACTCACCGAGAACTCCTATATGGAATTATATCTATCGTCGGATAGCAGTTCTCAGGTGACACTAGTACAGGTTAGTCTGTAGACCCGAGATCATCATAGAGTCTTGTGTGCTCTCCCACTGTACTTTGATTACCACCCTACCACGGCTCTACTGAGTCGTGCAAACAGGTGGCTGTTGGGTACAGTCCCGAGACACACGAAGGAAATGAGCGATAGGAGGGGTTTCGTCTCTCCCGGTATTGGGAGTTGATGTTGTGCTGTGCTCGACTGGTTATATCAGTAAGTCCCTGGCCAGGGCTGCTGAGATTTACTGATAAGCGTTATCAGTAGTTTCTCGATCTGTTATAGACCATTCACTGGCATGACTTATTGAGTTATTGGGGTCGACGTTACCATCCCTAGACTCGATATACAGCATATCTGACGAAGAGACCGGACTGTACGGTAGTGTTGCAGGTTGGTTCGACGGGAGTTATAGCAGGTTCGCTTGTTTTCTTCTGATCGCTCAATACCCGGATGGCCGTTACGTTTAGCTGACCGCTTGCTTCTTGGTGGTTCTTGATATGATCAACACCCACTGCCGGCGTATTGACAAGTCTTAGAGTCCCACAAAGGAGTTTCTTAGTCCATGCGAAACGTTGTGGTGCGTGTATGCGATATGCGCATGGACCCGGTTAAAATGCGCGTATAGGATACCGTATATTGATCGGGCGACTTGCTTTTGGTCGAGTCGTATGTGATATAACCGGATTGATAAATCAAGTGTTGATTAATCATTTAACCATTAGCCTCTCACTAGAAATCCTATCTTGTTTCTTTTGGATGTATGCATGCATGTATGCATTCATTCTTGTTCATGCACATATGGATGTGCATGCACACATGCATACATACATCATTCTATCATGGTTGTTTATACATAGAAAATGGTGGCAATATAAGACTCACACCTTGGTTATTTATATGGATTATTACTTATATTTGTTTTAAAACAAAATGAAAAAGGAAAGGATAATTCATGGTCTGTTTCTAGTCTCTTCTTTGACCTAACCATGCTCACCTACCCTTAACCATGGATTAAACTTTCCTTTCATGTTTTAACTCAAATTAAATAATATCTTCATAATTTAACCATGGTTTGATATGAGAAGAAATAAATATATATACATATATTTTCTTTTTCTTTTCAAGGGTTTATCTTCTCTTCTTCTTAAAAATAGCCATCATCTTCTTCAACCTTGAGCTATTGCTCTCTAGACTTTTCAAGTGAGAAAAATACACATAAAGATAGGATTTTGAAGTGAGAAAGAGAACCACAACACCATTCTACACAAGTCGAGCCCACTTGTTTAGAGTGTTTGCTTCATTTCATCTTCTTGTTAAAGTGAAGTTGATAGCTTGGACAAAGGAGCTTCGGGTGGATCGTCGTGGACGTTAGAGGACTTCAAGCGAACCCTTTTCCAACTCTCAAGTGGACAAGGAGTCTACTAAAGGGAGCTACAAAGGTTGTACTCTCAAAACCCTAGCCTTTATAACATGTGTTGTTAGTTAAAGTTAATGAAACCCTAATTTTTTAGGTTAGATCCTTTGTATGCTTACTTAGCACCATAAAAATTTGAACTTTGTGACATGTGATGCTTCCAATCTCTACATAGGGTGCTAGGTAACCTTAACATTGGTATCAGAGCCGACCTAGAACATTAGGCGACACTTTTACGAAGTAAAAATCCCGATCGGATCAAAATACGACTTTTCGAAGCCTTCTCTGGACATTTTTTAAAATCTGACATTTTTCAGAATTAAAAATACTTAAAAAATAGAGCAGGAAAATATATGAAATACTGTGAAAAACGAACCAATGATCCGTACAAATGGCCGCGGAACCGCGGCAACTACTTGCTTAGGCCGCGATTCCGCGGCCGTACAGAGAGTTCAATGCTTCATTTTTCCACTGTAATTCATAATACTGCTTGTATATTGTTTTAGGTATGTTTAATCTGAAAATAGTACTGTATTTTCTGGAGATGGTTTTGGACTCGTCGATTCGATCGGAATTTTCATTTCGTTGTTTTTCCGGGTAAATTAGAAAGTAGTGAAGTGTTTGAACGAGTATCGTTTGCTCACTATTCATGGGGTTTAAATACTTTGGAGATACGTGCAAGTTTTGTGGTGGACCCTCTAGAAGACAACAAACCTTAACTCGATTATGTGATCGCCTTGAACTGCCCTTTGAACCTTAGGGTTTGGGGCAGTACGGCGTGCCACATGTGAGGCGTTGGCTTGACCCTTCTATGGCTGGACCGCTACTACTGTGTCACACTCCGGATTTTTTGAACTCCGCTCAAGTGTTGAGCTTTAGTGAATCTTGGGTATTTGATCGTTCGTTCGAAAATTTTAATACTTTCTGTTTATCTGGAATGTGATACAATATGTGGAATTCATACAGTTTAGGCATGAAATACGAAGTATGTGATATTTCGCATTTATGATGTCTAAAGAGAATGTGGATTCCAAATATTGTAGTTTTACACTTTCTTTTCTGTGACCGTAAGTGTAGTATGTTCGATACCGCCGGTTTCATTGCTATACATCAACGACAATTGCGGTACGCATACTTACTTACGTTGATGATATATGATATTATGTGTTTCTGAGATATGATGTGCAGGATTGTCGCGATCGAATAGCCGAGGGGGGGGTTATGTGAGATGAGAGTTTTATATTTTCATTCATGTAAATTCAAATGTAATGTAATATTCTTTTATTTGGGGCACTTCCGGGTTGAGGTTGTGTCACCAGTGTTGTATATTGTTTACTTTTCCACATTAGGATAGACCCAAGGAGGGGAGCACAAGTGACCGGGTTCTGGGGTTCAGTGGAAGGCTATCTCGAGGAGTCGAGACCGGGTCTCCTAAACTCCAGAATTGGTAGGGTCGCTTGCCGCTCTCGTAGGGGTCTAGGGGTGTGGGCTTCGCTATTCATCGCGACTGTGGAATCCGTATTTTTCTATTATTGGCTAAGTACTAAATACGGACGTCCTATTATATCCCACATTATATATATGTTTCTGCTGCCTGTGTTCTGTGATATCTGAGATGAATGATATATTATATATGAGATATATAGTAGATGTTGCTTATGTTTTACACCCGCGCTAGTCCTGTCCCGGTATGCCGTTAGTTAAGTAACCTAACGGTGCATAACGGAACATTGCGGCGAATGCGGATGGCATAAGCGTGCGTGTTATTTTCGTTTCTTTTCTGTGATTGGCTTAAGGACTTAAATGATGGGATTACATTAATATGATTAATGTAAAGAAAATAAACCTAAAAAGATGTTGTAGAATCGGATTTGAAAACCACTCGGCTCTTTATGAAAAAGCTGTATTTCAAAAAACTGCGGAGCACAAGCCACTCCTTTTCAAAACCATTTGATTCTACGACGATATTAAGTTCAAAGCGTTAAAGATTTTCTTAAAAGTCATTCGCAACCCTCCGTCATTTTAGGAAGTAGAGTACTTAGTATTCGTGCTACGTTTGTTGACCTTAGCCAAAGCGTAGTGTACGGTAGCTAAGTGATGTCTTCCTACAATGCATATGATGCAGATTAATTAGGACGGGTATATGACTTTGTTGACCTTAGCCAAGGGTCATGTAGATGGGTCTGATTAATCAAGAAATAACGGGCTGAACTTGACTAGTACTTGTGATTTGTTGACCATAGCCAAGGTCATAGGTACTAGGGGTAAAAATCACATCGAGAATTTCAAGTGTTGAGATTTGCAATGAGATTGCATACCTTCCATATGATGGTTGGATCCCGATCCCACTGTGGGCAATAGTTGCTCCTAGGAGAGTTTTGCAGTTTACAATTAGCTAACTCATTAGGTGTCTAGAAAGGTGTTAACGGGGCTACGCCTCTGGGAAAATGAGGTTTACTTTAATTAGGTCCGTGCGAAAAAATGGGGAACCTCCCTTAAGTACCAACACTGGCCTGGCTGAACGGTTAGCGAAGTTGTAAACTGTAATTAATCCTGGCTAATTTTCTTTTTAAGGTTTGAAAGAAAAACTTGATTAAAGCAGTGGGAGACATCGATTAGACAAGATAATAACCAATCTGATCTATGCAAGAGCTTTCGCTGAGTGTATTCTTTTCTCTCTCTTAATGGCAAATACCAATGACTGGACTCAAGCTTCTACTAGATAAAAACAAACTAAATGGGACCAATTATAAAGACTGGCTGAGGAATCAGAAAATAGCCTTGACTTATGATAAAGTATAATATGTCCTCACGGCTTCAGCCCCGCCCACCCCAGGTCCAAAATCCTCAGTTGCGGACATTGAAGTCCGCAAGACATGGGACGTTGACTGTGCCATGGCCAAATGCCTAGCGCTTGCATCGATGGATAATACACATCAAAAGCAGCACGAGAATATGGACATTCAAACCATATTCCTCCATACAAAGGAGTTGTATGGAGAGCAATCCCACGTATTACGATACGAAGCATCAAAGAAATTGTTTCAGATGCGAATGGCGCCTGGCACACCGGTAGGTGATCATGTTCTGAAGATGATAGCTCTTATAGAAGAGCTTGAGGACCTAGGATAGACAATGGACAATGAACAATATACGGATATTATTCTGCAGTCCCTCCCCTCCACCTTTGCTTAGTTCATAGTTAACTTCAACATGCACAGCATGGAGAAGGAGCTACCTGAACTCCTTAATATGTTAAGGAGTGCAGAGAGCACTATGAAATCAATGAAAACTCCCGTTATGACTATTGGGCAATCTTCTTCTTCTCGCCCTAAGGCTAAGTCCAAAGGAAAGAAAAAGAAGAAGCCCACCAATCCTAAGGGTGGAGTTAAAAAGGTGAAGGGAAAGGAAAAGTCCAAAGCTGGAGACCCGAGGAAAGGCGAATGTTTTCATTGCCACAAGACAGGACATTGGAAGCACAACTGTACAGAGTACTTGAACCTCAAGAAGAAGCATGGGGATGCTTCCGCTTCAGGTGTGTTTGTGACAGAAAACTGTTTTTCAATAAACTCTGCTTCCTGGGTATTAAATACCGGTTCAGGTTCTCACATTTGCAATTCTGTGCAGGGACTGAGAAATAGCAAAGTTTTGAAGACAAGTGACCATACTCTCCGCGTTGGAAATGGTTCCAATGTACATATAGTCGCAGTGGGAGAGTATCACTTGGGGTTGCCATCTGGATGTATTTTGGTTTTGAATCCATGTTATTTTGTACCTAGTATGCTATATAATATAATATCCGTTTCTTTGTTGGACAATGAAGGATATAACTTTATATTGCAGAACAATGTTATGAACATTCACCTGAATCAAATGTTGGTTGGGTATGGTACACTTAATAACGGGATATACGTCCTAAATCAACACACAGTTTTCAGTATACAACACACTAAGAAAAGAAAACTTTCAGAATTAAATGAAGCTTTTCTTTAGCACTGTAGACTTGGTCATATTAACGAAACAAGACTAAACAAGTTACACAAAGATGGATATTTAAACACTTTTGAATATAAATCTTATGCGACTTGCCAGTCTTGTATCAAGGGTAAAATGACCAAAACTCCGTTTACCGGACACGGAGAAAGAGCTACTGAGCTCCTAGGCCTCATACATAGTGATGTATGCGGGCCAATGTCTACACAGGCTAGAGGCGGTTTTTCATACTTCATTACTTTCACTGATGATTTCTGAAGATTCGGTCATGTATTTTTATTAAAGCACAAGTCCGAAGCTTTCGAGAAATTCATTGAATATAAACAAGAAGTAGAAAAACAAACCGGCTTGAGCATCAAGATGCTTCGATCAGATCGAGGTGGGGAATACCTTAGTACAGAATTTGCAAACTTCCTAAAAGAGAATGGGATTCTCTTTCAGCTCACTCCTCCTTACACACCACAACACAACGGTGTGTCTGAACGACGGAATAGGACCCTATTAGATATGGTCCGATCCATGATGAGTGATGCTGAGTTACCCGTCTCATTTTGGGGGCATGCATTGGAGACTGCAGCGTTTCTACTGAACAGGGTTCCAACCAATACCGTGTCTACCACGCCATATGAGATATGGCATGGGAAGAGACCATCTCTTAAGAGAATTAAGATTTGGGGTTGCCCGGCCTATGTTAAAAAGCAGAATCCGTACAAACTCGAGACACGGTCAGTCATGTGTAATTTTGTGGGGTATCCAAAGAATTATATGGATATCTATTCTACCACAAAGAGGAACAAAAGGTGTTTGTTTCTCAACATGCCACATTCTTGGAAAAAGAGTTTTTCACAGATAAAGATGATGGCAAAGTGGTGGATCTAGAAGAGGTTCTAGAGACACAAACTACAAATGACGACTTGGTTGAACCGGCTGTTACAATAGAAACTGAAGAACCTCAACCACTCTGTAGGTCTGGTAGGACTTCTAGCCCACCGGAGAGGTACTACTGTTTCCTCATTGATGGTGACGGAGAAGACTGTATCATGGATGATGATGATCCTACCAGTTTTCAGCAAGCTATCACGAGTGGAGACTCTGTGAAGTGGCTGGATGCCATGAGATCCGAAATGGAGTCTATGTACACCAACAAAGTATGGACTTTGGACATTATACCCCCAGGGATAAAACCTGTGGGATGCAAATGGATCTTTAAAAGAAAGATTGGTGTAGATGGGTAGGTAGAGATCTATAAGGCAAGACTTGTGGCGAAAGGCTTTCGTCAAAGACCAGGTTTGGACTATGACGAAACTTTTTCGCCCGTAGCCATGCTTAATTCCATTCGGATCCTACTTGCTATTGCTGCTCACTACGACTATGAAATCTGGCAGATGGACGTTAAAACAGTATTTCTAAATGGAGATTTAGAAGAATGCGTTTATATGGATCAGCCGGAGGGCTTCATTGACAGTGGGAGCAGCGGGAAAGCATGTAGATTGCTTAAATCCATATATGGGTTAAAGCAGGCATCTCGGAGTTGGAACATCTGTTTCGATGATGTTATGAAAGAGTTTGGTTTCATCAAAAATCCAGATGAACCTTGTGTTTATAAGAAGGCTGTAGGTAGAGCTGTCACATTCCTCGTACTGTACGTGGATGACATTCTTCTAATAGGAAATGATATTCCTATGCTACAGTCGGTCAAATCTTTCTTATCACTAAGGTTCTCCATGAAGGACCTGGGTGATGCCATATACATCCTGGGCATAAGGATCTATAGGGATAGATCCATAAAGTTATTGAGATTGTCCCAAACCAGGTACATTAACACCATTCTAAAAAGGTTTAGCATGGAAGACTCCAAGCGGGGTGCCTTACCCGCTTGCCATGGGGTCACTCTCTTTAAGGATTCTTGTCCAAAGACCGATGAAGAGAGAGCTCGCATGAGCATTATACCCTATGCTTCGGCAGTAGGATCTATAATGTATGCGATGTTATGTACACGCCCAGATGTAGCTTATGCACTTAGTGTTGTAAGCAGGTATCAATCCAACCCAGGGGAGAACCACTGGACAGCTGTGAAGAACATTCTTAAGTACTTACGAAGGACTAAAGAATTGTTCTTAGTGTATGGTAATGCAGATCTCCAAATGGAGGGCTTTACCGATTCGAGCTTCCAGAGCGATAAGGACGACAGCAAATCTATCTCAGGGTTTGTATTTACCCTCAATGGAGGGGCGGTAAGTTGGAAGAGTTCCAAACAGGATACCGTTGCAGACTCTACGATGGAGGCTGAGTACATTGCTACAAATGATGCCGCCAAGGAAGCCGTCTGGATGAAGAAGTTCGTCTCGGAGCTAGGAGTAGTTCCAACCATTATTGATCCAATACCCTTATATTGTGATAATAATGGGGCTATGGCGTTAGCCAAGGAGCCCAGGTCCCATCAGCGGTCCAGACACATCCTGAGGCGCTTTCATTTGATCCGGAAGATTGTAGATCACCGCGAGATCGAGATTAAGAGAGTAGACACAAATAATAACGCCGCGGATCCACTCACCAAGGCCCTACCTCAGCCGCAGCATGAGCGACTTTTTGAGAAGTTGGGTATGAGATACGCCAATAACTGGCCTTAGTGCAAGTGGGAGATTGTTGGATATATGTATGCCCTAGAGGCCATTATATGATAGTGGATGTATCTGTACATGTATATATATATTCAGTGTACATTCTTGCTCGACATGATAGTATGCTATCTGGTTCTACTTTATCTGACATGTTGATTTGATCATGTTTTTATTCATTCATACATGCTGATAAAGCCCTGGGGATATCGGCTTGACTACAGTGATTATGATAGAGATCATACTAGTGGGACATCTGTAGTTTATAAGCATATCCTGAAATGTCCCTAGTCGGAGGTGTATCGAGACGGGGCATCGATATACCAGAATAGACTAGCGTATATGATACTAGACCCATGTGTTGGGCGATGGATGTTCCCACATTCATCTATGTTCGACATCAAGATCATATACGGGTGCTCAGTGGTGACTGGGTACACTGGACGGACTCACCGAGAACTCCTATATGGAATTATATCTATCGTCGGATAGCAGTTCTCAGGTGACACTGGTACAGGTTAGTCTGTAGACCCGAGATCGTCATAGAGTCTTGTGTGCTCTCCCACTGTACTTTGATTACCACCCTACCATGGCTCTACTGAGTCGTGCAAACAGGTGGCCGTTGGGTACAGTCCCGAGACACACGAAGGCAATGAGCGATAGGAGGGGTTTCGTCTCTCCCGGTATTGGGAGTTGATGATGTGCTGTACTCGACTAGTTATATCAGTAAGTCCCTAGCCAGGGCTGCTGAGATTTACTGATAAGTGTTATCAGTAGTTTCTCGATCTGTTATAGACCATTCACTGGCACGACTTATTGAGTTATTGGGGTCGACGTTACCATCCCTAGACTCGATATGCAGCATATCTGACGAAGAGATCGGACTGTACGGTAGTGTTGCAGGTTGGCTCGACGGGAGTTGTAGCAGGTTCACTTGTTTTCTTCTGATCGCTCAATACCCGGGTGGCCATTACGTTTAGCTGACCGCTTGCGGCTTGGGGGTGCTTGATATGATCATCACCCACTGCCGGCGTATTGACGAGTCTTAGAGTCCCACAAAGGAGTTTCTTAGTCCAGGCGAAACGTTGTGGTGCGTGTATGCGATATGCGCATGGACCCGGTAAAATGCGCGTATAGGATACCGTATATTGATCGGGCGGCTTGCTTTTGGTCGAGTCGTATGTGATATGACCGGATTGATAAATTAAGTGTTGATTTATCATTTAACCATTAGCCTCTCGCTAGAAATCCTATCTTGTTTCTTTTGGATGTATGCATGCATGTATGCATTCATTCTTGTTCATGCATGTATGCATTCATTCTTGTTCATGCACATATGGATGTGCAAGCACACATGCATACATACATCATTCTATCATGGTTGTTTATACATAGAAAATGGTGGCAATATAAAACTCACACCTTGGTTATTTATATGGATTATTACTTATATTTGTTTTAAAACAAAATGAAAAAGGAAAGGATAATTCATGGTTTGTTTCTAGTCTCTTCTTTGACCTAACCATGCTCACCTACCCTTAACCATGGATTAAACTTTCCTTTCATGTTTTAACTCAAATTAAATAATATCTTCATAATTTAACCATGGTTTGAGATGAGAAGAAATAAATATATATACATATATTTTCTTTTTCTTTTCAAGGGTTTATCTTCTCTTCTTCTTAAAAATAGCCATCATCTTCTTCAACCTTGAGCTCTTGCTCTCTAGAATTTTCAAGTGAGCAAAATACACATAAAGATAGGATTTTAAAGTGAGAAAGAGAACCACAACACCATTCTACACAAGTCTAGCCCACTTGTTTAGAGTGTTTGCTTCATTTCATCTTCTTGTTAAAGTGAAGTTGATAGCTTGGACAAAGGAGCTTCGGGTGGATCGTCGTGGACGTTAGAGGACTTCAAGCAAACCCTTTTCCAACTCTCAAGTGGCCAAGGAGTCTACTAAAGGGAGCTACAAAGGTTGTACTCTCAAAACCCTAGCCTTTATAACATGTGATGTTAGTTAAAGTTAATGAAACCCTAATTTTCTAGGTTAGATCCTTTGTATTCTTACTTAGCACCATAAAAATTTGAACTTTGTGACATGTGATGCTTCCAAACTCTACAAAGGGTGCTAGGTAACCTTAACACTATCATATGTCGCATACATCATGCTTTATGATTTTACGAATTGAGTTATGTTGTTTTCATAAGATTTCTGGATTTGAGAACCGTGGTGATTTCAAAAGAAGGTGTGTATTGTTTTAAAAACCCGGTTTCTCTTGATATGATATTTCAGTGAGTCCACCATGTGTTTTCTCAATTCTGAGAGTGGCATGTGAAACCCGATTCGAGGAGCGGTAGGCACCATCTGAGGGTACATGGTGGACCCGGTGAGGTACCCCGGGGCGAGAAGACTCGTATTGTTAGACGGTGAGCCTGGCAGGGGAGCACTACCCATAGGTTATAGTATGTGGGCTCGGCGGATATCTGGAGGATACCGACCGGAGTCGAGAGATGATATGGGCCGACCCGGACTGACGGAGCCCGTGGGCCGATCCAGACTGACGGAGCCCGAGAGATATGAGGATTTACGTGTCGATGCTGGACACGAGTTTCATGATGTTTTCGAGTGTCGATGCTGGACACCCAGGTTCCATGATTTTGATGTGTCACGAGGGACATACGTTGAATTATATCCTCATACTTCCATGCATATGCTTTTATGATATTTACATGCATGGTGTTGTTGTGTCATTGGTTGACACGTGGACGGGATCCACTTTCATACAGACATTAGACATTGATTATATTGTTGGATGATATCCACATGCCGATTGAGATTGATATTAGTGTTGGCACATATACAGATACGGTCACCCTAGATATCATAGTATTACCTTCATGATATAGTTGACCTAGGAGTCGTTGTTTATTCGATTTCTACTTGTTGATGTTTTTCTACTCACGAGTTGGCAACTCACCCCCGTTGTGCCACAGTTCTTGCAGGTTGACCGCATGGATCAGTAGCGGCATCGCTGGCACACAGTTGCTTTCGGGTGATTGCTTTGGTAGGCAGGACATTTGTATCGTACACACTCTTTTATATTTTATCTAGTCAACTCCATCAATCAAAACTAGTATTGTATATTAAGTAAGACTTAGTGAGACTTGTAGTGCGAGATTTGAGCGATGGGTTTTATATTCACATTTTAAATCACCGATTCATCTAAGGCCTCTCGTGATGTGGGTTGATGTCTTGCTTTATTCATTATTTTCTGTGTTGATCTTCGCCGATTGGGCGTCGTATACTTGTTTTATCACTTGCGTAGTTGGGATCCGCTGTTTGGCGAAGAGCTAGCTCCCGCTTGGGGATGCCTTTTATATTATCTTGTATTTGTGGTTTTGGATCAAAATATACAAAGGAGGTGCTGCCCAAATTTTTAAAAGACGAAACATGTTTTCGTTCTAGTAAATTTCACTTGCATTATTCATGTTCCTTTTCTATGAATATAAGAAAACTTTTCTTCATTTTACCTTATTTCAAAACTGCACCTCTTTTATTTCTTTAAAAGGTTTAGATTTCTGGGTTTTAGCTTACTTGTATTTCGTTACGCCTTTAGACGTTGTGTGATTTAAGTGCTGATCATGAGCTAATATTTCGAGTCGTGACACTACCCGCTAAATACCCGAAGTGAAGAAACCTCCCTTATCAAATTGGGTAGGCCACTCGGCACTTCAAAGTACCCGGTTGTTTGTGCACCCCACCTTAGGTCTATCCTAGGAGCAAAAATAGTAGATGAAATAATACAACGGTGGCTGCAACCTCAACCCGGATGTGCCCTGCAAAATAATATTACATCACTTTACAATTTACATTGAATGAAAGATAAAACACTCATCTCACATCCCCGACTATTCATCCACAACGATCCAACAAGTTCATATACACTAACAAACATAACATCATCACAGATATGTCCAACCCCGACTAATCTGTTAGTTGTATGTATGCCCTAGAGGCCAGTATTGTACAGATGATGTATATTATATTGGATGCTTGGACATATATAGAGATGACTTTCTTGCTCGATATGATAGTATGGTATCTGGTTACTCTTTATCTTAACATGTATACTAGTCTCTTTAAACTGTCTTATAGTTACATGTTGGTAAAGCCCTTAGGATGTGTACTTGACTGCCTGGACTATGATGCAGATCATACTAGTGGGGACATGGTAGTCCATAAGTACATCCTTCAAGGTCCCTAGTCGTGGGTGTATCGAGACGGGGCATCGATATACCAGTGTAGACTAGCGTATACGCTTCTCGACCCATGAGATGGGCGATGGATGATCCCATATCCATTGGTGTTTGACATCAGAGATGGTATACGGGTGCTCAGTGGAGACTGGGTACACTGGACGGACTCGCCGAGAACTCCCAGATGGTATTATACCTCACGTCAGATGGCAGTTCTCAGGTGACACTTGTACAGGTTAGTCTGTAGACCCGAGATCGTCATAGAGTCTTGTGTGATTCCCACTGTGCTTTGATCTCCACCTTACCACGTCCATGAGGGCGTGCAAAACGGTGGTCTTTGGGTACAGTCCCGAGTCATATGGAGGGAATAAGCGATAGGAGGGGTTTCGTCTCTCCCGGTATTGGGGGTTGATGTTGCGCTGTGCTCGATTGGCCGTAACAGGGAAGTCCCTGGACAGGGCAGATCAGAGATTTGCTGGTAAGTGTTACCAGTAGTTTCTCGACCCGTTATGAGCCTCACATCGGCACGACTTATCAGTTATTGGGGTCTGACGTTTACCACCCCTAAACTTGATATTCGACGTATCAGACGAACACACCGGACTGTACGGTAAGTGTTACTGGTTGGATTCACAGGAGTGTGAGCAGGCTAGCTCGTCGATCTTCTGATCGCTCAATACCCGGATGGCCGTTACGTTTAGCAGACCGCTTGCGGCTTGTGGGTGCTTGATATGATCATCATCTGCTACCGGCATATTGACGAGTCTTTAGAGTCATACACAGAGGTTTCCTAGCTCAAGCGAAACGAAATAGGGGCGCATATGAGATATGTGCGGGAGCGAGAATAATTCGTGTATGTGATACCGCATTTCATTCTCGCGATAAATGTTTCGATTGGTTATATTCGATATGACCTAGTTATCGAATCATTGATTCGATAAATCGATATATTGGATACTAGTCGGTTATGTGCGACGTGACCGGATCATTGAATCAAATGTTGATTTAATGATTTAATGTATAATTATATATTTGATATATTACTTTGCATTAACTAGTATTGGTTCACTTTAAATAGATTTTCTCACTTGATGTACATGTTGTATATGTGATATACTTTTGTGCACATCTTTGTATCATGTTTGATGATACTTGATCATGTGGTTAAGTGTAAAGGATTAAACCATGGTTAAGTGATAATTAGGGTTTTTCTTAATCATTTATTTATTTATTTGTTCATTTATTTATTTGGAAAATGATATGATAAGAATGGTGACTTTCTTTTGTTTCTAGTTGAAGCTTCATGAAGCTTTGACTTCTTAACCATTCTTGTCTTCATGCTTAACCCTAACCCATCCACTTACCATGGTCTATTCTCTACACATAACCTTAGTTAAGATATGATAAGTATGCTTTTCTTTTTCATTTTAAAATATACATATCATATTCTTTCTTCTTCTTGACCTTCTTCTTCAAGAAAGAAACCTTGAAGCCATCAATGGCAACTTGAGATCTAAAGTGAGAAATCCAATTCTAAAGTGAACCCACCTCCTATTTCTTCACCCTCTACCTCTTTCCAAGTTGTTTTGCGTGTTTTCTTCACAAGTTTCATAACTTGGTGAAGTTGGAGCTTGAACTTGTGCAACCTCGACGTAGATCATCTTCGGCACGAAGCCGACGACATTGCCCGCTCGTTTTCCCGATGAAGCCGACGATTGAGTCTAGGATTCGAGATGGACAGCGAGAGGACACCTACGTGGAGCTAAGGAAGTGGATAACCGGATCTACAAAGGTTGTAGCCTCTCTCCTTTAGTTAAAATGTTAACTAGATTCTTGTTTCGCCTAGAATTCTAGCCGACGATCCGTATTAGGGTTTCTCGGCACCATAATTTTTGTAAAATGGCATGGTTGATGCCTTGTGAGACCTCTTTAGGGTGCCTAGGAACCATTCACTGGTATCAGAGCCTAGCTAGAGCCTTAGGCGAAGTCTAGACGACGTTTGAAACCCGAACGAACCCGAAACCCTAAAACCCGAGTGCTCTCTGGACTTTTTCTAAAATCTGGGATTTTTCCAGATTAAAAATGCCTAAAAAAATTCAGCAGGAAGATCTAAGAATTATGGTGAAACATGAGCTCATGATTCATCAAAACAGCCGCGGAAACGCGGCAGAAGCATGGCTTCTGCCGCGGTTCCTCCGCCTACTGTTCACATTGCGCAATATTGTTTGCACAGTAATTCTTCTTTTCTGGTGCTGAGTTTTATGGGAATTTTTAATTTTTATTCAAGAGTTGAATTTTCTGGGGTGTTTTAGAGCTTCGATGTTTCGACCGGATTATCAAATTTCGTCTGTGTTTTTCCGGATAATTTTTAGAATATGTTAAAAAGTTCGACCGGATATCAATACCCAATTTTTCCCCTGTCAGGAAATTTCCAAGTGTTGGATTTTTCCGTAGTTTAACGACGTTCTAAGTAGTGCAAATAACGCGATGGACCCTCTAGAAGACAACAAACCTTAACTCGATTATGTGACCGTCTTGAACTGCCCTTTGAACCTTCGGGTTTGGGGTAGTACGGCGTGCCACATGTGAGGCGTTGGCTTGACCCTTCTACAGCTGGACCGTTGGTACTGAGGCACGAACTGAATGTTGTTAGACTTATTTCATGTGTTGAGCTGGATCGGGAAAACTTGGGTATTCGACTGTTCGATCGGAAAGTTTAACATTTTCTGTTTATCTGGAATGTGATACAATAATTGGAATTCACAAACAGTTATGAGATAACTGAATGAATGTTATAAACCTAGCGGTTTAGTTTCACTTGATATTGAAAAGAGTTTTCGATAATGAGACTAAAATGCTGGGTTTATAACTGTTAGGCATGTGATGTCTAAGTATTTCATTTGATTAGGCATGTGATGTCTAAAGAGGTTGCGGATTCCAACTGTTGTAGTTTTACACTTTCTTTTCTATGACCGTAAGTGTAATATGTGATATCGCCGGTTTCGTTGCTATATGTCAACGACAATTGGGATGCGCATATTTACTTACGTTAATGACATGTGATATTATGTATTGCTGGATATGTTATATTGGATCGTCGTGTTTGAATAGCCGGGGGTTTTTATGTGAGATGAGTGTTTTTCATTTTCATTCATGTAAAAACTTGTATGTAATATTCTTTTATTTGGGGCACTTCCAGGTAGCGGAAGTTGTCACCTTTTGTATATTATTTACTTTTCCGCATTAGGATAGACCCAAGGAGGGGAGCACAAGTAACCGGGTTCTGGGGTCCAGTGGGAGACCAACTCGAGGAGTCGAGTCCGGGTCTCCTAACCCTAGAATTGGCTGGGTTGCTTGCCGCTCTCGTAGGGGTCTACGGGTGTGGGATTGGCTATTCATCATGACCGTGGAATCCGTGTTTTATACTGGCTCGTATTGAAAACACGGACGTCCTAGTATATCCAATATTTCATATGTTTCTTCTGCTGCGATATCTGTGATGTGATTATGTGATGTTCTGTGATGGATATAGTATATAGTATATATGATATATTATATAGACGTTACTTATGTTTTACACCCGCGCTAGCCCTGCCCTGCTCTGTCGTTAGTTACCTAACCTAACGGTGCACGAGGGGACATCGAGGCGAATGTGGATGGCATAAGTGTACGTCGTATTTATCTGTGATGTTTAGGTACCTAAATGATGGGACTTCATTAATGTGATTAATGAAAGAAAAGAAACCTAAGATGTTGTGGAATCAAAATTTTAAATAAAAAGGGTAGCTACAGTTCTTGCTTTGCACAGCGATATATATGATATATCCCGCACCTTATTCGATGAGGAAAGGACCGAGATCCCTTCACCGGGAGTGACTCCTTTAGCGATGACTGGCAGATGCTACACACTCGGTTTGGTTTTTGATTGCTTTTAAAAGTTTTTTGCTTTGCACAGTGATATATATGATATATCCCGCACCTCATTCGATGAGGAAAAGGCCGACGATCCCTTCACCGGGAGTGACCCCTTTAGAAAAACTAGAAAAGCCTCAAAATCAATCCATTTCAAAACTTCATTTGATTCTACAACGATATCAAGTTCATTACGCAATAGGTTTTCAGAAAAACCTGCCGTAGCCCTCCGTCATTTCAGATAAGAACTGTTTAGTATTCGTGCTGCGTTTGTTGGCCTTTGTCAAGGCGTAGTGTGCGGTAGCTGAATAGTGCTTATCTGCTAATGCATATGATGCAGATTGTTTCAGGGTAGTCGTACGACCTTGTTGGCCTTTGTCAAGGGTCGTGCGGGTGGGTTTGATTCAATTAAGAAATGACGGGTTGAACTTGACTAGCATCCTGTGATTTGTTGGCCTTTGTCAAGGTCATAGGACACTAGGGGCAAAATATTATCGGGAATTTCAAGTGTTGAAATTTGCAATGAGATTGCATACCTTCTATGAGATAGTTGGATCCCGATACCCACTGCGAGTAAGAGTTACTCCTGGTAGAGTTTTACACATTGCAATTAGCTGATCAAGTAGGTGTCTAGAAAGGTGTCAACGGGGTTACGCCTCCGGGAAAACGAGGTTTACATTAATTAGGTTCGTGCGAAAGCACGGGGGACCTCCCTCAAAGTACCGACACTGGCCTGGCTGAAAGATTGGCGAACTTGTGGTGTGTAATTAATCCCGGCCAGTGTTTCCTTTTAGGGTTTGAAGGAAGATTTGATAAAATGCAGTGGGAGCCATCCTGATTAGATAAGATAATAACCAATCTGATCTTGCACGAGCATACGCTAAAGTGTTTTCTTCTCTCTCTCTCCAGGTAGCGACCATTTCATGCCCTAATGAAGATAATAATATGGATGTATTGACCGAACCCGCATGTTATACTGTGCTGGGGAACGTTGGTTCCGTTCTTTCTTATAAGAATTATAGGAATGAACAGGAAATAGGGGAATACCAGGATTCCCATGCCACCCGAATGAAGAAAGTACATGTTGATGCATTTTCTTCGGGTGTGTTCGTTACAGAGAACTGTTTCTCCATTTGCTCTACGTCCTGGGTATTAGATACCGGGTCAGGATCCCATATATGTAATCAGTTACATGGGCTAAGGAAAGGTAAAGAACTTGGAGAAGGTGATAAAGACATTAGAGTTGGAAATGGTGCAATTATTGCAGCTAAGACTGTCGGGGAATATCACCTTGTATTACCAACTGGTAATACATTGGTTCTGAACGAATGCTATTACATGCCGAACCTGATATGCAACATTATATCGGTTTCTTTATTAAGTAAAGAGGGATATAATTTTGTATTACAGGACAATGTTATGAACATTTTCCGTAACCAAAAATTGGTTGGATCAGGCACGTTGTGCAATGGCATTTATGTTCTAAATCAATCAACAGTTCTGAGCATAACAAACACACACAAAAGGAAGAGTTCTGAACTCAACGAATCCTTCTTGTGGCATTGTAGACTGGGTCACATCAATGCGACACGACTAGCTAAGTTGCATAAAGATGGATATTTAAATCCGTTTGAATTTTCATCTTATGACACTTGCCAGTCATGTCTCAGAGGCAAGATGACCAAGACTCCGTTTACGGGACACGGAGAAAGAGTTACCGAACTCTTGGGACTGATACATAGTGATGTATGCGGTCCCATGTCTACACATGCCAGGGATGGTTCTTCGTACTTCATTACATTCACTGACGATCTCTCTAGATTCGGATATGTGTTCCTGATGAAACACAAATCAGAAGCTTTTGAGAAATTTAGAGAATATAAACAAGAAGTCGAAAACCAAACCGGAAAAAGTATTAAAATCCTACGATCTGATCGAGGAGGAGAGTACTGAAGCAATGAATTCCTGGACTTCCTAAAAGAGAATGGGATTCTCTCTCAGCTGACTCCTCCATATACACCACAGCACAACGGTGTATCAGAGCGGAGGAACCACACCCTATTAGATATGGTGCGCTCTATGATGAGCACAGCTGAGTTACCTATTTCCTTCTGGGATTATGCGCTGGAGACAGCAGCATACCTATTGAATCAAGTTCCATCTAAATCTGTACCTACCACACCATATGAGATATGGAGTGGGAAGAGACCATGTCTTAAACGAGTTAAGATATGGGGTTGCCCGGCCTATGTCAAAAGGCAAAATCCGGACAAACTCGAGGCACGGTCAGTTCTATGCAAGTTTGTGGGATATCCCAAACATTCACATGGATATCTTTTCTACCATACAGAGGAACAAAAAGTGTTTGTTTCTCGACATGCCACCTTTTTGGAAAAGGAATTTCTTGCAAAGGAAATTAGTGGCGATAAGGTAGAACTGGAAGAAATTCCGGCTACACAAACTCAAACTGAAGATTTAGTGGAACCAGAGGATTCAGTAGCTCCCGACGAACCTCAGCCTCTCCGCCGATCTAGTAGGGTTCCTCGCCAACCTGAGAGATACTACGGTTTTCCGATGGATGGTGGGAGCGAGGATTGCATCATGGAGGATGATGATCCAACTAGCTTCGAGCAGGCCATCACGAGTGGGGACTCAGTGAAATGGATGGATGCTATGCGGTCCGAGATGGAATCCATGTACACCAACAAAGTATGGACTTTGGACGTTGCTCCTGAAGGGGTAAAACCCATTGGGAGCAAGTGGATCTTCAAGAAGAAACTTGGTGTAGATGGGAAAGTGGAGACTTTCAAAGCTAGACTTGTAGCAAAGGGTTTTCGTCAAAGACCAGGTGTGGACTATGACGAGACCTTTTCTCCAGTGGCTATGCTTAAATCCATCCGGATAATGCTTGCCATCGCTGCATATCATGATTACGAAATCTGGCAAATGGATGTTAAGACCGCCTTTCTAAATGGTGATTTAGAAGAGTGCGTGTACATGACTCAGCCAGAGGGCTTCGTAGATAGTGGGAGCAGCGGGAAGGTGTGCAAGCTGCTTAAATCCATTTATGGATTAAAGCAAGCATCACGGAGTTGGAACATCTGCTTTGACGTCGTTATCAAAGAGTTTGATTTCGTCAAAAACCCAGATGAACCTTGTATCTACAAGAAGGTGGCAGAGAGTAAGGTTGTCTTCCTTGTATTGTACGTGGACGACATACTCTTGATAGGAAATGATATTCCTATGCTGCAATCGGTCAAGCTCTTCTTATCACAAAGATTCTCAATGAAAGATCTTGGTGATGCCTCCTGCATATTGGGAATTAGGATCTATAGAGATAGATCCAAAAGGATTTTGGGATTGTCCCAATCCAGGTACATTGACACCATACTAAAGAGGTTTAGTATGGAAGAGTCCAAGCGTGGGAACTTGCCCACGATCTTTGGAGTCACTCTCTCCAAAGAGATGTCTCCCAAGACTGATTTGGAGAGAGCTCGCATGCAAGGGATACCCTATGCTTCGGCAGTAGGCTCTATCATGTATGCGATGCTATGTACCAGACCCGATGTAGCATACTCACTAAGTGTAGTGAGCAGGTATCAAGCTGATCCTGGAGAGAGTCACTGGACAGCTGTGAAGAGCATTCTCAAGTACTTGCGAAGGACTAGAGATATGTTCTTGGTGTATGGTAACGGAGAGCTCCAAGTGGAGTCCTTTACCGATTCGAGCTTCCAGAGTGATAAGGACGACTCTAAGTCGCAGTCGGGCTTTGTCTTTACCCTTTATGGAGGGGCGGTTAGATGGAAGAGTTCCAAGCAGGAAACCGTAGCAGACTCGACGATGGAGGCTGAATACATCGCTGCCAACGATGCTGCCAAAGAGGCTGTCTGGATCAAGAAGTTCATTACTGAACTTGGAGTGGTTCCATCCATTGAGCATCCGATACCTTTGTATTGCGATAACAATGGAGCGGTGCTTTGGCCAAGGAACCCAGGTCCCATCAGCGATCCAGGCATATTCTGAGGCGGTATCACCTGATCCGGGAGATAGTTGATCGCCGGGAGATCGAGGTCAGGAGGGTTGACACGAAGAACAACACAGCGGATCCACTCACGAAGGCCATTCTCCAGATACTGTTTGAGAGACTCTTCGGAATGCTCGGTATGCGATACTACAGCAGCTGGCCCGAATGCAAGTGGGAGATTGTTAGTTGTATGTATGCCCTAGAGGCCAGTATTGTACAGATGATGTATATTATATTGGATACTTGGACATATATAGAGATGACTTTCTTGCTCGATATGATAGTATGCTATCTGGTTACTCTTTATCTTAACATGTATACTAGTCTCTTTAAACTGTCTTATAGTTACATGTTGGTAAAGCCCTTAGGATGTGTACTTGACTGCCTGGACTATGATGCAGATCATACTAGTGGGGACATGGTAGTCCATAAGTACATCCTTCATGGTCCCTAGTCGTGGGTGTATCGAGACGGGGCATCGATATACCAGTGTAGACTAGCGTATACGCTTCTCGACCAATGAGATGGGCGATGGATGATCCCATATCCATTGGTGTTTGACATCAGAGATGGTATACGGGTGCTCAGTGGAGACTGGGTACACTGGACGGACTCGCCGAGAACTCCCAGATGGTATTATACCTCACGTCAGATGGCAGTTCTCAGGTGAAACTTGTACAGGTTAGTCTGTAGACCCGAGATCGTCATAGAGTCTTGTGTGATTCCCACTGCGCTTTGATCTCCACCTTACCACGTCCATGAGGGCGTGCAAAACGGTGGTCTTTGGGTACAGTCCCGAGTCACATGGAGGAAATGAGCGATAGGAGGGGTTTCGTCTCTCCCGGTATTGGGGGTTGATGTTGCGCTGTGCTCGATTGGCCGTAACAGGGAAGTCCCTGGCCAGGGCTGATCAGAGATTTGCTGGTAAGTGTTACCAGTACTTTCTCGACCCGTTATGAGCCTCACATCGGCACGACTTATCGGTTATTGGGGTCTGACGTTTACCACCCCTAAACTTGATATGCGACGTATCAGACGAACAGACCGAACTGTACGGTAAGTGTTACTGGTTGGATTCACAGGAGTGTCAGCGGGCTAGCTCGTCGATCTTCTGATCGCTCAATACCCGAATGGCCGTTACGTTTAGCAGACCGCTTGCGGCTTGTGGGTGCTTGATATGATCATCATCTGCTACCGGCGTATTGACGAGTCTTTAGAGTCCTACACAGAGGTTTCCTAGCTCAAGCGAAACAAAATAGGGGCGCATATGTGATATGTGCGGGAGCGAGAATAATGCGTGTATGTGATACCGCATTTCATTCTCGCGATAAATGTTTCGATTGGTTATATTCGATATGACCTAGTTATCGAATCATTGATTCGATAAATCGATACATTGGATACTAGTCGGTTATGTGCGACGTGACCGGATCATTGAATCAAATGTTGATTTAATGATTTAATGTATAATTATATATTTGATATATTACTTTTCATTAACTAGTATTGGTTCACTTTAAATAGATTTTCTCACTTGATGTACATGTTGTATATGTGATATACTTTTGTGCACATCTTTGTATCATGTTTGATGATACTTGATCATGTGGTTAAGTGTAAAGGATTAAACCATGGTTAAGTGATAATTAGGGTTTTCCTTAATCATTTATTTATTTATTTGTTCATTTATTTATTTGGAAAATGATATGATAAGAATGGTGACTTTCTTTTGTTTCTAGTTGAAGCTTCATGAAGCTTTGACTTCTTAACCATTCTTGTCTTCATGCTTAACCCTAACCCATCCACTTACCATGGTCTATTCTCTACACTTAACCTTAGTTAGGATATGATAAGTATGCTTTTCTTTTTCATTTTAAAATATACATATCATATTCTTTCTTCTTCTTGACCTTCTTCTTCAAGAAAGAAACCTTGAAGCCATCAATGGCAACTTGAGATCTAAAGTGAGAAATCCAATTCTAAAGTGAACCCACCTCCTATTTCTTCACCCTCTACCTCTTGCCAAGTTGTTTTGGGTGTTTTCTTCATAAGTTTCACAACTTGGTGAAGTTGGAGCTTGAACTTGTGCAACCTCGACGTAGATCATCTTCGGCACGAAGCCAACGACATTGCCCGCTCGTTTTCACGATGAAGCCGACGATTGAGTCTAGGATTCGAGATGGACAGCGAGAGGACACCTACGTGGAGCTAAGGAAGTGGATAACCGGATCTACAAAGGTTGTAGCCTCTCTCCTTTAGTTAAAATGTTAACTAGATTCTTGTTTCGCCTAGAATTCTAGCCGACGATCCGTATTAGGGTTTCCCGGCACCATAATTTTTGTAAAATGGCATGGTTGATGCCTTGTGAGACCTCTTTAGGGTGCCTAGGAACCTTTCATAATCGACGTATAGCAATTAATCGACGTTTCCAAACACATATACACATCACAAAGCTTGTAAAGTAACTACGACATTAGAATTCGTCACGTAATTAGCAGACTAAACTAATTTTTCCAAAACTTCGAAAAATCCAGTGAGCTAAAGTTCCAAAACCGATCGTTTTAAGCCAATCCGGGAGTCGAAACGAACTTGAAACCCACCTGAATCATCATGGAGAGTTAGAGAATGAAATGAACTTTGAGTTGGTGGGCCAAGAGGGGATACCCTACCCCCGAGGCCACCACAAGGTAGCCAGGGGGTGAGGCAGACCGGAAACTGCCTCAGGTGGGGCAGTTTCGGGTCCCCACCGCCAAGACCACCTTGTGGTGGTCTTGTGGAGTAGGCTCAGCCATTAGGTACCCCCCGGGGATTCCCCGAGTTGCCCACGCTTCACCCCGCGGCTTCTCGGTTCAAACCGTGAACCTGCGAGGTGTGCAAACAACTCAAAACATCAATTTTGGAAACTGTTTTTGTCGGTAGTTTTTGCGCGACAAAAACGACAGATTTCTAACGTCGCTATAAGCAATCTAATCTTTATGAGAGGTTTTGATACCATTGTAAGTCGATTTCGCGCACCCCACATGTTCGCGGGGAGGCAGAAATTGCAAAAAATGATTTTTACGGGCTTCGCAACACCGACTAGAACCAATGATCGATCATAAACCCTAGCTAGCAAACTACTTGAGGCTTAACTACTCTGATAGAAGTCATACCTCACGATACCAAGTCCTTCGGGTCTTCATCGATGTCCTCTACTCATCGTCAACTCCAAGGATCGGAACGGATCGCGGCTACCTCGACGGCCTCCTCGAGTCAAAGATGATCCACCCGAGAGTCTATAGTCTGAGCACCTACCTCAAATCCGACGTAACTACGGCTTCTAGTTCGCTAAACTAGAAGTCCTAGGTTGTGTAGAGTGAGAAGATGGAGAGATGTGTCTCTTGGAACCTTAGGTTTCTCAACTCATGAGAGGTCTAGGGTTTGTGATGAAGAGAAGAGGCTTGAGGAAATGATAAATGAGAAGTTAACATTGAAGGAGGCTTGGCTGCCCTCTTTTGATTGAATAAAGAATATGAAATATTTTATTAGATAAATATAACATTAAAATATCTACAACTTTTCACAAATATCTTGTGGTGACTCATGACTATAAGTCACCAAGTAGCCATGCTAGGTTCAATGTTCAAAATCCACCTCATTTCTCCACCCATTTGTTTTAATCCATAATAGAATTAAAACCCTAATAGGTGTCCCCTTCTAGAAACTTTGCCGAACTATTTACGAGAATGCCCCGCATCCGTATATACATACCCGCATTCGCATTCCAAATAATACGAATACAAAAAGACAAAACAAATCCAACAATATAATACTAGGATCCGGCTTAATCCAAAGCCCACTAGTATTATCCGCCCGATCATCATACGTGCACAAGTGCACGTAAGTGATCGAAGCCCTGCCGTAAAACCATATGGCCTCTACACCTTTTTCCCGGTACCGGGAAACCCTCTGTGTGGGACTCTAAAGACTCGACAATACACTGACAGTGGGTTTAACCACAAGCCGCAAGCGATACTAGTTGCACGTAACGGCTACCCAGGTATTGTAGGGATTCTTTAGAACCATGCCTAGGTTTAGGGTTGCATCACACATGCTATAACAAAAATTAAAGGGGGTGCTAAACAATCCAACCATGAATCGAACTAGAAAAATAGAGTAACAACATGTAGTATCACATACTAACTAGTGTCTAACACTAAGTGGGGAGAAATACAACCGTTGTAGACCTCCTTGAGTGACTCCTTGGCACAAGTGGGGTTTGAACCGATTCGCTTGACTCCTTCCGCGTCCACAATGATCCACCACGAAGTCCTTTTGCACAAGCTCCAAGCTTCACTTGATCAAGGATGAAGATGAAGCAAACACTCCACAGTAGTGGGCTAGACTAAAGTAGAATGGTGATGTGGGATTGGATCCCACTTAAAAATCTTTTCTTTTTAATTTCTTCTCTTTCTTTTTGAACCCTAGAGAGCTTGAAGGAGAGAGAGGAAGAAAGAGATGGCTCAAGCTTGACTCAAGTGAATAATCCAACATAACTCCAAGTGAATGAGAGTAATGACATGATAAACTATGGTCACAAAATATCTAGATATTTTGTGACTTGAGGTTAAGCAAAACCATGGGCTACAAAACCATGGGCAAATGAAACCATTGACTTTGGTCAACTCAAGAGAGTTGAATAGTCAACCATGATTTTGTTACCATTTTGCTTTTCTCAAATAAACAAAATATACATATATTTGTTACCATGTGAGTCTTGCATTGCCACCACTAATGTATCATCAACCGTGACACATGTATACTTGGATGTGTGCATCCAGATCAACATATACATGCACTCATGCATGTATCATAAAGAAATAGGTTTTAATAAATGAGCTAATGGTCTTAATATTAAATCAACGCTTGATTTAATATCTTGATCATATCGCATACGATCCGTCCAATAGAAAACACCCGATTAAAGTACGGTATCCAATACACGCATTTAATCGAGCTCCCGCGCATATCACATATGCACCCCCACATCTTTTCGCCTGAGCTAGGAGACCCCTTTGTGGGACTCAAAGACTCGTCAATACACTAGTTGTAGGCAGTGATCACATCACATGCCCACAAACCGTCAGTGGCACAAGCTGTACGTAACGGCTCACAGGTATTGAGCGATCAGAAGAAACACAAGCAAACCTGCTAAAACTCCCATCGAGCCAACTGGCAGCACTTACCGTACAGTCCGGTCTCTTCGTCAGATATGCTGAATATCAAGTCTAGGATGGTATCGTCAACCCCAATAACTCAATAAGTCATGCCGGTATATGGCTCATAACAGATCGAGAAAATACTGATAACACTTATCAGTAAATCTCAGCAGCCCTGGCAAGGAACTTCATGTTATAGCCAATCGTACATAGTGCAACATTAACGACCAATACCGGGAGAGACGAAACCACTCCTATCGCTCATTGCCTCCATGTGCCTCGGGACTGTACCCAAAATCCACCTGTTTGCACGACTCAGTAGAGCCATGGTAGGGTGGAGATCAAAGTACAGTGGGAGACACACAAGACTCTATGACAATCTCTGGTCTACAGACTAACCTGTACCGGTGTCACCTGAGAACTGCTTTCCGACGATAGATATAATACCACATAGGAGTTCTCGGCGAGTCCGTTCAATGTACCCAGTCTCCACTGAGCACCCGTATACAATCTTTGGTGTCATCACACCAATGGATATGGGATCATCCATTGCCCATCATATGGAACAAATAACGTATACGCTAGTCTACTCTGGTAATATCGATGCCCAGTCTCGATACACCCACGACTAGGAACATTTTAATGATATGCTCATAAACTACATATGTCCCACTAGTATGATTCACATCATAATCTCAATAGTCAAGCAAATATCCCAAGGGCTTTATCAACATGTACCAAATGAGTGAAAGCATGATCAAATAAACAAGTCAAGATAAAGTACAACCAGATAGCATACTATCATGTTGAGCAAGAATGTCCCCGGAATACACACACACACACACACACACACACACACCGGTATATACACTATCATATAATGGCCTCTAGGGCATACATATATCAAACAATCTCCCACTTGCACTAAGGCCAATTATTGGCGTATCTCATACCCAACACCTCAAAAATTCGCTCATGCTGCGACAGAGGGAGGGCCTTGGTGAGTGGATCCGCGGTGTTATCGTTTGTATCTACTCTCCGAATCACGATCTCGCGGCGATCAACTATCTCCCGGATCAGATGATATCACCTGAGGATGTGTCTGGATCGCTGATGGGACCTGGGCACTTTGGCCAAGGCCATAGCCCCATTATTATCATAATACAATGGTATTGGTACAATAATGTTCGGAACTACTCCTAGCTCTGAGATGAACTTGCTCATCCAGACGGCTTCCTTGGCAGCATCATTTGCAGCAATATACTCAGCTTCCATTGTGGAGTCTGCAACGATATCCTGTTTGGAACACTTCCAACACAATGTCTCTCCATTGAGGGTAAAGTTAAACCCTGAGATAGATTTGTTGTCATCCTTATCACTCTGGAAGCTCGAATCGGTAAAGGCCTCCATTTGGAGATCTCTGTTACCTTACATCAAGAGCATTTCTTTAGTCCTTCGCAAGTACTTAAGAATGTTCTTCACAGCTGTCCAGTGATTCTCACCTGGGTTGGATTGATACCTGCTTACTACACCCGGTGCATAAGCTACATCAGGGCGTGTACATAGCTTCACATACATTATAATCCTACAACAGAAGCGTAGGGTATAATGCTCATGCGAGCTCTCTCTTCATCAGTCTTTGGGCAAAACTCCTTGGAGAGAGTGACTCCATGACTAGCGGGTAAGGCACCCCGCTTGGAGTCTTCCATACTAAACCTCTTTAGGATGGTGTTAATGTACCTCATTTGGTACAATCCCAACAACCTTTTAGATCTATCCCTATAGATCTTCATGCCCAATATGTACGAGGCATCACCCAGGTCATTCATGGAGAACCTTTATGATAAGAACAGTTTGACTGATTGTAGCATAGGAACATTGTTTCCTATCAGAAGAATGTCATCCACGTACAATACGAGGAATGTGACAGTACTTCCTACAATCTTCTTATAAACACAAGGTTCATCTAGATTTTTGACGAAATCAAACACATTGATAACATCATCAAAACAGATGTTCCAACTCTGTGATGCCTGCTTTAATCCATAAATGGATTTAAGCAACTTACATGCTTTCCCGCTGCTCCCACTACCGATCAAGCCCTCTGGATGATCCATATAAACGCATTCTTCTAAATCACCATTTAGAAAAGCAGTTTTAACGTCCATCTGCCAGATTTCATAGTCGTAGTGAGCAGCAATAGAAAGTAGGATCCGAATGGATTTAAGCATGGCTACAGGAGAAAAGGTTTTGTCATAGTCCAGTCCTGGTCTTTGTCGAAATCCTTTCGCCACAAGGCTTGCCTTATAGATCTCCACCTGCCTATCTACACCAATATTTCTCTTAAAGATCCATTTGCACCTTACGGGTTTTACCCCAGAGGGTAAAACATCCAAAGTCCATACTTTGTTGGTGTACATAGACTCTATTTCGGATCTCATGGCATCCAGCCGCTTCACAGAGTCACCACTCATGATAGCTTGCTAAAACCTGGTAGGGTCATTATCATCCATGATGCAATCTTCTCCGTCACCATCAACAAGAAAACCGTAGTATCTCTCCGGTGGGCGAGAAGTCCTACCAGATCTTCGGAGTGGCTGACGTTCATAAGATTCTGTTGCAACTTCAGGTTCAACCAAGTCGTCATTTGTAACTTATGTCTCTAGAACTTTTTCTAGATCTACCACATTGCCATTAGCATCATTTGGAAAAATCTCATTTTCTAAAAACGTGGTATACTGAGAAACAAACACCTTTTGTTCCTCCTTGTGGTAGAAAAGATACCCAAATGAGTGTTTCGGATATCCCACAAATATACACTTGACCGATCGTGTCTCGAGTTTGTCTGGATTTTGCTTTTTAACAAAAGCCGGACAACCCCAAATCTTAACCTGTTTAAGAGATGGTCTCCTCCCATACCATATTTCATATGGAGTGGTAGACACGGTCTTGGTTGGAATTTTGTTCAACAGAAAAGCTGCAGTCTCCAATGCATACCCCCAAAAGGAGAGAGGCAACTCAGCATCACTCAGCATAGATTGTACCATATCTAATAGGGTTCGATTCCGTCGCTCTGACACACCGTTGTGTTGTGGTGTATAAGGGGGAGTGAGCTGAGAGAGAATCCCATTCTTTTTTAGGAAGTTCGAAAACTCTGTACTAAGATACTCTCCACCTCAATCTGATCGAAGTATTTTGATACTTATTTCAGATTGTTTTTCTACTTCAAGTTTGTACTCTTTGAATTTCTTGAAAGCTTCAGACATATGCTTTAATAAAAACACATGACCGAATCTTAAGAAATCGTCAGTAAAAGTTATGAAGTAAGAAAAACCGCCTCTCGCATGTGTAGACATTGGCCCACATACATCACTAAGTATGAGGCCCAAGAGCTCAGTAGCTCTTTGTCCGTGTCCAGTAAACGGAGTTTTGGTCATTTTCCCTTTGATACAAGACTGATAAGTCGCATAAGATTTATACTCAAAAGATTTAAATATCCATCTTTGTGAAGCTTGTTTAGTCTTTTTTCATTAATATGACCAAGTCTACAATACCAAAGAAAAGCTTCATTTATATCTGAAAATTTTCTTTTATTTAGGTGTAGCATGTTGAAAACTGTGTGTTGATTAAGGACGTATATCCCGTTATTAAGTGTACCACAACCAATCAACTCTTGATTTAGTTTAATGTTCATAACATTATGCTGCAATACAAAATGATATCCTTCATTGTCTAACAAAGAAATAGATATAATATTACAAAGCATGCTTGGTACAAAATAACATGGGTTCAAAACCAATATACAACTCGATGGAAACCCTAGGTGATACTCTCCCATTGAAACTGTATGTACATTGGAACCATTTCCAACTCGGAGAGTATGATCACCTGTCTTCAAAACTCTGCTATTTCTCAGCCCCTGCACAGAATTGCAGATATGAGAACCCGAACCGGTATCCAATACCCAGGAAGCAGAGTTTATAGAAAAAGAGTTTTCAGTTACGAACACACCTGAAGCTGAAGCATTACCATGCTTCCTTTTCTTGAGACCAAGGTACTCAGTACAGTTCCTCTTCTAGTGCCCTGTCTTCTTGCAAAAGAAACATTCTCCTTTTCCCGACTCCGCGGCTTGGATTTGTCTATCCCGTTTGCCTTCTTGATTCCACCTCTCGGCTTTTTGGATTTCTTCTTGTTCTTTCCCTTGGCCTTGGATTTTGGGACTGAAGAGGAAGATTGTCCAACAAGTAGAGAGAGAGACTTCGCCTTAAGCGTGCTCTCCGCATTTCTCAACGACTGAGATGTTCGGGTAGTGACTTCTCCATGTTTTGCATGTTGAAGTTCACTATGAATGGAGCAAAGGCAGAGGGAAGAGACTGTAGAACAATATCAATATATTGCTCGTTATCCATTGTCCATATGAGGCCCTCAAGCTCTTCAATAAGAGCTATCATCTTCAAAACATGGTCACCTACTGAAGTGCCAGGAGCCATCAGCGTCTAAAACAGCTTTCGAGATGGTTCATATCGTAAGATACGAGATTGCTCCCCATACAACACTTTTGTATGGAGAAAGATGGATTGAACATCCATCTCCGCGTGCTGCTTTTGATGTGTATTGTCCATCGATGCAAACGCGGGGCATTTGGCAGTGGCACAGTCAATATCCTACGTTTTGCGGACTCCCTATCCACTACAGAAGATTCAGGGCCTGGTTTGGGCGGGGCTGAGGCGGTAAGGACATATGATACTTTATCATATGTGAGAGCAATGTTATTGTTCCTCAACCAGTCTTTATAGTTCGGTCCGGTAAGCTTATTTTTCTCTAATAGTAGCTTAAGTCCAGTCATGGTTATCTACCATTAGGAGAGAGAAAAGAATAAACTCAGCGAAATCTCTTGCAAAGATCAGATTGGTTATTTATCTTATCTAATCGATGTCTCCCACTGCTTTTATCAAATTTTCCTTCAAACCTTAAAAAGAAATAAATTAGCCAGGATTAATTATATTCTACAACTTCGCTAACCGTTCAGCCAGGCCAGTGCCGGTACTTCTGAGGGAGGTTCCCCGTGATTTCGCACGGACCTAATTAAAATAAACCTCATTTTCCCAGAGGTGTAGCCCCGTTGACACCTTTCTAGACACCTAATGAGTTAGCTAATTGTAAAGTGCAAAACTCTCCCGGGAGGAACTATTGCTCACAGTAGGATCTGGATCCTACTATCATATAGAAGGTATGCAATCTCAATGCAAATTTCAACTTTTGAAACTCCCGATATGGTTTTTACCCCTAGCGCTCATGACCTTAAGTATAGTCAACATATCATAAGTACTAGTCAAGTTCTTCCGATCATTTCGTGATTAACTAGACCCACCCATATGACCCTTAACTATAGTCAACATAATCATATGAATGTCTTAACTAATCGCATCATATGCGGTGCTGGAAAACATCACTTAGCTACCGTACACTGCACCTTAACTATAGTCAAAATACGTAGCACGAATACTAAGTACTCTATTTCCTAAAATGACGGAGGGTTGCGAATAGTTTTCAAGAAAACCATTAATGCTTTGAACTTGATATCGTTGTAGAATCCAATGGTTTTAAAAGGAGTGGCTTAAGCTCTGCAATTTGAAAACTTGTTTTTTGATAAAAAGCCGAGTAGGTTTCAAATATGATTCTACAACATCTTTTTAGGTTTCTTTTTATTTACATTAATCTTATTAATGTAGTCCCATCATTTAAATCTTTAAGCCATTACAGAAAAGAAACAAAAATAGAACGTACGCTTATGCCATCCGCATTCGCCACAATGTCCCGGCATGTACCGTTAGGTTACTTAACTAACAACATAGCGGGGCGGGACTTGCGCGTATGGAAAACATAAGCAACGTTTATTATATATCATATATATAATTCATCATTCGTCTCAGCATATAAAGTGATCACATCACAGAATATCAACAGCAGAAGCACATATATGAAAATACAGGATATACTAGAAGGTCTGTATTTTGTATTTAGCCAACAATAGAAAATACGGATTCCACGGTTGAGATGAATAGCCAAGCCCACACTCCTAGACCCCTACGAGAGCGGCAAGTGACCCTACCAATTCTAGAGTTTAGGAGACCCGGTCTCGACTCCACGAGATGGTCTCCCACTGAACCCTAGAACCCGGTCACTTGTGCTCCCCTCCTTGGGTTTATCCTAATGCTGAAAAGTAAATAATATACAACAATGGTGACATCATCCTCAACCCGGAAGTGGCCCAATAAAAGAATATTAGATACAATTAATTTTACATGAATGAAAAGAAAAACTCTCATCTCACATAAAACAACCGGCCATTCATTCACGACGATCCTGTACATCATATCTCAACAACACATAATATCACATATCATCAACGTAAGTAAGTATGCGTACCCCATTTGTCGTTGATGTATAGCAACGAAACCGGCGATACACTACTAACTACACTTACGGTCGCAGAAAAGAAAGTGAAAAACTACAACGATTGGAATCAACACCGCCTTTAGACTTCATAAACCCGGAATATGACATATTCAGGATTTCATGCCTAACAATGCAAATCTTATATTTAGGTCTCAACCATTAAAACACCTTTTCAAAAGAAGTCGGGTAATTCAACAAGATTCCCGATTTTACCGAGGCCAAAATATTAGATTTACACGCAACTAATTACATTTCATAAACTAATTAGTGTAGATTCCAATTATTGTATCACATTCATAAATATCTAGACAATGTTAAAATGTTTTGATCGAACCAACAAACACCCACAAATTACCCCGAAAGCTCAACACTTGAGCAAAGCTAAAATACCCAAAAACGTGCCACAGTGCCTATGGACCAACCGTAGAAGGGTCAACCCTTGCCTCACCTATGGAGCCACAGGAATACGGCAAACCCTAAGGTTTGGCCGTGGTTCCATGGTCATAGAATCGAGTTAGGGTTGCGTTCCTCTAGAGGGTCCATAGGGTTACTTGCATGAACTTTCAAATAACTTTAACTTGGAAAATTCCAGCACTTGGAAATTTTCAGCGATGGAAATGAGTTAGTGTGTGATGTTCTTTCGAACTATTTAACGTCGTCTAAGTTACCAATACAATGTTAAAACATACGACTACGAAACACTCCGAATTAGCCCCTAAGCAAAATTAACATCACATGAAATTTTGGGCTAAACAAACAACGCCTGAAACCCCAAAATCTACAGACCAAAGCACCAGAGGAAAACGAGACAATTCTGGGGAAGGGGGCCTGGCCAGGCCGGATTTTGTAAGTCGACGTTAGACACCCCATAAGATGTGGGGAGGCAGAATAGCTAAAACAATCATTTTGTTTAAACTAACATCGACTAACTTTACGGATCTTTGCTAAACCCTAACTAACAACTATATAGAAGTGATTAGCTACTATGATAGATGATTATACCTAATGAATCAAGTCCTTCTTGTTCTTGTTGATCACCTCCTTGTCGGCCTCCTCGATGTGATAGAAGATCCACCCGAGAGCTACTACTCCAAGCTTTAACCTCTCACTTGAGGTAACTAGGTGGCTATGTGTGCTAATCAAAGTAACCTAGAGGATATAGAAGAGGATTAGGGATTTATTAATCTTGCTAACCCTTGGATCTCAACACATGAGAGGTTAGGGTTAGTTCTTTGAAGAGAGAGAGAGCTTGAGGAGAGAGAAGGTGTGAGTGAGAATGATCATGAATTATGTCTCATTTTAGAATATATGAAGCATGATAATTATTAAATGAATCACATAACAATAATATCAACTATGCTTCATTAACTCTCCATGGGTGAATCATCTCATGAGTCATTAAGCAATAAATGCTTCATTCACTCATTTGGATGAATCACACCATGAGTCACTAATCCATTTAATGCAAATTCCACCTAAGCCTCCAATTCATCAATCTTCTAGAAGCTTCTCGACTAATTTCGAAAATGCCCCTCCCATCCGTGAAAACACGGAAATACTGAGACTGTATAAATCTAATAATCCAATACTAGAATCTGGCTTAAACTAAAGCCTGCTAGTATAAACTGTCCGAACATCGTACGTGCATAAATACACGTATGTGTCCGAACCCTGTCGTAAAACTATACGACCTCTATATCATTTCGCCTGAAGCAGGGAAACTCTCTGTGTGGGACTCTAAAGACTCGACACTACGCTGGCAGTGGGTTTAACCACAGGCCGCAAGCGGTACTAGCTGTACGTAACGGTCCCCAGGTAGATGTCGATAAGAAGGCCGATGAGGAAACCCATACGAACTCCTACTGAGCCTGATGTGACAATCTCTGTACAGTCCGGTCTGTTCATCTAGGACTATCGCATATAGGGCCTAGGGGGCGGCAAGCGTCAGTCCCCTAAAAGTGGTATAAGCCTTATCGGAGTGAAGCCCATTACACCCTGAGAAGCTACTGGAAATCCTACCAGTAAATCTTGTTTGCCCTGGCCAGGGACTTTGCATAATAGCTCTCCAAACACAGCGCGATATCAACTCCCAATACCGGGAGAGACAAATCCTATCTAACCGCCACTGCCTCCAAGTGCTTCGGGACTGCACCCAATTTCTACTTGTTTGCATAACTCCTTTGAGCCGTGGTAGGGCAGCAATCTAAGAACAGTAGGAACACACTCGAGATGAAGCAGCAGTGTCAAGTCTGCGGACTATGCTGTACTTATGTCACCTTGGAACTGTTAACTGACGACGGGTATAATACCAACCAACAGTTCCCTGCGAGTCCTGTCCGGTGTACCCGTAACCCAACGAGCACCTGTATACTATCTCTAGTACAACGTAGTGATGGCTATGGGACAGACCATCTCCCCAACTGGGATGAGAAGCGTACACACTAGTCTACTCCGGAGTATCGATGCCCTGTCTCGATAATCCTACTACTAGGGACCTGAAAAAGGATGTGCTTGTAGACTACCCAGCCCCCACTAGTGTGACTGTCATCACAATGCTGGTAGTCAAGCAAGATCCTAATGGCTCTATCAATATGTATTCGCGATATGCTAACATATACACATATTAAGATATATATAAACCAAGTAGCATACTATCATGTTTAGCAAGACTGTTAATATAACTGTGAATATCCCAAGCTTCCATTAAGTAATATACAAGCTAGTATGATACAATAATGGCCCCTAGGGCATATACACTAACAATCTCCCACTTGCACTTGTTGGATATAGTGCCCTCAGAGTCAATTATTGGATCACAGGCACGTGATTGCAATGATTGAGGGATGACCTATACCGGTAGGACAGTCTTACTCAAGATGATAGTATGATATCTGGTTTGTCTTTATCATCGTGTACATGCTTTAGGTGACCTTACAGGTTGCTATTAGACGTTGATAGAGCCTTTAGGATTCTTGCTTGACTACCAGCAGTATGATGGCGATCATATACGTGGGAGCTGGGGTCTATAAGCACATCCTTAAAAGGTTCCTAGTCATGGGAGTTTTCAAGACTGGGCATCGATACTCCATTAGTAGACTAGTGTATACAGTCGTGACCCCGACGAGGGGCGGTGGCCGGTCTCACAAACCATCGGTGTCAGTTGGATCACCTAAGATGTATACAGGTGCTCATTGGGTTATGAGTACACCGGACAGGACTCTTCGGGAACATGCTAGTTGGTATTATACCTGACGTCAGATAGCAGTTCCCTAGTGACATGTGTACAGGTTAGTTCATCGACCTGAGATCGTCATTTGTCTCGTGTGAGTTCCCACTTTGCTTTGATTACTACCCTACCACGGCTCAAAGGATTCGTGCAAATAGGTTTTAGTTGGGTTTTGTCCTGAGCCACATGGAGGCAGTGAGCGGATCGGCAGGGGTTTCATCTCTCCCGGTATTGGGGGTGCGATCGCGCTGTGTCTAGGAGTGCCATTACACGAAGTCCTTGGCCAAGGCAGGAGATTTACTGGTAGGTATTCCAGTAGTATCTCAGGGTGTTCTGGGGTACACTCCGACACTACTTGTACCGCTTTTGGGGGTCTCACTTTTACCAACCCCCTAGGCCCGCCATGCGATGCTCATAGACGAACGGACCGGACTGTACGGATATTGTCGCTGACAGGCTCAGTAGGATGAGTTCGCTCATCGACCTCCCTTTTGGTCAATACCTGGTAACCCGTTACGTACGGCTAGTACCTCTGACTTGCCTGTGGTTAAATCCACAGCCAATTTATTGACGAGTCTTTAGAGTCCCACACAGACAATTTTCATGTTTCGGGCGAAACGTTATAGAGGCTGTATGATATATGGCAGGGTTCGATTATATACGCGCGGTAGTGCACGGATCATGATCGGACGGATCATACTAGTGGGCTTTGGTTTAAGCCGGATCCTAGTATTACATTTGTTGGATTACTTTAGTCTCATCGCATTCGCATTCAGTCGGAATGCGGATGCAGGTATGTATATACAGGTGAGGGGTATCCTTGTGATCCGTCACGATTTTACTTTAGATGTTGCCGTATATTTTTATTGTTGTAAACATTTGGGTTAATGTTTACAAATGGAAATTATGAGCTAGAAATCATCATTTTGTGCATTTAATGTGACATGGACTTCATTAGTGACTCATGGTCTCTTTTTATGTGCTAATGTCACATTATGTGATGGATTTGAGTGTTGAAATGAGAAGGGAGAGAGGGGACTGCCATGATATGGTTACTAGCTCTTGTATTTTTCATTCCATCTCTAACTCTCACTCTCACTCTCATTATCAAAAAGAAAAGAGAAAGAACTTCTTCTTCTTCTTTCTCTAGCTTATATCATCCACCAATGGCATCATCTCTAACCTCCATTCATACAATGGATGCAAGAGACAAAGTGATCACAAATATTCTCTACAACACCTTGGACACGTCGGCTAGCGAAGTTCGTGCCCGAGTTGCTTCGGATGAAGCGGGAGCCCGTAAAAAGACTCGAAGATGTGGTGCCCTTTCTGACGAGGAGACCGAGACCGGAGATGCCGCGAGGAGCTTGGGATGGTGGCCAAAGACCGAAGGACACGGATCGATCGGTATAGCTTTCCAACCCTTTCTCTAGTTGCTAGTTGTAGGTTAATGGTTCGATCCGGGGTTTAAGCATACGATAGCGCCGGTTTCTAGTTTGAAAAAGTTTTCCTTTCTGCATTTTGGCCTCGGACAGACGGCCGGGGCGCTACCGTAGACTTACATGGTATCAGAGCCACGCCATTAACCTTTACTAGCTTTCTATAACGTGTTTAGAACTTAGATCGGAAAAAAATTTCAAAAACTGCATTTCCAAGTCATCAGCTTCTGTCGAAATTTTTTTATGGTCAAAAAATTATTTTGTGTGCTGCAAAAAACCAGGCAAGGTTTTTTTAGGAGTTCTGAGAAAATTTGGTTGCCTGATCCTACAGTGCCGCCACGGAACCGCGACAATGACCCTGTTATGGCCGTGGCTCCGCCGCCATTCTTTAGCCTCACTGCACCAAAATTTCTACAGTGCTCCCTGACTTCGAAATGGGGTTTCTGGTAATTTTTGTTTTGGCCCAGATTTGTTTGAGTACTGGGTATTGTGCTTGGGGCCCACTTCGGGAAATTTTGTCGATCGAAAATTTTAAACATGTTAGTTCACAGTATTTACATTATATCTGCGACCGTGAATGTCATTTGATCGGTAAATCTTGTCTAATTGCTATAGCACTTTTAGACGGATTTGCGAACGTGACATTCACGTTGATGTTCTGTGTTGTGCTGTGATGTTGCGGATTTGTCATGGTGGATAGCCTGGTGCAATAGTAGTACACTTTGGTTGTATTTGTACATTTGATATTGCGGGGCGAGCGTCCGACATGTGGACTGCCGTCACTGCCTGTTTGTATATTATTCTTTTGGGGCACGACCGGGCTGAGCTCGATGTACCCGTTGTATATTTTACTTTCTGTACTAGGATTACCTCGCGGTGGGGTGCACGGATAGCCGGGTTCTAGAAGGCAACGGGCCCGCATCTCATGGCTTTGAGACGGAGGGGTCTTCACTCTAGAATTGGCGGGCTATTCGCCGCACTCGTACGGTGTACAGGTTGACCCAAGGAGGGGTGCTCAAGTTACCGGATTCCGTGAAGTGCTGGGTGGTCCATTCACTTTGCTGTAGGGGCTGCCTCGCTTCAGATTTTGGCGGGTAACTTTCCGCACCCGTAGGGGTCTAGGATTTCATTGCACAGGCTATCCACACGATCAGGGGAACGTCGGTTTTTAGTAGCGGCTCTATGAATCCCGGGGATCCCAGATTATCTGTATTGTTCTGTGATGCTTATTACTTTCCTGGGATGTTGCATTTTATCACGCCATGAGCGAATATTATATATTGATATATATACTAGTAGATGTTGTATATGTTTTACACCCGCGCTAGTCCAATCCCCGCTCTGTCGTTAGTTAAGTAACCTAACGGGTGATGACGGGTCCCAGTGGCGAATGCGGATGGCATATACGTACATCGTATTTTCGTTCTTTTGCGGTGTGATTAATTGATGGGACTGCGTTGATTCAGATCAATCCAACATAAACAAACTATTTTGATGTTGTTAGAACATTTTTCAAAAAAAAAAAAGCTGTTATTGCAAGGACGTTCTCTTTTGTTTTGCACAGTGATATTCGGTTATGAATATCCAGCACCTCAGTCGACGAGGCAAGGGCCGAGATCCCTTCACCGGGAGTGACCCCTTGGACAGAAGTTTTGCATCAGGGCAATAACTTCACTATAGTCGATTACTTTTTGCATTGCATCGTGGTATTCAGTTGGAATATCCTTCACCTCATTCTACGGGGAAAGAGCCGAGATCCCTTCACCGGGAGTGACCTCTTTAGCAAAGGTTTTCGCCACTATATTTTTATAAAAATCTATCCGGTTCCTTCAACGATATCAAGTTCATTACGTTAAAGGTATTTCGCCAAAAACCATTCGTAGCCCTCCGTCATTTCAGACGGGTAGCACTTAGTATTCATGCTATGTTTGTTGGCCAAAGTCAAGGCATAGTGTATGGTAGCTATTTGTTACTTTTCTGTTGCATAGATAGATGCGTTGGTTTGGGACAGTCGTACTGCTTTGTTGGCCAAATTCAAGGGTAGGTACGGGTGGGTTCAAATTAACCTGGATAATGACGGGTAGAACTTGACATATGACTTATGATTTGTTGGCCAAAGTCAAGGTCATAAGAGCATGGGGTAAAAATCACATTGGGAGTTTCTAAAGATTCTGAAACTTGCCAGATATGCGCATACCTTCTGGAGTGTGGTAACGTGAGTGGATTCCATCACGTTATCATGCGATGATAGTTGGATCCCGATTCCCACTGATGAGTTGGTTTACTCCTCAGGTGATCCCGACTGATTCTTCTTTCAGGTTTGGAGGAGAATTTGATGTTACAGTGGGAGGTAACCTGATTTGATAAATTGGTAACCATTCTGATCATGGTTAGAGTGCACGCCGAGTGTTTCTTTTCTCTCTCTTTGGCAGCGACCATGACCCGACCCTAGACCATGACTCAGTGACCAAGTTAACCGAACCTTCTTAAAACACTGTCTTTTGGATTGTCTGAGTTGCATACCTCATTGCCACTCCTACTTTTACCGTTTTCTCCAGAACACCACGTATTACTACGAACGTCCACTTCCATTGGATAAAACCATCGTATAGTTATATACGAACTCGAAAGAACTTGTTCCAGATTCGATGATGGTTTCTGGTTCTGGAGAAAATGAATAGGACTATTCAGTTGTCTTTTCCTTTTACCTTCTCTCAGGTTGCGAGTGCTCCTTGGATTAGGACGGTACACCTATTATGCTAATTGGATAGTCTTCTTCCAAACCATAGGCAGGTGCCGAACGGTGGGGAATGAAGAAAACCAATTAGCCTAACGAATGTGTATAGAAGATATTAAGTAAAGACAAATAAAGGGATTAGTAAGAGGGCAAAGTAAATTGCGACTGCTATTCACGACCAAACCAAGTATTTCATCGCCACTCCTACTTCACCTTTGTATTTCTCCAGGACACTCCGTATCACTATGAAGATCCACAGTTATTTGGATACTCCATCGTATGGTTATATACGAACTCGAAGGAACTTGTTCCAGTTCGGGGATGGATTCTGGTTCAGGAGAAATAGGAATAAGGTTTTATTCAGTTGTCTTTTATCTTCACCTTCTCTCAGGTTACGAGTACTCCTAGGATTAGGAGAGTACACCCATTATGATTATTGGATAGTCTTCTTCCAAACCATAGGCTGGTGCCGAACGGTAGGGAAGGAAGAAAACCATTTAGCCTAAAAGGATGTGCAGAAGGTAATGACTAAAGACATATAAAGGGATTTGGAGAGATGGCAAAGAAATATACGGTTACAGTTGTGAATCCGATAATGGAAGAGGCATTACTAGGAATACCCGGATACCCCTCCGAAACATTTACATGTTTCAGTTTCACTGTGTATTGTTAAAAGAAAACTGATTTCCCAATTAGCCCTTGCTCAAGGGTATGTATTTACCATGTTTGATTCTCACATTTGTATGGTTTTACAGGTGATGGGTGGGAGTAAGTTATTGGGAATCGGCTGATCATCCTCTTTATATCGGGATTCGTTGTAATTGGTGATATTTGAGGAAATCGCCTGGGTTGTTTGCGGGACGGCAAATATTTGGTTTTGAATATCCGTTGTTATGCACCAATTTAAAATTGATATATATGTACGTTTATTTTTATAAAGTGAGATATAACTTTTTGAAATTATGTCTATGACACTTACCTATATCAGTGGATGGTTAGGTAAGGAGCATTAAACAGCGATGTAATCCTTCTTAACCATAAGTACAGTTTTCAACCTACGACACACAGGGAATGAGTTATTAGACTCAGGGGACTTATACAGAGTATTGTATGTTGTCCAGTGTCCATGAGGACAGAGGGGTTGGTACTCGTACTATATTCTGTTTACTTGTGACTTCTCTAGTTCTTAGACATGTGTTTCGTAGAAATGCAAGGTCTAAGTTTTGAGTAGTTATAGGTATAAGAATAAAGTAGAGAAGCACGTGTTGCAAGTATCAGGATTCTTCAAGGTGATCGAAGATGTAGATACTTGTGTATGGTATTCAGTTGATAATAATGTTTATGAGAACTTGCTTCTCTTTCAGGTTACTCATAATTGGAAGCACTCCTAAGTTGAGCAATGTTGATCGGCCTCTCTCCATTTAGTTGACATGCACTGGAGACAGATGCATGATTTGAATCTGGTTCCAATTAAATCAGTGCCTCTGTTTCTATATTGGATATAGAATAGTTCATATCTTAACAATGTTAAGGTACAGGGAGTTGTCCGGCTTATGCTTAAAACCAGACTCTGGATAACTCAAGGCACGTTTCTGTAATGGCAGTTTGTGGGTTGACCCGGGCTATGACGAGGGTTGACTTTCTACCATCTGGAAGATCAATAGTGATATTGTTCTTGAATCGCCACAGTTTTTTGGTAAAATGGATTTTTTTCAGAACACAGTAGTGGGAGTATGGTAGAACTGGAAGTGATTCCAGAACCGCAAATGATTACTGAAAATTTGATAAGAACCTAAAAATTCAATCTGGATTGACATTCCATTGGCCACTCCTTAGATATGGTGGGTAACCTCAGGCACCCGAGAGGTACTCCGGTAGCCTCAAGGACGGCGACAGGAAGGTTCTTGTTTACCCAGACTTGCCATTGCTGTTGTTCCAGACTGTGAGACCCGGCATGACGATGAGTATAGCGTCGTTCTAAACTAGCTTTAGAAGTGTACGTGTATATGACTCTGCCAGAGGGTTGTCGTAGTCAGTAGGAGCAGCGGAAGCATAGTGGACAGGTAGCTTATGTCTATTTATGGACTAAAGCAGATATAGCAGAGATAGATCATCAATTTCTGATGTGACAGTCATAGGTTTGACTTCATCAGAAAAGGGGATGGATCTTTTAAGAAGGTAGTAAGGTGTGATGTCCTGGTACTTTGATGCCATATACAGAGTAGGAAGTGAAATTCCTATACTACGATCGATTATACTTTGGTTGTCAAACAGTGGTTTCTCCATATAGGATATAGATATAATATCAGACATTCTATTTACTGGATCTATGGTTTTAGATCTAGATTTGGGAAGTGTCCCAATCAGGGTACTTAGATAACATTATAAAGGTGTTTTAGAATGGACGACTCCTGGCACGGTAGTGTACCTGCAGGTGATGGAGTCACCCTCTCTAAAGGTGTCTTACAGACTAAAGGGGAGAAGGATGTGCATGATTGGCAGATCACTTGCTTTGGCAATTGAGTCAATCACGAGATGTCAAGTACCACACCAGATATTGTTTTTGCACGAGATGCAGTAAGTTGATATTATTCCTATCCGGGAGAAACGTTCGGAAGCAGTTTTAGAACATAAGTGGATGTTCTAGGGATATGATAACAACAGTCTCTTTTAGGAGACGGTTATCATTCCAGACTTCCAAGGTGACCTGGATGACAGAGTGACTATCAGAGTTATAGTTTTCCCTCTGACGAGGGTCGGTATTTTGGACAGGTAGTCCAAGCAGATACTGAGGGGGGGTGGCGCGAGATACTGATTAAGTTCAGTTGACGATACAGTCTACGAAGTTTGGATTTAGAGTTCATTTATGAACTAGGTCCCACCAGATATCCAGACATATTCTAAGACAGGTATTGCTCATTTCGGGAGATGGCTTTCTCCGCGAACTTGAGATAAAGAGAGACATAGAAAGAGACATCAGGGCGGATCCACTCACTGAGGCTATTCCTCGAACGCAATAGTTTCTCAAACGGGCTTTGTGAGACTGATTAGTAGAAGAGTTGGGTGTTCGGTAGCACACGGGCTGTGAGTATGCGACATCGCAATAATTAGCCTTGAGTGCAAGTGAGAGATTGTTGGATATAGTGCCCTCAGAGTCAATTATTGGATCACAGGCACGTGATTGCAATGATTGAGGGAGGACCTATACCGGTAGGACAGTCTTACTCAAAATGATAGTATGCTATCTGGTTTGCCTTTATCATCGTGTACATGCTTTAGGTGACCTTAAGGGTCTCTATTTGTTAGTTATATGTATGCCCTAGAGGCCATTACTATACATAGAATGTATATTGTAGTGGATGCTTGGACATATATAGGGAGGACTTTCTTGCTCGACATGATAGTATGCTATCTGGTTACTCTTTACCTTAACGTGTATACTGATTGTCTCTCTGTTACATGTTGGTAAAGCCCTTAGGATGTGTACTTGACTACCTGGACTATGATGCGGATCATACTAGTGGGGACATGGTAGTCTATAAGTATATCCTTCAAGGTCCCTATTCGTGGGTGTATCGAGACGAGGCATCGATATACCAGAGTAGACTAGCGTATACCTTCTCGACCCATACAGATGGGCGATGGATGATCCCATATCCATTGGTGTTTGACATCAGAGATGATATACGGGTGCTCAGTGGAGACTGGGTACACTGGACGGACTCGCCGAGAACTCCCAGATGGTATTATACCTTACGTCAGATGGCAGTTCTCTGGTGACACTGGTACAGAGTAGTCTGTTGACCCGAGATCGTCATAGAGTCTTGTGTGGTTCCCACTGTGCTTTGATTTCCACCTTACCACGTCCAAGAAGGCGTGCAAAACGGTGGTTTTTGGGTACAGTCCCGAATCATATGTAGGCAATGAGCGATAGGAGGGGATTCGTCTCTCCCGGTATAGGGTGTTGATGTTGCGCTGTGTTCGATTGGCTATAACCAGAAATCCCTGGCCAGGGTTGCTGAGATTTACTGGTAAGTGTTACCAGTAGTTTCTCGAACTGTTATAGACCTCATATCGACACGACTTATCGAGCTATTGGGGTCTGACGTTTACCACCCCTAGGTGAGATATGCGACATATCAGACGATCAGACCGGACTGTACGGTAAGTGTTACTGGTTGGATTCACTGGAGTGTGAGCGGGCTTGCTTGTCGATCTTCTGATCGCTCAATACCCGGGTGGCCGTTACGTTTAGCAGATCGCTTGCGGCTTGTGGGTGCTTGATATGATCATCATCTGCTGCCGGCGTATTGACGAGTCTTTAGAGTCCTACACAGAGGTTTCATGGTTCAAGCGAAACGAAATAGGAGCGCATATGAGATATGTGCGGGACCGAGAATAATGTGTGTATGTGATACCGTATTTCATTCCCGCGATGAATGTATCGATTGGTTATATGCGATATAACCTAGTTATCGAATCAAGGATTGATTCGATAAGCCGATACATAGGATACTAGTCGGTTATATGCGATATGACCGGATCGTTAAATCAAGTGTTGATTTAATGATTTAATGTATAATTATATATTTGATATATTACTTTGCATTAACTAGTATTGGTTCACTTTAAATGGTTTTTCTCACTTGATTTATGCAAGTTGTATATGTGATATACTTTTGTGCACATGATTGTATCATGTTTGATGATACATGTTTATTTGGTTAAGCGTAAAGAATTAAACCATGGATAAGTTGTTGATTAAGGTTTTGCTTATTCATTTATTTATTTATTCTTTTTGGAAATTAAAAGGATAAATAGATATGGTGGCTTTCTTTGTATCTTTCATGAAGCTTCATGAAGTGTTGAAAGTTTGACCATTTTTGTCTCATGCTTAACCCTAACCATTCCACTTAACCATGATTCATTCTCTACACTTAACCATGGTTTGTATATGATAAGTATTCATTTTCTTTTGTATTTTAATTAACTTATCATATTCATCTTCTTCTTCTTCATCTTTACAATGAAGAAAAGCTTGCTATCAACAATGGCAACTAGTGTAAATGGGTGAGAAAACCAATTCTAAAGTGAACCCACCTCCTATTTCTTCATCTTCTACCACTTGCCAAGTAGTATAGGGTGTTTTCTTCACAATTTTCATGACTTGGTGAAGTGGGAGCTTGATCTTGTGATGCCTCGACGTAGATCATTTTCGGCATCGTAGTCGATGACCTAGCCCGCCCATTTTTTCGATGAAGCCGACGCTAGAGCCCGGGATTCGATTTGGACAGCGAGGAGACTTCATTGCGGAGCTATGGAGGTGGAGGACCGGATCTACAAAGGTTGTATTTCCGTTCTTTTAGTTAAGTTGTTAACTAGTTTCTTTTGTCGCCTAAAATTCTAGTTAACGATCCGTATTAGGGTTTCTCGGCACTTGTAAAATTATAAATTGGCATGGTTGATGCCTTGTGAGACCTCTATAGCGTGCCTAGGAACCCTACAGTGGTATCAGAGCTTAGCTAGATCCTTAGGCGATGCGTAGACGAAGTTTGAAACCCGTACGAACCCGAAACCCTAAAATTTCCTTGCTCTCTGGACTTAATTCAAAAACTGGGTTTTTTCCAGATTAAAAATTCTTAAAAAATTCAGCAGGAAAAACTAAGAATTACGGTGCAAAATTTTCCAAACGTTCCGTCTAAAGTTCGGCGGAACCGCGGCAGAAGCCTGGCTTCTGCGGCGGTTCCGCGGCCATATGATGACGTCAGCATTCCAATTTTGCACAGTAATTTTTCATTTTAGGTGCTGGATTTTCTGGGATGTTTTAATTTTTATTCAAGAGTTGAATATTCTGGGGTGTTTTGGAGCTTCGTTGTTTCGATCGGAAATTTCAAACTTTGTCTGTGTGGCTTTCAGGATAATTTTAGAATATGTTAAAAAGTTCGACAGGATATAAATACCCACTTTTTCCCCTGTCGGGAAATTTCCAAGTGGTGGATTTTTCCGTGGTTTAAAGACGTTCTAAGTAGTGCAAGTAACGCAATGGACCCTCTAGAAGACAACAAACCTTAACTCGATTATGTGACCGTCTTGAACTGCCCTTTGAACCTTCGGGTTTGGGGCAGTACGGCGTTCCACATGTGAGGCGTTGGCTTGACCCTTCTACGGCTGGACCGTTGGTACTGAGGCATGAACTGGATGTTTTTAAACTTGTTTCTTGTGTTGATCTATTTCGGGAAAACTTGGGTGTTTAACTGTTCGATCGGAAATTTTAACATTTTCTGTTTATCTGGAATGTGAAACAATAATTGGAATTCACAAGTTGTTATGAGATAACTGAATGAATGTTATAAACATAGCAGTTTAGTCTCACTTGATCGGTTGCCACGGAATTTTGATGTGATCAAAAGTCCGTCGCAATCACGTAGCGTACGCGGATACTCGCCGGATAAACTTAATAGACAGCTACATCCCTTAGCCCCGACCAAGTGACTGTAGGAGAACCCCGTCGCCGAATGCATCCATCTGGGTGCTCGCGGCAGCGGTGTTCCGCCTTGGTGCACTTCGTCGACGGCATCGGGGGTGCGGCCGTCTACTGAAGTTTGCGACGAGCATTCGATCAGTTTTTCGGGAATCTTGTTGAATTGCCCGACTTGATATTGAAAAGTGTTTTCGACGATGAGACTAAAATGCGGGGTTTATAATTGTTAGGCATGTGATGTCTAAGGAATTCATTTGATTAGGCATGCGATGTCTATGCAAGTTGCGGATTCCAACTGTTGTAGTTTTACACTTTCTTTTCTGTGACCGTAAGTGTAATATGTGATATCGCCGGTTTCGTTGCTATATGTCAACGACAATTGGGATGCGCATATTTACTTACGTTGAAGACATGTGATGTTATGTGTTGCTGGATATGTTATATTGGATCGTCTTGATTGAATAGCCGGGGGTTTTTATGTGAGAAGAGTGTTTTTCATTTTCATTCATGTAAAAACTTGTATGTAATATTCTTTTATTGGGGCACTTCCAGGTTGCGGAAGTTGTCACCTTTTGTATATTATTTACTTTTCCGCACTAGGATAGACCCAAGGAGGAGGGCACAAGTAACCGGGTTCTGGAGTCCAGTGGGAGACCAACTCAAGGAGTCGAGTCCGGGTCTCCTAACTCTAGAATTGGTAGGGTTGCTTGCAGCTCTCGTAGGGGTCTAGGGGTGTGGGTTTGGCTATTCATCACGACCGTGGAATCCGTGTTTTATACTGGTTCGTATTGAAAACACGGACGTCCTAGTATATCCAATATTTCATATGATTCTTCTGCTGCGATATCTGTGATGTGATCATGTGATGTTCTGTGATAGATACTGTATATAGTATATATGATATATTATATAGATGTTACTTATGTCTTACACCCGCGCTAGCCCTGCCCTACTCTGCCGTTAGTTACCTAACCTAACGGTGCATGAGGGGACATCGAGGCGAATGCGGATGGCATAAGTGTACGTCGTATTTATCTGTGATGTTTAGGTACTTAAATGATGGGACTTCATTAATGTGATTAATGAAATAAAAGAAACCTAAGATGTTGTGGAATCGAATTTCAAAATAAAACAGGTAGCTACAGTTCTTGCTTTGCATCGCGGTGTTCCTTGTAGAACATCCTGCACCTTATTCGATAAGGAAAGGACCGAGATCCCTTCCCCGGGAGTGACTTCTTTAGCAATAACTGGCAGATGCTACAACCCTCGGTATGTCTTTTGATTGCTTCTATAGTTTCTGCTTTGCACAGTGATATATATGATATATCCCGCACCTCATTCGACGAGGAAAGGACCGACGATCCCTTCACCGGGAGTGACTCCTTTAGCAAAACTAGAAAAGCCTCAAAATCACTCCATTTTAAAATTCATTCGATCCTACAACGATATCAAGTTCATTACGCAATAGGTTTTCAGAAAAACCTGTCGTAGCCTTCCGTCATTTCAGATAAGTACTAGTTAGTATTCGTGCTGCGGTAGTTTGGCATTCGTCAAGGCGTAGTGTGCGGTAGCTAAATAGTATTTATCTGCTTATGCATATGATGCAGATTGGATTACGGTATTCGTACGACGTTGTTTGGCATTCGTCAAGGTTCGTGCGGGTGGGTTTAATTCAATCAAGAAATGTAGGGGTTGAACTTGACTAGTGGACTATGGGTTGTTTGGCATTCGTCAAGGTCATAGAACACTATGGGCAAAATATTTTCGGGAATTTCAAGTGTTGAAATTTGCAATGAGATTGCATACCTTCTATGAGATAGTTGGATCCCGATACCCGCTGCGAGTAAGAGTTACTCCTGGGAGAGTTCTACACATTAAAATTAGCCGATCAAGTAGGTGTCTAGAAAGGTGTTAACGAGGTTACGCCTCTAGGAAAACGAGGTTTACATTAATTAGGTTCGTGCGAAAGCACGGGGGACCTCCCTCAAAGTACCGACACTGGCCTGGCTGAAAGATTGGCGAACTTGTAGTGTGTAATTAATCCCGGCTAGTCTTTTCTTTTAGGGTTTGAAGGAAGATTTGATAAAAACAGTGGGAGCCATCCTGATTAGATAAAATAATAACCAAATCTATTCTTGCAAGATCGCACGCAGAGTGTTTTCTTCTCTCTCTCTCCTGGTAGAGACCATATCACGCCTTAATCAAGATAATAATACGGAATATTGACCGAACCCGCTTGTTATACTGAGCTGGGGAACGTTGGTCCCGCTCCAACTTATAATTGTTATAAGACAGAGCAAGAAATTGGGGAATACCAGATTTCCCGTGCCGCCCAAACGAAGAAAGTGCATGATGATGTATCTTCTTCAAGTGTGTTCATTTCAGAGAACTGTTTCTCAAATGTCCTTTACGTCCTGGGTATGAGATACCGGATCAGGATCCCGCATATGTAATCTGTTACATGGGCTACAGATAGGTAAAGAACTGAGAACGGGTGATAAGTTTCATGAGGCAGAAAACGGGGCAAGAGTTGCAGCCAAGTCTGTCGGTCACTGTCACCCTGTATTACCAATACATTGATTCTGAACAAATGCTATTAGATACCGTACCTGATATATAAAATCATATCAATCTCTTTATTTGGTAAAGAAAGGATATAATTTTGTATTGTTGGATAATGTTTTGAACATTTCCTATATCAAAAGTTGATCAGTTCAGGCACGTTATCTAAAAACATTGATGTTCTAAATCAAACTACAGTTCTTAGTATACAGAACACACACAAGAGGAAGAGTTCAGAAATGAACGAATCCTTCTTGAAGCATTGTAGACTAGGTCATATCAATGCGACCCGACTAGCTGGAGTTACATTTAGATGCATATTTAAATCAGTTTGAATTTACATCTTGTGAAACTCGCCAGTCATGTCACAAAGATAAAATGACCACAGCTCTGTTTATTGGAAACAGAGAAAGAGTTAGTGAACTCTTGGGATTGATGCATGTCGATGTATGAAAGGTCCCCTATCTACACATGCCAGGACCGGTTCTTTGTACTTCATTACATTCTCTGATAATCTCTCAAGATTCAGATATATGTTCCTGTTGAAATGCAAGTCCGAACCTTTTGAGATATTCACAGAATATAAGTTAGAAGTAAAGAACCAAAATACGGGTATAAGTATTAAGTCCTATGATGAGATCAGGGAGGAGAATACTTGAGCACAGAAATCCTGGATTATTCTAAAGGAGAATGAGATTCTCTCTCAGCATTACTCCTCCGTATACACCATAGCACGATGGTATATCGGGGCGGAGCAGATACACCCTATTTGATATGGTGTGCTCTATGATGAGTAATACTGAGTTACCTTTTTCCTTTTGGGGGTTATGAACTTGAGAAGCTGCATACCTATTGAATTAGGTTCGAATCAGATCACAGCCTACCACTCCATATAAGATATGGTATGGGAAGAGCCCATGTCTTAAGCTAGTTAAGATTTGGGGTTGTCCGGCCTATGTCTAAAAGCAAAATCCGGACAAGCTCGAGGCAAGGTCAGTTATGTACAACTGGAAAGGTTCCAGCTATACAAATTGCAGCTGATGATTTGGTAGAACCAAAGGATTCAATAGTAACCTACAAACCCCAGCCTCTCCGCCGATCTAGTAGGGTTCCTCACCCACCTGAGAGTTACTTCGGTTTCTCTATGACAGTGGGAGCAAGGATTGCATCATGAGATGATGACCCAACTAGTTTCGAGCTGGCCATCATGAGTGAGACTCTATAAGAATGGCTGGATGCTCAGCGATCTGAGATGGAATCCTTATACACCAACAAAGTATGGACTTTAGTTGCTATATCTGAAGGGTTAAATCCCCATCAGGAGCAAGTATATCTTGAGAAGATTACTTGGTGTACATGGAAAAGTTGAGACTTTCAAAGCTAGACTTGTTAAAGGTTTTCGTCATCAACCAGGCGTGAAAAATGATGAAACCTTTTTCCAGTGGCTATGCTTAAGTCCATCCAGATCCTACTTGCCATGGCTACATACCATGACTACGATATCTGGTGGTTGGGCGTCATGACAGCTCTTCTAAAATGAAGTTTTAGAAGAAAGCGTCTATAAGTACACAGCCAGAGGGCTTCGTAAACAGTGGGAGCAGCGGAAACGCGTGCAAGATGTTTTATGTGATAAAGAAGGCATCGCGGAGTTGGAACGTCTATTTTGATGTGTTAGTGAAAGGGTTTGACATCATCAAAATGGTAGATGAACCTTGTATATACAAAAAGGTAGTAGGGAGTATGGTAATGATCCTCGTAGAGTACGTGGATGACATACTCTTGATAAGGAAGGAGTTTCCTATGCTACACTCGGTCAATCTCCGCTTATCACAAGGATTCTCCACAAAGGATCAAAATGGTAGCTCCAAAATCCTGAGTTTTGGATCTATGAGATAGATTTAATTGGATGTTAGGATTCTCACTAGTTGTAGTGAGATGGTATCAATCGATCCAGGGTAGAATCACTGGAAGTGTTCCAGGGTGATAAAGACGACTGAATGTCAGTCACAGGCATTGTCTTTACCCTCAGAAAAGGGACGGTATGTTGGAAGAGTTCCAAGCTAGATACCGTGGCATACTAGACAATAAAGGCTGGATACATCGCTACTTAAGATGCTACCAAAGAGGCAGTTTGGGTGTATATAGGTTCATGAGATGAACTTGGTTCCTTCCATTGTGTGACAATGGAGTTGTGGCTTATCCCAGGAACCCCGGTCCCATCTGTGACCCAGACGTATTCTGAGGCAGTATCACCTGATCATGGAGATAGTTGATCTCCAGGGTGATGGAGGTTAGGAGAGCAGACTCAGAGGATAACACGGTTGATCCACTCATGAAGGCCTATTCCCAGAGAGAGAATTTTATGGGATGGTTGAGTATGAGATACTACAACCACTGCTACAGATGGCCCTAGTGCAAGTGGGAGATTGTTAGTTATATGTATGCCCTAGAGGCCATTACTATACATAGGATGTATATTGTAATGGATGCTTGGACATATATAGGGAGGACTTTCTTGCTCGACATGATAGTATGCAATCTGGTTACTCTTTACCTTAACGTGTATACTGATTGTCTCTCTGTTACATGTTGGTAAAGCCCTTAGGATGTGTACTTGACTACCTGGACTATGATGCGGATCATACTAGTGGGGACATGGTAGTCTATAAGTATATCCTTCAAGGTCCCTAGTCGTGGGTGTTTCGAGACGGGGCATCGATATACCTAAGTAGACTAGCGTATACCTTCTCGACCCATACAGATGGGCGATGGATGATCCCATATCCATTGGTGTTTGACATCAGAGATGATATACGGGTGCTCAGTAGAGACTGGGTACACTGGACGGACTCGCCGAGAACTCCCAGATGGTATTATACCTTACGTCAGATGGCAGTTCTCTGGTGACACTGGTACAGAGTAGTCTGTTGACCCGAGATCGTCATAGAGTCTTGTGTGGTTCCCACTGTGCTTTGATTTCCACCTAACCACGTCCAAGAGGGCGTGCAAAACGGTGGTTTTTGGGTACAGTCCCGAGTCACATGGAGGCAATGAGCGATAGGACGGGATTCGTCTCTCCCGGTATAGGGTGTTGATGTTGCGCTGTGTTCGATTGGCTATAACCAGAAATCCCTGGCCAGGGTTGCTGAGATTTACTGGTAAGTGTTACCAGTAGTTTCTCGAACTGTTATAGACCTCATATCGACACGACTTATCGAGCTATTGGAGTCTGACGTTTACCACACCTAGGTGAGATATGCGACATATCAGACGATCAGACCGGACTGTACGGTAAGTGTTACTGGTTGGATTCACAGGAGTGTGAGCGGGCTTGCTTGTCGATCTTCTGATCGCTCAATACCCGGGTGGCCGTTACGTTTAGCAGACCGCTTGCGGGTTTTGGGTGCTTGATATGATCATCTTCTGCTGCCGGCGTATTGACGAGTCTTTAGAGTCCTAAACAGAGGTTTCCTGGCTCAAGCGAAACGAAATAGGAGCGCATATGAGATATGTGCGGGACCGAGAATACTGCGTGTATGTGATACCGTATTTCATTCTCGCGATGAATGTATCGATTGGTTATATGCGATATAACCTAGTTATCGAATCAAGGTTTTATTCGATAAGCCGATACATAGGATACTAGTCGGTTATATGCGATATGACCGGATCGTTAAATCAAGTGTTGATTTAATGATTTAATGTATAATTATATATTTGATATATTACTTTGCATTAACTAGTATTGGTTCACTTTAAATGGTTTTTCTCACTTGATTTGTGCAAGTTGTATATGTGATATACTTTTGTGCACATGATTGTATCATGTTTAATGATACATGTTTATTTGGTTAAGTGTAAAGAATTAAACCATGGTTAAGTTGATGATTAGGGTTTTGCTTATTCATTTATTTATTTATTCTTTTTGGAAATTAAAAGGATAAATAGATATGGTGGCTTTCTTTGTATCTTTCATGAAGCTTCAAGAAGTGTTGAAAGTTTGACCACTTTTGTCTCATGCTTAACCCTAACCATTCCACTTAACCATGATTCATTCTCTACACTTAAGCATGGTATATGATAAGTATTCATTTTCTTTTGTATTTTAATTAACTTATCATATTCATCTTCTTCTTCTTCATCTTTACAGTGAAGAAAAGCTTGCTATCAACAATGGCAACTAGTGAAAATGAGTGAGAAAACCAATTCTAAAGTGAACCCGCCTCCTATTTCTTCATCCTTGTAACTTCTTCAAAATAATAAAATATGATTTTTGGGAAATTTTATAATTTAATATTATTTTAATGAATATTTTAATATTCTGGGATAATTAAATACAAATAAATGGGGAAAAATTATGGAAAATTCTAAAATAAAGTATTTTAACGAATTATGCCATTTTAAAGTTTTTAAGATTAGTTATATGCTAATTTAGTGTTAATCGCGATTAAAAATCGCTAATTGGATTTTTAGCACTTTTGAGCAAAAATGTGCACATATCATTTTCCACACTTGTTACACTTGTGTTACATTTCTTTTGCCATGGTTTTCTTTTGGGTTCACTATTCAAGTGCGAAGTGTTAGAAAAGAAAAGAAAAGGAAAAAGGGTAGGTAATGAGTGAGAGAGAGAGACCAAGTCAACCCCACATTTTTGAGCCATCCTTCATCATTTTCCCTTTCTCATTCTCTCTCCTCTCTTTCCTCTTGGTGCTGCTCTCTGTTTCCCTCTTTCTCCCTCTTCATAAAATCCTAGATCCACAATGAAAACCAAGCCAAAACCTCATTCCCCCTTCACAAAAAATGTTCCGGAGCTCACTAGCTACACTTTGAACCTAGCAAGATTGGATTTGGTGGACTTTGAGCAACTCAAGAATTTTCTTGAGTTGCCAAAGGAGGTAATTCCTGCACCTATAGAGTAGTATTTCAATTCCTTGTGCATCTATTCTAGTTTCATATCGATATTGTGATGTTTGTGGATTTTAGAGAATTCAAGTTAGGGTTTAGGGTAAAACTGAAACTTTAGATGAAATTGAGGAAAGTGGTAACCTTAGAAACCCTGGTGTAATGCTAAATTGAACCCAAACCTGGAAGTGAAACCAGAATACGGGATTACGGAACCGTTATCGGAAAAACTGGAAATCTGTCACTGTTTTTAAGAATCTGCTATTACCCCGAGACTCTAAAAATGAAACTGAGTTAACAGTGAGATGTGCAGGCACCAGTGAACCACCACCCCAAACCCTAGCTCCCACCTCCCTTACCAGGCCGCCAATTCTCCCATTCTGGCCGCAATTTGCGGCTAGAGCAGGGTGGAATTGCCTCGTTTTCTGTGCATGCCCCCATTTCCTCTAGTATTGACCCTGGGTACTTCTAGTTTTGACTGATTCCATCTAGGGTGAAATCTGGGTTGATTTTCCTATGTTGGTGTATAATTTGGGACTTGTTTTAGCATGGATTTTGGTATTTGGTGATTCATTCCTGTCGGGTGGCGTTTGGACGTCAACGACAAGTGGATTTTGATTGTGTTTACATGCGAGTCGACAGGTTTTTACCTATGCGGGTAGCGTGTGCTATTTTGGTTTCCGATGTGATTTTCATGTGCTTTAGCATTGTGATGTACTTGTAGGTACCCTACGAGATGTTGAGACAAAGGAGGTGAAGATAGCGACATCGGCTTTGGCACACGAGAAGCAAGGTGAGTAGATTTATATCTACGGGGAGAAGTCGGGTGGATGGCGTATAGCAGCCCCGCAGTCCGTGGTGATGTATACGAATACGTATACACACATATATTTATTATGTGTTGTTTAGGGTTATTGATGGTAATAATGATATTTTGATGATAAGAATATATTGGTTTAGTATAGTGCGAACCCTAGAGTAGTGGTTGCACTCACACATACATTTACACACATACTTGCATTCATTCTTTCATTTATTAGAGTGCATATGATGGTGCGTATATCTACACATGGGTATGGGACTATGTGTTTATATACGGGATTTGAGGATGATACGTGGTTTGAGATGATACTTGATGTGAGGTCGTGAGATCGGCGATGTGACATAGCTTGTCTTCGAGGTGCGATATGATAGTTTTAGCGGGCCTCTGGGCATGTGTTTTACCCCGCATTCATATTCTTATAGATGGTCGATTTGTACTAGACTTAGAGAAGTACTCTAGATTATGCGATCTGATGATGGTGATACCTGACATGTGATGAGATAGTGTGATATTGACCCCTACCCAGCTATTGGGATGCCGTACGACGATCTACCGTACGAGCCGATATTGATGATAGATCCGCACTCATGACTCGAGGATATCTTACGATATGTTATTGAGGCGGAATCACCGACTATCATATCTATATATATTGACTCAGAATAGGTGGTTTCTTACCCCTCCTGTCTAGATTACTTAGTAGACATTAGACTGGACCGAGTCATACCTATTTCAATCTAACGAATCGGGGATATTTTAAAGGTAGGCAGAAGGGTCATACGGATATTTTCAAATGATGTATCTTTTCTTAAAACACCGTAGCCCTTGTTTTTCCAAAAGCCCTGATTCGTCTTATTTCAAATGGCACCCCTGCATGACTTGTACAGATGGTGTAGATTCTTTACTTTTGCGTTGATTATTCTATTCCGCATATTCATGCTATTTGCATTGCATCGCTTGTATTGTGGTTATATTTCAGTCATGCTGCTAGGACACCAGCACCATTATCGATGATGCATATGTTCCACGTACACTTGTTGCCGGCTCACACACTCATCATCGATAATTGCCATGTCACTACACTGTAGTACTATTGCATTCAGTATATGATCCTTGCATGACATGATGATATGCATACCTTCCTTTACATGTCGCATACTTCATGCTTTTGATTATACGCATTGAGATATGTTATTTCTATGATATTTCTGGATTTGGGAACCGAGGGTGTTTCAAAAGAGAATATGTCATTGCTTTAAAAACCCGGTTACCCTTGATATGACATTTCAGTGCGTCCTCCATGTGTTTTCTCGGTGCTGAGAGCGACATGTGAAACCCGAATCGAGGAGTGGATGAGCCGATTGCGGGTACATGGTCGACCCGGTATGGTTCCCCTCGGCAAGATGATCGATGAGCTTTGCCGATTGAGCCTGGAGGCGGGCGAGTACCTACCGGTGATTGGTTGGACCTGGCGGTTATCCGGAGGATACTGACCAGAGTCGATGAATAGATTTGTGCGTCCTGCCGGGGCCGAGGGCCGATACCGCAGACAGAGCCCGCGGGCCGATCCGGACTGACGGAGCCCGATATATGAGGATTTACGTGCCGATGCTGGGCACAGTTTTCATGATGTTTTCGAGTGCCGATGCTGGGCACTCCGGTTCCATGATTTTGACGTGTCGCGAGGGACACAGGTGGTTTATATCCTCATATTTCCATGCATATGCTGATGATATTTACATGCATGATAGTTATTGTCTTTGGGTGACGAGTGGACGGGATCCACGTGTATACAGACTTGATTACATTGATCATACCTCATATTCATGACATGCTATTACCTGAGGCACTAGCACGAGCACTTGGCACTACACTCATGTATAGAGATTACATTGCCAGTTTAGCATGCTTCAGCTTTATTCATATTGAGGTTTATTTATATCTGATCGTATTGACCTAGGATGGATCATGCATTCGATCTCTGCTTGTAGATATTTTCTATTCACGAGTTGGCAACTCACCCCCGTTGTGCCCCAGTTCTTGCAGGTTGCCGTACAGATTCCATAGCGGCATTTCTGGCACACCGCTTCCTTATGGGTGACTTGCTTGGATAGGTGGGTTCTTTTGTATCAGATCCGCCATTGTTCATGTATCATTTATTGTATCTAGAATTTCCATCAACCAAAACTTGTATATTGTTTCAGACTTAGAAAACAGTGTTGTATTATTTTGACCTTAGAGTCGCGCTAGTAGTATTACGGTTTTCTGGCTGTTTTGAGTTTCTTTTGAGTTTGATCCTCGCCCTTTGGCGTTGTATATTATTATTACTTGCGTGGTTGTGACCGTCGATTGACGAAGAGCTAGCTCCCGCTTGGGGATGCCTTTTATCATTTCATATATATTATTCTTGTTATACCCCGTTCGGGGCCAGTTTTTACAAAGGAACTCTGCCGAAATTTTCAGGAAAGGTTACACATTTTAAAAAAATGCATATTTGGCTTAGTTATTTAAAAACTTTGATTTTTGAAACACGATTTCTTTACTTCTAAAAACCAGTTTTCCTTATTTACTTTTTAAATGGTTTTAGATTTCTGGGCTTTTGGCTTACTTGGATCAGATGGAGTCCTATAGGCTACATAGGGTTCAAGGGCCAGTCACGTGCTCTTTCGGGTCGTGACAAAGTTGGTATCAGAGCGCTAGGTTGACCTTGGTTTGAGTCTGAGTTTGACTATGTGGATCCTAGGGCGTTATTTATATACGGAACTTAGGCTTGACCTTACGGAACTTAGACTTGGTCGAGGGGGTATTAGACCCGAACTTTCTTCGCGAAGGATGACCTTTGGTTGATGGAATAGGTGACTAAAGTAGAGTGACGAGCCGTTGATATGTTCCGCGGCATACTTACGACACGCCACTCAGCTTAAGAAACCTTAGGTTGTACATTTCCTTGCATTGTGTCATATTCCTTCCTATGATCTATCTTCATCGATACTGGTTATGGTTTTGCTGCCACGATTGCACGGGCAGAGTGAGCTACGGCTCGAGTTGTCAGCATGAGCTCGTCGCGGACGAGGGCTGACCGGGGCATGATTCCAGAGACATACGGTTGCATTGAGGCTTCGTGTTTTGTGTTTCCGCACTTTGGGCGTTTGACAGATCGCTGTTGCGAGATTTTCCGGTTGTGCTGAACGGTACCAGAGAATTGAGCCACTGATAGAGGCCAGCCAGGATGTGATGACCGTTGATACGTCGCTTATTCATGATGGTGAGTCGCTAGTCACCGAGGATTAATGACTAGGACATGTGGTTCGTTCGCTTACCCCGATGCGAGGTCATCAGGTAGATTGATTCCAGCTAGAGATGACTTCACGCAGGTTCGTTGAGAGTCGATTGAGACGATCGAATGTCAGGAACCCATTTTCCAAGTTTAAAGTATACGGAAAGACATGCAGGTGATTCTATGGACCCTCTAGAAGAATGAAACCCTAACTCGACTTAATGACCGTGTGAAAGCCTTTGAACCTTAGGGTTTGCGGCAGTTCCTCGGCGCCATTAGTGAGGCTTGGGTTTGCCCTTCTACGGCTGGACCACCGACGCTGTGGCATATACTCGATACTATTAAACTGTACCCGAGATGTTGATCTCTTGGGGGATTATGAGGTTCTGACGAGTCGATCGGATGGTTCGACATCTTTCGGATATTATATTGGGACACTGCTTGGAAGACTCCAGATACGAGCATAGCCGTCGGAGCGCAGTCCGTGTATTCACGATGAGATGAGTCCGAATCAGTCGATATTGGAGCAAGGTGGAGTAAAGAATTCGCACGAGATTTCGACGAGTTGACGTTCCACTCCGCTGACATCAGAGATGCGATATGCACGTTGAGGACGTGTTCGGCTAGATATCTTCTACGGAGTGATGAAGATACCGAGTTCGTGATTTCGAGTCCGTGTTAGAGAGTTCGGATGGACCGTAGCCGAGGACATTGCAGTGCGCAGATAAAGACGCGACGTCGAATGGTCGTTGATACAGACAAAGCGGGACAAGAAGTTCGTTCGAGAGGCAGACGAGCTGTTACTACACCCCGTTAAGATTAAAGGCCGGACATGCAAACAGAGGCGTAGAGATGCGACCAGCTTCCGAGGAGATGTTGTACTAAAGACGCAGAGGTCCAGAGAGCGAGAAAAGATTACACCAGAGTACCAGCCTCCTTACAGTTTGGCTTAGGCAAGATCAGAAGAGACCTTGAGTAGGATTCCTTCCAGTACACTGCTGCTATAAGATTTGCACCAGGAGTAGATGCGTGATGTGCATTCAGAGGACCCGAGGTCGGCGCCAGAGATGTGTTGCTTTACGAGCAGTCGTGAGGATTGACCGAGAGATTTCCAAAGAAGTGCCAGAACGGAATCGTTCCTGTCAGCACTCCTGACCGGGCCGATGAGCCGGTAGATTGCGAGATTGGTAATCTACAGGAAAGATCAGGAACCAGAGGCAGAGGACGCCAGCCGCGAGAAAGAGGCAAGTAGATATCTTGCGCCGCTAGCATCGGATGTACCGGTACCTTCTCGACCCTGAAGGAGGATATACCGACGACGGTATTTACGATTTGTGATTTTGTGAGTTGATTATCACGTATCCGTTGCTTTGGATTTCGGTATTTTGGGCGATCTATTCGCATGATTTAGTCTCGATGACTGGGTTTCATGATATTTGATTTTGTGCACCATGGTTGCACTTACTGGGTATTTATACCTTGTACATAGTTATTACTCTTGAGCTGTTGATTGCGATTTCATGCCTATTTTATGCTGGTGATTTGATTTACGCTTCCAGCAGAGTTTCATGTACTTTTAGTGTTTTGATTTTGCACTCGGTATAGCTTATATGTGCTTGTAGTGCATCGATATGTGTTTTGTGCACGCAGCTGCACACGTATATGATTTTCTTCATATCTGGATACACTTGGTATTGCTGCTTACGTATTTGAGTTATTGCTTGGTATTTGTGCATGGGATGCACCAGTTCTATACTTCGTGCATTTATCGCACCAGTTTTATGTTTCTTGCGTTTATCGCATCAGATTTATATTCCGTGCCTTTGTTGCACCGGATTTATATTTTGTGCATTACGATTGCACCTGACTTCGATTTGATGCCTTTCGGTATGTCGATTTTGATTGTGATATTCATGTGGATTCTTGCACTCCGTGCTTTTGACTGGACTTACGCATATTCGACGTTGCTATTGGATTTTGTGATTCCGTGCATATTGAGTGCGCAGGGTCTAGATTTTCATTCGTGCATGATGGATGCACCGATTTGGATCTTCGCGCATGTTGGGCGCATGTTTTGAGATACGATTTTGGTGCACACCCGATGCACTAAATCAAGATTCTTCGTGCATGTCAGATGCACTGGATTTTTGGCTGTCAGGCACACACGTTGCCTATGACAGATGCTTCGTGCACACCCGTTGCACCTAGATGTTGTTTTGTGCACCTGTATGGCACATATATGGATTTTGATTTCCGTGCGCACCAGACGCACGGGGTGGTGTTATGTGCATTGTTGGTATTTATTCCTTTTGGAGCAGTACATTTTTATGATGTTGGATATTTGCTTTCATACTGAGCAGGACTAGTCAGTGGGCAGTACCTGGATATATTTTGCATGCATCGATAGTTATCGAAGGGATTTCCGAAAAGCGAGCTATAGTCTCATTATATACCTACGTGTCCAATATGACACGAAACGTTTTAAAAACAAGGAAACACTTCTAAACTGTTTTCAAAACGGCGGAACGTACCTATTAAACAAAGGATATATATACACATATATAGTTATTTTCTTATGAGAAACGTCCGCCACTGTGCAGTGTTACACGCATCGCACAGCGACTTAAAAAGATTTGGCATACATTTGCATCAGCTATTTACATGTATAGATTGGATGTCTACATGTATAGTCTGATCCATATCATATTGGTTTTGTATTGGATTTGACATTTGCGTCTTTACCTTGACTCCGATGATTGCGAGATGCTTGACGGAGTTTCGATTTTGAGTTATCTGCTTAGTACTCATGCGCAGGCATTGCGCTGTGACGTTTTATGTGTTGATGATTTTGGAGCCCCGATAACTTAGAAATTGTATTGCAATATTTTAGTATTTGGGGGTTTTAAACTTAAATTCGGGGACCGAATTTTTTTAAGGGGGATAGATTGTAACGTCTTCAAAATAATAAAATATGATTTTTGGGAAATTTTATAATTTAATATTATTTTAATGAATATTTTAATATTCTGGGATAATTAAATACAAATAAATGGGGAAAAATTATGGAAAATTCTAAAATAAGGTATTTTAAGGAATTATGCCATTTTAAAGTTTTTAAGATTAGTTATATGCTAATTTAGTGTTAATCGCGATTAAAAATCGCTAATTGGATTTTTAGCACTTTTGAGCAAAAATGTGCACACATCATTTTCCACACTTGTTACACTTGTGTTACATTTCTTTTGCCATGGTTTTCTTTTGGGTTCACTATTCAAGTGAGAAGTGTTAGAAAAGAAAAGAAAAGGAAAAAGGGTAGGTAATGAGTGAGAGAGAGAGACCAAGTCAACCCCACATTTTTGAGCCATCCTTCATCATTTTCCCTTTCTCATTCTCTCTCCTCTCTTTCCTCTTGCTGCTGCTCTCTGTTTCCCTCTCTCTCCCACTTCATAAAATCCTAGATCCACAATGAAAACCAAGCCAAAACCTCTTTCCCCCTTCACAAAAAATGTTCCGAAGCTCACTAGCTACACTTTGAACCTAGCAAGATTGGATTTGGTGGACTTTGAGCAACTCAAGAATTATCTTGAGTTGCCAAAGGAGGTAATTCCTGCACCTATAGAGTAGTATTTCAATTCCTTGTGCATCTATTCTAGTTTCATATCGATATTGTGATGTTTGTGGATTTTAAAGAATTCAAGTTAGGGTTTAGGGTAAAACTGAAACTTTAGATGAAATTGAGGATGGTGGTAACCTTAGAAACCCTGGTGTAATGCTAAATTGAACCCAAAACTGGAAGTGAAACCAGAATACGGGATTACGGAACCGTTATCGGAAAAACTGGAAATCTGTCACTGTTTTTAAGAATCTGCTATTACCCCGAGACCATAAAAATGAAACTGAGTTAACAGTGAGATGTGCAGGCACCAGTGAACCACCATCCCAAACCCTAGCTCCCACCTCCCTTACCAGGCCGCTAATTCTCCCATTCTGGCCGCAATTTGCGGCTAGAGCAGGGTGGAATTGCCTCGTTTTCTGTGCATGCCCCCATTTCCTCTAGTATTGACCCTGGGTACTTCTAGTTTTGACTGATTCCATCTAGGGTGAAATCTGGGTTGATTTTCCTATGTTGGTGTATAATTTGGGACTTGTTTTAGCATGTATTTTGGTATTTGGTGATTCATTCCTGTCTGGTGGCGTTTGGACGTCAACGACAAGTGGATTTTGATTGTGTTTACATGCGAGTCGACAGGTTTTTACCTATGCGGGTAGCATGTGCTATTTTGGTTTCCGATGTGATTTTCATGTGCTTTAGCATTGTGATGTACTTGTAGGTACCCTACGAGATGTTGAGACAAAGGAGGTGAAGATAGCGACATCGGCTTTGGCACACGAGAAGCAAGGTGAGTAGATTTATATCTACGGGGAGAAGTCGGGTGGATGGCGTATAGCACCCCCGCAGTCCGTGGTGATGTATACGAATACGTATACACACATATATTTATTATGTGTTGTTTAGGGTTATTGATGGTAATAATGATATTTTGATGATAAGAATATATTGGTTTAGTATAGTGCGAACCCTAGAGTAGTGGTTGCACTCACACATACATTTACACACATACTTGCATTCATTCTTTCATTTATTAGAGTGCATATGATGGTGCGTATATCTACACATGGGTATGGGACTATGTGTTTATATACGGGATTTGAGGATGATACTGTAAGTGCACGGCGGCGCCCCGGCCGTCAATCCGACGGCCAAATGCGGAAACGGTGATAAACTTTAATTTTTGCGGACTTAGCAAACCGGCACCACCGCGCACTAAACCCCGGATCGGGCCATTAAACTATATCTAGCAACTAACAAGAAGGGGAAGAGGTATACCGACTGATCCGAGTCCTCCGGTCTTCATCTCCACTCCGATCTCCTCGCGGGATCTCCGGTCGTCGCCTCCTCGCCGGAAGGGCACCACGTCGCCTGCATCTTTTACGGGCTCCCGCCTCTATACCGAGGCAACTCGGGCATGAAGCTGGCAAGTCGACATGCCCAAGACTTGCTATAGAATGTAGTGTAGAGTGCATGTCTCACTTTGGGGTATTGGTTGCCTTTTGAAGATGGAGGAATGAAGGTATGAAAAATGGTGCTTTCATTTTTCCTTGTATCAAAAATGAGATGAAGAATGCCACAAGCTCAAAAATGAAATTCTCTCTCTCTCACTCAAAGAAGTGGCCGGCCTCTTATCTTGAAAGAATGGTGGAGCAAAAAAGTTCTAGCATGAAGGGAGGTTATTGTAGGATAAAGCAAGAGGTGACCTTAAACAAAACATTATCATCACAAACTTACATCCAAACCATACCCTCTCAAATCACAATAAATGCAAGTGATGGTGCAAAAGAAAAAGATGCCACCATAATGAATACAAGTGCAAGAAAACCCCTTCCACAAATGTTATTTGCACAATTGCAAATAACCCCTCCATCGGAAAAGTTCGGTCGGGAAAGAACAAAGGAAAACCGGCCGGAACAGAATGCAAACTGGCAATTCCAGAAAACTGGTCCCGTAATAAATTACAGGAAAACCCCAATACTGTGCATACACACCCGCTTCTGTATTCCGTCCGGATATAAATGTAATGAAACAAAATCTACACTGTACTAAACTAGGACCGGCTTAAACCAAAGCCGGCTAGTAATATCCGTCCGATCCTGATCCGTGCAATACCGCACATATCTGATCGAACGCTGCCATATAACCATACGTCCACTAGTACAAACCGTCTGATCCTGATCCGTGCAATACCGCACGTATCTGATCGGACCCTGCCATATCTCCATACGGCCTCTACAGCGTTTCGCCCGAAAGCTTGAGTAACTGAAAGTGTGGTGGACTCTAAAGACTCGTCAATACTATGGCTGTGGATTTAACCACTAGCACGTCAGAGGTATTAGCCAATACGTAACGTGCCACCAGCTATTGACTAAAAGGGACGTTGATGAGCGAACTCATCCTGACACCCTACTGAGCCTGTCAGTGACAATATCCATACAGTCCGGTCCGTTCGTCTATGAGCATCGCATGTCGGGCCTAGGGGGTTGGTAAAAGTCAGACCCCCAAAAGCGGTACAAGTCATGTCGGAGTGTAGCCCAGAACACCCTGAGATACTACTGGAATACCTACCAGTAAATCTCCTGCCTTGGCCAAGGACTTCGTGTAATGGCTCTCCTAGACACAGCGCGACCTCACCCCCAACACCGGGAGAGACGAACCCCTGAAGATCCGCTCACGGCCTCCATGTGGCTCGGGACTGTACCCAACTAAAACGTGTTTGCACGACTCCTTTGAGCCGTGGTAGGGTAGTAATCAAAGCACAGTGGGAACTCACACGAGACAAATGACGATCCCCAGGTCGATGAACTAACCTGTACACATGTCACCTGGGAACTGCTATCTGACGTCAGGTATAAGACCAACTAGCATGTTCCCGGCGAGTCCTGTCCGGTGTACTCATAACCCAATGAGCACCTGTATACATCTTTGGTGAACCAACTGACACCAGTGGCTTGTGAGACCGGCCACCGCCCCTCGTCGGGGTCTCGACTGTATACACTAGTCCACTCTGGAGAATCGATGCCCTGTCTCGAAACTCCCACGACTAGGGACCTTTTAAGGATGTGCTTATAGACTCCAGCTCTCACTTATATGATCGCCCTCATACTGCTGGCAGTCAAGCAAGAATCCTAGGGGCTCTATCAACGTGTAATAGCGACATGTCATGTCACCTAAAGCAGTACACGATGATAAAGATAAACCAGATAGCATACTATCATCTCGAGTAAGACTGTCCTACCGGGATAGGTCCTCCCTCAATCATTGCAATCACGTGCCTGTGATCCAATAATTGACTCTGAGGGCACTATCTCCAACAATCTCCCACTTGCACTCAAGGCTAATTATTGCGATGTCGCATACTCACAGCCTGTGTGATACCGAACACCCAACTCCCCTACTAGTCAGTCTCACAAAATCCGTTTGCGAAACTATTGCGTTCGAGGAATAGCCTCAGTGAGTGGATCCGCCTAGAAGTTTCTTTCTATGTCTCTCTATATCTCAAGTTCGCGGAGAAAGCCATCTCCCGAAATGAGCAATACCTGTCTTAGAATGTCTGGATGTCTGATGGGACGTAGCTCATAAATGAACTCCAAATCCAAACTTCTTAGACTGTATCGTCAACTGAACTTAATCAGTATCCTGCGCCATGCCACCCTCAGTATTGCCTTGGACCACCTGTCCAAAATACTGCCCCACGTCAGAAGGAAAAACTAAAACTCTGACAACCTCCTTGTCGTCCATGTCACCTTGGAAGCCTGGAATGATAACTGTTTCCCGAATGGGGCTTTCGTTATCATATCCCTAGAACAGCCACTTATGTTCTAAAACTGCTTCCGACTGTTCCTCCAAGATTGGATCAATATCAACTTACTGCATCTAGTGCAAGAACAACATCTGGTGTGGTACTTGACATCTCATGATTGATTCAATTGGCTAAGCAAGTGACCTGCCAATCATGCGTATCCCTCTCCCCTTTAGTCTGTAAGACACCTTTAGAGAGGGTGACTCCATTACCTGCAGGTACACTACCGTGCCAGGAGTCGTCCATTCTAAATACTGTTAAAATGCTGTCAAAGTACCCTGATTGGGAAACCACCCAAATCTAGATCTAAAACTATAGATCTAGTAACCAGTATGTCTGATATAATGTCCAAGTCCCATGTGGAGAAAACACTGTGTGACGACCAAAGTATAACCGATCGTAGTATAGGAATGTCACTTCCTACTTTGTGTATGTCATCCAAAACCCGGATATCACACCCTACTACCTTCTCAACAGATCCATCCTCTATTCTGATGACGTCAAACCCATGACTGTCACATCAGAAATAGATGATCTATCTCCGCTACATCTGCTTTAGTCTATAAATAGACATAAGCGTGATGTCCACCAATGCTTCCGCTGCTCCCACTGACTACGACAACCCTCTGGCAGAGTCATATAGACGTGCACTTCTAAAGCTAGTTTAGAACGACGCTATACTCATCCTCCTGCCGGGCCTCGCAGCCTGGAACAACAGCAATGACAAGTGTGGGTAAACAAGAACTTTCCTGTCACAGTCCTTGAGGCTACCGAAGTACCTCTCGGGTGCCTGAAGTTACCCACCTTATCTGCGGAGTGGCCAATGGAATGTCAAATCAGATTGAATCTTTTGGTTCCTCATCAAATCTTCAGTAATCGTTTGCGGTTCTGGAATCACTTCCAGTTCTACCATACTCCCACTACTGTTTTTGAAAAAATCCATTTTAATAAAACTGTGGCGAGTCTAGAACAATATTTCTATTGATCTGCCAAATGGTAGAAAATCAACCCTCGTCATAGCCTGGGTCAACCCACAAACAGTCAATACAGAAACGTGCCTTGAGTTGTCCAGTGTCTGGTTTTAATCATAAGCCGGACAACTCCCGGTACCATAACAACGTTAAGATATGAACTGTTATATATCCAATATAGAACCAGAGGCACTGATTTAATTTAACCAGATTCAAATCATGCAGCTGTCTCCAGTGCATGTCAACTAAATGGAGAGAGGCCGATCAGCGTTACTCAACTTAGGAATGCTTCCAATTATGAGTAACCTGAAAGAGAAGCAATTTCTCTTTATCATTACTATCAACTGAATACCATACACAAGTATCTACATCTTCGATCACCTTGAAGAATCCCGATACTTGCTACACCTGGTTCTATACTCTATTCAAATACCCATAACTCCTCAAAACTTAGACCCTGTGTTTCTACGAAACACATGTCCAAGAACTAGAGAAGTTAAAAGTAAACAGAATATAGTATGAGGACCACCCCTCTGTCCTAATGGACACTGGACAACATACAATACTCTGTATAAGTCCGCCGAGTCTAACAACTCTTTCACTGTGTGTCGTAGGTTGAAAACTGTACTTATGGTTAAGAAGAATTACACCGCTGTTCAATGCTCCTTACCTAACCATCCACTGATATAGGTAAATGTCATCGACATAATATCAAAAGGTATATCTCACTCTATAAAAATTGACATACAGATATATCAATTTGAAATTGGTGCACAACAACGGATATTCAAAACCAAATATTTGCCGACCGGCAAACAACCCAGGTGGCTTCCTCAAATATCACCAATTGCAACGAATCCCGATATAATGAGGATGGTCACCTAATTCCTAATAACTTACTCCCCCTCATCATCTTTAAAACCATACAGATGTGAGAATCATACCTGGTAAATACATACCTTGGAGCAAGTGTCTAATTGGGAAATCAGTTTTCTATTAACAGTACACAGTGAAACTGAAACATTGACATGTTTCGATGGGGTATCCTGGTATTCTTAGTAATGCCTCTACCATTATCCAGATTCACAACTATAACCGTATAATTCTTTGCCACCTCTCCGAATTCCTTTATATGTCTTTAGTCATTACCTTCTGCACACCCCTTTAGGCCAATTGGTTTTCTTCCTTCCCTACCGTTCGGCACCAGCCTATGGTTTGGAAGAAGACTATCCAATAAGTATAATGGGTGTACTGTCCTAATCCTAGGAGCACTCACAATGCGAGAGAAGGTGAAGATAAAAGACATCCGAATAAACCTTATTCCTATTTCTCCTGAACCAGAATCCATCCCCGAACTGGAACAAGTTCCTTTCGAGTTCGTATATAACCATACGATGGAGTATCCAATAAACTGTGGATCTTCGTAGTGATACGGAGTGTCCTGGAGAAATACAAAGGTGATTTAGGATTGGCGAAGAAATACTTGGTTTGGTCGTGAATATCAGTCGCAATTTACTTTGCCCTCTTACTAATCCCTTGCTTTGTCTCAATCTTAATACCTTCTGCACACCATCGTTATGCTAATTGGTTTTCTTCATTCCCCACTGTTCGGCACCAGCCTAAAGTTTGGAAGAAGACTATCCAATTTGTGTATTAGGTGTACTATCTCCTAAACCAAGGAGTACTCACAACTTGAGAGAAGGTAAAAGGAAAAAGACAACTGAATAATCCTATTCGTTTCCTCGAGAACCGGAAACCATCCTCGAATTCCTTCGAGTTCGTATCTAACCATACGATGGCTTTGTCCAATGGAAGTGGACGTTCGCAGTAATGCGGGGTGTCCTGGAGAAAAGGGGTAAGAGTAGGAGTGGCAATGAGGTCTGCAACTCTGACAATCCAAAAGCCAGTGTTAAGAAGGTTCGGTCAACTTGATTACTGAGTCATAGTCTAGGGTCGGGTCAATGGTCGCTGCCAGAGAGAGAGAGAAAAGAAACACTCAGCGTGCACTCTATCCTTGATCAGAATGGTTACCAATTTATCTAATCTGGAAACCTCCCACTGTACCTCAAATTCTCCTCCAAACCTGAAAGAAGAATTAGTCGGGGTCACCCGAGGAGTAAACCAACTCATCAGTGGGAATCGGGATCCAACTATCATTGCATGATAACGTGACGGAATCCGCTCACGGTGTCACACTCCAGAAGGTATGCGCATATCTGGCAAGTTTCAGTACTTTTGAAACTCCCGATGTGATTTTTACCCCATGCTCTTATGACCTTGACTTTGGCCAACATATCATAAGTCACATGTCAAGTTCTACTCGTCATTCTCCAGGTTAATTTGAACCCACCCGTACATACCCTTGACTTTGGCCAAAATGGCAGTACGACTGTCCCAAACCAACGCATCTATCTATGCTGCATATGAATACCCAACAGCTACCAAACACTGTGCCTTGACTTTGGCCAACATACACAGCTTGAATACTATTGACTATCCACATGAAACGGCGGAGGGCTACGAATGGTTTCTGGCAAAAACCTTTAACGTAATGAACTTGATATCGTTGAAGGAACGGATAGCTTTTTAGAAAATATAGTGACGAAAACCTTTACTAAAGAGGTCACTCCCGGTGAAGGGATCTCGGCTCTTTCCCCGTAGAATGGGGTGCAGGATATTCCAACTGAATACCACGGTGCAAAGCAAAAGTAATCGGCTATAGTGAAGTTAATGCCCTGACGCAAACTTCTGTCCAAGGGGTCACTCCCGGTGAAGGGATCTCGACTCTTTCCCCGTAGAATGGGGTGCAGGATATTCCAACAGAATACCACGGTGCAAAGCAAAAGTAATCGGCTATAATGAAGTTAATGCCCTGACGCAAACTTCTGTCCAAGGGGTCACTCCCGGTGAAGGGATCTCGGCCCTTGCCTCGTCGACTGAGGAGCAGGATATTCCAAATGAATACCACGATGCAAAACAAAAGTGAACGTCCTTGCAATAACAGCTTTTTGAAAAGTGTTCCAACAACATCAGAATAGGTTTGTTTAACTTGCATTGATCCGAATCAACGCAGTCCCATCAATTGATCACACCACAAAGAACGAAAATATACTGACGTACGTATATGCCATCCGCATTCGCCACTGGGTCCCGTCATCACCCGTTAGGTTAGCTAACTAACGGCAGAGCGGGGACTGGACTAGCGCGGATGTAAAACATATACAACATCTACTAATATATATACCAATATATTATATTTCGCTCAAGGCGTGAAAAGAAATGCAACATCACAGAAATGTACAGCATCACAGAACAATACAGATATCTGGGATCCCCGGGTTTCACAGAGCCACTACTGAAACCTGACGTTCCCCTGGTCGTGTGGATAGCATGTGCAATGAAATCCTAGACCCCTACGGGCGCGGCAAGTTACCCGCCAAAACCTGAAGCGAGGCAGCCCCCTTCAGCTCCGTGAATGGACCACCCAGCACTTCACGGAATCCGGTAACTTGGGCACCCCTCCTGGGTCAACCTGTACCCCCTACGAGTGCGGCGAATAGCCCGCCAATTCTAGAGTGAAGCCCCCTCCGTCCCAATGCCATGAGATGCGGGCTTGTTGCCTTCCAGAACCCGGCTATCCGTGCACCCCACCGCGGGGTAATCCTAGTACAGAAAGTAAAATATACATACACCGGGTACATCGACCGCAACTAGGTCGTGCCCCAAAAGAATAATACAATCAGGCAGTGACGGCAGTCCACATGTCGGACGCTCGCCCCGCAATATCAAATGTACATAATACAACAACACAGTACTAGTATTGCATCCAGGCTATCCCCATGACCGATCCGCAACATCACAGCATAAACACAGAACATCAACATGAAAGTCACGTTCGCAAATCCGTCTAACCGGGCTATAGCAGTTAGACCGGATTTACCGATCGAGTGACATTCACGGTCGCAGATATAATGTAAATACTGTGAAATAATGTGTTTAAAATATCCGATCAATCAAAAATTAACAAGTGAGCCCCCAATCAATACTGTAGCACTCACAGAAAACCTGGGCCCAATTTTAATATTCCAAAACACCCAAAATAAGCCCAGAAGCCCACTGGAAAATTACGAAGCAATGATCCCATCAACCGGCGGCGGAACCACGGCAACAAGGGGGGTTTTGCCGCGGTTCCGCGCTCGAGATGATGGTTCACTGTCTCGTATTTTCCCAGAGTTCTTAGAACTGCCTGCACATCATTCTGAGACCACCTGAAAAATTTTTAGACTTCAAAAAAATTCAACAGAAACTGATGTGAAGGAAAAATTGGGTTTTTGGAATTTTGGTCGATCGGAACTGAAAAACACATGAAACGAAGCTAGACGAAGTTAATGGCGAGGCTCTGATACCACTGTAAGTGCACGGCGGCGCCCCGGCCGTCAATCCGACGGCCAAATGCGGAAACGGTGATAAACTTTAATTTTTGCGGACTTAGCAAACCGGCACCACCGCGCACTAAACCCCGGATCAGGCCATTAAACTAGATCTAGCAACTAACAAGAAGGGGAAGAGGTATACCGACTGATCCGAGTCCTCCGGTCTTCATCTCCACTCCGATCTCCTCGCGGGATCTCCGGTCGTCGCCTCCTCGCTGGAAGGGCACCACGTCGCCTGCATCTTTTACGGGCTCCCGCCTATATACCGAGGCAACTCGGGCATGAAGCTGGCAAGTCGACATGCCCAAGACTTGCTATAGAATGTAGTGTAGAGTGCATGTCTCACTTTGGGGTATTGGTTGCCTTTTGAAGATGGAGGAATGAAGGTATGAAAAATGGTGCTTTCATTTTTCCTTGTATCAAAAATGAGATGAAGAATGCCACAAGCTCAAAAATGAAATTCTCTCTCTCTCACTCAAAGAAGTGGCCGGCCTCTTATCTTGAAAGAATGGTGGAGCAAAAAAGTTCTAGCATGAAGGGAGGTTATTGTAGGATAAAGCAAGAGGTGACCTTAAACAAAACATTATCATCACAAACTTACATCCAAACCATACCCTCTCAAATCACAATAAATGCAAGTGATGGTGCAAAAGAAAAATATGCCACCATAATGAATACAAGTGCAAGAAAACCCCTTCCACAAATGTTATTTGCACAATTGCAAATAACCCCCTCCATCGGAAAAGTTCGGCCGGGAAAGAACAAAGGAAAACCGGCCGGAACAGAATGCAAACTGGCAATTCCAGAAAACTGGTCCCGTAATAAATAACAGGAAAACCCCAATACTGTGCATACACACCCGCATCTGTATTCCGTCCGGATACAAATGTAATGAGACAAAATCTACACTGTACTAAACTAGGACCGGCTTAAACCAAAGCCGGCTAGTAATATCCGTCCGATCCTGATCCGTGCAATACCGCACGTATCTGATCGAACGCTGCCATATAACCATACGGCCACTAGTACAAACCGTCTGATCCTGATCCGTGCAATACCGCACGTATCTGATCGGACCCTGCCATATCTCCATACGGCCTCTACAGCGTTTCGCCCGAAAGCTTAAGTAACTGAAAGTGTGGTGGACTCTAAAGACTCGTCAATACTATGGCTGTGGATTTAACCACTAGCACGTCAGAGGTATAAGCCAATACGTAACGGGCCACCAGCTATTGACTAAATGGGATGTCGATGAGCGAACTCATCCTGACACCCTACTGAGCCTGTCAGTCACAATATCCGTACAGTCCGGTCCGTTCGTCTATGAGCATCGCATGTCGGGCCTAGGGGGTTGGTAAAAGTCAGACCCCCAAAAGCGGTACAAGTCGTGTCGGAGTGTAGCCCAGAACACCCTGAGATACTACTGGAATACCTACCAGTAAATCTCCTGCCTTGGCCAAGGACTTCGTGTAATGGCTCTCCTAGACACAGCGCAACCTCACCCCCAACACCGGGAGAGACGAACCCCTGAAGATCCGCTCACTGCCTCCATGTGGCTCGGGACTGTACCCAACTAAAACCTGTTTGCACGACTCCTTTGAGCCGTGGTAGGGTAGTAATCAAAGCACAGTGGGAACTCACACGAGACAAATGACGATCCCCAGGTCGATGAACTAACCTGTACACATGTCACCTGGGAACTGCTATCTGACGTCAGGTATAAGACCAACTAGCATGTTCCCGGCGAGTCCTGTCCGGTGTACTCATAACCCAATGAGCACCTCTATACATCTTAGGTGAACCAACTGACACCAGTGGCTTGTGAGACCGGCCACTGCCCCTCGTCGGGGTCTCGACTGTATACACTAGTCCGCTCTGGAGAATCGATGCCCTGTCTCGAAACTCCCACGACTAGGGACCTTTTAAGGATGTGCTTATAGACTCCAGCTCTCACTTATATGATCGCCCTCATACTGCTGGCAGTCAAGCAAGAATCCTAGGGGCTCTATCAACGTGTAATAGCGACATGTCATGTCACCTAAAGCAGTACACGATGATAAAGATAAACCAGATAGCATACTATCATCTCGAGTAAGACTGTCCTACCGGGATAGGTCCTCCCTCAATCATTGCAATCACGTGCCTGTGATCCAATAATTGACTCTGAGGGCACTATCTCCAACAGATACGTGGTTTGAGATGATACTTGATGTGAGGTCGTGAGATCGGCGATGTGACATAGCTTGTCTTCGAGGTGCGATATGATAGTTTTAGCGGGCCTCTGGGCATGTGTTTTACCCCGCATTCATATTCTTATAGGTCGATTTGTACTAGACTTAGAGTAGTACTCTAGATTATGCGATCTGATGATGGTGATACCTGACATGTGATGAGATAGTGTGATATTGACCCCTACCCAGCTATTGGGATGCCGTACGACGATCTACCGTACGAGCCGATATTGATGATAGATCCGCACTGATGACTCGAGGATATCTTACGATATGTTATTGAGGCGGAATCACCGACTATCATATCTATATATATTGACTCAGAATAGGTGGTTTCTTACCCCTCCTGTCAAGATTACTTAGTAGACATTAGACTGGACCGAGTCATACCTATTTCAAACTAACGAATCGGGGATATTTTAAAGGTAGGCAGAAGGGTCATACGGATATTTTCAAATGATGTATCTTTTCTTAAAACACCGTAGCCCTTGTTTTTCCAAAAGCCCTGATTCGTCTTATTTCAAATGGCACCCCTGCATGACTTGTACAGATTGGTGTAGATTCTTTAATTTTGCGTTAATTATTTGATTCCGCATATTCATGCTATTTGCATTGCATCGCTTGTATTGTGGTTATATTTCAGTCATGCTGCTAGGACACCAGCACCATTATCGATGATGCATATGTTCCACGTACACTTGTTGCCGGCTCACACACTCATCATCGATAATTGCCATGTCATTACACTGTAGTACTATTGCATTCAGTATATGATCCTTGCATGACATGATGATATGCATACCTTCATTTACATGTCACATACTTCATGCTTTTGATTATACGCATTGAGATATGTTGTTTCTATGATATTTCTGGATTTGGGAACCGAGGGTGTTTCAAAAGAGAATATGTCATTGCTTTAAAAACCCGGTTACCCTTGATATGACATTTCAGTGCGTCCACCATGTGTTTTCTCGTAGCTGAGAGCGACATGTGAAACCCGAATCGAGGAGTGGATGAGCCGATTGCGGGTATATGGTGGACCCGGTATGGTTCCCCTCGGCAAGATGATCGATGAGCTTTGCCGATTGAGCCTGGAGGCGGGCGAGTACTTACCGGTGATTGGTTGGACCTGGCGGTTATCCGGAGGATACTGACCAGAGTCGAAGGATAGATTTGGGCGTCCTGCCGGGACCGAGGGCCGATACCGCAGACAGAGCCCGCGGGCCGATCCGGACTGACGGAGCCCGATATATGAGGATTTATGTGCCGATGCTGGGCACAGTTTTCATGATGTTTTCGAGTGCCGATGCTGGGCACTCCGGTTCCATGATTTTGACGTGTCGCGAGGGACACAGGTGGTTTATATCCTCATATTTCCATGTATATGCCGATGATATTTACATGCATGATGGTTATTGTCATTGGGTGACGAGTGGACGGGATCCACGTGTATACAGACTTGATTACATTGATCATACCTCATATTCATGACATACTATTACCTGAGGCACTAGCATGAGCACTTGGCACTACACTCATGTATAGAGATTACATTGCCAGTTTAGCATGCTTCAGCTTTATTCATATTGAGGTTTATTTATATCTGATCGTATTGACCTAGGATGGGTCATGCATTCGATCTCTGCTTGTAGATATTTTCTATTCACGAGTTTGCAACTCACCCCCGTTGTGCCCCAGTTCTTGCAGGTTGCCGTACAGATTCCATAGCGGAATTTCTGGCACACCGCTTCCTTATGGGTGACTTGCTTGGATAGGTGGGTTCTTTTGTATCAGATCCGCCATTGTTCATGTATCATTTATTGTATCTAGAATTTCCATCAACCAAAACTTGTATATTGTTTCAGACTTAGAAAACAGTATTGTATTATTTCGACCTTAGAGTCGCGCTAGTAGTATTACGGTTTTCTGGCTGTTTTGAGTTTCTTTTGAGTTTGATCCTCGCCCTTTGGCGTTGTATATTATTATTGCTTCCGTGGTTGTGACCGTCGATTGACGAAGAGCTAGCTCCCGCTTGGGGATGCCTTTTATCATTTCATATATATTATTCTTGTTGTACCCCGTTCGGGGCCAGTTTTTACAAAGGAAACTCTGCCGAAATTTTCAGGAAAGGTTACACATTTTAAAAAAATGCATATTCGGCTTTGTTATTTAAAAACTTTGATTTTTGAAACACGATTTCTTTACTTCTAAAAACCAGTTTTCCTTATTTACTTTTTAAATGGTTTTAGATTTCTGGGCTTTTGGCTTACTTGGATCAGATGGAGTCCTATAGGCTATATAGGGTTCAAGGGCTAGTCACGTGCTCTTTCGGGTCGTGACAAAGTTAGTATCAGAGTGCTAGGTTGACCTTGGTTTGAGTCTGAGTTTGACTATGTGGAGCCTAGGGCGTTATTTATATACGGAACTTAGGCTTGACCTTACGGAACTTAGACTTGGTCGAGGGGGTATTAGACCCGAACTTTCTTCGCGTAGGATGACCTTTGGTTGATGGAATAGGTGACTAAAGTAGAGTGACGTGCCGTTGGTATTTTCCGCGGTGATCGAATTATTTTCTTGGATGTAAAAGTATCAAATAGTAAAGAAATCACAACCAAAAATATTTGACCGCAATCAAACAACGGTGTCAGTGTAAGTTAATGAATGAGTGCGGATCGTCCTCAGGGATCTCGAGATTCGTTTTTATTTTATTTGTTCGAAATGAAATGTTAAGCAACAATAAGAGAAAACTCGATTCAAGATTGAATTGTATTCGGGTGTCACTAATCTTTACTAAAGAATCAAGAACTATAAACAACAAGAATCGGGTTTCACTGGTATTTTCCAAACTACAATCAAGAATGATAAAGAAGCTCGTAGGAATCGATAGGATCTTTAGATGTGTTGTAGTCTACAATATTTCGTATTCTTGTCCTTCGAAGAGTTTATACTAGATCAATGGTTATCGACGCGAGTTAGGGTTTTCTTGATGAAATTAGGGTTTCATCTCTTAACCCTTGCTCTTTCGAGGATACCATTTATATTCTAGCCTCTAGCAATTTCAAGAAGCGATCGGATCACCCCAATCTCGAGCGATGTTGATCAAGAAAGCATCGCATCAAATTGGGTTGTCGATTCTTGAACTTTGCTAGGGTTTACACACTCGTGGGATTCAAGAATTGATTATAAATTTGCTACATCATCATACTAAAGATCGTTTCGACTCCTTAACGAGCGGAGTTTTACTCACGCATCACCACATAGACAATATTCAAGAACAGTAAAGATAACATGATGCGGAATTTAAAAGAAACAAGATAGAAGAAAATATCACCTTTTATTTCATCAACAATTTCAATACAATCTTTCAAGATCTACAAGAAGAAAGAAAATCGATCGTTGACTCGGCTTCGCTCGACTCCGTGGATCGTGGATCTACTTTGGATCTCTTGCCCGATGGAAGATCGGCTCGGCTCATAAAAGGGTTGAAGGAATCTTGCTTGGCTTGCACTCAAGATCTTGAATTGTGGTTGGATCTAGGGTTAGGGTTTCCTACAAGATTTCTCACTAATCTTGAGGAAGAAGAAGATGGAGAAAGAGAAAGGCTAAACTAAAAATGGGTTGAATCTATCACTCTCCAAGATTGAATCAAGATTTTCCAAGATGAGAAATGAGTGAGCCTAGGGTCTTATTTATAGACCTAGGTTTAGGTTTGAATTAGACTTTCCCTCCCAAAGTTTGTTGGCCAAGTTTGTTGGGGTTTAGCTTAGGGTTTAAGCAAGGGTTTGGGAAAGTTCTAGAAGTTTTAGGCTAGTTTAGGAGCTTGATGATCTGGTGGAAGTGTCTGGACTCTTCTGGACTTTTGTATGCATTTTTGAGCTGCAGGTACTAACACAGGAGTTGTGGTGCAACTCGAGGGGCTGACTCACTGGATCCACCGCGCAACCGCCGCGTGAGGTGGGCTTTGGCCGCCCTTCCGCCGCACATTGGAGGCCTTGGAATCTGTGCTTTCTTCAGTAGTCTTGTACTGCTGTATGGGTTATTCTTTGATGTTTAGAATTGCAGTTGCCCTTCTATGTTGATACCAGATTTGCTTTCAATGAGTTTACGAGCAATTGTAATAGTCGAGCAATGTATTGATCGAGCAAGCATCTCTTTACCTGCATAGACTTCAAAATAGGGGTTGCAAGATATAGAAAATATGCTATGTAATGCAATGCAGTTAATTTCCCTAGAATTTCCGGTTTAAAGGTCGAATACATGTAATTTGATATTTTGCGACCGATTAGCTAATATGTGAATTATGAATACCGTACTCTCCTATATGTATGCAGATGTTAAGGAAATTGCCTGCTAAAATATACAGTATTTTCGACTGATCAAATACCCCCAAACTTAATTTCGATCGTCTCGAGAGAATGTTTTATTAAAAAGAGAAGGAGAAAACAAAGAAAGAGAAAAACTAACTAGCACACTTTCGTAGGCAACACGATTGCACTGAGCACGTGCAACAAGCCTTTAAACCTCTAGGTGTCCCTAGTAGGAGGAGTGTTGTCTCCTGAGGGTTTTCAGCGGATTGCACCCACAAAATCCAAAAATAAAAGCAAGATCATGAATATTACATTTAAAGACAAGAATTGTAAAAGAAAAGCTTTGAAAATTAGGGTTTCCAACTAAGCTAGCTTTTCGGTTGTCATGAGCCCTATCTTAATGGTCATGAAAAGATGTTAGAAATCACGTCCTCCCTCAATAAAACATCGTCTTATTCTTCATTCCTATCTTTATTCCAAACATCGATCATATCACCCTGCGTGTGTGTAAAGACATCCCTACACCCGGAGAATTCAATTCAAGCTATCATACCCTTGCCCATCGGCCTCAGTACTTCTTGGCAAACGAGATTGCTTAGACACTTTCATGCGACCGTTAATACTTCTTGAGGTACTAACCGACCGATTACTAATGTGCGTGCTAACTTGGTGTATTTTCCTAGTCTTGCACCACCTCAGGCATAGCAGTGACTCCCAGACCAGTTGACCTTGGGGCACTAGGTGAAGAAGCACCCTTTTGCTATATATTTTTCTTGCCCTTGGTGATAACAAAACCAGTATCCATTTTTCTCACCATTTTCAAAAATACTATTTTTTCTTTTCATACTTTTGGCTTTAAGACAAGAGCATTTCAAGGTATCCTCTACTATCCCAGGCTTTAAGATGTGTGTAAGTGCGAATAGCAGGGTAGCAACGTTCAAGATGTTTGGCTTCCAGAATAGAAACTATTTTTCAGACTTATTTTTATCCTCAGATTAGTGATGCCCTTCATCTTACTAACCCTTGGGACAACGGCTCATAACTACTTATTACTAGTTCGTATAACAAAACTTCTAATTTTCTTAGTTTTCTAAAAATTTTCCAATCTCATGGATGTAATTTTTCACTATCTAAACTTTCATTATCTTATTTATATACAAAAAAGTGTAAATATTAAAATTATTTTTATATTTGAAAATTTTTAAATCTTTATGGGTTTTGAAAATTTTTCAATTTTTATAGATTTTTTTTTTCTAAAAGAAATGTTTTGTGCTTATGCAGATGATATGCAAATGATGCGAAAATAAGCACAAACCTCCCCCAAACTTGTTCTCAACAGTGTCCTCACTGTTGCCGACAGTTATACCTACAAAAATCAGTAAATCGGGGGAGAATTATTAGTGGGGGCAAAATATATAAGTGAAAAACCTCCCCGAAACTTATTTTTGGCTCAACATTTTGTAAAACTTTTCTTTTTAGGAGCCAGAAAAAATTATACCCCCCCAAACTTGAGTTATGCAATGTTAATCTTTTAAAATCACAAGTGGGGGTCAAAAATCATTGGTCGATGCCAAGCTTTACAAAGACCGAAAGTTAACACCAACCATTCGAAAATTTTATCAATGCAGTGCTCGGGTTGGTGGAAGAAAAAGTGGGGAAAAGGTAAGTGATGGAATAGAATGTGTGTGCGTCTCATTTTGGAGAGACGAAGCAGTGTTTGTGATGGATTACTCGCATTCTTTTTACATTTCAGAAGAAGGGGTGGAGGTTCAATTTCATTGATTGGAAGATGATTCATCTCAACACCCGTGTTATTTAAAAATGCGAGTTCATCAGCGAAGATCTCCTCAAAAGTTTCATCTATACCCCGAAGAATAATGTCATCACAAGGTGCGGGGTGATCTTCAGACTCTAAAAGCAGTTCATAATCCGTATTAATTGTTGACCCGGACATCTCAATGGAAGAGTCCGTATGTGTATGATACATAATTGGGTCAAACAACAACGTATGAAAAGAGTCAAGATCGGTATCAGGAGGATCATCAACTTCGCTGCTGTCGACATCCATTAAGTCGACAGAACAGATCTGAGCAGTAGGTTCAGAGGGTACACTTCCTAACTTGTAAATGTTCATCTCAATCGTCCTGTTCCCGAAGGATAAGGTCATAGAACCATTACGACAATTGATGATAGCATTGGAAGTGGCCAAAAAGGGGCGACCTAAAATCACCGGAATTTGATTCCGTGAGTTCGCTACAGGCTGTGTATCAATTACAATAAAGTCTACAGGGAAAATAAATTCCCCGATTTTTATTAACACATCCTCTAGTTCACCCCTAGGTCTGGTGATTGATCGGTCAGCCATCTGTAAAGTGCATGGAGATGGTTTCAACTCTCCGATTCCTAACTGCTCATAAACTGAGAAAGGAAGCAGGTTAACACTTGCCCCAAGATCTAGTAGAGCACGGTTAATGTGTTTCTCCCCAATAGAGATGGAAATCGTAGGATATCCAGGATCCTTACGTTTCCTCGGTAATTGCTGGGGGAAAGCCGTTTCTACTGTTTTTGCCATGAATATCTTCTTGGGCATTTGTTTCTTCCTCTTTCTAGTGCAAAAATCTTTAAGAACTTTTGCGTATGCAGGTACTTGTTGGATAGCATCTAGAAGAGGGATATTGATGTTAACCTGTTTAAACATCTCAGTGATCTTCTCCATCTGTGGACTTAGTGTGTTAGCCCTTAACCGATTCGGGTAAGGTGCTTTAGCAATAAGCGCTGGGTCCATGGGAGAAGGAAGTGTGTGTGGAACCGATCCCAAAATAGAAGTGGGAATCGTCCGAGGAGGGGTAAAAGAGGTGGGCTGTAATGGCGAGCCTTTTGGGAAATGAAGAATAGGCTCGGAAGAAAATGGTGGGGTAGAAGAACTGGGGTCAGAAGTATGTGTGTGTGGAAAGGTCTCAGCCGGGGTGTTGATATGATTTTCAGTATCATCAACTTCTTCCCCAACATGATTATCAAGCACTCTTCCAGATCTCAATGTGGTGATTGCATTCACATGATGTGAATAACCAGGATTGGGCAAGGATTGAGCTGGAAGTTTCCCTTTCTCTCTTGCACTCAGTTCGGCTTTTAATCGTGCAATTTCTTCCTCCATCGATTTAATACTCTCGTTTTGGGACGCAGAGTTTTTCTTCATGTCATCGACGGAAGATTTCACTTCAGCCGAAACTTGCATGATATTTGTTAAGATCAAATTCATGTAATGTGCAAAAGAAGAGGATTCATCAGTTCCGGTCAACTGTAAAGGACTAGACAGTGCAGGTGTGTTGACCTGATTTTGAAAATTATGTGCTTGAAAGGGGTGCTGAGTGAGTTGAAGTTGTGGCTGCTGTTGTGGTGGAGGGACCCTTTGGAAATTGTTTTGGTTTGGAACCGTGTTTTGTGATTGTGATTGGTTCCAAGCAAAATTAGGGTGATTCCTCCAACCCTGATTGTACGTGGAAGAATATGGATCGTTTCGAGGTCGTTGAAATGCGGCATTAGAATGCTCGTGACCTTGAAACGGACATTCTTCCGTCAAGTGAGACGGATCAGAACAGCACCCACAGACAGTTTTGGGGAGTGATACCGGGTTTAGGGAGGCTGCTGCAAATTTGTGTTCCATAGCGTCGAGCTTCTTTTGCATTGCTGCCATTTCAGCTCGAACACCTATGGACACATCTACTTGGTGTATGCCACCCCTATTCAATGGTTGGGTTCCACTCTCCCAAATTAATGATTTTTCAGCGAACTCTTCTAAGTATCGCCAGGCTTCCCCATCGTCTTTAGTCATAAATGTACCCTGACACATATTTTCAAGGCTCTGTTTCGTGCTAGGGTTACTGCCCTCATAGATGATTCGGCAAAGCTCCCATCTCGGGATGCCGTGATGAGGACATTGAACCATTAGATCCTTGAAACGTTCAAAGTACTTTGAAAATGGTTCGGTAGGGAGCTGGGCAAATTGGTTCAATTCGCTACGGATTCGAGCCGTCTTCTGGACTGGGTAAAATTTCTTTAGGAATGCAGCGACGAATTCTTCCCAATTTGTGATGGAGTGTGCGGTGGTGTTATATAGCCACTTCTCGGCTATATCGCACAAGGTAAAAGGAAGAAGTCGTAGACGCATCGCATCCACAGAAAGTTGAGACGTACCCATCATAGCACATACGTTTTCAAATTTGGTAATGAAAACGTAAGCGTCCTCGGTCTCGAGTCCGTGATACTTAGGTTGAAGGTTGATATACTGGGGCTTGATTTCAAAATTATCCCCGTTGGCTGGTGGTGTGGATAAGCAGGTCGAAAGAGGACCTCTATGTGGATAGCATCTTTCCTGAAGAGAAATGTGTGGAGGATTCTGCGCACCAACGGACGGTGGCAGATTAGGGTTAAAGAAGTTAGATGGATTCGGATCCATCGGTGTGGGTGTGGCAGTAGGTAAAGAAAAGGTAAATGGAGAATTATCGACTTCGGAGTCGATAAAAGGTACGCGGACTAAACGGGCACTAGAATCCCGTGTCCAGCCTATCTTGTACTAAAAAGGGTTAGTACAAGTGGCAGCGTTGGCTTATAATTAGGGGTAAAATGAATGCGGTGTTTGCTTTGAAAAGGGATGGATTTTGAAAAAAAAATGATGCGACAACCAAATGCAGCACACAAACCCTAGAATCTAATGGTCACCTAGGTCTGGCTCTAGACCGCTCCTAACTGCCAAAAGACAAGTCGCAGGATCAATCCTCCACTGCCTCTTTGTCCCCCTGTGGCCGGATAAGTGCCAGGTAAGTGGGAAGGAACCACCACTACAGTGGCCCTAATTAATAACCACTAGCCTTAGACACACTCGCCTTAGGCACCACAGGAAAACGCGGATAAGCAATGAATTACCCACGGCCCTCTCTTGTCCTAAATGAGCGCGACTGTCCTTAGAGTCATCTCTAGATTTATTTTAGTTAATGGGGGTAAATGTGGATGCAAGTTTGGTGGTTTTCGGGGCCTAGGAAGGGTAATTAAATCCCCACCTAATTTGGATTTGGCCGTGCCCCTTAAATTCCGTATTTAATATGCAAAACAACCAAGAAAACAAAATCACGCACAATTTTAATTTGCTTTTGCGGCGCAGCGATTATTTGCAAAGAATACTGCAGAAAGGATTAGTTGGAGCTATAAAGGGAGAGGGGAGAGAGCAAGAAATCACCAGATGGAAAATTATCCAGAGAACCCTCAATACTGCGGCTCCTCCGCCGCACAAACCATATACTTGCCGCCCTTCCGCGGTCAAGTATTGGGAACAGTGTACGAAATTTCTTCAGCTGCTTCCTTTTGCTATCTCCAGCTCTCTGGTATATCCCAAATAATTTTTCCACAGCACATAATACTCCAGATCACCTTGCAATCAATTCACAACACACGTATAAGAGTTTGTACGAATTTTGATTTCAAGAAATGAAACGTAATAATTCTTTCACTTCAAACTATAAAATGTAAACGAATTAGCGCGCGATCCCCGGCAACGGCGCCATTTTGATCGAATTATTTTCTTGGATGTAAAAGTATCAAATAGTAAAGAAATCACAACCAAAAATATTTGACCGCAATCAAACAACGGTGTCAGTTGAAGTTAATGAATGAGTGCGGATCGTCCTCAGGGATCTCGAGATTCGTTTTTATTTTATTTGTTCGAAATGAAATGTTAAGCAACAATAAGAGAAAACTCGATTCAAGATTGAATTGTATTCGTGTGTCACTAATCTTTACTAAAGAATCAAGAACTATAAACAACAAGAATCGGGTTTCAATGGTATTTTCCAAACTACAATCAAGAATGATAAAGAAGCTCGTAGGAATCGATAGGATCTTTAGATGTGTTGTAGTCTACAATATTTCGTATTCTTGTCCTTCGAAGAGTTTATACTAGATCAATGGTTATCGACGCGAGTTAGGGTTTTCTTGATAAAATTAGGGTTTCATCTCTTAACCCTTGCTCTTTCGAGGATACCATTTATATTCTAGCCTCTAGCAATTTCAAGAAGCGATCGGATCACCCCAATCTCGAGCGATGTTGATCAAGAAAGCATCGCATCAAATTGGGTTGTCGATTCTTGAACTTTGCTAGGGTTTACACACTCGTGGGATTCAAGAATTGATTATAAATTTGCTACATCATCATACTAAAGATCGTTTCGACTCCTTAACGAGCGGAGTTTTACTCACGCATCACCACATAGACAATATTCAAGAACAGTAAAAATAACATGATGCGGAATTTAAAAGAAACAAGATAGAAGAAAATATCACCTTTTATTTCATCAACAATTTCAATACAATCTTTCAAGATCTACAAGAAGAAAGAAAATCGATCGTTGACTCGGCTTCGCTCGACTCCGTGGATCATGGATCTACTTTGGATCTCTTGCCCGATGGAAGATCGGCTCGGCTCATAAAAGGGTTGAAGGAATCTTGCTTGGCTTGCACTCAAGATCTTGAATTGTGGTTGGATCTAGGGTTAGGGTTTCCTACAAGATTTCTCACTAATCTTGAGGAAGAAGAAGATGGAGAAAGAGAAAGGCTAAACTAAAAATGGGTTGAATCTATCACTCTCCAAGATTGAATCAAGATTTTCCAAGATGAGAAATGAGTGAGCCTAGGGTCTTATTTATAGACCTAGGTTTAGGTTTGAATTAGACTTTCCCTCCCAAAGTTTGTTGGCCAAGTTTGTTGGGGTTTAGCTTAGGGTTTAAGCAAGGGTTTGGGAAAGTTCTAGAAGTTTTAGGCTAGTTTAGGAGCTTGATGATCTGGTGGAAGTGTCTGGACTCTTCTGGACTTTTGTATGCATTTTTGAGCTGCAGGTACTAACACAGGAGTTGTGGTGCAACTCGAGGGGCTGACTCACTGGATCCACCACGCAACCGCCGCGTGAGGTGGGCTTTGGCCGCCCTTCCGCCGCACATTGGAGGCCTTGGAATCTGTGCTTTCTTCAGTAGTCTTGTACTGCTGTATGGGTTATTCTTTGATGTTTAGAATTGCAGTTGCCCTTCTATGTTGATACCAGATTTGCTTTCAATGAGTTTACGAGCAATTGTAATGGTCGAGCAATGTATTGATCGAGCAAGCATCTCTTTACCTGCATAGACTTCAAAATAGGGGTTGCAAGATATAGAAAATATGCTATGTAATGCAATGCAGTTAATTTCCCTAGAATTTCCGGTTTAAAGGTCGAATACATGTAATTTGATATTTTGCGACCGATTAGCTAATATGTGAATTATGAATACCGTACTCTCCTATATGTATGCAGATGTTAAGGAAATTGCCTGCTAAAATATACAGTATTTTCGACTGATCACGCGGCATACTTACGACACGCTACTCCGCTTAAGAAACCTTAGGTTGTACATTTCCTTGCATTGTGTCATATTCCTTCCTATGATCTATCTTCATCGATACTGGTTATGATTTTGCTGCGCGATTGCACAGGCAGAGTGAGCTACGGCTCGAGTTGTTAGCATGAGCTCGTCGCGGACGAGGGCTGACCGGGGCGTGATTCCAGAGACATACGGTTGCATTGAGGCTTCGTGTTTTGTGTTTCCGCACTTTGGGCGTTTGACAGATCGCTGTTGCGAGATTTTTCGGTTGTGCTGAACGGTACCAGAGAATTGAGCCACTGATAGAGGCCAGCCAGGATGTGATGACCGTTGATACGTCGCTTATTCATGATGGTGAGTCGCTAGTCACCGAGGATTAATGACTAGGACATGTGGTTCGTTCGCTTACCCCGATGCGAGGTCATCAGGTAGATTGATTCCAGCTAGAGATGACTTCACGCAGGTTCGTTGAGAGTCGATTGAGACGATCGAATGTCAGGAACCCATTTTCCAAGTTTAAAGTATACGGAAAGACATGCAGGTGATTCTATGGACCCTCTAGAAGAATGAAACCCTAACTCGACTTAATGACCGTGTGAAAGCCTTTGAACCTTAGGGTTTGCGGCAGTTCCTCGGCGCCATTAGTGAGGCTTGGGTTTGCCCTTCTACGGCTGGACCACCGACGCTGTGGCATGTACTCGATACTATTTAACTGTACCCGAGATGTTGATCTCTTGGGGGATTATGAGGTTCTGACGAGTCGATCGGATGGTTCGAAATCTTTCGGATATTGTGATGGGACTGTTGCGCCACGGCAGCGCCCCGGCCGTCTATCCGAGGCCAAAATGCGGAATCAAAAAATTTCCTTGTCTTGGAAACCGGCGCTACCGCGGACAAAGAAAACCCGGATCATAACCATTAACCTAATGCTAGCTAATAAGAGATGGGAAGAAAAGTATACCGAGTGATCCGAGTCCTCCGGTCTTCTCGTCATCGTCCCGATCTCCCGCGGAAAGTCTTGCCTCCACATCGTCGCCTCCTCGCTGGAAGGGCACCACATCGCCTGCATCTTTTACGGGCTCCCGCCTCAATACCGAGGCAACTCGGGCATGAAGCCGGCAACTCGACATGCTCAAGATATGCTGTAGAATGTGTAGTGTAGAGGCTATGTCTCATTTGGGGTTTGTTGCCTTTGAAGATGATGGAGGAATCAAGACTAGAAAAATGGTGCTTGCATTTTTCTAGCATGAAAAATGAGATCAAGAAATGAAACTCTCAAGAATGAAAACTCTCATCTTTTTCTTTCTCTCAACCATGAAAAACTTATCATCTTAGAAAAATGGTGGAGGAAAGAATATGAAGCATGAAGGGAGGTGAGTGTAGTGTAAAGCAAGTGGTGACCACATCAAAACATCATGATAACAAAACTCAAATCAATTCCTAATCAACATAAATGAAAAAGGTTGATGCAAAAGGAATCTCATCATGATGCCACACAATTACAAAGGACCCCCTCCACAAATGTTATTTGCAAACTTGCAAATAACCCCCTCCATCGGAAAAGTCCGGCCGGGAAAGAACAAAGGAAAACCGGCCGGAACGGAATGCAAACTGGCAACTCCAGAAAACTGGTCCCGTAATAAATTACAGGAAACCCCCGATACTGTGCATACACACCCGCATCTGTATTCCGTCCGGATACAAATGCAATGAGACAAAATCTACACTGTACTAAACTAGGACCGGCTTAAGCCAAAGCCGGCTAGTAATATCCGTCCGATCCTGATCCGTGCAATACCGCACGTATCTGATCGAACGCTGCCATATAACCATACGGCCTCTAGTACAAACCGTCCGATCCTGATCCGTGCAATACCGCACGTATCTGATCGGACCTTGCCATATCTCCATACGGCCTCTACAGCGTTTCGCCCGAAAGCTTGAGTAACTGAAAGTGTGGTGGACTCTAAAGACTCGTCAATACTATGGCTGTGGATTTAACCACTAGCACGTCAGAGGTATTAGCCAATACGTGACGGGCCACCAGCTATTGACCAAAAGGGATGTCGATGAGCGAACTCATCCTGACACCCTACTGAGCCTGTCAGTGACAATATCCGTACAGTCCGGTCCGTTCGTCTATGAGCATCGCATGGCGGGCCTAGGGGGTTGGTAAAAGTCAGACCCCCAAAAGCGGTACAAGTCGTGTCGGAGTGTAGCCCAGATCGTCCTGAGATACTACTGGAATACCTACCAGTAAATCTCCTGCCTCGGCCGAGGGCTTTGCGTAATGGCTCTCCTAGACACAGCGCGACCTCACCCCCAATACCGGGAGAGACGAACCCCAGAAGATCCGCTCACTGCCTCCATGTGGCTCGGGACTGTACCCAACTAAAACCTGTTTGCACGACTCCTTTGAGCCGTGGTAGGGTAGTAATCAAAGCACAGTGGGAACTCACACGAGACAAATGACGATCTCAGGTCGATGAACTAACCTGTACACATGTCACCAGGGAACTGCTATCTGACGACTGGTATAAGACCAACTAGCAGGTTCCCGGCGAGTCCTGTCCGGCGTACTCATAACCCAATGAGCACCTGTATACATCTTAGGTGAACCAACTGACACCAGTGGCTTGTGAGATCGTCCACCGCCCCTCGTCGGGGTCTCGACCGTATACACTAGTCTACTCTGGAGAATCGATGCCCTGTCTCGAAACTCCCTCGACTAGGGACCTTTTAAGGATGTGCTTATAGACTACCAGCTCCCACGTATATGATCGCCATCATACTGCTGGTAGTCAAGCAAGAATCCTAGGGGCTCTATCAATGTGTAATAGCGATATGTCAGGTCACCTAAAGCAGTACACGATGATAAAGATAAACCAGATAGCATACTATCATCTCGAGTAAGACTGTCCTACCGGGATAGGTCCTCCCTCAATCATTGCAATCACGTGCCTGTGATCCAATAATTGACTCTGAGGGCACTATCTCCAACAATCTCCCATTTGCACTCAAGGCTAATTATTGCGATGTCGCATACTCACATCCCGTGTGATACCGAACACCCAACTCCTCTACTTGTCAGTCTCACAAAGCTCGTTTGCGAAACTATTGCGTTCGAGGAATAGCCTCAGTAAGTGGATCCGCTGTGATGTTTCTTTCTATGACTCTCTATATCTCAAGTTCGCGGAGAAAGCCATCTCCAGAAATGAGCAATACCTGTCTTAGAGTATGTCTGGATATCTGATGGGACCTAGCTCATAAATGAACTTCAAATCCAAACTTCTTAGACTGTATCGATAACTGAACTTAATCAGTGTCCTGCGCCAGGCCTTTCCCTCAGTATCCACCTGGACCACCTGTCCAATATACTACCCCTCGTCAGAGGGAAAACTATAACTCTGACAGCCACTCTGCCATCCAGGTCACCTTGGAAGCCTGGAATGATAACCGTCTCCTAAAGGAGGCTGTCGTTATCATATCCCTAGAACATCCACTTATGTTCTAAAACTGCTTCCGACTGTTTCTCCAGGATTGGATCAATATCAACTTATTGCATCTACTGCAAGAACAACATCTGGTGTGGTACTTGACATCTCATGATTGACTCAATTGCCTAAGCAAGTGATCTGTCAATCATGCGTATCCCTCTCACCTTTAGTCTGTAAGACACCTTTAGAGAGGGTGACTCCATCAACTGCAGGTACACTACCGTGCCAGGAGTCGTCCATTCTAAATACTCATAGAATGCTGTCAAGGTACCCAGATTGGGAAACTACCCAAATCTAGATCTAAAAACATAGATCTAGTAACCAGTATATCTTATATAATGTCCAAGTCCCTTGTGGAGAAACCACTGTGTGACGACCAAAGTATAACCGATCGTAGTATAGGAGTTTCTTTTCCTACTCTGTGTATGTCATCCAAATACCACGATATCACACCCTACTACCTTCTCAACAGATTCATCCCCTATTCTGATGACGTCAAACCTATGACTGTCACATCAGAAGTAGATGATCTATCTCCGCTACATCTGCTTTATTCTATAAATAGACATAAGCCTGATGTCCACCAATGCTTCCGCTGCTCCCACTGACTACGACAACCCTCTGCCAGAGTCATATAGACGCGCACTTCTAAAACTAGTTTGGAACGACGGTATACTCATCCTCCTGCCGGGTCTCGCAGCCTGGAACAACAACAATGGCGAGTGTGGGTAAACAAGAACTTCCCTGTCACCGTCCTTGAGGCTACCGGAGCACCTCTCGGGTGCCTGAAGTTACCCACCTTATCTGCGGAGTGGCCAATGGAATGTCAAAGCAGATTGAATCTTTAGGTTCCTTATCAAATCTTCAGTAATCGTTTGCGGTTCTGGAATCACTTCCAGTTCTACCATACTCCCACTACTGTTTTTGAAAAAATCCATTTTTAATAAAACTGTGGCGAGTCTAGAACAATATTTCTATTGATCTGCCAGATGGTAGAAAGTCAACCCTCGTCATAGCCTGGGTCAACCCACAAACAGCCATTACAGAAACGTGCCTTGAGTTGTCCAGTGTCTGGTTTTAAGCATAAGCCGGACAACTCCCCGTACCTTAACATCGTTAAGATATGAACTGTTCTATATCCAATATAAAACCAGAGGCACTGATTTAATTGAACCAGATTCAAATCATGCAGCTATCTCCAATGCATGTAAACTAAATGGAGAGAGGCCGATCAGCGTTACTCAACTTAGGAATACTTCCAATTATGAGTAACCTGAAAGAGAGGCAATTTCTCTTAATCATTACTTTCAACTGAACACCATACACAAGTATCTACATCTTCGATCACTTTGAAGAATCCCGATACTTGCTACACCTGGTTCTCTACTCTATTCAAATACCTATAACTCCTCAAAACTTAGACTACGAAACACATGTCTAAGAACTAGAGAAGTTAAAAGTAAACAGAATATAGTATGAGGACCAACCCCTCTGTCCTAATGGACACTGGACAACATACAATACTCTGTATAAGTCCGCTGAGTCTAACAACTCTTTCACTGTGCGTCGTAGGTTGAAAACTGTACTTATGGTTAAGAAGAATTACACCGCTGTTTAATGCTCCTTACCTAACCATCCACTGATATAGGTAAATGTCATCGACATAATATCAAAAGGTATATCTCACTCTATGAAAATAGACGTACAGATATATCAATTTGAAATTGGTGCACAACAGCGGATATTCAAAACCAAATATTTGCCGACCGGCAAACAGCCCAGATGATCTCCTCAAATATCACCGATTACAACGAATCCCGATATAATGAGGATGATCACCCTATTCCCAATAACTTACTCCCACTCATCATCTGTAAAACCATACAGATGTGAGAATCATACCTGGTAAATACATACCCTGGAGTAAGTATCTAATCGGGAAATCAGTTTTCTTTTAACAGTACACAGTGAAATTGAAACATTGAAATGCTTCGGTGGGGTATCCTGGTATTCCTAGTAATGCCTCTACCATTATCCAGATTCACAACTATAACCGTATAATTCTTTGCCACATCTCCAAATCCCTTTATAAGTCTTTAGTCATTACCTTCTGCACTCCCCTTAGGCCAAATGGTTTTCTTCCTTCCCTACCATTCGGCACCAGCCTATGGTTTGGAAGAAGACTATCCAATAAGCATAAAGGGTGTACTGTCCTAATCCTAGGAGCACTCGCAAAGCAAGAGAAGGTGAAGATAAAAGACAACCGAATAAACCTTATTCCTATTTCTCCTGGACCAGAGTCCATCCCCGAACTGGAACAAGTTCCTTTCGAGTTCGTATATAACCATACGATGGAGTATCCAATAAACCGTGGATCTTCGTAGTGATACGGAGTGTCCTGGAGAAATACAAAGGTGATTTAGGATTGGCGAAGAAATACTTGGTTTGGTCGTGAATAGCAGTCGCAATTTACTTTGCCCTCTTACTAATCCCTTGCTTTGTCTTAACTTAACACCTTCTGTACACCATCATTATGCTAATTGGTTTTCTTCATTCCCTACCGGTCGGCACCAGCCTAAGGTTTGGAAGAAGACTATCCAATTTGCGTATTAGGTGTACTATCTCCTAAACCAAGGAGTACTCGCAATGAGAGAAGGTGAAAAGAAAAGACAACTGAATAATCCTATTCGTTTTCTCCAGAACCAGAAACCATCCTCGAAGTCCTTCGAGTTCGTATATAACCATACGATGGTTTTGTCCAATGGAAGTGGACGTTCGTAGTAATACGGGGTTTCCTGGAGAAAAGGGTAAAAGTAGGAGTGGCAATGAGGTTTGCAACTCTGACAATCCAAAAGCCAGTATTAAGAAGGTTCGGTCAACTTGGTCACTGAGTCATAGTCCAGGGTCGGGTCAATGGTCGCTGCCAAAGAGAGAGAGAAAAGAAACACTCAGCGTGCACTCTAACCTAGATCAGAATGGTTATCACTTTGTCTAATCTGGAAACCTCCCACTGTACCTCAAATTCTCCTCCAAACCTGAAAGAAGAATTAGTCGGGGTCACTCGAGGAGTAAACTAACTCATCAGTAGGAATCGGGATCCAACTATCATCGCATGATAACTTAACGGAATCCACTCAAGTCACCACACTCCAGAAGGTATGTGCATGCCTGGCAAGTTTCAGTTCTTTTGAAACTCCCGATGTGTGTTTTTACCCCTAGGACTCAAGTGACCTTGACGGAGTCAACAAATCAAAGAGTCCTAGTCAAGTTCAACCCATCATTATCTGGATTGCATTAAACCCACCCGTACGTGCCCTTGAAGGAGTCAACAAGGCCGCACGACTGTCCTAACCAATCCCATTTATGCAACAAACAAGCACCACTTAGCTACCGTACACTACGCCTTGACGGAGTCAACAAACGCAGCACGAATACTAAATAATACCCATAAGAAATGATGGAGGGCTACGAATGGTTTTTGGCGAAAAACCTTTAACGTAATGAACTTGATATCGTTGACGGAACTGCATAGCCTTTTAGAAAATATAGTGACGAAAACCTTTACTAAAGAGGTCACTCCCGGTGAAGGGATCTCGGCTCTTTCCCCGTAGAATGAGGTGCAGGATATTCCAACTGAATACCACGATGCAAAGCAAAAGTAATCGGCTATAGTGAAGTTAATGTCCTGACACAAACTTCTGTGCAAGGGGTCACTCCCGGTGAAGGGATCTCGGCCCTTGCCTCGTCGACTGAGGAGCAGGATATTCCAAATGAATACCACGATGCAAAACAAAAATGAACGTCCTTGCAATAACAGCTTTTTGAAAAATTGTTCCAACAACATCAGAATAGGTTTGTTTATAACTTGCGTTGATCCGAATCAATGCAGTCCCATCAATTAATCACACCACAAAGAACGAAAATATACTGATGTACGTATATGCCATCCGCATTCGCCACTGGGTCCCGTCATCACCCGTTAGGTTACTTAACTAACGACAGAGCGGGGACTGGACTAGCGCGGATGCAAAACATATACAACATCTACTAATATATATACCAATATATTATATTCGCTCAAGGCGTGATAAAAAGCAACATCACAGAAATGTACAGCATCACAGAACAATACAGATATCTGGGATCCCCGGGTTTCACAGAGCCGCTGCTGAAACCCGACGTTCCCCTGGTCGTGTGGATAGCCTGTGCAATGAAATCCTAGACCCCTACGGGCGCGGCAAGTTACCTGCCAAAACCTGAAGCGAGTCAGCCCCCTTCAGCTCCGTGAATGGACCACCCAGCACTTCACGGAATCCGGTAACTTGGGCACCCCTCCTGGGTCAACCTGTACCCCCTACGAGTGCGGCGAATAGCCCGCCAATCCTAGAGTGAAGCCCCCTCCGTCTCAATGCCATGAGATGCGAGCTTGTTGCACTCTAGAACCCGGCTATCCGTGCACCCCTCCGCGGGGTAATCCAAGTACAGAAAGTAAAATATACATACAATGGGTACATCGACCGCAACCAGGCCGTGCCCCAAAAGAATAATACAAACAGGCAGTGACGGCAGTTCACATGTCGAACGCTCGCCCCGCAATATGAAATGTACATAATACAACCACAACAGTACTAGCATTGCATCCAGGCTATCCCCCACGACCGATCCGCAACATCACAGCATAAACATTGAACATCAACGTGAAAGTCACGTTCGCAAATCCGTCTAACCGGGCTATAGCAGTTAGACCGGATTTACCGATCAAGTGACATTCACGGTCGCAGATACAATGTAAATACTGTGAAATAATGTGTTTAAAATATCCAATCGATCAAAAATTAACAAGTGGGACCCCAAGTAATACAGTAGCACTCACAGAAATTCTGGGCCCAAGTTTAATGTTCCAAAACCCCTATTTCACTGTAAAAAGATCACTGGAAAAAATTGGTCCAGTGAACACACTGAACTGCGGCGGAACCGCGGCGCCAAGGGGGGTTTGGCCGTGGTTCCGCGCCGGTTCTACAGTAATACTTGTCCAAATTTTCTCAGATGTCTTACAATTTCATGTACATCACTTTTCTACAACCTGAAAAATTTTTCGAGCCCGGAAAAAATCGACAGAAAACTGATGCAAGCAAAACGCGGTTTTTGGAATTTTGGTCGATCGGATAAGTAAAACGCATTAGAACAAGCTAGGCAAGGTTAATGGCGTGGCTTTGATACCATGTTGCGCCACGGCACCGCCACGGCACCGCCCCGGCCGTCTATCCGAGGCCAAAATGCGGAATCAAAAAATTTCCTTGTCTTGGAAACCGGCGCTACCGCGGACAAAGAAAACCAGGATCGTAACCATTAACCTAATACTAGCTAACAAGAGATGGGAAGAGAAGTATACCGAGTGATCCGAGTCCTTCGGTCTTCTCGTCATCGTCCCGATCTCCCACGGAAAGTCTTGCCTCCACATCGTCGCCTCCTCGCCGGAAGGGCACCACATCGCCTGCGTCTTTTACGGGCTCCCGCCTCAATACCGAGGCAACTCGGGCATGAAGCAGGCAACTCGACATGCTCAAGATATGCTGTAGAATATGTAGTGTAGAGGCTATGTCTCATTTGGGGTTTGTTGCCTTTGAAGATGATGGAGGAATCAAGACTAGAAAAATGGTGCTTGCATTTTTCTAGCATGAAAAATGAGATCAAGAAATGAAACTCTCAAGAATGAAAACTCTCATCTTTTTCTTTCTCTCAACCATGAAAAACTTATCATCTTAGAAAAATGGTGGAGGAAAGAATATGAAGCATGAAGGGAGGTGAGTGTAGTGTAAAGCAAGTGGTGACCACATCAAAACATCATGATAACAAAACTCAAATCAATTCCTAATCAACATAAATGAAAAAGGTTGATGCAAAAGGAATCTCATCATGATGCCACACAATTACAAAGGACCCCCTCCACAAATGTTATTTGCAAACTTGCAAATAACCCCCTCCATCGGAAAAGTCCGGCCGGGAAAGAACAAAGGAAAACCGGCTGGAACGGAATGCAAACTGGCAACTCCAGAAAACTGGTCCCGTAATAAATTACAGGAAACCCCCGATACTGTGCATACACACCCGCATCTGTATTCCGTCCGGATACAAATGCAATGAGACAAAATCTACACTGTACTAAACTAGGACCGGCTTAAGCCAAAGCCGGCTAGTAATATCCGTCCGATCCTGATCCGTGCAATACCGCACGTATCTGATCGAACGCTGCCATATAACCATACGGCCTCTAGTACAAACCGTCCGATCCTGATCCGTGCAATACCGCACGTATCTGATCGGACCCTGCCATATCTCCATACGGCCTCTACAGCGCTTCGCCCGAAAGCTTGAGTAACTGAAAGTGTGGTGGACTCTAAAGACTCGTCAATACTATGGCTGTGGATTTAACCACTAGCACGTCAGAGGTATTAGCCAATACGTGACGGGCCACCAGCTATTGACCAAAAGGGACGTCGATGAGCGAACTCATCCTGACACCCTACTGAGCCTATCAGTGACAATATCCGTACAGTCTGGTCCGTTCGTCTATGAGCATCGCATGGCGGGCCTAGGGGGTTGGTAAAAGTCAGACCCCCAAAAGCGGTACAAGTCGTGTCGGAGTGTAGCCCAGAATGCCCTGAGATACTACTGGAATACCTACCAGTAAATCTCCTGCCTCGGCCGAGGGCTTTGCGTAATGGCTCTCCTAGACACAGCGCGACCTCACCCCCAATACCGGGAGAGACGAACCCCTGAAGATCCGCTCACTGCCTCCATGTGGCTCGGGACTGTACCCAACTAAAACCTGTTTGCACGACTCCTTTGAGCCGTGGTAGGGTAGTAATCAAAGCACAGTGGGAACTCACACGAGACAAATGACGATCTCAGGTCGATGAACTAACTTGTACACATGTCACCAGGGAACTGCTATCAGACGTCTGGTATAAGACCAACTAGCAGGTTCCCGGTGAGTCCTGTCCGGTGTACTCATAACCCAATGAGCACCTGTATACATCTTAGGTGAACCAACTGACACCAGTGGCTTGTAAGACCGGCCACCGCCCCTCGTCGGGGTCTCGACTGTATACACTAGTCTACTCTGGAGAATCGATGCCCTGTCTCGAAACTCCTTCGACTAGGGACCTTTTAAGGATGTGCTTATAGACTACCAGCTCCCACGTATATGATCGCCATCATACTGCTGGTAGTCAAGCAAGAATCCTAGGGGATCTATCAACGTGTAATAGCGACATGTCAGGTCACCTAAAGCAGTACACGATGATAAAGATAAACCAGATAGCATACTAGCATCTCGAGTAAGACTGTCCTACTGGGATAGGTCCTTCCTTAATCATTGCAATCACGTGCCTATGATCCAATAATTGACTCTGAGGGCACCATCTCCAATAGGGACACTGCTTGGAAGACTCCAGATACGAGCATAGCCGTCGGAGCGCAGTCCGTGTAGCCACGATGAGATGAGTCCGAATCAGTCGATATTGGAGCAAGGTAGAGTAAAGAGTTCGCACGAGATTTCGACGAGTTGACGTTCCACTCCGCTGACATCAGAGATGCGATATGCACGTTGAGGACGTGTTCGGCTAGATATCTTCTACGGAGTGATGAAGATACCGAGTTCGTGATTTCGAGTCCGTGTTAGAGACTTCGGATGGACCGTAGCCGAGGACATTGCAGTGCGCAGATAAAGACGCGACGTCGAATGGTCGATGATACAGACAAAGCGGGACAAGAAGTTCGTGCGATCGGCAGACGAGCTGTTACTACACCCCGTTAAGATTAATGGCCGGACATGCATACAGAGGCGCAGAGATGCGACCAGCTTCCGAGGAGATGTTGTACTAAGGACGCAGAGGTCCAGAGAGCGAGAAAAGATTACGCCAGAGTACCAGCCTCCTTACAGTTTGGCTTAGGCAAGATCAGAAGAGACCTTGAGTAGGATTCCTTCCAGTACACTGCTGCTATAAGATTTGCACCAGGAGTAGATGCGTGATGTGCATTCAGAGGACCCAAGGTCGGCGCCAGAGATGTGTTGCTTTACGAGCAGTCGTGAGGATTGACCGAGAGATTTCCAAAGAAGTGCCAGAACGGAATCGTTCCTGTCAGCACTCCTGACCGGGCCGATGAGCCGGTAGATTGCGAGATTGGTAATCTACAGGAAAGATCAGGAACCAGAGGCAGAGGACGCCAGCCGCGAGCAAGAGGCAAGTAGATATCTTGCGCCGCTAGCATCGGATGTACCGGTACCTTCTCGACCCTGAAGGAGGATATACCGAAGACGGTATTTATGATTTGTGATTTTGTGAGTTGATTATCACGTATCCGTTGCTTTGGATTTCGGTATTTTGGGCAATCTATTCGCATGATTTAGTCTCGATGACTGAGTTTCATGATATTTGATTTTGTGCACCATGGTTGCACTTACTGGGTATTTATACCTTGTACATAGTTATTACTCTTGAGCTGTTGATTGCGATTTCATACCTATTTTATGCTGGTGATTTGATTTACGCTTCCAGCAGAGTTTCATGTACTTTTAGTGTTTTGATTTTGCACTCGGTATAGCTTATATGTGCTTGTAGTGCATCGATATGTGTTTTGTGCACGCAGCTGCACACGTATATGATTTTCTTCATAACTGGATACACTTGGTATTGCTGCTTACGTATTTGAGTTATTGCTTGGTATTTATGCATGGGATGCACCGGTTCTATACTTCGTGCATTTGTCGCACCAGTTTTATGTTTCTTGCGTTTATCGCATCAGATTTATATTCCGTGCCTTTGTAGCACCGGATTTATATTTTGTGCATTACGATTGCACCTGACTTCGATTTGATGCCTTTCGGTATGTCGATTTTTATTGTGATATTGATATGGATTCTTGCATTCCGTGCTTTTGACTGGACTTACGCATATTCGACGTTGCTATTGGATTTTGTGATTCCGTGCATATTGAGTGCGTAGGGTCTAGATTTTCATTCGTGCATGATGGATGCACCGATTTGGATCTTCGCGCATGTTGGGCGCATGTTTTGAGATACGATTTTGGTGCACACCCGATGCACTAAATCGAGATTCTTCGTGCATGTCAGATGCACTGGATTTTTGGCTGTCAGGCACACACGTTGCCTATGACAGATGCTTCGTGCACACCCGTTGCACCTAGATGTGGTTTTGTGCACCTGTATGGCACATATATAGATTTTGATTTCCGTGCGCACCAGACGCACGAGGTGGTGTTATGTGCATTGTTGGTATTTATTCCTTTTGGAGCAGTACATTTTTATGATGTTGGATATTTGCTTTCATACTGAGCTGGACTAGTCAGTGGGCAGTACCTGGATATATTTTTCATGCATCGATAGTTATCGAAGGGATTTCCGAAAAGCGAGCTATAGTCTCAGTATATACCTACGTGTCCGATATGACACGAAACGTTTTAAAAACAAGGAAACCCTTCTAAACTGTTTTCAAAACGGCGGAACGTACCTATTAAACAAAGGATATATATACACATATTTAGTTATTTTCTTATGAGAAACGTCCGCCACTGTGCAGTGTTACGCGCATCGCACAGCGACTTAAAAAGATTTGGCATACATTTGCATCAGCTATTTACATGTATAGATTGGATGTCTACATGTATAGTCTGATCCATATCATATTGGTTTTGTATTGGATTTGACATTTGCGTCTTTACCTTGACTCCGAAGATTGCGAGATGCTTGACGGAGTTTCGATTTTGAGTTATCTTCTCAGTACTCACGCGCAGGCATTGCGCTGTGACGTTTTATGTGTTGATGATTTTGGAGCCCCGATAACTTAGAAATTGTATTGCAATATTTTAGTATTTGGGGGTTTTAAACTTGAATTCGGGGACCGAGTTGTTTTAAGGGGGATAGATTGTAACGTCTTCAAAATAATAAAATATGATTTTTGGGAAATTTTATAATTTAATATTATTTTAATGAATATTTTAATATTCTAGGATAATTAAATACAAATAAATGGGGAAAAATTATGGAAAATTCTAAAATAAGGTATTTTAAGGAATTATGCCATTTTAAAGTTTTTAAGATTAGTTATATGCTAATTTAGTGTTAATCGCGATTAAAAATCGCTAATTGGATTTTTAGCACTTTTGAGCAAAAATGTGCACACATCATTTTCCACACTTGTTACACTTGTGTTACATTTCTTTTGCCATGGTTTTCTTTTGGGTTCACTATTCAAGTGAGAAGTGTTAGAAAAGAAAAGAAAAGGAAAAAGGGTAGGTAATGAGTGAGAGAGAGAGACCAAGTCAACCCCACATTTTTGAGCCATCCTTCATCATTTTCCCTTTCTCATTCTCTCTCGTCTCTTTCCTCTTGCTGCTGCTCTCTCTCTCCCTCTTCATAAAATCCTAGATCCACAATGAAAACCAAGCCAAAACCTCATTCCCCCTTCACAAAAAATGTTCCGGAGCTCACTAGCTACACTTTGAACCTAACAAGATTGGATTTGGTGGACTTTGAGCAACTCAAGAATTTTCTTGAGTTGCCAAAGGAGGTAATTCCTGCACCTATAGAGTAGTATTTCAATTCCTTGTGCATCTATTCTAGTTTCATATCGATATTGTGATGTTTGTGGATTTTAGAGAATTCAAGTTAGGGTTTAGGGTAAAACTGAAACTTTAGATGAAATTGAGGATGGTGGTAACCATAGAAACCCTGGTGTAACGCTAAATTGAACCCAAACCTGGAAGTGAAACCAGAATACGGGATTACGGAACCGTTATCGGAAAAACTGGAAATCTGTCACTGTTTTTAAGAATCTGCTATTACCCCGAGACCCTAAAAATGAAACTGAGTTAACAGTGAGATGTGCAGGCACCAGTGAACCACCAACCCAAACCCTAGCTCCCACCTCCCTTACCAGGCCGCCAATTCTCCCATTCTGGCCGTAATTTGCGGCTAGAGCAGGGTGGAATTGCCTCGTTTTCTGTGCATGCCCCCATTTCCTCTAGTATTGACCCTGGGTACTTCTAGTTTTGACTGATTCCATCTAGGGTGAAATCTGGGTTGATTTTCCTATGTTGGTGTATAATTTGGGACTTGTTTTAGCATGGATTTTGGTATTTGGTGATTCATTCCTGTCGGGTGGCGTTTAGACGTCAACGACAAGTGGATTTTGATTGTGTTTACATGCGAGTCGACAGGTTTTTACCTATGCGGGTAGCGTGTGCTATTTTTGTTTCCGATGTGATTTTCATGTGCTTTAGCATTGTGATGTACTTATAGGTACCCTACGAGATGTTGAGACAAAGGAGGTGAAGATAGCGACATCGGCTTTGGTACACGAGAAGTAAGGTGAGTAGATTTATATCTACGGGGAGAAGTCGGGTGGATGGCGTATAGCACCCCCGCAGTCCGTGGTGATGTATACGAATACGTATACACACATATATTTATTATGTGTTGTTTAGGGTTATTGATGGTAATAATGATATTTTGATGATAAGAATATATTGGTTTAGTATAGTGCGAACGCTAGAGTAGTGGTTGCACTCACACATACATTTACACACATACTTGCATTCATTCTTTCATTTATTAGAGTGCATATGATGGTGCGTATATCTACACATGGGTATGGGACTATGTGTTTATATACGGGATTTGAGGATGATACATGGTTTGAGATGATACTTGATGTGAGGTCGTGAGATCGGCGATGTGACATAGCTTGTCTTCGAGGTGCGATATGATAGTTTTAGCGGGCCTCTGGGCATGTGTTTTACCCCGCATTCATATTCTTATAGATGGTCGATTTGTACTAGACTTAGAGTAGTACTCTAGATTATGCGATCTGATGATGGTGATACCTGACATGTGATGAGATAGTGTGATATTGACCCCTACCCAGCTATTAGGATGCCGTACGACGATCTACCGTACGAGCCGATATTGATGATAGATCCGCACTCATGACTCGAGGATATCTTACGATATGTTATTGAGGCGGAATCACCGACTATCATATCTATATATATTGACTCAGAATAGGTGGTTTCTTACCCCTCCTGTCAAGATTACTTAGTAAACATTAGACTGGACCGAGTCATACCTATTTCAAACTAACGAATCGGGGATATTTTAAAGATAGGCAGAAGGGTCATACGGATATTTTCAAATGATGTATCTTTTCTTAAAACACCGTAGCCCTTATTTTTCCAAAAGCCCTGATTCGTCTTATTTCAAATGGCACTCCTGCATGACTTGTACAGATTGGTATAGATTCTTTACTTTTGCGTTGATTATTCGATTCCGCATATTCATGCTATTTGCATTGCATCGCTTGTATTGTGGTTATATTTCAGTCATGCTGCTAGGACACCAGCACCATTATCGTTGATGCATATGTTCCACGTACACTTGTTGCCGGCTCACACACTCATCATCGATAATTGCCATGTCACTACACTGTAGTACTATTGCATTCAGTATATGATCCTTGCATGACATGATGATATGGATACCTTCCTTTACATGTCGCATACTTCATGCTTTTGATTATACGCATTGAGATATGTTGTTTCTATGATATTTCTGGATTTGGGAACCGAGGGTGTTTCAAAAGAGAATATGTCATTGCTTTAAAAACCCGGTTACCCTTGATATGACATTTCAGTGCGTCCACCATGTGTTTTCTCGGTGCTGAGAGCGACATGTGAAACCCGAATCGAGGAGTGGATGAGCCGATTGCGGGTACATAGTGGACCCGGTATGGTTCCCCTCGGCAAGATGATCGATGAGCTTTGCCGATTGAGCCTGGAGGCGGGCGAGTACCTACCGGTGATTGGTTGGACCTGGCGGTTATCCGGAGGATACTGACCAGAGTCGATGGATAGATTTGGGCGTCCTGCCGGGGCCGAGGGCCGATACCGCAGACAGAGCCCGCGGGCCGATCCGGACTGACGGAGCTCGATATATGAGGATTTACGTGCCGATGCTGGGCACAGTTTTCATGATATTTTCGAGTGCCGATGCTGGGCACTCCGGTTCCATGATTTTGACGTGTCGCGAGGGACATAGGTGGTTTATATCGTCATATTTCCATGCATATGCTGATGATATTTACATGCATGATGGTTATTGTCATTGGGTGACGAGTGGACGGGATCCACGTGTATACAGACTTGATTACATTGATCATACCTCATATTCATGACATGCTATTACCTGAGGCACAAGCATGAGCACTTGGCACTACACTCATGTATAGAGATTACATTGCCAGTTTAGCATGCTTCAGCTTTATTCATATTGAGGTTTATTTATATCTGATCGTATTGACCTAGGATGGGTCATGCATTCGATCTCTGCTTGTAGATATTTTCTATTCACGAGTTGGCAACTCACCCCCGTTGTGCCCCAGTTCTTGCAGGTTGCCGTACAGATTCCATAGCAGCATTTCTGGCACACCGCTTCCTTATGGGTCACTTGCTTGGATAGGTGGGTTCTTTTGTATCAGATCCGCCATTGTTCATGTATCATTTATTGTATCTAGAATTTCCATTAACCAAAACTTGTATATTGTTTCAGACTTAGAAAACAGTGTTGTATTATTTCGACCTTAGAGTCGCGCTAGTAGTATTACGGTTTTCTGGCTGTTTTGAGTTTCTTTTGAGTTTGATCCTCGCCCTTTGGCGTTGTATATTATTATTGCTTGCGTGGTTGTGACCGTCGATTGACGAAGAGCTAGCTCCCGCTTGGGGATGCCTTTTATCATTTCATATATATTATTCTTGTTGTACCCCGTTCGGGGCCAGTTTTTACAAAGGAAACTCTGCCGAAATTTTCAGGAAAGGTTACACATGTTAAAAAAATACATATTCGGCTTAGTTATTTAAAAACTTTGATTTTTGAAACATGATTTCTTTACTTCTAAAAACCAGTTTTCCTTATTTACTTTTTAAATGGTTTTAGATTTCTGGGCTTTTGGCTTACTTGGATCAGATGGAGTCCTATAGGCTACATAGGGTTCAAGGGCCAGTCACGTGCTCTTTCGGGTCGTGACAATCCTCTACCTCTTGCCAAGTAGTATAGGGTGTTTTCTTCACAAGTTTCATGACATGGTGAAGTGGGAGCTTGATCTTGTGATGCCTCGACGTAGATCATCTTCGGCATCGTAGTCGATGACCTAGCCCGCCCATTTTTCCGATGAAGCCGACGCTAGAGCCCGGGATTCGATTTGGACAGCGAGGTTACTTCATTGCGGAGCTATGGAGGTGGAGGACCGGATCTACAAAGGTTGTATTTCCGTTCTTTTAGTTAAGTTGTTAACTAGTTTCTTTTGTCGCCTAAAATTCTAGTTAACGATCCGTATTAGGGTTTCTCGGCACTTGTAAAATTATAAATTGGCATGGTTGATGCCTTGTGAGACCTCTATAGCGTGCCTAGGAACCCGACACTATTACACGTTGATAAAGCCCTTAGGATTCTTGATTGACTACCAGCAGTATGATGGCGATCATATACGTGGGAGCTGGGGTCTATAAGCACATCATTAAAAGGTTCCTAGTCGTGGGAGTTTTCGAGACTGGGCATCGATACTCCATTAGTAGACTAGTGTATACAGTCGAGACCCCGACGAGGGGCGGTGGCCGGTCTCACAAGCCATTGGTATCAGTTGGATCACCTAAGATGTATACAGGTGCTCATTAGGTTATGAGTACACCGGACAGGACTCGCCGGAACATGCTAGTTGGTATTATACCTGACGTCAGATAGCAGTTCCCTGGTGACATGTGTACAGGTTAGTTCATCGACCTCAGATCGTCATTTGTATCGTGTGAGTTCCCACTATGCTTTGATTACTACCCTACCATGGCTCAAAGGAGTCGTGCAAACAGATTTTAGTTGGGTACAGTCCCGAGCCACATGGAGGCAGTGAGCGGATCGGCAGGGGTTTCGTCTCTCCCGGTATTGGGGGTGAGATCGCATTGTGTCTAGGAGAGCCATTACACGAAGTCTTTGGCCAAGATAGGAGATTTACTGGTAGGTATTCAGTAGTATCTCAGGGTGTTCTGGGCTACACTCCGACACGACTTGTACCGCTTTTGGGGGTCTGACTTTTACCACCCCCCTAGGCCCGCCATGCGATGCTCATAGACGAACGGACCGGACTGTACAGATATTGTCACTGACAGGCTCAGTAGGGTGTCAGGATGAGTTCGCTCATCGACCTCCTTTTGGTCAATACCTGGTAGCCCGTTACGTACGGCTAGTACCTCTGACGTGCTAGTGGTTAAATCCGCAGCCATTGTATTGACGAGTCTTTAGAGCCCCCCACAGACAGTTTTCAAGTTTCGGGCGAAACGTTGTAGAGGCCGTATGATATATGGCAGAGTTCAATCATATACGTGCAGTAGTGCACGAATCATGATCGGATGGATCATACTAGTGGGCTTTGGTTTAAGCCGGATCCTAGTATTAGATTTGTTGGATTACTTTAATCTCATCGCATTCGCATTCAGTCGAAATGCGGATGCAGGTATGTATATACAGGTGAAGGATATCCTTGTGATCCGTCACGAGTTTACTTTAGATGTTGCCGTATCTTTTTATTGTTGTAAACATTTGGGTTAATGTTTACAAATGGAAATTATGAGCTAGAAATCATCATTTTGTGCATTTAATGTGACAAGGACTTCATTAGTGACTCATGGTCTCTTTTTATGTGCTAATGTCACATTATGTGATGGATTTGAGTGTTGAAATGAGAAGGAGAGAGAGGGGGGCTTCCATGATATGGTTGCTAGCTCTTGTATATTTCATTCCATCTCTAACTCTCACTCTCACTCTCATTTTCAAAAAGAAAAGAGAAAGAACTTCTTCTTCTTCTTCCTCTAGCTTATATCATCCACCAATGGCATCATCTCTAACCTCCATCCATACAATGGATGCAAGAGACAAAGTGATCACAAACATTCTCTACAACACCTTGGACACGTCGGCTAGCTAACTTCGTGCCCGAGTTGCTTCGGATGAAGCGGGAGCCCGCAAAAAGACTCGAAGATGTGGTGCCCTTTCCAACAAGGAGACCGAGACCGGAGATGCCGCGAGGAGATTGGGATGGTGGCCAAAGACCGAAGGACACGGATCGATCGGTATAGATTTCCAACCCTTTCTCTAGTTTCTAGTTGTAGGTTAATGGTTCGATCCGGGTTTTAAGCATACGATAGCGCCGGTTTCTAGTTTGAAAAAGTTTTCATTTCCGCATTTTGGCCTCGGACAGACGGCCGGGGCGATACCGTAGACTTACAGCACTAGGGCCATGTACTGGCGTATCGAAGACCTATCATCTCGAATAACCTCTCGAACTGAATCTGAGGTTAGGCCTTTGTGAATGGATCTGCAGTGTTCTCCTCTGTAGCAACTCTCCTGACCTCGATCTCCTGGCGATTTATGATCTCCCTGATCAAGTGATACCGCCTTAAGATATGTCTGGACTTCTGATGGGACCTGGGTTCCTTTGCTAAAGCTATAGCCCCGTTGTTGTCACAATACAGAGGTGTTGGATCAACAATGGATGGAACCACCTGAAGTTCTGTTAGGAACTTCTTCATCCAGACTGCATCTTTTGCGGCATCGCAAGAAGCTATATACTCCGCTTCCACCGTCGAGTCAGCAACGGTGTCCTTCTTGGAACTCTTCCAGCACACCGCCCCTCCATTGAGGGTAAAGACATAACCTGACACGGACTTGGAGTCATCCTTGTCACTCTGGAAGCTGGAATCAGCAAAAGCCTCGATCTTGAGGTCTTTTCCACTGTAAACCAAGAACATATCCTTTGTCCTTCTCAGGTACTTGAGAATGTTCTTTACTGCTATCCAGTGCTTCTCCCCAAGGTCTGACTGATACCGGCTTACCACGCTCAGTGCGTAAGCTACATCTGGTCTAGTGCACAACATCGCATACATTATAGTGTTGGAGATAGTGCCCTCATAGTCAATTATTGGATCACAGATACGTGATTGCAATGATTGCGGAGGACCTATACCGGTAGGACAGTCTTACTCGAGATGATAGTATGCTATCTGGTTTGCCTTTATCAGTCGTGTACATGTTCAGGTGACTGATTGCATGTTATACTTTGATAGAGCCCTTAGGATCTTGCTTTACTACCAACAGTATGATGGCGATCATATACGTGAGAGTTGGGTAGTTTATACGCATATCCTTAATTGTGGTCCCTAGTCATGGGAGTTTCGAGACAGGGCATCGATACTCCGGAGTAGACTAGTGTGTACAGTCGAGACCCCGACGAGGGGCGGTGGCCGGTCTCACAAGCCACTGGTGTCAGTTGGATCACCTAAGATGTATACAGGTGCTCATTGGGTTATGAGTACACCGGACAGGACTCGCCGGGAATCTGCTAGTTAGTATTATATCTACCGTCAGATAGCAGTTCCCTGGTGACATGTGTACAGGTTAGTTCATCGACCTGAGGTCGTCATTTGTCTCGTGTGAGTTCCCACTGTGCTTTGATTTCTACCCTACCACGGCTCAAAGGAGTCATGCAAACAGGTAGTTTTTGGGTACAGTCCCGAGCCATATAGAGGCACGTGAGCGGATCGGCAGGGGATTCGTCTCTCCCGGTATTGGGGGCGAGGTCGTGCTTTGTCTAGGAGAGCCATTACACAAAGTCCATGGCCATTGCAGGAGATTTACTGGTAGGTACTCCAGTAGTATCTCAGGGTGTTATTGGGCTTCACTCCGACACGACTTATACTGCTATTGGGGGTCTGACGTTACTAGCCCCCTAGGCAGATATGCGATACTCATTGACGAACGGACCGGACTGTATATACATTGTCACTGTTAGGCTCAGTAGGGTTTTCGGAGGAGTTCGCTCATCGGTCTCCCTTGAGTTCGCTCCTCGGCCTCCCTTGAGGTCAGTCCATGGGCAGCCGTTACGCATAGCTAGTGCCGCTGACGGTTTGTGGTTAAACCCACTGCCAGGGTACTGACGAGTCATTAGAGTCCCGCACAGACAGTTTCCCAAGTTCGGGCGAAACGTTGTAGAGGCCGTATGGTTTTATGGCAGGGTTCGGAAAATGCACGTGCGTTTACGCACGTGTTATTTTTCGGGCAGATAATACTGGTCGGCTTTGGTTTAAGCCGGATCCGAGTATTATATTGAGTAGGTATAATATCTTTGTCTCAGTTGCATTTGTATTCGGTCGTAATACAAATGCGGGTATATTTATACAGTTTCGGGGTTATCCTGAAAGTCGTTTAAGGATCACTTTTGGAAGTTGCCAGTTTCCAGTTTTCTATCAGCCGTCTTTTAACATTCTGTTAAAGACGGATTTATCTTTTCTTCAGATATGATGAGTCAGTGTTCTAGAAGATTCTAGATGAGGTGACTAGGATTAATTGTTGTTGAGTTTTCATTGGATGCATTAAAGGCATGATGAGGTGTTTATGTGAGTCATGGTTTTCATTAAAGAGTTTTGTTAAGCTTAAGATATTTTTGTGAGAAGCTTCATATCTTATGGTCACCACTTGCTCCTACGGTCACCTCCCTCCTTGCATAAAAGTGGCCGGCCCTCTCTCTCCTCCTCACTTCACTTGATGTTTCATTTTGGTTAGAAAAGATTATGATAGTATTCGGGGTGTATGGAATTTTACAGTTCATTTCATTCCATCACCCGATTTCCACGGCAACTTCATTAACCGATCGTCCACGGATTTAGACGAAGTGAGACAAAGTCATCTACTCATTCTCTACATCATTCTTGGTCGTCTCTTTTAGCAAACTTGACGATCGAGTTGCCTCAAGTCAGAGGCGGGAGCCCGTTTAAAGAATCGGTGATGTGGTGCCACCTCGACGAGGATATCGGAGATCGACGAGATCAGAGCAGCCGCAACGGAGCGTGGGATGATGGTTAAAGAATGAAGGACTCGGATCGTTCGGTATAACCATTCTACACTCTTTACAGTTTGTTAGTTTAGCAATAATGGCAGATCCGTGTTAAAGTATACGATAGCGCCAGTTAAAAGTTTTTTGTTCCGCATTTGGCGTCTGTAGACTGCCGGGGCGCTAGCGTAGACTTACAGTGGTATCAGAGCCTCACCATTTTGCTATACTAACTTGTGCTAACGCGTTTAAAAGTTCTATCGAACCGGAAATCAAAAATCGCAATTTTTCCTCTTGACAGTTTCTGTTAATTTTTAAACTGGTCCAATTGTCATTTTGACCATACCAGAAAATCAAGCAGGGTTTTTTAGGAAAACTGCAGAAAAACGACAAAGTGATTCGACTGTTTAGCCGCGGATCCGCGGCCCAAGCATGGGTTTGGCCGCGGATCCGCCGCAGTAATGTGACATCTCTCTGCCAATTTTCTACAGTACATTCTATGATGGAAATTGGGATTTTTGGTATATATCGTTTGGGCCCAGGTTTTGTTACTGTTCACCAGTAAGTCGTGGGGCCCACTTTTTGATATTTGGTCGATCGAAATTTAAACATGTTAGTTTACAGTGCTTACATTATATCTCCGACTGGGAATGTCATTTGATCGGTAAACCGCGTTTGATTGCTATAGTTCTTTTAGACGGGTTTGCGAACGTGACATTCGCGTTGATGTTCTGTGTTGTGCTGTAATGTTGCGGATTTGTCGTGGTGGATAGCAGTGTGCAATGTTAGTACAGTTTGTGTTTATTTGTACATTTGATATTGCGGGGCGAGCATCCAACATGTGGACTGCCGTCACTGCCTGCTGTATAATATTCTTTTGGGGCACGACCAGGTTGCGGTCGATGTACCTATTGTATTATTTTTCATTACTGTACGAGGTTTTGCCCCGCGACGGAGTGCACGGATAGCCGGGTTCTGGGGGGAAACGGGTCCGCATCTCATGGCTTTGAGAGGCAGAGGGGTCCCACTCTAGAATTGGCAGACTATTCGCCGCACTCGTAGGGGGTACAGGTTGACCCAAGGAGGGGTGCTCAAGCTACCGGATTCCGTGAAGTGCTGGGTGGTCCATACACTATGCTGTAGGGGGCTGCCTCGCTTCAGGTTTTGGCGGGTAACTTGCCGCACCCGTAGGGGTCTAGGTTACATTGCACAGGCTATCCACACGACAGGGGAACGTCGAGTTTCAGCAGCGGCTCTATGAAACTCGGGGATCCCAGATTATCTGTATTGTTCTGTGATGCTTATTACTTTTCTGTAATATTGCATACTATCACGCCTGGAGCGATTATTGTATATTGGTTTATATACTATTAGATGTTGTATATGTTTTACACCCGCGCTAGTCCAGTCCCCGCTCTGTCGTTAGTTAAGTAACCTAACGAGTAATGACGGGACCCAGTGACGAATGCGGATGGCATATACGTACATTTTATTTTCGTTCTTTTCTGGTGTGATTTAATGATTGGACTGCGTTGATTCTGATCAATGCAAAGTTAAACAAACCAGTTTTCAGTTGTTGGAACAAATTTAAAAAGTGTTGTTACAAAGACGTTTCCTTTTGTTATGCATAGCGGTATTCAGTGGAATATCCTGCACCTCATTCGACGGGGCAAGGGCCGATATCCCTTCACCGGGACTGACCCCTTGGACAGAAGTTTGCGTCAGAGTAATAACTTTACTATAGTCGATTACAAGTTGCTTTGCATAGCGGTATTCAGTGGAATATCCTGCACCTCATTCCACGAGGAAAGAGCCGAGATCCCTTTACCGGGAGTGACCTCTTTAGCAAAAGGTTTTCGCCACTATATTTTAAAAAAGCTATCAGGTTCCTTCAGCGATATCAAGTTCACTACGCTAAAGGTTTTTCGCCAAAAACCAGTCGTAGCCCTCCGTCACTTCTTTTGGGTATTTAGTAGTATTCAAGCTATGCATTTTAGCCAAAGTTAAGGCATAGTGTTTGGTAGCTGCTGGGTATTCAATTGTTGCATAGATAGATGAGTTAGTTTGGGACAGTCGTTCTGCCGATTGGCCAACGTCAGGGGCATGTGCGGGTGGGTTCAAATTGGCAAGATAGTGACGGGTAGAACTTGGCATGTGACTTATGACATTTTGACCAACGCCAAGGTTATAAGAGCATGGGGCAAAAACAATATCGGGAGTTTCTAAAGAAACTGAAACTTGCCAAGTATGCGCATACCTTCTGGAGTATGAGTAACGTGGATGCATTCCATCACGTTATCATGCGATGAGAGTTGGATCCCGATTCCCACTGATGAGTTGGTTTACTCTTCGGGTGATCCCGATTGATTCTTCTTTAGGTTTGGAGGAGAATTTGACAGGACAGTGGGAGGTTTCCGGATTAGATAAAGTGATGACCATTCTGATCTAGGATAGAGTGCACGCAGAGTGTTTCTTTTCTCTATCTCTTTGGCAGCGACCTTTGACCGACCCTAGACTATGACTCAGTGACCAGGTTGACCGAACCTTCTTAAAATACTGGCTTTTGGATTGTCTGAGTTGCATAAGTCATTGCCACTCCTTCTTCTACCCTTTGCATTTCTCAGAACACCCGTATTACTACGAATATCCACTTCCATTGGATAGATCCATCGTATGGTTATATACGAACTCGAAGGGACTTCTTCGAGGATGGATCCAGGTTCAGGAGAAAAAGAATTAGTTTATTCAGTTGTCTTTTATTATCACCTTCTCTCAGGTTGCGAGAGCTCCTTGGTTTAGGAGAGTACACCTATTACGCTTATTGGATAGTCTTATTCCAAACCATAGGCTGGTGCCGAAAGGTAGGGAATGAAGAAAAACAATTAGCCTAAGTAGGGTGTGCAGAAGGTAATATGTAAAAACAAAATAAAGGGATTAGAAAGAGGGCAAAGTAAATTGCGACTGATATCATTCACGACCAAAACCGCGTACTTCATCGTCACTCCTATTTCACCTTTAAAAGAATAAGGTATTATTCAGTTGTCTTTTATCATCACCTTCTCTCAGTTGCGAGTACTCCTTGGTTTAGGAGGGTACACCTATTATGCTTACTGGATAGTCTTCTTCCAAACCATAGGATGGTGCCGAACGGTAGGGAAGGAAGAAAACCATTTAGCCTAACGATGGTGTACAGAAGGTAACGACTAAAGACAAATAAAGGGATTTGGAGAGATGGCAATAAAACATACGGTTGAAGTCATGAATTGGATTATGGAAGAGGCATTGCTATGAATACCAGGATACCCCTACGAAACATTTTCATGTTTCAGTGCATTGTTAAAGAAAAACTGTTTTCCCGATTAGACACTTACTCCAAGGGTACGTATTTATCAGGTTTCATTCTCATATCTGTATGGTTTTACAAATGATGAGTGGGAGTAAGATATTGGGAATTAGGTGATCATCCTCATTATATCGGAATTCGTTGTAATTGGTGATATTTGAGAAAATCGCCAGGGTACAGTTTTCAACCTACGACGCACAGGTTTTGAGTTGTTTAACTCAGCGGACTTATACAGAGTATTGTATGTTGTCCAAGTGTCCATCAGGACAAAGGGGTAGGTCCTCGTACTTTGTTCTGTTTACTTATAACTTCTCTAGTTTTTAGACAAGTGTTTCGTAGAAATACATGGTCTAAGTTTTGAGAAGTTGTGGGTATAAGAATAAAGTAGAGAACCAGGTATCACAAGTATCGGGATTCTTCAAAGAGATCGAAGATGTAGATTCTTGTGATTGGTATTCAGATGATAGTGATGGTTTTGAGAAACGTGTTTCTCTTTCAGGTTACTCATAATTGGATGGATTCCTAAGTTGAGTAATGCTGATTAACCTCTTTCCATTAAGTTGATATGCACTGGAGACAGCTGCATGGATTGAATCTTGGTTCCAATTAAATGAGTGCCAAAGTTTCTATATTGGATATAGAATAGATCGTACCTTAAAAGATATTAAGGTACGGGGAGTTGTCCAGCTTATGCTTAAAACCAGACTCTGGATAACTCAGGGCACATTTCTGTAATTGCTGTTTGTGGGTTGACCCTGGCTATGACGAGGGTTGATATTCTACCATTTGGAAGATCAATAGTGATATTGTTCTTGACTCGCCACAGTTTTAGTAAAATGGATCTTTTTCAGAAAACAGTAGTGGGAGTATGGTAGAAATGGAAGTGATTCCAGAACCGCGAACGATTACTGAAAATTTAATAGGACCTATATATTCAATCAGGTTTGACATTCCAATAGCCACTCCGGAGGTATGGTAGGTAACCTCAGACGCCCGAGAGGTACTTCGGTAGCCTCAAGGAAGGTGACAGGGAGGTTCTTATCTACCCAGACTTGACATTACTGTTGTTCCAGGCTATGAGACCCGGTAGGAGGGTTGTCGTAGTCAGTGGGAGCATCGGAAGCACAGTGGGCAAGTAGCTTATGTCTATTTATAGACTTGAGCAGTTATAGCGGAGATAGATCATCTAATTTTGATATGACAGTCATGGGTTTGACTTCAATCAGAATAAGGGATGGATCAGTTAAGAAGGTAGTAGGGTGTGATGTCAAGGTATCTGGATGACATACACAGAGTGGGAAGTAAAATTCCTATACTACGATCGGTTGTACTGTGGTCGCCACACAGTTGTTTCTCCAGACAGGATATGGATATAATATTTGACATTCTGGTTTCTAGATCTATGGTTTTAGATCTGGATTTGGGTAGTTTCCTAATGTGAGTACTTTGACAGATATTCTAATGGTTTTTGGAATAGTTGACTCCTAGCATGGTGGTGTACCTGCAGGTGATGGAGTCACCCTCTCTAAAGGTGTCTTACAGACTAAAGGGGAGAGGGATGGGCATGATTGGCAGATCACTTGCTTAGGCAATTGAGTCAATCATGAGATGTCAAGTACCACACCAAATGTTGGTTTTGCACTAGATACAATAAGTTTGTATTAATCCAATCCTGGAGAAACATAAGGAAGCAGTTTTTAGAACATAGGTACATGTTCTACGGATTTGATGACGGCAGCCTCCTTCGGGAGACGATTATCATTCCAGGCTTCAAAGGTGACATGGATGACAGAGTGATTGTCAGAGTTATAGTTTTTCCCTCTGACGAAGAGTGACAGTATTATGGACAGGTGGTTCAAGAGGATACTGTGGGTGGCATGGTGCCGGATACTGATTAGGTTCAGTGATCGATACAGTCTAAGAAGTTTGGATTTGGAGTTCATTTATGAACCAGGTCCCATCAGATATCCAGACATATTCTAAGACAGGTATTACTCAATTCGGGAGATGGCTTTCTCCGCGAACTTGAGATTAAGAGAGATATAGAAAGAAACTTCTAGGCGGATCCACTCACTAAGGCTATTTCTCGAACACAATAGTTTTACAAACGGGCTTTGTGATACTGATTAGTAGAGGAGTTGGATGTTCGGTTTCACACGGGCTGTGAGTAGTCGACATCGCAATAATTAGCCTTGAGTGCAAGTGGGAGATTGTTGGAGATAGTGCCCTCATAGACAATTATTGGATCACAGGTACGTGATTGCAATGATTGCGGAGGACCTATACCGGTAGGACAGTCTTACTCGAGATGATAGTATGCTATCTGGTTTGCCTTTATCAGTCGTGTACATGTTCAGGTGACTGATTGCATGTTACACTTTGATAGAGCCCTTAGGATCTTGCTTTACTACCAACAGTATGATGGCGATCATATACGTGAGAGTTGGGTAGTTTATACGCATATCCTTAATTGTGGTCCCTAGTCGTGGGAGTTTCGAGACAGGGCATCGATACTCCGGAGTAGACTAGTGTGTACAGTCGAGACCCCGACGAGGGGCGGTGGCCGGTCTCACAAGCCACTGGTGTCAGTTGGATCACCTAAGATGTATACAGGTGCTCATTGGGTTATGAGTACACCGGACAGGACTCGCCGGGAATCTGCTAGTTAGTATTATATCTACCGTCAGATAGCAGTTCCCTGGTGACATGTCTACAGGTTAGTTCATTGACCTGAGGTCGTCATTTGTCTCGTGTGAGTTCCCACTGTGCTTTGATTTCTACCCTACCACGGCTCAAAGGAGTCGTGCAAACAGGTAGTTTTTGGGTACAGTCCCGAGCCATATAGAGGCACGTGAGCGGATCGGCAGGGGATTCGTCTCTCCCGGTATTGGGGGCGAGGTCGTGCTGTGTCTAGGAGAGCCATTACACAAAGTCCATGGCCATTGCAGGAGATTTACTGGTAGGTACTCCAGTAGTATCTCAGGGTGTTATTGGGCTTCACTCCGACACGACTTATACTGCTATTGGGGTTCTGACGTTACTAGCCCCCTAGGCAGATATGCGATACTTATTGACGAACGGACCGGACTGTATATACATTGTCACTGTTAGGCTCAGTAGGGTTTTCGGAGGAGTTCGCTCATCGGTCTCCCTTGAGTTCGCTCCTCGGCCTCCCTTGAGGTCAGTCCATGGGCAGCCGTTACGCATAGCTAGTGCCGCTGACGGTTTGTGGTTAAACCCACTGCCAGGGTACTGACGAGTCATTAGAGTCCCCCACAGACAGTTTCCTAAGTTCGGCCGAAACGTTGTAGAGGCCGTATGGTTTTATGGCAGGGTTCGGAAAATGCACGTGCGTTTACGCAGGTGTTATTTTTCGGGCAGATAATACTGGTCGGCTTTGGTTTAAGCCGGATCCGAGTATTATATTGAGTAGGTATAATATCTTTGTCTCAGTTGCATTTGTATTCGGTCGTAATACAAATGTGGGTATATTTATACAGTTTCGGGGTTATCCTGAAAGTCGTTTCAGGATCACTTTTGGAAGTTGCAAGTTTCCAGTTTTCTATCAGCCGTCTTTTAACATTCTGTTAAAGACGGATTTATCTTTTCTTCAGATATGATGAGTCAGTGTTCTAGAAGATTCTAGATGAGGTGACTTGGATTAATTGGTGTTGAGTTTTCATTGGATGCATTAAAGGCATGATGAGGTGTTTATGTGAGTCATGGTTTTCATTAAAGAGTTTTGTTAAGCTTAAGATATTTTTGTGAGAAGCTTCATATCTTATGGTCACCACTTTCTCCTACGGTCACCTCCCTCCTTGCATAAAAGTGGCCGGCCCTCTCTGTCCTCCTCACTTCACTTGATGTTTCATTTTGGTTAGAAAAGATTATGATAGTATTCGGGGTGTATGGAATTTTACAGTTCATTTCATTCCATCACCCGATTTCCACGGCAACTTCATTAACCGATCGTCCACGGATTTGGACGAAGTGAGACAAAGTCATCTACTCATTCTCTACATCATTCTTGGTCGTCTCTTTTAGCAAACTTGACGATCGAGTTGCCTCAAGTCAGAGGCGGGAGCCTGTTTAAAGAATCGGTGATATGGTGCCACCACGACGAGGATATCGGAGATCGACGAGATCAGAGCAGCCGCAACGGAGCGTGGGATGATGGTTAAAGAACGAAGGACTCGGATCGTTCGGTATAACCATTCTACACTCTTTACAGTTTGTTAGTTTAGCAATAATGGCAGATCCGGGTTAAAGTATACGATAGCGCCAGTTAAAAGTTTTTTGTTCCGCATTTGGCGTCTGTAGACTGCCGGGGCGCTTGCGTAGACTTACATATAGAGCCTACCGCAGAAGCGTAGGGTATAATCGACATGCGATCCCTTTCCAAATCAGTCTTGGGAGACATCTCTTTGGAGAGGGTGATTCCGTGACAAGCCGGTAAATTACCGCGCTTAGAATCTTCCATACTGAATCTTTTCCGTATAGTGTTGATATACCTGGACTGCGAAAGTCCAACATCCTCTTGGATTTATCACGACAGATCCGGATCCCCAGAATGTAAGAGGTATCACCCAGGTCTTTCATGGAGAACCTGTGTGACAAGAATCCTTTGACAGATTGTAGCATAGGAATGTCATTTCCTATCAAGAGATTGTCATCCACGTACAATACGAGGAATACGACAGTTCGTGCTACAATTTTACTATATATGCATGGTTCATCTGGATTTTTGATAAAGTCATATTCTTTGACCGTTTCATCAAAACAGATGTTCCAACTCCGCGATTCCTGCTTTAGTCCATAAATGGAATTAAGCAACTTGCTTACTTACCCGCTGCTCCCACTCTGATTGAAACCTTGTGGTTGATCCATATAGACGCACTCTTCTAAATTACCATTTAGAAAAGCCGTCTTTACATCCATCTGCCAGATCTCATAATCATGGAAGGCAGCAATGGCAAGAAGGATACGAATGGATTTTAGCATAGCCACTGGAGAAAAAGTTTCGTCATAGTCCAAACCAGGTCTTTGACGAAAACCCTTTGCAACAAATCTAGCCTTATAGGTTTCCACCTGTCCATCTACACCAATTTTTTTCTTGAAGATCCACTTGCATCCTGTGGGTTTTACCCCATCCGAAGCAAAGTCCAAAGTCCATACATTGTTGGTGTACATGGACTCCATCTCGGTCCACGTTGCATCCAGCCATCTTACTGAGTCGCCTCTTTGGATGGCCTGCTGGAAGCTAGTAGGTTAATCATTATCAATGATGCAATCTTTTCTATCCCCGTCTATGAGAAAACCGTAGTATCTCTCAGGCGGATGAGACGGCCTACAACTCCTGCGAAGGGGTGTGGGAATGTCCTGTTCTTCTTGAACTTCTGGTTCTACCAAACTTTCCGTAGTAGTTTATGGTTCTGGAATTTCTTCCAGTTCTATTGCGCCCCCACTTGTTTCCTTTTCTAAAAACTGTTGTTCTAGAAAATGGGCATTTCGAGAAACAAAAACCTTTTGTTCCTCTGTGTAATTGATGAAATACCCCTTAGAGTTCTTTGGATATCCCACAAACTGACACTGCACTAATCGTGCCTCGAGTTTGTCCGCATGCTGCTTTTTAATAAAAGCTGGACATCCCCATATCTTCAGATACTGAAGATAGGGTTTCTTCCCACTCCACATCTGATATGGCGTGGTAGGCACAGTCTTGGTAGGAGCCATGTTCAAAAGATATGCAGCTGATTGTAGTGCATAACCCCAGAAAGATCGCGGTAACTCAGCTTTAGTCATCATCGAACGTACCATATCTAATAGGGTTCTGTTCCGTCTTTCCGATACACCATTATGCTGTGGAGTGTATGGAGGAGTAAGCTGAGAGAGAATTCCTTTTTCTTTTAGGTAACCCAGGAACTTGGCACTTAAGTATTCACCACCTCGATCAGATCTCAGTGTCTTGATACTTTTGCCGGTTTGGTTTTCTACTTCATTCTTATATTCTTGGAATTTCTCAAAGGCCTCGGATTTATGTTTCATTAAGAAAATGAATCCATATCTAGAGTAATCATCGGTAAAAGTAATGAAATATGAAAAACCACCGCTTGCATGTGTAGACATTGGACCACATACATCGCTGTGTATGAGTCCTAAGAGCTCACTCGCTCTTCCTCCATGTCTAGTGAATGGAGTCATTTTCATCTTTCCTTTGAGACATGATTGACAAGTGGCATAAGATTGATATTCGAACGGATCCAAATATCCTTCTCTATGTAACTTAGTTAACCTTGTCTCATTGATGTAACCTAGTCTACAATGCCATAAGAAAGCCTGATTTATATCTGGAGACTTTCTTTTTAGTGTGTTCTGGACATTGAAAATCTGTAATTGGTTTAACACGTATATACCGTTATCTAGTGTACCGGACCCAATCAAACTATGATTAAGGTGGATGCTAACAACATCGCTTACAAACGTGAAATCATAACCTTCTTTTGATAACAACGAAACTGATATGATATTACACGTTAAACTGGGCACACAAAAACAGTTGTGCAAAACCAAAATATATCCACTCGTCAATCCAAGGTGATAATCCCCTACGGACACAGCACCTACACTAGCTCCGTTAGCAACCTGGAGGGTCATATCACCAACCTTCAACACTCTACGGTTTCTCAATGCCTGCAATGAATTGCATATATGAGATCCTGATCCGGTATCCAATACCCAGGAAGTAGAGTTGATTGACAGACAATTTTCAATTATAAACACACCTGAAGTCGAAACCACAACTTGCTTCGGGTCCTGGTTCTTGGCAATCCAAGCTTTGCAATCTTTCTTCCAATGGCCTTTCTTATGACAGTGGAAGCACTCGTCCTTTGCCACTACTGGCACTGCAACCTTTGCCTTTCCTTAACTCCCACCTTACCAACACCACCTCTTGGTTTGGTAGCGGCCTTCTTCTTCCTTCCTATGGCCCTTGCTTTGGACTTGGAAGAGGAAGCACCGCGAACAAACATAGTGGGTGTTTCCCTTGCTTTCTGCAAGGTGCCCTCTGCACTCCTCAACATATTAAGGAGTTCTGGAAGTTCAACTTCTTTTCCTTGAATGTTGAAATTCAGAATAAACTGGGCGTAGGTGGAAGGAAAGGACTAAAAAACCAAGTCAGTATATAGCTCGTTCTCTAATGTTGTCCCGATGTCCGCGAGCTCTTCAATATAGCCAATCATCTTAAGGACATGTTCTCCTACAGATGATCCGACGGCCAGCCTCGACTAAAACAAGTTCTTCGAGGTCTCATATCTAGTTATACGAGATTGCTCTCCAAACAGTTCTTTGGTGTGGAGAAATATGGATTCAAGATCCATATACTCGTGCCTCCTCTGATGTTCATTATTCATAGAGGCAAGCACGATGCATTTGGCCTTCGCGCAATCTAACTCCCAGGTCTTGCAGATTTCCTTATCCGCGATACTGGATTCTGGACCAGGGACAGCAGGTGCCTTAGTGGTAAGGACATACCCTAATTTGTCATAAGTAATTGCCATCTTAACATTCTGGAACCAATCTTTATAGTTTGGCCCTGTCAAAATATTTTTATCTAATAGTAACTTAAGGCCTGTCATGTTCTGGTCGCTGCAATTGAGAGAGAGAGGGAACACTTTAGCATGATGCTCTTGCAAGTTTAGAGTGGTTTTTAGTTTATCTAAACTGGATGGCTCCCACTGTTTCTCGAATCCCTCCTCAAATCAAAAAGGAAGAATTAGTCAGGACTATTCTCACCGTACAATACTTGCTTAACCGTTCAGCCAGGCCGGTGTCGGTACTTCGAGGGAGGTTTTACGACGCTTTCGTGAATTTCCTTAATTAAATAACCTCTTTTCTCTGGGGGCGTAGCCCCGCTGACACCTTTCTCGACACCTACTTGGTTTATAGCATTGATCGTTAAGTGACGAATCTCCTGATGAGTAGTGGATACTCACAGTAGGATCGCGATCCAAATATCATCGTGTGATAAAGCTGAAGGAATCCTACCAAAATTATCACACTCCAAATGGTATGCAACTCTTTGCAAATTTCAATTTCTTTAGAAATTCCCGATATCAATTTCTGCCCCATGCTCTTATGACCTTGGCATTGGTCAAAATGTCATAAGTCACATGTAAAGTTCTACCCATCATTATCTTGTTAATTTGAACCCATCCGTACATACCCCTGACGTTGGCCAAATGATAGTACGACTGTCCTAAACCAACTCATATATCTATGCAACAAATGAATACACAGCAGCTACCAAACACTATGCCTTAGCGTTGGTCAAAATACATAGCTTGAATACTACTGAATACCCAAATGAAATGACGGAGGGCTACGAATGGTTTTGGCGAAACCGTGAACGTAGTGAACTTGATATGATCGAAGGAACCTGATAGCTTTTAAAAGGAGTGGTTTAAGCTCCGCAATTTAAAAAAATATCTTCTGTTTTAAAAAAACCGAGTGGTTTCTTTTAAATTGTTCCAACGATTCAACTTTGGTTTATTTTCTTTGCATTAATATAATGCGACCCATCAATTAACCTATCATTGCAGAAAACAACGAAAATACAACGTCTTCTTATGTCATCCGCATTCACCACTAGGCCCCGTCATTCACCCGTTAAGTTGTTTAACTAACGACAGAGCGGGGGCTGGGCTAGCACGGGTGCAAAACATAAGTGACGCCTAATTGATATCATATATAGATATTGTACATTCGTCAGATGCAATAATAGGCATTCCAGGTCACAGATGAACATATTGGATTTTCTACGAATCCGCATTCCTTTTGAGCCTGCAAAGAAAGACGGATTACACAGTCGCGATGAATAGCCAAAACCCCACCCTAGACCCCTACGGGTACGACAAACTACCCGCCAAGTACCAGAAGTGAAGCGGTCTCCCTCAACGACGTGAGTAAGCCACTAAACATTTCAAAGTACCCGGTAGTTTGTGCACCCCACCTTCTATCTATCCTAGGAGCAGAAAACAGTAAATGAAATAATACAACGGTGGCTACAACCTCAACCCGGATGTGCCCCGCAAAAGAATATTACAACAAATTACAATCTACATTTGAATGAAAGAAACACTCGTCTCACATCCCCGGCTATCCATTCACGACAATCAAACAAGTCCACATTCATAAACCAGTAAAAACCATTACAGAAATGTGCAACCCCCTGCTAACTGACATACTAGCAGTTAGGGGAGGTTTACGAACACATAAAACACAGATATAATCAAGTTAGCCAAACATCTTAGAATTTCGATCAAGCAAACACAAATGAATCTACTCCAAATAATTCTCTGTGCACATAAAACCTGAGCAGAAACAAATCATCCCATAAAACACAACATCAACACAGAAGAATAACTGAGCAAATTTGGGTTGACTCGGAGTCAACTCGGCCGCGGATCCGTGGCGGATCGCTTGGATCGGCGGCGGTTCCGCGGCGCTATGGTCGAGTCTGTAGGGTTCCTAGGCACTCTTGTGAAGGTTCATAAGGCATCAAACATGCCCGAATAAAGGAATATTACATACAAATGAATTTTACATGAATGAAAATAAAAACCCTCATCTCACATAAAACCCCCGGCTATTCAGAACACGACGATCCAATATAACATATCACAGCAACACATAATATCACATATCATCAACGTAAGTAAGTATGCATACACCGATCGAATGCATACACTTACGGTCACAGAAAAGAAATTGTAAAACTACAATATTTGGAATCCACAATCACTTTAGACATCGTAAATCCGAAATATCACATACTTCGCATTGCATGCCTAATTATATGAATTCCACATATTGTATCGCATTCTAGATAAATAGACAGTGTTAAACTTTCCGAACAGATAATCAAATACCTAAAATTTTCTAAATAGCTCAACACTTGAGCGGAGTTCAAATAATCCGAGAATATGTCACAGTACCGGTGATCCAGCCGTAGAAGGGTCAAGCCAACGCCTCACATGTGGCACGCCGTACTATCCCAAACCCTAAGATTTAGAGGCAGTTCAAGACGGTCACATAATCGAGTTAAGGTTTGTGTTCTTCTAGAGGGTCCACCGTGTTACTTGCACATTTTTCCGAAAGATTTAAACCCGATAAAAATTCAACACTTGAAAGTTTTTCGTGCCGGTAAAAAGTGAGTTAGTGATATCCGCTCGAACATTTTAACAGTTTCTAAATATCCGGAAAACACTAAACAAAGTTAAATTATCCGATCAAATCAACGAGTCCCTAATACAACCATAGAAAACTCAACACTTGAATGGAATTAAAAAATTCCCAGAAAAAAATAACAAGAAAGCTAAGAATAAATATATGAAATACGAGGGACCAAATCATAATTTTGGCCGCGGAACCACCGCCAAACCCTTGGTTTGGCCGCGGTTCCACGGTCATTTGAGCGCATTAATGGTCCGTACTTCACAGTAATTCTTAGTTTTTCCAGCTTAATTTTCTGAGCATTTTTAATTCAGAAAAATTCAACTTTTTGAAAAATATCCAGAGAGGGGTCCATGTCGGGGTTTCGGGGTTCGATCAGACTTTAAACTTCGTCTAAACATCGCCTAAATCTCTATCTTGGCTCTGATACCACTGTAGGGTTCCTAGGCACGCTTGTGAAGGTTCATAAGGCATCAAACATTCCCAAATAAAAATTTAGACGTGCCGAACAACCCAAAGCCGGGATCTATGCTAGATTATTAGGGTTTAACATGCAAGTAAACATCTTTACCACTAAGTGTGAGGGATTACAACCTTTGTAGTCCGCTCCTTCGCTTCATAAGCTCCGAGTAGAAGTCCCTTTGCCGCGATCCACGATCTCCCGGACTCAAGAGAGGCTCCACGACTCGAACGATCCATGCTAGCTTGTAGTGTTCCGCTTCTCCGATGATCTACGTTGAAGTTGCAATAGCTCAAGCTTTCTCACTCTAATGAGGTGAACACCCTAATCTAATGGGCTAGATTAGATGAGGATGATGGAGTAGTATTTATGCTTTCTTTTTATATAATAATCTCACATGAAATCATCACAAAAGGAATTTCTAGTAAGCTTTCTCAAAGCTAAGGAGAGAAGAAGATGATGAATGAAAAAGATAATCCTTTTGTGATGAATAGTAGTAAAGAATATATGATTGATCATGGAACCATGGTCAAGGATGATAAGGATAACCTTTGTAGAGAATAAACTAGAGCTAGGGTTTGGTTAGGTTAAAATTGAGTCATGGATAAATATCAACCATAATATCTTAACCAAGACAAAAGGAATGCTTCTAGATGGTGCAAGAAGAAGCTAACCCTAATAAACCCTAATCTCTTTTTATCATCACTAAACATGTTTCATTATTAATCATATCATGTTACTATAATATATATCACATATATATTATATTTGTAACAAATGAAAAATAATACAATTAATATATATCGCATATATATCAATGTATTATCCTGTGAGAAAATGAAATAATAAAGCGAGCCAATATTAGATAATGTAATACAATATATCATATATATTATTATACATTAAATCATCGAATCAACACTTGATCCGACGATCCGGCTATATCGAATATAACCGACTAATATATCATGTACCGATTCATCTAATCAACACTTGATACGATGACCCGGTTCATATCTAAATATCGCGAGAATATAATACGGTATCTCATATCGCATTATCCTCGGTCCTGCACATATCGCATATGTGCCTCTACTCCGTTTTTCCTGAGCCAAGAAACCTCTGTGTAGGACTCTAAAGAATCGTCAATACGCCGGTAGCAGGTGATGATCATATCAAACACCCACAAGATTCAAGCGGTCAGCTAAACGTAACAGCCACCCAGGTATTGAGCGATCAGAAGATCAACAAGCTAGCCTGTACGTTCTCCTGTGAATCCAATCAGTAACACTCCCGTACAGTCCGGTCTGTTCGTCTGATATGTCGCATATCTAGTGTAGGGGTGGTATACGTCAGACCCCAGTAACCGATAAGTCGTGTCGATGTGAGGCTCATAACAGGTCGAGAAACTACTGATAACATTTACCAGTAAATCTCTATATCAGCCCTGGCCAGGGACTTCCAGTTATAGCCAATCGAACACAGCACAACATCAACTCCCAATATCGGGAGAGACGAATCCCCTCCTATCGCTCATTGCATCCATGTGATTCGGGACTATACCCAAAAGCCACCGTTTTGCACACCCTCTTGGACGTGGTAAGGTGGAAATCAAAGCACAGTGGAAATCACACAAGACTCTATGACGATCTCGGGTCTACAGACTACCCTGTACCAGTGTCACCGGAGAACTGCCATCTGACGTGTGGTGTATCACCATCTGGGAGTTCTCGGCGAGTCCGTCCAGTGTACCCAGTCTCCACTGAGCACCCATACACCATCTCTGATGTCAAACACCGATGGATATGGGATCATCCATCGCCCATCATATGGGTCAAGATGCGTATACGCTAGTCTACTCTGGTGCATCGATGCCCTGTCTCGATATACCCTCGACTAGGAACAGTTATAAGATGTACTCATCGACTACCGTAGCCCCACTAGTATGATCTCATCATAGTCCCAGTAGTCGAGTACAGATCCTAAGGGCTTTATCAACATGTGAGAGAAAAACAGTAAACCAGTACAAGTCAACATGTTAAGATAAAGTGAAACCAAATAGCATACTATCATGACGAGCAAGAAATTCCTCTCTATATATATCCAAGCATCCATCATAATATACATCATATGTACAAAAATGGCCTCTAGGGCATATACATAACTAACAATCTCCCACTTGCACTAAGGCCAGCTGCTGTAGTATGTCATACCTAGCATCCCGAATAATCTCTCAAACTGTATCTGGGGAATGGCCTTCGTGAGTTTATCCGCATTCTTGTCCTTCGTATCTCCTCTCCTGACCTCGATCTCCCGGCGATCAACTATCTCCCTGATCAGGTGATACCGCCTCAGAATATATCTGGACTTCTGATAGGACCTAGGTTCCTTGGCCAAAGCCACAGCTCTATTGTTATCGCAATACAGAGGTATTGGATGTTCAATGGATGGAACCACACCAAGTTCACTAATGAACTTCTTTATCCAGACAGCATCTTTGGCAGCATCGTTGGCAGCGATGTATTCAGCCTCCATCGTCGAGTCTGCAACGGTATCCTGTTTGGAACTCTTCCAACATACCGCCCCTCCATTGAGGGTAAAGACAAATCCCGAGTGCGACTTAGAGCCGTCCTTATCACTTTGGAAGCTGGAATTGGTAAAGGACTCCACCCGGAGTTCTCCGTTACCATACACCAAGAACATGTCTCTAGTCCTTCGCAAGTACTTGAGAATGTTCTTCACAGCTGTCCAGTGACTCTCTCCAGGATCTGCTTGATACCGACTCACTACACTTAGTGAGTATGCTACATCGGGTCTGGTATATAGCATCGCATATATGATAGAGCCTACTGCCGAAGCATAGGGTATCCCTTGCATGCGAGCTCTCTCCAAATCAGTCTTGGGAGACATCTCTTTGGAGAGAGTGAGTCCAGAGATTGTGGGTTAGTTCCCACGCTTGGATTCTTCCATACTAAACCTCTTTAGTATGGTGTCAATGTACCTGGATTGGGAAAATCCCAGTATCCTTTTAGATATATCTCTATAGATCATGATTCCCAATATGCAGGAGGCATCACCTAGATCTTTCATCGAGAATCTTTCTGATAAGAAGAGCTTGACTGATTGCAGCATAGGAATATCATTTCCTATCAAGAGTATGTCATCCACGTACAATACGAGGAAGACAACCTTACTCTTTGCTACCATCTTATAGATACAAGGTTCATCTATATTTTTGATGAAGTCAAACTCTTTGACTACAACATCAAAACAGATGTTCCAACTCCGTGATACTTTGCTTTAACCCATAAATGGATTTAAGCAGCTTGCACACCTTTCCGCTGCTCCCACTATCTACGAAACCCTCTGGCTGAGTCATGTACACGCACTCTTCTAAATCACCGTTTAGAAAGGCGTTCTTAACATCCATTTGCCAGATTTCGTAGTCATGGTATGCAGCAATGGCAAGTAAGATCCGGATGGACTTAAGCATAGCTACTGGTGAAAAAGTTTCGTCATAATCCACACCTGGTCGTTGACGAAAACCCTTTGCAACAAGTCTAGCTTTGAAAGTCTCAACTTTTCCATCTACACCAAATTTCTTTTTAAAGATCCACTTGCTCCCAATGGGTTTTACCCCTTCAGGAGCATTTTCCAAAGTCCATACTTTGTTGGTGTTCATGGATTCCATCTCAGATCGCATTGCATCCATCCATTTCACAGAGTCACCACTCGTGATGGCCTGCTCGAAACTAGTCGGGTCATCATCTTCCATGATGTAATCCTCACTTCCACCATCAATGAGAAAACCGTGGTATCTCTCAGGTGGATGAGAAACCCTGCTAGATCGGCGGAGAGGCTGGGGTTCGTTGGGTACTACCGAATCCTCTGGTTCAACTAAATCATCTGTTGTATTTTGTTCTGCTGGAACTTCTTCCAGTTCTACCTCAATGCCACTAATTTGTTTCATAAGAAAACCTTTTTCTAAGAAAGTGGCATGTCGAGAAACAAACACCTTTTGTTCCTCGGAGTGGTAGAAGATATACCCTCGCGAATGTTTGGGATATCCAATAAACTTACATAGGACAGACCTTGCCTCGAGCTTGTCCGGATTTTGTGTTTTAACATTGGCCGGACAACCCCATATCTGAATAAAATTAAGACATGGTCTCTTACCATTCCATATCTATCAAAATAGACCACGATGAACTTACCGATGTAAGGCCTCTCATATGGAGTGGTAGGCACTGATTTGGTTGGAACTCTATTCAATAGGTATGCAACTGTCTCCAGTGCATATCCCCAGAAGGAAATAGGTAACTCAGCAGTGCTCATCATGGAGCGCACCATATCTAATAGAGTGCGATTCCTCCATTCCGATACACCGTTGTGCTGTGGTGTATAAGGAGGAGTAAGCTGAGAGAGAATCCCATTCTCTTTTAGATAATCTAGAAAATCATTGCTCAAGTATTCTCCTGCTCGATCAGATCGAAGGATCTTAATACTTTTGCCCGTTTGGTTCTCTACTTCGTGCTTATATTCTCTGAATTTCTCAAAAGCTTCAGACTTGTGTTTCATTAGGAACACATATCCGAATCTTGAGAGATCGTCAGTGAATGTAATGAAGTAGGAAGAACCGTTCCTGGCATGCGTAGACATGGGACCGCATACATCACTATGTACCAGTCCTAAGAGTTCGGTAACTCTTTCTCCGTGTCCACTAAATTGAACTTTGGTCATTTTTCCTTTGAGACATGAATGGCAAGTATCATAAGATGATAATTCGAACGGATTCAAATATCCATCCTTATGTAACTTAGCCAGTCGTGTCGCATTGATATGACTAAGTCTACAATGCCACAAGAAGGATTCGTTCATTTCTGAACTCTTCCTCTTGTGTGTGTTTTGTATATTGAGGACTGTATTTTGATTTAGAATGAATATGCCATTATGTAACGAGCCTGATGCAATCAACTTTTGATCTAGGAATATGTTCATAACATTATCCTGTACTACAAAATTATATCCTTCTTTACTTAATAAAGAAACTGATATAATGTTGCACATCATGTTTGGTATATAATAGCACTCATTCAGAATCAGTGTATTACGACTTGGTAATACAAGGTGATATTCGCCAACTGCTTTGGCTACAATACTTGCACAGTTCCCTACTTGAACGGAATGATCACCTTTTCCCAGTTCTCTACCTTTCCGTAGCCCATGTAGCAATATACATATGTGGGATCCTGATCCGGTATCTAATACCCAGGACGTAAGGTGAACTGAGAAACAGTTCTTAATAACTAACACAACTGAAGAAAATGCATCAACATGCATGTTCTTTTGGGCGGCTTGAGAATCCAGATATTCTCCTATTCCCTGTTCAGTCTTATAACTCTTATAAGAAAGAACGGGTCCAACGTTCCCCTGCTCAGTATAATAAGCGGGTTCAGTCAATACATCCATATTATTATCTTGATTATGGCCTGACATGGTCGCTACCTGGAGAGATAGAGAAGAAAACACTTTAGCGTATGCTCTTGCAAGATTAGATTGGTTATTATCTTATCTAATTAGGATGTCTCCCACTGTTTTTATCAAATCTTCCTTCAAACCCTAAAAGGTAAGATTAGCCAGGATTAATTACACCCTCCAATTTCGTCAATCTTTCAGCCAGATCAGTGCCGGTACTTGAGGGAGGTTCCCCGTGCTTTCGCACGGACCTAATTAAAGTAAACCTCGTTATCCCAGAGGCGTAACCCCGTTAACACTTTTCTAGACACCTACTTGATCGGCTAATTGTCCTGTGTAAAACTCTCCCAGGAGTAACTCTTACTCGCAGTGGGTATCGGGATCCAACTATCTCATAGGAAGTATGCAATCTCATTGCAAATTTCAAAACTTGAAATTCCCGATAATGCTTTTGCCCCTAGCGTCCCATGACCTTGACAGAGGCCAAACTACCCATAGGGCGCTAGTCAAGTTCAACCCGTCATTTATTGATTGAATTAAACCCACCCGTACGACTCTTGACGGAGGCCAAACTACGCCATACGAAACCCTAATCTAATCGCATCGTATGCTAGCAGATAAGCACTACTTAGCTACCGTACACTACGCCTTGATGGAGGCCAAACTACCGCAGCACGAATACTAAATAGTACTTATCTGAAATGACGGAGGGCTACGCAGGTTTTTCAGAAAACCATGAGCGTAATGAACATGATATCGTTGTAGAATCATGTGGTTTTTGAAAAAGGAGTGTTTTTTAGGCTTTTCTAGTTTCGCTAAAGAGGTCACTCCCGGTGAAGGGATCTCGGCTCTTTCCCCATCGAATAAGGTGCAGGATATATCAAATATATCGCTATGCAAAGCAAAACTCTAAAAGCAATCAAAAGACAAACCGAGAGTTGTAGCATCTGCCAGTTTTGCTTAAGAGGTCACTCCCGGTGAAGGGATCTCGGCTCTTTCCTCATCGAATAAAGTGCAGGGTATATCATATATACCGCTATGCAAAGCAAATCTGTTGCTACCCTTTTTATAAAGTTTTGATTCTACAACTTCTTTTAGGTTTCTTTTCTTTTTATTAATCTCATTAATAAAATCCCATCATCTTATGCTTCCTAAGCATCACAGAAGAAACGAAAGCAGTAATATTTATATATCAGCATATATATATAGTATAAGCATTCGTCTTAGGCGGTAATATGATCTCATCACAGAACATTGCAGCAGAAGAACATATATGAAATATTGGATATACTAGAACGTCCGTGTTTTCAATACGAGCCTGTATAAAACACGGATTCAACGGTTGCGACGAATAGCCAAACCTACATCCCAAGACCCCTACGAGAGCGGCAAGTAACACTGCCAATTCTAGGGTTAGGAGACCCGGTCTCGACTCCTCGAGATGGCCTCCTACTGGACCCTAGAACCCGGTTACTTGTGCTCCCCTCCTTGGGTCTACCTAATGCGGAAAAGTAAATAATATACACTGGTGACATCAACCTCATCCCGGAAGTGCCCCAATAAAAGAATATTACATACAAATGAATTTTACATGAATGAAAATAAAACCCCCCATCTCATATAAAACCCCCGGCTATTCAGAACACGACGATCCAATATAACATATCACAGCAACACATAATATCACATATCATCAACGTAAGTAAGTATGCATACACCGATCGTCGTAGATGTATAGCAACGAAAACCGGCAATACAACTACATACTACACTTACGGTCACAGAAAAGAAATTGTAAAACTACAATATTTGGAATCCACAATCACTTTAGACATCGTAAATCCGAAATAACACATACTTCGCATTTCATGCCTAACTATATGAATTCCACATATTGTATCGCATTCCAGATAAATAGACAGTGTTAAGCTTTCCAAACAGATAATCAAATACCCAAAATTTCCTAAATAGCTCAACACTTGAGCGGGGTTCAAATAATCCCAGAATATGTCACAGTACCGGTGATCCAGCCGTAGAAGGGTCAAGCCAACGCCTCACATGTGGCACGCGGTACGGCCCTAAACCCTAAGGTTTAGAGGCAGTTCAAGACGGTCACATAATCGAGTTAAGGTTTGTGTTCTTCTAGAGGGTCCACCGTGTTACTTGCACATTTTTCCGAAAGATTTAAACCCGATAAAAATTCAACACTTGAAAGTTTTTCGTGCCGGGAAAAAGCAAGTTAATAATATCCGCTCGAACATTTTAACAGTTTCTAAATATCCAGAAAACACTAAACAAAGTTAAATTATCCGATCGAATCAACGAGTCCCCAATACAACCCTAGAAAACTCAACACTTGAGTGGAATTAAAAAATTCCCAGGAAAAAGTAACAAGAAAGGACCTAAGAATAAATATATGAAATACGAGGGACCAAATCATAATTTTGGCCGCGGAACCGCCGCCAAACCCTTGGCCGCAGTTCCATGGTCATTTGAGCGCATTAATGGTCCGTACTTCACAGTAATTCTTAGTTTTTCATGCCTAATTTTCTGAGCATTTTTAATTCAGAAAAAATCAACTTTTTGAAAAATATCCACAGAGGGGTCCGTGTCGGGGTTTCGGGGTTCGATCGGACTTTAAATTTCGTCTAGACATCGCCTAAAGCTCTAGCTTGGCTTTGATACCACTGTAGGGTTCATAGGCACTCTTGTGAAGGTTCATAAGGCATCAAACATGCCCGAATAAAAATTTAGACGTGCCGAACAACCCAAAGCCGGGATCTATGCTAGATTATTAAGGTTTAACATGCAAGTAAAAATCTTTACCACTAAGTGTGAGGGATTACAACCTTTGTAGTCCGCTCCTTCGCTTCATAAGCTCCGAGTAGAAGTCCCTTCGCCGCGATCCACGATCTCCCGGACTCAAGAGAGGCTCCACGACTCGAACGATCCATGATAACTTGTAGTGTTCCGCTTCTCCGATGATCTACGTTGAAGTTGCAATAGCTCAAGCTTTCTCACTCTAATGTGGTGAACACCCTAATCTAATGGGCTAGATTAGATGAGAATGATGGAGTAATATTTATGCTTTCTTTTTATATCATAATCTCACATGAAATCATCACAAAAGGAATTTCTAGTAATCTTTCTCAAAGCTAAGGAGAGAAGAAGATGATGAATGAAAAAGATAATCCTTTTGTGATGAATAGTAGTAAAGAATATATGATTGATCATGGAACCATGGTCAAGGATGATAAGGATAACCTTTGTAGAGAATAAACTAGAGCCAGGGTTTTGTTAGGTTAAAATTGAGTCATGGATAAATATCAACCATAATATCTTAACCAAGACAAAAGGAATGCTTCTAGATGGTGCAAGAAGAAGCTAACCCTAATCAAACCCTAATCTCTTTTTATCATCACTAAACATGTTTCATTATTAATCATATCATGTTACTATAATATATATCACATATATATTATATTTGTAACAAAAGAAAAATAATACAATTAATATATATCGCATATATATCAATGTATTATCCGGTGAGAAAATGAAATAATAAAGCGAGCCAATATTAGATAATGTAATACAATGTATCATTTATATTATTATACATTAAATCATCGAACCAACACTTGATCCGACGATCCGGCTATATCGAATATAACCGACTAATATATCATGTACCGATTCATCTAATTAACAATTGATCCGATGACCTGGTTCATATCTAAATTTCACGAGAATATAATACGGTATCTCATATCGCATTATCCTCGGTCCTTCACATATCACATATGTGCCTCTACTCCATTTTGCCTGAGCCAAGAAACCTCTGTGTAGGACTCTAAAGAATCGTCAATACGCCGGTAGCAGGTGATGATCATATCAAACACCCACAAGCTGCAAGCGGTCATCTAAACGTAACAGCTACCCAGGTATTGAGCGATCAGAAGATCAATAAGCTAGCATGTATGTTCTCCTGTGAATCCAATCAGTAACACTCCCGTACAGTCTGGTCTGTTCGTCTGATATGTCGCATATTTAGTCTAGGGGTGGTATACGTCCGACCCCAGTAACCGATAAGTCGTGTCGATGTGAGGCTCATAACAGGTAGAGAAACTACTGATAACACTTACCAGTAAATCTCTATATCAGCCCTGGCCAGGGACTTCCAGTTATAGCCAATCGAACACAGCACAACATCAACTCCCTATACCGGGAGAGACGAATCCCCTCCTATCGCTCAATGCCTCCATGTGATTCGGGACTGTACCCAAAAGCCACCGTTTTACACACCCTCTTGGACGTGGTAAGGTGGAAATCAAAGCACAGTGGGAATCACACAAGACTCAATGACGATCTCGGGTCTACAGACTACCCTATACCAGTGTCACCGGAGAACTGCCATCTGACGTGACGTGTGGTATATCACCATCTGGGAGTTCTCGGCGAGTCCGTCCAGTGTACCCAGTCTCCACTGAGCACCCGTACACCATCTCTGATGTCAAACAGCGATGGATATGGGATCATCCTGTTGGAGATAGTGCCCTCAGAGTCAATTATTGGATCACAGGCACGTGATTGCAATGATTGAGGGAGGACCTATCCCGGTAGGACAGTCTTACTCGAGATGATAGTATGCTATCTGGTTTACCTTTATCATCGTGTACTCCTTTAGGTGACCTGACAGGTCGCTATTGCACGTTGATAGAGCCCCTAGGATTCTTGCTTCACTACCGGCAGTATGAGGGCGATCATATACGTGGGAGCTGGTAGTCTATAAGCACATCCTTAAAAGGTCCCTAGTCGTGGGAGTTTCGAGACAGGGCATCGATACTCCAGAGTAGACTAGTGTATACAGTCGAGACCCCGACGAGGGGCGGTGGCCGGTCTCACAAGCCACTGGTGTCAGTTGGTTCACCTAAGATGTATACAGGTGCTCATTGGGTTATGAGTACACCGGACAGGACTCACCGGGAACATGCTAGTTGGTCTTATACCTGACGTCAGATAGCAGTTCCCTGGTGACATGTGTACAGGTTAGTTCATCGACTTGAGGATCGTCATTTGTCTCGTGTGAGTTCCCACTGTGCTTTGATTACTACCCTACCATGGCTCAAAGGAGTCATGCAAACAGGTTTTAGTTGGGTACAGTCCCGAGCCACATGGAGGCAGTGAGCGGATCTTCAGGGGTTCGTCTCTCCCGGTATTGGGGGTGAGGTCGCGCTGTGTCTAGGAGAGCCATTACACAAAGTCCTTGGCCAAGGCAGGAGATTTACTGGTAGGTATTCCAGTAGTATCTCAGGGTGTTCTGGGCTACACTCTGACACGACTTGTACCGCTTTTGGGGGTCTGACTTTTACCAACCCTTAGGCCCGACATGCAATGCTCATAGACGAACGGACCGGACTGTACGGATATTGTCACTGACAGGCTCAGTAGGGTGTCAGGATGAGTTCGCTCATCGACGTCCCTTTTGGTCAATAGCTGGTGGCCCGTCACGTATTGAATTATACCTCTGACGTGCTAGTGGTTAAATCCACAGCCATAGTATTGACGAGTCTTTAGAGTCCACCACACTTACAGTTACTCAGCTTTCGGGCGAAACGCTGTAGAGGCCGTATGGAGATATGGCAGGGTCCGATCAGATACGTGCGGTATTGCACGGATCAGGATCGGACGGTTAGTACTAGTGGCCGTATGGTTATATGGCAGGGTTCGATCAGATACGTGCGGTATTGCACGGATCAGGATCGGACGGATATTACTAGCCGGCTTTGGTTTAAGCCGGATCCTAGTATAGTACAGTGTAGATTTTGTCTCATTGAATTTGTATCCGGTCGGAATACAGATGCGGGTGTGTATGCACAGTATGGGGGTTTTTCCTGTAATTTATTACGGGTCCAGTTTTCTGGAGTTGCCAGTTTGTATTCCGTTCCGGCCGGTTTTCCTTTGTTCTTTCCCGGCCGGACCTTTTCGATAGAGGGTGTTATTTGCAAGTTTGCAAATAACATTTTGTGGAGGGGTTTCTTTCACTTGTGGCATTATGATAAGTTAAGCATCTTTGCTTTTTCATCATGGTTTTGCTTTTTGAGATTAGATGAGATTTGATATGAAATTGACATTGTTATCATTTTATTTTGGCTAAGGTCACCCCTTACTTTTACTACAATTACCTCCCTTCATAGTTTTGCAATTTTGATTCCCTCCACCATTCTTCAAAAGGGGCCGGCCACATATTGTGAGGAGAGGGAGAATGGTTCATTTTTAGTATGAGAAAATTTCATGATCTCATTTGGTCTTGTACACAAAAACCTTCTCACCTCTCCAAAGTTCTTCATGATTCCTCCATCAATGGCAACTACATAATCTCCAAGGGACAAAGCTTCTACACATTCTACAGCAAATCTTGGACGCGTCGGCCAGCCAACTTCGCGCCCGAGTTGCCTCGGTATTGAGGTAGGAGCCCGTAAAAGATACAGGCAATGTGGTGCCCTTCCGGCGAGGAGGCGACGAACGGAGTTTCCGCAGGAGATCGGGACGACGACGAGAAGACCGGAGGACTCGGATCATTCGGTATATCTCTAAACCGTCTTGTAGTTAGCTTAGACTAGTTAATGGTTCGATCCGGGTGTTTAGTGCGCGGTGGTGCCGGTTTGCTAAGTTCGCAAAATTAAAGTTTATCACCGCTTCCGCATTTGGCCGTCGGATTGACGGCCAGGGCGCCGCCGTGCACTTACAGTGGTATCAGAGCCTCGCCATTAACTTCGTCTAGCTTTGTTTGATGTGTTTGCATTTCCGATCGACCAAAATTCCAAAAAACCACATTTTCCTCACATCAGTTTTCTGTCGTTTTTTTCCTGGCTCCAAAAATTTTTCAGGTTGTAAAAAATTGATGTACTGGAAAATGTAAGACTGCTTTAAAAATTCGACGCAGTGAGTCGATCACTGAAGCGCGGAACCGCGGCCAAACCCCCCCTTGGGCCACGGTTCCGCCGCACATTGGTGTCCTCACTGTGTCCAATTTCTCCAGTGGGCTTCTGGGCTGAATTTAGGGGTTTTGGAATATTAATATTGGGCCCAGAATTTCTGTGAGTGCTACAGTATTGCTTGGGGGCCCACTTGTTAATTTTTGATCGATCGGATATTTTAAACACATTATTTCACAGTATTTACATTATATCTGCGACCGTGAAAGTCACTTGATCGGTAAATCCAGTCTAACTGCTATAGCCCGGTTAGACGTGTAAGTGCACGGCGGCGCCCCGGCCGTCAATCCGACGGCCAAACGCGGAAACGGTGATAGACTTTAATTTTTGCGGACTTGGCAAAACGGCACCACCGCGCACTAAAACCGGATCGGGCCATTAAACTAAATCTAGCTAACTACAAAGAGAAGGGGAAGAGATATACCGACGATCCAAGTCCTCCGGTCTTCATCTCCACTCCGATCTCCTCGCGGGATCTCCGTCCGTCTCCTCCTCGTCAGAAAGGGCACCACGAAGCCGGGTACTTTTACGGGCTCCCACCTCAATACCGAGGCAACTCGCGCATGAAGCCGGCTACTCGACATGCTCAAGATATGCTGTAGAATGTAGTGTAGAATGCGGTTTGTCTCAATGGGGTTTGTAGTTGCCATGATGGAGGAATCAAAGAATAGAAAAATGGTGCTTGCATTTTTCTAGCAAGAAAATGAGATCAAGAATGAACTCTCAAGATGAACCTCTCATTTTCTTTCTCTCTTTTCTTTTTCTTCTTCTCTCTTTTCTTTTTCTTCAACCATTTCATCAAGTGAGAGCAAGAGGGTGGAGGAATGAATATGATAGCAAAAACATCAAAGGAGGTGAGTGTAGGAGATAATGAAGGGTGACCACAACCAAGACATAATCATCACAAAACTCACATCAACTCTTCTTATCAAATCTAATCACATAAAGCAAATGATAATGAAGGATAAGAAAGGCATCAAAAGATGCTTTCATAATAAATCATCTTACAAATAAAACCTCCACTAAAGTAATTTGCAAAACTGCAAATTACCCCCTCCATCAGAAAAGTCCGGCCGGGAAAGAACAAAGGAAAAACCGGCCGGAACGGAAAGCAAACTGGCAACTCCAGAAAACTGGTCCCGTAATAAATTACAGGATAACCCCGATACTGTGCATACACACCCGCATTTGTATTCCGACGGATACAAATGCAATGAGACAAAATCTACACTGTACTATACTAGGACCGGCTTAAACCAAAGCCGGCTAGCAATATCCGTCCGATCCTGATCCGTGCAATACCGCACGTATCTGATCGAACGCTGCCATATATCCATACGGCCACTAGTACAAAACTGTCCGATCCTGATCCGTGCAATACCGCACGTATCTGATCGGACCCTGCCATATCTCCATACGGCCTCTAGTACAAAACTGTCCGATCCTGATCCGTACAATACCGCACGTATCTGATCGGACCCTGCCATATCTCCATACGGCCTCTACAACGTTTCGCCCGAAAGCTTGAGTAACTGAAAGTGTGGTGGACTCTAAAGACTCGTCAATACTATGGCTGTGGATTTAACCACTAGCACGTCAGAGGTATAAGCCAATACGTGACGGGTCACCAGCTATTGACTAAAAGGGACGTCGATGAGGAAGCTCACCCCGACACCCAACTGAGCCTGTCAGTGACAATATCCGTACAGTCCGGTCCGTTCGTCTATGAGCATCGCATGGCGGGCCTAGGGTTTGGTAAAAGTCAGACCCCCAAAAGCGGTACAAGTCGTGTCGGAGTGTAGCCCAGAACACCCTGAGATACTACTGGAATACCTACCAGTAAATCTCCTGCCTTGGCCAAGGTCTTTGTGTAATGGCTCTCCTAGACACAGCGCGACCTCACCCCCAATACCGGGAGAGACGAACCCCTGAAGATACGCTCACTGCCTCCATGTGGCTCGGGACTGTACCCAACTAAAACCTGTTTGCACGACTCCTTTGAGCCGTGGTAGGGTAGTAATCAAAGTACAGTGGGAACTCACACGAGACAAATGACGATCCCCAGGTCGATGAACTAACCTGTACACATGTCACCTGGGAACTGCTATCTGACGTCAGGTATAAGACCAACTAGCATGTTCCCGGCGAGTCCTGTCCGGTGTACTCATAACCCAATGAGCACCTGTATACATCTTAGGTGATCCAACTGACACCAGTGGCTTGTGAGACCGGCCACCGCCCCTCGTCGGGGTCTCAACTGTATACACTAGTCTACTCTGGAGAATCGATGCCCTGTCTCGAAACTCCTACGACTAGGGACCTTTTAAGGATGTGCTTATAGACTCCAGCTCTCACTTATATGATCGCCCTCATACTGCTGGCAGTCAAGCAAGAATCCTAGGGGCTCTATCAACGTGCAATAGCGACATGTCAGGTCGCCTAAAGCAGTACACGATGATAAAGGTAAACCAGATAGCATACTATCATCTCGAGCAAGACTGTCCTACCGGGATAGGTCCTCCCTCAATCATTGCAATCATGTGCCTGTGATCCAATAATTGACTCTGAGGGCACTATCTCCAACAATCTCCCACTTGCACTCAAGGCTAATTATTGCGATGTCGCATACTCACAGCCCGTGTGATACCGAACACCCAACTCCCCTACTAGTCAGTTTCACAAAATCCGTTTGCGAAACTATTGCGTTCGAGGAATAGCCTCAGTGAGTGGATCCGCCTTAATGTTTCTTTCTATGTCTCTCTATATCTCAAGTTCGCGGAGAAAGCCATCTCCCGAAATGAGCAATACCAGTCTTAGAGTGTCTGGATGTCTGATGGGACTTAGCTCATAAATGAACTCCAAATCCAAACTTCTTAGACTGTATCGTCAACTGAACTTAATCAGTATCCTGCGCCATGCCACCCTCAGTATTGCCTTGGACCACCTGTCCAAAATACTGCCCCTCGTCAGAAGGAAAAACTATAACTCTGACAACATCCTTGTCGTCCAGGTCACTTTGGAAGCCTGGAATGATAACCGTCTCCTAAAAGAGGCAGCCGTTATCATATCCCTAGAACAGCCACTTATGTTCTAAAACTGCTTCCGACTGTTTCTCCAGGATTGGATCAATATCAACTTATTGCATCTAGTGCAAGAACAACATCTGGTGTGGTACTTGACATCTCATGATTGACTCAATTGCCTAAGCAAGTGATCTGCCAATCATGCACATCCCTCTCTACTTTAGTCTAAAAGACACCTTTAGAGAGGGCAACTCCATTACTTGCAGGTACACTACCGTGCCAGGAGTCGTCCATTCTAAATACTCATAGAATGCTGTCAAGGTACCCAGATTAGGAAACCACCCAAATCTAGATCTAAAACCATAGATCTAGTAACCAGTATGTCTGATATAATGTCCAAGTCCTTTGTGGAGAAACCACTGTGTGACGACCAAAGTATAACCGATCGTAGTAAAGGAATATCACTTCCTACTACCTTCTCAACAGATCCATCCCCTATTCTGATGACGTCAAACCTATGACTGTCACATCAGAAACAGATGATCTATCTCCGCTACATCTGCTTTAGTCTATAAATAGACATAAGCCTGATGTCCACCAATGCTTCCGCTGCTCCCACTGACTACGACAACCCTCTGGCAGAGTCATATACACGTACACTTCTGAAGCTAGTTCAGAACGACGCTATACTCATCCTCCTGCCGGGTCTCGCAGCCTGGAACAACAACAATGGCAAGTGTGGGTAAACAAGAACTTCCCTGTCACCGTCCTTGAGGCTACCGAAGTACCTCTCGGGTGCCTGAAGTTACCCACCTTATCTGCGGAGTGGCCAATGGAATGTCAAATCAGATTGAATCTTCAGGTTCCTTATCAAATCTTCAGTAATCGTTTGCGGTTCTGGAATCACTTCCAGTTCTACCATACTCCCACTGCTGTTTTTGAAAAAATCCATTTTTAATAAAACTGTGGCGAGTCTAGAACAATATTGCTATTGTTCATCCAGATGGTAGAAAGTCAACCCGCGTCATAGCCTGGGTCAACCCACAAACAGCCATTACAGAAACGTGCCTTGAGTTATCCAGAGTCTGGTTTTAATCATAAGCCAGACAACTCCCCGTACCTTAACAACGTTAAGATATGAACTGTTCTATATCCAATATAGAACCAGAGGCACTGATTTAATTGAACCAGATTCAAATCATTCAGCTATCTCCAGTGCATGTCAACTAAATGGAAGGAGGCCGATCAGCGTTACTCAACTTAGGAATGCTTCTAATTATGAGTAACCCGAAAGAGAAGCAAGTTCTCTTAATCATTACTATCAACTGAATACCATGTACAAGTATCTACATCTTCGATCACTTTGAAGAATCCCGATACTTTCAACACCTGGTTCTCTACTTTATTCTTATACCTATAACTCCTCAAAACTTAGACCCTGTGTTTCTACGAAACACATGTCAAAGAACTAGAGAAGTCAAAAGTAAACAGAATATAGTATGAGGACCAACCCCTCTGTCCTAGTGGACACTGGACAATATACAATACTCTGTATAAGTCCCCTGAGTCTAACAACTCTTTCACTGTGTGTTGTAGGTTGAAAACTGTACTTATGGTTAAGAAGAATTACACCGCTGTTTAATGCTCCTTACCTAACCATCCACTGATATAGGTAAATGTCATCGACATAATATTAAAAGGTATATCTCACTCTATGAAAATAGACGTACAGATATATCAATTTGAAATTGGTGCATAACAGCGGATATTCAAAACCAAATATTTGCCGACCGGCAAACAACCCATGTGATTTCCTCAAATATCACCGATTACAACGAATCCCGATATAATGAGGATGATCACCCAATTCCCAACAACCTACTCCCACTCATCATCTGTAAAACCATACAGATGTGAGAATCAAAACTTGGTAAATACATACCCTGGAGCAAGTGTCTAATCAGGAAATCAGTTTTCTTTTAACAGTACACAGTGAAACTGAAACATTGAAATGTTTCGGTGGGGTATCCCGGTATTCTTAGTAATGCCTCTTCCAGATTCACGACTGTAACCGTATAGTTCTTTGCCACCTCTCCAAATCCCTTCATATGTCTTTAGTCTTTACCTTCTGTACACCCCTTTAGGCCAAATGGTTTTCTTCCTTCCCTACCGTTCGCACCAGCCTATGGTTTGGAAGAAGACTATCCAAAAAGCATAAAGGGTGTACTGTCCTAATCCTAGGAGCACTCGCAACGCGAGAGAAGGTGAAGATAAAAGACACCTGAATGTACTTTATTCCTATTTCTCCTGAACCAGAATGCATCCCCGAACTGGAACAAGTTCCTTTCGAGTTCGTATATAACCATACGATGGATTATCCAATAAAATGGGATCTTCGTAGTGATACGGAGTGTCCTGGAGAAATACGAAGGTGATTTAGGATTGGCGAAGAAATACTTGGTTTGGTCGTGAATATTAGTCGCAATTTACTTTGCCCTCTTACTAATCCCTTGCTTTGTCTGAACTTAATACCTTCTGTACACCGTTTAGGCTAACTGGTTTTCTTCATTCCCTACCGGTCGGCACCAGCCTATGGTTTGGAAGAAGACTATCCAATTTGCGTAATAGGTGTACTACTCCTAAACCAAGGAGTACTCGCAACCTGAGAGAGGGTGAAAAGAAAAGACAACTGAATAATCCTATCCGTTTTCTCTAGAACCGGAAACCATCCTCGAATTCCTTCGAGTTCGTATCTAACCATACGATGGTTTTGTCCAATGGAAGTGGACGTTCGCAGTAATACAGGGTGTCCTGGAGAAAAGGGTAAAAGTAGGAGTGGCAATGAGGTCTGCAACTCTGACAATCCAAAAGCCAGTGTTAAGAAGGTTCGGTGAACTTGGTCACTGAGTCAAAGTCTTAGGGTCGGGTCAATGGTCGCTGCCAAAGAGAGAGAGAAAAGAAACACTCAGCGTGCACTCTATCCTAGATCAGAATGGTTATCACTTTTTCTAATCAGGAAACCTCCCACTGTACCTCAAATTCTCCTCCAAACCTGAAAGAAGAATTAGTCGGGGTCACCCGAGGAGTATACTAACTCATCAGTGGGAATCGGGATCCAACTCTCATCGCATGACAACGTGACGGAATCCGCTCACGGTATCACACTCCAGAAGGTATGCGCATATCTGGCAAGTTTCAGTACTTTTGAAACTCCCGATGTAATTTCTGCCCCATGCTCTTATGACCTTGACTAAGGCCAACAAATCATAAGTCACATGTCAAGTTCTACCCGTCATTGTCCAGGTTGATTTGAATCCACCCGTACAAGCCCTTGACTAAGGCCAACAAGGCTATACGACTGTCCCAAACCAACGCATCTATCTATGCAGCATATGAATACCCAATAGCTACCAAACACTGTGCCTTGACTAAGGCCAACAAACACAGCTTGAATACTATTGACTGCCCATATGAAACGACGGAGGGCTACGAATGGTTTCTGGCGAAAACCTTTAACGTAGTGAACTTGATATCGTTGAAGGAACGGATAGCTTTTTAGAAAATATAGTGACGAAAACCTTTACTAAAGAGGTCACTCCCGGTGAAGGGATCTCGGCTCTTTCCCCGTAGAATGGGGTGTAGGATATTCCAACTGAATACCACGGTGCAAAGCAAAAGTAATCGGCTATAGTGAAGTTAATGCCCTGACGCAAAATTCTGTCCAAGGGGTCACTCCCGGTGAAGGGATCTCGGCCCTTGCCTCATCGACTGAGGAGCAGGATATTCCAAATGAATACCACGATGCAAAACAAAAGTGAACGTCCTTGCAATAACAGCTTTTTGAAAAGTGTTCCAACAACATCAGATTAGGTTTGTTTATAAACTTGCATTGATCCGAATCAATGCAGTCCCATCAATTGATCACACCAAAAAGAACGAAAATATACTGATGTACGTATATGCCATCCGCATTCGCCACTGGGTCCCGTCATTACCCGTTAGGTTAGCTAACTAACGACAGAGCGGGGACTGGACTAGCGCGGATGCAAAACATATACAACATCTACTAATATATATACCAATATATTATATTTCGCTCAAGGCGTGAAAGAAATGCAACAACACAGAAATGTACAGCATCACAGAAAAATACAGATATCTGGGATCCCCGGGTTTCACAGAGCCACTACTGAAACCCGACGTTCCCCTGGTCGTGTGGATAGCCTGTGCAATGAAATCCTAGACCCCTACGGGCGCGGCAAGTCACCCGCCAAAACCTGAAGCGAGGCAGCCCCCTTCAGCTCCGTGAATGGACCACCCAGCACTTCACGGAATCCGGCAACTTGGGCACCCCTCCTGGGTCATCCTGTACCCCCTACGAGTGCGGCGAATAGCCCGCCAATCCTAGAGTGAAGCCCCCTCCGTCCCAATGCCATGAGATGCGGGCTTGTTGCCCTCTAGAACCCGGCTATCCGTGCACCCCACCGCGGGGCAATCCTAGTACAGAAAGTAAAATATACATACACCGGGTACATCGACCGCAACCAGGTCGTGCCCCAAAAGAATAATACAAACAGGCAGTGACGGCAGTCCACATGTCGGACGCTCGCCCCGCAATATCAAATGTACATAATACACCAACACTGTACTAGCATTGCATCCAGGCTATCCCCCACGACCGATCCGCAACATCACAGCATAAACATAGAACATCAACGTGAAAGTCACGTTCGCAAATCCGTCTAACTGGGCTATAGCAGTTAGATAGGATTTACCGATCGAGTGACATTCACGGTCGCAGATATAATGTAAATACTGTGAAATAATGTGTTTGAAATATCCGATCGATCAAAAATTAACAAGTGGGCCCCCAAACAAAAACTGTAGCACTCACAGAAATCCTGGGCCCAATTTTAATATTCCAAAACCCATATTTTAAGCCCAAAAGGCCTCTGGAAAAATTTGGTGATGTGACGTGAATAGTGCGCGGCGGAAGGGCCGCGCGAGGTGGGGTTTCGCGGCGCTTCCGCGCTCCAACTGTGGCGTTACATCGTCAAATTTTTACAGAACTCTTAGATTTTCCAGTACATCAATATTTTACAACCTGAAAAATTTTTCGAGACCAAAAATTTTCAACAGAAACTGATTCGAGCTAAAATGCAGTTTTGGAACATTCGATCGATCAAAACAGAAAAACACATTACACCAAGCTAGACTAAGTTAATGGCGAGGCTCTGATACCACTGTAAGTGCACGGCGGCGCCCCGGCCGTCAATCCGACGGCCAAACGCGGAAACGGTGATAAACTTTAATTTTTGCGGACTTGGCATAACGGCACTACCGCGCACTAAAACCGGATCGGGCCATTAAACTAAATCTAGCTAACTACAAAGAGAAGGGGAAGAGATATACCGACGATCCAAGTCCTCCGGTCTTCATCTCCACTCCGATCTCCTCGCGGGATCTCCGTCCGTCTCCTCCTCGTCGGAAAGGGCACCACGAAGCCGGGTACTTTTACGGGCTCCCACCTCAATACCGAGGCAACTCGCGCATGAAGCCGGCTACTCGACATGCTCAAGATATGCTGTTGAATGTAGTGTAGAATGCCCTTTGTCTCAATGGGGTTTGTAGTTGCCATGATGGAGGAATCAAAGAATAGAAAAATGGTGCTTGCATTTTTCTAGCAAGAAAATGAGATCAAGAATGAACTCTCAAGATGAACCTCTCATTTTCTTTCTCTCTTTTCTTTTTCTTCTTCTCTCTTTTCTTTTTCTTCAACCATTTCATCAAGTGAGAGCAAGAGGGTGGAGGAATGAATATGATAGCAAAAACATCAAGGGAGGTGAGTGTAGGAGATAATGAAGGGTGACCACAACCAAGACATAATCATCACAAAACTCACATCAACTCTTCTTATCAAATCTAATCACATAAAGCAAATGATAATGAAGGATAAGAAAGGCATCAAAAGATGCTTTCATAATAAATCATCTTACAAATAAAACCTCCACTAAAGTAATTTGCAAAACTGCAAATTACCCCCTCCATCAGAAAAGTCCGGCCGGGAAAGAACAAAGGAAAAACCGGCCGGAACGGAAAGCAAACTGGCAACTCCAGAAAACTGGTCCCGTAATAAATTACAGGATAACCCCGATACTGTGCATACACACCCGCATTTGTATTCCGACGGATACAAATGCAATGAGACAAAATCTACACTGTACTATACTAGGACCGGCTTAAACCAAAGCCGGCTAGCAATATCCGTCCGATCCTGATCCGTGCAATACCGCACGTATCTGATCGAACGCTGCCATATATCCATACGGCCACTAGTACAAAACTGTCCGATCCTGATCCGTGCAATACCGCACGTATCTGATCGGACCCTGCCATATCTCCATACGGCCTCTAGTACAAAACTGTCCGATCCTGATCCGTGCAATACCGCACGTATCTGATCGGACCCTGCCATATCTCCATACGGCCTCTACAACGTTTCGCCCGAAAGCTTGAGTAACTGAAAGTGTGGTGGACTCTAAAGACTCGTCAATACTATGGCTGTGGATTTAACCACTAGCACGTCAGAGGTATAAGCCAATACGTGACGGGCCACCAGCTATTGACTAAAAGGGACGTCGATGAGGAAGCTCACCCCGACACCCAACTGAGCCTGTCAGTGACAATATCCGTACAGTCCGGTCCGTTCGTCTATGAGCATCGCATGGCGGGCCTAGGGGGTTGGTAAAAGTCAGACCCCCAAAAGCGGTACAAGTAGTGTCGGAGTGTAGCCCAGAACACCCTGAGATACTACTGGAATACCTACCAGTAAATCTCCTGCCTTGGCCAAGGTCTTTGTGTAATGGCTCTCCTAGACACAGCGCGACCTCACCCCCAATACCGGGAGAGACGAACCCCTGAAGATACGCTCACTGCCTCCATGTGGCTCGGGACTGTACCCAACTAAAACCTGTTTGCACGACTCCTTTGAGCCGTGGTAGGGTAGTAATCAAAGTACAGTGGGAACTCACACGAGACAAATGACGATCCCCAGGTCGATGAACTAACCTGTACACATGTCACCTGGGAACTGCTATCTGACGTCAGGTATAAGACCAACTAGCATGTTCCCGGCGAGTCCTGTCCGGTGTACTCATAACCCAATGAGCACCTGTATACATCTTAGGTGATCCAACTGACACCAGTGGCTTGTGAGACCGGCCACCGCCCCTCGTCGGGGTCTCAACTGTATACACTAGTCTACTCTGGAGAATCGATGCCCTGTCTCGAAACTCCAACGACTAGGGACCTTTTAAGGATGTGCTTATAGACTCCAGCTCTCACTTATATGATCGCCCTCATACTGCTGGCAGTCAAGCAAGAATCCTAGGGGCTCTATCAACGTGCAATAGCGACATGTCAGGTCGCCTAAAGCAGTACACGATGATAAAGGTAAACCAGATAGCATACTATCATCTCGAGCAAGACTGTCCTACCGGGATAGGTCCTCCCTCAATCATTGCAATCACGTGCCTGTGATCCAATAATTGACTCTGAGGGCACTATCTCCAACAAGACGGATTTGCGAACATGACTTTCATGTTGATGTTCTGTGTTTTTGCTGTGATGTTGCGGATCGGTCGTGGGGATAGTCTGGATGCAATGCTAGTACAGTTTTTGTTGTATTATGTACATTTGATATTGCGGAGCGAGCGTCCGACATGTGGACTGCCTTCACTGCCTGATTGTATTATTATTTTGGGACACGACCAGGTTGCGGTCGATGTACCCGTTGTATGTATATTTTACTTTCTGTACTAGGATTACCCCGCGGAGGGGTGCACGGATAGTCGGGTTCTAGAGGGCAACGGGCCCGCATCTCATGGCATTGAGACGGAGGGGGCTTCACTCTAGGATTGGCGGGCTATTCACCGCACTCGTAGGGGGTACAGGTTGACCCAGGAGGGGTGCCCAAGTTACCGGATTCCGTGAGGTGCTGGGTGGTCCATTCACGGTGCTGAAGGGGGCTGCCTCGCTTCAGGTTTTGGCGGGTAACTTGCCGCGCCCGTAGGGGTCTAGGATTTCATTGCACAGGCTATCCACACGACCAGGGGAACGTCGGGTTTCAGTAGTGGCTCTGTGAAACCCGGGGATCCCAGATACCTGTATGTTTCTGTGATGTTGCATTTTTATCACGCCTTGAGCGAAATATAATATATTGGTATATATATTAGTAGATGTTGTATATATGTTTTTCATCCGCGCTAGTCCAGTCCCCGCTCTGTCGTTAGTTACCTAACCTAACGGGTGATGACGGGACCCAGTGGCGAATGCGGATGGCATATACGTACGTCAGTATATTTTCGTTCTTTGTGGTGTGATCAATGATGGGACTGCGTTGATTCGGATCAATGCAAGTTAAACAAACCTATTCTGATGTTTTTGGAACACTTTTCAAAAAGCTGTTATTGCAAGGACGTTCATTTTTGTTTTGCATCATGGTATTCATTTGGAATACCCTGCTCCTCAGTCGACGAGGCAAGGGCCGAGATCCCTTCACCGGGAGTGACCCCTTGGACAGAAGTTTGCGTCAGGGCATTAACTTCACTATAGCCGATTACTTTTGCTTTGCATCGTGGTATTCATTTGGAATATCCTGCACCCTATTCTACGGGGAAAGAGCCGAGATCCCTTCATCGGGAGTGACCTCTTTAGTAAAGGTTTTCGTCACTATATTTTCTAAAAAGCTATCCGTTCCTTCAACGATATCAAGTTCATTACATTAAAGGTTTTCGCCAGAAACCATTCGTAGCCCTCCGTCGTTTCATATGGGTAGTCAATAGTATTCAAGCTGTGTATGTTGGCCAAAGTCAAGGCACAGTGATTGGTAGCTATTGGGGTATTCATATGCAGCATAGATAGATGCGTTGGTTTGGGACAGTCGTACTGCCATTTTGGCCAAAGTCAAGGGTATGTACGGGTGGGTTCAAATTAACCTGGAAAATGACGGGTAGAACTTGACATGTGACTTATGATATGTTGGCCAAAGTCACGGTCATAAGAGCATGGTGTAAAAATCACATCGGGAGTTTCAAAAGTACTGAAACTTGCCAGATATGCGCATAACTTCTGGAGTGTGACACGTGAGCGGATTCCGTCACGTCATCATGCAATGATAGTTGGATCCCGATTCCCACTGATGAGTTAGTTTACTCCTCGGATGACCCCGACTAATTCTTCTTTCAGGTTTGGAGGAGAATTTGAGGTACAGTGGGAGGTTTCCTGATTAGAAAAAGTAATAACCATTCTGATCTAGGATAGAGTGCACGCTGAGTGTTTCTTTTCTCTCTCTCTTTGGCAGCGACCATTGACCCAACCCTGAGACTATGACTCAGTGACCAAGTTGACCGAACCTTCTAAACACTGCTTTTGGATTGTCAGAGTTGCAGACCTCATTGCCACTCCTACTTTTACCCTTTTCTCCAGGACACCCCGTATTACTACGAACGTCTACTTCCATTGGACAAAACCATCGTATGGTTAGATACGAACTCGAAGGAATTCGAGGATGGTTTCCGGTTCTGGAGAAAACGGATAGGATTATTCAGTTGTCTTTTCCCTTTTACCTTCTCTCATGTTGTGAGTACTCCTTGGTTTAGGAGATAGTACACCTATTATGCAAATTAGGATAGTCTTCTTCCAAACCTTAGGCTGGTGCCGACCGGTAGGGAATGAAGAAAACCAATTAGCCTAAACGGTGTGCAGAAGGTATTAAGATTAAGACAAAGCAAGGGATTAGTAAGAGGGCAAAGTAAATTGTGACTGATATTCACGACCAAACCAAGTATTTCTTCGCCAATCCTAAATCACCTTTGTATTTCTCCAGGACACTCCGTATCACTACGAAGATCCACAGTTTACTGGATAATCCATCGTATGGTTATATACGAACTCGAAAGGAACTTGTTCCAGTTCGGGGATGGATTCTGGTTCCGGAGAAATAGGAATAAAGTTTATTCGGTTGTCTTTTATCTTCACCTTCTCTCGCATTGCGAGTGCTCCTAGGACTAGGACAGTACACCCATTATGCTTATTGGATAGTCTTCTTCCAAACCATAGGCTGGTGCCGAACGGTAGGGAAGGAAGAAAACCAATTGGCCTAAAGGGGTGTGCAGAAGGTAATGACTAAAGACATATAAAGGGATTTGGAGAGGTGGCAAAGAATTATACGGTTATAGTTGTGAATCTGGATAATGGTAGAGGCATTACTAGGAATACCAGGATACCCCATCGAAACATTTCAATGTTTCAGTTCAACTGTGTACTGTTAAAAGAAAACTGATTTCCTGATTAGACACTTGCTCCAGGGTATGTATTTACCAGGTTTGATTCTCACATCTGTATGGCTTTACAGATGATGAGTGGGAGTAAGTTATTGGGAATTAGGTGACCATCCTCATTATATCGGGATTCGTTGTAATCGGTGATATTTGAGGAGATCATCTGGGCTGTTTGCCGGTCGGCAAATTTTTGGTTTTGAATATCCGCTGTTATGCACCAATTTCAAATTGATATATCTGTACGTCTATTTTCTTAGAGTGAGATATACCTTTTGATATTATGTCGATGACATTTACCTATATCAGTGGATGGTTAGGTAAGAAGCATTAAACAACGGTGTAATTCTTCTTAACCATAAGTACAGTTTTCAACCTAATACACAGTTAATGAGTTGTTAGACTCAGCGGACTTATACAGAGTATTTTATGTTGTCCAGTGTCCATTAGGACAGAGGGGTTGGTCATCATACTATATTCTGTTTACTTTTAACTTCTCTAGTTCTTAGACATGTGTTTCGTAGAAACACAGGGTCTAAGTTTTGAGGAGTTATAGGTATTTGAATAGAGTAGAGAACCAGGTGTAGCAAGTATCGGGATTCTTCAAAGTGATCGAAGATGTAGATACTTGTGTATGGTATTCAGTTGATAGTAATAAAAAGGGAAATTGCTTCTCTTTCAGGTTACTCATAATTGGAAGCATTCCTAAGTTGAGTAACGCTGATCGGCCTCTCTCCATTTAGTTGACATGCACTGGAGACAGCTGCATGATTTGAATCTGGTTAAATTAAATCAGTGCCTCTGGTTCTATATTGGATATAGAACAGTTCATATCTTAACGTTGTTAAGGTACGGGGAGTTGTCCGGCTTATGATTAAAACCAGACTCTGGATAACTCAAGGCACATTTCTGTAATGGCTGTTTGTGGGTTGACCCAGGCTATGACGAGGGTTGACTTTCTACCATCTGGCAGATCAATAGAAATATTGTTCTAAACTCGCCACAGTTTTATTAAAAATGTTTTTTTTTTCAAAAACAGTAGTGGGAGTATGGTAGAACTGGAAGTGATTCCAGAACCGCAAACGATTACTGAAGATTTGATAAGGAACCTAAAGATTCAATCTGGTTTGACATTCCATTGGCCACTCCGCAGATAAGGTGGGTAACTTCAGGCATCCGAGAGGTACTCCGGTAGCCTCAAGGACGGTGACAGGGAAGTTCTTATTTACCCACACTTGCCATTGTTGTTGTTCCAGGCCGCGAGACCCGGCAGGAGGATGAATATAGCGTCATTCTAAACTAGCTTTAGAAGTGCACGTCTATATGACTCTGCCAAAGGGTTGTCGTAGTCAGTGGGAGCAGCGGAAGCATTGGTGGACATCAGGCTTATGTCTATTTATAGACTAAAGCAGATATAGCGGAGATAGATCATCTATTTCTGATGTGACAGTCATAGGTTTGACGTCATCAGAATAGGGGATGGATCTGTTGAGAAGGTAGTAGGGTGTGATATCCTGGTATTTGGATGACATACACAGAGTAGGAAAGGAAACTCATATACTACGATCGGTTATACTTTGGTCGTCACACAGTAGTTTCTCCACATAGGACTTGGACATTATATCAAGACATACTGGTTACTAAATCTATGGTTTTAGATCTAGATTTGGGTGGTTTCCCAATCAGGGTACTTTGACATCATTCTAAGAGTATTTAGAATGGACGACTCCTGGCACGGTAGTGTACCTACAGGTGATGGAGTCACCTTCTCTAAAGGTGTCTTATAGACTAAAGTAGAGAGGGAAGTGCACGATTGGCAGATCACTTGCTTAGGAAATTGAGTCAATCATGAGATGTCAAGTACCACACCAGATGTTGTTCTTGCACTAGATGCAATAAGTTGACATTGATCCAATCCTGGAGAAACAGTCGGAAGCAGTTTTAGAACATAAGTGGCTGTTCTAGGGATATGATAACGAAAGCCCCATTCGGGAAACAGTTATCATTCCAGGCTTCCAAGGTGACCTGGACGACAAGGAGGTTGTCAGAGTTATAGTTTTTCTTCTGACGAGGGGCAGTATTATGGACAGGTAGTCGAAGGCAATACTGAGATTGGCATGGCGCAGGATACTGATTAAGTTCAGTTGACGATACAGTCTAAGAAGTTTGGATTTGGAGTTCATTCATGAGCTAGGTCCGATCAGACATCCAGACATTCTAAGACAGGTATTGCTCATTTCGGGAGATGGCTTTCTCCGCGAATTTGAGATATAGAGAGACATAGAAAGAAACATCTAGGCGGATCCACTCACTGAGGCTATTCCTTGACCGCAATAGTTTCACAAACGGGATTTGTGAGACTGACTAGAAGAGGAGTTGGGTGTTCGGTATCACACGGGCTGTGAGTATGCGACATCGCAATAATTAGCCTTGAGTGCAAGTGGGAGATTGTTGGAGATAGTGCCCTCAGAGTCAATTATTGGAACACAGGCACGTGATTGCAATGATTGAGGGAGGACCTATCCCGGTAGGACAATCTTACTCGAGATGATAGTATGCTATCTGGTTTACCTTTATCATCGTGTACTGCTTTAGGTGACCTGACAGGTCGCTATTGCACGTTGATAGAGCCCCTAGGATTCTTGCTTCACTACCGGCAGTATGAGGGCGATCATATACGTGGGAGCTGGTAGTCTATAAGCACATCCTTAAAAGGTCCCTAGTCGTGGGAGTTTCGAGACAGGGCATCGATACTCCATAGTAGACTAGTGTATACAGTCGAGACCCCGACGAGGGGCGGTGGCCGGTCTCACAAGCCACTGGTGACAGTTGGTTCACCTAAGATGTATACAGGTGCTCATTGGGTTATGAGTACACCGGACAGGACTCGCCAGGAACATGCTAGTTGGTCTTATACCTGACGTCAGATAGCAGTTCTCTGGTGACATGTGTACAGGTTAGTTCATCGACCTGAGGATCGTCATTTGTCTCGTGTGAGTTCCCACTGTGCTTTGATTACTACCCTACCACGGCTCAAAGGAGTCGTGCAAACAGGTTTTAGTTGGGTACAGTCCCGAGCCACATGGAGGCAGTGAGTGGATCTTCAGGGGTTCGTCTCTCCCGGTATTGGGGGTGAGGTCGCGCTGTGTCTAGGAGAGCCATTACACAAAGTCCTTGGCCAAGGCAGGAGATTTACTGGTAGGTATTCCAGTAGTATCTCAGGGTGTCCTGGGCTACACCCCGACACGACTTGTACCGCTTTTGGGGGTCTGACTTTTACCAACCCACTAGGCCCGACATGCGATGCTCATAGACGAACGGACCGGACTGTACGGATATTGTCACTGACAGGCTCAGTAGGGTGTCAGGATGAGTTCGCTCATCGACGTCCCTTTTGGTCAATAGCTGGTGGCCCGTCACGTATTGGCTTATACCTCTGACGTGCTAGTGGTTAAATCCACAGCCATAGTATTGACGAGTCTTTAGAGTCCACCACACTTACAGTTACTCAGCTTTCGGGCGAAACGCTGTAGAGGTCGTATGGAGATATGGCAGGGTCCGATCAGATACGTGCGGTATTACACGGATCAGGATCGGACGGTTAGTACTAGTGGCCGTATGGTTATATGGCAGGGTTCGATCAGATACGTGCGGTATTGCACGGATCAGGATCGGACGGATATTACTAGCCGGCTTTGGTTTAAGCCGGATCCTAGTATAGTACAGTGTAGATTTTGTCTCATTGCATTTGTTTCCGGTCGGAATACAGATGCGGGTGTGTATACACAGTATGGGGGTTTTTCCTGTAATTTATTACAGGACCAGTTTTCTGGAGTTGCCAGTTTGCATTCTGTTCCGGCCGGTTTTCCTTTGTTCTTTCCCGGCCGGACCATTTCGATGGAGGGTGTTATTTGCAAGTTTGCAAATAACATTTTATGGAGGGGTTTCTTGCACTTGTGGCATTATGATAAGTTAAGCATCTTTGCTTTTTCATCATGGTTTTGCTTTTTGAGATTAGATGAGATTTGATATGAAATTGACATTGTTATCATTTCATTTTGGCTAAGGTCACCCCTTGCTTTTACTACCATTACCTCCCTTCATAGTTTTGCAATTTTCATTCCCTCCACCATTCTTCAAAAGGGGCCGGCCACATATTGTGAGGAGAGGGAGAATGGTTCATTTTTAGTATGAGAAAATTTCATGATCTCATTTGGCCTTGTACACAAAAACCTTCTCACCTCTCCAAAGTTCTTCTTGATTCCTCCATCAATGGCAACTACATAAACTCCAAGGGACAAAGCTTCTACACATTCTACAGCAAATCTTGGACGCGTCGGCCAGCCAACTTCGCGCCCGAGTTGCCTCGGTATTGAGGTGGGAGCCCGTAAAAGATACAGGCGATGCGGTGCCCTTCCGGCGAGGAGGCGACGACCGGAGTTTCCGCAGGAGATCGGGACGACGACGAGAAGACCGGAGGACTCGGATCATTCGGTATATCTCTAACCCGTCTTGTAGTTAGCTTAGACTAGTTAATGGTTCGATCCGGGTGTTTAGTGCGCGGTGGTACCGGTTTGCTAAGTTCGCAAAATTAAAGTTTATCACCGCTTCCGCATTTGGCCGTCGGATTGACGGCCGGGGCGCCGCCGTGCACTTACACATCCATCGCCCATCATATGGGTTAAGATGCGTATACGCTAGTCTAATCTGGTGCATCGATGCCCTGTCTCGATATACCCTCGACTAGGAACAGTTGTAGGATGTACTCATCGAGTACCATGGCCCCACTAGTATGATCTCATCATAGTCCCAGTAGTCGAGTACAGATCCTAAGGGTTTTATCAACATGTGAGAGAAAAACAGTAAACCAGTACAAGTCAACATGTTAAGATAAAGTGAAACCAAATAGCATACTATCATGACGAGCAAGAAAGTCCTCTCTATATATCTCCAAGCATCCATTATAATATACATCATATGTACAAAAATGGACTCTAGGGCATATACATAACTAACAGAGTCACAGTCCCAAATTTCTTCACGATTCTTAAAATTCCCTACATGTATTTTTAAGGGTCCCTGAAAAATTTTTAGACCCCGTTTTAAAAACGGCAGAAACCTGGTGAAAATGATGTTTTTTCGGGTTCGTTTTGCGATCGAATTTCTAGCGACTTTGTTAACAAGTTAGTTATGGTTTAGCTAGGCTCTGATACCACTGTAAATCGACGTTAGACACCCCACAAGATGCGGGGAGGCGGAATAGGTAAAACAATCATTTTGTTTAAACTAATATCGACTAACTTTACGGATCTTTGCTAAACCCTAACTAACAACTATATAGAAGTGATTAGCTACTATGATAGATGATTATACCTAATGAATCAAGTCCTTCTTGTTCTTGTTGATCACCTCCTCGTCGGCCTCCTCGATGTGATAGAAGATCCACCCGAGAGCTACTTCTCCAAGCTTTAACCTCTCACTTGAGGTAACTAGGTGGCTATGAGTGCTAATCAAAGTAACCTAGAGGATATAGAAGAGGATTAGAGATCTATTAGTCTTTCTAACCTTTGGATCTCAACACATGAGAGGTTAGGGTTAGTTCTTTGAAGAGAGAGAGCTTCAGGAGAGAGAAGGTGTGAGTGAGAATGATCATGAATTATGTCTCATTTTAGAATATATGAAGCATGATAATTATTAAATGAATCACGTAATAATAATATCAACCATGCTTCATTAACTCTCCTTGGGTGAATCATCTCATGAGTCATTAAGCAATAAATGCTTCATTAACTCATTTGGATGAATCACACCATGAGTCACTAATCCATTTAATGCAAATTCCACCTAAGCCTCCAACTCATCAATCTTCTAGAAGCTTCTCGACTAATTACGAGAATGCCCCTCTCATCCGTGAAAACACGGAAATACTGAGACCGTATAAATCCAATAATCCAATACTAGAATCTGGCTTAAACTAAAGCCTGCTAGTATAAACTGTCCGAACAACGTACGTGCATAAATACACGTATATGTCCGAACCCCGTCGTAAAACTATACGACCTCTATATCGTTTCGCCTGAAGCAGGGAAACTTTCTGTGTGGGACTCTAAAGAATCGACACTACGCTGGCAGTGGGTTTAACCACAGGCTGCGAGCGGTACTAGCTATACGTAACGGTCTCCAGGTAGATGTCGATAAGAAGGCCGATGAGGAAACCCATCCGAACTCCTACTGAGCCTGATGTGACAATCTCCGTACTGTCCGGTATGTTCGTCTAGGACTATCGCATATCGGGCCTAGGGGGCAGCAAGCGTCAGTCCCCTTAAAGCGGTATAAGTCTTGTCGGAGTGAAGCCCATTACACCTTGAGAAGCTACTGGAAATCATACCAGTAAATCTCGTTTGCCCTGGCCAGGGACTTTGCGTAATGGCTCTCCAAACACAGCGCGATATCAACTCCCAATACCGGGAGAGACGAATCCTATCTAACGCCACTGCCTCCAAGTGCTTCGGGACTGCACCCAACTGCTACCTGTTTGTACAACTCCTTTGAGCCGTGGTAGGGTAGCAATATAAGAACAGTGGGAACACACTCGAGACGAAACAGCTGTTGGAGATAGTGCCCTCAGAGTCAATTATTGGATCACAGGCATGTGATTGCAATGATTGAGGGAGGACCTATCCCAGGAGGACAGTCTCACTCAAGATGATAGTATGCTATCTGGTTTATCTTTATCATCGTGTACTGCTTTAGGTGACCTGACATGTCGCTATTACACGTTGATAGAGCCCCTAGGATTCTTGCTTGACTACCAGTAGTATGATGGCGATCATATACGTGGAAGCTGGTAGTCTATAAGCACATCCTTAAAAGGTCCCTAGTCGTAGGAGTTTCGAGACAGGGCATCGATACTCCATTAGTAGACTAGTGTATACATTCGAGACCCCGACGATGGGCGGTGGCCGGTCTCACAAGCCACTGGTGTCAGTTGGTTCACCTAAGATGTATACAGGTGCTCATTGGGTTATGAGTACACCGGACAGGACTCGCCGGGAACCTGCTAGTTGGTCTTATACCAGATGTCAGATAGCAGTTCCCTGGTGACATGTGTACAGGTTAGTTCATCGACCTGAGATCGTCATTTGTCTCGTCTGAGTTCCCACTGTGCTTTGATTACTACCCTACCACGGCTCAAAGGAGTCATGCAAACAGGTTTTAGTTGGGTACAGTCCCGAGCCATATGGAGGCAGTGAGCGGATCTGCAGGGGTTCGTCTCTCCCGGTATTGGGGGTGGGGTCGCGCTGTGTCTAGGAGAGCCATTACACAAAGCCCTCGGCCGAGGCAGGAGATTTACTGGTAGGTATTCCAGTAGTATCTCAGGGTGTTCTGGGCTACGCTCCGACACGACTTGTACCGCTTTTGGGGGTCTGACTTTTACCAACCCCCAAGGCCCGACATGCGATGCTCATAGACGAACGGACCGGACTGTACGGATATTGTCACTGACAGGCTCAGTAGGGTGTCAGGATGAGTTCGCTCATCGACGTCCCTTTTGGTTAATAGCTGGTGGCCCGTCACGTAATGGCTTATACCTCTGACGTGCTAGTGGTTAAATCCACAACCATAGTATTGACGAGTCTTTAGAGTCCACCACACTTTCAGTTTCTCAAGCTTTCGGGCGATACGCTGTAGAGGCCGTATGGAGATATGGCAGGGTCCGATCAGATACGTGCGGTATTGCACAGATCAGGATCGGACAGTTTTGTACTAGTGGCCGTATAGTTATATGGCAGGGTTCGATCTGATACGTGCGGTATTGCACGGATCAGGATCGGACGGATATTACTAGCCGGCTTTGGTTTAAGCCGGATCCTAGTTTAGTACAGTGTAGATTTTGTCTCATTGCATTTGTATCCGGTGGGAATACAGATGCAGGTGTGTATGCACAGTATCGGGGTTTTCCTGTAATTTATTACGGGACCAGTTTTCTGGAGTTGCCAGTTTGCATTCCGTTCCGGCCGGTTTTCCTTTGTTCTTTCCCGGCCGAACCTTTTGATGGAGGGTGTTATTTGCAAGTTTGCAAATAACACATTGTGGAGGGTTTTCATGCAAATGGTTTGATTATGAAAGCATCTTTTTTATTCCTTTCTTTTCTATCATCATTTCTTGTAAAAGGTGATTAGGATTGATTTGTGTTTGATGTGAGATTATGATGATGATGTTTGGATATGGTCACCTTTCTCTTTCTCCTACACTCACCTCCCTTCTTGTTATGGTTTGCATTTCATTCCTCCACCATTCTCACTAGATGAAGATGCTTCACTTGAGAGAAAAAGAATGAGAGAGTTCTTTTTGGTTATGTGAGGAATTCTTGATCTCATCTTCTTCTTGCTAGAAAATTGAAAGCACCAATTTTCTTTACCTCTTCCTCCATCCTCCAAGGCAACATAATCCCCAAATGAGACATAGCCTCTACACTACACATTCTACAGCAAATCTTGGGCACGTAGACTTGCCAGCTTCGTGCCCGAGTTTCCTCGGTATTGAGGTGGGAGCCCGTAAAAGATGCAGGCGACGTGGTGCCCTTCCGGCGAGGAGGCGACGACATGGAGACAGGACTTTCCGCGGTAGATCGGGACGATGAAGAGAAGACCGGAGGACTCGGATCACTCGGTATATCTCTCACCCTTTCTCTTGATAGCTAGTATCGGTTAATGGTTACGATCCGGGTGTATTGTCCGCGGTAGCGCCAGTTTCCAAGTAAGGAAAAATTTTGATTCCGCATTTTGGCCTCGGTAAGACGGCCGGGGCGCTGCCGTGGCGCAACATGGTATCAGAGCCACGCCATTAACCTTGTCTAACTTGCTCTAACGTGTTTACAAGTTCGATCGATCGGATTTTCCGAAAACCACATTTCCATGTCGCACTTTCTGTCGATTTTTTCCTTGCTCTAAAAATTATTTGGTACATTGGAAAATTACGTGCAGGGTTTTTTATGAATTCTGTGAAAATTTGGTACGCTGATGTTACTGTAGCGCGGCGGTTTAGCGGCCAAAACCACGTTTTGGCCGCGGAACCGCCGCCGTTTTGTGGCCAAACCGTACCAAATTTCTACAGTGGTTTACTGACATGAAAATAGGGTTTCTCGTATATTCTTTTTGGGCCCAGATGTTTTTGAGTGCTACAGTTGTGCTTGGGGCCCACTTCGGAAAATTCAGTCGATCGAAAATTTTAAACATATTAGTTCACAGTATTTACATTATATCTGCGACCGTGAATGTCACTCGATCGGTAAATCCAGTCTATCTGCTATAGCCTTTTTAGACGGATTTGCGAACGTGATATTCACGTTGATGTTCTGTGTTTATGCTGTGATGTTGCGGATCGGTCGTGGGGGATAGCCTGGATGCAATGTTAGTACAGTTTTGTTTTATATGTACATTTGATATTGCGGGGCGAGCGTCCGACATGTGGACTACCGTCACTGCCTGATTGTATTATTCTTTTGGGGCACGACCTGGTTGCGGTCGATGTACCCGGTGTATGTATATTTTACTTTCTGTACTAGGATTACCCCGCGGAGGGGTGCACGGATAGTCGGGTTCTAGAGGGCAACGGGCCCGCATCTCATGGCATATAGACGGAGGGGGCTTCACTCTAGGATTGGCGGGCTATTCGCCGCACTCGTAGGGGGTATAGGTTGACCCAGGAGGGGTGCCCAAGTTACCGGATTCCATGAAGTGCTGGGTGGTCCATTCACGGTGCTGAAGGGGGCTGCCTCGCTTCAGGTTTTGGCGGGTGACTTTCCGCGCCCGTAGGGGTCTAGGTTTTCATTGCACAGGCTATCCACACGACCAGGGAAACGTCGGGTTTCAGCAGCGGCTCTGTGAAACCCGGGGCTTCCAGATATCTGTATTGTTCTGTGATGCTGAACATTTCTGTGATGTTGCTTTCTTATCACGCCTTGAGCGAATATAATATATTGGTATATATATATTAGTAGATGTTGTATATGTTTTGCATCCGCGCTAGTCCAATCCGCGCTAGTCCAGTCCCCGCTCTGTCGTTAGTTAAGTAACCTAACGGGTGATGACGGGACCCAGTGGCGAATGCGGATGGCATATACGTACATCATTATTTTCGTTCTTTATTGGTGTGATCAATTGATGGGACTGCGTTGATTCGGATCAATGCAAGATAAACAAACCTATTCTGATGTTGTTGGAACACTTTTCAAAAAGCTGTTATTGCAAGGACGTTCACTTTTGTTTTGCGTCGTGGTATTCATTTGGAATATCCTGCTCCTCAGTCGACGAGGCAAGGGCCGAGATCCCTTCACCGGGAGTGACCCCTTGGACAGAAGTTTGCGTCAGGGCATTAACTTCACTATAGCCGATTACTTTTTCTTTGCATCGTGGTATTCAGTTGGAATATCCTGCACCTCATTCTACGGGGAAAGAGCCGAGATCCCTTCACCGGGAGTGACCTCTTTAGTAAAGGTTTTCGTTACTATATTTTCTAAAAACTTATGCAGTTCCTTCAACGATATCAAGTTCATTACGTTAAAGGTTTTTCGCCAAAAACCAGCCGTAGCCCTCCGTCATTTCAAATCAGTATTGCTTAGTATTCGCGCTACGTTTGTCGTTGCTATTCGCCGAGGCGTAGTATGCGGTAGCTCTGTAATGCTTTCTGTCGTATGGATATGTGGATTGGTTAGGACAGTCGTACGACTTTGTTAATTATTCGTCAAGGGTCGTGCGGGTGGGTTTAACGCAATCAAGATAATGACGGATTGAACTTGACTAGGACCATTTGATTTGTTGATTATTCGTCAAGGTCACTTGGGTCCTAGGGGTAAAAATCACATCGGGAGTTTCAAAAGAACTGAAACTTGCCAGGCATGCGCATACCTTCTGGAGTGTGGTGACTTGAGTGGATTCCGTCAAGTTATCTTGCGATGATAGTTGGATCCCGATTCCCACTGATGAGTTAGTTTACTCCTCGGGTGACCCCGACTAATTCTTCTTTCAGGTTTGGAGGAGAATTCGAGGTACAGTGGGAGGTTTCCTGATTAGATAAATTGGTAACCATTCTGATCTAGGTTAGAGTGCACGCTGAGCGTTTCTTTCCTCTCTCTCTTTGGCAGCGACCTTTGACCCGACCCTTGACTATGACTCAGTGACCAAGTTGACTGAACCTTCTTAATACAGGCTTTTGGATTGTCAGAGTTGCAAACCTCATTGCCACTCCTACTTTTACCCTTTTCTCCAGGACACCCCGTATTACTACGAACGTCCACTTCCATTAGACAAAACCATCGTATGATTATATACGAAATCGAAGGAATTCGAGGATGGTTTCCGGTTCTGGAGAAAACGGATAGGATTATTCAGTTGTCTTTTCCTTTTTACCTTCTCTCAAGTTGTGAGTACTCCTTGGTTTAGGAGATAGCACACCTAGTACGCAAATTGGATAGTCTTCTTCCAAATCTTAGGCTGGTGTCGACCGGTAGGGAATGAAGAAAACCAATTAGCCTAAACGGTGTGCAGAAGGTATTAAGATTAAGACAAAGCAAGGGATTAGTAAGAGGGCAAAGTAAATTGCGACTACTATTCACGACCGAACCAAGTATTTCTTCGCCAATCCTAAATCACCTTTGTATTTCTCCAGGACACTCCGTATCACTACGAAGATCCACAGTTTATTTGGATACTCCATCGTATGGTTATATACGAACTCGAAAGGAACTTGTTCCAGTTCGGGGATGGATTCTGGTTCAGGAGAAATAGGAATAAGGTTTATTCGGTTGTCTTTTATCTTCACCTTCTCTCGCTTTGCGAGTGCTCGTAGGATTAGGACAGTACACCTTTTAAGTTTATTGGATAGTCTTCTTCCAAACCATAGGCTGGTGCCGAACGGTAGGGAAGGAAGAAAACCATTTGGCCTAAGGGGTGTGCAGAAGGTAATGAATAAAGACATATAAAGTGATTTGGAGAGGTGGCAAAGAATTATACGGTTATAATTGTGAAACTGAATAATGGAAGAGGCATTACTAAGAATACCGGAATACCCCACCGAAACATTTCAATGTTTCAGTTTCACTGTGTAATGTTAAAAGAAAACTGATTTCCCGATTAGATACTTACTCCAGGGTATGTATTTACCAGGTATGATTCTCACATCTGTATGGTTTTACAGATGATGAGTGGGAGTAAGTCATTGGGAATAGGGTGATCATCCCCATTATATCGGGATTCGTTGTAATCCGTGATATTTGAGGAGATCATCTGGGTTGTTTGCCGGTCGGCAAATATTTGGTTTTGAATATCCGCTGTTGTGCACCAATTTCAAATTGATATATCTGTACGTCTATTTTCATAGAGTGAGATATACTTTTTGATATTATGTCGATGACATTTACCTATATCAGTGGATGGTTAGGTAAGGAGCATCAAACAGCGGTGTAATTCTTCTTAACCATAAGTACAGTTTTCAACCTACGACGCACAGTGAAAGAGTTGTTAGACTCAGCGGACTTATACAGAGTATTGTATATTGTCCAGTGTCCATTAGGACAGAGGGGTTGGTCCTCATACTATATTCTGTTTACTTTTAACTTCTCTAGATCTTAGACATGTGTTTCGTAGAAACATAGGGTTTGAGTTTTGAGGAGTTATATGTATTTGAATAGAGTATAGAACCAGGTGTAGCAAGTATCGGGATTCTTCAAAGTGATCGAAAATGTAGATACTTGTGTATGGTATTCAGTTGATAGTAATGATAAAGTGAAATTGCTTCTCTTTCAGGTTACTCATAATTGGAAGCATTCCTAAGTTGAGTAACGCTGATCGGCCTCTCTCCATTTAGTTGTCATGCACTGGAGACAGCTGCGTGATTTGAATCTGGTTAAATTAAATCAGTGCCTCTGGTTCTATATTGGATGTAGAACAGTTCATATCTTAACGTTGTTAAGGTACGGGGAGTTGTCCGGCTTATGATTAAAACTAGACACTGGACAACTCAAGGCACGTTTCTGTAATGGCTGTTTGTGGGTTGACCCAGGCTATGACGAGGGTTGACTTTCTACCATCTGGAAGATCAATAGTGATATTGTTCTTAACTCGCCACATTTTTAAAAGAAATGGATTTTTCATAAAACTGTAGTGGGAGTATGGTAGAACTGGAAGCGATTCCAGAACCGCAAATGATTACTGAAGATTTCATAAGAACCTAAAGATTCAATCTGGCTTGATATTCCATTGGCCACTCCGCAGATAAGGTGGGTAACTTCAGACGCCCGAGAGGTGCTCCGGTAGCCTCAAGGACGGTGACAAGGAAGTTCTTGTTTACCCACACTTGCCTTTGCTGTTGTTCCAGGCTGCGAGACCCGGCAGGAGGATGAGTATAGCGTCGTTCTAAACTAGCTTTAGAAGTGCACGTCTATATGACTCTGGCAGGGGGTTGTCGTAGTCAGTGGGAGCAGCGGAAGCATTGGTGGTCATCAGGCTTATGTCTATTTATAGACTAAAGCAGTTACAGCGGAGATAGATCATCTATTTCTGACCTGACAGTCATAGGTTTGACTTCATCAGAATAGGGGATGGATCTGTTGAGAAGGTAGTAGGGTGTAATGTCCTGGTATTTGGATGACATACACAAAGTAGGAAGTGATATTCCTATACTACGATCGGTTATTCTTTGGTTGTCACACAGTGGTTTCTCCATATAGGACTTGGATATTATATCAGACATTCTGGTCACTAGATCTATGGTTTTAGATCTAGATTTGGGTGGTTTCCCAATCTGGGTACTTTGACAGTATTCTATGAGTATTTAGAATGGACGACTCCTGGCACGGTAGTATACCTGCAGGTAATGGAGTCACCCTCTCTAAATGTGTCTTACAGACTAAAGGGGAGAGGATGTGCATGATTGGAAGATCACTTGCTTAGGCAATTGAGTCAATCATGAGATGTCAAGTACCACACCAGATGTTGTTCTTGCAGTAGATGCAATAAGATGATATCGATCCAATCCTGGAGAAACAGTCGGAAGCAGTTTTAGAACATAAGTTGATGTTCTAGGGATATGATAGCAGCAACCTCCTTTAGGAGACGATTATCATTCCAGGCTTCCAAGGTGACCTGGATGGCAGAGTGGCTGTCAGAGTTATAGTTTTTCCTTCTGACGAGGGGCAGTATTTTGGACAGGTGGTCCAAGGCAATACTGAGGGAGGCATGGCGCAGGATACTGATTAAGTTCAGTTGATGATACAGTATAAGAAGTTTGGATTTGGAGTTCATTTATGAGCTAGGTCCCATCAGACATCCAGACATATTCTAAGACAGGTATTGCTCATTTCGGGAGATGGCTTTCTCCGCGAACATGAGATATAGAGAGACCTAGAAAGAAACATCCCAGCGGATCCACTCACTGAGGCTATTCCTCGAATGCCATAGTTTCACAAACGAGCTTTGTGAGACTGACTAGTAGAGGAGTTGGGTGTTCGGTATCACACGAGCTGTGAGTATGCGACATCGCAATAATTAGCCTTGAGTGCAAGTGGGAGATTGTTGGAGATAGTGCCCTCAGAGTCAATTATTGGATCACAGGCACGTGATTGCAATGATTGAGGGAGGACCTATCCCAGGAGGACAGTCTCACTCAAGATGATAGTATGCTATCTGGTTTATCTTTATCATCGTGTACTGCTTTAGGTGACCTGACATGTCGCTATTACACGTTGATAGAGCCCCTAGGATTCTTGCTTGACTACCAGTAGTATGATGGCGATCATATACGTGGAAGCTGGTAGTCTATAAGCACATCCTTAAAAGGTCCCTAGTCGTAGGAGTTTCGAGACAGGGCATCGATACTCCATTAGTAGACTAGTGTATACATTCGAGACCCCGACGAGGGGCGGTGGCCGGTCTCACAAGCCACTGGTGTCAGTTGATTCACCTAAGATGTATACAGGTGCTCATTGGGTTATGAGTACACCGGACAGGACTCGCCGGGAACCTGCTAGTTGGTCTTATACCAGATGTCAGATAGCAGTTCCCTGGTGACATGTGTACAGGTTAGTTCATCGACCTGAGATCGTCATTTGTCTCGTGTGAGTTCCCACTGTGCTTTGATTACTACCCTACCACGGCTCAAAGGAGTCGTGCAAACAGGTTTTAGTTGGGTACAGTCCCGAGCCATATGGAGGCAGTGAGCGGATCTGCAGGGGTTCGTCTCTCCCGGTATTAGGGGTGAGGTCGCGCTGTGTCTAGGAGAGCCATTACACAAAGCCCTCGGCCGAGGCAGGAGATTTACGGGTAGGTATTCCAGTAGTATCTCAGGATGTTCTGGGCTACGCTCCGATACGACTTGTACCGCTTTTGGGGGTCTGACTTTTACCAACCCCCTAGGCCCGACATGCGATGCTCATAGACGAACGGACCGGACTGTACGGATATTGTCACTGACAGGCTCAGTAGGGTGTCAGGATGAGTTCGCTCATCGACGTCCCTTTTGGTTAATAGCTGGTGGCCCGTCACGTATTGGCTTATACCTCTGACGTGCTAGTGGTTAAATCCACAACCATAGTATTGACGAGTCTTTAGAGTCCACCATACTTTCAGTTTCTCAAGCTTTCGGGCGAAACGCTGTAGAGGCCGTATGGAGATATGGCAGGGTCCGATCAGATACGTGCGGTATTGCACGGATCAGGATCGGGCAGTTTTGTACTAGTGGCCGTATAGTTATATGGCAGGGTTCGATCTGATACGTGCGGTATTGCACGGATCAGGATCGGACGGATATTACTAGCCGGCTTTGGTTTAAGCCGGATCCTAGTTTAGTACAGTGTAGATTTTGTCTCATTGCATTTGTATCCGGTCGGAATACAGATGCGGGTGTGTATGCACATTATCGGGGTTTTCCTGTAATTTATTACGGGACCGGTTTTCTGGAGTTGCCAGTTTGCATTCCGTTCCGGCCGGTTTTCCTTTGTTCTTTCCCGGCCGAACCTTTTGATGGAGGGTGTTATTTGCAAGTTTGCAAATAACACATTGTGGAGGGTTTTCATGCAAATTGTTTGATTATGAAAGCATCTTTTTTATTCCTTTCTTTTTTATCATCATTTCTTGTAAAAGGTGATTAGGATTGATTTGTGTTTGATGTGAGATTATGATGATGATGTTTGGATATGGTCACCTTTCTCTTTCTCCTACACTCACCTCCCTTCTTGTTAGGGTTTGCATTTCATTCCTCCACCATTCTCACTAGATGAAGATGCTTCACTTGAGAGAAAAAGAATGAGAGAGTTCTTTTTGGTTATGTGAGGAATTCTTGATCTCATCTTCTTCTTGCTAGAAAATTGAAAGCACCAATTTTCTTTACCTCTTCCTCCATCCTCCAAGGCAACATAATCCCCAAATGAGACATAGCCTCTACACTACACATTCTACAGCAAATGTTGGGCACGTCGACTTGCCAGCTTCGTGCCCGAGTTGCCTCGGTATTGTGGTGGGAGCCCGTAAAAGATGCAGGCGACGTGGTGCCCTTCCGGCGAGGAGGCGACGACATGGAGACAGGACTTTCCGCGGTAGATCGGGACGATGAAGAGAAGAGCGGAGGACTCGGATCACTCGGTATATCTCTCACCCTTTCTCTTGATAGCTAGTATCGGTTAATGGTTACGATCCGGGTGTATTGTCCGCGGTAGCTCCAGTTTCCAAGTAAGGAAAAATTTTGATTCCGCATTTTGGCCTCGGTAAGACGGCCGGGGCGCTGCCGTGGCGCAACAGCAGCGGTGTCAAGTCTGCGGACTATGCTGTACTCATGTCACCTGGGAACTGTTAACCGACGACGGGTATAATACCAACCAACAGTTCCTTGCAAGTCCTGTGCGGTGTACACGTAACCCAACGAGCACCTGTATATTATCTCCACTACAACGTACTGATAGCTGTGGGACAGACCATCTCTCCAACTGGGATGAGAAGCGTACACACTAGGATACTCCGGAGTATTGATGCCCTGTCTCGATAATCCTACGACTAGGGACCTGAAAAAGGATGTGCTTGTAGACTATCCAGACCCCACTAGTGTGACTGCCATTACAACGCTGGTAGTCAAGCAAAATCCTAAGGGCTCTATCAATATGTATTCGCGATATGGTAACATATACACATATTAAGATAGATATAAACCAAGTAGCATACTACCATGTTTAGCAAGACTGTTAATATAACTGTGAATATCCCAAACTTCCATTAAGTAATATACAAGCTAGTATGATACAATAATGACCCCTAGGACATATACATTAACAGATTTCTGGGCCATGTGGCCGGTTTTTTAGTGGTAGAATTCCTTTGTTTTTTATGGTGTTCTCAGTGCAGTACATACAAGCTTCTGCAGTTACTAAAAAAATTTTTCGAGCCCGTTTTAAAATCAACAAAGAGCAATATTTCAGGGTTGTAGAAATCGTTATATCGGAGTTGTTTCGGTTTCGTAATTAATCTAACATCGTCTAAGTTTATAGCTTGTCACTGATAACACTGTAGGGATTCTTTAGCACCATGCCTAGGTTTAGGGTTGCATCACACATGCTATAACAAAAATTTAAGGGGGTGCTAAACAATCCAACCATGAATCGAACTAGAAAAATAGAGTAACAACATGTAGTATCACATACTAACTAGTGTCTAACACTAAGTGGGGAGAAATACAACCTTTGTAGACCTCCTTGAGTGACTCCTTGGCACAAGTAGGGTTTGAACCGGTTCGCTTGAATCCTTCCACGTCCATGATGATCCACCACGAAGACCCTTTGCACAAGCTCCAAGCTTCACTTGATCAAGGATGAAGATGAAGCAAAAACTCCACACTAGTAGGCTAGAATAAAGTAGAATGGTGATGTGGGATTGGATCTCACTTAAAAATCTTTTCTTTTTAATTTCTTTTCTTTCTTTTTGAACCCTAGAGAGCTTGAAGGAGAGAGAGGAAGAAGGAGATGGCTCAAGCTTGACTCAAGTGAATAATCCAACATAATCCCAAGTGAATGAGAGTAATGCCATGCTAAACTATGGTTACAAAATATCTAGATATTTTTTGACTTTAGGTTAAGCAAAACCATGGGCTACAAAACCATGGGCAAATGAAACCATTGACTTTGGTCAACTCAAAAGAGTTGAATAGTCAACCATGATTTTTTTGCCATTTTGCTTTTCTCAAATAAACAAAATATACATATATTTGTTACCATGTGAGTCTTGCATTGCCGCCACCAATGTATCATCAACCATGACACATGTATGCTTGCATGTGTGCATCCATATCAACATATACATACACTCATGCATGCATCATAAAGAAATAGTTTTTAATAAATGAGCTAATGGTCTTAATATTAAATCAACACTTGATTTAATATCTTGGTCATATCACATACGACCCGTCCAATAGAAAACACCCGATTAAAATACGGTATCCAATACATGCATTTAATCGATGCGCATATCACATATGCACCCTATATCTTTTCCCCTGAGCTAGGAGACCCCTTTGTGGGACTCTAAGATTCGTCAATACGCTAGCAGTAGGCAGTGATCACATCACATGCCCACAAACCGTCAGTGGCACAAGCTGTACGTAAAGGATCCCAGGTATTGAGCGATCAGAAGAAAAACAAGCAAACCAGCTAAAACTCCCGTCGAGCTAACTGACAACACTTACCGTACAGTCCGGTCCTTTCGTCAGATATGTTGTATATCAAGTATAGGGATGGTATCATTGACCCCAATAACTCAATAAGTCATGCCGGTATATGGCTCATAACAGATCAAGAAACTACTGATAACACTTATTAGTAAATCTCAGCAGCCCTGGCCAGGGACTTCCTGTTATAGCCAATCGTACATAGTGCAACATCAACCCCCAATACCGGGAGAGACGAAACCCCTACTATCGCTCATTGCCTCCATGTGTCTCGGGACTGTACCCAAAATCCACCTGTTTGCACAACTCAGAAGAACGTGCATTTTGATGCATCTTCTTCGGGTGTGTTCATTACCGAGAACTGTTTCTCAGTATCCTCTACGTCCTGGGTATGTGATACTAGATCAGGATACCGCATATGTAATATGTTACATGGGCTACAGATAAGTAGAGAACTGGGAATGGGTGATATGTCTCTAAGTGTAGAGAATGGTGCAAGTGTTGCATCCAAATCAGTTGGCAGATATCACCTTGTATTAATACATTGATTCTGAACGAATGTTATTACATACCGAACCTGATATACAATATTACATCGGTTTCTTTAATTAGTTAAAGAAGAATATAATTATGTATTAGAGGATAATGTTGTGAACATTTTCCTGAATCAAGAGTTGATTCTATCAGGCGTTCTGAATCAAACCACAGTTTAAAGTATCTAGAACAAACACAAGAGGAGTAGTTCAGAAATGAACGAATTCTTCTTATGGCATTGTAGACTGGTCAAATCAATGCGACACGACAAGCTAAGTTACATAAGGATGGATATGAGAATCTGTTCGAATTTTCATCTTATGGTACTTGCCAGTCTTGTCTCAAAGGTAAAATGATCAATGCTCCGTTTACTAGAAACAGAGAAAGAGTTAGTGAACTCTTGGGACAGATACATGATGATGTATACGGTACTACGTCTACAAATGCCAAGGTTGGTTCTTCATACTTCATTATATTCACCGATTATCTCTCAAGATTCAGACATATGTTCCTGTTGAAAAACAAGTCTGAAACTTTTGAGAAATTCAAAGAATATAAGCTTGAAGTTGAGAACCAGACGGGTAAAAGTATTAAGTCCTACGATGTGATCGAGGAGGTGAATACTTGGGAAAAGAGTTCCAGGATTTTCTAAAAGGAGAATGTGATTCTCTCTCGGATTACTCCTTCGAGTACACCACAACACAACGTTGTATCGGGACGGAGGTATCGCACCCTATGAGATATGGCGCGCTCTATGATGTGATGGATATATGTATGCCCTAGAGGCCATTATATGATAATGTATGTACCGGTATGTGTGTGTGTGTGTATATATATATATTCAGGGGACATTTTTGCTCGACATGATAGTATGCTATCTGGTTGCACCTTTTATCTTCACATGTTCATTTGATCATGCTTACATTCATTTGGTCCATGTTGATATAGCCCTTAGGATATGCAGGACTACTGAGATTATAATGCGGATCATACTAGTGGGACATGTGTAGTCTATGAGCATATCCTTGAAATGTTCCTAGTCATGGGTGTACCGAGATGGGGCATCGATGTAAGTCCATGTTACCTCTCCCGGTTCTTTCGGGCTTGCGAAAATGATGAAAAACGATTTTCGGGTCTTGGTAACATGGACTATAAAACACGGATCTTTGCTAAACTACACACTAGCAACTAACTAGAGCTATACCTACTCGGTTAGGGGTTATACCTCAACTTGAACTCCTTCTCTTGGACTCTTTGTGGTGGTCGGATGGTTCGATCCGCATCGCCTTCTCTTGCCGAAGATGGATCCACCTGAGGGTCTCTACCTTGAGCTTCTTTCTCGAACTTGAGAAAACTAAAGTGTCCGGCTTGCTATACCTTCAACCTTAGGATGAGTTGAGAGTGGCTTTGGTGTTTTATCTCCAAGGAAATGTTTCTCAACACATGAGATGAATTTTCCTTGAGCTAGAGGAAGAGGAAGAAGAAAGGATGAGAAAGAATCAATATGAGAGAATGAGAATAATTTTACAACCATATCAAATATATATGAATTAATCTAATTAATAATATTAATCAAAATGAAAAAGGTGATGGTTGGTTTGATAAGACTATTATCATTTCACATTAAATGTTTTTGCAAAGATCAAAGAGCATCTTTGGAATGAAATGATGATGGTCAATGTTTCAACCTTGGTCAACAAGTCAACAAACCCTAACCATAACCCAATTTCATTTAAATAACATTATCAATTGATATTTCACATATTCAATAGGGTTTGGAAACGACAACCGTCAACTGTGCATACACACCCGTACCAAAACCCTAATGAGAATCCTCTTCCTCTGCCTCAGACTACTGTGCATACACACCCGCATTCGTGTTCCGAGGAGCACGAATACTAAGAGATAAAACTAACCCAAAAGCATATACTAGGATCCGGCTCAAACCAGAGCCCGCTAGTAACAACTGTCCGGACACCAAATGTGCACAAGTGCGCGGATGTGAACGAATCCTGTCGCAAAACCATGCGACCTCTACTATGTTTTGCCCAAAGGCGAATAACCATCTGTGTGGGACTCTAAGGACTCGACACTACGCTGGCAGTGGGTTTAACCACAGACCGCAAGTGGCACTAGCTGTACGTAACGGTCCCCAGGTAGATGCCGATAAGAAGACGGACGAGGTGAAACCCATCTGAACTCCTACTGAGCCTGAATGTGACAATCTCCGTACAGTCCGGTCTGTTCGTCTGAGAATATCGCATGGCGGGCCTAGGGGAGGTAAACGTCAGTCCCCTAATAGTGGTACAAGTCGTGTAGGAGTGTAGCCCAGAACACCCTGAGATAACACTGGAAACCTACCAGTATATCTCGCTTTCCATGGCCAGGGAATTTGTGTAATGGCACTCCTAGACACAGCTCGATATCAACCCCCAATACCGGGAGAGACGAATCCTGTCTAACCGTCACTGCCTCTAAGTGCTTCGGGACTGCACCCAACTACTACCTGTTTGCACGACTCCTTTGAGCCGTGGTAGGGTAGTAATCTAAGTATAGTGGGAACACACTCGAGGCGAAGTGACAGTGTTAAGTCAGCGGACTAAGCTGTACTCATGTCACCTGGGAACTGATAACTGACGATAGGTATAGTACCAACCAACAGTTCCCGACGAGTCCTGTCCAGTGTACTCGTAACCTAACGAGAACCCGCATACTATCTCAAGTACGACGTTCTGACGGCTGTGGGACAGACCGTCTCCCAAGCTGGGATGAGAAAAGCATACGCTAGTCTACTCCGGAGTATCGATGCCCTGTCTCGATAGTCCTACGACTAGGGACCAGCATAAGGATGTGCTTGTGGATTACCCAGCCCCCACGAGTCTGACTGCCATCACAACGCTGGTAATCAAGCAAAGATCTTAAGGGCTCCACTAATGTGTATAGGTGATATACTAAAATAAACACATGTACACATTAAAGTAGAAACAAACCAAGTAGCATACTACTATTTTGAGCAAGATTGTCTATATAACTGTGAATATCCCAAGCTTCCATTAAGTAATATACACACTAGTATGATACAGTAATGGCCTCTAGGGCATATACACTAACAATCTCCCACTTGCACTAAGGCCATGTACTGGCGTATCGAAGACCTATCATCTCGATCAGCCACTCAAACAGAGTCTGGGGTAAGGCCTTCGTGAATGGATAAGCGGTGTTATCTTCCGTAGCAACTCTCCGAACCTCGATCTCCTGGCGACCCATGATCTCCCTGATCAGGTGATACCGCCTCAAGATGTGCCTGGACTTCTGATAGGACCTGGGTTCCTTCGCTAAAGCTATAGCCCCGTTGTTGTCGCAATACAGAGGTATTGGATCAACAATAGACGGAACCACCTGAAGTTCTATCAAGAACTTCGTCATCCAGACGGCTTCTTTTGCGGCATCAGATGCAGCGATATATTCCGCTTCCATCGTCGAGTCAGCAACGATTTCCTGTTTGGAACTCCTCCAACACACTGCCCCTCCATTGAGGGTAAAGACATAACCCGACATGGACTTGGAATCATCCCTGTCACTCTGGAAGCTGGAGTCAACAAAGGCCTCAATCTGGAGGTCTTTTCCGCCATACACCAAGAACATCTCCTTAGTCCTTCTCGGGTACTTGAGAATGTTCTTTACCGCTATCCAGTGTTTCTCCCCACGGTTTGACTGATATCGGCTTACCACACTCAGTGCATAAGCTACATCTGGTCTGGTACACAACATCGCATACATTATAGAGCCTACAGCAGAAGCGTAGGGTATAATAGACATGAGATCCCTTTCCAAATCAGTCTTGAGAGACATCTCTTTGGAGAGGGTAATCCCGTGACAAGCCGGTAGATTACCGCGCTTGGAATCTTCCATACTGAATCTTTTCAGTATGGTGTCGATGTACCTGGACTGTGAAAGTCCTAATATCCTCTTGGATCTATCACGATGGATCCGGATCCCCAGAATGTAAGAGGCATCACCCAGGTCTTTCATGGAGAACCTGTGTGACAAGTGTAGGGTTCCTAGGCACACTATAGAGGTCTCACAAGGCATCAACCATGCCAATTTCAAATTTTTAGGGTGCCGAGAAAACCTAACACGGATGGTTGACTAGAAGTTTAGGCGAAATGCTAATCTAGTTAACAACTTAACTAAAGATAAGAAGCTACAACCTTTGTAGATCCGGATATCCACTTCCTTGACTCCACGTAGGCGTCCTCTCGCTGTCCATCTCGAATCCCGAACTCAAACGTCGGCTTCATCGGAGAATTGGGAGGACTAGGTCGTCGGCTTCGTGCCGAAGATGATCTACGTCGAGGCATCACAAGTTCAAGCTCCGACTTCACAAATTTGTGAAACTTGTGAAGAAAACACCCAAAACAACTTGGCAAGAGGTAGAGGGTGAAGAAATAGGAGGTGGGTTCACTTTAGAATTGGATTTCTCACTTTGGAACTCAAGATGCCATTGATGGCATCAAGCCTTTTCTCTTGAAGATGAAAAAGAAGAAGTAAATAGAATATGATAAGTATTGTGTAAAAAGAATAATAAAATCAATACTTATCATCTTCTAACCTTGGTTAAGTGTAGAGAATAAACCATGGTCAAATGAGAATGGTTAGGGTTAAGGATGATGACAAAATAGTCACTTTAGTCAAAGCTTCATGAAGCTTCATCAAGCTTCATGAAAGAAACCATTTTGTTATCATTTATTTATTTATCAAAAAAGAATAGATAAATAAATAAGTAAATAAATAAAAACCCTAACTATTATCATAACCATGGTTTAAGTCTTAACACAACACCAATCTACATGCATCATCAAACATGACACACAGTAGTGCACAAAAGTATATCACATATACAACTTGTGAACTACAAGTGAGAAAATCCTATTAAAGTGAACCAATACCAGTTAATGCAAAGTAATATATCAAATATATAATTATACATTAAATCATTAAGTCAACACTTGATTCAATGATCCGGTCATGTCGCACATAACCGACTAGTATCCAATGTATCGACTTATCGAATCAATCTACGATTCGATAACTAGGTTATATCGCATATAACCAATCGAAACATTCATCGCGAGAATGAAATACGGTATCACATACACGCATTATTCTCGGTCCCGCACATATCTCATATGCGCTCCTATTTCGTTTCGCTTGAGCCAGGAAACCTCTGTGTAGGACTCTAAAGACTCGTCAATACGCCGGTAGCAGATGATGATCATATCAAGCACCCACAAGCCGCAAGCGGTCTGCTAAACGTAACGGCCATCCGGGTATTGAGCGATCAGAAGATCGACGAGCTAGCCCGCTCACACTCCTGTGAATCCAACCAGTAACACTTACCGTACTGTCCGGTCTGTTCATCTGATATGTCGCATATCAAGTCTAGGGGTGGTAAACGTCAGACCCCAATAACCGATAAGTCGTGCCGATGTGAGGCTCATAACGGGTCGAGAAACTACTGGTAACACTTACCAGCAAATCTCTGATCAGCCCTGGCCAGGGACTTCCCTGTTACGGCCAATCGAGCACAGCGCAACATCAACCCCCAATACCGGGAGAGACGAAACCCCTCCTATCGCTCATTGCCTCCATGTGACTCGGGACTGTACCCAAAGACCACCGTTTTGCACGCCCTCATGGACGTGGTAAGGTAGAGATCAAAGCACAGTGGGAATCACACAAGACTCTATGACGATCTCGGATCTACAGACTAACCTGTACAAGTGTCACCTGAGAACTGCCATCTGACGTGAGGTATAATACCATCTGGGAGTTCTCGGCGAGTCCGTCCAGTGTACCCAGTCTCCACTGAGCACCCGCATACCATCTCTGATGTCAAACACCAATGGATATGGGAGCATCCATCGCCCATCTCATGGGTCGGGAAGCGTATACGCTAGTCTACACTGGTATATCGATGCCCCGTCTCGATACACCCATGACTTGGGACCTTGAAGGATGTACCTATGGACTACCATGTCCCCACTAGTATGATCTACATCATAGTCCAGGTAGTCAAGTACACATCCTAAGGGCTTTACCAACATGTAACTATAAGACAATTTAAAGAGACAAGTGTACATGTTAAGATAAAGAGTAACCAGATAGCATACTATCATATCGAGCAAGAAAGTCATCTCTATATATGTCCAAGCATCCAATATAATATACATCATCTGTACAATACTGGCCTCTAGGGCATACATACAACTAACAATCTCCCACTTACACTAGGGCCAGCTGCTGTAGTATCGCATACCGAGCATCCCGAAGAGTCTCTCAAACTGTATCTGGGGAATGGCCTTCGTGAGTGGATCCGCCGTGTTGTTCTTCGTGTCAACCCTCCTGACCTCGATCTCCCGGCGATCAACTATCTCCCGGATAAGGTGATACCGCCTCAGAATATGCCTGGATCGCTGATGGGACCTGGGTTCCTTGGCCAAAGCCACCGCTCCATTGTTATCGCAATACAAAGGTATTGGATGCTCAATGGATGGAACCACTCCAAGTTCAGCAATGAACTTCTTGATCCAGACAGCCTCTTTGGCAGCATCGTTGGCAGCATGTATTCAGCCTCCATCGTCGAGTCTGCCACGGTTTCCTGCTTGGAACTCTTCCAGCTAACCGCCCCTCCGTAAAGGGTAAAGACAAAGCACGACTGCGACTTAGAGTCGTCCTTATCACTCTGGATGCTCGAATCGGTAAAGGACTCCACTTGGAGTTCTCCGTTACCATACACCAAGAGCATCTCTTTAGTCCTTCGCAAGTACTTGAGAATGCTCTTCACAGCTGTCCAGTGATTCTCTCCAGGATCAGCTTGATACCTGCTCACTACACTTAGTGAGTATGCAACATCGGGTCTGGTACATAGCATCGCGTACATGATAGAGCCTACAGCCGAAGCATAGGGTATCCCTTGCATGCGAGCTCTCTCCAAATCAGTCTTGGGAGACATCTCTTTGGAGAGAGTGACTCCAGAGATCGTGGGCAAGTTCCCACGCTTGGATTCTTCCATACTAAACCTCTTTAGTATGGTGTCAATGTACATAGATCGGGACAATCCCAATATCCGTTTGGATCTATCTCTATAGATCCTAATTCCCAATATGCAGGAGGCATCACCAAGATCTTTCATTGAGAATCTTTGTGATAAGAAGAGCTTGACCGATTGCAGCATAGGAATATCATTTCCTATCAAGAGTATGTCGTCCACGTACAATACGAGGAAGACTACCTTACTCTCTGCCACCTTCTTGTAGATACAAGGTTCATCTGGATTTTTGACGAAATCAAACTCTTTGATAACGACGTCAAAGCAGATGTTCCAACTCCGCGATGCTTGCTTTAATCCATAAATGGATTTAAGCAGCTTGCACACCTTCCCGCTGCTCCCACTATCTACGAAGCCCTCTGGCTGAGTCATGTACACGCACTCTTCTAAATCACCATTTAAAAAGGCGGTCTTAACATCCATTTGCCAGATTTCGTAATCATGATATGCAGCGATGGCAAGCATGATCCGGATGGATTTAAGCATAGCCACTGGAGAAAAGGTTTCGTCATAGTCCACACCTGGTCTTTGACAAAAACCCTTTGCAACAAGTCTAGCTTTGAAAGTCTCCACTTTCCCATCTACACCAAGTTTCTTCTTGAAGATCCACTTGCTCCCAATGGGTTTTACCCCTTCAGGAGCAACGTCCAAAGTCCATACTTTGTTGGTGTACATGGATTCCATCTCGGACCGCATAGCATCCAGCCATTTCACTGAGTCCCTACTCGTGATGGCCTGCTCGAAGCTAGTTGGGTCATCATCCTCCACGATGCAATCCTCGCTCCCACCATCCATGAGAAAACCGTAGTATCTCTTAGGTGGGTGAGGAACCCTACTAGATCGGCGGAGAGGCTGAGGTTCATCGGGAGCTACTGAATCCTCTGGTTCATCCAAATCTTCTGTTGTAGTCTGTATTGCTAGTACCTCTTCCAGTTCTACCTCCTTACCACTAATCTCTTTTTCAAGAAATTCCTTTTCTAAAAAGGTGGCATGTCGAGAAACAAACACCTTTTTTTCCTCGGTGTGGTAGAAGATATACCCTCACGAATGTTTGGGATATCTAATAAACTTACACAGAAAAGACCTTGCCGCGAGTTTTTCCGGATTTTGCGTTTTTACATATGCCGGACAACCCCATATCTTAACATAATTAAGACATGGTCTCTTTCCTTTCCATATCTCATATGGAGCGGTTGGCACAGTTTTGGTGGGAACCATATTCAATAGGTCTGCAGCTGTTTCCAGTGCATATCCCCAGAAGGAATAGGTAACTCAGCTGTGCTCATCATAGAGCGCACCATATCCAATAGGGTGTGGTTCCTCCGTTCTGATACACCGTTGTGCTGTGGTGTATATGGAGGAGTCAGCTGAGAGAGAATCCCATTCTCTTTTAGGAAGTCCAGGAATTCATTGCTTAAGTATTCTCCTCCTCGATCAGATCGAAGGATTTAATACTTTTTCCGGTTTGGTTCTCGACTTCTTGTTTATATTCTCTAAATTTCTCAAAAGCTTCTGATTTGTGTTTCATCAGGAACACATATCCGAATCTAGAGAGATCGTCAGTGAATGTAATGAAGTACGAAGAACCATCCCTGGCATGTGTAGACATGGGACCGCATACATCACTATGTATCAGTCCCAAGAGTTCAGTAACTCTTTCTCCGTGTCCCGTAAACGGAGTTTTGGTCATCTTGCCTTTGAGACATGACTGGCAGGTGTCATAAGATGAAAATTCAAATGGATTTAAATATCCATCCTTATGCAACTTAGCTAGTCGTGTCGCATTGATGTGACCCAGTCTACAATGCCACAAGTAGGATTCGTTCATTTCAGAACTCTTCCTCTTGTGTGTGTTAGTTATACTCAGAACTGTTGATTGATTTAGAACATAAATGCCATTACACAACGTGCCTGATCCAACCAACTTTTGGTTACGGAAAATGTTCATAACATTGTCCTGTAATACAAAATTATATCCCTCTTTACTCAATAAAGAAACCGATATAATGTTGCATATCAGGTTCGGCATGTAATAGCATTCGTTCAGAACCAATGTATTACCAGTTGGTAATACAAGGTGATATTCCCCGACAGTCTTAGCTGCAACAATTGCACCATTTCTAACTCTAATGTCTTTATCACCTTCTCCAAGTTCTTTACTTTTCCTTAGCCCATGTAACTGATTACATATATGGGATCCCGACCCGGTATCTAATACCCAGGACGTAGAGCAAATGGAGAAACAGTTCTCTGTAACAAACACACCCGAAGAAAATGCATCAACATGTACTTTCTTCATTCGGGTGGCATGGGAATCCTGGTATTCTTCTATATCCTGTTCATTCCTATAACTCTTATAAGAAAGAACGGAACCAACGTTCCCCAGCACAGTATAACATGCGGGTTCGGTCAATACATCCATATTATTATCTTCATTAGGGCATGAAATGGTCGCTACCTGGAGAGAGAGAGAAGAAAACACTTTAGCGTATGCTCGTGCAAGATCAGATTGGTTATTATCTTATCTAATGAGGATGGCTCCCACTGGTTTTTATCAAATCTTCCTTCAAACCCTAAAAGGAAAGACTAGCCGGGATTAATTACACCCTACAACTTCGTCGATCTTTCAGCCAGGCCAGTGTCGGTACTTTGAGGGAGGTTCCCCGTGCTTTCGTACAGACCTAATTAAAGTAAACCTCGTTTTCACAGAGGCGTAACCCCGTTGACACCTTTCTAGACACCTACTTGATCGGCTAATTGTAGTGTGCAAAACTCTCCCAGGAGTAACTCTTACTCGCAGTGGGTATCGGGATCCAACTATCTCATAGAAGGTATGCAATCTCATTGCAAATTTCAACACTTGAAATTCCCGATAATATTTTGCCCCTAGCGTCCTATGACCTTGACGCAGGCCAACAAACCATAGTGCGCTAGTCAAGTTCAACCCGTCATTTCCTGATTGAATTAAACCCACCCGTACGACCCTTGACGCAGGCCAACAAAGTCGCATGACTACCCTAATCCAATCTGCATCATATGCATAAGCAGATAAATACTAGTTAGCTACCGCACACTACGCCTTGACGCAGGCCAACAAACGTAGCATGAATACTAACTACTACTCATCTGAAATGACGGAGGGCTACGACAGGTTTTTCTGAAAACCTATTGCGTAATGAACTTGATATCGTTGTAGAATCAAAATGAAGTTTTAAAATGGAGTGATTTTGAGGCTTTTCTAGTTTTGCTAAAGGAGTCACTCCCGGTGAAGGGATCTCGGTCCTTTCCTCGTCGAATGAGGTGCGGGATATATCATATATATCGCTGTGCAAAGCATAAACTCTTAAAAGCAATCAAAACCAAACCGAGTGTGTAGCATCTGCCAGTTACTGCTAAAGGAGTCACTCCCGGTGAAGGGATCTCGGTCCTTTCCTCATCGAATAAGGTGCGGGATATATCATATATATCTCTGTGCAAAGCAAGAACTGTAGCTACCTGTTTTATTTAAAATTTGATTCTACAACATCTTAGGTTTCTTTTCTTTCATTAATCACATTAATGAAGTCCCATCATTTAAGTACCTAAACATCACAGATAAATACGACGTACACTTATGCCATCCGCATTCGCCTGGATGTCCCCTCGTGCACCGTTAGGTTAGGTAACTAACGACAGAGCAGGACAGGGCTAGTGCGGGTGCAAAACATAAGTAACGTCTATATAATATATCATATATACTATATACTGTATCTATCACAGAACATCACATGATCACATCACAGATAAAGCAGCAGAAGAAACATATGAAATATTGGATATACTAGGACTTCCGTGTTTTCAATACGAGCCAGTATAAAACATGGATTCCACGGTCATGATGAATAGCCAATCCCACACCCCTAGACCCCTACGAAAGCGGTAAGCAACCCTGCCAATTCTAGGGTTAGGTGACCCGGACTCGACTCCTCGAGTTGGTCTCCCACTGGACCCCAGAACCCGGTTACTTGTGCTCCCCTCCTTGGGTCTATCCTAATACGGAAAAGAAAATAATATACAAAAGGCGACGACTTCCGCTACCTGGAAGTGCCCCAAATAAAAGAATATTACATACAAGTTTTTACATGAATGAAAATGAAAAACACTCATCTCACATAAAAACCCCCGGCTATTCGAACACGATGATCCAATATAACATATCCAGCAACACATAACATCACATGTCATCAACGTAAGTAAATATGCGCATCCCAATTGTCGTTGACATATAGCAACGAAACTGGCGATATCACATATTACACTTACGGTCACAGAAAAGAAAGTGTAAAACTACAACAGTTGGAATCCGCAACCTCTTTAGACATCACATGCCTAATCAAATGAAATACTTAGACATCACATGCCTAACAGTTATAAACCCCGCATTTTAGTCCCAGTATCGAAAACTCTTTTCAATATCAAGTGAGACTAAACTGCTAGATTTATAACATTCATCCAGTTATCTCATAACTGTTTGTGAATTCCAATTATTGTATCCCATTCCGGATAAGCAGAAAATATTAAACTTTCCGATCGAACATTCGAACACCCAAGTTTTCCCGAAACCGATCAACTCATGAAATAAGTTCAAAGACATTCACTTCATGCCTCAGTACCAACGGTCCAGCCGTAGAAGGGTCAAGCCAACGCCTCACATGTGGCACGCCGTACTGCCCCAAACCCGAAGGTTCAAAGGGCAGTTCAAGACGGTCACATAATCGAGTTAAGGTTTGTTGTCTTCTAGAGGGACCATCGCGTTACTTGCAATACTCAGAACATCGAAGCTCTAAAACACCCCAGAATATTCAACTTTTGAATAATTATTAAAAATACCCATAAAACTCAGCTACTGAAATTATGAATTACAGTGCAAAGGAGTAAGGCTGACGTCATCATTCTGCCGCGGAACCGCCGCAGAAGCCAGGCTTCTGCCGCGGTTCCGCCGCACACTTTACTGTTCATGGAATAATTTTTGCATCGTAATTCTTAGATTTCCCTGCTGAATTTTTTAAGCATTTTTAATATGGAAAAATCCCAGTTTTTAGAAAAAGTCCAGAGAGCACTTGGGTTTTAGGGTTTCGGGTTGTTCGGTTTTCAAACGTCGTCTTGACTTCGCCTAAGGCTCTAGCTAGGCTCTAATACCACTGTAGGGTTCCTAGGCACACTATAGAGGTCTCACAAGGCATCAACCATGCCAATTTCAAATTTTTAGGGTGCCGAGAAAACCTAACATGGATCGTTGAATAGAAGTTTAGGCGAAATGCTAATCTAGTTAACAACTTAACTAAAGATAAGAAGCTACAACCTTTGTAGATCCGGATATCCACTTCCTTGACTCCACGTAGGCGTCCTCTCGCTGTCCATCTCGAATCCCGAACTCAAACGTCGGCTTCATCGGAGAATTGGGCGGACTAGGTCGTCGGCTTCGTGCCGAAGATGATCTACGTCGAGGCATCACAAGTTCAAGCTCCGACTTCACAAATTTGTGAAACTTGTGAAGAAAACACCCAAAACAACTTGGCAAGAGGTAGAGGGTGAAGAAATAGGAGGTGGTTCACTTTAGAATTGGATTTCTCACTTTGGAACTCAAGATGCCATTGATGGCATCAAGCTTTTTCTCTTGAAGATGAAGAAGAAGTAAATAGAATATGATAAGTATTGGGTAAAAAGAATAATAAAATCAATACTTATCATCTTCTAACCTTGGTTAAGTGTAGAGAATAAACCATGGTCAAATGAGAATGGTTAGGGTTAAGGATGATGACAAAATAGTCACTTTAGTCAAAGCTTCATGAAGCTTCATGAAAGAAACCATTTTGTTATCATTTATTTATTTATCAAAAAAGAATAGATAAATAAATAAGTAAATAAATAAAAACCCTAACTATTATCATAACCATGGTTTAAGTCTTAACACAACACCAATCTACATGCATCATCAAACATGACACATAGTAGAGCACAAAAGTATATCACATATACAACTTGTGAACTACAAGTGAGAAAATCCTATTAAAGTGAACCAATACCAGTTAATGCAAACTAATATATCAAATATATAATTATACATTAAATCATTAAATCAACACTTGATTCAATGATCCGGTCATGTCGCACATAACCGACTAGTATCCAATGTATCGACTTATCGAATCAATCTACGATTCGATAACTAGGTTATATCGCATATAACCAATCGAAATATTCATCGCGAGAATGAAATACGGTATCACATACACGCATTATTCTCGGTCCCGCACATATCTCATATGCGCTCCTATTTCGTTTCGCTTGAGCCAGGAAACCTCTGTGTAGGACTCTAAAGACTCGTTAATACGCCGGTAGCAGATGATGATCATATCAAGCACCCACAAGCCACAAGCGGTCTGCTAAACGTAACGGCCATCCGGGTATTGAGCGATCAGAAGATCGACGAGCTAGCCCGCTCACACTCCTGTGAATCCAACCAGTAACACTTACCGTACAGTCCGGTCTGTTCGTCTAATATGTCGCATATCAAGTCTATGGGTGGTAAACGTCAGACCACAATAACCGATAAGTCGTGCCGATGTGAGGCTCATAACGGGTCGAGAAACTACTGGTAACACTTACCAGCAAATCTCTGATCAGCCCTGGCCAGGGACTTCCCTGTTACGGCCAATCGAGCACAGCGCAACATCAACCCCCAATAACGGGAGAGACGAAACCCCTCCTATCGCTCATTGCCTCCATGTGACTCGGGACTGTACCCAAAGACCACCGTTTTGCACGCCCTCATGGACGTGGTAAGGTGGAGATCAAAGCACAGTGGGAATCACACAAGACTCTATGACGATCTCGGGTCTACAGACTAACCTGTACAAGTGTCACCTGAGAACTGCCATCTGACGTGAGGTATAATACCATCTGGGAGTTCTCGGCGAGTCCGTCCAGTGTACCCAGTCTCCACTGAGCACCCGCATACCATCTCTGATGTCAAACACCAATGGATATGGGATCATCCATCGCCCATCTCATGGGTCGGGAAGCGTATACGCTAGTCTACACTGGTATATCGATGCCCCGTCTCGATACACCCACGACTAGGGACCTTGAAGGATGTACCTATGGACTACCATGTCCCCACTAGTATGATCTACATCATAGTCCAGGTAGTCAAGTACACATCCTAAGGGCTTTACCAACATGTAACTATAAGACAGTTTAAAGAGACAAGTGTACATGTTAAGATAAAGAGTAACCAGATAGCATACTATCATATCGAGCAATAAAGTCATCTCTATATATGTCCAAGCATCCAATATAATATACATCATCTGTACAATACTGGCCTCTAGGGCATACATACAACTAACAACAAGAACCCTTTGACAGATTGTAGAATAGGAATGTCATTTCCTATCAAGAGAATGTCATCAACGTATAAAACGAGGAATACGACAGTTCGTGGTATAAATCTACTATAGATGCATGGTTCTTCTGGATTTTTGATAAAGCCAAAATCTTTGACCGTCTCATCAAAACAGATGTTCCAACTCCGCGATGCCTGCTTTAGTCCATAGATGGACTTAAGCAACTTGCACACCTTTCTGCTGCTCCCACTCTGAATGAAACCCTCTGGCTGGTCCATATAGACACACTCCTCTAAATTTCCATTCAGAAAAGCGGTCTTTATGTCCATCTGCCAAATCTCATAATCATGGAAGGCAGCAATGGCAAGAAGGATCCGAATGGATTTCAGCATAGCCACTGGAGAAAAGGTTTCATCATAGTCCAAACCAGGTCTTTGACGAAAACCATTTGCAACAAGTCTAGCTTTATAGGTCTCAACCTGTCCATCTACATCAATCTTCCTTTTGAAGATCCACTTGCATCCTACGGGTTTTACACCATCTGGTGCAACGTCCAACGTCCATACTCTGTTGGTGTACATGGACTCCATTTCAGTCCGCATTGCATCCAGCCATTTTACCGAGTCAGCGCTCTGAATGGCCTGCTGGAAGCTAGTCGGCTCATCACTATCAATGATGTGCAATCCTCTCTATCCCCGTCTATGAGAAAACCGTAGTATCTCTCGGGCGGATGAGACTGCCTACTACTCCTGCGGAGCGGCTCAGGAATGTCCTGATCTTTCGAACCCTCTGGTTCTACTAAGCTTTCAGTAATAGCTCGTGGTTCTGGAATTTCTTCCAGTTTTATTGCGCTCCCACTTATCTGATTTTCCAAAAACTCAGTTTCCAAGAAGTGGGCATGACGAGAAACAAAAACCTTTTGTTCCTCTTCGCAATAGAAGAAATATCCCTTAGAGTTCTTTGGATATCCCACAAACTTGCACTGTACTGAGTGTGCCTCGAGTTTGTCCGCATGCTGCTTTTTGACATAAGCTGGACATCCCCATGTCTTAATGTGCATAGGATAAGGTTTCTTCCTACACCACATCTGATATGGTGTGGTAGGCACAGTCTTAGTTGGAACTCGGTTCAAAAGGTATGCAGCTGATTCTAGTGCATATCCCCAGAATGATCGCGGCAACTCAGCGTTACTCATCATGGAAAGTACCATATCCAATAGGGTCCGGTTCCGTCTCTCCGATACACCGTTATGTTGCGGAGTGTATGGAGGAGTAAGCTGAGAGAGAATTCCATTCTCTTTTAAGTAATCCAGGAACTCGGCACTTAAGTATTCACCACCTCGATCAGATCTCAGTGTCTTGATACTTTTGCCTGTTTGTTTTTCTACTTCATTCTTATATTCCTGGAATTTTCCAAAGGCTTCGGATTTATGTTTCATTAAGAAGACATATCCGTACCTTGAAAAGTCATCCGTAAAAGTAATGAAGTAAGAATAACCGCTTCGCGCATGTGTAGACATTGGACCGCACATGTCGCTGTGTACGAGTCCCAAGAGCTCACTCGCTCTTACTCCGTGTCCAGTGAACGGAGTCTTTATCATCTTTCTTTTGAAACAGGATTGACAAGTTGCATATGATTGATATTCGAACGGATCCAAATATCCTTCTGTATGTAACTTCGTCAACCTTCTCTCATTGATGTGACCCAGTCTACAATGCCATAAGAAATCCTGATTTGTTTCCGGAGACTTTCTTTTGTGTGTATTCTGGACATTGAAAATCTGTGGTTGGTTTAATACGTATATTCCATTGCTTAATGTACCTGACCCAATCAAAACATGATTAAGGCGAATGTTTACAACATTACTTATAAATGCAAATTCATAACCTTCTTTAGATAATAAAGATACAGATATGATATTACAGGTTGCATTGGGTACAAAATAACAATCACGCAAAACCAAAATGTGTCCATCTGACAACCCCAGGTGATAGTCCCCTACGGACTCAGCATCCATGCCAGCTCCGTTTGCAACTCTGAGGGTCATATCACCTGCCTTCAAAACCCTACGCCTTCTCAGTGCCTGTACAGAATTACAGATATGAGATCCTGATCCGGTATCCAATACCCAGGATGTAGAGTTTATTGATAGACAGTTTTCAATAACATACACACCTGAAGCTGAAGCCGCAGCTTGCTTCAGATCCTGGGTTCTGGCCTTCCAAGCCCTGCAATCCTTTTTCCAGTGTCCACTCTTGTGACAGTAAAAGCATTCTTCCTTTCCCACAAGCTTTCCCTCTACCTTTGTTGCCTTTTCCTTTCCCTTCGTATCCACTTTACCAACACCGCCCCTTAGTTTGGTGGGGGTTTTCTTCTTCTTTCCCTTGGCTTTCGCCTTGGACCTAGAAGAGGAAGATCCTCCTACAAACAAAGTGGATGTTTCCCTACCTTTCTGTAGGGTGCCCTCTGCACTCCTCAGCATGTTGAGGAGTTCTGAAAGTTCAACTTCTTTTTCTTGCAAGTTGAAGTTCAGGATAAACTGGGCGTAAGTGGAAGGAAGGGACTGGAGAATCAAGTCCGTGTAGAGCTCGTTCTCTAACGTGGTCCCAAGGTCCGCGAGCTCCTCAATGAAGCCAATCATCTTAAGCACGTGTTCCGCTACCGATGATCCGACGGCCAATCTCGCCGAAAACAGCTTTTTCGAGACTTCGTATATGGCGATACGGGATTGCTCTCCATACAGTTCTTTTGTATGGAGAAATATGGATTCAAGCTCCATATTCTCGTGCCTCCTCTGTTGTTCATTGTCCATAGAGGCAAGCACGAGGCACTTGGCCTTCGCGCAGTCGATTTCCCAGGTCTTATGGATTTCCTTATCCACGACGTTGGTTTTGGGACCTGGGACAGGGGGAGCTTTGGTGGTGAGGAGATACCCCAAGTTGTCATAAGTGATTGCCATTTTGACATTCCTGAGCCAATCTTTGTAGTTTGGCCCTGTCAGTATGTTTTTATCTAGTAGTAACTTAAGTCCAGTCATGATGTTTGGTCGCTGCAATTAGGAGAGAGAGAAGAAACACTTTAGCATGATGCTCTTGCAAGTTTAGAGTGGTTTTTAATTTGTCTAAACAGGATGGCTCCCACTGTCTCTCGAATCCCTCCTCAAACCAAAAAGGAAGAATTAGTCGGGATCAATATCACCGTACAATACTTGCTTAACCGTTCAGCCAGGCTAGTGTCGATACTTCGAGGGAGGTTTTCCAACGCTTTCGCGAAGTTCCTTAATTAAATAACCTCTTTTCCCTGGGGGCGTAGCCCCGCTAACAACTTTCTAGACACCTACTAGGTTTATAGCATTGATCATTAAGTGAGAAATTTCCCGAGGAGTAGCATATACTCACAGTAGGATCGGGATCCAAATATCATTGCGTGACAAAACTGAAGGAATCCTACCAGAATCATCACACTCCAAATGGTATGCAGCGCAAGCAAGTTTCAGTTCTTTTGAAACTCCCGATGTGGATTTTTACCCCATGCTCTTATGACCTTGACTTTGGCCAACAAATCATAAGTCACATGTCAAGTTCTACCCGTCATTCTCCAGGTTAATTTGAACCCACCCGTACCTACCCTTGACTTTGGCCAACAAGGCAGTACGACTGTCCCAAACCAACACATCTATCTATGCTGCACATGAATACCCAATAGCTACCAATCACTATGCCTTGACTTTGGCCAACAAACATAGCTTGAATACTATTGACTATCCATGTGAAACGACGGAGGGCTACGAATGGTTTTGGCGAAACCGTGAACGTAGTGAACTTGATATAATCGAAGGAACGAGATAGCTTTTAAAAGGAGTGGTTTAAGCTCCGCGTTTAAAAGTTATTTTGAAAAGAAACCGAGTGGTTTTTGAAATTGTTCCAACAACTTTTACTTTGGTTTATTTTCTTGCATTAATTTAATGCGTCCCATCAATTAATCCTACCATTGCAGGAAAAAACGAAAATATGACGTACGCTTATACCATCCGCATTCGCCACGGGGTCCCGTCATCACCCGTTAGGTTACTTAACTAACGACAGAGCGGGGGCTGGACTAGCGCGGATGCAAAACATAAGCAACGCCTAAATAGATATCTACGTATAGATATATACATTCGTCAGATGCAATGATAGCCATTCCGGATCACAGATGAACACATTGGATATAGTAGGAATCCGTATTCCGTACGAGCCTGTAACGAAAAACGGATTACACGGTCGCGATGAATAGCCAATACCCCACCCTAGACCCCTACGGGTGCAGCAAACTACCTGCCAAGTACCCAAAGCGAAGCAACCTCCCTCAACGACGTGAGTGGGCCACTCGGCACTTCGAGATACCCGGTAGTTTGTGCACCCCACCTTGGGTCTATCCTAGGTGCAAAAACAGTAAAAAGAAATTATACAATGACAGCTACAACCCCATCCCGGTTGTGCGGCCATATAAATAATATTACATCAATTTACATATTACATGAATTGAAAGATAAAGAAAACTCTCATCTCACAACCCTCCGGCTATTCATCCGCGACAATCCAACGAATTCATATACAAAAACCATCCACATTACAGATCACAGATATGTATAACCCCCACTAATCGACGTATAGCGATTAGCAGACGTTCAATACATATATAACACTATAGATACAACCCGTTAGTCAAAGTCTACAGAAAATCGACCAAAATACGGATTTGTAACCACCCCAAAAACAAACTTGTTCTCTGGAAATTCTGGGCAGAAACAAACCATCTCAGAAATCATAAAACACCAACAGGAGAACACTGAAGGAGAAACGATCCACGGCCGAGTCAACTCGGCCGCGGATCCGCGGCGGGAGCAAGCTCCTGCCGCGGATCTGCGGTGAGTTGATCGACTCACTGGATCGTTTTTCTTGCCTGTTCTTTAAAAAGCCTGAGCCGATTTTTAATACATGATTTATTATTTTTTGAGCAGAAATAAAAATCGGCAGAAACTTGATATTTTTAACGTGTTTTGTGGTTTTTCGTCCGATCGAAATTCTAGATACTTTGCTAACATGCTGGGGTGTGTTTAGCTAGGCTCTGATGCCACTGTAAGTCCACGTTACCTCTCCCGGTTCTTTCGGGCTTGCGGAAATGATGAAAAATGATTTTTCGGGTCATAGTAACATGGACTATAAAACACGGATCTTTGCTAAACTACACACTAGCAACTAACTAGAGCTATACCTACTCGGTTAGGGGTTATACCTCAACTTGAACTCCTTCTCTTGGACTCTTTGTGGTGGTCGGATGGTTCGATCCTCGTCGCCTTCTCTTGCCGAAGATGGATCCACCTGAGGGTCTCTACCTTGAGCTTCTTTCTCGAACTTGAGAAAACTAAAGTGTCCGGCTTGCTAGACCTTCAACCTTAGGATGAGTAGAGAGTGGCTTTGGTGTTTTATCTCCAAGGAAATGTTTCTCAACATATGAGATGAATTTTCCTTGAGCTAGAGAAAGAGGAAGAAGAAAGGATGAGAGAGAATCAATATGAGAGAATGAGAATAGTTTTACAACCATATCAAATATATGTGAATTAATCTAATTAATAATATTAATCAAAATGAAAAAGGTGATGGTTGGTTTGATAAGACCATTATCATTTCACATTAAATGTTTTTGCAAAGATCAAAGAGCATCTTTGGAATGAAATGATGATGGTCAATGTTTCAACCATGGTCAACAAGTCAACCTTGGTCAACAAGTCAACAAACCCTAACCATAACCCAATTTCATTTAAATAACATTATCAATTGATATTTCACATATTCATTAGGGTTTGGTAAACGACAACCGTCAACTGTGCATACACACCCGTACCAAAACCCTAATGAGAATCCTCTTCCTCTGCCTCGGACAACTGTGCATACACACCCGCATTCGTGTTCCGAGAAGCACGAATACTATGAGATAAAACTAACCCTAAAGCATATACTAGGATCCGGCTCGAACCAGAGCCCACTAGTAACAACTGTCCGGACACCAAACGTGCACAAGTGCGCGGATGTGAACGAACCCTGTCGCAAAACCATGCGACCTCTACTCTGTTTTGCCCAAAGGCGAATAACCCTCTGTGTGGGACTCTAAAGACTCGACACTACGCTGGCAGTGGGTTTAACCACAGACCGTAAACGGCACTAGCTGTACGTAACGGTCCCTAGGTAGATGCCGATAAGAAGACGGACGATGTGAAACCCATCTGAACTCCTACTGAGCCTAAGTGTGACAATCTCCGTACAGTCCGGTCTGTTCGTCTGAGAATATCGCATGGCGGGCCTAGGGGGCGGTAAATGTCAGTCCCCTAATAGCGGTACAAGTCGTGTCGGAGTGTAGCCCAGAACACCCGGAGATAACACTGGAAACCTACCAGTATATCTCGCTTGCCCTGGCGACTTTGTGTAATGGCTCTCGTAGACACAGCGCGATATCAACCCTCAATACCGGGAGAGATGAATACTGTCTAACCGTCTCTGCCTCCAAGTGCTTCGGGACTGCACCCAACTACTACCTGTTTGCACGACTCCTTTGAGCCGTGGTAGGGTAGTAATCTAAGTATAGTGGGAACACACTCGAGGCGAAGTGACAGTGTCAAGTCAGTGGACTAAGCTGTACTCATGTCACCTGGGAACTGATAACTGACGATAGGTATAGTACCAACCAACAGTTCCCGACAAGTCCTGTCCAGTGTACTCGTAACCTAACGAGCACCCGCATACTATCTCAAGTACGACGTACTGACGGCTGTGGGACAGACTATCTCCCAAGATGGGATGAGAAGCGCATACGCTAGTCTACTCCGGAGTATCGATGACCTATCTCGATAGTCCTACGACTAGGGACCAGCATAAAGATGTGCTTGTGGATTACCCAGCCCCCACGAGTGTGACTGCCATCACAACGCTGGTAATCAAGCAAAGATCCTAAGGGCTCCACTAATGTGTATAGGTGATATACTAAAGTAAACACATGTACACATTAAAGTAGAAGCAAATCAAGTGGCATACTACTATTTTGAGCAAGATTGTCTATACAACTGTGAATAACCCAACCTTCCATTAAGTAATATACAAACTAGTATGATACAGTAATGGCCTCTAGGGCATATACACTAACAATCGATATCACCAGAGTAGACTAGCGTATACGTTGCTTTTCCCATGTAATGGGCGATGGATGATCCTGTATCCATTGGTGTGGTGACACCAAAGACCGTATACGGGTGCTCAGTGAGACTGGGTACACTGAACGGACTCGCCGAGAACACCTATGTTGTATTATATCTATCGTTGGATAGCAGTTCTCAGGTGACACTAGTACAGGTTAGTCTGTAGACCCGAGATCGTCATAGAGTCTTGTGTGCCTCCCACTGTACTTTGATCTCCACCCTACCACGACTCTACCGAGTCATGCAAACAGGTGGATTTTAGGTACAGTCCCGAGGCACATGGATGCAATGAGCGATAGGAGGGGTTTCGTCTCTCCCGGTATTGGGGGTTGATGTTGCACCATGTACTATTGGTTATAACAGGAAGTCCCTGGCCAGGGCTGTGTTAGTGTATATGCCCTAGAGGCCATTACTGTATCATACTAGATTGTATATTACTTGATGGAAGCTTGGGATATTCACAGTTGTATATACAATCTTGCTCGAAATGGTAGTATGCTACTTGGTTTGTCTCTGCTTTAATATGTGCATGTGTTTTTTTAGCATATCGCTGATATACATATTAGTAGAGCCCTTAGGATTTTTGCTTGATTACCAGCGTTGTGATGGCGCTCACACTCATGGGGGCTGGGTAATCCATAAGCACATCCTTATACAGCTCCCTAGTCGTTGGACTATCGATACTCCGGAGTAGACTAGCGTATGCGCTTCTTATCCCAGTGTGGGAGACGGTCTGTCCCACAGCCGTCAGTACGTCGTACTTGAGATAGTATGCGGGTGCTCGTTAGGTTACGAGTACACTGGACAGGACTCGTCGGGAACTGTTGGTTGGTATTATACCTATCGTCAGTTATCAGTTCCCAGGTGACATGAGTACAGCTTAGTCCGCTGACTTGACACTGTCACTTCGCCTCGAGTGTGTTCCCACTGCACTTTGATTACTACCCTACCACGGCTCAAAGGAGTCGTGCAAACAGGTAGTTTTTGGGTGCAGTCCCGAAGCACTTGGAGGCAGTGACGGTTAGACAGGATTCGTCTCTCCCGGTATTGGGGGTTGACATCGCGCTGTGTCCAGGAGAGCCATTACACAAGTAGTTCCTGGCCAGGGCAAGCGAGATATACTGGTAGGTCTCCAGTGTTATCTCAGGGTGTTCTGGGCTACACTCCGACATGACTTGTACCGCTATTAGGGTACTGACGATCACCGCCCCCCTAGGCCCGCCATGCGATGTATCAGATGAACAGACCGGACTGTACGGAGACTGTCACATACAGGCTCAATAGGAGTTCAGATGGGGTCACCTCGTCAGTCTTCTTATCGGCATCTACCTGGGGACCGTTACGTACAGCTAGTGCCGCTTGCGGTCTGTGGTTAAACCCACTGCCAGCGTAGTGTCGAGTCTTTAGAGTCCCACACAGAGAGTTATTCGCCTTTAGGCAAAATGAGTAGAGGTCGCATGGTTTTGCGACAGGGTTCGTTCACATCCGCGCACTTGTGCAAGTTTGTTGTCTGGACAGCTTATACTAGCGGGCTTTGGTTTAAGCCAGATCCTAGTATATTATTTGGGATTGGTTTTATCTCTTTGTATTCGTGTTCCTCGGATCACGAATACGGGTGCGTATGCACAGTTTCTTGAGACAGAGGGAGAGGACTTTGATTAGTGTTAATGACCATTGTCATTTTATTAACCCTAATGCTTATGTGTGTATTATGGTTAATTGATATTAGTTTATTATAATTGTGCATGGTTATGGTAGTTGACCATTTGACATTCTTGACTTGTTGACCTAGGTTGACACTTTGACCATCATCATTTCATTTGGAAGATGCTCTTTGATCCTTGCAATTTGCAATAAAAATGAAATGATAATGGTCATGTCTTGATTAAGACATGACAATTATCTCACTAATTATCTATTTACAATAATTCACACATATATGAGAGAATGCTTCATATTTTCTCTCATTCTATTATTTACTTTCTCTCTCTTGCTCTTCCTCTTCCTCAAGCTCTCCCCTCTCATGTGTTGAGAAACACTTGAGCTTGAGAAAAACCATTCCATAGTAATCTCTACTCTCATCTAGGGTTCTAGGATTAGCACTTCTAGCACCCTAGTTACTTCTAGCTTGGAGTTGAAGCCAAAGGTTGAGACTTTCGGGTGGATCCTTCTTCGACGTGAGAAGACGACAAAGGTGATCCCTTTCTACTACTCCAAGGAGCAAGAAGAGAAGGACATAAAGCCCCAGGTATAACCATTCTACCCTTTAGCTAGTTTCTAGTTAGCTTTAGCTTGTTTTTGTTTAGCAAAGATCCTTCTTTGTCTAGTCCATGTTGCCTAAAGTAGTAAAAATCCGATTTTTATTCCGTTTTCCGCCTCCCCGCAAGCACCAGGGTGGGCAACGTGGACTTACAGTGGTATCAGAGCCTAACTAAACATAAACTAGTTAGGTAGTAAAGTGTATGGAAGTTCATTCAGAAAAATCGCAAAACCGAGTTTACAAAAACCCTAACTTTCTGTTATTTTTTTTTCTGTTCAAGATAAAATAAATCGTACGTCAAAAATCATCTCAGGGTTTTGTGGAGAAAGCCACCAAAAACAATCCAGTGAATCGTTCAAAGAGCCGCGGTTCCGCGGCAATAGCAAGCTATTGCCGCGCAACCGCGGCCGTTTTGACTCGGTTCTGGGTCGAGTTTGGTGCAGTGTTCTTCTGGCTTGGTTTTGGGATTTTTAAGATGGTTTATTTGTGCCCAGGTTTTCCAGAAAAGAAATTTGTTTTTAGGGGCCTATAAATTCGTATTTTTGATCGAACTTCACTACACTTTGACTAAAGGGTTATATCTGTGATGTTTATATGTATTGAACGTCGGCTAATCGCTATATGTCAATTAGTGGGGGTTATACATATCTGTGATCTGTGTTTGATGCTGGTATGTGTATATGAATGCGTTGGATTGTCGCGGGTGAATAGCCGGGGTGGATGTGAGATGAGTGTTTCTTTTTCTTTCATTCATTGTAATATGTAAATTGATGTAATATTATTTGTATGGCCGCACAACCGGGTCGGGGTTGTAGCCGTCATTGTATATTTCTTTTTACTGTTTTTGCTCCTAGGATAGTCCCATGGAGGGGGTGCACAAACTACCGGGTATCTCGAAGTGCCGAGTGGCCTACTCACGGTGTTGAGGGAGGTTTCTTCGCTTCGGGTACTTGGCGGGTAGTTTGCCGCACCCGTAGGTGTCTTGGGTGGGGTATTGGCTATTCACCGCGACCGTGTAATCCGCTTTTCGTTGCAGGCTCGAACGGATTGCGGATTCCTAGTATATCCAATGTATTCATCTGTGATCTGTAATGTCTATCATTGCTATATATTAATATATTATAACTATTTAGGCGTTGCTTATGTTTTACAACCGCGCTAGCCCAGCCCCTGCTCTGTCGTTAGTTAAGTAACCAAACGGGTGATGACGGGGCCCCGTGGCGAATGCGAATGGCATAAGCTGTAACACTTCAAAAAGATAAAATATTAATTTTGGGAATTTTTATAATTTAATATTATTTTATTGATTATTTTAATATTAAATTAATATTTAAATGCAAATAAATGGAGAAAAATTACGGAAAATTATGGAAAATTCTAAAATGGGTTATTTATTGGAATTATGACATTTTTAAGTTGTTGTGATCATTTTGACACTAATTTGGTGCTAATCGCGATTAAAATCGCTAATCGGGTTTTTCGGCAATTTTGTGCAAAACTTGCACGTATCACATTTTCTACACTTGTTCTTTTTTCTAGCCATGGATTCATTTGGGTTTACTATTCTTGTGAGAAGGTTATGGTTTAAAAGAAAAGGGAAAAAAGAAAAAGAAAAAGAAAAGAGAAAAGAAATGAGAGTAGGTGAGAGAGAGGATGGACCATTGACTTGCAACCCTTAACCATTCTTCTCCCATCATTTTGTTCCCTCCTCCTTCTCCTCTTGCTGCTGCTGCCCTTCCACACCATTCTCCCCCTCTTCAATCCCTCTTTTTCATCTCAAAATCAACCCCAAAACCCTATGTCGGTTTCATTAAAATTGTGCACGAGCCCGAGATCTACAAGATGGACCAAGAAAGCATGGATTTTGGCCACTAGGGGCAACTCAAGAAAATTCTTGAGTTGCCAAATGAGGTAATTTCTGAACCTATAGCTTAATTCTAGCTTTAATTATACCCCCATGTTAAGATTTAATCGATATCGGGTGATTGGTGGACTTGGTGAAAAACTAGTTAGGGTTTAAGGGATTTGTGAGTTGTGATGGGAAATTGAGTTCAATGGAGATCATATGAGCACCCTAGAGCTAGAAACCCAGCCCAATCCCACTGGAAAACTAAAAATACGGAATTACGAGACTTTCATGTCGGTTTGTGAGTGTTTAGAGTGTGCAGGGAAATCTGGAATGTACTGGGACTGTTTCAGGCAAATTCAACAATACCAGGGACCAAATTGAGACCATAGGAGGCCACCCTGACCAAACGGACCCCATTGGGCATAGGGGGGCCGGCGAGGCCGGTTTTTATGGGGGTTTGGCCGGCCACACAGTGGAGTTAGGTTCCCATGTTGATTCTATACCTCATATACACCCTGCATAGCACCCTGGAGTTGTTGAATTGATCTAGTTTGACCTGAGATGAAATCTGGGATCATTTTCTTGTGTTGCAGCTTTGAAATGTGATTTGGTTTTGTGTATTTTGATTTGGTGATTTTGGTATTTGTGTGTTATCTCGATCGTGTGACGTTTGTACGTCTATATCGAGTGATTTCGAGTTGTTTTGCGAAGGCTAACCGTAGGTTCTCACCTATAAGCCTTTTAGCGTATCGTGTTGGTTTTAGCGTGTCGTTTTGGATTTAGTGTGTCGTTTCAAGTGTTGATTTAGTTTTGATGCGATGCGTTACGTGTGATATGTGTAGGTACACCGCGACGATCCGAGGCGATGCGGAAGATGACGGTGACATCGACACCGACACGCAGGATACAGGTGAGTAGATTATATCTACAGGGGGAAGTCGGGTGGATGGCGTATAGCACCCCCGCAGTCCGTAATTAGTACTATGTAGTATAGTTATATGTGTGATAGCTTTAGTGTGTTTTGGTTAGTTAGGGGTAGAAATAACTAGTATAGCTCCTAGTTGCGAACCATAGGATAGATTTGCACCCATACGTATACACTTGTGTGTTTCTTGTACTTGCACTGTACTTGTTGTTATGGGATGACTTTGGGGATGAGTCGATGATGTGGGCTTTATGCCGCGAGATCGATGATTGGATATGATTCGTATTTGGGATACGAAATGTGTTTCTTGCGGGCTTGGGATATGTGTTTACCCCCGCATGCATACTTCATTGTTGGTATCGTTTTGTACTAGACATAGAGTAGTACCCCCAGACTATATGATCTGATGATAGTGATACCTGTTATGTGACGAGATAGTGAGATGTTGACCTGTACCCAGCTATTGGGATGCCGTACGACGATTTACCGTATGAGCTTTACATTGATGATCGATCCGCGCTCATGACTTGAGGATGTCAGATGATATACTGTATCGTACGCGATACTATTGAGGCGGGATCACCGACTTATATATATATATCGACTCAGATGTTAGGCGGTTTCCTTACCCGTAGTTCAGCTTGTTAGTTCAGCCGTATAGTTAGTATAGTTGTTAGAGTAGATTAGACTTCTTACCTATTTCAAAAACTAATGAATCGTGGGTATTTTTAAAGACAGCTCAAGGGAATCTACGGATATTTCAAAAACGACGTATCTTTTCATAAAAACACCGTAACCCCTATTTTCAAAACCCCACGATTCGTGTTATTTCAAAAGGCACCAATTGTAGGACTTATGTTAGATTAATGCAGATTAGTTTTGGTTACGTCTAGTTTCAGCTTCCATTTCCTTTTTGTGGTTCGCTTTGCATCGCATTCATATATTATGTTTCATACTCCATTATTAATATCATGCTGATAGGACACCAGCACCATTACCGATGATGCGTATGTACCACGTACACTTACTTGCCGGCTCACACACATCTTCATCGGTAATTGCCATGTCACGTACACCTTAGAAAATATCATTGCTTGACATAGCCATTTTGCTAATAGTTTAGACATTGTAGTTATTACCTGCTACTTCATGCATACTGTTATTCATTGTTATGCCGCATTCATGGATTCTCATGCATATATTCACTATTTTGCATGCTATTGAAGTTTGGATTTGGATTTCTATGAGATTTTTTCTGGATTTGGAGGAAAACCGCAAAAACACAAATAAACATATTCTCTCTTTTAAAATAAAAAGTGCGGTTTTCCATGATGTATGAGTCGTCCACCATGAGTTTGCTGATGGATTTGGAAACCCGATTCGAGGAGACGGATGAACCATTTCGGGTACATGGTGGGCCCGGTACGGTACCCCGGGGCAAGAGGAATGTGGTGATGACGTTGAGCCTGGCAGGGGAGTACTACCTACCGGTGATTTTACCCGACGCGTCGAATATCCGGAGGATACCGTCGTGGTCTGAGATTTATGGTAGGGGCCGGTCTGGACTGACGGCGCCCTAGATATTGTGGTTGAGACTTGAGATATCGAGATATTGGGATTTCGTTTGTGCCGATGCTAGGCACAGTTTTATGCTGATTTCATTATGGTACCTCATCTTTTAAAATACAAGGGAAATCTCACTAAAGATTGAAAACAGTTGCTTCATGTAAATGTATTCTGTTTTCTCGCATTCATATCTCATTCATATGCTATATTGTTATCCGAGGCACTGACACAGACACATGAGAATGCACTCGGGTTAGATATTTACCCTAGCCTTGCTATAGGCTGCAGGTTGTTATTGAGGATTTTATATACTGATCGTTTGACCTAGGAGTATGTCTTGCATTCGGTTTCTGCTTGTAGATGTTTCTATTCACGAGTTGGCAACTCACCCCCGTTGTGCCACAGTCCTTGCAGGTCCTGCCGTACAGGTTTCTTTGCGGCATTCTGGCACACTACCTTCTTGCGGGTGATTTGCTTTGGTAGGTGGATTCTTTCGCATCAAGAATCACCATTGTATTTATTTTATTCATTGTATCTAGAATTTCCATCAACCAAAACTTGTATATTCTTTCAGACTTAGAGACAGTGTGTATTATTTCGACCTTAGAGTCGCGCTTAGTAGTATTGCGATTTTCTTGTTGCTTTTTGAGCTTTCTTTGGATTTGATCCTCGCCACTTGGCGTTGTATATTATATCTTGTGTGGTTGTGACCGTCTAGTGACGAAGAGCTAGCTCCCGCTTGGGGATGCCTTTATCATTGCATATATATATTGTTATCCATGTTGTACCCCATTCGGGGCCCGTTTTACAAAGGAAACTCTGCCGAAATTTTTAGAAAGGACTGTACTGTTTTTAAATGCATATTCGGCTTAGTTATTTAAAAACCTCGATTTCAAACCTGTATTTCGTCACTTCTTTAAAACCAGTTTTCTTTACTTATTCTTAAAAATGGTTTTAGATTTCTGGGCTTTTGGCTTACTTGGATCAGATGGAGTCCTATAGGCTTCATATGTTTCAAGGGCCAGTCACGTGCTCTTTCGGGTCGTGACAAAGTTGGTATCAGAGCGCTAGGTTGACCTTGGTTCGAGTTTAAGTTTGACTATGTGGAGCCTAGGGAGTTGTTTATATACGGAACTTAGGCTTGAACTTACGGAACTTAGACTTGGTCGAGGGGATGTAAACCCGAACTTTCGTCGTTTTAGGATGACCCTTGGTTGATGGATTAGGTGACTAAAGTAGAGTGACGTACCGTTGGTATGTTCCGCGGCATACTTACGACACGCCACTCCGCTTAAGGAACCTTAGGCCGTGCATATTTTCGAGATCAGCGATTCTCTTTATATCCAGGATCATACATCCATTTGAGATCCCCGATTCTATTAGTTTCATGATCATACATTCATTGATGCTGTTCCTTCCTATGATCATGTATCCACTTTGGATCTGTTGTTTCCTTTCTTGCCATTGATGTGCCCTTTTGATACTCGATCGAGGTTCCTGTCACCATGCTTGAGCACAGTTTGGGCTGCTGCTAGGGTTATGGCCTGTGTGAGCTCGTCTGGTACGAGGGCCGACCATTGTGTTTTCTGGTGACATGGGAACGTCTCGAGTTAGTGTTGGTGATTGTGACCTCTAGTGGAGGCGAGTGCTTGGTCTTGCACCGGATGATCGGGCCATTGTTAGAGCTGCCAGTTGAGAGATGACTGTTGATGTACAGCATACCTCAGAGATTGTGATGTCGCCTACCGTGCAGACAGATGGACCAGCTGTGGCTGAGATTGACAAGATGTTGCTTTCGGAACTTACGAGCTGAGATTGCCGGAGCTGTCAGACAGATACGAGACAGATGATAGCTAGCCTACCCGATTTGAGAGACGAAGGTGATTCTTCCGGTTTTTGCGCCGGAGCGGGCCCGGTTGAGTAGAAGATTTCCAGTGTGGAGAGTCTTACTCAAATCTAGAGCAGACCGATTCAGAGATGACCGCCAATGTGTCGCCTTTCCTGGAGGATTGAGGCGTTGTTCGGCGTACAGGCGTATGAGCCAGTTGCTGCTGTAATGATGAGTTATCTCCCAGATGGTTGGAGCTACTGCAGCATGAGCATGTTCTTAGAGAGATGTAGCGAGTCGCTAGTCACCTGAGGATAAATGACTAGGACATGTGGTTCGTTCGTGTACCGATGCGAGGTCATCAGATAGATTGTTTCCAGCCAGAGACGACTTCACGCAGGTTCGTTGAGAGTCGATAGAGACGATCGAATGTCAGGAGCCCATTTTCCAAGTTTAAAGTATACGGAAAGACATGCAGGTGATTCTATAGACCCTCTAGAAGAATGAAACCCTAACTCGACTTAATGACCGTGTGACAGCCTTTGAACCTTAGGGTTTACGGCGGTTCCGCGGCGCCATTAGTGAGGCTTGGGTTTGCCCTTCTACGGCTGGACCACCGACGCTGTGGCATGTACTCGATACTATTAAACTGTACCCGAGATGTGAGCTCTTGGGGGATTATGAGGATCTGACGAGTCGATCGGATGGTTCGACATCTTTCGGATATCGTGATGGGACACTGCTTGGGAGACTCCAGATGCGAGCGTAGCCGTCGGAGCGCAGTTCGTGTAGCCACGATGAGACGAGTCCGAATCAGTCGACGTTTGAGCAGAGTGAAGAAAAGAGTTCGTACGAGATTTCAACGAGATGACGTCCCACTCCGCTAACATCAGAGATGTGATATGCACCCAGAGGCGTGGTAGATGGATATAACTTCCAGAAAAAAGCGCGATAAGTATGCAGCCGTTCCGGAATAAGCTTTAGCTTCAGCATTGGATGATGACGTCCGGGCTTTTCGGCAGGATTGAGATTTGTGAAAGGAACCTCGACAGGACCTTTCTGGAGTACGATACGAGAAGACCTAGACCAGGAGTGGTCGTGTTGCGCACACCCAGCAGGACAGAGTTCGGCATTGTCGACGAGGTAGTTGACCAGGATCGGATAAAGGAACTTACCCAGATGCGTTGCAAATTGATCAAGGACGGTCTAGTGATGAGTATTCCTCCGATGGTTGGGACGTGTTCCCGAGGGCCAGTTCGGCCTGACATCTGCTACAGAATGATGAAGCTACAGTGTACGCGATTTCGAATCCGTACGAGAGACTTCAGATGGGTCAGAGCTGATAACATTGCAGTGCGCAGATAGAAACGTGACGTCGCAAGACGACGATAGAGACAGGTGAAACAAGAGGTTCATGTGAGACACTGACGAGCTGTCATTGCTTTTCGTCGAGACTAGAGACCTGATATGCTTACAGAGACGTTGGGATGTGACCAGTTTCTGAGAAAATATTGTTCTGAGGACACAGGTGTCTTGTGAACGAGAAAAGACTATGCAAGAGCACCAGCCTCCGTACAGATTGGCATAGGCAAGATCGGCAGAGACCTTAAGCAGGATTTCTTCCAGGACACCGTTGCAGTGATGTTGCACCCAGGATCAGATATGTGATGTGCTTTCAGAGGATCAGAGGACGGCGCCAGAGATATATAGCTTTACGAGCAGTCGTGAAGATTGATCGAGAGATTATCAAAGAAGTGCCAGAACGGAATCGTCCCCGTTAGCACACCTGGCAGGGCCGATGAGCCGATCGACTGTGAGATTGGTAACCCACAGAGAAGGTAAGGATCCAGAGAGTCAGAGGACGCCAGACCGTGAGCAAGAGGCACGAGGATATCCTGCGCTGCTAGCAGTGGATGCACCGACTCCTTCTCGACCTTGAAGGAGGAACTACCGACGACGGTATTTATGATTTGCGATTTTGTGATTTGATTATCACGTATCCGTCATTTTGGATTTCGGTATTTTGGGCGTTCTGTTGCATGATTTAGTTTTGATGACTGAGTTTCATGATATTTGTTTCATGCACCCACTGGATATTTATATTTTGCGAATAGTTATTACATTCGAGGTATTGATTGTGATTTCACGCCTATTTTATACAGTGATTTGATTTACACTTCCAGCATAGTTTTCATGCACCTTTAGTGTTTTGCTATACGATTTTGGTGCACGCCAGATGCACTAAATCGGGATTCTTCGTGCATGTCACATGCACCTGATTTCTACTGTCAGGCACACACGTTGCCTACGACAGATGTTTCGTGCACACCAGTTGCACCTAGATATTGTTTTGTACACCTGTTTAGCACATATTTGGATTTTTGATTTCCGTGCGCACCAGACGCACAGGATTGTGTTATGTGCATTTTTGGGATTTATTCCTTTTGGAGCAGTACACTTTTATGATTTCGGATATTTGTTTTCATACTGAGCAGGACTAGTCAGAGGACAGTACCTGGATATATTTTGCATGCATTGATAGTTGAAGGGATTTCCAAGGAGCGAGCTATAGTCTCGATATATATATACCTACGTGTCTGATATGACACGAGGCGTTTTAAAAACAAGAAAACCCTTCTGATTGTTTTCAAAACGGCGGAACGTGCTTATTAAACAAAAGATATATATATACCTATATGGTTATTTTCTTATGAAAAACGTCCGCCACTGTGCAGTGTTAGGTGCATCGCACAGCGACTTAAAAAGATTTGGCATGCTTTTGCATCAGCTATTTACATGTATAGATTGGATGTCTACATGTGTAGTTCTGATCCATATCATATCGATTTTGTATTGGATTTGACATTGTGTTTTTACATTGACTCCGATGATTGCGGGATGCTTGACGGAGTTCTGATTTGAGTTATATGCTCATTTTTCATGCGCATGCGTGGCGTTACGATTGTTTTATGCATTGCTATTTTCGGAGCCCCGACAAAATGGATTATTACTGAAATTGTTTTAGTAGTGGGGGGTTAAATTTAAATTCGGGGACCGAATTTCTTTAAGGGGGGTAGATTGTAACACTTCAAAAAGACAAAATATTAATTTTGGGAATTTTTATAATTTAATATTATTTTATTGATTATTTTAATATTAAATTAATATTTAAATGCAAATAAATGGAGAAAAATTACGGAAAATTATGGAAAATTCTAAAATGGGTTATTTATTGGAATTATGACATTTTTAAGTTGTTGTGATCATTTTGACACTAATTTGGTGCTAATCGCGATTAAAATCGCTAATCGGGTTTTTCGGCAATTTTGTGCAAAACTTGCACGTATCACATTTTCTACACTTGTTCTTTTTTCTAGCCATGGATTCATTTGGGTTTACTATTCTTGTGAGAAGGTTATGGTTTAAAAGAAAAGGGAAAAAAGAAAAAGAAAAAGAAAAGAGAAAAGAAATGAGAGTAGGTGAGAGAGAGGATGGACCATTGACTTGCAACCCTTAACCATTCTTCTCCCATCATTTTGTTCCCTCCTCCTTCTCCTCTTGCTGCTTCTGCCCTTCCTCACCATTCTCCCCCTCTTCAATCCCTCTTTTTCATCTCAAAATCAACCCCAAAACCCTATGTCGGTTTCATTAAAATTGTGCACGAGCCCGAGATCTACAAGATGGACCAAGAAAGCATGGATTTTGGCCACTAGGGGCAACTCAAGAAAATTCTTGAGTTGCCAAATGAGGTAATTTCTGAACCTATAGCTTAATTCTAGCTTTAATTATACCCCCATGTTAAGATTTAATCGATATCGGGTGATTGGTGGACTTGGTGAAAAACTAGTTAGGGTTTGAGGGATTTGTGAGTTGTGATGGGAAATTGAGTTCAATGGAGATCATATGAGCACCCTAGAGCTAGAAACCCAGCCCAATCCCACTGGAAAACTAAAAATACGGAATTACGAGACTTTCATGTCGGTTTGTGAGTGTTTAGAGTGTGCAGGGAAATCTGGAATGTACTGGGACTGTTTCAGGCAAATTCAACAATACCAGGGACCAAATTGAGACCATAGGAGGCCACCCTGACCAAACGGACCCCATTGGGCATAGGGGGGCCGGCGAGGCCGGTTTTTATGGGGATTTGGCCGGCCACACAGTGGAGTTAGGTGCCCATGTTGATTCTATACCTCATATACACCCTGCATAGCACCCTGGAGTTGTTGAATTGATCTAGTTTGACCTGAGATGAAATCTGGGATCATTTTCTTGTATTGCAGCTTTGAAATGTGATTTGGTTTTGTGTATTTTGATTTGGGGATTTTGGTATTTGTGTATTATCTCGATCGTGTGACGTTTGTGTAAGTCGATGTAGTACACCCCAGTACTTATGGGGAGGCGGAATTTTCAAAAACGATCAAGTTTAAACAACGAACATCGACTAACCGCTTAAATCGAAGCTAAACAAATAATAACCAAACACATAGCTATACTAAACTATAGTGTTAAGGGATTATACCTAACGAAACTTGTCCTTCGTCTTTACGTCCTCCTTTGTTCTCCTCGACCTTCTCTAGGTAGTAGACGATCCACCCGAGAGCGAAACTCCAAGCTAAACCTCTAACTTGAGGTAACTAATCAACTTTGATTGCTAATCAAAGATGAAAGGATGATGTAGAGTGAAGGTTATGGATTGTTTAGTCTAACTAATCCTTTGATCTCAACACATGAGGATTAAGGATTAGGGTTTGAAGATGAGAGCTTGAGGAGAGAGAATGTGAGATAAGATAATGAGAAGAGAGAGTGTGTATCATAATATATTATGAAGCATTCTTTTTTAAGAATAATGAATAAAGGAAATGAATAAGCATGCTTCATAAAATATCTAGTGGTGATTCATTAGCATGAGTCAATAAGCAATAAATGTGCATTAATGAAATGAATGAATCACCACCATGACTCACTTTCTTTCCAAAAGAAACCTCCTTAGTCACATCTTCTAGAAGCTTCTCGTACAATTACGAGAACGCCCCTCCAATCCGCAAAAATACGGAAAAACTTTAGACTGTAATAATCCAATAACCGGATACCAGTAACTGGCTTAAACCAAAGCCGACTGGTAAAAACTGTCCGAAAGTCGTACGCGCGTAAACGCACGTATGCGTCCGAACCCTTTGTCGCAAAACCATGCAACCTCTATATCGTTTCGCCTGGAGTAGAAAACTCTCTGTGTGGGACTCTAGAGACTCGACTACTACGCTGGCAGTGGGTATAACCACAGACCGCAAGCGGCACTAGCTGTACGTAACGGTCCCCAGGTAGTTGTCGATAAGAAGGCCGATGAGTAAACCCATCCGAACTCCTACTGAGTCTGATGTGACAATCTCCATACAGTCCGGTCCGTTCGTCCAAGACTATCGCATATCGGGCCTAGGGGGGCGGCAAGCGTCAGTCCCCTAATAGCGGTATAAGTCGTGTCGGAGTGAAGCCCATTACACCCTGAGAAACTACTGGAACCTACCAGCAAATCTCGCTTGCCCTGGCCAGGGACTTTGCGTAATGGCTCTCTGACACAGCACGATATCTACTCCCAATACCGGGAGGGACGAATCCTGTCTAACCGCCACTGCCTCCAAGTGCTCGGGACTGCACCCAACTGCCACCTGTTTGCACTACTCCTTTGAGCCATGGTAGGGTAGCAATCTAAGAACAGTGGGACACACTCGAGGCGAAGTAGCAGTATCAAGTCTGCGGACTACGCTGTACTCATGTCACCTGGGAACTATTCACTGACGACTGGTATCAAACCAACCAACAGTTCCCTGTGAGTCCTGTCCGGTGTACCCGTAACCTAACGAGCACCTGTATACTATCTCCAGTACGACGTACTGACGGCTGTGGGACAGACCATCTCCCCAACTGGGATGAGAAGCGTACACACTAGTCTACTCCGGAGTATCGATGCTCTGTCTCGATAATCCAACGACCAGGGACCAGAATAAGGATGTGCTTGTAGACTACCCAGCCCCCACTAGTGTGACTGCCATCACAACGCTGGTAGACAAGCAAGATCCTAAGAGCTCTATCAATACGTACACTCACATATTAAGATAGAAAAACCAAGTAGCATACTACCATGTTTAGCAAGACTGTTATATACATGTGAATATCCCAAGCTTCCATTAAGTAATATACAAGCTAGTATGATACAGTAATGGCCTTCTAGGGCATAAACACTAACAATCTCCCACTTGCACTAGGGCCATGTACTGGCATATCGTAGACCAATGATCTCGAGCAGCCTCTCGAACTGAATCTGAGGAAGGGCCTTCGTGAATGGATCAGCAATGTTCTTTTCTGAAGCAACTCTCCGAACCTCGATCTCCTGACGATCAATGATCTCCCTGATCAGGTGATACCGCCTCAAGATGTGTCTGGACTTCTGATGGGACCTTGGTTCCTTCGCTAAAGCTATAGCTCCGTTGTTGTCGCAATACAGAGGTATTGGATCAACTATGGTAGGAACCACCTGAAGTTCTGTTAGGAACTTCTTCATCCAGACTGCTTCTTTTGCGGCATCGCAAGCAGCTATATACTCCGCTTCCATCGTCGAGTCAGCAACGGTGTCCTGCTTGGAGCTCTTCCAGCACACCGCCCCTCCATTGAGGGTAAAGACATAACCCGACATGGACTTGGAATCGTCCTTATCACTCTGGAAGCCGGAATCAGTAAAGGCCTCCAACCTGAGGTCTTTTCCGCCGTAAACCAAGAACATCTCCTTAGTCCTCCTCAGCTACTTGAGAATGTTCTTTACTGCTATCCAGTGTTTCTCCCCTGGGTCTGACTGATACCGGCTTACCACGCTTAGTGCGTAAGCTACATCTGGTCTGGTACACAACATCTCATACATTATAGAGCCTACCGCAGAAGCGTAGGGTATAATAGACATGCGTTCCCTTTCCAAATCAGTCTTGGGAGACATCTCTTTGGAGAGGGTGATTCCGTGACAAGCCGGTAGATTACCGCGCTTAGAATCTTCCATACTGAATCTTTTCAGTACAGTGTCGATATACCTGGACTGCGAAAGTCCCAACATCCTCTTGGATCTATCACGATAGATCCGGATCCCCAGAATGTAAGAGGCATCACCCAGGTCTTTCATGGAGAACCTGTGTGACAAGAATCCTTTGACAGATTGTAGCATAGGAATATCATTTCCTATCAATAGAATGTCATCCACGTACAAGACGAGGAATACGACACTTCTGGCCACAACTTTACTATATATGCACGGTTCATCTGGATTTTTGATAAAGTCATATTCTTTGACTGTCTCATCAAAACAGATGTTCCAACTCCGCGATGCCTGCTTTAGTCCGTAAATGGACTTAAGCAGCTTGCATACTTTCCCGCTGCTCCCACTCTGATTGAAACCCTCTGGCTGATCCATATAGACGCTCTTTTCTAAATTTCCATTCAGAAAAGCCGTCTTTACGTCCATCTGCCAGATTTCATAATCATGGAAGGCAGCAATAGCAAGAAGGACCCGAATGGATTTGAGCATAGCCACTGGAGAAAAGGTTTCGTCATAGTCCAAACCAGGTCTTTGACGAAAACCCTTTGCAACAAGTCTAGCCTTATAGGTTTCCACCTGTCCATCTACACCAATCTTTTTCTTGAAGATCCATTTGCATCCTATGGGTTTTACCCCATCTGGAGCAAAGTCCAAAGTCCATACTTTGTTGGTGTACATGGACTCCATTTCGGTCCGCATTGCATCTAGCCATCGTACCGAGTCGCCGCTCTGGATGGCCTGCTGGAAGTCAGTAGGTTCATCATCATCTATGATGCAATCCTCTCTATCCCCGTCTATGAGAAAACCGTAGTATCTCTCAGGCGGACGAGACGGCCTACTACTCCTGCGGAGGGGTGCGGGAATTTCTGTTCTTCTTGAACCTCTGGTTCTACCAAACTTTCAGTAGTAGTTTGTGGTTCTGGAATTTCTTCCAGTTCTATTTCGCTCCCACTCTTCTGATTTTCCAAAAATTCCGTTTCTAAGAAGCGGGCATGACGAGAAACAAAAACCTTTTGTTCCTCTGCGTAATAGAAGCAATATCCATGAGAGTTCTTTGGATATCCCACAAACTTACACTCTACTGAGCGTGCCTCGAGCTTGTCCGAATGCTGCTTTTTTACAAAAGCTGGACATCCCCACCTCTTCAGGTACTGAAGATAGGGTTTCTTCCCACTCCACATCTGATATGGTGTGGTAGGCACAGTTTTGGTTGGAACTCTGTTCAAAAGATGTATCGCTGATTCTAGCGCATACCCCCAGAAAGATCGCGGTAACTCAGCATTACTCATCATGGATCGTACCATATCCAATAGGGTTCGATTCCGTCTCTCCGATACACCGTTGTGCTGTGGAGTGTATGGAGGAGTAAGCTGAGAGAGAATTCCTTTCTCTTTTAGGTAACCTAGGAACTCGGCACTTAAGTATTCTCCACCTCGATCAGATCTTAGTGTCTTAATACTTTTGCCTGTTTGGTTTTCCGCTTCATTCTTGAATTCCAGGAATTTCTCAAAGGCCTCTGATTTATGCTTCATTAAGAAAACATATCCATGCCTAGAGAAATCATCTGTAAAAGTAATGAAGTAGGAATAACCACCTCTCGCATGTGTAGACATTGGACCGCATACATCACTGTGTATGAGTCCTAAGAGCTCGCTCGCTCTTACTCCTTGTCCAGTAAATGGAGTCTTTGTCATCTTTCCTTTGAGACAAGATTGACAAGTGTCATAGGTTTGATATTCGAACGTGTCCAAATATCCTTCTCTATGCAACTTAGTCAACCTTCTCTCATTGATGTGACCCAGTCTACAATGCCATAAGAAAGCTTTATTTAAATCTGGAGACTTTCTTTTTAGTGTGTTCTGGACATTGAAAATTTGGAGTTGGTTTAACACATATATGCCGTTATTTAGAGTACCGGACCCAATCAAACCATGATTAAGGTGGATGTTGACAACATCTCTTACAAACGTGAAATCATAACCTTTATTTGATAACAAGGAAACTGATATGATATTACACGTTAAGCTGGGTACAAAATAACAGTTATGTAAAACCAAAATGTGTCCACTCGTCAATCCTAGGTGATAATCCCCGACGGACGCAGCTCCCACGCTAGCTCCGTTAGCAACCCTGAGGATTATATCACCTTCCTTCAGCACTCTACGGTTTCTCAGTGCCTGCAATGAATTGCAAATATGAGATCCTGATCCGGTATCCAATACCCAGGAAGTAGAGTTGATCGACAGACAATTCTCAATTACAAACACACCTGAAGTCGAAGCCACAGCCTGCTTCGGTTCCTGGTTCTTGGCGTTCCACGCCTTGCAATCCTTCTTCCAGTGCCCTTTCCTGTGACAATGGAAGCACTCATCCAGGCCAACTACCGGTGCTGCTTTCTTTTTCTTTCCCTTCCCTCCCACCTTACTAACACCTCCTCTAGGTCTGGGTGCGGCCTTCTTCTTCCTTCCTTTGGCCCTAGCCTTGGACCCGGAAGAAGATGAACCGCCAACAAACATAGCGGGTGTTTCCCTTGCCTTCTGCAAGGTGCCCTCCGCACTCCTTAACATGTTCAGGAGTTCCGCAAGTTCAACTTCTTTTCCTTGAAGATTGAAGTTGAGGATAAACTGGGCGTAGGTAGGAGGAAGGGACTGGAGAACAAGGTCTGTATAGAGCTCATTATCCAAAGTCGTCCCAAGGTCTGCGAGCTCTTCTATGTAGCCAATCATCTGTAGGACATGTTCACCTACCGATGACCCGACAGCCAACCTCGCTCGAAACAATTTCTTAGAGGTCTCGTATCTTGCTATACGAGATTGCTCTCCATAAAGTTCCTTTGTATGGAGAAATATGCCATCAAGGGACATATCCTCGTGCCTCCTCTGATGTTCATTGTTCATCGAGGCAAGCACGATGCACTTGGCTCTCGCGCAATCTAAATCCCAGGTTTTGCGGATTTCCTTATCCGCATTACTGGATTTGGGACCAGGGACAGCAGGTGCCGTAGCGGTGAGGACGTACCCCAGTTTGTCATAGGTCAAAGCCATCTTGACATTCCGCAGCCAATCTTTATAGTTTGGCCCCGTCAGTATATTTTTCTCTAAAAATAACTTAAGTCCAGTCATTTTCAGGGTCGCTGCAATTAGGAGAGAGAGAAGAAAACTCTTTAGCATGATGCTCTTGCAAGTTTAGAGTGGTTTTTAATTTATCTAAACTGGATGGCTCCCACTGTTTTTCGAATCCTTCCTCAAACCATAAAAGAAGAATTAGCCAAGACTATTCTCACCGTACAATACTTGCTTAACCGTTCAGCCAGGCCGGTGTCGATACTTCGAGGGAGGTTTTCCAACGCTTTCGCGAAGTTCCTTAATTAAATAACCTCTTTTCTCTGGGGGCGTAACCCCGCTGACACTTTTCTGGACACCTACTAGGTTTATAGCATTGATCGTTAAGCGACGAATATCCTGATAAGTAGCATATACTCACAGTAGGATCGGGATCCAAATATCATCGTATGATAATGTTGAAGGAATCCTACCAACATTCATCAAACTCCAAATGGTATGCATCTCTTTGCAAATTTCAGTTTCTTTAGAAATTCCCGATATAAGTTTTTGCCCCATGCTCTTATGACCTTGACGTATGCCAACAAATCATAAGTCACATGTCAAGTTCTGCCCATCATTATCTTGTTAATTTGAACCCACCCGTATATACCCTTGACGTATGCCAACAAGGTAATGCGACTGTCCCAAACCAACACATCTATCTATGCAACAAATGAATACCCCAGCAGCTACCAAACACTATGCCTTGACGTATGCCAACAAGCATAGCTTGAATACTACTGACCATCCATAAGAAATGACGGAGGGCTACGACTGGTTTTGGCGAAACCGTGAACGTAGTGAACTTGATATAACCGAAGGAACCTGATAGCTTTTAAAAGGAGTGGTTAAATCTCCGCATTTAAAAATATCTGTTTTAAAAATAACCGAGTGGTTTCTTTTAAATTGTTCCAACGATTTAAACTTTGGTTTGTTTTACTTTGCATTATAGATAATGCGTCCCATCATTAACCTGTCATTGCAGAAAACAACGAAAATACAACGTCCTCTTATGCCATCCGCATTCGCCACGGGGTCCCGTCATCACCCGTTAGGTTACTTAACTAACGACAGAGCGGGGGCTGGGCTAGCGCGGGTGTAAAACATAAGTGGCGTCTAAATAGCTATCATAAATATAGATATTTTACATTCGTCTGACGCAATGATATTCATTCCAGAACACAGATAAACAATATTGGATTTGCAAGCAATCTGTATTTCTTTTGAGCCTGCAAGAAAAGACAGATTACACAGTTGTGATGAATAGCCGTTACCCCACCCTCGACCCCTACGGGTACGGCAAACTACCCACCCGGCAGTCTGTGTACCCCACCTTGGGTCAGTCCTAGGAGCAAAAACAGTAAAATGAAATAATACAACGGTGGCTACAACCGCAACCTGGAAGTGCCCCGCGAAAATAATATTACAACAAATTACATTTACAACAAATGAATTAATCAATAACCCATTGCGAACCCCGGCTATACACCACAACAGTCCAATACAGTTTATATGCACAAACAGATATAACCATTTCAGAAATGTGCAACCCCCTGCCAACCGACATACTAGCAGTTGGGGGAGGTTTACGAACACATTAAACAATCACAGATATAATCCAATATGCAAATACTGTACAATTCGATCGAATAAACAACATCAATATTGCTCCAAAATCTGCTCTGTTAAACAGTAACCTGAGCAATAATTAAATATTCCAGAAAACCCCAAACACCAGAGAGGACCCACCCATGAAAGATGAGCCCATGACTCGGCAACTCGGCCGCGGAAGCGCGGCGGATCGGTGGGATCCGCCGCCCTTCCGCGGCGCTTTAGTCGAATCATGTGCTCGAATTTCTTAGGTGTTCTCCTGTGGTCATGTCAAGCTCTCTGAACACACCTGAAAAATTTTAGGACTTCATTTTAACTTCGACAGAAACTTGGCAGAATTAGGGTTTTGCGGCTTTGTTTTTCCGTTCGAAATTCGTACAAATTTGCAATTAAGTTATTTATTGTTTAGCGAGGCTCTGATACCACTGTAAGTCGATGTAGTACACCCCAGTACTTATGGGGAGGCGGAATTTTCAAAAACGATCAAGTTTAAACAACGAACATCGACTAACCGCTTAAATCGAAGCTAAACAAATAATAACCAAACACATAGCTATACTAAACTATAGTGTTAAGGGATTATACCTAACGAAACTTGTCCTTCGTCTTTATGTCCTCCTTTGTTCTCCTCGACCTTCTCTAGGTAGTAGACGATCCACCCGAGAGCGAAACTCCAAGCTAAACCTCTAACTTGAGGTAACTAATCAACTTTGATTGCTAATCAAAGATGAAAGGATGATGTAGAGTGAAGGTTATGGATTGTTTAGTCTAACTAATCCTTTGATCTCAACACATGAGGATTAAGGATTAGGGTTTGAAGATGAGAGCTTGAGGAGAGAGAATGTGAGATAAGATAATGAGAAGAGAGAGAGTGTATCATAATATATTATGAAGCATTCTTTTTTAAGAATAATGAATAAAGGAAATGAATAAGCATGCTTCATAAAATATCTAGTGGTGATTCATTAGCATGAGTCATTAAGCAATAAATGTGCATTAATGAAATGAATGAATCACCACCATGACTCACTTTCTTTCCAAAAGAAACCTCCTTAGTCACATCTTCTAGAAGCTTCTCGTACAATTACGAGAACGCCCCTCCAATCCGCAAAAATACGGAAAAACTTTAGACTGTAAAAATCCAATAACCGGATACCAGTAACTGGCTTAAACCAAAGCCGACTGGTAAAAACTGTCCGAAAGTCGTACGCGCGTAAACGCACGTATGCGTCCGAACCGTTTGTCGCAAAACCATGCAACCTCTATATCGTTTCGCCTGGAGTAGGAAACTCTCTGTGTGGGACTCTAGAGACTCGACTACTACGCTGGCAGTGGGTTTAACCACAGACCGCAAGCGGCACTAGCTGTACGTAACGGTCCCCAGGTAGTTGTCGATAAGAAGGCCGATGAGTAAACCCATCCGAACTCCTACTGAGTCTGATGTGACAATCTCCATACAGTCCGGTCCGTTCGTCCAAGACTATCGCATATCGGGCCTAGGGGGGCGGCAAGCGTCAGTCCCCTAATAGCGGTATAAGTCGTGTCGGAGTGAAGCCCATTACACCCTGAGAAACTACTGGAACCTACCAGCAAATCTCGCTTGCCCTGGCCAGGGACTTTGCGTAATGGCTCTCTGACACAGCACGATATCTACTCCCAATACCGGGAGGGACGAATCCTGTCTAACCGCCACTGCCTCCAAGTGCTCGGGACTGCACCCAACTGCCACCTGTTTGCACTACTCCTTTGAGCCGTGGTAGGGTAGCAATCTAAGAACAGTGGGACACACTCGAGGCGAAGTAGCAGTATCAAGTCTGCGGACTACGCTGTACTCATGTCACCTGGGAACTATTCACTGACGACTGGTATCAAACCAACCAACAGTTCCCTGTGAGTCCTGTCCGGTGTACCCGTAACCTAACGAGCACCTGTATACTATCTCCAGTACGACGTACTGACGGCTGTGGGACAGACCATCTCCCCAACTGGGATGAGAAGCGTACACACTAGTCTACTCCGGAGTATCGATGCTCTGTCTCGATAATCCAACGACCAGGGACCAGAATAAGGATGTGCTTGTAGACTACCCAGCCCCCACTAGTGTGACTGCCATCACAACGCTGGTAGACAAGCAAGATCCTAAGAGCTCTATCAATACGTACACTCACATATTAAGATAGAAAAACCAAGTAGCATACCACCATGTTTAGCAAGACTGTTATATACATGTGAATATCCCAAGCTTCCATTAAGTAATATACAAGCTAGTATGATACAGTAATGGCCTTCTAGGGCATAAACACTAACAGTTTGTACGTCTATATCGAGTGATTTCGAGTTGTTTTGCGAAGGCTAACCGTAGGTTCTCACCTATAAGCCTTTTAGCGTATCGTGTTGGTTTTAGCGTGTCGTTTTGGATTTAATGTGTCGTTTCAAGTGTTGATTTGGTTTTGATGCGATGCGTTACGTGTGATATGTGTAGGTACACCGCGACGATCCGAGGCGATGCGGAAGATGACGGTGACATCGAAACCGACACGCAGGATACAGGTGAGTAGATTATATCTACAGGGGGAAGTCGGGTGGATGGCGTATAGCACCCCCGCAGTCCGTAATTAGTACTATGTAGTATAGTTCTATGTGTGATAGCTTTAGTGTGTTTTGGTTAGTTAGGGGTAGAAATAACTAGTATAGCTCCTAGTTGCGAACCATAGGATAGATTTGCACCCATACGTATACACTTGTGTGTTTCTTGTACTTGCACTGTACTTGTTGTTATGGGATGACTTTGGGGATGAGTCGATGATGTGGGCTTTATGCCGCGAGATCGGTGATTGGATATGATTCGTATTTGGGATACGAAATGTGTTTCTTGCGGGCTTGGGATATGTGTTTACCCCCGCATGCATACTTCATTGTTGGTATCGTTTTGTACTAGACATAGAGTAGTACCCCCAGACTATATGATCTGATGATAGTGATACCTGTTATGTGACGAGATAGTGAGATGTTGACCTGTACCCAGCTATTAGGATGCCGTACGACGATTTACCGTATGAGCTTTACATTGATGATCGATCCGCGCTCATGACTTGAGGATGTCAGATGATATACTGTATCGTACGCGATACTATTGAGGCGGGATCACCGACTTATATATATATATATCGACTCAGATGTTAGGCGGTTTCCTTACCCGTAGTTCAGCTTGTTAGTTCAGCCGTATAGTTAGTATAGTTGTTAGAGTAGATTAGACTTCTTACCTATTTCAAAAACTAACGAATCGTGGGTATTTTTAAAGACAGCTCAAGGGAATCTACGGATATTTCAAAAACGACGTATCTTTTCATAAAAACACCGTAACCCCTATTTTCAAAACCCCACGATTCGTGTTATTTCAAAAGGCACCAATTGTAGGACTTATGTTAGATTAATGCAGATTAGTTTTGGTTACGTCTAGTTTCAGCTTCCATTTCCTTTTTGTGGTTCGCTTTGCATCGCATTCATATATTATGTTTCATACTCCATTATTAATATCATGCTGATAGGACACCAGCACCATTACCGATGATGCGTATGTACTACGTACACTTACTTGCCGGCTCACACACATCTTCATCGGTAATTGCCATGTCACGTACACCTTAGAAAATATCATTGCTTGACATAGCCATTTTGCTAATAGTTTAGACATTGTAGTTATTACCTGCTACTTCATGCATACTGTTATTCATTGTTATGCCGCATTCATGGATTCTCATGCATATATTCACTATTTTGCATGCTATTGAAGTTTGGATTTGGATTTCTATGAGATTTTTCAGGATTTGGAGGAAAACCGCAAAAACACAAATAAATATATTCTCTCTTTTAAAATAAAAAGTGCGGTTTTCCATGATGTATGAGTCGTCCACCATGAGTTTGCTGATGGATTTGGAAACCCGATTCGAGGAGACGGATGAACCGTTTCGGGTACATGGTGGGCCCGGTACGGTACCCCGGGGCAAGAGGAATGTGGTGATGACGTTGAGCCTGGCAGGGGAGTACTACCTACCGGTGATTTTACCCGACGCGTCGGATATCCGGAGGATACCGTCGTGGTCTGAGATTTATGGTAGGGGCCGGTCTGGACTGACGGCGCCCTAGATATTGTGGTTGAGACTTGAGATATCGAGATATTGGGATTTCGTTTGTGCCGATGCTAGGCACAGTTTTATGCTGATTTCATTATGGTACCTCATCTTTTAAAATACAAGGGAAATCTCACTAAAGATTGAAAACAGTTGCTTCATGTAAATGTATTCTGTTTTCTCGCATTCATATCTCATTCATATGCTATATTGTTATCCGAGGCACTGACACAGACACATGAGAATGCACTCGGGTTAGATATTTACCCTAGCCTTGCTATAGGCTGCAGGTTGTTATTGAGGATTTTATATACTGATCGTTTGACCTAGGAGTATGTCTTGCATTCGGTTTCTGCTTGTAGATGTTTCTATTCACGAGTTGGCAACTCACCCCCGTTGTGCCACAGTCCTTGCAGGTCCTGCCGTACAGGTTTCTTTGCGGCATTCTGGCACACTACCTTCTTGCGGGTGATTTGCTTTGGTAGGTGGATTCTTTCGCATCAAGAATCACCATTGTATTTATTTTATTCATTGTATCTAGAATTTCCATCAACCAAAACTTGTATATTCTTTCAGACATAGAGACAGTGTGTATTATTTCGACCTTAGAGTCGCGCTTAGTAGTATTGCGATTTTCTTGTTGCTTTTTGAGCTTTCTTTGGATTTGATCCTCGCCACTTGGCGTTGTATATTATATCTTGTGTGGTTGTGACCGTCGAGTGACGAAGAGCTAGCTCCCGCTTGGGGATGCCTTTATCATTGCATATATATATTGTTATCCATGTTGTACCCCATTCGGGGCCCGTTTTACAAAGGAAACTCTGCCGAAATTTTTAGAAAGGACTGTACTGTTTTTAAATGCATATTCGGCTTAGTTATTTAAAAACCTCGATTTCAAACCTGTATTTCGTCACTTCTTTAAAACCAGTTTTCTTTACTTATTCTTAAAAATGGTTTTAGATTTCTGGGCTTTTGGCTTACTTGGATCAGATGGAGTCCTATAGGCTTCATATGTTTCAAGGGCCAGTCACGTGCTCTTTCGGGTCGTGACATAAGCGTACGTCATATTTTGGTTGTTTTCTGCAATGGTTGGATTAAATGATGGGACACATTAAAAGAACTAATGCAAGAAAATAAACCAAGTAAAAGTCGATTGGAACACTTTGAAAACCACTCGGTTCTTTTCAAAACTAAACTTTTAAATGCGGAGCTTGAACCACTCCTTTTAAAAGCTATCTCGTTCCATCGATTATATCAAGTTCACTACGTTCACGGTTTCGCCAAAACCATTCGTATCCCTCCGTCATTCCACATGAATGGTCAAAAAGTATTCAAGCTATGTATTTTAGCCAAAGTCAAGGCATAGTGATTGGTAGCTATTGGGTATTCATGTGCAGCATAGATAGATGCGTTGGTTTGGGACAGTCGTGCTGCCATTTTGGCCAAAGTCAAAGGTAGGTACGGGTGGGTCCAAATTAACCAGGAGAATGACGGGTAGAACTTGACATGTGACTTATGATATTTTGGCCAAAGTCAAGGTCATAAGAGCATGGGGCAAAAATCCACATCGGGAGATTCATAAGCACTGAAACTTGCTAGCGCTGCATACCATTTGGAGTGTGATAATTCTGGTAGGATTCCTTCGGTTTTATCACGCGATGATATTTGGATCCCGATCCTACTGTGAGTATATGCTACTCCTCGGGAAAACTCTCACTTAACGATCAATACTATAAACATAGTAGGTGTCTAGAAAGGTGTTAGCGGGGCTACGCCTGTTAGTTGTATGTATGCCCTAGAGGCCAGTATTATACAGATGATGTATATTATATTGGATGCTTGGACATATATAGAGATGACTTTCTTGCTCGATATGATAGTATGCTATATGGTTACTCTTTATCTTAACATGTATACTAGTCTCTTTAAACTGTCTTATAGTTACATGTTGGTAAAGCCCTTAGGATGTGTACTTGACTACCTGGACTATGATGCAGATCATACTAGTGGGGACATGGTAGTCCATAGGTACATCCTTCAAGGTCCCTAGTCGTGGATGTATCGAGATGGGGCATCGATATACCAGTGTAGACTAGCGTATACGCTTCTCGACCCATGAGATGGGCAATGGATGATCCCATATCCATTGGTGTTTGACATCAGAGATGGTATACGGGTGCTCAGAGGAGACTGGGTACACTGGACGGACTCGCCGAGAACTCCCAGATGGTATTATACCTCACGTCATATGGCAGTTCTCAGGTGACACATGTGCAGGTTAGTCTGTAGACCCGAGATCATCATAGAGTCTTGTGTGATTCCCACTGTGCTTTGATCTCCACCTTACCACGTGCATGAGGGCGTGCAAAATGGTAGTTTTTGGGCACAGTCCCGAGTCACATGGAGGAAATGAGCTATAGGAGGGGTTTCGTCTCTCCCGGTATTGGGGGTTGATGTTGCGCTGTGCTCGATTGGCCGTAACAGGGAAGTCCCTGGCCAGGGCTGATCAGAGATTTGCTGGTAAGTGTTACCAGTAGTTTCTCGACCCGTTATGAGCCTCACATCGGCACGACTTATCGATTACTGGGGTCTGACATTTACCACCCCTAGACTTGATATGCGACATATCAGACGAACAGACCGGACTGTACGGTATGTGTTACTGGTTGGATTCACAGGAGTGTGAGCGGGCTAGCTCGTCGATCTTCTGATCGATCAATACCCGGGTGGCCGTTACGTTTAGCAGACCGCTTGCGACTTGTGGATGATTGATATGATCATCATCTGCTGCCGGCGTATTGACGAGTCTTTAGAGTCCTACACAGAGGTTTCCTGGCTCAAGCGAAACGAAATAGGAGCGCATATGAGATATGTGCAGGACCAAGAATAATGCGTGTATGTGATACCGTATTCCATTCTCGCGATGGATGTATCGATTGGTTATATGCGATATAACCTAGATATCGAATCAAGGATTGATTCGATAAGCCGATATATAGGATACTAGTCGGTTATATGCGATATGACCGGATCGTTAAATCAAGTGTTGATTTAATGATTTAATGTATAATTATATATTTGATATATTACTTTGCATTAACTAGTATTGGTTCACTTTAAATGGATTTTCTCACTTAATGTGCAAGTTGTATATGTGATATACTTTTGTGCACATGTTTGTATCATGTTTGATGATACTTGCTCATTTGGTTAAGTGTAAAGAATTAAACCTTGGTTAAGTAAATGGTTAGGGTTTTTATTTATTCATTCTTTTATCTTTTTAATTTGGATTAAAATGTAATGGTAAAAGAAAACAAAATGGTTGCTTTCATTCTTGAAGCTTGTTGAAGCTTCATGAAGCTTTGACCAAAGTGACCATTTTGTCTTCATGCTTAACCCTAACCATTCATCTAACCTTAGTCAATTCTCTACACCTAACCATGGTTTACATTATGATAAGTATTCATTTTCTTTTTCATTTTAAGGACTTATCATAATCATAATCATAATCATCTTCTTCTTCTTCATAAGATAAAGAAAAAGCTTGCCACCATTAATGGCATGTTGAGCAAAAGTGTGAGAAATCAAATTCTAAAGTGAACCCACCTCCCATTTCTTCACCCTCTACCTCTTGCCAAGTAGTATAGGGTATTTTCTTCACAAGTTTCACAACTTGGTGAAGTTGGAGCTTGATCTTGTGTAACCTCGACATAGATCATCTTCGGCGTCGTACCCGAAGACTAGTCCGCTCATTTCTCCGATGAAGCCGATGCCAGAGTCCGAGATCCGACTTGGACAGTGGGAGGACGTCTACGTGGAGCTAGGGAAGTGGAGAACCGGATCTACAAAGGTTGTAGCTTCTCACTTTTAGTTAAGTCGTTAACTAGTTTCCTGTTTCGCCTAAAATTCTAGTTAACGATCCGTATTAGGGTTTCTCGGCACTCATAAAATTTGAAATTGGCATGGTTGATGCCTTGTGAGACTTCATTAGCGTGCCTAGGAACCCTACAGTGGTATCAGAGACTAGCTAGAGCCTTAGGCGATGCTTTGACGATGTTTGAAACCCGATCGAACCCAAAACCCTAAATTTTCCACGCTCTCTGCACTTTTTCTAAAAACTGGGTTTTTTCCAGATTAAAAATGCTTAAAAAAGTCAGCAGGGAATTATAAGAATTACGGTGCAAAAATTATCTCATGAAAGGCCAAGAGTACGGCGGAACCGCGGCAGAAGCCTGGCTTCTGCGGCGGAACCGCGGCAGAAGCCTGGCTTCTGCGGCGGTTCCGCGGCCATATGATGACATCATCATTCCCTGTTTGCACAGTAACTCCTATTTTATTATGCTGAGTTTTATGGGAATTTTTAATTTGACTCAAGAGTTGAGTATTCTGGGGTTGTATTGGGAATCAATGATTCGATCGGATTATCAAATTTTGTCTATGTGGTTTTCCGGATATTTTAGAATATGTTAAAAAGTTCGACCGGATGTAAATACCCAATCTTTCCCCTGCCGGGAAATTTCCAATTGTTGGACTTTTCCGTAGTTTAATGACGTTCTAAGTAGTGCAAGTAACGCGATGGTCCCTCTAGAAGACAACAAACCTTAACTCAATTATGTGACCATCTTGAACTGCCCTTTGAACCTTAGGGTTTGGGGCAGTACGGCGTGCCACATGTGAGGCATTGGCTTGACCCTTCTACGGCTGGACCGTTGGTACTGAGGCATGAAGTGAATGTCTTTGAACTTATTTCATGTGTTGATCGGTTTCGGGAAAACTTGGGTGTTCGATTGTTCGATCGGAAAGTTTAATATTTTCTATTTATCCGGAATGGGATACAATAATTGGAATTCACAAACAGTTATGAGATAACTGAATGAATGTTATAAATCTAGCGGTTTAGTTTCACTTGATATTGAAAAGAGTTTTCGATAATGAGACTAAAATGCAGGGTTTATAATTGTTAGGCATGTGATGTCTAAGTCTTTCATTTGATTAGGCATGCGATGTCTAAAGAGGTTGCGGATTCTAACTTTTGTAGTTTTACACTCTTTTCTGTGACCGTAAGTGTAGTATGTCGATACCGCCGGTTCGTTGCTATACGTCAACGACAATTGGGGTATGCATACTTACTTACGTTGATGACATGTGATGTTATGTGTTGCTGGATATGTTATATTGGATCGTCGTGTTCGAATAGCCGGGGGGTTTTATGTGAGATGAGTGTTTTTCATTTTCATTCATGTAAAAACTTGTATTTAATATTCTTTTATTGGGACACTTCCAGGTTGCGGAAGATGTCACCTTTTGTATATTATTTACATTTCCGCATTAGGATAAACCCAAGGAGGGGAGCACAAGTAACCGGGTTCTAGGGTCCAGTGGGAGACCATCTCGAGGAGTCGAGTCCGGGTCTCCTAACCCTAGAATTGGTAGGGTTGCTTGCCGCTCTAGTAGGGGTCTAGGGGTGTGGGATTGGCTATTCATCATGACCGTGGAATCCGTGTTTTATACTGGCTCGTATTGAAAACACGGACGTCCTAGTATATCCAATATTTCATATGATATTTTCTGCTGCGATATCTGTGATGTGATCATTTGATTTGTTCTAATGGATACAGTATATAGTATATATGATATATTATATAGACGTTACTTATGTTTTGCACCCGCACTAGCCTTGCCCTGCTCTGTTGTTAGTTACCTAACCTAACGGTGCACGAGGGGACATCGAGGCGAATGCGGATGGCATAAGTGTACGTCATATTTATCTGTGATGTTTAGGTGACTTAAATGATGGGACTTCATTAATGTGATTAATGAAAGAAAAGAAACCTAAAAGATGTTGTAGAATCAAATTTTAAATAAAACAGGTAGCTACAGTTCTTGCTTTGCACAGCGGTATATGTGATATATCCTGCACCTTATTCGATGAGGAAAGGACCGAGATCCCTTCACCGGGAGTGACTCCTTTAGCAATAACTGGAAGATGCTACACACTCGGTTTGTCTTTTGATTGCTTCTATAGTTTCTGCTTTGCACAGTGATATATATGATATATCCCGCACCTCATTCGACGAGGAAAGGGCCGACGATCCCTTCACCGGGAGTGACCCCTTTAGCAAAACTAGAAAAGCCTCAAAATCACTCCATTTCAAAACTTCATTTGATTCTACAACGATATCAAGTTCATTACGCAATAGGTTTTCAGAAAAACCTGTCGTAGCCCTCCATCATTTCAGATAAGTACTAGTTAGTATTCGTGCTACGTTTGTTGACTATGTTAAGGCATAGTGTGCGGTAGCTGATTGGTGCTTATCTGTATAAGCATATGATGCGATTGGATTAGGGTTGTCGTGCGACTTTGTTGACTATGTTAAGGGTCGTGCGGGTGGGTTTAATTCAATCAGGAAATGACGGGTTGAACTTGACTAGCACTTATGATTTGTTGACTATGTTAAGGTCATATAGCTGCTAGGGGCAAAATAATATCGGGAATTTCAAGTGTTGAAATTTGCAATGAGATTGCATACCTTCTATGAGATAGTTGGATCCCGATACCCACTGCGAGTAAGAGTTACTCCTGGGAGAGTTTTACACATTACAATTAGCCGATCAAGTAGGTGTCCAGAAAGGTGTCAATGGGGTTACGCCTCTGGGAAAACGAGGTTTACTTTAATTAGGTCCGTGCGAAAGCACGGGGAACCTCCCTCAAAGTACCGACACTGGCCTGGCTGAAAGATCGACGAAGTTGTAGGGTGTAATTAATCCCGGCTAGTCTTTCCTTTTAGGGTTTGAAGGAAGATTTGATAAAAACCAGTGAGAGCCATCCTGATTAGATAAGATAATAACCAATCTGATCTTGCACGAGCATACGCTAAAGTGTTTTCTTCTCTCTCTCTCCAGGTAGCGACCATGTCATTCCCTAATAAAGATAATAATATGGATGTATTGACCGATCCCGCATGTTATACTGTGCTGGGGAACGTTGGTTCCGTTCTTTCTTATAAGAGTTATAGGAATGAACAGGACATAGGGGAATACCAGGATTCCCATGCCACCCGAATGAAGAAAGTACATGATGATGCATTTTCTTCGGGTGTGTTCGTTACAGAGAACTGTTTCTCCATTTGCTCCACGTCCTAGGTATTAGATACCGGGTCAGGATCCCATATATGTAATCAGTTACATGGGCTCAGGAAAGGTAGAGAACTTGGAGAAGATGATAAAGACATTAAAGTTGGAAATGGTGCAATTGTTGCAGCTAAGACTGTCGGGGAATATCACCTTGCATTACCAACTGGTAATACATTGGTTCTGAACGAATGCTATTACATGCCGAACCTGATATGCAACATTATATCGGTTTCTTTATTAAGTAAAGAGGGATATAATTTTGTATTACACGACAATGTTATGAACATTTTCCGTAACCAAAAGTTGGTTGGATCAGGCACGTTGTGCAATGGCATTTATGTTCTAAATCAATCAACAGTTCTGAGCATAACAAACACACACAAGAGGAAGAGTTCAGAACTGAACGAATCCTTCTTGTGGCATTGTAGACTGGGTCACATCAATGCGACACGACTGGCTAAGTTACATAAGGATGGATATTTGAAACCATTCGAATATTCATCTTATGACACTTGCCAGTCATGTCTCAAAGGCAAGATGACCAAGACTCCGTTTACGGGACACGGAGAAAGTGTAAACGAACTCTTGGGACTGATACATAGTGATGTATGCGGTCCTATGTCTACACATGCCAGGGATGGTTCTTCGTACTTCATTACATTCACTGACGATCTCTCTAAATTCGGATATGTGTTCCTGATGAAACACAAATCAGAAGCTTTTGAGAAATTTAGAGAATATAAACAAGAAGTCGAAAACCAAACCGGAAAAAGTATTAAAATCCTTCGATCTGATCGAGGAGGTGAATACTTGAGCAATGAATTCCTGGACTTCCTAAAAGTGAATGGGATTCTCTCTCAGCTGACTCCTCCATATACACCACAGCACAACGGTGTATCAGAACGGAGGAACCGCACCCTATTAGATATGGTGCGCTCTATGATGAGCACAGCTGAGTTACCTATTTCCTTCTGGGGATATGCGCTGGAGACAGCAACATACTTATTGAATCAAGTTCCATCTAAATCTGTACCTACCACACCATATGAGATATGGAGTGGGAAGAGACCATATTTTAAACGAGTTAAGATATGGGGTTGTCCGGCCTATGTCAAAAGGCAAAATCCAGACAAACTCGAGGCACGGTCAGTTCTTTGCAAGTTTGTGGGATATCCTAAGAATTCCCAAGGGTATTTTTTCTACCACGCTGAAGAACAAAAGGTGTTTGTTTCTCAATATGCCACCTTTTTAGAAAAGGAATTCCTTGAAAAAGAAATTAGTGGCAAAGTGGCAGAGCTGGAAGAAGTTCCAGATACACAAACCGTAACTAAAGATTTAGTGGAACCAGAAGATTCAGTAGCTCCCAATGAACCTCAGCCTCTCCGCCGATCTAGTAGGGTTCTTCGCCAACCTGAGAGATACTATGGTTTTCTCATGGATGGTGGGAGCGAGGATTGCATCATGGAGGTTGATGACCCAACTAGTTTCGAGCAAGCCGTCACGAGTAGGGACTCAGTGAAATGGCTGGATGCTATGCGGTCCGAGATGGAATCCATGTACACCAACAAAGTATGGACTTTGGAAGTTGCTCCTAAAGCGGTAAAACCCATTGGGAGCAAGTGGATCTTCAAGAAAAAACTTGGTGTAGATGGGAAAGTGGAGACTTTCAAAGCTAGACTTGTTGCAAAAGGCTTTCGTCAAAGACCAGGTGTGGACTATGATGAAACCTTTTCTCCAGTGGCTATGCTTAAATCCATCCGGATCATGCCCGCCATCGCTGCATATCATGACTACGAAATCTGGCAAATGGATGTTAAGACCGCCTTTCTAAATGGTGATTTAGAAGAGTGCGTGTACATGACTCAGCCAGAGGGCTTCGTAGACAGTGGGAGCAGCGGGAAGGTGTGCAAGCTGCTTAAATCCATTTATGGATTAAAGCAAGCATCGCGGAGTTGGAACATCTGCTTTGACGTCGTTATCAAAGAGTTTGATTTCGTCAAAAACCCAGATGAACCTTGTATTTACAAGAAGGTAGCAGAGAGTAAGGTTGTCTTCCTCGTATTGTACGTGGACGACATACTCTTGATAGGAAATGATATTCCTTTGCTGCAATCGGTCAAGCTCTTCTTATCACAAAGATTCTCAATGAAAGATCTTGGTGATGCCTCCTGCATATTGGGAATTAGGATCTATAGAGATAGACCCAAACGGATATTGGGATTGTCCCAATCCAGGTACATTGACACCGTACTAAAGAGATTTAGTATGGAAGAATCCAAGCGTGGGAACTTACCCACGATCTCTGGAGTCACTCTTTCCAAAGAGATGTCTCCCAAGACTGATTTGGAGAGAGCTCGCATGCAAGGGATACCCTATGCTTCGGCTGTAGGCTCAATCATGTACGCGATGCTATGTACCAGACCCGATGTTGCATACTCACTAAGTGTAGTGAGCAGGTATCAAGCTGATCCTGGAGAGAGTCACTGGACAGCTGTGAAGAGCATTCTCAAGTACTTGCGAAGGACTAAAGAGATGCTCTTGGTGTATGGTAACGGAGAACTCCAAGTGGAGTCCTTTACCGATTCGAGCTTCCAGAGTGATAAGGACGACTCAAAGTCGCAGTCGGGATTTGTCTTTACCCTTTACGGAGGGGCGGTTAGCTGGAAGAGTTCCAAGCAGGAAACCGTGGCAGACTCGACGATGGGGCTGAATACATCGCTGCCAACGATGCTGCCAAAGAGGCTGTCTGGATCAAGAAGTTCATTACTGAACTTAGAGTGGTTCCATCCATTGAGCATCCAATACCTTTGTATTGCGATAACAATAGAGCGGTGGCTTTGGCCAAGGAACCCAGGTCCCATCAGCGATCCAGGCATATTCTGAGGCGGTATCACCTGATCCGGGAGATAATTGATCTCCGGGAGATCGAGGTCAGGAGGGTTGACACGAAGAAAAACACGGCGGAACCACTCACGAAGGCCATTCCCCAGATACAGTTTGAGAGACTCTTCAGGATGCTCGGTATGTGATACTACAGCAGCTGGCCCTAATGCAAGTGGGATATTGTTAATTGTATGTATGCCCTAGAGGCCAGTATTGTACAGATGATGTATATTATATTGGATGCTTGGACATATATAGAGATGACTTTCTTGCTCGATATGATAGTATGCTATCTGGTTACTCTTTATCTTAACATGTATACTAGTCTCTTTAAACTGTCTTATAGTTACATGTTGGTAAAGCCCTTAGGATGTGTACTTGACTACCTGGACTATGATGCAGATCATACTAGTAGGGACATGGTAGTCCAAAGGTACATCCTTCAAGGTCCCTAGTCGTGGGTGTATCGAGACGGGGCATCGATATACCAGTGTAGACTAGCGTATACGCTTCTCGACCCATGAGATGGGCAATGGATGATCCCATATCCATTGGTGTTTGACATCAGAGATGGTATACGGGTGCTCAGTGGAGACTGGGTACACTGGACGGACTCGCCGAGAACTCCCAGATGGTATTATACCTCACGTCAGATGGCAGTTCTCAGGTGACACTTGTGCAGGTTAGTCTGTAGACCCGAGATCGTCATAGAGTCTTGTGTGATTCCCACTGTGCTTTGATCTCCACCTTACCACGTCCATGAGGGCGTGCAAAACGGTGGTCTTTGGGTACAGTCCCGAGTCACATGGAGGCAATGAGCGATAGGAGGGGTTTCGCCTCTCCCGGTATTGGGGGTTGATGTTGCGCTATGCTCGATTGGCCGTAACAGGGAAGTCCCTGGCCAGGAATGATCAGAGATTTGCTGGTAAGTGTTACCAGTAGTTTCTCGACCCGTTATGAGCCTCACATCGGCACGACTTATCAGTTACTGGGGTCTGACGTTTACCACCCCTAGACTTGATATGCGACATATCAGACGAACAGACCGGACTGTACGGTAAGTGTTACAGGTTGGATTCACAGGAGTGTGAGCGGGCTAGCTCGTCGATCTTCTGATCGATCAATACCCGGGTGGCCGTTACGTTTAGCAGACCGCTTGCGGCTTGTGGGTGATTGATATGATCATCATCTGCTGCCGGCGTATTGACGAGTCTTTAGAGTCCTACACAGAGGTTTCCTGGCTCAAGCGAAATGAAATAGGAGCGCATATGAGATATGTGCAGGACCAAGAATAATGCGTGTATGTGATACCGTATTCCATTCTCGCGATGAATGTATCGATTGGTTATATGCGATATAACCTAGATATCGAATCAAGGATTGATTCGATAAGCCGATACATATGATACTAGTCGGTTATATGCGATATGACCGGATCGTTAAATCAAGTGTTGATTTAATGATTTAATGTATAATTATATATTTGATATATTACTTTGCATTAACTAGTATTGGTTCACTTTAAATGGATTTTCTCACTTAATGTGCAAGTTGTATATGTGATATACTTTTGTGCACATGTTTGTATCATGTTTGATGATACTTGCTCATTTGGTTAAGTGTAAAGAATTAAACCTTGGTTAAGTAAATGGTTAGGGTTTTTATTTATTCATTCTTTTATCTTTTTAATTTGGATTAAAAAGAAATGGCAAAAGAAAACAAAATGGTTGCTTTCATTCTTGAAGCTTGTTGAAGCTTCATGAAGCTTTGACCAAAGTGACCATTTTGTCTTCATGTTTAACCCTAACCATTCATCTAACCTTAGTCAATTCTCTACACCTAATCATGATTTACATTATGATAAGTATTCATTTTCTTTTTCATTTTAAGGACTTATCATAATCATAATCATAATCATCTTCTTCTTCTTCATGAGATAAAGAAAAAGCTTGCCACCATTAATGGCATGTTGAGCAAAAGTGTGAGAAATCAAATTCTAAAGTGAGCCCGCCTCCTATTTCTTCACCCTCAACCTCTTGCCAAGTAGTATAGGGTGTTTTCTTCACAAGTTTCGCAACTTGGTGAAGTTGGAACTTGATCTTGTGTAACCTCGACGTAGATCATCTTCGGCGTCGTACCCGACGACTAGTCCGCTCATTTCTACGATGAAGCCGATGCCAGAGTCCGAGATCCGACTTGGACAGCGCGAGGACGTCTACGTGGAGCTAGGGAAGTGGAGAACCGGATCTACAAAGGTTGTAGCTTCTCACTTTTAGTTAAGTCGTTAACTAGTTTCCTGTTTCGCCTAAAATTCTAGTTAACGATCCGTATTAGGGTTTCTCGGCACTCATAAAATTTGAAATTGGCATGGTTGATGCCTTGTGAGACTTCATTAGCGTGCCTAGGAACCCTACAACGCCCACAGGGAAAAGAGGTTACTTAATTAAGGAACTTCGCGAAAGCGTTGGGAAACCTCCCTCGAAGTACCGACACTGGCCTGGATGAACGGTTAAGCAAGTATTGTACAGTGAGATTGATACCGACTAATTCTTTCTTTACGGTTTGAGAAGGGATTCGAGAGACAGTGGGAGCCATCCAGTTTAGACAAACTAAAAACCACTCTAAACTTACAAGAGCATCATGCTAAAGTGTTTCTTTTCTCTCCCCTAATTGCAGCGACCATTCAACATGACCGGACTTAAGTTATTACTAGATAAAAGCATACTGACAGGGCCAAACTACAAAGATTGGCTCAGGAATGTCAAGATGGAAATCACTTACGACAAGTTGGGGTATGTACTTACCACTAAAGCTCCCCCTGTCCCAGGTCCCACCTCCAGCGTCGCGGATAAGGAAATCCGTAAGACCTGGGAGATCGATTGCGCGAAGGCCAAATGCCTCGTGCTTGCCTCGATGGACAATAAACATCAGAGGAGGCATGAGAATATGGACCTGGAGTCCATATTTCTCCATACAAAAGAACTGTATGGAGAGTAGTCTCGTATCGCAAGATACGAAGTGTCGAAGAAGCTATTTTCGGCAAGATTGGCCATCGGATCATCGGTAGCGGAACACGTGCTTAAGATGATTGGCTACATAGAGGAGCTCGCGGACCTTGGGACCACGTTGGAGAATGAACTCTACACTGATTTGATTCTCCAGTCCCTTCCTTCCACTTACGCCCAGTTTATCCTTAACTTCAACATGCAAGGAAAGGAGGTTGAACTTTCCGAACTTCTGAACATGTTGAGGAGTGCTGAGGGCACCCTACAGAAGGGTAGGGAGCCATCCACTTTGTTTGTAGGAGGATCTTCCTCTTCTAGATCCAGGGAGAAAGCCAAGGGTAAGAAGAAGAAAGTCCCCGCCAAACCAAGAGGCGGTGTCAGTAAAGTGGATACGAAAGGAAAGGGAAAGGCAACAAAGGTAGCGGGAAAGCTGGTGGGGAAGGAAGAATGCTTCTACTGTCACAAAAGTGGTCACTGGAACAGGATTGCAAGGCTTGGAAGGCCAGAACACAGGATTTGAAGCGAGTTGCGGCTTCAGCTTCAGGTGTGTATGTTATTGAAAACTGTCTATCAATAAACTCTACATCCTGGGTATTGGATACCGGATCAGGATCTCATATCTGTAATTCTTTGCAGGCGTTGAGAAAGCGTAGAGTTTTGAAGGCAGGTGACATGACCCTCAGAGTTGCAAACGGTGCTAGCATGGATGCTGAGGCCGTGGGGGACTATCACCTGGGATTGTCGGATGGACACTTTTTGGTTTTGCGTAGTTGTTATTATGTACCAAATGCAACCTGTAATATCATTTCTGTATCTTTATTATCTAAAGAAGGTTATGAATTTGCATTTGTAAGTAATGTAGTGAACATTCACCTTAATCAAGTTTTGATTGGGTCAGGTACATTGAACAACGGTATATACGTATTAAACCAACCACAGTTTTTCAATGTCCAGAATACACACAAAAGAAAGTCTCCAGAAATCAATAAAACTTTCTTATGGCATTGTAGACTGGGTCACATCAATGAGAGAAGGTTGACTAAGTTACATACAGAAGGATATTTGGATCCGTTCGAATATCAATCATATGCAACTTGTCAATCCTGTCTCAAAGGAAAGATGACAAAGACTCCGTTCACTGGACACGGAGTAAGAGCGAGCGAGCTCTTGGGACTCGTACACAGCGACGTGTGCGGTCCAATGTCTACACATGCGCGAAGCGGTTATTCTTACTTCATTACTTTTACGGATGACTTTTCAAGGTACGGTTATGTCTTCTTAATGAAACATAAGTCCGAGGCTTTTGAAAAATTCCAGGAATATAAGAATGAAGTAGAAAAACAAACAGGCAAAAGTATCAAGGCACTAAGATCTGATCGAGGTGGTGAATACTTGAGTGCCGAGTTCCTGGGTTACTTAAAAGAGAATGGAATTCTCTCTCAGCTTACTCCTCCATACACTCCGCAACATAACGGTGTATCGGAGAGACAGAACCGAACCCTATTGGATATGGTACGGTCCATGATGAGTAACGCTGAGCTTCCGCGATCGTTCTGGGGATATGCGCTAGAAACAGCTGCATACCTTTTGAACCGAGTTCCAAAGACTGTGCCTACTACACCATATCAGATGTGGTGTGGGAAGAGACCCTATCTTAATCACATTAAGACATGGGGATGTCCAGCTTTTGTAAAAAAGCAGCATGCGGACAAGCTCGAGGCACGCTCAGTACAGTGCAAGTTTGTAGGATATCCAAAGAACTCCAAGGGATATTTCTTCTATTACGAAGAGGAACAAAAGGTTTTTGTTTCTCGCCATGCCCACTTTCTAGAACATCAGTTCTTAGAAAAAGAACTAAGTGGGAGCGCAATAGAACTGGAAGAAATTCCAGAACCACGAGCTATTACTGAAAGCTTAGTAGAACCAGAGGGTTCGAAAGATCAGGACATTCCCATGCCACTCCGCAGGAGTAGTAGGCAGTCTCATCCGCCCGAGAGATACTACGGTTTTCTCATTGACGGGGACAGAGAGGATTGCATCATAGATTGTGATGAGCCTACTAGCTTCCAGCAAGCCATTCAGAGCGTCGACTCGGTAAAATGGTTGGATGCAATGCGGACCGAAATGGAGTCCATGTACACCAACAAAGTATGGACGTTGGACATTGCTCCAGATGGGGTAAAACCCGTAGGATGCAAGTGGATCTTCAAAAGGAAGATTGGTGTAGATGGACAGGTTGAGACCTATAAAGCTAGACTGGTTGCAAAGGGTTTTCTCAAAGACCTGGTTTGGACTATGACGAAACCTTTTCCCCAGTAGCTATGCTAAAATCCATTCGGATCCTTCTTGCCATTGCTGCCTTCCACGATTATGAGATTTGGCAGATGGACGTAAAGACAGCTTTTCTAAATGGACATTTAGAGGAGTGTGTCTATATGGACCAGCCAGAGGGTTTCATTCAGAGTGGGAGCAGCGGAAAGGTGTGAATGTTGCTTAAGTCCATTTATGGACTAAAGCAGGCATCGCGGAGTTGGAACATCTGTTTTGATGAGACGGTCAAGGAATTTGGCTTTATCAAAAATCCTGATGAACCATGCATCTATTGTAGATTTGTAGCGAGAACTGTAGTATTCCTTGTTTTATACGTGGATGACATTGTCTTAATAGGAAATGACATTCCTATGCTACAATCTGTCAAGGGGTTCTTGTCACACAGGTTCTCCATGAAAGACTTGGGTGATGCCTCTTACATTCTGGGTATCCGGATCTACCGTGACAGTTCCAAGAGGATATTAGGACTTTCACAGTCCAGGTACATCGACACCATACTGAAAATATTCAGTATGGAAGATTCCAAGCGCGGTAATCTACCGGCTTGTCACGGGATCACCCTCTCCAAAGAGATGTCTCCCAAGACTGATTTGGAGAGGGATCGCATGTCTATTATACCCTACGCTTCTGCGGTAGGCTCTATAATGTATGGGATGTTGTGTACCAGACCGGATGTGGCTTATGCACTGAGTGTGGTAAGCAGGTATCAGTCAAACCCTGGGGAGAAACATTGGATAGCGGTAAAGAACATTCTCAAGTAGCTGAGAAGGACTAAGGAGATGTTCTTGGTGTATGGCGGAAAAGACCTCCAGAATGAGGCCTTTGCTGACTCCAGCTTCCAAAGTGACAAGGATGATTCCAAGTCCATGTCGGGTTTTGTCTTCACCCTCAATGGAGGGGCGGTGTGTTGGAAGAGCTCCAAACAGGAAACCGTTGCTGACTCGACTATGGAAGCGGAATACATCGCTGCATCTGATGCCGCAAAAGAAGCTGTCTGGATGAGGAAGTTCTAGAAAGAACTTCAGGTGGTTCCGTCCATTGTTGCCAATACCTCTGTATTGCGACAACAACGGGGCTATAGCTTTAGCGAAGGAACCCAGGTCCCATCAGAAATCCAGACACATCTTGAGGCGGTATCACCTGATCAGGGAGATCGTGGATCGCCAGGAGATCGAGGTTCGGAGGGTTGCTTCAGAAGATAACACAGCAGATCCATTCACCAAGGCCTTGCCCCAGACTCTGTTCGAGCGGCTGATCGAGATGATAGGTCTTCGATACGCCAGTACATGGCCTTAGTGCAAGTGGGAGATTGTTAGTGTATATGCCCTAGAGGCCATTACTGTATCATACTAGTTTGTATATTACTTGATGAAAGCTTGGGATATTCACAGTTGTATATACAATCTTGCTCGAAATGGTAGTATGCTACTTGGTTTGTCTCTGCTTTAATATGTGCATGTGTTTTTTAGCATATCGCTGATATACATATTAGTAGAGCCCTTAGGATCTTTGCTTGATTACCTGCGTTGTGATGGCGCTCACACTCGTGGGGGCTGGGTAATCCATAAGCACATCCTTATACAGGTCCCTAGTCGTTGGAATATCGAGATAGGGCATCGATACTCCGTAGTAGACTAGCGTATGTGCTTCTCATCCCAGTGTGGGAGACGGTCTGTCCCACAGCCGTCAGTACGTCGTACTTTAGATAGTATGCGGGTGCTCGTTAGGTTACGAGTACACTGGACAGGACTCGTCGGGAACTGTTGGTTGGTATTATACCTATCGTCAGTTATCAGTTCCCAGGTGACATGAGTACAGCTTAGTCCGCTGACTTGATACTGTCACTTCGCCTCGAGTGTGTTCCCACTGCACTTTGATTACTACCCTACCACGGCTCAAAGGAGTCGTGCAAACAGGTAGTTTTTGGGTGCAGTCCCGAAGCACTTGGAGGCAGTGACGGTTATATAGGGTTCCTAGGCACGCTAAAGAGGTCACACAAGGCATCAACCATGCCAATTTCAAATTACAAGTGCCGAGAAACCCTAATACGGATCGTTAACTAGATTTTAGGCGAAACAATGAAACTAGTTTACAACTAAACTAAAAGTGAACGGAAATACAACCTTTGTAGATCCATTTCTCCACCTCCATAGCTCCATGATGAAGTCCTCTCCGCTGTCCAAATCGAACCATGACTCTTGCATCGGCTTCATCGGAGAAAAAGCGGGCTAGGTCATCGACGACGATGCCGAAGATGATCTACGTCGAGGCATCACTAGATCAAGCTCCAACTTCACCAAGTCAAGAAAACTTGTGAAGGAAACACCCTATACTACTTGGCAAGAGGTAGAGGATGAAGAAATAGGAGATGGGTTCACTTTAGAATTGGATTTCTCACTCTTTTTCTCACTAGAACTCAAGTTGCCATTGATGTCAACAAGGTTTCTTTCTTGAAGAAGAAGGTCAAGAAGTAGAAAGAATATATGATAAGTTATTTTTAAAATGAAACTAATATAAAAAATTATCATATCTTGACCATGGTCAAGTGTAGAGATTAAACTAAGGTTAGTGGGAATGGTTAGGGTTAAGGATGAGATAAGAATGGTTGACTTAATCAAAGCTTCAAGAAGCTTCAACATAAAGACAAAATAAGCCACCATCCTTATTAATATCCAAAATGAATAAATAAATAAATAAAGTGAATAAACAAAACCCTAACCATGGTCTAATCTTTACAAAAACCCAAGTGAGCAAGTATCATCAAACATGATACAAACAAGTGTACAAAACTATATCACATATACAATGTGCACATCAAGTGAGAAAATCCATTTAAAGTGAACCAATACTAGTTAATGTAAAGTAATACATCAAATATATAATTATACATTAAATCATTAAATCAACATTTGATTCAATGATCCGTTCATGTCGCACATAACCGACTAGTATCCAATGTATCGATTTATCGAATCAATGATTCGATAACTAGGCCATATCGAATATAACCAATCGAAACATTTATCGCGAGAATGAAATGCGGTATCACATATGCACATTATTCTCGGTCCCGCACATATCTCATATGCGCTCCTATTTCGTTTCGCTTGAGCCAGGAAACCTCTGTGTAGGACTCTAAAGACTCGTCAATACTACGGTAGCAGATGATGATCATATCAAGCACCCACAAGCCGCAAGCGGTCTGCTAAACGTAACGGCCATCCGGGTATTGAGCGATCAGAAGATCGACGAGCTAGCCCGCTCACACTCCTGTGAATCCAACCAGTAACACTTACCGTACAGTCCGGTCTGTTCGTCTGATACGTCGCATATCAAGTCTAGGGGTGGTAAACGTCAGACCCCAATAACCGATAAGTCGTGCCGATGTGAGGCTCATAACGGGTCGAGAAACTACTGGTAACACTTACCAGCAAATCTCTGATCAGCCCTGGCCAGGGACTTCCCTGTTACGGCCAATCGAGCACAGCGCAACATAAACCCCCAATACCGGGAGAGACGAAACCCCTCCTATCGCTCATTGCCTCCATGTGACTCGGGACTGTACCCAAAGACCACCGTTTTGCACGCCCTCATGGACGTGGTAAGGTGGAGATCAAATCACAGTGGGAATCACACAAGACTCTATGACGATCTCGGGTCTACAGACTAACCTGCACAAGTGTCACCTGAGAACTGCCATCTGACGTGAGGTATAATACCATCTGGGAGTTCTCGGCGATTCCGTCCAGTGTACCCAGTCTCTACTGAGCACCCGTATATCATCTCTGATGTCAAACACCAATGGATATGGGATCATCCATCGCCCATCTGTATGGGTCGAGAAGGTATACGCTAGTCTACTCTGGTATATCGATGCCCCGTCTCGATACACCCACGACTAGGGACTTTGAAGGATGTACTTATTGACTACCATGTCCCCACTAGTATGATCCGCATCATAGTCCAGGTAGTCAAGTACACATCCTAAGGGCTTTACCAACATGTAATAGAGAGACAATCTGTGTACACGTTAAGGTAAAGAGCAACCAGATAGCATACTATCATGTCGAGTAAGAAAGTCCTCCCTATATATGTCCCAGCATCCACTACAATATACATCCAATGTACAGTAATGGCCTCTAGGGCATACATATAACTAACAATCTCCCACTTGCACTAGGGTCATCTGTAGCAGTGGTTGTAGTATCTTATACTCAACCATCCCATAAAAGTCTCTCTCTGGGAATAGGCCTTCGTGAGTGGATCCGCCGTGTTGTCCTCTGAGTCTACTCTCCTAACCTCGATCACCCTGGAGATCAACCATCTCCATGATCAGGTGATACTGCCTTAGAATATGTCTGGATCACTGATGGGACCTTCGTTCCTTGGCATAAGCCACAACTCCATTGTCACACAATGGGAGGAACATAGTTCATCTCAAGAACCAATATACACCCAAACAGCCTCTTTGGTAGCATCTTAAGTAGCGATGTATCCAGCCTTTATCATCTAATATGTCACGGTATCTAGCTTGGAACTCTTCCAACATACCGTCCCTTTACTGAGGGTAAAGACAATGCCTGTGACTGACATTCAGTCATCTTTATCACCCTGGAACACTTTCAGTGATTCTCCCCAGGATCGATTGATACCAACTCACTACTACTAGTGAGTGTCCTAATATCCATTTAGATCTATCTCATAGATCCAAAACCCAGGATTTAGTAGGTATCACTTGATCAAGTGTGGAGAATCATTGTGATAAGCGGAGATTGATCGAGCGTAGCATAGGAAACTCCTTCCCTATCAAGAGTATGTCATCCACATACTCTACGAGGATCGTCACCATACTCTCTACTACCTTTTTGTTTATACAAGGTTCATCTACCATTTTGATGATGTCAAACTTTTTGACTAACACATCAAAATAGACGTTCCAACTCCGCGATGCCTGCTTTATCCTATAAAGCATCTTGCACACGTTTCCGCTGCTCCCACTGTCTACGAAACCCTCTGGCTGTGTAGTTATAGACGCACTCTTCTAAAACATCATTTAGAAAAGCAGTCATGACACCCAACCACCAGATATCGTAGTCATGGTATGTAGCCGTGGCAAGTAGGATCTGGATGGACTTAAGCATAGGTACTGGAAAAGGTTTCATCATTATCCACGCCTGGTCAATGACGAAAACCTTTAACTAGTCTAGCTTTGAAAGTCTCAACCTTTCCATTTACACCAAGTAATCTTCTCAAGATATACTTGCTCCTGATGGGGATTTAACCCTTCAGATATAGCAACCAAAGTCCATACTTTGTTGGTGTACATGGATTCCATCTCAGATCGCTAAGCATCCAGCCATTCTTACAGAGTCTTACTCCTGATGGCCAGCTTGAAGCTAGTTGGGTCATCATCTCATGATGCAATCCTCGCTCCCACTGTCATAGAGAAACCGAAGTATCTCTCAGGTGGGTGAGGAACCCTACTAGATCGGCGGAGAGGCTGAGGTTCGTTGGAATCTACTGAATCCTTTGGTTCTATCAAATCATCTGCTGTAGTTTGTATAGCTGGAACCTTTCCAGTTCTACATTACAGACCTTGCCTCGAGCTTGTCCGGATTTTGCTTTTAGACATTAGCCGGACAACCCCAAATCTTAACTAGCTTAAGACATGGGCTCTTCCCATTCCATATCACATATGAAATGGTAGGCAACTGATTTGATTGGAACCCTATTCAATAGGTATGCAACTTTTCAAGTGCATAACCCCCTAAGGAAAAAGGTAACTCAGTAGTACTCATCATAGAGCACACCATATCAAATAGGGTGTATCTGCTCCGCCCCGACATACCATCGTGCAATGGTGTATACGGAGGAGTAATGCTGAGACAGAATCTCATTCTCCTTTAGAATAGTCCAGAAATTCTATGCAAAAGTATTCTCCTCCTTGATCTCATCAAAGGACATAATACTTTTACCCGTATTTTGGTTCTCTACTTCTAACTTATATTCTGTGAATATCTCAAAAGGTTCGGAATTGTGTTTCAACAGGAACATATGTCTGAATCATGAGAGATCATCAGAGAACGTAATGAAGTATAAAGAACCAGTCTTGGCATGTGTAGACAGGGGACCTTTCATACATCAACATATATCATCCCAAGAGTTCAACTAACTCTTTCTCTGTTTCCAGTAAACGGAGCTATGGTCATCTTATCTCTGTGACATGACTGGCAAGTTTCACAATATGTAAATTCAAACTAATTTAAATATGCATCTTTATGAAACTCTAGCTAGTCGGGTCACATTGATCTGACCTAGTCTACAATACCTCAAGAAGAATTCGTTCATTTCTGAACTATTCCTCATGTGTGTGTTCCATATACTAAGAACTGTAGTTTGATTTAGAACATTAATGCTTTTAGATAACGTGCCTAAACCGATCAACTTTTGATATAGGAAATGTTCAAAACATTATCCAGCAATACAAAATTTTATCATTTCTTTACTTATAAAGAGACTGATATGATTTTGTATATCAGGTTCGGTATCTAATAACATTCGTTCAGAAACAATGTATTGGTTATACAGGGTGACAGTGACCGACAGACTTGGCTGCAACTCTTGCCCCATTTTCTGCCTCATGAAACTTATCACCCGTTCTCAGTTCTTTACCTATCTGTAGCCCATGTAACATATTACATATGCGGGATCCTGATCCGGTATCATATACCCAGGACGTAAAGGACACTGAGAAACAGTTCTATGTAACGAACACACCCGAAGATGATGCATTAACATGCACTCTCTTTGTTTGGGCGGCACGGGAATTCTGGTAATCCCCAATTTCCTGCTCGATCTTATAACCATTATAAGTTGGAGCGGGACCAACGTTCCCCAGCTCAGTATAACAAGCGGGTTCGGTCAATAATCCGTATTATTATCTTGATTAAGGCGTGATATGGTCGCTACCTGGAGAGAGAGAGAAGAAAACACTCAGCGTGCGCTCTTGCAAGATCAGATTGGTTATTATTTTATCTAATCAGGATGGCTCCCACTGCTTTTTATCAAATCTTCCTTCAAACCCTAAAAGGAAAGACTAGCCGGGATTAATTACACACTACAAGTTCGCCAATCTTTCAGCCAGGCCAGTGTCGGTACTTTGAGGGAGGTCCCCCGTGCTTTCGCACGAACCTAATTAATGTAAACCTCGTTTTCCCAGAAGCGTAACCTCGTTGACACCTTTCTAGACACCTACTTGATCAGCTAATTGCAATGTGTAAAACTCTCCCTGGAGTAACTCTTACTCGCATACCTTCTCATTGCAAATTTCAACACTTGAAATTCCCGATAATATTTTGCCCCTAGCATCCTATGACCTTGACGGAGGCCAAACAACCCATAGTCCGCTAGTCAAGCTCAACCCGTCATTTCCTGATTTAATTAAACCCACCCGCACGACCCTTGACGGAGGCCAAACAACGTCGTACGAATACCCTAATCCAATCGCATCATATGCAAGCAGATAAGCACTAGTTAGCTACCGTACACTGCGCCTTGACGGAGGCCAAACTACCGCAGCACGAATACTAACTAGTACTTATCTGAAATGACAGAGGGCTACGCAGGTTTTTTTCATAAAAACCATGAGCGTAATGAACTTGATATCGTTGTAGAATCAAATGAAGTTTTGAAATGGAGTGATTTTGAGGCTTTTCTAGTTTTGCTAAAGGGGTCACTCCCGATGAAGGGATCGTCGGCCCTTTCCTCGTCGAATGAGGTGCGGGATATATCATATATATCGCTGTGCAAAGCAAAAACACAAAAGGAGTCAAAAGCAAACCGAGTGTGTAGCATCAGCCAGTTATTGCTAAAGGAGTCACTCCCGGTGAAGGGATCTCGGTCCTTTCCTCATCGAATAAGGTGCAGGGTATATCATATATACCGCTGTGCAAAGCAAGAACTGTAGCTACCTGTTTTATTTTAAAATTCGATTCCACAACATCTTAGGTTTCTTATCTTTCATTAATCACATTAATGAAGTCTCATCATTTAAATACCTAAACATCACAGATAGATATGACGTACACTTATGCCATCCGCATTCGCCTCGATGTCCCCTCATACACCGTTAGGTTAGGTAACTAACGACTGAGCAGGGCAGGGCTAGCGCGGGTGTAAAACATAAGTAACGTCTATATAATATATCATATATACTATATACTATATCCATCACATAGTCACAACACAGATATCGCAGCAGAATAAACATATGAAATATTGGATATACTAGGACGTTCGTGTTTTCAATACGAGCCAGTATAAAACACGGATTCCACGGTCGTGATGAATAGCCAATCCCACACCCCTAGACCCCTACGGGAGCGGCAAGCAACCCTGCCAATTCTAGGGTTAGGAGACCCGGACTCGACTCCTCGAGTTGGTCTCCCACTGGACCCCAGAACCCGGTTACTTGTGCTCCCCTCCTTGGGTCTATCCTAATGCGGAAATGTAAATAATATACAAAGGGTGACAACTTCCGCTACCTGGAAGTGCCCCAAATAAAAGAATATTACATACAAGTTTTTACATGAATGAAAATGAAAAACACTCATCTCACATAAAAACCCCCGGCTATTCAAACACGACGATCCAATATAACATATCCAGCAACATATAACATCACATGTCATCAACATAAGTAAATATACGCATCCCAATTGTCGTTGACATATAGCAACGAAACCGGCGATATCACATATTACACTTACGGTCACAAAAAAGAAAGTGTAAAACTACAACAGTTGGAATCCGCAACCTCCCTAGACATCGCATGCCTAATCAAATGAATTCCTTAGACATCGCATGCCTAACAATTATAAACCCCGCATTTTAGTCTCATTATCGAAAACTCTTTTCAATATTAAGTCGGGAAATTCAACAAGATTCCCGACATCCTGATCGAATGCTCGTCGCAAACTTCAGTAGACGTCCGCACCCCCGACGCCGTCGACAAAGTGCACCAAGGCGGAACACCGCTACCGCGAGCACCCGAACGGATGCTTTCGGCGACGGGGTTCTCCTACAGTCACTTGGTCGGGGCTATGGAGTGAGGCTGTCTATTAAGTTTACCCGGCGAGTATCCGCGTACGCTACGTGATTGCGACGGACTTTTGATCACATCAAAATTCCGTGGCAACCGATCAAGTGAGACTAAAGTGCTGTGTTTATAACATTCATTCAGTTATCTCATAACTTTTTGTGAATTCCAATTATTGTATCACATTCCAGATAAATAGAAAATGTTAAACTTTCGATCGAACAATCGAACACCCAAGTTTTCCCGAAACAGCTCAACAAATGAAACAAGTTTAAAAACATTCAGTTCGTGTCTCAGTACCAACGGTCCAGCCGTAGAAGGGTCAAGCCAACGCCTCACATGTGGCACGCCGTACTGCCCCAAACCCGAAGGTTCAAAGGGCAGTTCAAGATGGTCACATAATCGAGTTAAGGTTTGTTGTCTTCTAGAGGGACCATCGCGTTACTTGCACTACTTAGAACATCTTTAAACCTCGGAAAAATCCAACACTTGGAAATTTTCCGGCAGGAAAAAATTGGGTATTTATATCCGGTCGAACTTTTTAACATATTCTAAAATTATCCGGAAAAACACATAGACAAAGTTTGACAATCCGATCGAATGTACGAACTCCCAATACAACCCAAAATACTCAACTCTTGATTTCAGATTAAAAATTCCCAGGAAAACCAGCACTGCCAAATAGGAATTACTGTGCAAAATTTAATGGGAGAAGAGATAAAAGGGCCGCGGAACCGCCGCATTAGCATGCTAATGCCGCGGTTCCGCCGCACTTTTATGGAATTAGGGGCTCCGGTTTATACAGTAATTCTTAGAATCTTCTACTGAGTTTTCTGCATATTTTTAATTCTCAAAAATCCACGATTTTCAAAAATGTACAGAAAGCAATATTAGGGTTACGGTTTCGGTTCGATCGGATTTCTAACTCCGTCTACGCATCGCCTAAGGCTCTAGCTAGGCTCTGATACCACTGTAGGGTTCCTAGGCATGCTAAAGAGGTCACACAAGGCATCACCCATGCCAATTTCAAATTACAAGTGCCGAGAAACCCTAATACGGATCGTTAACTAGATTTTAGGCGAAACAATGAAACTAGTTTACAACTAAACTAAAAGTGAACGGAAATACAACCTTTGTAGATCCGTTTCTCCACCTCCATAGCTCCTTGATGAAGTCCTCTCCGCTGTCCAAATCGAACCATGACTCAAGCATCGGCTTCATCGGAGAAAAAGCGGGCTAGGTCATCGACGACGATGCCGATGATGATCTACGTCGAGGCATCACTAGATCAAGCTCCAACTTCACCAAGTCAAGAAAACTTGTGAAGGAAACACCCTATACTACTTGGTAAGTGGTAGAGGATGAAGAAATAGGAGATGGGTTCACTTTAGAATTAGATTTCTCACTCTTTTTCTCACTAGAACTCAAGTTGCCATTGATGGCAACAAGGTTTCTTTCTTGAAGAAGAAGGTCAAGAAGAAGAAAGAATATATGTTAAGTTATTTTTAAAATGAAACTAATATAAAAACTTATCATATCTTGACTATGGTCAAGTGTAGAGATTAAACTAAGGTTAGTGGGAATGGTTAGGGTTAAGGATGAGATAAGAATGGTTGACTTAATCAAAGCTTCAAGAAGCTTCAACATGAAGACAAAATAAGCCACCATCCTTATTAATATCCAAAATGAATAAATAAATAAATAAATTGAATAAACAAAACCCTAACCATTCATATAACCATGGTCTAATCTTTACACAAACCCAAGTGAGCAAGTATCATCAAACATGATACAAACAAGTGTACAAAAGTATATCACATATGCAATGTGCACATCAAGTGAGAAAATCCATTTAAAGTGAACCAATACTAGTTAATGTAAAGTAAAACATCAAATATATAATTATACATTAAATCATTAAATCAACATTTGATTCAATGATCCGGTCATGTCGCACATAACCGACTAGTATCCAATGTATCGATTTATCGAATCAATGATTCGATAACTAGGTCATATCGAATATAACCAATCGAAACATTTATCGCGAGAATGAAATGCGGTATCACATACGCGCATTATTCTCGGTCCCGCACATATCTCATATGCGCTCCTATTTCGTTTCGCTTGAGCCAGGAAACCTCTGTGTAGGCCTCTAAAGACTCGTCAATACTACGGTAGCAGATGATGATCATATCAAGCACCTACAAGCCGCAAGCGGTCTGCTAAACGTAACGGCCATCCGGGTATTGAGCGATCAGAAGATCGACGAGCTAACCAGCTCACACTCCTGTGAATCCAACCGGTAACACTTACCGTACAGTCCGGTCTGTTCGTCTGATACGTCGCATATCAAGTCTAGGGGTGGTAAACGTTAGACCCCAATAACCGATAAGTCGTGCCGATGTGAGGCTCATATCGGGTCGAGAAACTACTGGTAACACTTACCAGCAAATCTCTGATCAGCCCTGGCCAGGGACTTCCCTGTTACAGCCAATCGAGCACAGCGCAACATCAACCCCCAATACCGGGAGAGATGAAACCCCTCCTATCGCTCATTGCCTCCATGTGACTCGGGACTGTACCCAAAGACCACCGTTTTGCACGCCCTCATGGACGTGGTAAGGTGGAGATCAAAGCACAGTGGGAATCACACAAGACTCTATGACGGTCTCGGGTCTACAGACTAACCTGCACAAGTGTCACCTGAGAACTGCCATCTGACGTGAGGTATAATACCATCTGAGAGTTCTCGGCGAGTCCGTCCAGTGTACCCAGTCTCTACTGAGCACCCGTATATCATCTCTGATGTCAAACACCAATGGATATGGGATCATCCATCGCCCATCTGTATGGGTCGAGAAGGTATACGCTAGTCTACTCTGGTATATCGATGCCCCGTCTCGATACACCCACGACTAGGGACTTTGAAGGATGTACTTATGGACTACCATGTCCCCACTAGTATGATCCGCATCATAGTCCAGGTAGTCAAGTACACATCCTAAGGGCTTTACCAACATGTAATAGAGAGACAATCTGTGTACACGTTAAGGTAAAGAGCAACAAGGTAGCATACTATCATGTCGAGCAAGAAAGTCCTCCCTATATATGTCCCAGCATCCACTACAATATACATCCAATGTACAGTAATGGCCTCTAGGGCATACATATAACTAACAGGTTAGACAGGATTCGTCTCTCTCGGTATTGGGGGTTGACATCGCGCTGTGTCCAGGAGAGCCATTACACAAGTTGTCCCTGGCCAGGGCAAGCAAGATATAATGGCAGGTTTCCAGTGTTATCTCAGGGTGTTCTGGGCTACACTCCGACACGACTTGTACCGCTATTAGGGGACTGACGTTCACCGCCCCCCTAGGCCCGCCATGCGATGTATCAGACGAACAGACCGGACTATACGGAGACTGTCACATACATGCTCAGTAGGAGTTCAGATGGGGTCACCTCGTCAGTCTTCTTATCGGCATCTACCTGAGGACCGTTACGTATAGCTAGTTCCGCTTGCGGTCTGTGGTTAAACCCACTGCCAGCGTAGTGTCGAGTCTTTAGAGTCCCACACAGAGAGCTATTCGCCTTTAGGCAAAATGAGTAGAGGTCGCATGGTTTTGCGACAGGGTTCGTTCACATCCGCGCACTTGTGCACGTTTGTTGTCCGGACAGCTTATACTAGCGGGCTTTGGTTTAAGCCAGATCCTAGTATATGATTTGGGATTGGTTTTATCTCTTTGTATTCGTGTTCCTCGGATCACGAATACGGGTGCGTATGCACAGTTGCTTGAGACAAAGGGAGAGGACTTTGATTAGGGTTAATGACCATTGTCATTTTATTAACCCTAATGCTTATGTGTGTATTATGGTTAATTGATATTAGTTTATTATAATTGTGCATGGTTATGGTAGTTGACCATTTGACATTCTTGACTTGTTGACCTAGGTTGACACTTTGACCATCATCATTTCATTTGGAAGATGCTCTTTGATCATTGCAATTTGCATTAAAAATGAAATGATAATGGTCATGTCTTGATTAAGCCATGACAATTATCTCACTAATTATCTATTTTCAATAATTCACATATATATGAGAGAATGCTTCATTTTTTCTCTCATTCTATTATTTACTTTCTCTCTCTTGCTCTTCCTCTTCCTCAAGCTCTCCCCTCTCATGTGTTGAGAAACACTTGAGCTTGAGAAAAACCATTCCATAGTAATCTCTACTCTCATCTAGGGTTCTAGGATTAGCACTTCTAGCACCTTAGTTACTTCTAGCTTGGAGTTGAAGCCAAAGGTTGAGACTTTCGGGTGGATCCTTCTTCGACGTGAGAAGACGACAAAGGTGATCCCTTTCTACTACTCCAAGGAGCAAGAAGAGAAGGACATAAAGCCCTAGGTATAACCATTCTACCCTTTAGCTAGTTTCTAGTTAGCTTTAGCTTGTTTTTGTTTAGCAAAGATCTTTCTTTGTCTAGTCCATGTTGCCTAAAGTAGTAAAAATCCGATTTTTATTCCGTTTTCCGCCTCCCCGCAAGCAGCGGGGTGGGCAACGTGGACTTACAGGCTGCTGAGATTTGCTGATAAGTGTTATTAGTAGTTTCTCGATCTGTTATGTGCCATATATCGGCATGACTTATTCGGTTATTGGGGTCGACGATACCATCCCTAAACTTACATATGCAGCATATTTGATGAAGAGACCGGACTGTACGACAAGTGTTACCAGTTGGCTCGACGGGAGTTTTAGCAGGTATGCTTGTGTTTCTTCTGATCGCTCAATACTTGGGAGCCGTTACGTACAGCCTATGCCACTGACGGTTTGTGGGCATGTGATGTGATCACTGCCTGCTGCTAGCGTATTGACGAGTCTTAGAGTCCCACAAAGGGGTCTCCTAGCTCAGGCGAAAATATGTGGGGTGCATATGAGATATGCGCGGGAGCTCGATTAAATGCGTGTATTGGATACCGTATTTTAATCGGGTGCTTTCTATTAGACGGGTCGTATAAGATATGACCGGATTATTAAATCAAGTGTTGATTTAATATTAAATCCATTAGCTCCTTTATTAAAACTTATTTCTTTATGATGCATGCATGAGTGTACGTATATGTTGATGTATTTCAGAAGATATAAAATATTATTTTTGGAATTTAATATTAAAATAATATTTTTCGTGAAAATTACCGGATTTGCGAAATTAGGGTTTTCTTAAAATGGTATGAATATATACCAATATTTGTGAAATAACTGGAAGATTAAAATGATTTATTCATTTAAAAATATTGTGGTGATGGAATTTGTTTGCAATTGTTTTTGGCAACATCCCTTCACTCAGCCTTGTGTGGGTTTCTTAATGGGCATGGGTTAATTTTTAGTGATGGGATGAAATTTTGTGAGGTGGCATGGACAAATTTCGGCTGCTGCTATTGGGATGGGCTTCATTGGTGAGGGATTAATTTATTGGAGTGGGAAATTGTGTGAGCATGGGAGGCATTAATTAAGCATTTATTGTTTTCTTTTTGAGTTTGGGATATTTGTGCATGTGGGGTGGCTGATATTTTGAGGGGTAATTTCGTGACTAATTTGTGTGGGGCTGCTTCTCTTGGTGGGGAATTATTTATTTGAGCGGCTTAAATTTTTATCAATTAACCTCTCACCACTTGCAATATCCCCAGCAAAAGATTTCTCACTTTGGCCGAGCCTATTTTCTTGAAGAAAAGAAATTCATTTGCTCACATTTTCTAAACTCTTGGCAACTTCATTTTTTTACCTCCACCTAAATCCTTAGATGCCTTGAGACAAATTATCCTACACTCTCTCTACCTCTTTCTTGGACATCTAGGCTAGCAAACCGGATGTCCGAGTTGCTTCGGTTTTGTAAGTCTACTGTAGCGCTCCGGCCGTCTAACAGACGCCAAATGCGGAACAAAAACTTTTAACTGGCGCTATCGTATACTATAACCCGGATCTGTCATTATTGCTAAACTAACAAACTGTAAAGAGAGTAGAAAGGTTATACCGAACGATCCGAGTCCTTCGTTCTTTAACCATCATCACATGCTTTGTTGCGGCTGCTCCGATCTCGTCGATCTCCGATCTCCTCGTCCAGGTGGCACCACATCAACGGATCTTTAAACGGGCTCCCGTCTCTGACTCGAGGCAACTCGGTCGTCAAATTTGCTAAAAGAGACGACCAAGATTGATGTAGAGTATGAGTAGAATACTTTGTCTCACTTCGTCCAAAACCGTGGACGATCGGTTAATGAAGTCACCCCCCTTGCTCCTACACTCACTCACTCCTCTTTATATGGCCGGCCACCCCTTGGTGGAGGATTATGGTTGTTGTTTGAAAAAGATGATAGTTTTCGGTGTATGGAAATTTCATAACTCATTTCATTCCATCACCCGACTCAAATGGCATAGCTCATTTCATTCCATCACCCGACTTAAATGGCAACTTCATTAACAACAACCATAATCCTCCACCAAGAGGTGGCCGGCCATATAAAGAGGAGGGAGTGAGTGTAGGAGCAAGGGGGGTGACCACAACAAAGAAGCTTCTCATAACACCATGTATGAACACCATTAATGCAAGTGATGAATCATTAACCCTAGTCATCAAACATCATTAAATGCACTAATGAGTCACAAAGATGCATGAACCTAGTCACCACCTTCTAAAAGCCTCTAGAAGCTTCCACACTCATCTCAAGAAAAGATAAATCCGTATTTGACCGAATGTTAAATACGGCTGATAGAAAACTGGAAACTGGCAACTTCCAAAAGTGATCCTGAAACGAATTTCAGGATAACCCCGAAACTGTATTAATATACCCGCATTTGTATTACGACCGAATACAAATGCAACTGAGACAAAGATATTATATCTACTCAATATAATACTTGGATCCGGCTTAAACCAAAGCCCACCAGTATTATCTGCCCGAAAAATGACACGTGTGTAAACGCACGTGCATTTTCCGAACCCAGCCATAAAACCATACGGCCTCTACAACGTTTCGCACGAACTTGGGAAGCAGTCTGTGGGGGACTCTAATGACTCGTCAGTACCCTGGCAGTGGTTTTAACCACAAGCCGTCAACGGCACTAGCTGTGCGTAACGGCTGCCCATGGACTGACCTCAAGGGAGGCCGATGAGCGAACTCATCCGAAAACCCTACTGAGCCTAACAGTGACAATGTATATACAGTCCGGTTCGTTCGTGTATGAGTATCGCATATCTGCCTAGGGGGCGGTAACGTCAGACCCCCAACAGCAGTATAAGTCGTGTCGGAGTGTAGCATAAAAACACCCTGAGATACTACTGGAGTACCTACCAGTAAATCTCCTGCCACGGCCGTGGGCTTTGTGTAATGGCTCTCCTAGACACAGTGCGATCTCACCCCCAATACAGGGAGAGACGAATCCCCTGCCGATCCGCTCACGTGCTTCCATGTGGCTCTGGACTGTACCCAAAAACTACCTTTTTGCACGACTCCTTTGAGCCGTGGTAAGGTAGAAACCAAAGCACAGTGGGAACTCACACGAGACAAATGACGACCTCATGTCGATGAACTAACCTGTACACATGTCACCAGGGAACTGCTATCTGACCATATGTATAATACCAACTAGCAGGTTCCCGGCGAGTCCTGTCCGGTGTACTCATAACCCAATGAGCACCTGTATACATCTTAGGTGATCCTACTGACACCAGTGGCTTGTGAGACCGGCCACAGCCCCTCGTCGGGGTCTCGACTGTATACACTAGTCTACTCCGTAGTATCGATACCCTGTCTCGAAACTCCCACGACTAGGGACCACAATTAAGGATATGCTTATAAACCACCCAACTCTCACGTATATGATCGCCATCATACAGTTGGTAGTAAAGCAAGATCCTAAGGTCTCTATCAAAGTCTAACAGTGATCAGTCACCTGAACCTGTACACGACTGATAAAGGAAAACCAGATAGCATACTATCATCTCGAGTAAGATTGTCCTACCGGTATAGGTCCTCCGCAATCATTGCAATCACGTACCTGCGATCCAATAATTGACTATGAGGGCACTATCTCCAACAATCTCCCACTTGGACTTAAGGCTACTTATTGCGATGTCGACTACTCACAGCCCGTGTGAAACGGAACATCCAACTCCTCTACTAATCAGTTTCACAAAGGCCGTTTGTAAAACTATTGTGTTCAAGAAATAGCCTCAGTGAGTGGATCCGCCCTGATGTTTCTTTCTATATCTCTCTTAATTTCAAGTTCGCGGAGAAAGCCATCTCCCGAATTGAGTAATACCTGTCTTAGAATATATCTGGATATCTGATGGGATCTAGTTCATGAATGAACTCCAAATCCAAACTTCTTAGACTGTATCGATCACTGAACCTAATCAGTATCCGGTACCATGCCTCCCTCAGTATCCTCTTGGACTACCTGTCCACAATACTGCCCCCTTCGTCAGAGGGAGAACTATAACTCTGAAAATCTCTCTGTCATCCATGTCACCTTTGAAGCCTAGAATGGTATCTGTCTCCCGAAGGAGGCTGCCGTCATCAAATCCGTAGAACATGCACTTATGTTCTAAAACTGCTTCCTTATGTTTCTCCAGGATTGGATTAATACAAACTTATTGCATCTAGTGCAAAAACAACATCTGGTGTGGTAATTGACATCTCACGATTGACTCAATTGCCTAAGCAAGTGATCTGTCAATCATGCACATCCCTCTCCCCTTTAGTCTTTAAGACACCTTTAGAGAGGGTGACTCCATCACCTGCAGGTACACCACCATACCAGGAGTCAACTATTCTAAATACTATCAGAATACTGTCAAAGTACCCACATTGGGAAACTACCCAAATCTAGATCTAAAACCATAGATCTAGAAACCAGAATGTCATATATTATATCCATATCCTGTCTGGAATAACAACTGTGAGACGACTACTGTACAACCGATCGTAGTATAGGAATTTTACTTCCTACTCTGTGTATGTCATCCAAATACCATGACATCACACCGTACTACCATCTTAACAGATCCATCCCCAATTCTGATGAAGTCAAACCCATGACTGTCACATCAAAATTAGATGATCTTTCTCCGCTATATCTGCTCAGTCTATAAATAGACATAAGCTACTTGCCCACTATGCTTCCGCTGCTCCCACTGACCATAACAACCATCTGACAGAATAATATATACATGCATTTCCAAAGCTAGTTTAGAACGACGCTATACTTAACCTCCTGCCGGGTCTCATAGCCTGGAACAACAGTAGTGTCAAGTCTGGGTAGATAAGAATCTCCCTGACACCGTCCTTGAGGCTACCGGAGTACCTCTCGGGTGTCTGAGGTTACCCACCATGTCTGCGGTGTGGCTAATGGAATGTCAAACCTGATTGAATCTTTAGGTCCTATTAAATTTTCCGTAATCGTTTGCGGTTCTGGAATCACTTCCAGTTCTACCATACTCCCACTACTGTTTTCTGAAAAAATCCATTTTACTAAAACTGTGGCGAGTCAAGAACAATATCACTATTGATCTTCCAAATGGTAGAAAATCAACGCTCTTCATAGCCAGGGTCAACCCACAAACAGCCATTATAGAAATGTGCCATGAGTTATCCAGAGTCTGGTTTTAAGCATAAGCTGGACAACTCCCCGTACCTTAACATCGTTAAGATACGAACCATTCTATATCCAATATAGAAACTTTGGCACTTTATTTAATTGGAACCAGATTCAAATCATGCAGCTGTCTCTAGTGCATATCAACTTAATAGAAAGAGGCTAATCAGCATTACTCAACTCAGGAATCCATCCAATTATGAGTAACCTGAAAGAGAAACACGTTTCTCAAAACCATTACTATTTTATGAATACCAATCATAAGAATCTACATTTTCGATCTCTTTGAAGAATCCTGATACTTGTGACACCTGGTTCTCTACTTTATTCTTATACCCACAACTTCTCAAAACTTAGACCTTGTATTTCTAAGAAACACTTGTCTAAAAAGTAGAGAAGTCATAAGTAAACAGAACATAGTACGAAGACCTACCCCTTTGTCCTGATGGACACTTGGACAACATACAATACTCTGTATAAGTCCGCTGAGTTTGAACAACTCAAAACCTGTGCGTTGTAGGTGGAAAACTGTATCCAGGCGATTTCCTCAAATATCACAAATTACAACGAATTCTGATATAATGAGGATAATCACCTAATTCCCAATAACTTACTCCCACTCATCATCTGTAAAACCATACAGATATGAGAATGAAACCTGGTAAATACATACCCTTGGAGTAAGTATCTTATCGGGAAAACAATTTTCTTTTAATAATGCACTGAAACATAAAAATGTTTCGTAGCGGTATCCTGGTATTCCTAGCAATACCTCTTCCATAATCCAATTCATGACTTCAACCGTATATTTTATTGCCATCTCTCCAAATCTCTTTATTTGTCTTTAGTCGTTACCTTCTGTACACCATCGTTAGGCTAAATGGTTTTCTTCCTTCCCTACCGTTCGGCACCAGCCTATGGTTTGGAAGAAGACTATCCAGTATACATAATAGATGTACCCTCCTAAACCAAGGAGTGCTCGCAACATGAGAGAAGGTGATGATAAAAGACAACTGAATAATACCTTATTCTTTTAAAGGTGAAATAGGAGTGGCGATGAAGTACGCGGTTTGGTCGTGAATGATATCAGTCGCAATTTACTTTGCCCTCTTTCTAATCCCTTTATTTTGTCTTTACATATTACCTTCTGCACACCCTACTTAGGCTAATTGGTTTTCTTCATTCCCTACCTTTCGACACCTGCCTATGGTTTGGAATAAGACTACCCAATAAGCGTAATAGGTGCACTCTCCTAAACTAAGGAGCCCTCGCAACCTGAGAGAAGGTGATAATAAAAGACAACTGAATAAACCAATTCTATTTCTCCTGAACCTTGATCCATCCTCGAAGAAATCCCTCCGAGTTCGTATATAACCATACGATGGATCTATCCAATGGAAGTGGATGTCCGTAGTAATACGGGGTGTTCTGAGAAATGCAAAGGGTAAAAGAAGGAGTGGCAATGACTTATGCAACTCAGAAAATTCAAAAAGCTAGTATTTTAAGAAGGTTCGGTCAACTTGGTCACTGAGCCATAGTCTAGGGTCAATCAAAGGTCGCTGCCAAAGAGAAAGAGAAAAGAAACACTCTGCGTGCACTCTAACCTATATCAGAATGGTTATCATTTTATTTAATCAGGAAACCTCCCACTGAACTGTCAAATTCTCCTCCAAACCTGAAAGAAGAATCAATCGGGATCACCCGAAGAGTAAACCAACTCATCAGTGGGAATCAGGATCCAACTCTCGTCGCATGATAACGTGACGGAATCCACTCACGTTATCACACTCCAGAAGGTATGCGCATACTTGGCAAGTTTCAGTTTCTTTAGAAACTCCCGATTTGATTTTTGCCCCATGCTCTTATGACCTTGGATTTGGTCAAAATGTCATAAGTCACATGCCAAGTTCTACCCGTCACTATCTTGTCAATTTGAACCCACCCGCACATGCCCCTGACTTTGGCCAATCGACAGAACGACTATCCCAAACCAACTCATCTATCTATGCAACAAATGAATACCCAGCAGCTACCAAACACTATGCCTTAACTTTGGCTAAAACGCATAGCTTGAATACTACTGAATACCCAAAAGAAATGACGGAGGGCTACGACTGGTTTTTGGCGAAAAACCTTTAACGTAACGAACTTGATATCGCTGAAGGAACCTGATAGCTTTTTATAAAAATATAGTGGCGAAAACCTTTGCTAAAGAGGTCACTCCCGGTGAAGGGATCTCGGCTCTTTCCTCGTGGAATGAGGTGCAGGATATTCCACTGAATATCGCGATGCAAAGCAACATGTAATCGACTATAGTGAAGTTATTACCCTGACGCAAACTTCTGCCCAAGGGGTCAGTCCCGGTGAAGGGATATCGGCCCTTGCCCCGTCGAATGAGGTGCAGGATATTCCAACCGAATATCACTATGTAAAACTAAAGGAAACATCTTTGTAATAACACTTTTTAAATTTGTTCCAACAACATCCAAACAGGTTTGTTTTCCTTTGCATTGATCAAAATCAACGCAGTCCCATCAATTAATCACACCAGAAAAGAACGAAAATAAAATGTACGTATATGCCATCCGCATTCGTCACTGGGTCCCGTCGTTACCCGTCAGGTTACTTAACTAACGACAGAGCGGGGACTGGACTAGCGCGGGTGCAAAACATATACAACATCTAATAGTATATATACCAATATACAATAATCGCTCCATGCGTGATAATATGCAACATTACAGAAAAGTAATAGCATCACAGAACAATACAGATAATCTGGGATCCTCGGGTTTCACAGAGCCGCTGCAGAAACCCGACGTTCCCCTGGTCGTGTGGATATCCTGTGCAATGAAACCTAGACCCATACGGGTGCGGCAAGTTACCCGCCAAAACCTGAAGCGAGGCAGCCCATACAGCAAAGTGAATGGACCACCCTGCACTTCACGGAATCCGGTAACTTGAGCACCCCTCCTTGGGTCAACCTGTACCGCCTACGAGTGTGGCGAATAGTCTGCCAATTTTAGAGTGAGGCCCCTCTGCCTCTCAAAGCCATGAGATGCGGACCCGTTGCCCTCCAGAACCCGGCTATCCGTGCACCCCGTCTCGGGGTAAAACCTAGTACAGAAATGAAAAATATGTACAACGGGTACATCGAACTCAACCCGGTCGTGCCCCAAAAGAATATTATACAACAGGCAGTGACGGCAGTCCACATGTTGGACGCTCGCCCCGCAATATCAAATGTACAAATAAATCCAAACAGTACTACCATTGCACATTGCTATCCACCACGACAAAACCGCAACGACACACCACAACACAGAACATCAACGCGAATGTCACGTTCGCAAACCCGTCTAAAAGAACTATAGCAATCAGACGCGGTTTACCGATCAAATGACATTCACGGTCGGAGATATAATGTAAGTACTGTAAACTAACATGTTTAAATTTCGATCGACTAAATATCACGAAGTGGTCCCCACATGCATCTGCTGTACAGTAACAAAATCTTGTCCCAAACGATATATACCAAAAACAACAATTTTACAAGAAGAACCTACTGTAGAAAAATGGTTTACTGTAGCTCCAAATCGGCGGTGGAACCGTGGCCAAACTAGGGTTTGCGCAGCGGTTCCGCGGCGCTTTGGAAGCTTCAGTTGACCAAATTTCACCAGAATTCTTAAAAACGCCTGCACAATTTTCTGTGATATGCAAAATAATTTTTAGACCCTTTTAAAAATCGACAGAAACTCGTGTGCAGAAAATTGTGGTTTTTGATATTCGGTACGATCGAAGTTTTAAACGCGTTAGCACAAGTTAGTAAGGCATAATGGTGAGGCTCTGATACCACTGTAAGTCTACGGTAGCGCCCCGGCCGTCTAACAGACGCCAAATGATGAACAAAAACTTTTAACTAGCGCTATCGTATACTATAACTCGGATCTGCCATTATTGCTAAACTAACAAACTGTAAAGAGGGTAGAAAGGTTATACCGAACGATCCGAGTCCTTCTTTCTTTAACCATCATCCCATGCTTTGTTGCGGCTGCTCCGATCTCGTCGATTTCCGATCTCCTCGTCCAGGTGGCACCACATCAACGGATCTTTAAACGGGCTCTCGCCTCTGACTCGAGACAACTCGGTCGTCAAGTTTGCTAAAAGAGACGACCAAGATAGATATAGAGTATGAGTAGAATACTTTGTCTCACTTCGTCCAAAGCCGTGGACGATCGGTTAATGAAGTTGCCATTTGAGTCGGGTGATGGAATGAAATGAGCTATGAAATTTCTATACACCGAAAACTATCATCTTTTTCAAACAACAACTATAATCCTCCACCAAGGAGTGGTCGGCCATATAAAGAGGAGGGGGTGAGTGTAGGAGTAAGGGGGGGTGACCACAACAAAGAAGCTTCTCATAACACCTTGTATGAACACCATTAATGCAAGTGATGAATCATTAACCCTAGTCATCAAACATCATTAAATGCACTAATGAGTCACAAAGATGCATGAACATAGTCACCACCTTCTAAAAGCCTTTAGAAGCTTCCACACTCATCTCAAGAAAAGTTAAATCCGTATTTGACCGAATGTTAAATACGGCTGATAGAAAACTGGAAACTGGCAACTTCCAAAAGTGATCCTGAAACGAATTTCAGGATAACCCCGAAACTATATAAATATACCCGCATTTGTATTACGACCGAATACAAATGCAACTGAGACAAAGATATTATATCTACTCAATATATTACTTGGATCCGGCTTAAACCAAAGCCCACCAGTATTATTTGCCCGAAAAATGACACGTGCGTAAACGCACGTGCATTTTCCGAACCCTTCTATAAAACCATACGGCCTCTACAACATTTCGCCCGAACTTGGGAAGAAGTCTGTGGGGGACTCTAATGACTCGTCAGTACCCTGGCAATGGTTTTAACCACAAGCCGTCAACGGCATTAGCTGTGCGTAACGGCTGCCCATGGATTGACCTCAAGGGAGGCCGATGAGCGAACTCATCCGAAAACCCTACTGAGCCTAACAGTGACAATGTATATACAGTCTGGTCCGCTCGTTTATGAATATCGCATATCTGCCTAGGGGGCTGGTAACGTCAGACCCCCAACAGCAGTATAAGTCGTGTCGGAGTGTAGCCTAAAAACACCCTGAGATACTACTGGAGTACCTACCAGTAAATCTCCTGCCACGGCCATGGGCTTTGTGTAATGGCTCTCCTAGACACAGCGCGATCTCACCCCCAATATCGGGAGAGACGAATCCCCTGCCGATCCGCTCACGTGCCTCCATGTGGCTCGGGACTGTACCCAAAAACTACCCGTTTGAACGACTCCTTTGAGCCGTGGTAGGGTAGAAATCAAAGCACAGTGGGAACTCACACGAGACAAATGATGACCTCAGGTCGATGAACTAACCTGTACACATGTCACCAAGGAACTGTTATCTGACGATATGTATAATACCAACTAGCAGGTTCCCGGCGAGTCCTGTCCGGTGTACTCATAACCCAATGAGCACCTTGTTAGTTATGTATATGCCCTAGAGGCCATTGTTGTACATATGATGTATATTATAATGGATGCTTGGTTATATATAGAGATGACTTTCTTGCTCGTCATGATAGTATGCTATTTGGTTTCACTTTATCTTAACATGTTGACTTGTATTGGTTTACTGTTTTACTCTCACATGTTGATAAAGCCCTTAGGATCTGTACTCGACTACGGGGACTATGATGAGATCATACTAGTGGGGCCACGGTAGTCGATGAGTACATCCTATAACTGTTCCTAGTCGAGGGTATATCGAGACAGGGCATCAATACACCAGAGTAGACTAGCGTATACGCATCTTGACCCATATGATGGGCGATGGATGATCCCATATCCATCGGTGTTAGACATCAGAGATGGTGTACGGGTGCTCAGTGGAGACTGGATACACTGGACGGACTCGCCGAGAACACCCAGATGGTGATATACCACACGTCAGATGGCAGTTCTCCGGTGACACAGGTACAGGGTAGTCTGTAGACCCGAGATCGTCATGGAGTCTTGTGTGATTCCCACTGTGCTTTGATTTCCACCTTACCACGTCCAACAGGGCATGCAAAACGGTGGCTTTTGGGTACAGTCCCGAATCGAATGGAGGCAATGAGCGATAGGAGGGGATTCGTCTCTCCCGGTATAGGGAGTTGATGTTGTGCTGTGTTCGATTGGCTATAACTGGAAGTCCCTGGCCAGGGCTGATATAGAGATTTACTGGTAAGTGTTACTAGTAGTTTCTCGACCCGTTATGAGCAATACATCGACACGACTTATCGGTTACTGGGGTCTGACGTATACCACCCCTAGACTTGATATGCGACATATCAGATGAACAGACCGGACTGTACGGGAGTGTTACTGATCGGATTTATAGGAGAACGCACAGGCTAGCTTGTTGATCTTCTAATCACTCAATACCTGGGTGGCTGTTACGTTTAGCTGACCGCTTGCTGTTAGTGTATATGCCCTAGAGGCCATTACTGTATCATACTAGTATGTATATAACTTAATGGAAGCTTGGGATATTCACCTTGTATATACAATCTTGCTCAAAATGGTAGTATGCTACTTGGTTTATTTCTACTTCAATGTGTACATGTGTTTATCTTTGTATATTGCTTATACACATTAGTGGAGCCCTTAGGATCTTTGCTTGATTACCAGCGATGTGATGGCCGTCACACTAGTGGGGCTGGGTAATCTAGAAGCACATCCTTATGCAGGTCCCTGGTCGCAGGACTATCGAGACAGGGCATCGATACTCCGGAGTAGACCAGCGCATGCGCTTCTCATCCCAGTGTGGGAGACGGTCTGTCCCACAGCCGTCAGTACGTCGTACTTGAGATAGTATGCGGGTGCCCGTTAGGTTACGGGTACACTGGACAGGACTCGTCGGGAACTGACCAGTTGGTATTATACCTATCGTCAGTTATCAGTTCCCAGGTGACATGAGTACAGCTTAGTCCGCTGACTTGATACTGTCACTTCGCCTCGGGTGTGTTCCCACTGTACTTTGATCACTACCCTACCACGGCTCAAAGGAGTCGTGCAAACAGGTGGTGGTTGGGTGCAGTCCCGAAGCACTTGGAGGTAGTGACGGTTAGACAGGATTCGTCTCTCCCGGTATTGGGGGTTGACATCGCGCTGTGTCTAGGAGAGCCATTACACGAGTAGTCCCTGGCCAGGGCAAACGAGATATACTGGTAGGTTTCCAGTGTTATCTCAGGGTGTTTTGGGCTTCGCACCGGCACGACTTGTACCGCTATTGGGGGACTGACGTTTACCGCCCCCTAGGCCCGCCATGCGATGTATCAGTCGAACAGACTGGACTGTACGGAGAATGTCACATTCAGGCTCAGTAGGAGTTCAGATGGGTTTCGCCTCGTCGGTCTTCTTGTCGGCATTACGTGGGGACCGTTACGCACAGCTAGTGCCGCTTGCGGTCTGTGGTTAAACCCACTGCCAGCGTAGTGTCGAGTCTTTAGAGTCCCACACAGAAAGCTTTTCGCCTTTAGGCAAAAGAGTAGAGGTCGCATGGTATTGCGACAAGTCGCATGGTTTTGCGACAGGGTTCGGTCACATCCGTGCACTTGTGCACGTACAGTGTCCGGACAGTTTACACTAGCGGGCTTTGGTTTAAGCTAGATCCTAGTGTACTTTATGGGATTGGATTTATCCAGTTTGCATTCGTGTTCCTCGGAACGCGGATGCGGGTGTGTATGCACAGTTGACAGGGAGGCACAGACAGCGGATTCTCATTAGGGTTGTTGACAGTTGACCGTTGACTTTTTGACTTTTTGCTCAACCCTAATGAGAATATGATATGTGATTAACTATTATATTAATTAAGTATTATGGTGATATGGTTGTTGACTTGTTGACTTTTGTTGACTTGTTGACTTTGTTGACTTGTTGACTTTTGTTGACTTGTTGACCGGTTGACTAGGCTTGACTAGTGGACCATCATGATAACCATGGTTATCATTTCATGCCAAAGACTTTTTTCTTGCTTATTCATTTGAGTAAAATGAGTGCATGACATGATAAGGTTATGGTTGCTTCCTACCATCACATAAGACTTTTTTGATATGATGAGTTATCATTTCTTTTGGATTATGAGAGGGTGAGAGACAAAAGAGTTGCTCATTCTTTCTTGCTCATTCTTTCTTGCTCATTCTCTATCTTGTTCTTGAGCTCTCCTCTTGCTCTCACTCTCAACCTCTTGCTCCCTCTCTTGATCTATGGTTCTCTTGTCTCATGAGTTGAGAATCAAGAACCATAGATAAAATCCCATTCTAAATCATCCCTACTCATTCTAGTTCACTAGATTTAGCAAACCAAGTGAACTAGTTTCTTCAAAGAACGAAGAAGGAGCTAAAGGTTGGAGCTTTCAAGTGGATCTATCTTCGGCGTACGGAGACGACGAGAAGGAGCCATCGGACCACCACCGGAGCTTGAAGAGAAGGAGTTCAAGAAAAGCTAGGTATAACCATCTTCATCCGAGTAGCTAAATCTCTTTAGCTTAGTAAGCTAGTTTTAGTTTAGGTAAAGATCCCGACCTAGCATAGTCCATGTTGCCTCTTGCGTTAAAATTTTGATTTTATACCGTTTCCGCCTCCCCGTAAGAACCGGGGGTCGCAACGTGGACTTACAGTGGTATCAGAGCCTAACTAAACTTAAACTAGCTTGGTAGTGAAGTGTAACGAAGTTCGGAACCGGAAAAATCCAAAAACCAAACTTTTTCAAAATCCTAGTTTCTGTTGAAATTTTTTCTGGTCAAAACAAGTTTTGTTACACACCTAAATTCGGCTCAGGGTTTTGTTAGAACACCCATGAAAAACGGTCCACTGTTTCGTTCAAACCGCCGCGGTTCCGCGGCACGAGGTAGGCATGTGCCGCGGAACCGCCGCCGTTTGTCGTCTTCTGTGCGTCATTTTTCGTGCAGTGTGTGTCTGTGTTGGTTTTGGGATTTTTGAGATATATTATATGTGCCCAGATTTTCCAGAAAAGAAATTTCCTTTTGGGGTCCTATAATTCCGTATTTTTTCCGAACTTCACTGCATTTTGACTATGATGGTTATATCTGTGTTGTTTGCATGTATTGAACGTCGGCTAATCGCTATAAGTCGATTAGTCGGGGTTATACATGATCTGTAATGTGCTGGAATGTGTATATAAATATGTTGGATTGTCGCGGGTGAATAGCCGGGGGTTGTGAGACGAGAGTTTTCTTTTCTTGCAATTCATGTAAATTTGTAAATTGATGTAATAATTATTTGTATGGCCGCACAACCGGGTCGGGGTTGTAGCCGTCATTGTATAATTTCTTTTTACTGTTTTTGCTCCTAGGATAGACCCATGGAGGGGTGCACAAACTACCGGGTATGCCGAAGTGTCGAGTGGCCTACTCATGGTGATGAGGGAGGTTGCTACTCTTCGGGTACTTGGCGGGTAGTTTGTCGCACCCGTAGGGGTCTTGGGTGGGGTATTGGCTATTCACCGTGACCGTGTAATCTGTTTTTTGTTACAGGCTCGTACAAATTACAGATTCCTAGTATATCCAATGTATTTATCTGTCATCTGAAATGTCTATCATTGCTTTCTATTTAGGCGTTGCTTATGTTTTACAGACGCGCTAGCCCAGCCCCCGCTCTGTCGTTAGTTAAGTAACCTAACGGGTAATGACGGGGCCCAGTGGCGAATGCGAATGGCATAAGCGTACGTCATATTTTGGTTGTTTTCTGCAATGGTAGGATTAAATGATGGGACGCATTAAAAGAACTAATGCAAGAATATCACGCATTAAAAGAACTAATGCAAGATAATAAACCAAGTTAAAGTCGTTGGAACACTTTCGAAAAACCACTCGGTTCTTTTCAAAACAACTTTTAAAATACGGAGTTTGAGCCACTCCATTTAAAAGCTATCTCGTTCCATCGACTAAATCAAGTTCACTACGTTCACGGTTTTGCCAAAACCATTCGTAGCCCTCCGTCGTTTCACATGAATAGTCAATAGTATTCAAGCTGTGTTTGTTGGCCAAAGTCAAGGCATAGTGATTGGTAGCTATTGGGTATTCATGTGCAGCATAGATAGATGCGTTGGTTTGGAACAGTCGTACTGCCTTGTTGGCCAAAGTCAAGGTTATGTGCGGATGGATTCAAATTAACCTGGAGAACGACGGGTAGAACTTGACATGTGACTTATGATTTGTTGGCCAAAGTCAAGGTCATAAGAGCATGGGGCAAAAATCCACATCGGGAGTTTCACAAGTACTGAAACTTGCTAGATTTGCATACCATTTGGAGTGTGATGATTCTGGTAGGATTCCTTCAGTTTCGTCACGCGATGATATTTGGATCCCGATCCTACTGTGAGTATATGCTACTCCTCGGGAAAATTCTCGCTTAAACGATCAATGCTATAAACCTAGTAGGTGCCTAGAAAGGTGTTAGCGGGGCTACGCCCCCAGGGAAAAGAGGTTCTCTAATTAAGGAACTTCGCGAAAGCGTTGGAAAACCTCCCTCGAAGTACCGACACCAGCCTGGCCGAACGGTTAAGCAAGTATTGTACGGTGGGATTGATCCTGACTAATTCTTCCTTTATGGTTTGAGGAGGGATTCGAGAAACAGTGGGAGCCATCCTGTTTAGACAAACTAAAAACCACTCTAAACTTGCAAGAGCATCATGCTGAGTGTTTCTTCTTCTCTCCAAATTGCAGCGACCAATCAACATGACTGGACTTAAGTTACTCCTAGATAAAAACAAACTGACAGGGCCAAACTACAAAGATTGGCTCAGGAATGTCAAGATAGCAATCACTTATGACAAGCTGGGGTATCTTCTTACCACCAAAGCTCCCCCTGTCCCTGGTCCAACTTCCAGTGTCGCGGATAAGGAAATCCGCAAGACTTGGGAGATTGATAGCGCGAAGGCCAAGTGTCTCTTGCTTGCCTCGATGGACAACGAACATCAGAGGAGGCATGAGAATATGGACATGGAATCCATATTGCTCCATACAAAAGAACTGTATGGAGAGCAATCTCGTATCGCAAGATACGAAGCGTCGAGAAAGTTATTTTCGACAAGAATGGCCGTCGGATCATCAGTAGCCGAGCACGTGCTAAAGATGATCGGCTACATTGAGGAGCTCGCTGACCTAGGGATCACATTGGAGAGTGAGCTATATACAGATATAGTTCTCCAGTCCCTCCCTTCCACTTACGCCCAGTTTATACTGAACTTCAACCTACAAGAAAAAGAGGTTGAACTATCAGAGCTCCTCAACATGCTGAGGAGCGCAGAGGGCACCCTACAGAAAGGTAGGGATACATCCACTTTGTTTGTAGGAGGATCATCTTCTTCTAGGTCCAAGGCGAAAGCCAAGGGAAAGAAGAAGAAGGCCCCCGCCAAACCAAGGGGCGGTGTTAGTAAGATGGATACGAAGGGAAAAGGAAAAGCAACGAAAATAGCGGGGAAGCTTGTGGATAAGGAAGAATGCTTCTATTGTCATAAGAAAGGACACTGGAAGAATGATTGCAGGGCCTGGAAGGCCAGAACACAGGAATTGAAGCAGGTTGCAGCTTCAGCTTCAGGTGTGTATGTTATTGAAAACTATCTTTCAATAAACTCTACTTCCTGGGTATTGGATACCGGATCAGGATCTCATATCTGTAATTCTTTGCAGGCGTTGAGAAACCGTAGGGTTTTGAAGGAAGGTGACATAACCCTCAGAGTTGCGAACGGAGCTAGCATGGATACTAAAGCCGTGGGGGACTATCACCTGGGAATGTCAGATGGACATCTTTTGGTTTTGCGTAATTGCTTTTTTGTACCCAACGCAACTTGTAATATCATTTCTGTATCTTTAGTTTCTAAAGAAGGTTATGAATTTGCGTTTGTAAGTAATGTTGTAAACATTCACCTTAATCAAGTTCTGATTGGGTCAGGTACATTGAGTAATGGTATATACGTATTGAACCAACCACAGATTTTTAATGTCCAGAATACACACAAAAGAAAGTCTCCAGAAATAAATCAGACTTTCTTATGGCATTGTAGATTGGGTCACATCAATGAGAGAAGGTTGACGAAGTTACATACAGAAGGGTATTTGAATGCGTTCGAATATCAGTCATATGCCACTTGTCAATCCTGTCTCAAAGGAAAGATGACAAAGACTCCGTTTACTGGACATGGAGTAAGAGCGAGCGAGCTCTTGGGACTCGTACACAGTGACGTGTGCGGTCCAATGTCTACACATGCCCGAAGCGGACATTCTTACTTCATTACTTTTACGGATGACTTCTCGAGGTACGGTTATGTCTTCTTAATGAAACATAAGTCCGAGGCTTTTGGAAAATTCCAGGAGTATAAGAATGAAGTAGAGAAACAGACCGGCAAAAGTATTAAGATTCTAAGATCGGATCGAGGTGGAGAATACTTAAGTGCCGAATTCCTGGACTATTTAAAAGAGAACGGAATTCTCTCTCAGCTTACTCCTCCTTACACCCCGCAACATAACGGTGTATCGGAGAGACGGAACCGCACCCTATTGGATATGGTGCGGTCCATGATGGGTAACGCTGAGTTACCGCGATCATTCTGGGGGTATGCGCTAGAATCAGCTGCGTACCTTTTGAACCGAGTTCCGACTAAGACTGTGCCTTCCACACCATATGAAATGTGGTGTGGGAAGAGACCCTATCTTAAGCACATTAAGACATGGGGATGTCCGGCTTTTGTCAAAAAGCAGCATGCGGACAAGCTCGACGCACGCTCAGTACAGTGCAAGTTTGTGGGGTATCCAAAGAACTCAAAAGGATATTTCTTCTACTGTGAAGAGGAACAAAAAGTTCTTGTTTCTCGTCATGCCTACTTCTTGGAAACTGAGTTTTTGGAAAACCAGATAAGTGGGAGCACAGTAGAACTGGAAGAATTTCCAGAACCACGGACTGTTACTGAAAGGTTAGTGGAACCAGAGGGTTCAACAGAACAGGACATTCCTACGCCGCTCCGCAGAAGTAGTAGGCAGTCTCATCCGCCCGAGAGATACTTCGGTTTTCTCATAGACGGGGATAGAGAGGATTGCATCATAGATTATGATGAGCCTACTAGCTTCCAGCAGGCCGTTCAGAGCGTTGACTCAGTGAAATGGCTGGATGCAATGCGGACCGAAATGGAGTCCATGTACACCAACAAGGTATGGACGTTGGACATTGCTCCAGACGGGGTAAAACCCGTAGGATGCAAGTGGATCTTCAAAAGGAAGATTGGTGTAGATGGACAGGTTGAGACCTATAAAGCTAGGCTGGTAGCAAAGGGTTTTCGTCAAAGACCTGGCTTGGACTATGACGAAACCTTTTCTCCAGTAGCCATGCTGAAATCCATTCGGATCCTTCTTGCCATTGCTGCCTTCCACGATTATGAGATTTGGCAAATGGACGTAAAGACAGCTTTTCTAAATGGAAATTTAGAGGAGTGTGTCTATATGGACCAGCCAGATGGTTTCATTCAGAGTGGGAGCAGCGGAAAGGTGTGCAAGTTGCTTAAGTCCATCTATGGACTAAAGCAGGCATCGCGGAGTTGGAACATCTGCTTTGATGAGACGGTCAAAGAATTTGGCTTTATCAAAAATCCAGATGAGCCATGCATCTATAGTAGATTTGTAGCGAGAACTGCAGTATTCCTCGTTTTATACGTGGATGACATTCTCTTAATAGGAAATGACATTCCTATGCTACAATCTGTCAAGGGGTTCTTGTCACACAGGTTCTCCATGAAAGACCTGGGTGATGCCTCATACATTCTGGGTATCCGGATCTACCGTGACAGATCCAAGAGGATATTAGGACTTTCACAGTCCAGGTACATCGACACCATACTGAAGAGATTCAGTATGGAAGATTCCAAGCGCGGTAACCTACCGGCTTGTCACGGGATCACCCTCTCTAAAGAGATGTCTCCCAAGACTGATTTGGAGAGGGATCGCATGTCTATTATACCCTACGCTTCTGCGGTAGGCTCTATAATGTATGCGATGTTGTGTACCAGACCGGATGTAGCTTATGCACTGAGTGTGGTAAGCCGGTATCAGTCAAACCCTGGGGAGAAACATTGGATAGCAGTAAAGAACATTCTCAAGTACCTGAGAAGGACTAAGGAGATGTTCTTGGTGTATGGCGGAAAGGACCTCCAGATCGAGGCCTTTGCTGACTCCAGCTTCCAGAGTGACAAGGATGATTCCAAGTCCATGTCGGGTTTTGTCTTCACCCTCAATGGAGGGGCGGTGTGTTGGAAGAGTTCCAAACAAGAAACCGTTGCAGACTCGACGATGGAAGCGGAATACATCGCTGCATCAGATGCCGCAAAAGAAGCTGTCTGGATGAGGAAGTTCTTGAAAGAACTTCAGGTGGTTCCGTCCATTGTTGATCCAATACCTCTGTATTGCGACAACAACGGGGCTATAGCTTTAGCGAAGGAACCCAGGTCCCATCAGAGATCCAGGCACATCTTGAGGCGGTATCACCTGATCAGGGAGATCGTGGATCGCCAAGAGATCGAGGTTCGGAGAGTCGCTTCGGAAGACAACACTGCAGATCCATTCACCAAGGCCCTACCCCAGACTCAGTTCGAGCGGCTGATCGAGATGATAGGTCTTCGATACGCCAGTACATGGCCTTAGTGCAAGTGGGAGATTGTTAGTGTATATGCCCTAGAGGCCATTACTGTATCATACTAGTATGTATATAACTTAATGGAAGCTTGGGATATTCACCTTGTATATACAATCTTGCTCAAAATGGTAGTATGCTACTTGGTTTATTTCTACTTCAATGTGTACATGTGTTTATCTTTGTATATTGCTTATACACATTAGTGGAGCCCTTAGGATCTTTGCTTGATTACCAGCGATGTGATGGCCGTCACACTAGTGGGGCTGGGTAATCTAGAAGCACATCCTTATGCAGGTCCCTGGTCGCAGGACTATCGAGACAGGGCATCGATACTCCGGAGTAGACCAGCGCATGCGCTTCTCATCCCAGTGTGGGAGACGGTCTGTCCCACAGCCGTCAGTACGTCGTACTTGAGATAGTATGCGGGTGCCCGTTAGGTTACGGGTACACTGGACAGGACTCGTCGGGAACTGACCAGTTGGTATTATACCTAACGTCAGTTATCAGTTCCCAGGTGACATGAGTACAGCTTAGTCCGCTGACTTGACACTGTCACTTCGCCTCGGGTGTGTTCCCACTGTACTTTGATCACTACCCTACCACGGCTCAAAGGAGTCGTGCAAACAGGTGGTGGTTGGGTGCAGTCCCGAAGCACTTGGAGGCAGTGACGGTTAGACAGGATTCGTCTCTCCCGGTATTGGGGGTTGACATCGCGCTGTGTCTAGGAGAGCCATTACACGAGTAGTCCCTGGCCAGGGCAAACGAGATATACTGGTAGGTTTCCAGTGTTATCTCAGGGTGTTTTGGGCTTCGCTCCGGCACGACTTGTACCGCTATTGGGGGACTGACGTTTACCGCCCCCTAGGCCCGCCATGCGATGTATCAGACGAACAGACCGGACTGTACGGAGAATGTCACATTCAGGCTCAGTAGGAGTTCAGATGGGTTTCGCCTCGTCGGTCTTCTTGTCGGCATTACCTGGGGACCGTTACGCACAGCTAGTGCCGCTTGCGGTCTGTGGTTAAACCCACTGCCAGCGTAGTGTCGAGTCTTTAGAGTCCCACACAGAAAGCTTTTCTCCTTTAGGCAAAAGAGTAGAGGTCGCATGGTATTGCGACAAGTCGCATGGTTTTGCGACAGGGTTCGGTCACATCCGTGCACTTGTGCACGTACAGTGTCCGGACAGTTTACACTAGCGGGCTTTGGTTTAAGCCAGATCCTAGTGTACTTTATGGGATTGGATTTATCCAGTTTGCATTCGTGTTCCTCGGAACGCGGATGCGGGTGTGTATGCACAGTTGACAGGGAGGCACAGACAGCGGATTCTCATTAGGGTTGTTGACAGTTGACCGTTGACTTTTTGACTTTTTGCTCAACCCTAATGAGAATATGATATGTGATTAACTATTATATTAATTAAGTATTATGGTGATATGGTTGTTGACTTGTTGACTTTTGTTGACTTGTTGACTTTGTTGACTTGTTGACTTTTGTTGACTTGTTGACCGGTTGACTAGGCTTGACTAGTTGACCATCATGATAACCATGGTTATCATTTCATGCCAAAGACTTTTTTCTTGCTTATTCATTTGAGTAAAATGAGTGCATGACATGATAAGGTTATGGTTGCTTCCTACCATCACATAAGACTTTTTTGATATGATGAGTTATCATTTCTTTTGGATTATGAGAGGGTGAGAGACAAAAGAGTTGCTCATTCTTTCTTGCTCATTCTTTCTTGCTCATTCTCTCTCTTGTTCTTGAGCTCTCCTCTTGCTCTCACTCTCAACCTCTTGCTCCCTCTCTTGATCTATGGTTCTCTTGTCTCATGAGTTGAGAATCAAGAACCATAGATAAAATCCCATTCTAAATCATCCCTACTCATTCTAGTTCACTAGGTTTAGCAAACCAAGTGAACTAGTTTCTTCAAAGAACGAAGAAGGAGCTAAAGGTTGGAGCTTTCAAGTGGATCTATTTTCGGCGTACGGAGACGACGAGAAGGAGCCATCGGACCACCACCGGAGCTTGAAGAGAAGGAGTTCAAGAAAAGCTAGGTATAACCATCTTCATCCGAGTAGCTAAATCTCTTTAGCTTAGTAAGCTAGTTTTAGTTTAGGTAAAGATCCCGACCTAGCATAGTCCATGTTGCCTCTTGCGTTAAAATTTTGATTTTATACCGTTTCCGCCTCCCCGTAAGAACCGGGGGTCGCAACGTGGACTTACACTTGCAGCTTGTGGGTGTTTGATATGATCATCACCTGCTACCGGCGTATTGACGATTCTTTAGAGTCCTACACAGAGGTTTCTTGGCTCAGGCGAAACGGAGTAGAGGCACATATGTGATATGTGCAGGACCGAGAATAATGCGATATGGGATACCGTATTATATTCTCGCGATATTTAGATATGAACCGGCTCATCGGATCAAGTGTTGATTCGATGAATCGGTACATGATATATTAGTCGGTAATATTCGATATAGCCGGATCGTCGAATCAAGTGTTGATTCGATGATTTAATGTATAATAATATATATGATATATTGTATTACATTATCTAATATTGGCTCGCTTTATTATTTCATTTTCTCAGTGGATGATACATTGATATATATGCGATATATGTTAATTGTATTATTTTCTTTTGTTGCAAATATAATATATATGTGATATATATTATTGTGACATGATATGATTAATTGTTAAACATGTTTAAGGATGATTAATTGAGGTTAGGGTTTGATTAGGGTTAGATGTTTCAAGTTCCTTCTAGAAGCATTTTTCTTTTGTCATTTGTAAAGATATTTTGGATGACACATTTTTTAACTTAACCAAATCCTAACTCTAGTTGTTTCTCTACTTATTCTTAGCCATTCATCCTTGACCATGGTTATATATCAATCATATGTTTTATTTCTATTCATCACAAAAGAAAAAGGATTATCATTATCTTTTCATTATCATCTTCTTCCTTCTTCAAGAAAGCTTGCTAGTTTTTCTTAAGTGATGAAATAAAATGAGAAAATGATATTAAAAGAAAGCAAAATTACTACTCTCTCATCCTCATCTCATCTAGCCCATGGGATTAGTGTGTTCTTCTCTTTTGAGTGAGAAAGCTTGAGTCGAAGCAACTTCAAGGCAGATCATCGGAGATTTGGAATACTTCGAGCTAGCGTGGATCGTTCGAGTCGTGGAGCCTCTCATGAGTCCGGGAGATCGTGGATCGCGGCAAAGGGACTTCTACTCGGAGCTTGTGAAGTGAAGGAGCGGACTACAAAGGTTGTAATCCCTCACACTTAGATAAATGTTATCTTCTTGCATGTTAAACCCTAATAATCTAGCAAAAATCCCGGCTTTGGGTTGTTCGGCAGGTCTAAAATTTAATCCGGGCATGTTTGATGCCTTATGAACCTTCACAAGAGTGCCTAGGAACCCTACAGTGGTATCAGAGCATAGCTAGAGCATTAGGCGATATGTTTACGAAGTTAAAACTCCGATCGAACCCGAAACGACGCCAAAAGACCCCTCTCTGGAAATTTTTTAAATTTTGGGATTTTTCTGAATTAAAAATATGTAAAAAAATCAGCAGGGAATTCTAAGAATTACAATGAAGCCCGAGCCCCCAACTCGACCAAACGGCGGCGGAACCGCGGCGCAAGCATGGCTTGCGCGGCGGTTCCGCGGCGGATTAGTCGATTGGTGACACGTGGCTTCCTGGTAATAACCGTAGGTACTTGTTGAGGCTTCTGGATATTTTTAACAGTTATTCCAGTAATTAAATCTGGGGTTTATTTGGTAATAGTAGATTCGATCGGAATTTTTAAGTTCGTACTTCTTTCCGGATATTTAGAAATTGTTAAACTAGTTGAACGGATATCATTAACCGACTTTTTCCCGGCACGTAAAACTTTCAAGCATTGAATTTTTATCGGGTTTAAATCTTTCGGAAAATTGTACAAGTTAAGCGGTGGACCCTCTAGAAGACAACAAACCTTAACTCGATAATGTGACCGTCTTGAACTGCCTTTTGAACCTTCGGGTTTAGGGCAGTACGACGTGCCACATGTGAGGCGTTGGCTTGACCCTTCTACGGCTGGACCACCGGTACTGTGACATATTCTGGGATTATTTGAACTCCGCTCAAGAGTTGAGCACTTTGGGAATTTTTGGGTGTTTGATTATCTGTTCGGAAAGTTTAATACTGTATATTTACCTGGAATGTGATACAATATGTGGAATTCATAGAGTTAGGCATGAAATGCGGAGTATGTGATATTTCGGATTTATGATGTCTAAAGTGATTGTGGATTCCAAATATTGTAGTTTTACACTTTCTTTTCTGTGACCGTAAGTGTAATATGTGATATCGCCAGTTTCGTTGCTATATGTCAACGACAATTGGGATGCGCATATTTACTTACGTTAATGATATGAGATATTATGTGTTGCTGTGATATGTTATATTGGATCGTCGCGATCAGAATAGCCGGGGGTTTTATGTGAGATGAGGGTTTTTGTTTTCATTCATGTAAAATTCAATTGTAATGTAATATTCTTTTATTTGGGGCACTTCCAGGTTGCGGTTGCTGTCACCAGTGTATATTATTTACTTTTCCGCATTAGGTAGACCCAAGGAGGGGAGCACAAGTAACCGGGTTCTAGGGTCCAGTGGGAGGCCATCTCGAGGAGTCGAGACCGGGTCTCCGAACCCTAGAATTGGCAGTGTTACTTGCTGCTCTCGTAGGGGTCTTGGGATGTGGGTTTGGCTATTCGTCACGACTGTGGAATCCGTGTTTTATACAGGCTCGTATTAAAAACACGGACGTCCTAGTATATCCAATATTTCATATATGTTCTTCTGCTGCAATGTTCTGTGATGAGATCATATTTTTGCCTGAGACGAATGCATATACTATATATATATATGCTGATATATAAATATTACTGCTTTCGTTTCTTCTGTGATGCTTAGGAAGCATAAGCTGATGGGATTTTTATTAATGAGATTAATAAAAGAAAAGAAACCTAAAGATGTTGTAGAATCAAAAACTTTATAAAAAGGGTAGCTACAGTTTTGCTTTGCACAGTGACATATATGATATGTCCCGCACCTTATTCGATGAGGAAAGGACCGAGATCCCTTCACCGGGAGTGACTCCTTTAGCGAAACTGGCAGATGCTACAAAACGCGGTTTGTCTTTTGATTGCTTTTAGTGTTTTGCTTTGCACAGCGGTATATATGATATATCCTGCACCTTATTCGATGAGGAAAGGACCGACGATCCCTTCACCGGGAGTGACCCCTTTAGCGAAACTAAGAAAAGCCTCAAAACACTCCTTTTCAAAAACTACTAGATTCTACGACGATATCAAGTTCATTACGCTCAGGGTTTTTCTGAAAAACCTGCGTAGCCCTCCGTCATTTCAGATAAGTAATATTTAGTATTCGTGCTACGGTAGTTTGGCATGCGTCAAGGCGTAGCGTACGGTAGCTGATTATTACTTATCTGCAGCATGAGATGCGATTGGATTAGGGTATTCGTGCGGCATTGTTTGGCATGCGACAAGGGTCGTACGGGTGGGTTTAATTCAATCAAGAAATGTACGGGTTGAACTTGACTAGCGGACTATGGGTTGTTTGGCATGCGTCAAGGTCATAGCACGCTAGGGGTAAAAGTTTTATCGGGAATTTCAAGCGTTGAAATTTGCAATGAGATTGCATACCTCCTATGAGATAGTTGGATCCCGATACCCACTGCGAGTAAGAGTTACTCCTGGGAGAGTTTTACACAGGACAATTAGTCATTCAAGTAGGTGTCTAGAAAAGTGTTAGCGAGGTTACGCCTCTGGGAAAACGAGGTTTACCTTAATTAGGTCCGTGCGAAAGCACGGGGAACCTCCCTCAAAGTACCGACACTGATCTGGCTGAAAGATTGACGAAATTGTAGGGTGTAATTAATCCCGGCTAATCTTACCATTTTGGGTTTTAAGGTAGATTTGACAAAAACAGTGGGAGACATCCTGATTAGATAAGATAATAACCAATCTAATCTTGCAAGAGCATACGCTAAAGTGTTTTCTTCTCTCTCTCTCCAGGTAGCGACCATGTCAGGCCATAATCAAGATAATAATATTGATGTATTGACTGAACCCGATTATTGTACTGAGCAAGGGAACATTGGACCCGTTCTTTCTTATAAGAGTTATAAGACTGAACAGGAAACAGGAGAATATCTGGATTCTCACGCCGCCCAAAAGAACATGCATGTTGATGCATCTTCTTCAGGTGTGTTAGTTATTGAGAACTGTTTCTCAGTTCACCCTACGTCCTGGGTATTAGATACCGGATCAGGATCCCACATATGTAAACAGTTACATGGGCTAAGTAAAGGTAGAGAACTGGGAAAAGGTGATCATTCCGTTCAAGTAGGGAACGGTGCAAGTATTGTAGCCAAAGCAGTTGGCGAATATCACCTTGTATTACCAAGTCGTAATACACTGATTCTAAATGAGTGCTATTATATACCGAACATGATGTGCAACATTATATCTGTTTCTTTATTAAGTAAAGAAGGATATAATTTTGTAGTACAGGATAATATTATGAACATATTCCTAGATCAAAAGTTGATTGCATTAGGCTCGTTACATAATGGCATATTCATTCTAAATCAGAATACAGTCCTAAATATACAAAACACACACAAGAGAAAAAGTTCAGATATGAACGAATCCTTCTTGTGGCATTGTAGACTTGGTCATATCAATGCGACACGACTGGCTAAGTTACATAAAGATGGTTATTTGAATCCGTTCGAATTATCATCTTATGATACTTGCCATTCATGTCTCAAAGGAAAAATGACCAAAACTCCGTTTAGTGGACACGGAGAAAGAGTTACCGAACTCTTAGGACTGGTACATAGTGATGTATGCGGTCCCATCTCTACGCATGCCAGGAACGGTTCTTCCTACTTCATTACATTCACTGACGATCTCTCTAGATTCGGACATGTGTTTCTGATGAAACACAAGTCTGAAGCTTTTGAGAAATTCAGAGAATATAAGCACGAAGTAGAGAACCAAACGGGCAAAAGTATTAAGATTCTTCGATCTGATCGAGGAGGTGAATACTTAAGCGGTGAGTTCCTAGATTATCTAAAAGAGAATGGGATTCTCTCTCAGCTTACTCCCCCTTATACACCACAGCACAACGGTGTATCGGAGCGGAGGAATCGCACCCTATTAGATATGGTGCGCTCCATGATGAGTACAGCTGAGTTACCTATTTTCTTCTGGGGGTATGCGCTTGAGACAGCCATAGACCTATTGAATAGAGTTCCTACCAAATCTGTGCCTACCACTCCATATGAGATATGGAAAGGGAAGAGACCACATCTTAATTATATTAAGATATGGGGTTGTCCGGCCTATGTCAAAAGACAAAATCCGGACAAACTCGAGGCAAGATCAGTCTTATGTAAGTTTGTAGGATATCCCAGAAATTCACAAGGGTATATCTTCTACCACCCCGAAAAACAAAAGGTGTTTATTTCTCGACATGCTACTTTCTTAGAAAAAGGTTTTCTTATGAAACAAAATAGTAGTATTGAGGTAGAACTGGAAGAGGTTCCAGCAACACAAACTATAACAGAAGACTTGATTGAACTAGAGGATTCAGTAGTACCCGACGAACCCCAGCCTCTCCGCCGATCTAGTAGGGTTTCTCATCCACCTGAGAGATACTACGGTTTTCTCATTGATGGTGGAAGCGAGGATTGCATCATGGATGATGATGACCCGACTAGTTTCGAGCAGGCCATCACGAGTGGTGACTCTGTGAAATGGCTGGATGCAATGCGATCTGAGATGGAATCCATGTACACCAATAAAGTATGGATTTTAGAAAATGCCCCTGAAGGGGTAAAACCCATTGGGAGCAAGTGGATTTTTAAAAAGAAATTTGGTGTAGATGGAAAAGTTGAGACTTTCAAAGCTAGACTTGTAGCAAAGGGTTTTCGTCAACGTCCAGGTGTGGATTATGACGAAACCTTTTCTCCAGTGGCTATGCTTAAGTCCATCCGGATCTTACTTGCCATTGCTGCATACCATGACTACAAAATCTGGCAAATGGATGTTAAGACCGCCTTTCTAAACAGTGATTTAGAAGAGTGCGTGTACATGACTCAGCCAGAGGGCTTCGTAGATAGTGGGAGCAGCGGAAAGGTGTGCAAGCTGCTTAAATCCATTTATGGGTTAAAGCAAGCATCGCGGAGTTGGAACATCTGTTTTGATGTTGTAGTCAAAGAGTTTGACTTCGTCAAAAATATAGATGAACCATGTATCTATAAGAAGGTAGCAGAGGGTAAGGTTGTCTTCCTCGTATTGTACGTGGATGACATACTCTTGATAGGAAATGATATTCCTTTGCTGCAATCAGTCAAGCTCTTCTTATCACAGAGATTCTCAATGAAAGATCTAGGTGATGCCTCCTGCATATTGGGAATCATGATCTATAGAGATAGATCTAAACGGATACTGGGATTGTCCCAATCCAGGTACATTGACACCATACTAAAGAGGTTTAGTATGGAAGAATCCAAGCGTGGGAACCAACCCACGATCTCTGGACTCACTCTCTCCAAAGAGATGTCTCCCAAGACTGATTTGGAGAGAGCTCGCATGCAAGGGATACCCTATGCTTCGGCAGTAGGCTCTATCATGTATGCGATGCTATGTACCAGACCCGATGTAGCATACTCACTAAGTGTAGTGAGTCGGTATCAAGCAGATCCTAGAGAGAGTCATTGGACAGCAGTGAAGAACATTCTCAAGTACTTACGAAGGACTAAGGAGATGTTCTTGGTGTATGGTAACGGAGAACTCCAGGTGGAGTCCTTTACCGATTCCAGCTTCCAAAGTGATAAGGACGACTCTAAGTCGCATTCGGGTTTTGTCTTTACCCTCAATGGAGGGGCGGTATGTTAGAAGAGTTCCAAACCGGATACCGTTGCAGACTCGACGATGGAGGCTGAATACATCGCTGCCAACGATGCTGCCAAAGAGGCTGTCTGGATCAAGAAGTTCATTAGTGAACTTGGTGTGGTTCCATCCATTAAGCATCCAATACCTCTGTATTGCGATAACAATGGAGCTGTGGCTTTGGCCAAGGAACCCAGGTCCCACCAGAAGTCCAGACATATTCTGAGGCGGTATCACCTGATCAGGGAGATAGTTGATCGCCGGGAGATCGAGGTCAGGAGAGTAGATACGAAGGACAACACTGCGGATCCATTCACGAAGGTTATTCCCCAGATACAGTTTGAGAGATTATTCGGGATGCTAGGTATGCAATACTACAGCAGCTGGCCTTAGTGCAAGTGGGAGATTGTTAGTTATGTATATGCCCTAGAGGCCATTGTTGTACATATGATGTATATTATAATGGATGCTTGGTTATATATAGAGATGACTTTCTTGCTCGTCATGATAGTATGCTATTTGGTTTCACTTTATCTTAACATGTTGACTTGTATTGGTTTACTGTTTTACTCTCACATGTTGATAAAGCCCTTAGGATCTGTACTCGACTACGGGGACTATGATGAGATCATACTAGTGGGGCCACGGTAGTCGATGAGTACATCCTATAACTATTCCTAGTCGAGGGTATATCCAGACAGGGCATCGATACACTAGAGTAGACTAGCGTATACGCATTTTGACCCATATGATGGGCGATGGATGATCCCATATCCATCGGTGTTAGACATCAGAGATGGTGTACGGGTGCTCAGTGGAGACTGGGTACACTGGACGGACTCGCCGAGAACTCCCAGATGGTGATATACCACACGTCAGATGGCAGTTCTCCGGTGACACAGGTACAGGGTAGTCTGTAGACCCGAGATCGTCATGGAGTCTTTTGTGATTCCCACCGTGCTTTGATTTCCACCTTACCACGTCCAACAGGGCGTGCAAAACGGTGGCTTTTGGGTACAGTCCCGAATCGCATGGAGGCAATGAGCGATAGGAGGAGATTCGTCTCTCCCGGTATAGGGAGTTGATGTTGTGCAGTGTTCGATTGGCTATAACTGGAAGTCCCTCGCCAGGGCTGATATAGAGATTTACTGGTAAGTGTTACTAGTAGTTTCTCGACCCGTTATGAGCCATACATCGACACGACTTATCGTTTACTGGGGTCTGACGTATACCACCCCTAGACTTGATATGCGACATATCAGACGAACAGACCGGACTGTATGGGAGTGTTACTGATCGGATTCACAGGAGAACGCACAGGCTAGCTTGTTGATCTTCTAATCGCTCAATACCTGGGTGGCTGTTACGTTTAGCTGACCGCTTGCAGCTTGTGGGTGTTTGATATGATCATCACCTGCTACCGGCGTAATGACGATTCTTTAGAGTCCTACACAGAGGTTTCTTGGCTCAGGCGAAACGGAGTAGAGGCACATATGTGATATGTGCAGGACCGAGAATAATGCGATATGGGATACCGTATTATATTCTCGCGATATTTAGATATGAACCGGCTCATCGGATCAAGTGTTGATTCGATGAATCGGTACATGATATATTAGTCGGTAATATTCGATATAGCCGGATCGTCGAATCAAGTGTTGATTCGATGATTTAATGTATAATAATATATATGATATATTGTATCACATTATCTAATATTGGCTCGCTTTATTATTTCATTTTCTCAGTGGATGATACATTGATATATATGCGATATATGTTAATTGTATTATTTTCTTTTGTTGCAAATATATAATATATATGTGATATATATTATTGTGACATGATATGATTAATTGTTAAACATGTTTAAGGATGATTAATTGAGGTTAGGGTTTGATTAGGGTTAGATGCTTCAAGTTCCTTCTAGAAGCATTTTTCTTTTGTCAATTGTAAAGATATTTTGGATGACACATTTTTTAACTTAACCAAACCCTAACTCTAGTTGTTTCTCTACTTATTCTTAGCCATTCATCCTTGACCATGGTTATATATCAATCATATGTTTTATTTCTATTCATCACAAAAGAAAAAGGATTATCATTATCTTTTTATTATCATCTTCTTCCTTCTTCAAGAAAGCTTGCTAGTTTTTCTTAAGTGATGAAATAAAATGAGAAAATGATATTAAAAGAAAGCAAAATTACTACTCTCTCATCCTCATCTCATCTAGCCCATGGGATTAGTGTGTTCTTCTCTTTTGAGTGAGAAAGCTTGAGTCGAAGCAACTTCAAGGTAGATCATCGGAGATTTGGAATACTTCGAGCTAGCATGGATCGTTCGAGTCGTGGAGCCTCTCATGAGTCCGGGAGATCGTGGATCGCGGCAAAGGGACTTCTACTCGGAGCTTGTGAAGTGAAGGAGCGGACTACAAAGGTTGTAATCCCTCACACTTAGATAAATGTTATCTTCTTGCATGTTAAACCCTAATAATCTAGCAAAGATCCCGGCTTTGGGTTGTTCGGCACGTCTAAAATTTAATCCGGGCATGTTTGATGCCTTATGAACCTTCACAAGAGTGCCTAGGAACCCTACACACCTGTATACATCTTAGGTGATCCTACTGACACCAGTGGCTTGTGAGACCGGCCACCGCCCCTCGTCGGGGTCTCGACTGTATACATTAGTCTACTCCGGAGTATCGATGCCCTGTCTCGAAACTCCCACGACTAGGGACCACAATTAAGGATATGCTTATAAACCACCCAACTCTCACGTATATGACCGCCATCATACAGTTGGTAGTAAAGCAAGATCCTAAGGGCTCTATCAAAGTGTAACAGTGATCAGTCACCTGAACCTGTACACGACTGATAAAGGCAAACCAGATAGCATACTATCATCTCGAGTAAGATTGTCCTACCGGTATAGGTCCTCCGCAATCATTGCAATCACGTACCTGCGATCCAATAATTGACTTTGAGGGTACTATCTCCAACAGGTTTTGAGGCGGGAGCCCGTATAAAGAATCCTCGATGTGCATCCTCTTTGACGAGCTTGACCGGAGAGCGAACTTCGTCGAGGCAGCCGCAACATGCTAAGGACTGAGATTTGAGACCGAAGTACACGGATCGATCGGTATAATTTCTTAAACCAATTTACAGTTTACTAGTATAAGGTTATTGGTACGATTCGTGTTTTAGGCTTGGTGGTTTTCATGGATAGCGACTATAGTTATGGTTTTGGCTATGTTTTTCGGTATTGGGATTTCTTGTTTTTGAGATTTGATATGGTATTTCGTCATTGGATGTTTGTACGTCAACGACAAGGGTTGCTTGATTGTTTTGCATGTGTAGGCTATAGGTTCTAACCTATGAGCGCCCCGCGTGCCGTATTGGATTTCGGAACTTGATGTTAATAGCTTTGCGATTTCATATTGATTGTAGGTATATTCGTGTGGATTTCGAGACGACGAAGCGCATCGATTACGGTTAAGCGAGGAGTTTAGCAGGTGAGTAGATTTATATCTACGGGGGAAGTCAAGTGGATGGCGTATAGCACCCCCGCAAACATTGATATGGAAGATCGTTTGATTATTATATCCTGATAAATGATATGCGACGGACATGACTGTAGGATTTGCAAACGATAATATGATAGAAGTTGACACTAATGAACATATTGGCATATGAGAATATGAAATGATAAGTGAATCATAATAGGTACGAATTGAAAGAGAACAAGTGTGACGTTTATATAATGTGATGCGAGATATTAATGTGATGAACGAGTATACGATGTGATTATGATGACTTAGTGTGATATGTCGTTATATGGATTCGAGTCGATATAAGATTGTTGATACCTTTGTAGGTCCCCTAATACGAGATTGACATTGTCACGACCCAAAGTTTGGCCCGTGACCGGCACTTAACCACGTAACGTCTACAGGCGTAACGCGACTACGTAAGCCGAAACCCAGAAATCAAAACCAGTAAAAGTATTGAGTGTTTAAAACATTAATAGAAACATTTGTTAAAACGTTTAGAAAAAATTAAGTAATTTAATAGAATTCTTTAAAGTTCAAGTTATTATCTTAAAAATTTTGGCAGCATTTCCTTTGTAAAAACTAGCCCCGAAATCGGGTACAAGACAATATATGAATAAAATGATATACAATAAAAATAAAGCATCCCAAACGGGAGTAATCACGCCCAACGGCGGAACAATCACCATAATAAAAATATACGACGCCGTAGCGAAGAAATGAGCAATATAAGTGAAAACGAGTATCATGAATGTTAAAGCTGCATAAATAAAGTCGCCTCACAACGAGCTCGACACCAGAGTATAAAATAATATGCATCGTCCTTACAACTGGTCTCTAAGTCAATACATGAAGGTAGATGGAGAGTACTAGATACAACAATGTATACAACTGGAAAATAAACAGATACCGCACAAAAACCCACCTATCAGCAGAAGGGCTCGCACGCCAACTGCAATGGTATCTGTGTTAAAAGATGCAATAAAACAGCCTGTCGCGACTACTCTGAGGGGCAACCTGCAAACACTGTGGCACAACGGGGGTGAGTTGCCAACTCGTAAGTAGTAGATAACATATAAAGGTAATCGCGAGTATGCACGTGATGCGATACTCTAACCTATGCCAACAGATAACATCTAAATAATGAGCTATATGAGCAATAATCTTGCAACAAGTTTGATCTAATAACATCTCTATATGATAAGAAGGGTATGCAATAATCTTGCATAGCAAATGCAATCTAATAACATTTATATAGGGTGAGCAGGGCATGCAATAATCGTGCATAGCAAATGCAATCTAATAACATCTATATAGGGTGAGCAGGGTATGTAATAATCGTTCAAACGTACTCTATCAGGTACTATTGCTACAGTATGAGATGCAAAATAATGAATGCTAGCATGGGAATAAATATCATCTACACGGAATGTCAACGTGGAAGAATAACCGGTGTCTATCAATGCACCCAAATCCCAGTAAAACTCAGGCGCCGTCACTCTGATCGGCCCTCAAATCCTGTACAGCTCATGGAATCGTGAATGCCTAGCATCGGCACTCGAAAATATCACAAATCATCGTGTCAAGCATCGACACGCAAATCCTCAAGTATCGGGCTTCGTCTGTGGAATCGGCCCTCGGCCCCGGCAGTACGTGTCGTCCCGTATCCATCTCTCAACTCTGGTCAGTATCCTCCGGATAACCGCCAGATCTAACCAATCACTGGTAGGTAGTAGTCCCTCTGCCAGGCTCACCGTCTACTGCACAGCGATCCGTTCTCGCCCCGGGGTACCATACCGGGTCCACCATGTACCCGCAATCGGCCTCGTCCAGCTCCTCGATTCGGGTTCACATGTCATACGTCTCAGAACCGAGAAAACACATAGTGGACGCACTGAAATATCATATCAAGGGAAACCGGGTTTTTTTTTAAACAGTGCGTATTTTCTTAAAATAATACCCCGGTTCCCAAATCCAGAAATCACATAAATCCAAACTCAATGCGTAAATCCATGTAATGTGTCGTATGACACTAAGAGTAAAAGAAAGAGAAAACCGCTCTTTTTAAAAAGGATCCAGTTTTGAAAATGTCTCATGCGGTCCCTTAGTTTTTAAATCATGTCAATATCACCCATGTTTGTAACATATGTATGTACATAGGTATGGATATCCAAATGGCTATATACGCAATGTGAGTGTACAATATACATGTGCACTAATATGGATATACGATGTATATGTGCACAAGTAGAGATATATCAAGGTACGTATGCACTAATGTGAATATAAAGGGTGCATAGGCGCAAGTGGTGATATATCAATGAAGGTATGTACTAATGTAAATATACGGTGTACATGTGCGCAAGTGGGGATATATCAATGGAGGTATGTACTAATGTAAGTATACGGTGTACATGTGCGCAAGTGGCGATATATCAATGGAGGTATGTACTAATGTAAATATACTGTGTACATGTGCGCAAGTGGCGATATATTAATGGAGGTATGTACTAATGTAAATATACGGTGTACATGTGCGCAAGTGGTGATATATCAATGAAGGTATACACTAATGTGAACATACGTTGTACATGTGCGCAAGTGGTGATATGTCAATGAAGGTTTGTACTAATGTGAATATACGGTGTACAAGTGCGTAAGTGGTGATATACAAATGGAGGTATGTACTATTGTAAATATATGGTGTACATGTGCGCAAGTGGTGATATATCAATGAAGGTATACACTAATGTGAATATACGGTGTACATGTGCGCAAGTGGTGATATGTCAATGAAGGTATGTACTAATGTGAATATACGGTGTACATGTGCGCAAGTGGTGATATATTAATATATGTATATGCCAATATGCGACAAGTCATGACAATCATCAATGATGCCGAAATCAAGACGATATATAATTCGTAGCAATCCTATAGTGCAAGTGTCATGGCAATCACTAACGGTGTGAGTGTAACATATAAATAGTGCTCGTGCAGCTTGAACCGTTAGTGACAGTGCAGTGTTCTATACCTACCGTTTTTATATGCAATAACGGTGGCATGATAAAATAATACACATAAACATTTACGAATAAATATCCTATCATGCCCTGACGCTTAACGTCATACGGGCGATTTCCCCGTAGAAGTTAAATCTACTCACCTAGTCGCGTGCTACACGTAGCCGACCACTTGCTTCCTCTTCTTTGTGACGTCCGACGTACCCGCCTACGAACCTAGAATTCACACAAGGAAAATCAACATAAGAAAATATCTCGCAAAATGCGATATCGAAATCAAACGAGAAACTCGCGTCGCGAACTAAACGCGTGTGTGTACGATACGCTAGATCGTGCGTATACGCGTCTAAAACTACCCCGACACGCCGCGACACGCCGGATCACAGAACCCACTCACGTATCACGCGTATCGCGTAAACAAAACGTACTAGAAAACGATATATCGTCCCAGATTTTGACACAGGTGAAAACTTACAAAATTGCACATACCACACTACTAGAATATATATCAGACTCCCCTAGCCAAAACCCCAGCACCCAAGTCCCCTACCTGGCCGTGGCCAGAATGATTAAAACGTCAGCTATGGTGGGAATTAGGGTCTCGTGCTATGGGTATTGGATCAACATCTATCAAATATGCTCCAGTTAACTCAATTTTTATCTGAAACCGCCGGGTCTATAGCAGATCACAGAAAGGCCATACTATGCTAAAAACGTTATATTTTGCACAAAAAGGAAACCTAGGGTATTTTGGTGAAATATGGGGTTTACCTAGGTTTAAGTGACCCTAACAACACTTAACTAAGTTAGTCTAACCGTCACTAACATCACTTAACCAAAAGTCCACACTAACCACCATATTTAGCACACAAACTCACTTTTAGCACTAACGAAGCTACAAAACACATAAGTTTAGCAAGCTAGGAATTGGGTTTAAGAAATATACCCCACTCTCGACCTGTAACACCTGAGGTTAGGGTTAGTGGTAATTGTGTGTTTAATGTGGGGTTTTGGTAAAAAGTTTACAAAAACAGGATTCTAGTAATTTATCTGGTCTTACGGTTATTTTTGTAGAATTTTATCTCGACCACACATACTTGTGCATGATAACTAGGGTTAAGTCTAGGGTTACCAAGTTTGGGTGTGCATGGTGGGTTAACCATGTTTAGCTAACCATGGTGGGTTAGGCCCTTGGTTAAGATAATTGAGTTAATTGAGAGTTTTAGGTTTGGTTAAGGGTGATTAGGGTTATGGTTGACTTGTGATGAGAAGGAGAGATTGTGATGGGTGTCATGCAAGCATTTAGTGAGGGAAGAGAGAATGGTGGCTATGGTTATGTCACACCCCACTTCATTTCAATACTTTTTGCATGTCTCTCTCACACTCCCTTTCATCTTACCTCTCTCATCCTTCTCACATACACCCATCAGCCCAATCCCTGAATCACTTCAGCTAACAAAATGACATTAACTTCAGCCACCAGAACAGCACCAGCCCCAAACTTCAGCCCTACATCAGCATCAGCTCCCAACAACATCATTAGTATCAGCTACCTACCCCTTAGCTTCATCAGCCATCAAAACAACATCAGCATAGCCACCAACAGCACACCATCAGCCATCAAAAACCCACATCATAGCATCAGCCTGTTAGTTATATGTATGCCCTAGAGGCCATTACTATACATAGGATGTATATTGTAGTGGATGCTTGGACATATATAGGGATGACTTTCTTGCTCGATATGATAGTATGCTATCTGGTTACTCTTTACCTTAACGTGCACACTGATTGTCTCTCTGTTACATGTTGGTAAAGCCCTTAGGATGTGTACTTGACTACCTGGACTATGATGCGGATCATACTAGTGGGGACATGGTAGTCCATAAGTACATCCTTCAAGGTCCCTAGTCATGGGTGTATCAAGACGGGGCATCGATATACCAGAGTAGACTAGCGTGTAGCTTCTCGACCCAAATAGATGGGCGATGGATGATCCTATATCCATTGGTGTTTGACATCAGAGATGATATACGGGTGCTCAGTGGAGACTGGGTACACTGGACGGACTCGCCGAGAACTCCCAGATGGTATTATACCTTACGTCAGATGGCAGTTCTCTGGTGACACTGGTACAGGTTAGTCTGTAGACCCGAGATCGTCATAGAGTCTTGTGTGATTCCCACTGTGCTTTGATTTCCACCTTACCACGTCCAAGAGGGCGTGCAAAACGGTGGTTTTTGGGTACAGTCCCGAATCACATGGAGGCAATGAGCGATAGGAGGGGTTTCGTCTCTCCCGGTATAGGGAGTTGATGTTGCGTTGTGCTCGATTGGCTATAACAGGAAGTCCTTGGCCAAGGCTGCTTTAGGGATTTACTGGTAAGTGTTACCAGTAGTTTCTCGACCCGTTATGAGCCTCATATCGACACGACTTATAGAGTTATTGGGGTCTGACGTTTACCACCCCTAGACGAGATATCCGACATATCAGACGAACAGACCGGACTGTATGGTAAGTGTTGTTGGGGTAAAAATTTACACCCCGGTTGACCGAGTCAAAGTCAAGGTCAACCCCCAAGCTAGGTGGGTCGAAGCCCAGGTCAAGCGGGCCCATGTCCAAGTCGAGCCCGCGGCCAGCCTCCCCATGCCAACAACAAAATCATGTAATAAATAATTTTTATGTAATTTTTTATACATGAATGTATGCAAAATGGGCATAAAGCCAATATTTTGTAAGCCCATGGCTTATGTGCAAAAATGAAATGGCACATGAGCCATGGGATAGGCAAAATGCCATTTTTGTGAAGCCCAAGGGGCTATATGTAAATATGTAAGCCTATAAAAGGCAACATGATGATGAATAAAGGAGACTTTTTTCATTCTCCCCACAAAAATTTTTAGATCTGAGATCTTTTGTGCCTCCTGCTCCTTCTCCAAGGTTCTAAACCTTCTCATTTCTTTTGAATTAAATCAAGAGTTTTACTCTTTCTTTTCAAAAACTAAGAAGTCTTCCACCACAAAAACCACAAAGGGGAACTTGGATCTACCATTAGATCTCAAAAAGGAGAGATTTTTAGATCTCACATCTCTTGATCATCAAGATCCAGCCAACAGAGGAGGAAGTGGAAGAACCCCTTTCATCAACCAAAACATTTTAGGAGTTTAACTCCATATATTTACATATATATATATATATATATATATATAATAAATATTTCATTTCTGAAGCATAGCTTCTGGTTCTGGGACTAAAAGTCCCTTTGTCTCGCCAGCGCCCAGCGCTCGAGCGCAAAACGCCAACGTGCCGACACGTGGCGCGCATGCGCTCAGGCGCACTGTGCTCGAGCGCAAAGCGCCCACGTGCTGACACGTGGCGCGCTTGCGCTCAGGCGCACTGCGCTCGAGCGCAAAGCGCCCATATGCCGACACGTGGCGCGCTTGCGCTCAGGCGCACTGCGCTCGAGCGCAAAGAGCCTACGTACCGACATGTGGCGCACTTGCGCTCGAGCGCAGTGCGCCCACATGCCGACACGTGGCGTGCTGCGCTCAGGCGCACTGCGCTCGAGCGCAAAGTGCCCACGTTCCGACACGTGGCGCGCTTGCACCTGAGCGCACAGCACCTAAGCACACAGCGCTCAAGACGCTGGCCCCATGCATCCTTTGGATGCCTTTTCCCCCTCTTTCTTTTATATATATATATATACATACATATATACATATATATATAGATATATATACACATATGTATACATATTTACACACACATACTCCGGGACACTGTCCCTGTTAGAAAAAATTTCTAACGGGACGCTGCCCCGCACCCCGCAAGGGGGATGCTAGCCCCCTTGACCCCCAGCCCGCTATCCGGTTAGCGGGACCTCCGTAAAAACTCTGCGTGGTTCCCGATATATCCAAACCCCCCTTTCAAAACACAACACACGTACACTGCACATTGAGTTCGTATGACCATTTTAACCCGTTAATCGGAGGTTCCTTCGCCCCAAAGGCGAGGGGTAATTAACGACAGCTTAGTCCGCGGCTGCCGGAGATTTGGATCCCCACAATCAATAAACCCCGGCCTACCCTAGGCAAGGGGAATCTGTAGTATTTGCCTGACAAGCGCGCACGTATTCCCATCTCAATGGGGTGACGAAAAACACCCTACAGATTCTGGCACGCCCGGTGGGACTAATCTCTCCTCCCATATTTCGGGTTAAGCGTTCATGCGAACTCAATCAATATACATACCTGTATTTATACTAAAAATAATGCTTTTTCATGCAGATTTTCAAGCAATCACCTTCCGACGATGTCTTCGATGATGAACTCAGCTCCCGTCTCCTATACGATGAGGATAGACTCTAGGACGGTCCTTCCGGCCAGTCTCGGGCGACAATGGGAGGAGCCGCTGCTACCATTCGGCTCTATTATGTTCATGCCAGTTGGCGCCATCCCAGCTCCTCAAGCTCCGGTGGCAGACAAACCGGTCTCGAAAGTCAGGAGACCAAATGTGGTGATCTCAAGGGCGCCCCAACCCAAACGCAAGTCGGTATCTGAACGACTTTCCTTGGGGCCAGCTGGGGGCAAGGCCATCAACACCAACAAAGCTACAACGCGTCCCAAGCAAGCTCCAGCGACGCCCCTGACAAATGCTCGATCGGGTGTCTTCTCTAAGCTCCCCGCTGATCAACTCATAATGGCTTCCCGGGTAGCGGATGCCCGCCAAGCTTTCAAAATCGATAAGCTGAGGGAGAAAAGGCTCAGATATAGAGCCAACAAAAGGGCTAGGGCTCCTTCCAGACTGAACCTCATGAGGTTCGAAGAACAGGGTTACCCCGCCTAAGATGAGGAAATGGCTGGGTATGTGGTCCACACTGTCTACACGGTGGGCACGCGCAGCAAGAGCAAGGACGGGGCTACCACATCTCAAACCTAATCTGGCTTGAATATGGTGGCCGCTTCCCAAGAACAGCCGCCTCTGCTGGGTGATGAAAACCCTCTTGATGAAGATGATAGGCGGAAAGACCCTTCGGTCCATGGGGAGTCAGGCTCGGAAAGCGAAGAAGAGCCGACTTTCCACCCCAGGACCGCGGAACAAGAGCTCCGAAAGCAGCTCAGAAACAAAGACAAGGAGATGGACAAACTCTACTCCAAAATTGATGACTTGACGAATGTCATGATGCAGCTCACGGCCCGACTTGCCTCTCAGCCGCCCAATCAAGCGGAGGGCTCTGCTCGTGAACCGGGAAATGGTGTCCCAAAGCAGCCGACGCCTATTCCCTCAAATCCAAAAGTGGGCGAACTACATGAAAACCAGTCGCATCCTATCTCGGGAAATGTCTTGGCTACCGACGACAGTATCCCTCTAACTCAAGATCAAATCATGGATTTGGTTGCCAGCAAAGTCAAAACATTGGTGGCCGAAGCCGAAGCGCAAAAAGATATCAGCAGTAGTGGGAGACCATATCCTGCTCAGTATGATCTGGTAGAATTTCCTAGCGGCTATGTCATCCCCAAATTCGGAAGATTCGATGGGACGGGAAATGCGAATCAGCATAAAGCCCACTTCAAAGACTCATGCGGGAATACTGGGGGCAATGTTGCACTTCTCCTCCGCCAGTTCGTTAATAGCTTGACCGATGTTGCTTTCGACTGGTACGCGAGCATACCGGATGGCTCCGTCACAACTTTTGTCCAAATGGAGCCTCTGTTTCGGCAGAGGTTCATGAGCGTCAGCGATAAGATCACTATTGCCGAGCTCGTAAGGACCAAGCCCAAGAGCGACGAAAGCAGCACGGATTTTATAACCCGATGGCGCAATCTCTCCGTCAAATGCGAACCGCCGATAGAGCAGGACCAATCTGTCAGTCTCCTCATCGGAAATCTCAACAATTGGATGCCCCCGTTTTTATGCACCGCGGGTCTCAAAACATTCCAAGAGCTGACCAGGAAAGTCCAGATGCTGGAGCGCTCAAAACAGGAGTCCTCCTCGGATTCTCAAAATAACAATAGGTCCTGGAGAAACCGGAAGGACAATAATCGCAAAGGCGGAAACTCCGATGATTCTGAATCTTTCAACACTTCGGCTAACTGAAATAAGCAAGGGATGAGCGGACCTAGCGCCAACCAGCCTCGGAAGCCAATGTTCGGAGAGGGAGGAGAATCTCCACTGAAAGAGAAGCTGGATAAGGTCTATTCCTTCAGAAGGGACAAAATCCGTAAAATATTCAAAGACGCCCTGAAGAACGGTCTACAAATGCCAGAGTCAAAAAGACCGCAGGAAGCGAATAGGACCGACGACCCCAAATACTGCCCCTATCACAGAGTGATAGGTCATGCCATTGAGGACTGCTTCGTCTTCAAAGAATGGGTCGAAAAGTAATACAAGGCAGGAGAGATAGAACTGTCCAAAGGCGTGTTAACAAACAGTCAAGCTGCAACCGCCAATTTCATACAAATGGAGACCAAAGTTCTTCGTGAAACCGATTCTCTCAGACATCTGCCTTTCTCTGAAAACAATCGACCACCACGTCATTAAACTGGGAACAGTCGACCTCTAAGTCGTTAAACTGGGAATGTAAAAAAATGTAAATAAAAAAAATGTGCAAATAAAAGGAAAATAAAGAAAAGCCGAAATGATGGGGCAACTCGCAATAAAAATCAGCGAGTAAAATAAAGATGAAAATAATGCCGAAATGATGGAGCAACTCGCAATAAAAATCAGCGAGTAAAATAAAGATGAAAATAAAGCCGAAATGATGGGGCAACCGCGAATAAAAGCCAAAATGATGGGGCAATCGCGACCTTCGCGATGAGAAAAGCTGAAATAATAGAGCAATCGCGGTAAAACAAAAAAATGCAAAAACAAAAAAAACGGCGACTGATGAGTCGCTCCTGGTACCATATTCCAGTGCAGCGATGCAGACGCCAGCGAAATTACAAATCCAAATCCCCAAGTGGCGAATGATGAGTCGCTCCAGGTACCATATTCTAGTGCAGCGATGCAGACGCCAACAAAGTCCCGAAATTTTTCCGGCCCTACGGTCTGGATCATACATCCTGCAAAACCGTATACAATCCACGGGCGTAAAACAATCCCAATCTCTCCAAAAAAAAAATTAATAAAATAAAAAAAAGGTATGTCCACAAGCAAGATAAGCATGGATGAAAACCCGAAAGGACTCCGTGAGTAAAAAAAGCAGGACTGCCGGCGAGTTTGTGAAAACCAGAAAGGGCGCAAACTCGTGAGAAATAGATGAAATGCACTCACAAGGTCCTCTCGACTTTGTGAGGGGAAAAATCCCGCGTGAGATCCTTACGAGTCACAAAGGAGCAACACACTTCGGAGTCCCCATGACTCCCAAGGAGAAAATGCACTTACGGGAACCTTACGACCTGTAGGGAGAAAATGCTTTGTGAGACCCTTACGGCTCACAAAGTTGAAAAGTCTTAGGCGATAGGGACCTAAAACCTGTATCCTAAGCCATCGTTTCCTAATAAGCAAACGCAAATGATGATTTGCTCCTGGTACCATATTCCAGTGTAGCGATGCTGATGCCAAACAAAAAAAAACCAATCCCCAAATCCTCTCATGACAAATGATGATTCGCTCCCGATACCATATTCCAGTGTAGCGATGCTGATGTCAACCCAAATCAAATCAAACCAACAACCTCTACGGCGGAATCATGCTCCGTCCCAGAATTTACCCCGTGTCGAAATCATGCTTCGCCTCGGAATATCTGCCTTCCCTGCCGGAATTATGCTCCGCCTCGGAATCAAATCAACCAACTAGCTCTGCGTCGGAACCGTACTTCGTCTCAAAGTGTACCCCGCGTCGAAATCATGCTTCGTCTCGGTGTATCTGCCTTCCCTGTCGAAATTATGCTTCATCTCGGAATCAAATCAAACCAATAACCTCTGCGGCAGAATCATGCTCCGTCCCAGAATTTACCCCATGTCGAAATCATGCTTCGCCTCGAGATATCTACCTTCCCTGCCGGAATTATGCTCCGCCTCGGAATCAAATCAACGAACCAGCTCTGCGTCGGAACCATACTTCGTCTCAGAGTGTACCCCGTGTCGAAATCATGCTTCGTCTCGGTGTATCTGCCTTCCCTGTCGAAATTATGCTTCGTCTCGGAATCAAGTCAGCCAACAAGATCTGCGCCGGAATCATGCTCCGTTCCAGAATATACCCTGTGTCGAAATCAATGCTTCGCCTCGGGATATTTGCCTTCCTTGTCGGGATTATACTTCGCCTAGGAATCTACCTCTGCATCGAAATCATGCTTCGGTCAGAATGTCTGCCGCTCTTCAGAATTATGCTCTGATCCCTGGAATCATGCTCCGCCCTTCAGAATGATGCTCCGATCCCTGGAATCATGCTCCGCTCTTCGGAATGATGCTCCGATCCCCTGGAATGATGCTCCGCTCATCGGAATGATGCTCCGATCCCTGGAATCATGCTCCGCTCTTTGGAATGATGCTCCGATCCCGTGGAATGATGCTCCGCTCATCGGAATGATGCTCCGATCCCTTGGAATCATGCTCCGCCCTTCGGAACGATGCTCTGTTCCTTGGAATCATGCTCCGCCCTTCGGAATGATGCTCCGATCCGTGGAATCATGCTCCGCTCTTCGGAATGATGCTCCGATCCGTGGAATCATGCTCCGCTCTTCGGAATGATGCTCCGATCCCTTGGAATGATGCTCCGCTCATCGGAATGATGCTCCGATCCCTGGAATCATGCTTCGCTCTTCGGAATGACGCTCCGATCCCCTGGAATGAAGCTCCGCTCATCGGAATGATGCTCCGATCCCTGGAATCATGCTTCGCCCTTCGGAATGATGCTCCGATCCCTGGAATCATGCTCCGCTCTTCGGAATGATGCTCCGATCCTTGGAATCATGCTCCGCCCTTCGGAATGATGCTCCGATCCCTGGAATCATGCTCCGCTCTTCGGAATGATGCTCTGATCCCCTGGAATGATGCTCCGCTCATCGGAATGATGCTCCGATCCCTGGAATCATGCTTCGCTCTTCTGAATGATGCTCCGATCCCCTGGAATGATGCTCTGCTCATCGGAATGATGCTCCGATCCATGGAATCATGTTTCGCCCTTCGGAATGATGCTCCGATCCCAGGAATCATGCTCCGCTCTTCGGAATGATGCTCCGCTCTTCGGAATGATGCTCCGATCCCCTGGAATGATGCTCCGCTCATCAGAATGATGCTCCGATCCCTGGAATCATGCTTCGCTCTTCGGAATGATGCTCCGATCCCCTAGAATGATGCTCCGCTCATCGGAATGATGCTCCGATCCCTGGAATCATGCTTCGCTCTTCGGAATGATGCTCCGATCCCCTGGAATGATGCTCCGCTCATTGGAATGATGCTCCGATCCATGGAATCATGCTCCGCCCTTCGGAATGATGCTCCGATCCCCTGGAATCATGCTCCGCTCATCGGAATGATGCTCCGATTCTTGGAATTACGCTCCGCTCATCGGAATGATGCTCCGCTCATCGGAATGATGCTCCGATCCTTGGAATTATGCTCCGCTCTTCGGAAAGATGCTCCGAACTCTGGAATCATGCTCCGCTCTTCGGAAAGATGCTCCGAACTCCGGGATGATGCTCCGCCCTTGGAATGATGTTCTACCTCGAATTCCAACTTCAAGATCCATCAATTTCATGCACACAACTCAAATGTGCGGTGTGCATTTATTGATGGGGGCACTTTGTTGGGGTAAAAATTTACACCCCGGTTGACCGAGTCAAAGTCAAGGTCAACCCCCAAGTTAGGTGGGCCGAAGCCCAGGTCAAGCGGGCCCATGCCCAAGTCGAGCCCGCGGCCAGCCTCCCCATGCCAACAACAAAATCATGTAATAAATAATTTTTATGTAATTTTTTATACATGAATGTATGCAAAATGGGCATAAAGCCAATATTTTGTAAGCCCATGGCTTATGTGCAAAAATGAAATGGCACATGAGCCATGGGATAGTAAAAATGCCATTTTTGTGAAGCCCAAGGGGCTATATGTAAATATGTAAGCCTATAAAAGACAACATGATGATGAATAAAGGAGACTTTTTTCATTCTCTCCACAAAAAATTTTAGATCTGAGATCTTTTGTGCCTCCTGCTCCTTCTCCAAGGTTCTAAACCTTCTCATTTCTTTTGAATTAAATCAAGAGTTTTACTTTTTCTTTTCAAAAACTAAGAAGTCTTCCACCACAAAACCCACAAAGGGGAACTTGGATCTGTAGGTTTCCCAGGCACGCTAATGAGGTCTCACAAGGCATCAACCATGCCAATTTCAAAAGTTACAAGTGCCGAGAAACCCTAATACGGATCGTTGACTAGAGTTTAAGCGAAAACGAAAACTAGTTAACAACTTAACTAAGAGTGAACGGAAAATACAACCTTTGTAGATCCGGTCCTCCACCTCCATAGCTCCGTGATGATGTCTCCTCGCTGCGATCATCGGATCCCGGGCTCTAGTGTCGGCTTCATCGGAGAAATGGGCGGGCTAGGTTATCGACTTCGATGCCGAAGATGATCTACGTCGAGGCAACACAAGATCAAGCTCCAACTTCACCAAGTCAAGAAACTTATGAAGAAAACACCCTATACTACTTGGCAAGTGGTAGAGGATGAAGAAATAGGAAGTGGGTTCACTTTAGAATTGGATTTCTCACTCTTTTTCTCAAGTTGCCATTAATGGTAGCAAGCTTTTCTTCATTGCTGAAGAAGAAGAAGAAGAAAAGAATTATGATAAGAATAAAAAGAATTATCTTATCATATAGCAACCATAGTTAGGTGTAGAGAATAAACTAAGGTTAGGTTTAATGGTTAGGGTAAGGCTAAGAGACAAAATGGTCAAAGCTTCATGAAGTTTCATGAAAGAAACAAAAACTAGCCACCATTTTATTCTTGCCTTAAAATGAATTAATAAAAATAAATATATTAGTAAATCCAAATCCTAACCATTAAGATAACCATGGTTTAATCATACACACTCAAGTTTACATGTATCATCAAACATGATACAAACTAGTGCACAAAACTATATCATATATACAATGTGCACATCAAGTGAGAAAATCTATCTTAAGTGAACCAATACTAGTTAATGTAAAGTAATATATCAAATATATAATTATACATTAAATCATTAAATCAACACTTGATTTAACGATCCGGTCATATCGTATATGACCGACTAATATCTAATGTATCGACTTATCGAATCAATCCTTGATTCGATAACTAGGTTATATCGCATACAACCATTCGATACATTCATCACGAGAATAGAATACGGTATCACATATACGCATTATTCTTGGTCCCGCACATATCTCATATGCGCTCCTATTTCGTTTCGCTTGAGCCAGGAAACCTCTGTGTAGGACTCTAAAGACTCATCAATACGCCGGCAGCAGGTGATGATCATATCAAACACCCACAAGCCGCAAGCGATCTGCTAAACGTAACGGCCACCCGGGTATTGAGCGATCAGAATATCGACGAGCAAGCCCGCTCACACTCCTGTGAATCCAACCAGTAACACTTACCGTACAGTCCGGTCTCGTCGTCTGATATGTTTGCATATCTCGCCTAGGGGTGGTAAACGTCAGACCCCAATAGCTCGATAAGTATTGTCGATATGAGGTCTATAACAGTTCGAGAAACTACTGGTAACACTTACCAGTAAATCTCAGCAACCCTGGCCAGGGATTTCCGGTCATAGCCAATCGAACACAGCGCAACATCAACTCCCTATACCGGGAGAGACGAATCCCCTCCTATCGCTCATTGCCTCCATGTGATTCGGGACTGTACCCAAAAGCCACCGTTTTGCATGCCCTCTTGGACGTGGTAAGGTGGAAATCAAAGCACAGTGGGAATCAAACAAGACTCTATAACGATCTCGGGTCAACAGACTACTCTGTACCAGTGTCACCAGAGAACTGCCATCTGACGTAAGGTATAATATCATCTGGGAGTTCTCGGCGAGTTCGTCCAGTGTACCCAGTCTCTACTGAGCACCCGCATACCATCTCCGATGTCAAACACCAATGGATATGGGATCATCCATCGCCCATCACATGGGTCGAGAAGATATACGCTAGTCTACTCTGGAATATCGATGCCCCGTCTCGATATTCCCACGACTAGGAACAATGAAAGATGTACTCATTGACTACCCAGGCCCCACTAGTATGATCTTCATCACAGTCCTGGAAGTCGAGTACACATCCTAAGGGCTTTATCAACATGTAATCAGAGAGACAGAAAGTATACATGTTAAGATAAAGAGCAACCAGATAGCGTACTATCATGTCGAGCAAGAAAGTCCTACCTATATATGTCACAGCATCCACTACAATATACATCCAATGTACAGTAATGGCCTCTAGGGCATACATATAACTAACAATCTCCCACTTGCACTAGGGCCATCTGTAGCAGTGGTTGCAGTATCACATACTCAACCATCCCATAAAAGTCTCTCTTTAGGAAAAGGCCTTCGTGAGTGGATCCGCTGTGTTGTCCTCTGATTCTACTCTCCTTACCTCGATCATCCTAGAGATCAACTATCTCCATGATCAGGTGATGCTTCCTCAGAATATGTCTGGGTCACTGATGGGATGATGGTTCCTTGGCCAAAGCCACACTTCCATTGTCACACAATGGTGGGAACCTAGTTCATCTTATGAACCAATATACACCCAAACTGCCTCTTTGGTAGTATCTTTAATAGCGATGTTACCAGCCTTTATCGTCTAGTTTGCCACGGTATCTAGCTTGGAACTCTTCCAACATACCGTCCCTTTACTGAGGGTAAAGACAATGCCTGTGACTGACATTCAGTCGTCCTTATCACCCTGGAACATTTCTAGTGATTCTCCCCAGGATCAACTGATACCATCTTACTATAACTAGTGAGAATCCTAACATCCATTTAGATCTATCTCATAGATCCAAAACCTAGGATTTAGGAGGTATCACTTTGATCCTATATGGAGAATCTATGTGATAAGAGGAGATCGACCGATCGTAGCATAGGAAACTCCTTTCCTATCAAGAGTATGTCATCCACGTACTCTACGAGGATCATTACCATACTCCATACTGCCCTTTTGTACATACAAGGTTCATCTACCATTTTGATGAAGTCAAACTCTTTGACTACCACATCAAAACAGATGTTCCAACTCCGCGATGCCTGCTTTATCCTGTAAAGCAACTTGCACACATTTCCGCTGCTCCCACTGTTTACGAAGCCCTCTGGCTGTGTTCTTATAGACGTTCTTTTCTAAATCAGTATTTAGAAAAACAGTCAGGGCACCCAACCACCAGATATCGTAGTCATGGTATGTAGCAATGTTAAGTAGGATCCGGATGGACTAAAGCATAGTCACTTGGAAAAGGTTTCATCATTATCCACACCTGGTTGATGACGAAAAAACCTTCAACAAGTCTAGCTTTGAAAGTCTCAACTTTTCCATCTACACCAAGTAATCTTCCAAGATATACTTGCTCCTGATGGGAATTTAACCCTTCAGATATAGCAACCAATGTCCATACTTTGTTGGTGTACATGGATTCCATCTCAGATCGCTAAGCATCCAGCCATTCTTACAGAGTCCCTACTCTTGATGGCCTGCTCGAAACTAGTTGGGTCATCATCTCATGATGCATTCCTCGCTCCTACTGTCATCGAGAAACCGAAGTATCTCTTACGCAGGTGAGGAACCCTACCAGATCGGTGGAGAGGCTGAGGTTCGTCGGGGACTATAGAATCCTTTGGTTCTGTCAAATCATCAACTGCAGTTTTGTATAGCTGGAACCTTTCCAGTTCTACAGAACTGACCTTGCCTCGATCTTGTCCGGATTTTGCTTTAGACATAAGCCGGACAACCCCAAATCTTAACTTACTTAAGAGATAGGCTCTTCCCATACTATATCTCATATGGAGTGGTAGGCACTGATTTGATTTGAACCCAATTCAATAGGTATGCAGCTTCTCAAGTGCACAACCCTAAAAGGAAATAGATAACTCAGTAATACTCATCATAGAGCACACCATATCTAATATTGTGCGATTGCTCCGCCCCGATACACCGTTGTGCTGTGGTGTATTCAGAGGAGTAATACTGAGAGAGAATCTCATTTTCTTTTAGAATAGTCCAAGGATTCCATGCACAAGTATTCTCCTCCCTGATCTTATCATAGGACATAATACTTATACCCGTATTTTGGTTCTCTACTTCTTGCTTATATTCTATGAATATCTCAAAAGGTTCAAACTCATGTTTCAACAGGAACATATGACTGAATCTTGAGAGATCATTAGAGAACGTAATGAAGTATAAAGAACCAGTCCTGGCATGTGTAGACAGGAGACCTTACATACATCATCATGTATCAGTCCCAAGAGTTCATTAACTCTTTCTCTGTTTCCTGTAAACGGAGCTATGGTCATCTAATATTTGTGACATGACTGGCAAGTTTCACAAGATGTAAATTCAAACTGATTTAAGTATGCATCTAAAATGTAACTTCAGCCAGTCGGGTCGCATTGATGTGACCTAGTCTACAATGCCTCAAGAAGAATTCGTTCATTTCTGAACTCCTCTTCTTGTGTGTGTTCTGTATACTAGGAACTGTAGTTTGATTTAGAACGTCAATGCTTTTAGATAACCTGCCTGAACCGATCAACTTTTGATATAGGAAATGTTCAAAACATTATCCATCAATACAAAATTTTATCATTTCTTTACTAATAAAGAGACTGATATGATTTTGAATATCAGGTTCGGTATCTAACAGCATTTGTTCAGAATCAATGTATTGGTAATACAGGGCGACAGTGACCAACAGACTTGGCTGCAACACTTGCCCCCATTTTCTGTCTCATGAAACTTATCACCCGTTCTCAGTTTTTCTACCTTTTTGTAGCCCTATGTAACAGATTACATATCTGGGATCCTGATCCGGTATCAAATACCCAGGATGCGGAGGATACTGAGAAACAGTTCTTTGTAATGAACATACCCGAAGGAGATGCATCATATGCACTTTCTTCATTTGGGCGGCATAGGAATTCTGGTATTCCCCTATTTCCTGCTCTGTCTTATAACTATTATAAGTTGGAGCGGGACCAACGTTCCCCATCTCAGTATAACAAGCGGGTTCGGTCAATACATCCATATTATTATCTTGATTAAGGCGTGATATGGTCACTACCTGGAGAGAGAGAGAAGAAAACACTCTGCGTGCGCTCTTGCAAGATCAGATTGGTTATTTATTTTATCTAATCAGGATGGCTCCCACTGTTTTTATCAAATTTTCCTTCAAACCCTAAAAGGAAAGACTGGCTGGGATTAATTACACTCTACAAGTTCGCCAATCTTTCAGCCAGGCCAGTGTCGGTACTTTGAGGGAGGTTCCCCGTGCTTTCGCACGGACCTAATTACAGTAAACCTCGTTTTCCCAGAGGCGTAACCCCGTTGACACCTTTCTAGACACCTACTTGATCGGCTAATTGCAAAGTGCAAAACTCTCCTAGGATTAACAATTACTCGCAGTGGGTATCGGGATCCAACTATCACATAGAAGGTATGCAATCTCATTGCAAATTTCAACACTTGAAACTCCCGATAAAGGTTTTTACCCCTAGCACATATGACCTTAACTATGGTCAACAAATCATAAGCACTAGTCAAGTTCTACCCGTCATTTCGTGATTAATTAGACCCACCCACATGACCCTTAACTAAGGTCAACAAAGTCACGCGACTGTCCTAACTAATCGCATCATATGCGGTGTAGGAAGTCATCACTTAGCTACCGTACACTGTGCCTTGACTATGGTCAACAAACACAGCACGAATACTAAGTACTCTACTTCCTAAAATGACGGAGGGTTGCGAATGGTTTTTATGAAAACCTTTAACGCTTTGAACTTGATCTCGTTGCGGAATCAAATGGTTTTTAAATGGAATGTTTTTGAAGCTTTTTTCTAGTTTTGCTAAAGGGGTCACTCCCGGCGAAGGGATCGTCGGTCCTTTCCTCGTCGAATGAGGTGCGGGATATATCATATATATCTCTGTGCAAAGCAGAAACTATAGAAGCAATCAAAAGACAAACCGAGTGTTGTAGCATCTTCCAGTTATTGCTAAAGAAGTCACTCCCGGTGAAGGGATCTCGGTCCTTTCCTTATCGAATAAGGTGCAGGATGTTCTACAATGAACACCGCGATGCAAAGCAAGAACTGTAGCTACCTGTTTTTATTTTGAAATTCGATTCCATAACATCAATTAGGTTTATTTTCTTTCATTAATCTCATTAATGAATATCCCATCATTTAAGTCCACCTAATCATCACAGATAAATATAACGTACGCTTATGCCATCCGCATTCGCCTCGATGTCCCGTCTGCACCGTTAGGTTAGGTAACTAACGGCAGAGCGGGGCAGGGCTAGCGCGGGTGTAAAACATAAGCAACGTCTATATAATATATCATATATACTATATACTATCTATCTGAACAAATCACATGATCACATCACAGATAACGCAGCAGAAAGTATCATATGAAATATTGGATATACTAGGACGTCCGTGTTTTCAATACGAGCCAGTATAAAACACGGATTCCACGGTCGTGATGAATAGCCAATCCCACACCCCTAGACCCCTACGAGAGCGGCAAGCAACCCTACCAATTCTAGGGTTAGGAGACCCGGACTCGACTCCTCGAGTTGGTCTCCCACTGGACCCTAGAACCCGGTTACTTGTGCTCCCCTCCTTGGGTCTATCCTAATGCGGAAAAGTAAATAATATACAAATGGTGACAACATCCGCAACCTGGAAGTGCCCCAATAAAAGAATATTACATACAAGTTTTTACATGAATGAAAAAGAAAAACACTCATCTCACATAAAAAACCCCGGCTATTCAAACACGACGATCCAATATAACATATCCAGCAACACATAACATCACATGTCATCAACGTAAGTAAATATGCACATCCCAATTTTCGTTGACATATAGCAACGAAACCGGCGATATCACATATTACACTTACGGTCACAGAAAAGAAAGTGTAAAACTATAACAGTTGGAATCCGCAACCTCTTTAGACATTGCATGCCTAATCAAATGAAATACTTAGACATCGCATGCCTAACAATTATAAACCCCGCATTTTAGTCTCATTATCGAAAACACTTTTCAATATCATGTCGGGCAATTCAACAGGATTCCCGACATTCTGATCGAATGCTCGTCGCAAACTTTTATAGGTGGCTGCACCCCCGATACCGTCGACGAAGTGCACCAAGGCGGAACACCGCTACCGCGAGCACCCAAACGGATGCTTTCGGCGACGGGGTTCTCCTACAGTCACTTAGTCGGGGCTATGGGGTGAGGCTGTCTATTAAGTTTACTCGGCGAGTATCCGCGTATGCTACGTGATTGCAACGGACTTTTGATCTCATCAAAATTCCGTGGCAACCGATCAAGTGAGACTAAAGTGCTATGTTTATAACATTCATTCAGTTATCTCATAACTACTTGTGAATTCCAATTGTTGTATCACATTCCGGATAAATAGAAAATGTTAAACTTTCCGATCGAACAATCGAACACCCAAGTTTTCCCGATACAGCTCAACACATGAAATAAGTCTAAAAACATTCAGTTCATGCCTCAGTACCAACGGTCCAGCCGTAGAACGGTCAAGCCAACGCCTCACATGTGGCACGCCGTACTGCCCCAAACCCGAAGGTTCAAAGGGCAGTTCAAGACGGTCACATAATCGAGTTAAGGTTTGTTGTCTTCTAGAGGGTCCATGGCGTTACTTGCACTACTTAGAACGTTGTTAAACCATGGAAAGATCCAACACTTGGAAATTTCCCGACAGGGGAAAAATTGGGTATTTATATTTGGTCGAACTTTCTAACATATTCAACAAATTATCCGGAAAACACATAGACAAGATTAGACAATCCGATCGAATCTACGAAGCTCCAAAACACCCCAGAAAACTTAACTCTTGAGTGAAAATTAAATATTCCCAGAAAACTCAGCACCTGAAGAGACAAATTACTGTGCAAAAATGGAAGTCTAATCTCATTATTCGGCCGCGGAACAGCCGCAGAAGCCATGCTTCTGCCGCGGTTCCGCCGCGCTTTAGCCGTATAACTTGGTCAAATTTACACCCTAATTCTTAGAATATCCTGCTGAATTTTTTAAGAATTTTTAATCTGGAAAAAACCCAGTTTTTGAAAAAAGTCCAGAGAGCATTTTGGAGTTAGGGTTTCGGCTCGATCAGACTTCTAACTCCGTTTACGCAACGCCTAAGGCTCTAGCTAGTCTCTGATACCATTGTAGGTTTCCTAGGCACACTAATGAGGTCTTACAAGGCATCAACCATGCCAATTTCAAAAATTACAAGTGCCGAGAAACCCTAACACGGATTGTTGACTAGAGTTTAAGCGAAAACGAAAACTAGTTAACAACTTAACTAAGAGTGAACGGAAAATACAACCTTTGTAGATCCGGTCCTCCACCTCCATAGCTCCGTGATGATGTCTCCTCGCTGCGATCATCGGATCCCGGGCTCTAGTGTCGGCTTCATCGGAGAAATGGGCGGGCTAGGTCATCGACTTCGATGCCGAAGATGATCTACGTCGAGGCAACACAAGATCAAGCTCCAACTTCACCAAGTCAAGAAACTTATGAAGAAAATACCCTATACTACTTGGCAAGTGGTAGAGGATGAAGAAATAGGAAGAACTTTAGAATTGGATTTCTCACTCTTTTTCTCAAGTTGCCATTAATGGTAGCAAGCTTTTCTTCATTGTTGAAGAAGAAGAAGAAGAAAAGAATTATGATAAGAATAAAAAGAATTATCTTATCATATAGCAACCATAGTTAGGTGTAGAGAATAAACTAAGGTTAGGTTTAATGGTTAGGTTAAGGCTAAGAGACAAAATGGTCAAAGCTTCATGAAGTTTCATGAAAGAAACAAAAACTAGCCACCATTTTATTCTTGCCTTAAAATGAATTAATAAAAATAAATATATTAGTAAATCCAAACCCTAACCATTAAGATAACCATGGTTTAATCATACACACTCAAGTTTACATGTATCATCAAACATGATACAAACTAGTGCACAAAACTATATCATATATACAATGTGCACATCAAGTGAGAAAATCTATCTTAAGTGAACCAATACTAGTTAATGTAAAGTAATATATCAAATATATAATTATACATTAAATCATTAAATAACACTTGATTTAACGATCCGGTCATATCGTATATGACCGACTAATATCCAATGTATCGACTTATCGAATCAATCCTTGATTCGATAACTAGGTTATATCGCATACAACCATTCGATACATTCATCACGAGAATAGAATACGGTATCACATATACGCATTATTCTTGGTCCCGCACATATCTCATATGCGCTCCTATTTCGTTTCGCTTGAGCCAGGAAACCTGTGTGTAGGACTCTAAAGACTCGTCAATACGCCGGCAGCAGGTGATGATCATATCAAACACCCACAAGCCGCAAGCGGTCTGCTAAACGTAACGGCCACCCGGGTATTGAGCGATCAGAAGATCGACGAGCAAGCCCGCTCACACTCCTGTGAATCCAACCAGTAACACTTACCGTATAGTCCGGTTTCGTCGTCTGATATGTCGCATATCTCGCCTAGGGGTGGTAAACGTCAGACCCCAATAGCTCGATAAGTCGTGTAGATATGAGGTCTATAACAGTTTGAGAAACTACTGGTAACACTTACCAGTAAATCTCAGCAACCCTGGCCAGGGATTTCCGGTCATAGCCAATCGAACACAGCGCAACATCAACTCCCTATACCGGGAGAGACGAATCCCATCCTATCGCTCATTGCCTCCATGTGATTCGGGACTGTACCCAAAAGCCACTGTTTTGCACGCCCTCTTGGACGTGGTAAGGTGGAAATCAAAGCACAATGGGAATCACACAAGACTCTATGACGATCTCGGGTCAACAGACTACTCTGTACCAGTGTCACCAGAGAACTGCCATCTGACGTAAGGTATAATACCATCTGGGAGTTCTCGGCGAGTTCGTCCAGTGTACCCAGTCTCTGTAAGTGCACGGCGGCGCCCCGGCCGTCAAACCGACGGCCAAACGCGGAAACGGTGATAAACTTAAATTTTTGCGGACTTGGCAAAACGGCACCACCGCGCACTGAAACCGGATCGGGCCATTAAACTAAATCTAGCTAACTACAAAGAGAAGGGGAAGAGATATACCGACGATCCAAGTCCTCCGGTCTTCATCTCCACTCCGATCTCCTCGCGGGATCTCCGTCCGTCTCCTCCTCGTCGGAAAGGGCACCACGAAGCCGGGTACTTTTACGGGCTCCCACCTCAATACCGAGGCAACTCGCGCATGAAGCCGGCTACTCGACATGCTCAAGATATGCTGTAGGGAATGTAATGTAGAATCATAGTCTCTCTTTTGGGGTTTGGTTGCCATTTGTGGATGATGGAGGAATGGTGTATAGAAAATTGGTGCTTTCAATTCTCTAGCAATGGAATGAGATGAAGAATGATATACACCAAATGAATCACTCTCATTTTTCTCCTCTCAAGATGAAGCTCTCATTTTTCCTTCTCTTTCTTTTTCTCATCTCTTTTCTTTTTTCAACCATGATAATAATCTCTCTCCCTTTGAAATGGTGGAGGAAAAACAATATGAAGCAAGAAGGGAGGTGAGTGTAGTAAAAGGAGGAGGGTGACCACATCCAAACATAATCATCACTAAACTACACATCAATCCTAATCCTTTCTTATCACAATAAAGCATGAAAAGCAAATATGCTTATCATATCACACCTTATGCAAATAAGACCTCCACAAAGAGTTATTTGCGAAACTGCAAATAACCCCCTCCATCAGAAAAGTCCGGCCGGGAAAGAGCAAAGGAAAACCGGCCGGAACGGAAAGCAAAATGGCAACTCTAGAAAACTGGTCCCGTAATAAATTACAGGAAAACCCCACACTGTGCATACACACCCGCATTTGTATTCCGTCCGGATACAAATGCAGTGAGACAAAATCTACACTGTACTATACTAGGATCGGCTTAAGCCAAAGCCGGCTAGTAATGTCCGTCCGATCCTGATGCGTGCAATACCGCACGTATCTGATCGAACGCTGCCATATAACTATACGGCCACTAGTACAAAACCGTCCGATCCTGATCCGTGCAATACCGCACGTATCTAATCGGACCCTGCCATATCTCCATACGGCCTCTACAGCGTTTCGCCCGAAAGCTTGAGTAACTGAAAGTGTGGTGGACTCTAAAGACTCGTCAATACTATGGCTGTGGATTTAACCACTAGCACGTCAGAGGTATAAGCCAATACGTGACGGGCCACCAGCTATTGACCAAAAGGGACGTCGATGAGGAAGCTCACCCCGACACCCAACTGAGCCTGTCAGTGACAATATCCGTACAGTCCGGTCCGTTCGTCTATGAGCATCGCATGGCGGGCCTAGGGGGTTGGTAAAAGTCAGACCCCCAAAAGCGGTACAAGTCGTGTCGGAGTGTAGCCCAGAACACCCTGAGATACTACTGGAATACCTACCAGTAAATCTCCTGCCTTGGCCAAGGTCTTTGTGTAATGGCTCTCCTAGACACAGCGCGACCTCACCCCCAATACCGGGAGAGACGAAACCCCCGAAGATCCGCTCACTGCCTCCATGTGGCTCGGGACTGTACCCAACTAAAACCTGTTTGCACGACTCATTTGAGCCGTGGTAGGGTAGTAATCAAAGTACAGTGGGAACTCACACGAGACAAATGACGATCCCCAGGTCGATGAACTAACCTGTACCCATGTCACCTGGGAACTACTATCTGACGTCAGGTATAAGACCAACTAGCATGTTCCCGGCGAGTCCTGTCCGGTGTACTCATAACCCAATGAGCACCTGTATACATCTTAGGTGAACCAACTGACACCAATGGCTTGTGAGACCGGCTACCGCCCCTCGTCGGGGTCTCGACTGTATACACTAGTCTACTCTGGAGTATCGATGCCCTGTCTCGAAACTCCTACGACTAGGGACCTTTTAAGGATGTGCTTATAGACTACCAGCTCCCACGTATATGATCGCCCTCATACTGCCGGTAGTCAAGCAAGAATCCTAGGGGCTCTATCAACGTGCAATAGTGATCTGTCAGGTCACCTAAAGCAGTACACGATGATAGAGGTAAACCAGATAGCATACTATCTTCTCGAGTAAGACTGTCCTACCGGGATAGGTCCTCCCTCAATCATTGCAATCACGTGCCTGTGATCCAATAATTGACTCTGAGGGCACTATCTCCAACAATCTCCCACTTGCACTCAAGGCTAATTATTGCGATGTCGCATACTCACAGCCCGTGTGATACCGAACACCCAACTCCTCTACTAGTCAGTCTCACAAATCCCGTTTGTGAAACTATTGCGGTCGAGGAATAGCCTCAGTGAGTGGATCCGCCTAGAAGTTTCTTTCTATGTCTCTCTATATCTCAAGTTCGCGGAGAAAGCCATCTCCCGAAATGAGCAATACCTGCCTTAGAATGTCTGGATGTCTGATGGGACGTAGCTCATAAATGAACTCCAAATCCAAACTTCTTAGACTGTATCTTCAACTGAACTTAATCAGTATCCTGCGCCATGCCACCCTCAGTATTGCCTTGGACCATCCGTCCAAAATACTGCCCCTCGTCAGAGGGAAAAACTATAACTCTGACAACCTCCTTGTCGTCCAGGTCACCTTGGAAGCCTGGAATGATAACCGTCTCCTAAAAGAGGCAGCCGTTATCATATCCCTAGAACAGCCACTTATGTTCTAAAACTGCTTCCGACTGTTTCTCCAGGATTGGATCAATATCAACTTATTGCATCTAGTGCAAGAACAACATCTGGTGTGGTACTTGACATCTCATGATTGACTCAATTGCCTAAGCAAGTGATCTGCCAATCATGCACATCCCTCTCTACTTTAGTCTAAAAGACACCTTTAGAGAGGGCAACTCCATTACTTGCAGGTACACTACCGTGCCAGGAGTCGTCCATTCTAAATACTCATAGAATGCTGTCAAGGTACCCAGATTAGGAAACCACCCAAATCTAGATCTAAAACCATAGATCTAGTAACCAGTATGTCTGATATAATGTCCAAGTCCTTTGTGGAGAAACCACTGTGTGACGACCAAAGTATAACCGATCGTAGTAAAGGAATATCACTTCCTACTACCTTCTCAACAGATCCATCCCCTATTCTGATGACGTCAAACCTATGACTGTCACATCAGAAACAGATGATCTATCTCCGCTACATCTGCTTTAGTCTATAAATAGACATAAGCCTGATGTCCACCAATGCTTCCGCTGCTCCCACTGACTACGACAACCCTCTGGCAGAGTCATATACACGACACTTCTGAAGCTAGTTCAGAACGACGCTATACTCATCCTCCTGCCGGGTCTCGCAGCCTGGAACAACAACAATGGCAAGTGTGGGTAAACAAGAACTTCCCTGTCACCGTCCTTGAGGCTACCGAAGTACCTCTCGGGTGCCTGAAGTTACCCACCTTATCTGCGGAGTGGCCAATGGAATGTCAAATCAGATTGAATCTTCAGGTTCCTTATCAAATCTTCTGTAATCGTTTGCGGTTCTGGAATCACTTCCAGTTCTACCATACTCCCACTGCTGTTTTTGAAAAAATCCATTTTTAATAAAACTGTGGCGAGTCTAGAACAATATTGCTATTGTTCATCCAGATGGTAGAAAGTCAACCCGCGTCATAGCCTGGGTCAACCCACAAACAGCCATTACAGAAACGTGCCTTGAGTTGTCCAGTGTCTGGTTTTAAGCATAAGCCGGACAACTCCCCGTACCTTAACAACGTTAAGATATGAACTGTTCTACATCCAATATAGAACCAGAGGCACTGATTTAATTGAACCAGATTCAAATCATGCAGCTATCTCCAGTGCATGTCAACTAAATGGAAGGAGGCCGATCAGCGTTACTCAACTTAGGAATGCTTCCAATTATGAGTAACCTGAAAGAGAAGTAATTTCTCTTTATCATTACTATCAACTGAATACCATACACAAGTATCTACATCTTCGATCACTTTGAAGAATCCCGATACTTGCTACACCTGGTTCTCTACTCTATTCAAATACCTATAACTCCTCAAAACTTAGACCCTGTGTTTCTACGAAACACATGTCTAAGAACTAGAGAAGTCAAAAGTAAACTGAATATAGTATGAGGACCAACCCCTCTGTCCTAATGGACACTGGACAACATACAATACTCTGTATAAGTCCGCTGAGTCTAACAACTCTTTCACTGTGTGTTGTAGGTTGAAAACTGTACTTATGGTTAAGAAGAATTACACCGCTGTTTAATGCTCCTTACCTAACCATCCACTGATATAGGTAAATGTCATCGACATAATATCAAAAGGTATATCTCACTCTATGAAAATAGACGTACAGATATATCAATTTGAAATTGGTTCACATCAACGGATATTCAAAACCAAATATTTGCCGACCGGCAAACAGCCCAGGTGATTTCCTCAAATATCACTGATTCCAACGAATCCCGATATAATGAGGATGATTACCCAATTCCCAATAACTTACTCCCACTCATCATCTGTAAAACCATACAGATGTGAGAATCATACCTGGTAAATACATACCCTGGAGTAAGTGTCTAATCGGGAAATCAGTTTTCCATTAACAGTATACAGTGAAACTGAAACATTGAAATGTTTCGTTGGGGTATCCTGGTATTCTTAGTAATGCCTCTACCATTATCCAGATTCACAACTATAACCATATAATTCTTTGCCACCTCTCCAAATCCCTTTATATGTCTTTAGTCATTACCTTCTGTACACCCCTTTAGGCCAAATGGTTTTCTTCCTTCCCTACCGTTCGGCACCAGCCTATGGTTTGGAAGAAGACTATCCAAAAAGCATAAAGGGTGTACTGTCCTAATCCTAGGAGCACTCGCATCGCGAGAGAAGGTGAAGATAAAAGACACCTGAATGTACTTTATTCCTATTTCTCCTGAACCAGGATCCATCCCCGAACTGGAACAAGTTCCTTTCGAGTTCGTATATAACCATACGATGGAGTATCCAATAAACTGTGGATCTTCGTAGTGATACGGAGTGTCCTGGAGAAATACAAAGGTGATTTAGGATTGGCGAAGGAATACATGGTTTGGTCGTGAATATCTGTTGCAATTTACTTTGCTCTCTTACTAATCCCTTACTTTGTCTTAACTTAATACCTTCTGTACACCGTTTAGGCTAATTGGCTTTCTTCCTTCCCTACCGGTCGGCACCAGCCTATGGTTTGGAAGAAGACTATCCAATTTGCGTAATAGGTGTACTACTCCTAAACCAAGGAGTACTCGCAACCTGAGAGAGGGTGAAAAGAAAAGACAACTGAATAATCCTATCCGTTTTCTCCAGAACCAGAAACCATCCTCGAATTCCTTCGAGTTCGTATCTAACCATACGATGGTTTTGTCCAATGGGAGTGGACGTTCGCAGTAATACGGGGTGTCCCGGAGAAAAGGGTAAAAGTAGGAGTGGCAATGAGGTCTGCAACTCTGACAATCCAAAAGCCAGTGTTAAGTAGGTTCGGTCAACTTGGTCACTGAGTCATAGTCTTAGGGTCGGGTCAATGGTCGCTGCCAGAGAGAGAGAGAAAAGAAACACTCAGCGTGCACTCTAACCTAGATCAGAATGGTTACCAATTTATCCAATCTGGAAACCTCCCACTGTACCTCAAATTCTCCTCCAAACCTGAAAGAAGAATTAGTCGGGAACACCCGAGGAGTAAACCAACTCATCAGTGGGAATCGGGATCCAACTCTCATCGCACGATAACGTGACGGAATCCGCTCACGGTATCACACTCCAGAAGGTATGCGCATATCTGGCAAGTTTCAGTTCTTTTGAAACTCCCGATGTGATTTCTGCCCCATGCTCTTATGACCTTGACTAAGGCCAACAAATCATAAGTCACATGTCAAGTTCTACCCGTCATTGTCCAGGTTGATTTGAATCCACCCGTACAAGCCCTTGACTAAGGCCAACAAGGCTATACGACTGTCCCAAACCAACGCATCTATCTATGCAGCATATGAATACCCAATAGCTACCAAACACTGTGCCTTGACTAAGGCCAACAAACACAGCTTGAATACTATTGACTACCCATATGAAACGACGGAGGGCTACGAATGGTTTCTGGCGAAAACCTTTAACGTAGTGAACTTGATATCGTTGAAGGAACGGATAGCTTTTTAGAAAATATAGTGACGAAAACCTTTACTAAAGAGGTCACTCCCGGTGAAGGGATCTCGGCTCTTTCCCCGTAGAATGGGGTGCAGGATATTCCAACTGAATACCACGGTGCAAAGCAAAAGTAATCGGCTATAGTGAAGTTAATGCCCTGACGCAAACTTCTGTCCAAGGGGTCACTCCCGGTGAAGGGATCTCGGCCTTTGCCTCGTCGACTGAGGAGCAGGATATTCCAAATGAATACCACGATGCAAAACAGAAGTGAACGTCCTTGCAATAACAGCTTTTTGAAAAGTGTTCCAACAACATCAGATTAGGTTTGTTTTTAACTTGCATTGATCCGAATCAACGCAGTCCCATCAATTAATCACACCACAAAGAACGAAAATATACTGATGTACGTATATGCCATCCGCATTCGCCACTGGGTCCCGTCATTACCCGTTAGGTTAGCTAACTAACGACAGAGCGGGGACTGGACTAGCGCGGATGTAAAACATATACAACATCTACTAATATATATACCAATATATTATATTTCGCTCAAGGCGTGAAAGAAATGCAACATCACAGAAATGTACAGCATCACAGAACAATACAGATATCTGGGATCCCCGGGTTTCACAGAGCCACTACTGAAACCCGACGTTCCCCTGGTCGTGTGGATAGCCTGTGCAATGAAATCCTAGACCCCTACGGGCGCGGCAAGTTACCCGCCAAAACCTGAAGCGAGGCAGCCCCCTTCAGCGCCGTGAATGGACCACCCAGCACTTCACGGAATCCGGTAACTTGGGCACCCCTCCTGGGTCAACCTGTACCCCCTACGAGTGCGGCGAATAGCCCGCCAATCCCAGAGTGAAGCCCCCTCCGACCCAATGCCATGAGATGCGGGCTTGTTGCCCTCTAGAACCCGGCTATCCGTGCACTCCTCCGCGGGGTAATCCTAGTACAGAAAGTAAAATATACATACATCGGGTACATCGACCGCAACCAGGTCGTGCCCCAAAAGAATAATACAATCAGGCAGTGACGGCAGTCCACATGTCGGACGCTCGTCCCGCAATATCAAAAGTACATAATACCACCACAACTGTACTAGCATTGCATCCAGGCTATCCCCACGACCGATCCGCAACATCACAGCATAAACATAGAACATCAACGTGAAAGTCACGTTCGCAAATCCGTCTAACCGGGCTATAGCAGTTAGACCGGATTTACCGATCGAGTGACATTCACGGTCGCAGATATAATGTAAATACTGTGAAAAAAATGTGTTTAAAATATCCGATCGATCAAAAATTAACAAGTGGGCCCTCAATCAAAACTGTAGCACTCACAGAAATCCTGGGCCCAATCTTAATATTCCAAAACCCATATTTTAAGCCCAGAAGGCCTCTGAAAAAATTTGGTGAAGTGATGTGAATAGTGCGCGGCGGAAGGGCCGCACGAGGGGGGTTTCGCGGCGGTTCCGCGCTCCGACTGTGGAGTTACTTCATCAAATTTTTACAGAACTCTTAGATTTTCCAGTACATCAATATTTTACAACCTGAAAAAATTTTCGAGACCAAATATTTTCAACAGAAACTGATTCGAACTAAAATGCAGTTTTGGAACATTCGATCGATCGAAACAGAAAAACACATTACACCAAGCTAGACTATGTCAATGGCGAGGCTCTGATACCACTGTAAGTGCACGGCGGCGCCCCGGCCGTCAAACCGACGGCCAAACGCGGAAACGGTGATAAACTTAAATTTTTGCGGACTTGGCAAAACAGCACCACCGCGCACTAAAACCGGATCGGGCCATTAAACTAAATCTAGCTAACTACAAAGAGAAGGGGAAGAGATATACCGACGATCCAAGTCCTCCGGTCTTCATCTCCACTCCGATCTCCTCGCGGGATCTCCGTCCGTCTCCTCCTCGTCGGAAAGGGCACCACGAAGCCGGGTACTTTTACGGGCTCCCACCTCAATACCGAGGCAACTCGCGCATGAAGCCGGCTACTCGACATGCTCAAGATATGCTGTAGGGAATGTAATGTAGAATCATAGTCTCTCTTTTGGGGTTTGGTTGCCATTTGTGGATGATGGAGGAATGGTGTATAGAAAATTGGTGCTTTCAATTCTCTAGCAATGGAATGAGATGAAGAATGATATACACCAAATGAATCACTCTCATTTTTCTCCTCTCAAGATGAAGCTCTCATTTTTCCTTCTCTTTCTTTTTCTCATCTCTTTTCTTTTTTCAACCATGATAATAATCTCTCTCCCTTTGAAATGGTGGAGGAAAAACAATATGAAGCAAGAAGGGAGGTGAGTGTAGTAAAAGGAGGAGGGTGACCACATCCAAACATAATCATCACTAAACTACACATCAATCCTAATCCTTTCTTATCACAATAAAGCATGAAAAGCAAAGATGCTTATCATATCACACCTTATGCAAATAAGACCTCCACAAAGAGTTATTTGCGAAACTGCAAATAACCCCCTCCATCAGAAAAGTCCGGCCGGGAAAGAGCAAAGGAAAACCGGCCGGAACGGAAAGCAAAATGGCAACTCTAGAAAACTGGTCCCGTAATAAATTACAGGAAAACCCCACACTGTGCATACACACCCGCATTTGTATTCCGTCCGGATACAAATGCAGTGAGACAAAATCTACACTGTACTATACTAGGATCGGCTTAAGCCAAAGCCGGCTAGTAATGTCCGTCCGATCCTGATGCGTGCAATACCGCACGTATCTGATCGAACGCTGCCATATAACTATACGGCCACTAGTACAAAACCGTCCGATCCTGATCCGTGCAATACCGCACGTATCTAATCGGACCCTGCCATATCTCCATACGGCCTCTACAGCGTTTCGCCCGAAAGCTTGAGTAACTGAAAGTGTGGTGGACTCTAAAGACTCGTCAATACTATGGCTGTGGATTTAACCACTAGCACGTCAGAGGTATAAGCCAATACGTGACGGGCCACCAGCTATTGACCAAAAGGGACGTCGATGAGGAAGCTCACCCCGACACCCAACTGAGCCTGTCAGTGACAATATCCGTACAGTCCGGTCCGTTCGTCTATGAGCATCGCATGGCGGGCCAAGGGGGTTGGTAAAAGTCAGACCCCCAAAAGCGGTACAAGTCGTGTCGGAGTGTAGCCCAGAACACCCTGAGATACTACTGGAATACCTACCAGTAAATCTCCTGCCTTGGCCAAGGTCTTTGTGTAATGGCTCTCCTAGACACAGCGCGACCTCACCCCCAATACCGGGAGAGACGAAACCCCCGAAGATCCGCTCACTGCCTCCATGTGGCTCGGGATTGTACCCAACTAAAACCTGTTTGCACGACTCATTTGAGCCGTGGTAGGGTAGTAATCAAAGTACAGTGGGAACTCACACGAGACAATTGACGATCCCCAGGTCGATGAACTAACCTGTACCCATGTCACCTGGGAACTGCTATCTGACGTCAGGTATAAGACCAACTAGCATGTTCCCGGCGAGTCCTGTCCGGTGTACTCATAACCCAATGAGCACCTGTATACATCTTAGGTGAACCAACTGACACCAATGGCTTGTGAGACCGGCCACCGCCCCTCGTCGGGGTCTCGACTGTATACACTAGTCTACTCTGGAGTATCGATGCCCTGTCTCGAAACTCCTACGACTAGGGACCTTTTAAGGATGTGCTTATAGACTACCAGCTCCCACGTATATGATCGCCCTCATACTGCCGGTAGTCAAGCAAGAATCCTAGGGGCTCTATCAACGTGCAATAGTGATCTGTCAGGTCACCTAAAGCAGTACACGATGATAGAGGTAAACCAGATAGCATACTATCATCTCGAGTAAGACTGTCCTACCGGGATAGGTCCTCCCTCAATCATTGCAATCACGTGCCTGTGATCTAATAATTGACTCTGAGGGCACTATCTCCAACAGTCTCCACTGAGCACCCGCATACCATCTCCGATGTCAAACACCAATGGATATAGGATCATCCATCGCCCATCATATTGGTCGAGAAGATATACGCTAGTCTACACTGGAATATCGATGCCCCGTCTCGATATTCCCACGACTAGGAACAATGAAAGATGTACTCATTGACAACCCAGGCCGCACTAGTATGATCTTCATCACAGTCCTGGAAGTCGAGTACACATCCTAAGGGCTTTATCAACATGTAATCAGAGAGACAAAAAGTATACATGTTAAGATAAAAAGCAACCAGATAGCGTACTATCATGTCGAGCAAGAAAGTCCTACCTATATATGTCCCAGCATCCACTACAATGTACAGTAATGGCCTCTAGGGCATACATATAACTAACAGGATCTACCATTAGATCTCAGAAAGGAGAGATTTTTAGATCTCACATCTCTTGATCATCAAGATCCAGCCAACAGAGGAGGAAGAGGAAGAACCCTTTTCATCAACCAAAACATTTTAGGAGTTTAACTCCATATATTTATATATATATATATATATATATATATATAATAAATATTTCCTTTCTGAAGCATAGCTTCTGGTTCTGGGACTAAAAGTCCCTTTGTCTCGCCAGCGCTCGAGCGCAAAACGCCCACGTGCCGACACGTGGCGTGCTTTCGCTCAGGCGCACTGCGCTCGAGTGCAAAGCGCCCACGTGCTGACACGTGGCGCGCTTTCGCTCAGGCGCACTGCGCTCGAGCGCAAAGCGCCCATATGCCTACACGTGGCGCGCTTGCGCTCAGGCGCACTGCGCTCGACCGCAAAGCGCCCACATGCCTACACGTGGCGCGCTTGCGCTCAGGCGCACTGCGCTCGAGCGCAAAGCGCCCACATGCCGACACGTGGAGTGCTGCGCTCAGGCGCACTGCGCTCGAGCGCAAAGTACCCACGTGCCGACACGTGGCGCGCTTGCACCTGAGCGCACAGCACCTAAGCGCACAGCGCTCAAGGCGCTGGCCCCACGCATCCTTTGGATGCCTTTTCCCCCTCTTTCTTTTATATATATATATATACATACATATATACATATATATACATACATATATACATATATATATATATACACATATGTACACAAACACACGTAAAAACTCTGCGTGGCTCCCGATATATCCAAACCCCCTTTCAAAACACAACACACGTACACTGCACATTGAGTTCGCATGACCATTTTAACCCGTTAATCGGAGGTTCCTTCGCCCCAAAGGCGAGGGGTAATTAACGGCAGCTTAGTCCACGGCTGCCGGAGATTTGGATCCCCACAATCAATAAACCCCGGCCTACCCTAGGCAGGGGGAATCTGTAGTATATGCCTGACAAGCGCGCGCGTATTCCCATCTCAATGGGGTGACGAAAAATACCCTACAAGTGTTACTGGTTGGATTCACAGGAGTGTGAGCGGGCTTGCTCGTTGATCTTCTGATCGCTCAATACCTTGGTGGCCGTTACGTTTAGCAGACCGCTTGCGGCTTGTGGGTGTTTGATATGATCATCACCTACTGTCGGCGTATTGACGAGTCTTTAGAGTTCTACACAGAGGTTTCCTGGCTCAAGCGAAACGAAATAGGAGCGCATATGAGATATGTGCGGGACCGAGAATAAGACCAGTATGTGATACTGAATTCTATTCTCGCGATATGTATCATCAGTCGGTTATATGAGATATAGCCGGGTTACCGAATCAAGTGTTGATTCGATATATTGATACACTTGATATTAGTCGGTTATATGCAGTATGACCGGATCATTAAATCAAGTGTTGATTTAATGATTTAATGTATAATTATATATTTGATATATTACTTTACATTAACTAGTATGTGTTCACTTAAGATTGATTTTCTCACTTGAAGTGCACAAGTTGTATATGTGATATATTTTTGTGCACTAGTTTGTATCATTTTTGATGATACATGCAAACTTGGGTGTGTGTATGGATTATACCATGTTTAGGTTAAATGTTTAGTTTTTTATTTAATTTATTTGATTTATGTAAAATAAAATGGTGGCTTACTTTGTCTTTGCTTGAAGCTTCATGAAGCTTTCAAGCATCTTTGACAAAGTCCACCATTTTGTTTTACATAAGATTTTCCTTAACCTAACCTTTAACTTAAACTTGAGTTTAGTCTCTACAAAGATTAATCTCACCCATGGTTGCAAGATGATAACTTCACTTGATTATTCTTTTCACATAATTCTTTTTCCATTCTTTTCTTCTTCTTCTTCATGAAGAAAAGAAAACCTTGCTAGAAAATTCCAAGTGTTGAAATCAAGTGTGAAATTCAAATCCAAAGTGAACCAACTTCCTATTTCTTCATCCTCTACCACTTGCCATGTAGTAGAGTGTGTTATCTTCATAAGTTTCATGACCAAGTGAAGATGGAGCTTGAGTTAGAGTTGCCTCGACGTAGATCATCTTCGGTATCGAAGTCAACGACGTAGCCCGCTCATTTCTCCGACAAAACCATCGCTAGAGTCCGGGATCCCGGTGATCGCAGCGAAGGGACGTCATCACGGAGCTAAAGAAGTGGTGGACCGGATCTACAAAGGTTGTATTTCCATTCACTTATAGCAAAGTAGTTTGCTTGCTTTTCTTTTTCGCCTTACCTCCAGTAATCGATCTAGTTTAGGGTTTCTCGGCAGCGGAAAATTTGAATTTGGCATGGTTGATGCCTTGTGGAACCTGTTGGGTGTGCCTAGGAACCCTACAGTGGTATCAGAGCCTAACTAGAGCTTTAGGCGAATTGTAGACGAAGTTAGAGATCCGATCGAACCCCGAAACCCCGATCAAAACCCTTCTCTGTACATTTTTTCAAACTGTGGATTTTTGTGAATTAAAAAAATGCTCAGAAAATTAAGCAGGAAATATAAGAATTACTGTGAAGTACGGACCCCTAACTCAAAAATTTGACCGCGGAACCGCGGCCAAACCAAGGGTTTGGCGGCGATTCCGCGGCCCAAATTGTGAATTAGTGCCTCAAACTTCACATATTTATTCTTAGGTCCTTTCTTGTCATTTTTTTTCTGGGAATTTTTTAATTCCACTCAAGTGTTGAGTTTTCTAGGGTTTTATTAGGGACTCGTTAATTCGATCGGATAATTTAACTTCGTTTATATTTTTCCGGATATTTTAGAAACTGTTAAAAAGTTTGACCAGATATAAATACCCATTTTTCCCCTGCCGGGAAATTTCCATGTGTTGGATTTTTCCGTAGTTTAAGAGTGTTCTAAGTAGTGCAAGTAACGCGATGGACCCTCTAGAAGACAACAAACCTTAACTCGATTATGTGACCGTCTTGAACTGCCCCTTGAACCTTCGGGTTTGGGGCAGTACGGCGTGCCACATGTGAGGCGTTGGCTTGACCCTTCTACGGCTGGACCATTGGTACTGTGGCATGAAGTGGATGTTTTAAAACTTATTTCATGTGTTGAGCTGTTTCGGGAAAACTTGGGTGTTTGATTGTTCGATCGGAAAGTTTAACATTTTGTATTTATCTGGAATGTGATACAATATTTGGAATCCACAAGTGGTTATGAGATAACTGATTTGGATGTTATAAACATAGCAGTTCAGACTCAATTGATCGGTTGCCACGGAATTTTGATGCAATCAAAAGTCCGTCGCAATCACGTAGCGTACGCGGATACTCGCCGGGTAAACTTAATAGACAGCCATGCCCCATAGCCCCGACCAAGTGACTGTAGGAGAACCCCGTCGCCAAAAGCATCCGTTCGGTTACTCGCGGCAACGGTGTTCCGCCTTAGTGCACTTCGTCGATGGCATCCGGGGGTGCGGTCGTCTAATAAAGTTTGCGACGAGCATTCGATCAGTTTATCGGGAATCTTGTCGAATTGCCCGACTAGATATTGAAAAGTGTTTTCGATATAGAGACTAAATTGCGGGGTTTATAACTGTTAGGCATGCGATGTCTAAGGAGGTTGCGGATTCCAACTGTTGTAGTTTTACACTTTCTTTTCTGCGACCGTAAGTGTAATATGTGATATCGCCGGTTTCGTTGCTATATGTCAACGACAATTGGGATGCGCACATTTACTTACGTTGATGACATGTGATGTTATGTGTTGCTGGATATGTTATATTGGATCGTCGCGTTTTGAATAGCCGGGGGTTTTATGTGAGATGAGAGTTTTTTATTTTCATTCATGTAAATTTAATTGTATGTAATATTCTTTTATTGGGGCACTTCCAGGTTGTGGAAGATGTCACCATTGTATTATTTACTTTTCCGCACTAGGATAGACCCAAGGAGGAGAGCACAAGTAACCGGGTTCTAGAGTCCAGTGGGAGACCAACTCGAGGAGTCGAGTCCGGGTCTCCTAACTCTAGAATTGGTAGGGTTTCTTGCCGCTCTCGTAGGGGTCTAGGGGTGTGGGTTAGGCTATTCATCGCGACCGTGGAATCCATGTTTTATACAGGCTCGTATTGAAAACACGGACGTCCTAGTATATCCAATGTTTCATATGTTTCTTCTGCTGCGATATCTGTGATGTGATCATTTGATATGTGATGATAGATACTGTATATGATATATATGATATATTATATAGACGTTACTTCTGTTTTGCACTCGCGCTAGCCCTGCCCCGCTCTGTCGTTAGTTACCTAACCTAACGGTGCATGAGGGGACATCGAGGCGAATGCAGATGACATAAGTGTACGTCGTATTTATCTGTGATGTTTAGGTGATTTAAATGATGGGACTTCATTAATGTGATTAATGAAAGAAAAGAAACCTAAGATGTTGTGGAATCGAATTTTCAAAAACAGGTAGCTACAGTTCTTACTTTGCATCGCGGTGTTCCTTGTAGAACATCCTGCACCTTATTCGATAAGGAAAGGGCCGAGATCCCTTCACCGGGTGTGACCCCTTTAGCAATAACTGGCAGATGCTACACCCCTCGGTTTTTCTTTTGATTGCTCCTATAGTTCTTTCTTTGCACAGCAGTATATATGATATATCCTGCACCTTATTCGATGAGGAAAGGGCCGACGATCCCTTCACCGGGACTGACCCCTTTAGCAAAACTAGAAAAGCCTCAAAACCACTCCATTTAAAATCACTCGATTCTACAGCGATATCAAGTTCATTACGCAAAAGGTTTTCTTAAAAACCTGTCGTAGCCCTCCGTCATTTCAGATAAGTACTAGTTAGTATTCGTGCTACGTTTGTTGACTATGTTAAGGCGTAGTGTGCGGTAGCTAATTAGTGCTTATCTGTATAAGCATATGATGCGATTGGATTAGGGTAGTCGTGCGACTTTGTTGACTATGTTAAGGGTCGTGCGGGTGGGTTTAATTCAATCGGGAAATGACGGGTTGAACTTGACTAGCACTTATGATTTTTTGACTATGTTAAGGTCATATAGCTGCTAGGGGAAAAATATTATCGGGAATTTCAAGTGTTGAAATTTGCAATGAGATTGCATACCTTCTATGAGATAGTTGGATCCTGATACCCACTGCGAGTAATTGTTACTTCTGGGAGAGTTTTACACATTACAATTAGCCGATCAAGTAGGTGTCTAGAAAGGTGTCAACGGGGTTATGCCTCTGGGAAAACGAGGTTTATTGTAATTAGGTCCGTGCGAAAGCACGGGGAACCTCCCTCAAAATACCGACACTGGCCTGGCTGAAAGATTGGCGAACTTGTAGCGTGTAATTAATCCCGGCTAGTCTTTCCTTTTAGGGTTTGAAGGAAGATTTGATAAAAACAGTGGGAGCCATCCTGATTAGATAAAATAATAACCAATCTGATCTTGCAAGAGCGCACGCAGAGTGTTTTCTTCTCTCTCCCTCCTGGTAGCGACCATGTCATGCCTTAATCAAGATAATAAAACGGATATATTGACCAAACCCGCTTGTTATACTGAGCTGGGGAACGTTGGTCCCGCTCCAACTTATAATTGTTATAAGACCGAGCAGGAATTAGGGGAATACCAGGATTCCCATGCCGCCCAAACGAAGAAAGTGCATGAGATGCATCTCCTTCGGGTGTGTTCATTACAAAGAACTGTTTCTCAGTATCCTCTGCGTCCTGGGTATTTGATACCGGATCAGGATCCCAGATATGTAATCAGTTACATAGGGCTACAGAAAGGTAGAGAACTGAGAACGGGTGATAAGTTTCATGAGACAGAAAACGGTGCAAGTGTTGCAGCCAAGTCTGTTGGTCACTGTCACCCTGTATTACCAGAATACATTGATTCTGAACAAATGTTATTAGATACATTTAGATAAAGAAGGATATAATTTTGTATTGTTGGATAATGTTTTGAACATTTCCTAAATCAAGAGTTGATCGGTTCAGGCACGTTATCTAAAAGCATTAATGTTCTAAATCAAACTACAGTTCTTAGTATACACAACACACTCAAGAGGAAGAGTTCAGAAATGAACGAATCTTCTTGAGGCATTGTAGACTAGGTCATATCAAAGCGACCCGACTGGCTAAGTCACATTAAGATGCATATTTAAATTAGTTTGAATTTACATCTTGTGAAACTTGCCAGTCATGTCACAAAGATAAGATGACCATAGCTCTGTTTATTGGAAACAGAGAAAGAGTTAGTAAACTCTTGGGATTGATACATGCTGATGTATGAGGGTCCCCTGTCTACACATGCCAAGACCGGTTCTTTGTGCTTCATTACCTTCTGTGATGATCTCTCAAGATTAAGACATATGTTCCTGTTGAAACACAAGTCCGAAGCTTTTGAGATATTCACAGAATATAAGTTAGAAGTAGAGAACCAACAGCGGGTATAAGTATTATGTCCTTTGATGTGATCAGGGAGGAGAATACTTGAGCACGGGATTCCTGGACTATTCTAAGAATAAGATTCTCTCTCAGCATTACTCCTCCGTATACACCATAGCACGATTGTATATTGGGGCGGAGCAATAGCACCCTATGTGATATGGTGTGCTCTATGATGACTACTACTGAGTTTCCTATTTCCTTTTAGGGAGTTATGCACTTATGAAGTTACATACCTATTGAATAGGGTTCCGATCAAATCAGATGCCTACCATTTCATATGAGATATGGAAAGGGAAGAGCCCATCTCTTAAGTCAGTTAAGATTTGGGGTTGTCCGGCCTATGTCTAAAAGGCAAAATCCGGACAAGCTCGAGGCAAAGTCAGTACTGTAGAAGTTTGTTGGATATCCAAAGCATACGCAAGGGAATATCTTCTACCTAACCGAGGAACAAAAGATATTTTGTTACTCAGCATGCCACCTTTGTGAAAGGGAATTTCTTATGAAGAAATTTGGGGACATGAGGTAGAACTGGAAAGAGTTCCAGCTATACAAACTGCAGCTGATGATTTGGTAGAACCAAAGGATTCAATAGCAACCAACGAACCTCGGCCTCTCCGCCGATCTAGTAGGGTTCCTCACCCACCTGAGAGATCCTTCGGTTTCTCTATGACAGTGGGAGCAAGGATTGCATCATGAGATGATGACCCAACTAGTTTCGGGCTGGCCATCAGGAGCAGGACTCTGTAAGAATGGCTGGATGCTTATCGATCTGAGATGGAATCCTTATACACCAACAAAGTATGGACTTTGGTTGCTTTATCTGAATAAATCCCTATCAGGAGCAAGTATATCTTGAGAAGATTACTTGGTGTACATGGAAAAGTTAAGACTTTCAAAGCTAGACTTGTTAAAGGATTTGCATCATTGACCAGGTATGGATTATAATGAAACCTTTTCTAAGTAACTATGCTTAAATCCATCCAGATCCTACTTGCCACGGCTACATACCATGACTACGATATCTGGCGGTTGGGTGTCATGACTGCTTTTCTAAATGATGTTTTAGAAGAGAGAGTCTATAAGAACACAGTCAGAGGGCTTCGTAGACAGTGGGAGCAGCGGAAACGTGTGCAAGATATTTTATGTGATAAAGCAGGCATCGCGGAGTTGGAACATCTATTTTGATGAGTTAGTCAAAGAGTTTGACATCATCAAAATGGTAGATGAACCTTGTATATACAAAAAGGTAGTAGGGAGTATGCTGGTGATCCTCGTAGAGTACGTGGATGACATACTCTTGATAGGGAAGGAGTTTCCTATGCTACGCTCGGTCAATCTCCGCTTATCACAAGGATTCTCCATATAGGATAAAAGTGATACCTACTAAATCCTGGGTTTTGGATCTATGAGATAGATCTAATTGGATTTTAGGATACTCACTAGTTGTAGTGAGTTGGTATCAATCGATCCTGGGGAGAATCACTGGAAAGGTTCCAGGGTGATAAGGACGACTGGATGTCAGTCGTAGGCATTGTCTTTACCCTCAGTGGAGGGACGGTATGTTGGAAGAGTTCCAAGCTAGATACCGTGACATACTAGACGATTAAAGGCAAGATACATCGTTACCAAAGATGCTACCAAAGAGGAAGTCTGGGTGTATATTAGTTCATGAGATGAACTTCGTTCCTACCATTGTGAGACAATGGAGTTGTGGCTTATGCCTAGGAACGCCTGTCCCATCAGTGATTCAGACATATTCTGAGGCAGCATCACCTGATCATGGAGATAGTTGATCTCCAGGGGTTCGAGGTTCAGAGAGAAGACTCAGAGGAAAACACGGCGGATCCACGCCGAAGATGATCTACGTCGAGGCAACTCTAACTCAAGCTCCATCTTCAGCATCGAAGTCAACGACCTAGCCCGCTCATTTCTCCGACGAAACCATCGCTAGATTCCGGGATCCCGGTGATCGCAGCGAAGGGACGTCTTCACGGAGCTAAAGAAGTGGTGGACCGGATCTACAAAGGTTGTATTTCCATTCACTTGTAGCAAAGTAGTTTTCTTTCTTTTCTTTTTTGCCTTACCTCTAGTAATCGATCTAGTTTAGGGTTTCTCGGCATCGGAAAATTTGAATTTGGCATGGTTGATGCCTTGTGGAACCTCTTGGGTGTGCCTAGGAGTCCTATACAGCCTAGCTATAACAATCAGCATCAGCCTTTTCATCAGAACATCAGCAGCAGCAGCTGCTACATCAGCCCCAACTCCTTACATAACACCTCCCCCACAACACACAATCCTTCCCTTAAGAGTACACCAAACCCTACTGCTGCTACTACAGCACATACTTCAATCAACCAAACAACACAACCCAAGCAACAGCTTCAGCTTCAGCCAATTTCAGATCAACATCTGCTGCCCGTCACAGCTCTGGTCCAGCCAAGTTTTGAAACACCGAGAGCCGTAGCAGCAACACACACTCTTCTACTTCCTCTCTTCTTTTTCATCTAGGGTCTCTAGAGGTATAAACCCTTAATCCAACTCCTTATTACTAAAAGTTATGAATATCTAGCTTATTTTAGTGTTTATTGTGTGTTTAGTAGTAGTTTTGGGGTAAATTAGGGGAATTTTGAGAATGTAAGGGTTGTGATGGTTAGAGTAACCCAAGTAGGTGCTGTTGAGACCAGTTAACCAGAGAATTGCCCCAGATTTAACAAAATACCCGACTTATCCGACTTGGCGTAAATTGGCAGTTTTAGCTACTTTTTAGCCTTTCTGAAACCTGCTGTTGACCCGATCCACTCAGGTAAAAGTTGTGAAGACCGTAGCTCAGTGACCTTAGAAGAAACACCCACACAAAACACGGGGACCCCTCTCCCTATTATGGCCGCAAATATATTGTATCTGGCTGCAAATTGCGGCCAGAATGGGGGTGGGGGTGTTGGGTTTTGGTATGTGGGTTTACTCTGGGTAGCTAGGGTTTTTGGTATCTGTAACTTTCCAAGTTGGGTCCACAGGCAAAATCTGGAGCATGTATCGTGTTTTCGATGTTTTAAGTCTTGTGTGACGCACGTGATACGCGTGGTTCTGTGGCGCGCTGCGCGACACAGCGTGTCAGGTGGGTTCTGGTGGGTTTGTGCGCGTCGCGACGTGTCGTGTGCACGCGCGTTTCAGTTTCACGCTCGCGTATCCTTTTATCGATATATCGTGTTTTGCAGGATTTTCCTGATATGTTGTGACTGTTGTAAATTCTAGGTTCGCCGGTAGGGACTTCAAGCGCGGCAGAGAAAGGGAAGCAGGTGGTCGGACACACCTAGCGCGGGATCACGGGTGAGTAGATTTAACATCTACGGGGGACGATCGTTTGGATGGCGCAATGTCGCCCGATAGATTAGTAAACTTGAAAATCGAACTTTAACACTTGCTTGTGACATTAGAAATGATAGTACTTGCGTAATAATTGCTGCAGTTAAGATCTATATGTTGTACCCATAACTCATTATGTAGGACACATGTACCATTACCAGGTTTTTATATGCAGCACGAGCACTATTCATGTGTACACCCACACCCTGGTAATTGCCATGTCACGACACTAGATAACTATGAATCTGAACATGTTAATTGTTTAAACCTATACTATTGCAATAAATAATAAAGGTGAAATCATAAGAATTGCCGTTCTCGTGTATATATATCGTTACATCACTTGCTCATGCCTAGTATAAATCATACATTGCAACTTGAACATTGATACCATTTGCATTCATTATCATTGATATATGCACCCATGATGATTTCACGAGATTTATGATATTTCTGGATTTGAGGAAAAGCCGCAAGACTTTGAAACTTATGATCTTTTAAAAATAATAGTTGCGGTTTTCTAATGATGTAAAGTGTCGTCCACCATGAGTTTGATGTGTTCTCGAGACCCGTTTTGAGGAGGTGGATGAACCGTCTCGGGTACATGGTGGGCCCGGCAAGGTACCCTGGGGCAAGAAGATCGCAGGAGATGGCGTTGAGCCTGGCAGGGGACGGACTACCTACCGGTGACTTCATTTGGCACGGCGGATATCCAGAGGATACCAACCGCGACCGCTGGTTTGAGATATGGATATTTGGGTTGGATCAGCCGGGTGGCTGAGATCAGAGATATTTGACATGGATACATGAGTTTGAGCCAGTTTTGAGGTGTCGTTGCTATACACGGATTTTTATTGATTTCATAGATACTATGCTGGTACTAAAAAGAGTTTCAAAACAAAGAAAGGATAGATCTTGTACTTACATGTTGAGACCTTGAGTTGACTCATATAGCATACATACATGTTAGTACATCCATGTGACATTCATACTTGTTAGCACACTGTTGATGCATACATATTTGCTAGTGCCGTAGCTATACCTGTTTAGAGATGCTAGTATACTTGTGTGCATACATGCGATAGCCCTTGTAGATGCTATTTATTACTCGCGAGCTGGCAACTCACCCCCGTTGTGCCTCAACTTTTCTGCAGGTCCGTTCCGTCAGCACTGTAGCGGCGGACGCTTTTGCCACTTTTGCTCTCTTTGCCTGGATTCGAGGCTTTTGCTCATAGGTGGGTTGTTATCATTTGTACCACCTTATTATGATCATTGTATCTAGAGTACTCCATCTACTACTACTATTTCAGCTGTACCAGTTTATTTGGATTACTGTATATGGACCTAGAGACGAGGTTGTGAGACTTATGGATTTATGTTATGTGGGGTCGAGCTCACTTGAGTCGACATGTTATTTTATCTGTGCTTCCATTCTTATTTATGCACACTGTATTTATATTGCGTGGGATTTGTGACCGGCTTGAGGCGAAGAGTTAGCTCCCGCTTGGGGATGCCTTTTTCCTGTTTGCACCCGTTTGGGGGCTTGCTTTTACAAAAGAGGTTCTGCCGGGATTTTTGGAAAAAGGGAAAGTTGATTTTAAAAGGAAACTTGATGTGGTTTAATGGGGTAAAATGCTTTAATGAATTGGCTTCTTTCACTCTAATTCTTAATTGGGTTTTTGTATTAAGGGCTTCGGCTTACTTACCTTACGGGCGTCTTGAGACGCTTCGTAACTTAAGTGCCGGTCGCGTTCCGTACCTTGCGGGTCGTGACAAAGTTGGTATCAAAGCGATAGGTTTTACCTTTCTAAGTGTAGGATGACCCTTAGTAGATGGAGTAAGTGACTTAAGCAGGGTGACGTAGCGTACGTATGTCCGCGGCATACTTGCGATACGGTACTCCGCCTAAGTGACTTTAGGATTTTCTGGCTTGGAATTCCTTCTTCGATTCCATGTATCCTACGATTCTATTGCACCGTTCTTATTATCCTGTTTCCTGTACCAGTCACTATGCCACGGAGGGCTACCAGAGCGCAGAGGGCTGCCGCCCGAGACGAGATTCGAGCTGGCTCGTCCGAGACTAGGACTGAGCAGGGTGGTATGCCTACACCGCAGGGACAGACTGATCCGCCTTCCCCAGGCCGTGTGGATAGGCTTGAGACTGGTATGGAGGAGCTGCGACAGATGATGGGGAGTATGCAGGAGCTGCGCTAGATGGTGAGATCCTTAGATGCGGCCAGTCGTGCACCGAGGCCGGAGGACGTACCCACTACATCCCAGACTACTATGGTACCTGCTCCTACCACTACCACCATGACCATTTCGGTTTCGCTACAGGAGTTCATGAGGCTGAGACCTCCGGTCTTCACGAGTGCCGATGCAGCAGAGGACCCACAGACGTTCCTAGACAGTTTGGCCAGGATCTGCCGCTCGCTGAGGTGTTCTGATGACCGATGGGTAGAGCTGGCGAGTTTCCGACTAGAGGGCATCGCGCAGGTATGGTGGGAGTCAGTTCTGAGAGGTCGAGCTGCAGGTCTACCACCCATGACCTGGACCGAGTTTACAGCGGTCTTTCTGGCTCGTTTTCTTCCGGAGAGCATTCGTGACGCCCGAGCTCGTAGTTTTGAGGCCCTGATCAAGACACCAGGGATGACGGTGTCTGAGTATGATGTCCAGTTTACACAGTTGTCTCGATACGCTCCGTATCTGGTGGATACTAAAGCGAAGAGGGTGAAGAGGTTCATACAGGGATTGGATGCCTAGCTATTTCTTGCCATTGGTGCCTAGCACTTCGATACCTATTCAGCGGCTATGGATACAGCATTACGGATGGAGGCACGTATTTCAGCGACTTCGGCCGTTCCCACGCCGAAGAGGATTCGTACCGGCACGCCAGATCAGGGGCAGCATGCCAGAGTCTTTCCGAGAGATAGGGCCGGCAGGGGGTTTGGACGAGGTCAGCTGTATGGTTCGTATCCACAGGGATAGCAGGCGTAGCTAAGATGCTTTGGGTGCACCATCGTGTTAGAGATTGTCCAGCGAGATGACAGGGAGCGGCGATAGCCCCACATGTGACGCTACCACCATCACCGCCCCCTCCTCAAAGAGCTCTACTTTTTTCCACAGGCGATGCTCCATGCCAGTTAGGTGCACCCAGAGGCCGTGGACGCGGTGGACCTATCCAGAGAGGACGAGGAGGCAGAGGCCGAGGCCGAGGTCAGCCCGCTATTGGTGGAGGTCAGGCCTGAGTTTTTGCGTTGACACCCAAGGATGCACAGGCATCCAATGCCGTCGTGACAGGTACCCTATCTATTTTCTCTGTTGGTGCACACGTGTTGTTTGATCCCGGATCCACACACTCATATGTTGCCACACACTTCGTGCCGAGTTTGGACAGAGAGTCCGGTTTGCTTGATCAGCCGCTTGTTGTGACCACTCCTGTGGGAGAGTCATTTGTTGCTAGGCACGTGTTCCGATCCTGTACCGTCCACATTGGCGATCGAGAGCTGCCTGTCGACTTGATCCTTCTTGTGATGTTGGACTTCGACGTTCTTTTGGGCATCGATTGGTTAGCCACGTGCTATGCGTCTGTGGACTGCCGCGAGAAAACAGTTAGATTTTGTTTTCCCGGCGAGTCGGCTTTTGTTGTGCAGGGGGACCGTGGTGCCACCCCTCACATGTTGATTTCTTCTCTTCGCGCTGATCAGCTGTTGAGAAAGGGATGTCGGGGATTTCTAGCCAATGTATGCGATACTAGAGCTACAGATGTTCCATTGGACCGGGTTCCGATTGCATGCGAGTTCCCCGATGTTTTCCCTGATGAGCTGCCAGGATTACCGCCTGTGCGCGATGTCGAGTTCTGTATCGATTTGACTCCCGGCTCGGGGCCTATTTCTATACCACCTTATCGGATGGCCCCGGCGGAGCTTAGAGAGTTGAAGGTTCAGCTGTAAGATCTCTTAGATAAGGGACTTATTCGACCCAGCGTTTCTCCATGGGGTGCTCCGGTCCTGTTTGTCAAGAAGAAAGGCGGAAGTTTGCGCTTATGTATCGACTACCGCCAGCTGAACAAGGTTACCGTGCCAAACAGATATCCGTTGCCACGTATTGATGATTTGTTCGATCAGCTTCAGGGTGCGGGTTATTTTTCGAGGATCGATTTACGATCAGGATACCATCAGCTGCGAGTCCGAGGGGAGGATATACCGAAGACAGCTTTCCGTACACGCTATGGCCACTATGAGTTTCTGGTGATGTCGTTCGGACTCACCAATGCCCCAGCTGCATTCATGGACTTGATGAACCGTGCATTCAGGCCGTATCTAGACTTGTTCATCATAGTGTTCATCGACGATATTTTGGTGTATTCCCAGAGCCGAGAGGAGCACGTGCAGCACATGCGGATTACGATGCAGACTCTGAGGGAGCACCAGCTCTTCGCAAAATTTTCCAAATGTGCATTCTGGTTGGACAACGTTGGTTTCTTGGGTCACGTGATTACGAGAGATAGCATATGTGTGGACCCAAAGAAGATTGAGGCCGTTCAGCAGTGGCCCAGACCGACATCGGTTACGGAGATCCATAGTTTTCTAGGCCTGGCGGGATACTACAGGCGCTTCGTTCAGGACTTCTCCCGTATTGCTGCACCTTTGACCGGTTTGACCCGGAAGGGAGTTCCTTTCATTTGGACGGAGGTGTGCGAGCACAGTTTTCAGCAGCTGCGGACTTGCCTGACTACGGCGCCGGTATTATCTTTGCCCTCAGGATCAGGCGGATTCATGGTTTATTGTGACGCTTCACGGGTGGGGTTAGGATGCGGGTTGATGCAGCATGACAGGGTGATCGCTTATGCTTCGCGACAATTGAAGAAACATGAAAAAAACTACCCCACTCATGATTTGGAGATGGGTGCTGTGGTCTTTGCACTTAAGATTTGGCGACACTACCTATACGGCGAGTCGTGCCAAATATTCACTGACCACAAGAGCCTAAAGTATATTTTCCAGTAGCGAGACCTGAATCTGAGACAGCGTCGTTGGATGGAGCTGGTGAAGGACTACGACTGTGAGATCTTGTACCACCCAGACAAGACGAACGTAGTGGCGGATGCTTTGAGCAGGAGGCCCGGGGGTAGTCTATCTTGCTTGCACGCAGTGCAGAGGCAGTCGTCAGCAGACTGGCAGATTTTATGCAACAGCCGGGTGGAGTTTGAGTTCACTCCGACAGGGGGGCAGCTTGCGCACATTCGTGCACGTCCGCAGTTACTTGACCGCATCCGAGAGGCACAGCCCAGTGATGGCAGACTTTCAGAGATCATGGAGCAGATCAGGCAGGGCAGAGATTCCGAGTTCATGATCGACGATCAGGGAGTATTACGACTTGGAACTCGATTGTGCTTACCAGATTCGGAGGGGCTGCGACGTGAGATTCTGGAGGAGGCGCATAAATCTACGTACAACATTCATCCAGGTTCCACCAAGATGTACCGCGACTTGAGAGATGTCTATTGGTGGGACGGAATGAAGAGGGAGGTCACCGATTTCGTATCCAGATGCCTGACTTGTCAGCATGTAAAGGCCAAGAACCAGAGGCCAGCAGGAGAGTTGCAGCCTTTGCCCATTCCAGAGTGGAAATGGGAGCAGATTTCGATGGACTTCGTTGTGGGTCTGCCCAGGACCAGTCGAGGGTGCGACTCCATTTGGGTGATCGTGGACCGATTGACGAAAGCGGCTCACTTCCTGCCAGTGAAGACCACTTTCAGTTTTGCTCAGTATGCCCAGATCTACATCGACGAGATCGTCCGGTTGCATGACGTACCGACTTGCATCGTATCAGACCGAGGCACCCAGTTTACCAGCCGACTATGGCAAAGACTTCAGGAGGCTTTGGGCACTCGTTTGAGCTTCAGCACAGCATTTCATCCGCAGACCGACGGACAGTCAGAGCGGACTATTCAGACTCTCGAGGACATGCTCAGAGCGTGCGTTTTGGACTTTGGCGGTAGCTGGGATCGTCATTTATCGTTAGTGGAGTTCTCCTACAACAACAGCTTCCAGGATACTATCCAGATGGCTCCTTTTGAGGCCTTGTATGGGAGGAGATGCAGATCGCCCGTCTGTCGGACTGAGCTGAGCGAGAGCAGTATTTTTGGGCCGCAGGTTGTGCAGGAGACGACCGAGAAAGTGCAGTTGATTCGAGACCGGATGAGAGCAGCGCATTGCAGGCAGAAATCATATGCAGACAGACGCCGTCGCAGATTAGAGTTTGCAGTTAGCGATCACGTTTTTCTGAGGGTCTCTCCGATGAAGGGCGTGATGCGATTTGGGCGAAAGGGAAAGCTTAGCCCTAGGTTCGTAGGTCCCTTCGAGATCCTCGAGCGCATCGGCGCTGTTGCATATCGTTTAGCTCTTCCACCCAGCTTTTCAGATGTTCATCCTGTCTTCCATGTGTCGATGCTACGCAGATATCTTCATGACCCTTCCCACACGATTCAGCATCAGGCCGTTCAGCTCGAGCCCGACCTTTCGTTCACCGTACAGCCAGTTGAGATATTGGATCAGCAGGTGAAGAAACTTCGATCAAAGGTCATGCCGTCAATGAAGGTTTTTTGGCGTAGCCCGAATGGTGAGGAGATCACTTGGGAGGCCGAGGGAGAGATACGGAAGAAATTCCCTCATCTTTTTGAAGGTACGCGTAGTTGCAGATTTTAAATTCGGGCACGAATTTTCTTAAGGGGGGAAGACTGTAACACCTGAGGTTAGGGTTAGTGGTATTTGTGTGTTTAATGTGGAGTTTTGGTAAAAATTTTACCAAAACAGGATTCTAGTAATTTATCTGGTCTTATGGTTATTTTTGTAGAATTTTATCTCGACCACACACACTTGTGCATGATAACTAGGGTTAAGCCTAGGGTTACCAAGTTTGGGTGGGCATGGTGGGTTAACCATGTTTAGCCAAACATGGTGGGTTAGGCCCTTGGTTAAGATAATTGAGTTAATTGTGAGTTTTAGGTTTGGTTAAGGGTGATTAGGGTTATGGTTGACTTGTGATGAGAAGGAGAGATTGTGATGGGTGTCATGCAAGCATTTAGTGAGGGAAGAGAGAATGGTGGCTATGGTTATGTCACACCACACTTCATTTCAATACTTTTTGCATGTCTCTCTCACACTCCCTTTCATCTTACCTCTCTCATCCTTCTCACATACACCCATCAGCCCAATCCCTGAATCACTTCAGCTACCAAAATGACATCAGCTTCAGCCACCAGAACAGCACCAGCCCCAAACTTCAGCCATACATCAGTATCAGCTGCAGCACATCAGCTCCCAACAACATCATTAGTATCAGCTACCTACCCCTTAGCTTCATCAGCCATCAAAACAACATCAGCATAGCTACCAACAGCACACCATCAGCCATCAAAAACCCACATCATAGCATCAGCCTAGCTATAACAATCAGCATCAGCCTTTTCATCAGAACATCAGCAGCAGCAGCTGCTACATCAGCCCCAACTCCTTACATAACACCTCCCCCATAACACACAATCCTTCCCTTAAGAGTACACCAAACCCTACTGCTCCTACTACAACACATACTTCACTCAACCAAACAACACAACCCAAGCAGCAGCTTCAGCTTCAGCCAATTTCAGATCAGCATCTGCTGCCCGTCACAGCTCTGGTCTAGCCAAGTTTTGCAACACCGAGAGCCGTAGCAGCAACACACACTCTTCTACTTCCTCTCTTCTCTTTCATCTAGGGTCTCTAGAGGTATAAACCCTTAATCCAACTCCTTATTACTAAAAGTTATGAATATCTAGCTTATTTTAGTGTTTATTGTGTGTTTAGTAGTAGTTTTGGGGTAAATTAGGGGAATTTTGAGAATGTAAGGGTTGTGATGGTTAGAGTAACCCAAGTAGGTGCTGTTGAGACCAGTTAACAAGAGAATTTCCCCAGATTTAACAAAATACCCGATTTATCCGACTTGGCGTAAATTGGCAGTTTTAGCGACTTTTTAGCCTTTCTGAAACCTGCTTCTGACCCGATCCACTCAGGTAAAAGTTGTGAAGACTGTAGCTCAGTGACCTTAGAAGAAACACCCACACAAAATACGGGGACCCCTCTCCCTATTATGGCCGCAGATATATTGTATCTGGCCGCAAATTGCGGCCAGAATGGGGGTGGGGGTGTTGGGTTTTGGTGTGTGGGTTTACTCTGGGTAGCTAGGGTTTTTGGTATCTGTAACTTTCCAAGTTGGGTCCAGAGGAAAAATCTGGAGCTCGTATCGTGTTTTCGATGTTTTAAGTCTTGCGTGACGCGTGTGATACGCGTGGTTCTGTGGCGCGCTGCGCGACACAGCGTGTCAGGGGGGTTCTAGTGGGTTTGTGCGCGTCGCGACGTGTCGTGTGCACGCGCGTTTCAGTTTCACGCTCGCGTATCCTTTTATCGATATATCGTGTTTTGCAGGATTTTCCTGATATATTGTGACTGTTGTAAATTCTAGGTTTGCCGGCAGGGACTTCAAGCGCGGCAGAGAAAGGAAAGCAGGTGGTCGGACACACCTAGCGCGGGATCACGGGTGAGTAGATTTAACATCTACGGGGGACGATCGTTTGGATGGCGCAATGTCGCTCGATAGATTAGTAAACTTGGAAATCGAACTTTAACACTTGCTTGTGACATTAGAAATGATAGTACTTGCATAATAATTGCTGCAGTTAAGATCTATATGTTGTACCCATAACTCATTATGTAGGACACATGCACCATTACCAGGTTTTTATATGCAGCACGAGCACTATTCAAGTGTATGTAAGTGCACGGCGGCGCCCCGGCCGTCAATCCGACGCCGGAATGCGGAAACGGTGAATAACTTAAATTTTGCGGACTTTGCAAACCGGCACCACCGCGCACTAAACTCCGGATCGTAACCATTAACAAGTCTAAGCTAACTAGAATACGGGTTAGAGATGTACCGACAGATCCGAGTCCTCCGGTCTTCATCTCCACTCCGATCTCCTCGCGGGAAAAGCTGTCCGTCTCCTCCTCGTCGGAAAGGGCACCACATCGCCTGTAGCTTTTACGGGCTCCCGCCTCTATACCGAGGCAACTCGGGCGCGAAGCTGGCGAATCGACGCGTCCAAGATATGCTGTAGGATGCGTAGTGTAGAATCATAGTCTCACTTTTGGGGTTTTGGAGTTGCCTTTAGATGGAGGGAAGAATGAAACTTTGGAGGCAAATGATGCTATCAATTTTGCAAGGAAAATGAGATGAACAAAATGATACACCAAAAATGAACTCTCATTTTCTCTCCTTTCTTCTTCTCTCTTATGAAAAACTTATCCTCTTCAAAAGAGAATGGTGGAGGAGAGGTTATGAAGCATGAAAGGAGGTGAGTGTAGGAGAAGAAGGAGGTGACCACATCCAAGGGACAAAGAAACATACAACCATGCTTTACTTTAAACCCATCCTCATTCAATCAAATCTCATTAAATGCATCATGGAGCAAAAGAAATGAAAGCTATCATAATCAATCATTTACAAGAAACCCCCTGCACTAATGTTATTTGCACAATTGCAAATAACCCCCTCCATCGGAAAAGTCCGGCCGGGAAAGAACAAAGGAAAACCGGCCGGAATGGAATGCAAACTGGCAACTCCAGAAAACTGGTCCCGTAATAAATTACAGGAAAACCCCAATACTGTGCATACACACCCGCATCTGTATTCCGTCCGGATACAAATGCAAAAAAGACAAAATCTACACTGTACTAAACTAGGACCGGCTTAAACCAAAGCCGGCTAGTAATATCCGTTCGATCCTGATCCGTGCAATACCGCACGTATCTGATCGAACCCTGCCATATATCTATACGGCTACTAGTACAAACTGTCCGATCCTGATCCGTGCAATACCGCACGTATCTGATCGGACCCTGCCATATCTCCATACGGCCTCTACAGCGTTTCGCCCGAAAGCTTGAGTAACTGAAAGTGTGGTGGACTCTAAAGACTCGTCAATACTATGGCTGTGGATTTAACCACTAGCACGTCAGAGGTATAAGCCAATACATGACGGGCCACCAGCTATTGACTAAAAGGGACGTCGATGAGGAAGCTCACCCCGACACCCAACTGAGCCTGTCAGTGACAATATCCGTACAGTCCGGTCCGTTCGTCTATGAGTATCGCATGGCGGGCCTAGGGGGTTGGTAAAAGTCAGACCCCCAAAAGCGGTACAAGTCGTGTCGGAGTGTAGCCCAGAACACCCTGAGATACTACTGGAATACCTACCAGTAAATCTCCTGCCTTGGCCAAGGACTTTGTGTAATGGCTCTCCTAGACACAGCACGACCTCACCCCCAATACCGGGAGAGACGAACCCCTGAAGATACGCTCACTGCCTCTATGTGGCTCGGGACTGTACCCAACTAAAACCTGTTTGCACGACTCCTTTGAGCCGTGGTAGGGTAGTAATCAAAGTACAGTGGGAACTCACACGAGACAAATGACGATCCCCAGGTCGATGAACTAACCTGCACACATGTCACCAGGGAACTGCCATCTGACGTCTGGTATATGACCAACTAGCATGTTCCCGGCGAGTCCTGTCCGGTGTACTCATAACCCAATGAGCACCTGTATACATCTTAGGTGATCCAACTGACACCAGTGGCTTGTGAGACCGGCCACCGCCCCTCGTCGGGGTCTCGACTGTATACACTAGTCTACTAATGGAGTATCGATGCCCAGTCTCGAAACTCCCACGACTAGGGACCTTTTAAGGATATGCTTGTAGACCCCCAGCTCCCACTTATATGATCGCCCTCATACTGCTGGTGGTCAAGCAAGAATCCTAGGGGCTCTATCAACGTGTAATAGCGACGCGTCAGGTCACCTAAAACAGTACACGATGATAAAGGTAAACCAGATAGCATACTATCATCTCGAGTAAGACTGTCCTACCGGGATAGGTCCTCCCTCAATCATTGCAATCACGTGCCTGTGATCCAATAATTGACTCTGAGGGCACTATCTCCAACAATCTCCCACTTGCACTCAAGGCTAATTATTGCGATGTCGCATACTCACAGCCCGTGTGATACCGAACACCCAACTCCTCTACTAGTCAGTCTCACAAATCCCGTTTGTGAAACTATTGCGGTCGAGGAATAGCCTTAGTGAGTGGATCCGCCTTGATGTTTCTTTCTATGTCTCTCTATATCTCAAGTTCACGGAGAAAACCATCTCCCGAAATGAGCAATACCTGTCTTAGAATGTCTGGATGTCTGATGGGACTTAGCTCATAAATGAACTCCAAATCCAAACTTCTTCGACTGTATCGTCAACTGAACTCAATCAGTATCCTGCGCCATGCCACCCTCAGTATTGCCTCGGACCACCTGTCCAAAATACTGCCCCTCGTCAGAGGGAAAAACTATAACTCTGACAACCTCCTTGTCGTCCAGGTCACCTTGGAAGCCTGGAATGATAACCGTCTCCTAAAAGAGGCAGCCGTTATCATAACCCTAGAACAGCCACTTATGTTCCAAAACTGCTTCCGACTGTTTCTCCAGGATTGGATCAATATCAACTTATTGCATGTAATGCAAGAACAACATCTGGTGTGGTACTTGACATCTTATGATTGACTCAATTGCCTAAGCAAGTGATCTGCCAATCATGCACGTCCCTCTCCCCTTTAGTCTGTGAGACACCTTTGGAGAGGGTGACTCCATTACCTGCAGGTATACTACCGTGCCAGGAGTCGTCCATTCTAAATACTCTTAGAATGCTGTCTAAGTACCCTGATTAGGAAACCACCCAAATCTAGATCTAAAACCATAGATCTAGTAACCAGTATGTCTAATATAATGTCCAAGTCCTTTGTGGAGAAAACACTGTGTGACGACCAAAGTATAACCGATCGCAGTAAAGGAATATCACTTCCTACTACCTTCTCAACAGATCCATCCCCTATTCTGATGACGTCAAACCTATGACTGTCACATCAGAAATGGATGATCTATCTCCGCTACATCTGCTTTAGTCTATAAATAGACACAAGCCTGATGTCCACCAATGCTTCCGCTGCTCCCACTGACTACGACAACCCTCTGGCAGAGTCATATAGACGTGCACTTCTAAAACTAGTTTAGAAAGACGCTATACTCATCCTCCTGCCGGGTCTCGCAGCCTGGAACAACAGCAATGGCAAGTGTGGGTAAACAAGAACTTCCCTGTCACCGTCCTTGAGGCTACCGGAGTACCTCTCGGGTGCCTGAAGTTACCCACCTTATCTGCGGAGTGGCCAATGGAATGTCAAATCAGATTGAATCTTTAGGTTACTTATCAAATCTTCAGTAATCGTTTGCGGTTCTGGAATCACTTCCAGTTCTACCATACTCCCACTGCTGTTTTTGAAAAAATCCATTTTTAATAAAACTGTGGCGAGTCTTGAACAATATTTCTATTGATCTCCCAGATGGTAGAAAATCAACCCTCGTCATAGCCTGGGTCAACCCACAAACAGCCATTACAGAAATGTGCCTATGAGCTATCCAGAGTCTGGTTTTAAGCATAAACCGGACAACTCCCCGTACCTTAACAATGTTAAGATATGAACTGTTCTATATTCAATATAGAACCAGAGGCACTGATTTATTTGAACCAGATTCAAATCATGCAGCTGTCTCCAGTGCATGTCAATTAAATGGAGAGAGGCCGATCAGCGTTACTCAACTTAGGAATGCTTCCAATTATGAGTAACCTGAAAGAGAAGTAATTTCTCTTTATCATTACTATCAACTGAATACCATACACAAGTATCTACATCTTCGATCACTTTGAAGAATCCCGATACTTGCAACACCTGGTTCTCTACTTTATTCTTATACCTATAACTTCTCAAAACTTAGACCCTGTGTTTCTACGAAACACATGTCTAAGAACTAGAGAAGTCAAAAGTAAACAGAATACAGTACGAGGACCAACCCCTCTGTCCTGATGGACACTGGACAACATACAATACTCTGTATAAGTCCCTTGAGTCTAGTGACTCATTCACTGTGTGTCGTAGGTTGAAAACTGTACTTTTGGTTAAGAAGAATTACACCGCTGTTTAATGCTCCTTACCTAACCATCCACTGATATAGGTAAATGTCATCGACATAATATCAAAAGGTATATCTCACTCTATGAAAATAGACGTACAGATATATCAATTTGAAATTGGTGCATAACCGCGGATATTCAAAACCAAATAATTGCTAACTTGCAAACAACCCAGGTGACTTCCTCAAAAATGAGGATGATCACCCAATTCCCAATAACTCACTCCCACTCATCATCTGTAAAACCATACAGATGTGAGAATCATACCTGGTAAATACATACCCTGGAGTAAGTGTCTAATCGGGAAATCAGTTTTCCATTAACAGTACACAGTGAGACTGAAACATTGAAATGTTTCGATGGGGTATCCCGGTATTCCTAGTAATGCCTCTTCCAGATTCACGACTGTAACCGTATAGTTCTTTGCCACCTCTCCAAATCCCTTCATATGTCTTTAGTCTTTACCTTCTGTACACCCCTTTAGGCCAAATGGTTTTCTTCCTTCCCTACCGTTCGGCACCAGCCTATGGTTTGGAAGAAGACTATCCAAAAAGCATATAGGGTGTACTGTCCTAATCCTAGGAGCACTCGCATCGCGAGAGAAGGTGAAGATAAAAGACACCTGAATGTACTTTATTCCTATTTCTCCTGAACCAGGATCCATCCCCGAACTGGAACGAGTTCCTTTCGAGTTCGTATATAACCATACGATGGATTATCCAATAAAATGGGATCTTCGTAATGATACGGAGTGTCCTGGAGAAATACAAAGGTGATTTAGGATTGGCGAAGGAATACATGGTTTGGTCGTGAATATCTGTTGCAATTTACTTTGCCCTCTTACTAATCCCTTGTTTTGTCTGAACTTAATACCTTCTGTACACCGTTTAGGATAACTGGTTTTCTTCATTCCCTACCGGTCGGCACCAGCCTATGGTTTGGAAGAAGACTATCCAATTTGCGTAATAGGTGTACTACTCCTAAACCAAGAAGTACTCGCAACCTGAGAGAGGGTGAAAAGAAAAGACAACTGAATAATCCTATCCGTTTTCTCCAGAACCGGAAACCATCCTCGAATTCCTTCGAGTTCGTATCTAACCATACGATGGTTTTGTCCAATGGAAGTGGACGTTCGCAGTAATACGGGGTGTCCTGGAGAAAAGGGTAAAAGTAGGAGTGGCAATGAGGTCTGCAACTCTGACAATCCAAAAGCCAGTGTTAAGTAGGTTCGGTCAACTTGGTCACTGAGTCATAGTCTTAGGGTCGGGTCAATGGTCGCTACCAGAGAGAGAGAGAAAAGAAACACTCAGCGTGCACTCTAACCTAGATCAGAATGGTTACCAATTTATCTAATCTGGAATCCTCCCACTGTTCCTCAAACTCTCCTCCAAACCTGAAAGAAGAATTAGTCGGGGTCACCCGAGGAGTAAAATAACTCATCAGTGGGAATCGGGATCCAACTATCATCGCATGATAACGTGACGGAATCCGCTCACGTCATCACACTCCAGAAGGTATGCGCATATCTGGCAAGTTTCAGTACTTTTGAAACTCCCGATGTGATTTTTACCCCATGCTCTTATGACCTTGACTTTGGCCAACAAATCATAAGTCACATGTCAAGTTCTGCCCGTCATTCTCCAGGTTAATCTGAGCCCACCCGTACAAGCCCTTGACTTTGGCCAATAAGGCTATACGACTGCCCCAAACCAACGCATCTATCTATGCTGCATATGAATAACCAACAGCTACCAAACACTGTGCCTTGACTTTGGCCAACAAACACAGCTTGAATACTATTGACTACCCATATGAAACGACGGAGGGCTACGAATGGTTTCTGGCGAAAACCTTTAACGTAATGAACTTGATATCGTCGAAGGAACGGATAGCTTTTAAAAATATAGTGACGAAAACCGTTGCTAAAAAGGTCACTCCCGGTGAAGGGATCTCGGCTCTTTCCCCGTAGAATGGGGTGCAGGATATTCCAAATGAATACCGCGATGCAAAGCAAAAGTAATCGGCTATAGTGAAGTTAATGCCCTGACGCAAACTTCTGTCCAAGGGGTCACTCCCGGTGAAGGGATCTCGGCCCTTGCCTCGTCGACTGAGGAGCAGGATATTCCAAATGAATACCACGATGCAAAACAAAAGTGAACGTCCTTGCAATAACAGCTTTTTGAAAAGTGTTCCAACAACATCAGAATAGGTTTGTTTAACTTGCATTGATCCGAATCAACGCAGTCCCATCAATTGATCACACCACAAAGAACGAAAATATACTGACGTACGTATATGCCATCCGCATTCGCCACTGGGTCCCGTCATCACCCGTTAGGTTAGCTTACTAACGGCAGAGCGGGGACTGGACTAGCGCGGATGAAAAACATATACAACATCTACTAATATATATACCAATATATTATATTCGCTCAAGGCGTGATAAGAAATGCAACATCACAGAAATGTACAGCATCACAGAACAATACAGATATCTGGGATCCCCGGGTTTCACAGAGCCACTACTGAAACCCGACGTTCCCCTGGTCGCGTGGATAGCCTGTGCAATGAAATCCTAGACCCCTACGGGCCGGCAAGTTACCTGCCAAAACCTGAAGCGAGGCAGCCCCCTTCAGCGCCGTGAATGGACCACCCAGCACTCCACGGAATCCGGCAACTTGGGCACCCCTCCTAGGTCAACCTGTACCCCCTACGAGTGCGGCGAATAGCCCGCCAATCCTAGAGTGAAGCCCCTTCCGTCTCAATGCCATGAGATGCGGGCTTGTTGCCCTCTAGAACCCGGCCATCCGTGCACCCCACCGCGGGGTAATCCTAGTACATAATGTAAAATATACATACACCGGGTACATCGACCGCAACCAGGTCGTGCCCCAAAAGAATAATACAAACAGGCAGTGACGGCAGTCCACATGTCGGACGCTCGCCCCGCAATATCAAAAGTACATAATACAACAATACAGTACTAGCATTGCATCCAGGCTATCCCCCACGACCGATCCGCAACATCACAGCATAAACATAGAACATCAACGTGAAAGTCACGTTCGCAAATCCGTCTAACCGGGCTATAGCAGTTAGACCGGATTTACCGATCGAGTGACATTCACGGTCGCAGATATAATGTAAATACTGTGAAAAATGTGTTTTAAAATATTCCGATTGATCAAACAATAACAACTGGGCCCCAAAGAAAACTGTAGCACACACAGAAATAATTGGCCCAACTTTAATATCCCAAAAGCCCTATTTTCAGCCCAGAAAACAACTGAAGAAAAACGACGAAGTGGACCCACCATAGTGCGGCGGAACCGCGGCCCAAAGGGGGTTTAGCCGCGGTTCCGCGCTCCAAACAGGGAATCATTTTGTCGTTTTTCTACAGTGGCGTTATCTTTTCCTGCACATCATTTTTCTGCAACCTGAAAAATATTTAGAGACCAAAAAATTTCAACAGAAAACTGTCGTGCTTGAAATACGAGTTTTCGGGATTTTGTTCGATCGGAAACGTAAAACACATTACACCAAGCTAGACTATGTTAATGGCGAGGCTCTGATACCACTGTAAGTGCACGGCGGCGCCCCGGCCGTCAATCCGACGCCGGAATGCGGAAACGGTGAATAACTTAAATTTTGCGGACTTTGCAAACCGGCACCACCGCGCACTAAACTCCGGATCGTAACCATTAACAAGTCTAAGCTAACTAGAATACGGGTTAGAGATGTACCGACAGATCCGAGTCCTCCGGTCTTCATCTCCACTCCGATCTCTTCGCGGGAAAAGCTGTCCGTCTCCTCCTCGTCGGAAAGGGCACCACATCGCCTGTAGCTTTTACGGGCTCCCGCCTCTATACCGAGGCAACTCGGGCGCGAAGCTGGCGAATCGACGCGTCCAAGATATGCTGTAGGATGCGTAGTGTAGAATCATAGTCTTACTTTTGGGGTTTTGGAGTTGCCTTTAGATGGAGGGAAGAATGAAACTTTGGAGGCAAATGATGCTATCAATTTTGCAAGGAAAATGAGATGAACAAAATGATACACCAAAAATGAACTCTCATTTTCTCTCCTTTCTTCTTCTCTCTTATGAAAAACTTATCCTCTTCAAAAGAGAATGGTGGAGGAGAGGTTATGAAGCATGAAGGGAGGTGAGTGTAGGAGAAGAAGGAGGTGACCACATCCAAGGGACAAAGAAACATACAACCATGCTTTACTTTAAACCCATCCTCATTCAATCAAATCTCATTAAATGCATCATGGAGCAAAAGAAATGAAAGCTATCATAATCAATCATTTACAAGAAACCCCCTCCACTAATGTTATTTGCACAATTGCAAATAACCCCCTCCATCGGAAAAGTCCGGCCGGGAAAGAACAAAGGAAAACCGGCCGGAATGGAATGCAAACTGGCAACTCCAGAAAACTGGTCCCGTAATAAATTACAGGAAAACCCCAATACTGTGCATACACACCCGCATCTGTATTCCGTCCGGATACAAATGCAAAAAAGACAAAATCTACACTGTACTAAACTAGGACCGGCTTAAACCAAAGCCGGCTAGTAATATCCGTTCGATCCTGATCCGTGCAATACCGCACGTATCTGATCGAACCCTGCCATATATCTATACGGCTACTAGTACAAACTGTCCGATCCTGATCCGTGCAATACCGCACGTATCTGATCGGACCCTGCCATATCTCCATACGGCCTCTACAGCGTTTCGCCCGAAAGCTTGAGTAACTGAAAGTGTGGTGGACTCTAAAGACTCGTCAATACTATGGCTGTGGATTTAACCACTAGCACGTCAGAGGTATAAGCCAATACATGACGGGCCACCAGCTATTGACTAAAAGGGACGTCGATGAGGAAGCTCACCCCGACACCCAAATGAGCCTGTCAGTGACAATATCCGTACAGTCCGGTCCGTTCGTCTATGAGTATCGCATGGCGGGCCTAGGGGGTTGGTAAAAGTCAGACCCCCAAAAGCGGTACAAGTCGTGTCGGAGTGTAGCCCAGAACACCCTGAGATACTACTGGAATACCTACCAGTAAATCTCCTGCCTTGGCCAAGGACTTTGTGTAATGGCTCTCCTAGACACAGCACGACCTCACCCCCAATACCGGAGAGACGAACCCCTGAAGATACGCTCACTGCCTCCATGTGGCTCGGGACTGTACCCAACTAAAACCTGTTTGCACGACTCCTTTGAGCCGTGGTAGGGTAGTAATCAAAGTACAGTGGGAACTCACACGAGACAAATAACGATCCCCAGGTCGATGAACTAACCTGCACACATGTCACCAGGGAACTGCCATCTGACGTCTGGTATATGACCAACTAGCATGTTCCCGGCGAGTCCTGTCCGGTGTACTCATAACCCAATGAGCACCTGTATACATCTTAGGTGATCCAACTGACACCAGTGGCTTGTGAGACCGGCCACCGCCCCTCGTCGGGGTCTCGACTGTATACACTAGTCTACTAATGGAGTATCGATGCCCAGTCTCGAAACTCCCACGACTAGGGACCTTTTAAGGATATGCTTGTAGACCCCCAGCTCCCACTTATATGATCGCCCTCATACTGCTGGTGGTCAAGCAAGAATCCTAGGGGCTCTATCAACGTGTAATAGCGACGCGTCAGGTCACCTAAAACAGTACACGATGATAAAGGTAAACCAGATAGCATACTATCATCTCGAGTAAGACTGTCCTACCGGGATAGGTCCTCCCTCAATCATTGCAATCACGTGCCTGTGATCCAATAATTGACTCTGAGGGCACTATCTCCAACAGTGTACACCCACACCATGGTAATTGCCATGTCACTACACTAGATAACTATGAATCTGAACATGTTAATTGTTTAAACCTATACTATTGCAATAAATAATAAAGGTGAAATCATAAGAATTGCCATTCTCGTGTATATATATCGTTACATCACTTGCTCATGCCTAGTATAAATCATACATTGCAACTTGAACATTGATACCATTTGCATTCATTATCATTGATATATGCACCCATGATGATTTCACGAGATTTATGATATTTCTGGATTTGATGAAAAGCCGCAAGACTTTGAAACTTATGATATTTTAAAAATAAAAGTTTCGGTTTTCTAATGATGTAAAGTGTCGTCCACCATGAGTTTGCTGTTTTCTCGAGACCCGTTTCGAGGCGGTGGATGACCGTCTCGGGTACATGGTGGTCCCGGTAAGGTACCCCGGGGCAAGAAGATCGCAGGAGATGGCGTTGAGCCTGGCAGGGGTCTGTTAGGTCCACGTTACCTCTCTCGGTACTTTCGGGGTTGCGGAAACGGTAAAACAAAATTTTTCTAGACTTGGTAACATGGACCGTAAAAGCCGGATCTTTGCTAAACTAGAAACTAGCAAACTAAAGGAGGTGTTAACTACTATGCCGTAGAAGTTATACCTCACGATAGCGGTCCTTCGGGTCTTCACTCCGCTGCGCCGTTTGTCCATCCATGCTCCGAGGGTTGATCCGGACTTTGGTCACCTCCGCGGCCTTCTTGAGTCGAATACGATCCACCCGAGAGTTGTACACCGAGCTCCACCTCGAGCCGAGGCTACTAGGGCAACGAGATTGCTAGTTAAGAAGCCGTAGGATGTGTAGAGGAGATATATGAAAGTGTTAGTCTTTCTGGGATCTTTTTCTCTCAACACATGAGATCAAAAGATGAATCAAGAGGAGGAAGAAGGAGGAGCTAGCAACCATGGAGCATTTCTTTTCTTCTCATTTCAAGAGAGAGAATGAGAAAAGAGAAATGAAAAACTTAACCAAAGAAAAAATGAACCATGGTTGCATAATGATACTAAAAAACCATCATTACAAATCCTATTAAGATAAAGTTGATGCTACATTGATTTGACCATTTTCATAATCCAAAATGAAAAAGAAAACCAAAGAAGAGTGTAGACCTCTCATGAAGGTCAATGGTCAACTTTGGTCAACTGGTCAATAAAATCAAGAGTGGTCAACATGGTCAAATGGTCAAAGCAATTAGCCATCACATAATTATCACTAAAAGGATTAGTAAATAATGTCTCCGGCTCACAAGGGTTTTGACCGAATGAATTGACAAAACCCTAATGAGTCCACCTCAAAATGGTCTTGACCTAATCAACTGTCAAAACCCTAATGAGCCTGCCACATAACAGATTTGGCCGTACCAACTGCCAAAACCCTAATGAGGCACCTCCTCCTTCATCGCTCCTCAAAACTGTGCATACACACCTGCATCCGCATTCCGTAGAATGCGAATGCACAGAAGACAAAACAAATCCATCTGTGCAATACTAGGATCCGGCTTAAACCAAAGCCCACTAGTATTGCCTGCCCGAACAGCATACGCACACAAGTGCACGTAAGTGATCGTAGCCCTGCCGTAAAACCATACGGCCTCTACACGTTTCGCTCAGTGCAGGGAAACTCTCTGTGTGGGACTCTAAAGACTCGACACAACGCTGGCAGTGGGTTTAACCACAGACCGCAAGCGGCACTAGCTGTACGTAACGGTCCCCAGGTAGATGTCGATAAGAAGGCCGATGAGGTAAACCTGTCCGAACTCCTACTGAGCCTTTATGTGACAATCTCCGTACTGTCCGGTCTGTTCGTCTAATACATCGCATGGCGGGCCTAGGGGGTGGCGAACGTCAGTCCCTTAATAGCGGTACAAGTCGTGTCGGAGTGTAGCCCAGAACACCCTGAGATAATACTGGAAACCTACTAGTATATCTCGCTTGCCCTGGTCAGGGACTACATGTGTAATGGCTCTCCTAGACACAGCGCGATGTCAACCCCCAATATCGGGAGAGATGAATCCTGTCTAACCGTCACTACCTCCAAGTGCTTCGGGACTGCACCCAACTACTACCTGTTTGCACGACTCAATAGAGCCGTGGTAGGGTGGTAATCAAAGAACAGTGGGAACACACTCGAGGCGAAGTGACAGTGTCAAGTCAGCGGACTAAGCTGTACTCATGTCACCTGGGAACTGATAACTGACGATAGGTATAATACAAACCATCAGTTCCCGACGAGTCATGTCCAGTGTACTCGTAACCTAACGAGCACCCGCATACTATCTCAAGTACGACGTACTGACGGCTGTGGGACAGACCGTCTCCCGTGCTGGGATGAGAAGCGTATACGCTAGTCTACTCTGGAGTATCGATGCCCTGTCTCGATAATCCCACGACTAGGGACGTGTATAAGGATGTGCTTGTAGATTACCCAGCCCCCACGAGTGTGATCGCCATCACAACGCCGGTAATCAAGAAAAGATCCTAAGGGCTCTACTAATGCGTATAGGTGATATAATAAAGAAACACATGTACACATTAAAGCAGAGACAGACCAAGTAGCATACTACTATTTCGAGCAAGATTGTCTATACAACTGTGAATATCCCAAGCTTCCATCAAGTAATATACATACTAGTATGATACAGTAATGGCCTCTAGGGCATATACACTAACAATCTCCTATTTGCACTAAGGCCATATACTGGCATATCGAAGACCTATCATCTGGATTAGCCGCTCGAACTGAGTCTGGGGTAAGGCCTTCGTGAATGGATCCGCCGTGTTGTCTTTTGTGTCCACTCTCCGCACCTCGATCTCCTGGCCATCAATGATCTCCCTGATCAGGTGATACCGCCTTAAGATGTGTCTGGATTTCTGATGGGACCTTGGTTCCTTCGCTAAAGCTATAGCCCCATTGTTATCTCAATACAAAAGTATTGGGTCAACAATGGACGGAACCACCTGAAGTTCACTAATGAACTTCTTTATCCAGACCGCCTCTTTTGCGGCATCGCTTGCAGCAATGTATTCATCCTCCATCGTCGAGTCTGCGACGGTATCCTGTTTGGAACTCCTCCAACATACCGCCCCTCCGTTGAGGGTAAACACTAAACCCGAGACAGACTTGCTGTTATCTTTGTCACTCTGGAAGCTTGAATCGGTAAATGACTCGACCCTGAGGTCTCCATTACCGTAAACCAGGAACATCTCCTTAGTCCTTCTCAGGTACTTGAGAATGTTCTTCACTGTCGTCCAGTGGTCCTCACCTGGGTCTGACTGATACCGGCTCACCACGCTCAGCGCGTAAGCTACATCTGGTCTTGTACATAGCATCGCATACATTATAGATCCTACCGCCGAAGCGTAGGGTATAGTGCTCCCCGTCAGTCTTAGGAGACATCTTCTTGGAGAGGGTAATTCCGTGCAATGCGGGTATGTTACCGCGCTTGGAATCCTCCATACTGAATTTATTTAGTACGATCTCTATGTACCTGGACTGCGAAAGTCCGAATAGTCTCTTGGATCTATCTCTATAGATCTTGATCCCCAGAATGTACGAGGCATCACCCAGGTCCTTCGTGGAGAACCGTTGTGACAAAAATAGCTTGAGCGATTGTAGCATAGGAATGTCATTTCCTATCAAAAGAATGTCGTCCACATACAAGACTAGGAACATGACAGTTCGTCCTACAATCTTCTTATAGACACAAGGTTCATCTTCGTTCTTGATGAAATCAAATTCCTTGATTGCCTCATCAAAACAGATGTTCCAGCTCCGCGATGCCTGCTTTAATCCATAAATGGATTTAACCAACCTGCACACCTTCCCGCTGCTCCCACTATCTACGAAACCTTCTGGCTGATCCATGTAAACGCACTCTTCCAAACAACCGTTTAGGAAAGCCGTTTTAACGTCCATCTGCCAGATTTTATAGTCATGGAAGGAAGCAATGGCAAGTAGGATCCGAATGGATTTCAGCATAGCCACTGGAGAAAAGGTTTCGTCATAGTCCAAACCAGGTCTTTGACGAAAACCTTTTGCATCGAGTCTAGCATTATAGGTTTCCACCTGCCCATCCACACCAAGTTTCCTTTTGTAGATCCATTTGCATCAAACGGATTTTACCCCAGGTGGAGAAATATCCAAGGTCCACACTTTATTTGTGTACATGGACTCCATTTCGGACTGCATTGCTTCCAGCCACTTATCAGAGTCCCTATTGATAATAGCCTGCCTGAAACTGGTAGGGTCATCTTCTTCCAAGATGCAATCCTCTCGATCCTCGTCTACGAGAAAACCGTAGTATCTCTCGGGCGGATGAGAAATCCTACCAGATCTGTGGAGTGGCTGAGGTTCGTCTGGGGTTATTGAAGTCTGAGGTTCTGTCAAATCTTCAGTTTCATTTTGTGGTCGCTGAATTTCTTCCAGTTCTACCGAACTCCCACTTGTTTCTTTTGCAAGAAATTGCCACTCTAAAAAGGTGGCGTGGCGAGATACAAACACCTTCTGTTCCTCGGTGTGGTAGAACAGATATCCTGTTGAGTTCTTAGGATATCCCACAAATTTACATAAAACTGACCGTGCCTCTAGTTTATCTGGTTTATATGTTTTAACATAAGCCGGACAACCCCATATCTTAAATCTTTTAAGATATGGCCTTTTCCCATTCCATATCTCGAACGGAGTCTTAGGCACAGATTTAGACGGAACATCATTCAATAGATATGTTGCTGTCAATAGCGCATGTCCCCAAAATGAAAGAGGCAACTCAGCATTACTCATCATGGAGTGAACCATATCCAGTAGGGTACGATTCCTCCGCTCCGATACACCGTTGTGTTGTGGTGTATAAGGAAGGTTAAGCTGAGAGAGAATACCATTCTCTTTTAAGTAATCTAGAAATTCCGTGCTTAAGTACTCCCCTCCTCTATCAGACCGGGGGATCTGGATACTTTTACCAGTCTGGTTCTCTACTTCGTTTCTGAATTCCTTGAATTTCTCAAAAGCTTCAGATTTGTGTTTCATCAGATACACATATCCGAACCTATAGAGATCGTCAGTGAATGTGATGAAGTACGAGAACCCACCCCTTGCATGTATAGACATCGGACCACATACATCACTGTGTATGAGTCCCAAGAGCTCAGCTGCCCTTTCTCCATGTCCGGTGAACGGAGATTTGGTCATCTTTCCTTTGAGAGAAGACTGACAAGTTTCATAAGATAAAAACTCGAACGTATCCAAGAGTCCATCCTTATGCAACTTACTCAGTCTTTTCTCTCCGATATGACCAAGTCTACAATGCCACAAGTAGGATTCGTTCGTATTTGAACTCTTCCTCTTATGTGTGTTTTGTATATTGAGAACTGTATTCTGATTTAGAACGTAGATACCATTACACAGTGTATCTTCTACAACCTGTACCTTGTGAAGGTAGATGTTCATGATATTTCTATCAAGAACAAAGTTATATCCATCTTTATCGAGTAAAGAAACTGATATGATATTGCAAACCATGGAAGGTACATAGTAGCAATCGTTCAAAATCATAGTATTACCATTTGGCAACACTAGGTGATATTCACCGATGGCTGCCGCATTAACTTGTGCTCCGTTCGCTACTTTGAGCGACATATCACCAGGTACAACTTTCCTACTTTTTCTCAGTCCCTGCAATAAATTACAGATATGAAATCCTGATCCTGTATCAAGTACCTAGGAGGTAGGGCTGACCGTAAAACAGTTCTCAATTACATGAACACCTGAAGTAGATGCAAAACCATGCTTCTTCTTCAACTGGGTATCCTTGGAATCCATACAATCCTCTTTTCCTTGCTCATACTTATGACTGTTGTCACAAGTTAGAACCGAACCAACATTCCCCAGCCCCGAATAAGAATTCGGATCGGTCAAGCGATACATTTTATTATCTTGATTAGGGCGTGAAATGGTTGCTACCTGGAGAGAGAGAAAAGAAACACTCAGCGTGCGCTCTTGCAAGATTAGATTGGTTTATTGATTTATCTAACCAGGATGGCTCCCACCATTTCCTCAAATTCTTCTTCAAACCCTAAAAGAAGAACTAGTCAGGATTAATCACACGTCACAATACTTGCTTAACCTTTCAGCCAGGCTGGTGTTGGTACTTCGAGGGAGGTTTTCCAACGCTTTCGCGAAGTTCCTTAATTAAATAACCTCTTTTCCCTGGAGGCGTAGCTTTGCTAACACCGTTCTAGACACCTACTTGGTTTATAGCATTGATTGTTAAGTGAAAAAATCTCCCGAGAGTAATCCAACTCATCAGTGGGATCGGGATCCAACTATCATTGTGCGATGACCTAGATGGAATCCACTCTAGTCACAACACTCCAGAAGGTATGCTAAATCTGCAAATTTCAGTTTCTTTAGAAACTCCCGATGTGGTTTTTGCCCCTAGGACCCAAGTGACCTTGACTGAGCCAACATATCAAAGGATCCTAGTCAAGTTCAACCCGTCATTATCTTGACTGCATTAGACCCACCCGTACGAGTCCTTGACTGAGCCAAAATGACCGCACGACTGTCCTAACCAATCACTTTGTATCCTACGGAAAAATATTGCATAGCTACCGTACACTACGCGTCGGCTGAGCACGAAATACGTAGCACAAATACTAAGCAATATTAATCCGAAACGACGGAGGGCTACGACTGGGTTTTGGCGAAAACCCGTTAACGTAATGAACTTGATGTCGTTGAAGGAACGTGATACCCCTTTTTGAAAATATAGTGGCGAAAACTTTTGCTAAAGAGGTCACTTCCTGTGAAGGGATCTCGGCTCTTTCCTCGTCGAATGAGGTGCAGGATATTCTAAACTGAATACCTCGATGCAAAGCAAGAATAATCGACTATAGTGAAGTTATTACCCTTATGCAAACCTTTTGTCCAAGGGGTCACTCCCGATGAAGGGATCTCGGCCCTTGCCTCGTCGACTGAGGTGCTGGGCATTCATAATCGAATACCTCTATGCAAAACAAAAGTGAACGTCCTTGCAATAACAGCTTTTTTTGAAAAATTGTTCCAACAACGTCTTTTAGGTTTATTTTCTTGCATTAGTTCTTTTAATGCGTCCCATCATTTAAATCCTACCATTGCAGAAAAAAACCAAAATATAACGTACGCTTATGCCATTCGCATTCGCCACGGGGCCTCGTCATCACCCGTTAGGTTACTTAACTAACGACTGAGCGGGGGCTGGGCTAGTGCGGCTGAAAAACATAAGCAACGTCTAAATAGTTATCATATATAGATATACAACAATGATAGCCAATCCAGATCACAGATGAACACTTTGGATATACTAGGAACCCGCGATTCGTTCGAGCCTGCAACGAAAAGCGGATTACACGGTCGCGATGAATAGCCAATACCCCACCCTAGACCCCTACGGGTGTAGCAAACTACCCGCCAAGTACCCCAAACGAAGCAACCTCCCTCAACCCGTGAGTAGGCCACTCGGCACTTCGAGATACCCGGTAGTTTGTGAACCCCACCTTGGGTCTATCCTAGGAGCAAAAACAGTAAAAAGAAATCATACAATGACGGCTACAACCCCGACCCGGTTGTGCGGCCATACAAATAATATTACATCAATTTACAAATTTTACAATGAATGAAAGAAAAAGAAACTCTCATCTCACATCCACCCCGGCTATTCATCCGCGACAATCCAACGAGTTCATAACACAAACCATCAATCATTACAGATCACAGATATGATAACCCCCACTAATCGACGTATAGAGATTAGCAGACGTTCAATACACATATAACATCACAGATACAACCCATTAGTCAAAGTCTACAGAAAATCGACCAAAAATACGGATTTTTAAGCCCCAAAAACAAATTTTTCTTTCTGGAAAATCTGGGCAGAAAAATCATATTCCAAAAATCCCAAAATACCCATATAAGAACACTGCAGGAAACCGGATTCACAACCGAGTTAACTCGGCCGCGGGTCCGCGGCATAAGCAAGCTTATGCCGCGGTTCCGCGGCGCTTTAACCGAGTTAGTGGATCAAATTTTTCCAGTGTTCTATAAAAAGCCTGAGCCAATTTTTAATGCATGATTTATTAATTTTAGAACAGATATAAAAATCGGCAGAAACTTGAATTTTCCGGGGTGTTTTGCGGTTTTTCGTCCAGTCGAAATTCTAGATACTTTGCTAACATGCTAGTTTATGTTTAGCTAGGCTCTGATACCACTGTTAGGTCCACGTTACCTCTCCCGGTACTTTCGGGGTTGCGGAAACGGTAAAACAAAATTTTTCTAGACTTGGTAACATGGACCGTAAAAGCCGGATCTTTGCTAAACTAGAAACTAGCAAACTAAAGGAGGTGTTAACTACCATGCCGTAGAAGTTATACCTCACGATAGCGGTCCTTCGGGTCTTCACTCCGCTGCGCCGTTTGTCCATCCATGCTCCGAGGGTTGATCCGGACTTTCGTCACCTCCGCGGCCTTCTTGAGTTGAAGACGATCCATCCGAGAGTTGTACACCGAGCTCCACCTCGAGCCGAGGCTACTAGGGCAACGAGATTGCTAGTCAAGAAGCCCTAGGATGTGTAGAGGAGATATATGGAAGTGTTAGTCTTTATGGGATCTTTTTCTCTCAACATATGAGATCAAAAGATGAATCAAGAGGAGGAAGAAGGAGGAGCTAGCAACCATGGAGCATTTCTTTTCTTCTCATTTCAAGATAAAGTTGTTGCTATATTGATTTGACCATTTTCATAATCCAAAATGAAAAAGAAAACCAAAGAAGAGTGTAGACCTCTCATGAAGGTCAATGGTCAACTTTGGTCAACTGGTCAACAAAGTCAAGAGTGGTCAACATGGTCAAATGGTCAAAGCAATTAGCCATCACATAATTATCACTAAAAGGATTAGTAAATAATGTCTCCGGCTCACAAGGGTTTTGACCGAACGAATTGCCAAAACCCTAATGAGTCCACCTCAAAATGGCCTTGACCGAATCAACTGTCAAAACCCTAATGAGCCTGCCACATAACGGTTTTGGCCGAACCAACTGCCAAAACCCTAATGAGGCACCTCCTCCTTCATCGCTCCTCAAAACTGTGCATACACACCCGCATCCGCATTCCGTAGAATGCGAATGCACAGAAGACAAAACAAATCCATCTGTGCAATACTAGGATCCGGCTTAATCCAAAGCCTACTAGTATTGCCTACCCGAACAGCATACGCACACAAGTTCACGTAAGTGATCGCAGCCCTGCCGTAAAACCATACGGCCTCTACACGTTTCGCTCAGTGCAGGGAAACTCTCTATATGGGACTCTAAAGACTCGACACTACGCTGGTAGTGGGTTTAACCACAGACAGCAAGTGGCACCAGCTGTACGTAACGGTCCCCAGGTAGATGTCGATAAGAAGGCCGATGAGGTAAACCCATCCGAACTCCTACTGAGCCTGTATGTGACAATCTCCATACAGTCCAGTCTGTTCGTCTGATACATCGCATGGCGGGCCTAGGGGGTGGCGAACGTCAGTCCCCTAATAGCGGTACAAGTCGTGTCGGAGTGTAGTCCAGAACACTCTGAGATAACACCGGAAACCTACCAGTATATCTCTCTTGCCCTGGCCAGGGACTACATGTGTAATGGCTCTCCTAGACACAGCGCGATGTCAACCCCCAATACTGGGAGAGACGAATCCTGTCTAACCGTCATTGCCTCCAAGTACTTCGGGACTGCACCCAACTACTACCTGTTTGCACGACTCCTTTGGGCCGTGGTAAGGTAGTAATCTAAGTACAGTGGGAACACACTCGAGGCGAAGTGACAGTGTCAAGTCAGCGGACTAAGCTGTACTCATGTCACCTGGGAACTGATAACTGACGATAGGGATAATACCAACCATCAGTTCCCGACGAGTCCTGTCCACTGTACTCGTAACCTAACGAGCACCCGCATACTATCTCAAGTACGACGTACTGACGGCTGTGGGACAGACCGTCTCCCGTGCTGGGATGAGAAGCGTATACGCTAGTCTACTCCGGAGTATCGATGCCCTGTCTCGATAATCCCAGGACTAGGGACGTGTATAAGGATGTGCTTGTAGATTACCCAGCCCCCACGAGTGTGATCTCCATCACAACGCCGGTAATCAAGCAAAGATCCTAAGGGCTCTACTAATGCGTATAGGTGATATAATAAAGAAACACATGTACACATTAAAGCGGAGACAAACCAAGTAGCATACTACTATTTCGAGCAAGATTGTCTATACAACTGTGAATATCCCAAGCTTCCATCAAGAAATATACATACTAGTATGATACAGTAATGGCCTCTAGGGCATATACACTTACAGGGACGGACTACCTACCGGTGACTTCATTTGGCACGGTGGATATCCAGAGGATACCGACCGCGGCCGCTGGTTTGAGATATGGATATTTGGGTTGGATCAGCCGGGTGGCTGAGATCAGAGATATTTGACATGGATACATGAGTTTGAGCCAGTTTTGAGGTGTCGTTGCTAGACACGGATTTTTGTTGATTTCATGGATACTATGCTGGTACTAAAATGAGTTTCAAAACAAAGAAAGGATAGATCTTGTACTTACATGTTGAGACCTTGAGTTGACTCATATAGCATACATACATGTTAGTACATCCATGTGACATTCATACTTGTTAGCACACTGATGATGCATACATATTTGCTAGTGCCGTAGCTATACCTGTTTAGAGATGCTAGTATACTTGTGTGCATACATGCGATAGCCCTTGTAGATGCTATTTATTACTCGCGAGCTGGCAACTCACCCCCGTTGTGCCTCAGCTTTTCTGCAGGTCCGTTCCGTCAGCACAGTAGCGGCGGACGCTTTTGCCTCTTTTGCTCTCTTTGCCTGGATTCGAGGCTTTTGCTCAAAGGTGGGTTGTTATCATTTGTACCACCTTATTATGATCATTGTATCTAGAGTACTCCATCTACTATTACTATTTCAGCTCTACAAGTTTATTTGGATTACTGTATATGGACCTAGAGACGAGGTTGTGAGACTTATGGATTTATGTTATGTGGGGTCGAGCTCACTTGAGTCGACATGTTATTTTATCTGTGCTTCCATTCTTATTTATGCACACTGTATTTATATTGCATGGGATTTGTGACCGCCTTGAGGCGAAGAGTTAGCTCCCGCTTGGGGATGCCTTTTTCCTGCTTGCACCCGTTTGGGGGCTTATTTTTACAAAAGAGGTTCTGCTGGAATTTTTGGAAAAAGGGAAAGTTGATTTTAAAAGGAAACTTGATGTGGTTTAATGGGGTAAAATGCTTTAATAAATTGGCTTCTTTCACTCTAATTCTTAATTGGGTTTTTGTATTCTGGGCTTCGGTTTACTTACCTTACGGGCGCCTTGAGACGCTTCGTAACTTAAGTGACGGTCGCGTTCCGTACCTTGAGGGTCGTGACATGACCCTAGGAAGCAGGAGGAAGGAGAAGAGGAAGAGAAGAGCTGCTGTAGTTGCTGGGGGCTGTTGACGCCTGCTGCTGCTGCTTATGCTGATGTTGTTGCTGCTTGTGCTGCTGCTGCTGCCTCTTGTTGCTGTTGCTGCTGCTGCTGGAGCTCCTGCTGCTGCTTCTTCTGCTGTTGTAGCTGCTGGTGTGTGTGTGTGTGTGTGTGTGAGAGAGAGAGAAGTGAGAAAGATTTAACAAAAGAGAAAAGAATGAGAGCTTAGAAGAGTCAACCCCCCCTCTCTCTCTTCATTAAATGAGGGCATGGCTCATGCCATTCTCTCTCTCTCTCTCTCTCTCACCAAGTCAACACAAAAGAAAATTCAAATCCTTTTTCCATTTAAAAAAAACACCCTTAATTAAAATCAATTTAGCTTAATAAGAAAGGGTTAGTCTACTATGGTTGCTAATCATGGTCTAACCCCATTTAAGCCCTAGTTTACATGCACAAGTATGTACAAGCCTAGGAAAAATATAATAAAATATTTATTAGATAGGATAAAATATTTGAAAATCGATTTGGTAAACTTTTTATTAAAAACCATATATTAAAATATAATTAGCGACTAATCACATCCTAAGGTGTTATAATCTTCCCCCCTTAAAGAAATTCGTCCCCGAATTTAAAAATATATTGCTACGCGTGCCTCCAAAGAGATGAGGGAACTTCTTCCGCATCTCGCTCTCGGCCTCCCAAGTGATCTCTTCACCATTCGGGCTGCGCCAAAGCACCTTCACTGATGGCAAGACCTTCGATCGAAGTTTCTTCACCTGCCGGTCCAATATCACGACTAGCTGCTCGGTGAACGAAAGATCGCGCTCGAGCTAAATGGTCTGGTGCTGAATCATGTGAGAAAGTTCATGAAGGTAATTGCAAAGTATCGACACAAAAAAATACGGGGTGAATACTCGATAATCTGGACGAAAGTGCCAAATCAAAGGCAACGAAACTAACTCGCTTTAAGGATCTTAAAAAGACCTACAATCCTGGGATAAGCTTCCCAAAACTCAACACGTCATTTATCGGAAAAATACGTAGGAATACATGATCTGCCAATACGAACTCGAATCTGCGACCATCTCGGTCGACATATGACCTCTGTCCGAAATGGACAATTCTCATCCTAACCTAAAACAACTGGATCATCTCCGAAGTCTCTAGACTAGCTGGGGTCCAAAAATCCTACAACGCAGAGTCAGAAAAACAGACTGGTGATCGACACGACCTAAGCCCTAAACCTAAAGGTTGCCAATTAGAGTGTCTCCTGATAACAGCTATCGAAGGAGAACCCTAACAATGGCGAGTGACGATCCCCAACTGCCGACAACAATTAATACGTACGCACAAACTTAACAAATAACAACTGAGAAAACTGAGTATAACCGGACGACAATCATCCGAATGGAGTCATATCCTGACTAAACCTGGGTAGACACCATAACGAAATTCGTGGAGACCTGCTCCCATTCCCACTTAGGAACGGTTAAAGGTTGCAACTCTCCAGCCGGTCTCAGTTGCTCAACCCAAGCACACAACAAGACAGACACCTTGAAACGAAACCCAAGACTTCTCTTTACATCCCTGTCCACCCGTAACTATCTCACAAGTCATGTTAAATGTTGGTGGAACTTGAATGAGTACAGAGAGTTAACCGATGTGCCTGCTCTAGGATTTCACATCTCTACCCAATAATATCAGGTACATAAACACGTCCCTAAACTTAGCACATCCTTGTCACAAATCAAGGACTCCGAATCATTTCCCAGCCAAATAGGCTCAAGTATCTCTGATAAACGAGCGTCGGCGGCATTGTCTCGCGAAAGCGATTAAAGAAAAGTGGTCAGGCGCGGACATGAGCAAGTTGTTCCCTCAGTAGAGACGAACTTAAGCTGTACTCAACGATCGCACAAGAACTGTAAATCTGCAGAGGACTATCACAACAATCAAAATCCGCTGCAGGAAGATGTACATTAAGCTTTGATGGTCCATGAAAATCTGACACGACTCTTGAACAAGTAGTGTCTCCAAATCTCCAACGCAAAACCACCGCGACCATCTCCAGATCATAAGTGGGATATCCTTCTCGTAGTACCTCCAAATGTAGGGAAGCAAAAGCGATAACTCCATAGTGTCACCTCAGTACACACTTGAGCCTCTACTCACGAAACATCACGGTTTACCACAAAGTCGCCCGAACCAAAGGCAAAGAAAGAATTGATGCAGTTGTTAACCGAATCTTCAACTGTCGAAACTTTGCACACATGCCTCAGTCCAAAGAAAAGAAACCTCCATTCTGGTCAATTCAGTCAATGGTGCAGCATTACACTAGTAATCCTGCACGAAACGGCGGTAAAAACCTGCTAAGCCCAAAAATCTGTAGACCTCCGTCCTGCTCACAAGTCTCGGCCTAAGCTGTACGGCCGCGATCTTCTTTGGAACCATACAAAACCGTCTCCCGTAACTACAAGACCTAAGAGTCAACACAAACAAGCCAAAAGGAACACTCCGAGAATCTAGAAAACCGTTGGGGCTCTCCCAGTATCTGCAAAAAAAATCCTCAAGTGCTACTCCTGTCCCTCAAGACACATTAAATAGACCAAAATGTCGTAAATAACACAACAATAACTGGTCGAGGAACGACCTGAAGAAATTCGGTTCATCACATCTACGAATGCTGCTATAGCATTGGTGAATCCAATGACACACCAATACATACAAAGCCCGTAGCACGCACAAGGCAGTCTTCGGAATGTCATCACTCCGAACCAACAACAATGATGACCTGATCCGAAACAAACTTAGAAAATGTCTCGCACTCTGGAGCTGATCGAAGAAATCGTTAATGTGGGGTAAAGGATCCTATCCGCATCGTAAGCCGGTTCAATTGACGATCCATCAATACGCAACCTCAATCTGTCGTCTTTCTCCTTGACGAACAGAAATAGGAGCTTCCTAATGCGAAACACTCAGACGCACAAAACTCCCCCCAACAAACAACTCTGCAGCAGATCCTTAAGCTCCTTAAGCTTTGCCGGCTCATCTGGAACAATGTCGGAACACCCTCGCACGAAAGAAAACCGGTCCAAAAAACCAACTGTGGCTACGGTATCACGAATGAACGCTAAGAATCCACGACATCTCCTCAAAAGCCGACTAGCGAAAAAGGCTGAATTCAAGCTGTGAGAGGCGGCACAATTATCCACCTGCACAACAAGAACTGACTCGCCGGGGAAAACAAAACCTGACTGTTTCCTCACGGTAGTCCACAAATGCCTAGCACGTAGCTAACCAGTCCGTGCCCAGGAGAACGCTAAATCCAACATCTCTAGAAGGATCAAAACGAAAGACGAATCTCTATCTCCTATCTGATTGGCGCACGACCGAATTACGTGTCGCGCAACAAAAGAATCGCTGATAGAAGTTAACACCATAAACGGCTGATCTACCTAACACGACTCTTGTCCCAACCACGGCACAAGTGTGAAAAATAAACAATTACATCAAAAGAACATACGAATTAAGGATACCTGAAAACTCTGCATTGGACGCTCTCGCATCCCGATGAGTAGAAGAAAACTCTCGTGTCTGCTCTCTACCCACAACAGGCCGAACTCCTCTTCTAGACTGACCCCTCTGAGCGAACGCTCCGCATCCATGACGTCTCAGAATATGACCCTGACGTGGTGCTAAGGAACAATGTCTGACGAAGTGTTGAAGGCTTCCGAATCGAAAACATCCACGCGCTGACTGCTGACCTTCCTGGGGAGGAGAGCTGAACGACTGTCCTCATCCTAAGCCTCTGCTCTGGGTTTGTACACCAGTACGATTCCTCCACTGTTCTGGAACTCTCAAAGTCTCTGGAAGACGTGTCTCGTAAACTGGGGCTGCATCTACTGGTGCTATGTAGGTGACGGAATAATGCATGCTGATCGCAAGGAAGAACTGGGTAACAGGGGTGACAACCTCCTGTCGCTGCGCTCGAACGGTCTCAACCAATGAGCTCATCGTCTGGCACAAGTCCTGCATCTCTGCCACTAGTCTAGCGATCTGGTCTGTCGGAGGAGGAACAGACTGCTTTGGTACAACGAGTGTACTACCCGGATCAGTCCTCGTCTCGGACGAGTCAACTCGACTCTCGGCTCTCGCGGCCGCACTCTGCGCCCTCGTAGTCTTTAGCGGCATAATGGCTGGAAAGAAGTAGGATTCGATAAGGATACGAAAATTGAATCATAAGAATGTACATAATCAGGAAGGAACTTCAATAAATAAGTCCTAAGGTCACTTTGGCGGAGTACCGTGTCGTGAGTATGCCGCGGAACATACACACGCTACGCCACTCTACTTCAGCTACCTACTCCATCATACCAGGGTCATCCTACACTCCGAAGGTAAAACCTACGCTCTGATACCAACTTTTTCACGACCCAAAGTTTGGCCCGTGACCAGCACTTAACCACGTAACGTCTACAGGCGTAACGCGACTAAGTAAGCCGAAACCCAGAAATCAAAACCAGTAAAAGTATCGAGTGTTTAAAACATTAATAGAAACATTTGTTAAAACATTTAGAAAACTTAAGTAATTTAATAGAATTCTATAAAGTTCAAATTATTATCTTAAAAATTTTGGCAGCATTTCCTTTGTAAAAACTAGCCCCGAAATCGGGTACAAGACAATATATAAATAAAATGATATACGATAAAAATAAAGCATCCCAAACGGGAGCAATCATGCCCAACGGCGGAACAATCACCATAATAAAAATATACGATGCCGTAGCGAAGAAATGAGCAATATAAGTGAAAACGAGTATCATGAACGTTTAAGCTGCATAAATAAAGTCGGCTCACAACGAGCTCGACACCAAAGTACAAAATAATATATATCGTCCTCACAACTGGTCTCTAAGTCAATACATGAAGGTAGATGGAGAGTACTAGATACAACAATGTATACAACTGGAAAATAAACAGATACCGCACAAAAACCCACCTATCAGCAAAAGGGCTCGCACGCCAACTGCAATGGTATCTGTGTCAAAAGATGAAATAAAGCAGCCTGCCGCGACTACTCTGAGGGGCAACCTGCAAACACTGTGGCACAACGAGGGTGAGTTTCCAACTCGTGAGTAGTAGATAACATATAAAGGTAGTCGTGAGTATGCACGTGCTGCGATACTCTAACTTATGTCAACAGATAACATCTAAATGATGAGCTATATGAGCAATAATCATGCAACAAGTGCGATCTAATAACATCTCTATATGATAAGCAGGGTATGCAATAATCGTGCATAGCAAATGCAATCTAATAGCATATATATAGGGTGAGCAGGGTATGCAATAATCGTGCATAGCAAATGCAATCTAATAACATCTATATAGGGTGAGCAGGGTACGCAATAATCGTTCAAAAGTACTCTATCAGGTACTATAGCTACAAGATGAGATGCAAAATAATGAATGCTAGAATGGGAATAAATATCATCAACACGGAATGTCAATGTGGAAGAATAACCGGTGTCTATCAATGCACCCAAATCCTAGTAAAACTCAGGCGCCGTCACTCTGATCGGCCCTCAAATCCTGTACAGCTCATAGAATCATGAATGCATAACATCGGCACTCGAAAATATCATATCAAGGGAAACCGAGTTTTTTTAAAACAGTGCGTATTTTCTTAAAATAATACCCCGGTTCCCAAATCCAGAAATCACATAAATCCAAACTCAATGCGTAAATCCATGCAATGTGTCGTATGACACGAAGAGTAAAAGAAAGGGAAAACCGCACTTTTTCAAAAGGATCCAGTTTTGAAAATGTCTCGTGCGGTCCCTTAGTTTTTAAATCATGTCAATATCACCCATGTATGTAACATAAGTATGTATATATGTATGGATGTGCAAATGGCTATATACGCAATGTGAGTGTACAATATACATGTGCATTAATATGGATATATGATGTATATGTGCACAAGTAGAGATATATCATGGTATGTATGCACTAATGTGAATATAAAGGGTGCATGTGCGCAAGTGGTGATATATCAATGAAGGTATGTACTAATGTAAATATACGGTGTACATGTGCGCAAGTGGTGATATATCAATGAAGGTATGTACTAATGTAAATAGACGGTGTACATGTGCGCAAGTAGTGATATATCAATGAAGGTATACACTAATGTGAATATACGGTGTACATGTGCGCAAGTTGTGATATGTCAATGAAGGTATCTACTAATATGAATATATGGTGTACATGTGCGCAAATGGTGATATACCAATGGAGGTATCTACTAATGTAAATATACGATGTACATGTGCGCAAGTGGTGATATATCAATGAAGGTATACACTAATGTGAATATACGGTGCACATGTGCGCAAGTGGTGATATGTCAATGAAGGTATGTACTAATGTGAATATACGGTGTACATGTACGCAAGTGGTGATATATCAATATATGTATATGCCAATATGCGACAAGTCATGACAATCATCAATGATGCGGAAATCAAGACGATATATAATTCGTAGCAATCCTATAGTGCAAGTGTCATGGCAATCACTAACGGTATGAGTGTAACATATAAATAGTGCTCGTGCAGCTTGAACCGTTAGTGACAGTGAAATGTTCTATACCTACCATTTCTATATGCAATAAGGGAGGTATGCTAAAATAATACACATAAACATCTACGAATAAATATCCTATCACGCCCTGACGCTTAACGCCATACGGGCGATTTCCCCATAGATGTTAAATGTACTTACCTGGTCGCGTGCTACACGTAGCCGACTACTTGCTTCCCCTTCTTTGCGGCGTCCGGCGTACCCGCCTGCGAACCTAGAATTCACACAAGGAAAATCAACATAAGCAAATATCTCGCAAAACGTGATATCGAAATCAAACGAGAAACTCGCGCCGCGAACTAAACGCGCGTGTGTCCGATATGCTAGATCGTGCGTATACGCGTCTAAAACTACCCCGACATGCCGCGACACGCTGGATCACAGAACCCACTCACGTATCGCGGGTATCGTGCAAACAAAACATACTAGAAAACGATATATCGTCCCAGATTTTGACACATGTGAAAACTTACAAAATTGCACATACCACACTATTAGAATATATATCAGACTCCCCTAGCCAAAACCCCAGCACCCAAGTCCCCTACCTGGCTGTGGCCAGAATGATTAAAACGGCGGCCATTGTTGGGAATTAGGGTCTCGTGCTATGGGTATTGGATCAACATCTATCAAATATGCTCCAGTTAACTCAATTTTTATCTGAAACCCCGGGTCTAAAGCAGATCACAGAAAGGCCATACTTTGCTAAAAAACGTTATATTTTGCACAAAAAAGAAACCTAGGGTATTTTGGTGAAATCTGGGGTTTACCTAGGTTTAAGTGGCCCTAACAACACTTAACTAAGTTAGTCTAACCGTCACTAAAATCACTTAACCAAAAGTCCACACTAACCACCATATTTAGCACACAAACTCACTTTTAGCACTAACGAAGCTACAAAACACATAAGTTTAGCAAGCTAGGAATTGGGTTTAAGAAATATACCCCACTCTCGACCCTAGGAAGTAGGAGGAAGGAGAAGAGGAAGAGAAGAGCTGCTGCAGTTGCTGGGGGCTGCTGCTGCTGATGCTGATGCTGCTTGTGCTGCTGCTGTGTCTCTTGTTGTTGTTGTTGTTGTTGTTTGTTGCTGCTGCTGGAGCTCCTGCTGCTGCTTCTTCTGCTGTTGCAGCTGCTGGTGTGTGTGTGTGTGTATGAGTGAGAGAGGGAAGTGAGAAAGAGTTAACAAAAGAGAAAAGAATGAGAGCTTAGAAGAGTCAACCCTCCCTCTCTCTCTTCAATAAATGAAGGCATGGCTCATGCCATGATGCCATTCTCTCTCTCTCTCTCACCAAGTCAACACAAAAGAAAATTCAAAACCTTTTTCCATTTAAAAAAAAACACCCTTAATTAAAATCAATTTAGCTTAATAAGAAAGGGTTAGTCTACCATGGTTGCTAATCATGGTCTAACCCCATTTAAGCCCTAGTTTACATGCACAAGTGTGTGCAAGCCTAGGAAAAATATAATAAAATATTTATTAGATAGGATAAAATATTTGAAAATCGATTTGGTAAACTTTTAATTAAAAACCATATATTAAAATATAATTAGCCACTAATCACATCCTAAGGTGTTATAGATATGGATGTGACCCGAGAGATAGGTACATATATATGGATAATGTTTTGCTTTTTGAGTGATATTGTTAGTGTATATGCCCTAGAGGCCATTACTGTATCATACTAGTTTGTATATTACTTAATGGAAGCTTGGGATATTCACCTTGTATAAACAATCTTGCTCAATAAAGTAGTATGCTACTTGGTTTGTTTCTACTTCAATGTGCACTTGTGTTTATTTTAGTATATCACTTTTACGCATTAGTGGAGCCCTTAGGATCTTTGCTTGATTACCAGCGTTGTGATGGCAGTCACACTAGTGGGGGCTGGGTAATCTATAAGCACATCCTTATACAGGTCCCTAGTCGCAGGACTATCGAGACAGGGCATCGATACTCCGGAGTAGACTAGCGTATGCGCTTCTCATCCCAGTGTGGGAGATGGTCTGTCCCACAGCCATTAGTACGTCGTACTGGAGATAGTATACGGGTGCTCGTTAGGTTACGAGTACACTGGACAGGACTCGTCGGGAACTGACAGGTTGGTATTATACCTATCGTCAGTTATCAGTTCCCAGGTGACATGAGTACAGCTTAGTCCACTGACTTGACACTGGCACTTCGCCTCAAGTGTGTTCCCACTGCACTTTGATCACTACCCTACCACGGCTCAAAGGAGTCGTGCAAACAGGTAGTAGTTGGATGCAGTCCCGAAGCACTTGGAGGCAGTGCCGGTTAGACAGGATTCGTCTCTCCCGGTATTGGGGGTTGACATCGCGCTGTGTCTAGGAGAGCCATTACACGAGTAGTCCCTGGCCAGGGCAAGCGAGATATACTGGTAGGCTTCCAGTGTTATCTCAGGGTGTTTTGGGCTTCACTCTGACACGACTTGTACCGCTATTGGGGGACTGACGTTTTACCGCCCCCTAGGCCCGACATACGATGTATCAGACGAACATACCGGACTGTACGGAGACTGTCATATTCAGACTCAGTAGGAGTTCAGATGGGGTTTCACCTCGTCAGCCTTCTTGTCGGCATCTACCTGGGGACCGTTACGCACAGCTAGTGCCGCTTGCGGTCTGTGGTTAAACCCACTGCCAGCGTAGTGTTGAGTCTTTAGAGTCCCACACAGAGGGTATTCGCCTCTGGGCAAAACAGAGTAGAGGTCGCATGGTTTTGCGACAGGGTTCGTTCTCATCCGCGCACTTGTGCACTTTTGGAGTCCGGACGGATTATACTGGCGGGCTCTGGTTTTAGCCAGATAATAGTATATGTTTTGGGGTTGCTTTTATCTCTCAGTATTCTTGTTCCTCGGAACGAGAATGCAGGTGTGTATGCACAGTTGTTTGAGGCAGAGGAAGAGGTTTTTCATTAGGGTTTCGGAACGGGTGCGTATGCACAGTTGACAGTCGTCTTTTTCCAAACCCTAATAGATTTATGGATTATCAATTAATAATAGTAATTAAATGAAATTATGTTATGGTTGGTTTTGTTGACTTGTTGACCATGGTTGACTTGTTGACCATGGTTGAATGTTTGACCATCATCATTACTTTGCAAGGATGCTCCTTGATTCTAGCTTACATTTCATTTAATGAAGTATGATAGTGGTCATTCCAAAACAACCATCAACTATTCTCATTTGAATTATTATTATTTAGATAATTCTTTTTCTTTTTGATATGGTTGCAAAAAAGGGAAAAAGAGAGCTCATTCTTTCATAACCATTCTCTCTCCTCACTTCATCTTCTTCTTCCTCAAGCTCAAGGAGAATCCTTCTCATGTGTTGAGAATCCCTCTCCTTGAAAAGAAAACAACCCCTAGACACTCTCTACTCATTCTAGGATCAAGGGTTTAGCAAGCCGGAGATTCTAGTTCACTCAAAGTTCGAGGAAGAGCCCGAAGGTTGAACCCTCAGGTGGATCCATCTTCGACGGAAGAAGGCGACGAGGAAAGAACCATCAACCTCCACAAAGTTTGAAGAAGAAGGAGTTCAAGTTTAGGTATAACCATCTTTCCGAGTAGCTAACTCTCTTTAGCTTGTTTGCTAGCTTTAGTTTAGGAAAAGATCCCGACTTTGTTAGTCCATGTTGCCCCATGCGCTAAAAATTTGATTTTTATACCATTTCCGCCTCCTCGTAAGAACCGGGGGTCGCAACGTGGACTTACAGTAGTATCAGAGCCTAACTAAACTTAAACTAGCTTGGTAGTGACGTGTAACGAAGTTCGGAACCGAAAAATCCAAAAACCAAACTTTTACAAAAACCCTAGTTTCTGTTAAAACTTTTTCTGGTCAAAACAAAATTTGTTATACACCTAAATTCGGCTCAGGGTTTTGTGTGAACACCCAATAAAAACGATCCCCTGATTCCTTCAAACCGCCGCGTTTCAGCGGCATGAGGTAGGCATTTGCCGCGGAACCGCCGCCGTGTGGGGTCCTCTCGTGATCGGGTTTCGTGCAGTATTCTTCTGGTAGGGTTTTGGGATTTTTCAAATGTGTTATATGTGCCCAGATTTTCCAGAACAGAAATTTACTTTTGGGGTCCTATAATTCCGTATTTTTTCTGAACTTCACTACACTTTGACTATGATGGTTATATCTGTGATGTTTGCATGTATTGAACGTCGGCTAATCGCTATAAGTCGATTAGTCGGGGTTATACATCTCTGTGATCTGTGTTTGATGATGGTTTGTGTATATGAATGTGTTGGACTGTCGCGGGTGAATAGCCGGGGTGGATGTGAGATGAGCTTTTGTTTTTCTTTCATTCATTTGTAAATGTAAATTGATGTAATAATATTATTTGTATGGCCGTACAACTGGGTCGGGGTTGTAGCCGTCATTGTATAATTCTTTTTACTATTTTTGCTCCTAGGATAGACCCATGGAGGGGTGCACAAACTACCGGGTACTTGGCGGGTAGTTTGCCGCACCCGTAGGGGTCTTGGGTGGGGTATTGGCTATTCACCGCGACCGTGTAATCCGTTTTTCGTTGCAGGCTCGAAAGGATTGCAGATTGCTAGTATATCCAATGTATTCATCTGTGATCTGAAATGTCTATCATTGCTTTCTATTTAGGCGTTGCTTATGTTTTACAGCCGCGCTAGCCCAGCCCCCGCTCTGTCGTTAGTTAAGTAACCTAACGGGTGATGACGGGGCCCCGTGGCGAATGCGAATGGCATAAGCGTACGTCATATTTTGGTTGTTTTCTGCAATGGTAGGATTAAATGATGGGACGCATTAAAAGAACTAATGCAAGGATATCACGCATTAAAAGAACTAATGCAAGATAATAAACCAAGTTAAAGTCGTTGGAACACTTTTGAAAAACCACTCGGTTCTTTTCAAAACTAACTTTTAAATGCGGAGCTTGAGCCACTCCTTCTAAAAGCTATCTCGTTCCATCGATTATATCAAGTTCTCTACGTTCACGGTTTCGCCAAAACCATTCGTAGCCCTCCGTCAGTTCATATGAAAATTCAATAGTATTCAATCTATGTTTGTTGACCTTCGTCAAGGCATAGAGATTGGTAGCTGTTGGGTGTTCATATGTAGCATAGATAGATGCGTTGGTTTGGGACAGTCGCATTGCCTTGTTGACCTTCGTCAAGGGTATATACGGGTGGGTTCAAATTAACCTGGAAAATGACGGGTAGAACTTGACATGTGACTTATGATTTGTTGACCTTCGTCAAGGTCATAAGAGCATGGGGCAAAAATCCACATCGGGAGTTTCATAAGTACTGAAACTTGCTAGATTTGCATACCATTTGGAGTGTGGTGATTCTGGTAGGATTCCTTCAGTTTCGCCTCGCGATGATATTTGGATCCCGATCCTACTGTGAGTATATGCTACTCCTCGGGAAATTTTTCACTAAACGATCAATGCTATAAACCTAGTAGGTGCCTAGAAAGGTGTTAGCGGGGTTACGCCCCCAGGGAAAAGAGGTTATTTAATTAAGGAACTTCGCGAAAGCGTTGGAAAACGTCCCTCGAAGTACCGACACTGGCCTGGCTGAACGGTTAAGCAAGTATTGTGCGGTGGGATTGATCCCGGCTAATTCTTCCTTTGTGGTTTGAGGAGGGATTCGAGAGACAGTGGGAGCCATCCTATTTAGACAAATTAAAAACCACTCTAAACTTGCAAGAGCATCATGCTAAAGTGTTTCTTCTCTCTTCCCCTGCAGCGACCAAATTCGAAATGACTGGACTTAAGTTACTTCTAGATAAAAACATACTGACAGTGCCAAACTACAAAGATTGGCTCAGGAATGTAAAATTGGCAATCACTTACGACAAGCTGGGGTATCTTCTTACCACCAAAGCTCCCCCCGTCCCAGGTCCCACCTCCAGCGTCGCGGATAAGGAAATCCGTAAGACTTGGGAGATTGATTGCGCGAAGGCCAGGTGCCTCGTGCTTTCCTTTATGGACAACGAACATCAGAGGAGGCATGAGAATATGGACCTCGAGTCCATATTTCTCCATACAAAAGAACTGTATGGAGAGCAGTCTCGTATCGCAAGATACGAAGTGTCGAAGAAGTTATTTTCGACAAAGTTGGCCGTCGGATCATCGGTAGCGGACCACGTGCTTAAGATGATTGGCTACACTGAGGAGCTCGCGGAACTTGGGACCACGTTGGACAGTGAACTCTATACGGATTTAATTCTCCAGTCCCTTCCATCCACTTACGCCCAGTTCATACTGAATTTCAACTTGCAAGAAAAGGAAGTTGAACTTTCAGAACTCCTCAACATGCTGAGGAGCGCAGAGGGCACCCTACAGAAGGGTAGGGAAACTCCCGCTTTGTTTATAGGAGGATCTTCTTCCTCTAGGTCCAAGGCGAAAGCCAAGGGAAAGAGGAAGAAAGCCCCCGCCAAACCAAGAGGCGGTGTTAGTAAAGTGGGTACGAAGGGAAAGGAAAAGGCAACAAAGATTGCGGGGAAGCTTGTGGGTAAAGAGGAATGCTTCTATTGTCACAAGAGTGGACACTGGAAGAAAGATTGCAAGGCTTGGAAGGCCAGGACACAGGAACTGAAGCAGGTTGCGGCTTCAGCTTCAGGTGTGTATGTTATTGAAAACTGTCTTTCTATAAATTCTACTTCCTGGGTATTGGATACCGGATCAGGTTCTCATATCTGTAATTCTTTGCAGGCGTTGAGAAACCGTAGGTTTTTGAAGGCAGGTGACATGACCCTCAGAGTTGCGAACGGAGCTAGCATGGATGCTAAAGCCGTGGGGGACTATCACCTGGGATTGTCAGATGGGCATGTTTTGGTTTTGCGTAATTGCTTTTTTGTACCCAACGCAACTTGTAATATCATTTCTGTATCTTTGGTTTCTAAAGAAGGTTATGAATTTGCGTTTGTAAGTAATGTTGTAAACATTCACCTTAATCAAGTTCTGATTTGGTCAGGTACACTGAGAAATGGTATATACGTATTGAACCAACCACAGATTTTCAATATCCAGAATACACACAAAAGAAAGTCTCCAGATATCAATCAGGCTTTCTTATGGCATTGTAGACTGGGTCACAACAATGAGACACGGTTGACTAAGTTACATAAAGAAGGATACTTGGATCCGTTCGAGTATCAGTCTTATGCCACTTGTGAATCTTGTCTCATGGGAAAGATGACAAAGACTCCATTCACTGGACACGGAGAAAGAGCGAGCGAGCTCTTGGGACTCATACACAGTGACGTGTGTGGTCCAATGTCTACACATGCGCGAAGCGGTTATTCATACTTCATTACTTTCACAGACGATTTCTCTAGGTATGGACATGTCTTCTTAATGAAGCACAAATCCAAGGCCTTTGAGAAATTTCGGGATTACAAGAATGAAGTTGAAAAACAAACAGGCAAAAGTATTAAGATTCTAAGATCGGATTGAGGTGGTGAATACTTGAGTGCCGAGTTCCTGGACTATTTAAAAGAGAATGGAATTCTCTCTCAGCGTACTCCTCCATACACTCCGCAACATAACGGTGTATCGGAAAGAAGGAATCGAACCCTACTGGATATGGTTCGTTCCATGATGAGTAAGGCTGAGTTACTGCGATCTTTCTGGGGCTATGCACTAGAAGCAGCTGCATATCTCTTGAACAAGGCTCCTACCAAGACTGTGCCTACCACTCCATATCAGATGTGGAGTGGGAAGAAACCCTGTCTTAAGTACCTTAAGATATGGGGATGTCCAGCTTTTGTACAAAAGCAGCATGTGGACAAGCTCGAGGCACGTTCAGTACAGTGTAAGTTTGTGGGATACCCAAAGAACTCCAGGGGGTATCTGTTCTATTCCGGTGAGGAACAAAAGGTTTTTGTTTCTCAACATGCCCGCTTCTTGGAAACTGAGTTTTTGGAAACCCAGATAAGTGGGAACGCAATAGAACTGGAAGAAATTCCAGAACCACAAGCTATTACTGAAAGCTTGGAAGAGCCAGTAAGTTCAAAAGAACAGGACATTCCTACGCCGCTCCGCAGGAGTAGTAGGCAGTCTCATCCGCCCGAGAGATACTACGGTTTTCTCATAGACGGGGATAGAGAGGATTGCATCATAGATTATGATGAGCCTACTAGCTTCCAGCAGGCCGTTCATAGCGTTGACTCGGTAAAATGGCTGGATGCAATACGGACCGAAATGGAGTCCATGTACACCAACAAAGTATAGACGTTGGACATTGCTCCAGGCGGGGTAAAACCCGTAGGATGCAAGTGGATCTTCAAAAGGAAGATTGGTGTAGATGGGCAGGTTGAAACCTATAAAGCTAGACTTGTAGCAAAGGGTTTTCGTCAAAGACCTGGCTTGGACTATGACGAAACCTTTTCTCCAGTGGCTATGCTGAAATCCATTCGGATCCTTCTTGCCATTGCTGCCTTCCACGATTATGAGATTTGGCAGATGGACGTAAAGACCGCTTTTCTAAACGGAAATTTAGAGGAGTGTGTCTATATGGATCAGCCAGGGGGTTTCATTCAGAGTGGGAGCAGCGGAAAGGTGTGCAAGTTGCTTAAGTCCATCTATGGACTAAAGCAGGCATCACTGAGTTGGAACATCTGTTTTGATGAGACGGTCAAGGAATTTGGCTTTATCAAAAATCCAGATGAACCATGCATCTATAGTAGATTTGTAGCGAGAACTGTAGTATTCCTCGTTTTATACGTGGATGACATTCTCTTAATAGGAAATGACATTCCTATGCTACAATCTGTCAAGGGGTTCTTGTCACAAAGGTTCTCCATGAAAGACCTGGGTGATGCCTCATACATCCTGGGGATCCGGATCCATCGTGATAGATCCAAGAGGATATTAGGACTTTCTCAGTCCAGGTACATCGACACCATAGTGAAAAGATTCAGTATGGAAGATTCCAAGCGCGGTAACTGATCAGTAGAAAATACTGCATTTCTAACACAGCAATTTCCCTACATTATGCAGTCAAGTAAAGCTATCCGGTATTCATATCACTCATATTTGCAAAACACATGTAAAATATTGGATTACTTCTACTGTACACTAAAACCAGCACTTTTAGGGAAATTGTGTGTGTTTCATGGCATCGCATCATCCTTGTATTGCGCAACTCTTGTCTCGGTGAAATTTTGCAGGAAATTCCAGAAGCAGGGCCTAATTGGGAAATGATCTAATAAAAGACACTCCAATTCAAAGGCTAAAGATCTGGAGCAAATTCAGAAGTCCAAATAAATATCCAAGCATCAGAATAAGGCCCATATATCATCACCAGCCCACAGAAGAAACATCAAGCTCCAAGTCTACCAAAGGGCCGCGGATCCGCGGCCCAAGCCCCCTTGGCTCGGCGGATCCGCGGCCCTATTAAGGGATCAGTTGCTAAAAATTCATCACATGCCTAATTCTAACGGCCAAAGCTTCCAGAAGACCCCAGAAGCTCCACGTGGCACATCTAGAAGGCTCGGCTCAACAAACTTTTAGGAGGGAAATTCAAATTTAAAGCTCAACTAACTTTTTGGAGGCAAATTTAAATTATTGGATAACTAACTTGTGGGGGGAATTCAAATTTCAAATATTAGATCTAGAATTTGAAAAGTCTATAAAAAGGAGCCTAGATCTAGAGGGGAAAATGTTCAAGAATTATCATCATCTTCTACCCACAAGTTTAGTGACAAAATCTTGTGCCAAATTCAAATTCCCATCTCCAATTCAAAATCAAGATCAAGATCCCGAGATCAATTTGAGAAGCCTTCAACCTTTTAGGAGCCGAGCCGATCTTCAATCGGGCAAGTGATCCAAGCCGATCCACGATCCACGGAGACGAGCGAAGCCAAGTCGACGATCAAGTTCTTCCTCTTGTAGTTCTTGAGCGAATGTAACTAAATTGTTGATATAAATAAAAGGTGAATTCCTTTAATCTTGCTTTCTTTTAATTCTTGCATCATGATTAGATCTCAATTTGTAATTGTTGTTCTTGTTGTGATGTGTGAGTAAAACTCCGCTCGTAAAGGAGTCGAGACGATTGTAGAATGATGATGTAACAAATCTTAATACGATTTTTAAGTCCTACGAGTTTTGTAAACCCTAGCAAGTTCAAGAATCGATGACCTAGTTTCGTAGCGATGCTTTCTTGATTGTGATCGCTCGAAATTAGAGATCTACGATCGTTTCTTGAATTTACTAGAGGCTAGAATATGAATGATATCGACGAATGAACAAGGGATAAGATGAAACCCTAGTTTCACAAGAAATCCCTAATTCTCGATCGATCATCATCGATCTAGTATCAATTCATCGAAGGATAAGAATACGTAATTGTAAGATTACATCACATCTATAGATCTGATCGATTCCTACGAGCCTCATTTCGATTCTTGAGATTTGGTTTGGAAAAATCATCAAACAATCAATTCTTGATTCTATCTTTTAATGCTTTCATAGATCTAGTTTTTTCTCATTCTTGAACTTCAACTATAAATCTTGAATTGTTTGTTTTCTTTTCATTAAAGTTTCAATTCATCTAATTCAAAAGACGAACGATTACACTTTCCCTGTGGACGATCCGCACTCACTAACAATCTACATCCGACACCGTAGTTGATTGCGGTCAAATAATTTTTGGTTGTGATTTCTTTACAATTTCATACTACACATCAAGAATCCTTTTCAATCAAATGGCGCCGTTGCCGGGGACTATTTGATTCGATTTATTACAATCACAGAAATTATTTTCAATCAAATGGCGCCGATACCGGCTTGTCACGGGATCACCCTCTCTAAAGAGATGTCTCCCAAGACTGATTTGGAGAGGGATCGCATGTCTATTATACCCTATGCTTCTGCGGTAGGCTCTATAATGTATGCGATGTTGTGTACCAGACCGGATGTAGCTTATGCACTGAGTGTGGTAAGCCGATATCAGTCAAACCCTGGGGAGAAACACTGGATAGCGGTAAAGAACATTCTCAAGTACCTGAGAAGGACTAAGGAGATGTTCTTGGTATATGGTGGAAAAGACCTCCAGATTGAGGCCTTTGCTGACTCCAGCTTCCAGAGTGACAAGGATGATTCCAAATCCATGTCGGGTTTTGTCTTTACCCTCAATGGAGGGGCGGTGTGTTGGAAGAGTTCCAAACAGGAAACCGTTGCAGACTCGACGATGGAAGCGGAATACATCGCTGCATCTGATGCCGCAAAAGAAGCTGTCTGGATGAGGAAGTTCTTGAAAGAACTTCAGGTGGTTCCGTCCATTGTTGACCCAATACCTCTGTATTGCGACAACAATGGGGCTATAGCTTTAGCGAAGGAACCCAGGTCCCATCAAAGATCCAGGCACATCTTGAGGCGGTATCACCTGATCAGGGAAATCGTGGATCGCAAGGAGATCGAGGTTCGGAGGGTTGCTTCAGAAGAAAACACTGCAGATCCATTCACCAAGGCGCTGCCCCAGACTCAGTTCGAGTGGCTGATCGAGATGATAGGTCTTCGATACGCCAGTACATGGCCTTAGTGCAAGTGGGAGATTGTTAGTGTATATGCCCTAGAGGCCATTACTGTATCATACTAGTTTGTATATTACTTAATGGAAGCTTGGGATATTCACCTTGTATAAACAATCTTGCTCAATATAGTAGTATGCTACTTGGTTTGTTTCTATTTCAATGTGCACTTGTGTTTATTTTAGTATATCACTTATACGCATTAGTGGAGCCCTTAGGATCTTTGCTTGATTACCAGCGTTGTGATGGCAGTCACACTAGTGGGGGATGGGTAATCTATAAGCACATCCTTATACAGGTCCCTAGTCGCAGGACTATCGAGACAGGGCATCGATACTCCGGAGTAGACTAGCGTATGTGCTTCTCATCCCAGTGTGGGAGATGGTCTGTCCCACAGCCATCAGTAAGTCGTACTGGAGATAGTATACGGGTGCTCGTTAGGTTACGAGTACACTGGACAGGACTCGTCGGGAACTGACAGGTTGGTATTATACCTATCGTCAGTTATCAGTTCCCAGGTGACATGAGTACAGCTTAGTCCGCTGACTTGACACTAGCACTTCGCCTCGAGTGTGTTCCCACTGCACTTTGATCACTACCCTACCACGGCTCAAAGGAGTCGTGCAAACAGGTAATGGTTGGGTGCAGTCCCGAAGCACTTGGAGGCAGTGCCGGTTAGACAGGATTCGTCTCTCCCGGTATTGGGGGTTGACATCGCGCTGTGTCTAGGAGAGCCATTACACGAGTAGTCCCTGGCCAGGGCAAGCGAGATATACTGGTAGGCTTCCAGTGTTATCTCAGGGTGTTTTGGGCTTCACTCCGACACGACTTGTACCGCTATTGGGGGACTGACGTTTTACCGCCCCCTAGGCCCGACATCCGATGTATCAGACGAACAGACCGGACTGTACGGAGACTGTCACATTCAGACTCAGTAGGAGTTCAGATGGGGTTTCACCTCGTCGGCCTTCTTGTCGGCATCTACCTGGGGACCGTTACGCACAGTTAGTGCCGCTTGCGGTCTGTGGTTAAACCCACTGCCAGCGTAGTGTCGAGTCTTTAGAGTCCCACACAGAGGGTATTCGCCTCTGGGCAAAACAGAGTAGAGGTCGCATGGTTTTGCGACAGGGTTCGTTCTCATCCGCGCACTTGTGCACTTTTGGAGTCCGGACGGATTATACTGGCGGGCTCTGGTTTGAGCCAGATGTTAGTTATATGTATGCCCTAGAGGCCATTACTGTACATACGATGTATATTGTAGTGGATGCTAGGACATATATAAGGAGGACTTTCTTGCTCGACATGATAGTATGCTATCTGGTTGTACTTTATCTTAACATGTACTCTGATTGTCTCTATGTTACATGTTCATAATGCCCTTAGGATATGTACTCGACTACTGGGACTATGATGAGATCATACTAGTGGGGCCACGGTAGTCGACGAGTACATCCTATAACTGTTCCTAGTCGAGGGTGTATCGAGACAGGGCATCGATGCACCAGAGTAGACTAGCGTATACGCATCTTGACCCATATGATGGGCGATGGATGATCCTATATCCATCGGTGTTTGACATCAAGGATGGTGTACGGGTGCTCAGTAGAGACTGGGTACACTGGACGGACTCGCCGAGAACTCCCAGATGGTATTATACCATACGTCAGATGGCAGTTCTCCGGTGACACTGGTACAGAGTAGTCTGTTGACCCGAGATCGTCATGGAGTCTTGTGTGATTCCCACTGTGCTTTGATTTCCATCATACCACGTCCAAGAGGGCGTGCAAAAAGGTGGCTTTTGGGTACAGTCCCGAATCACATGGAGGCAATGAGCGATAGGAGGGGATTCGTCTCTCCCGGTATAGGGAGTTGATGTTGTGCTGTGTTCGATTGGCTATAACCGGAAATCCCTGGCCAGGGTTGTTGAGATTTACTGGTAAGTGTTATCGGTAGTTTCTCGAACTGTTATAGACCTCAAATCGACACGACTTATCGAGCTACTGGGGTCTGACGTTTACCACCCCTAGGCGAGATATGCGACATATCAGACGACGAGACCGGACTGTACTTGAGTGTTACTGTTTGGATCCACAGGAGAATGTACAGGCTTGCTTGTTGATCTTCTGAGCGCTCAATACCTGGGTAGCTGTTACGTTTGGCTGACCGCTTGCAGCTTGTGGGTGTTTGATATGATCATCACCTACTGCCGGCGTATTGACGATTCTTTAGAGTCCTACACAGAGGTTTCTTGACTCAGGAAAAACGGAGTAGGAGCACATATGTGATATGTACGGGACCGAGGAGAATGCGGTATGTGATATCGTATTGTATTCTCGCGATATTTGATATCAGCCGGGTCATCGGATCAAGTGTTGATTCGATGAATCGGTACGGATAAATATTAGCCGGTTATATGCGATATAGCCGGATTGTCGGATCAAGTGTTGATTCGATAATTTAATGTATAATAATATATGTGATATATTAAATTGCATTAACTAATATTTGCTCACTAAAAGATTCTTTTTCTCACTCGGGTAATACATTGATATATATGCGATATATGTTAATTGTATTATTTTCTTTTGTTACGGTAAATATTATATATGTGATATATAATATTGTAACATGATATGATAACTAATGCAACTCGTTTAGTGGAGTTTAAACTTGATTAGGGTTCGGATTAGGGTTAATCTTTCTAGAAGTTTCTAGAAGGATTTGTTTTGTTTTGTGAAAGATATTTGTTCATGACTCATTCTTTTATTTACCCAAAAACCCTAACCCTAGTCAATTCTCTACATAGGTTAAGTGAACCATGGTTGCTTTATCTATCATATTATTATTTCCTATTCACCAAAAATGGATTAAGCTTCTTCTTCTTCCTCCATTTTCTTTCATAGAAAAACCTTTCTTGATTTTTCCAAGTGATGAATAATAGTGAGAAAATGATAAATAAATAGAGAAAAATTCCTACTTCATCATCCTCATCTTCCCTTGCCATTTAGATGAGGGTGTTCACATCATTTCATGAGTGTTAGCTTGTGTTAAAGAAACTTCGAGGTAGATCATCGTAATATCGAAGATCGGAAGCAAAGGTTGCGTCATTCTCTTCGTGGAACCTCTCGAGAGCCCGGAACCCGATGATCGCAGCGAAGGGACCACAACACGGAGCATATGAAGTGAAGGACCGGATCTACAAAGGTTGTAATCCCTCTCACTTAGTGTTAAATTGTTTAGCATGCAAGTTATCGCCTAATCTCTAGTTTAAAGTTCCGTATTCGGGTAGTTCGGCACGGCTAAATTTTTATTCGGGCATGGTTGATGCCTCGTAGACCCTTGTGCGCGTGCCTAGCAACCCTACAGTGGTATCAGAGCCAAGCTAGAGCTTTAGGCGAAGTCTAGACGTAGTTTGAAGTCCGATCGAACCCGGAAAACCCGAACAAACCCCTTTTCTGGAAATTTTTCCAAAACTGTGATTTTTCAATATTAAAAATATCCAGAAAAACAAGCAGGGTTTTTTAGGAAAAACTGTGAAAAACGGAGCTCTAACTCCGTCATGACGGCGCGGAACCGCGGCCTAAGCCCACGTGGCGCGGCGGTTCCGCGGCGACACTGTTGATTCTTTGACTCCTTTTTGCACAATAATTTCTTGTAGACAGTGCTGAGTTTTCTGGATAATTTGGATGTTTATTCAAGAGTTGAATTTTCTGAGGTTATTTTGGGGATTCGATGTTTCGATCGGAGTATTAGATTTTGTCTATGTGGCTTTCCGGATAAATTTTAGAAACTGTTAAAAAGTTCGAACGGATATCAATAACTCACTTTTTCCCCTGTCGGAAAATTTTTCAAAAGTTGGATTTTTTTTTCTACTGTTTAAGAATGTTCTAAGTCATGCAAGTAACTCGATGGACCCTCTAGAAGACAACAAACCTTAACTCGATTATGTGACCGTCTTGAACTGCTCTTTGAACCTTAGGGTTTGGGGCAGTACGGCGTGGCACATGTGAAGCGTTGGCTTGACCCTTCAACGGCTGGACCATTGGTACTGTGGCATGTGATGGACGTTTTTAAACTGATTTCAAGTGTTGAAATATATTGGGGAAATCTTGGGTGCTTGATGATTCGATCGGAAAGTTTAACTTTTTCTATTTATCTGGAATGTGATACAATAATTGGAATTCACAAGTAGTTATGAGATAACTAAAATGAATGTTATAAATCTAGCGGTTTAGTCTCAGATGATCGGTTGCCACGGAATTTTGATGTGATCAAAAGTCCGTCGCAATCACGTAGCGTACGCGGATACTCGCCGGGTAAACTTAATAGGCAGCCTCACTCCATAGCCCCGACCAAGTGACTGTAGGAGAACCCCGTCGCCGAAAGCATCCGTTCGGGTGCTCCCGGTAGCGGTGTTCCGCCTTGGTGCACTTCGTCGACGGTATCGGGGGTGCGGCCGTCTACTAAAGTTTGCGACGAGCATTCGATCAGGACGTCGGGAATCTTGTTGAATTGCCCGACTTGATATTGAAAAGAGTTTTCGATAATGAGACTAAAATGCGGGGTTTATAATTGTTAGGCATGTGATGTCTAAGGAATTCATTTGGTTAGGCATGCGATGTCTAAGGAGGTTGCGGATTCCAACTGTTGTAGTTTTACACTTTCTTTTCTGTGACCGTAAGCGTAGTATGTGGTGTATCGCCGGCTTCGTTGTTATACATCAACGACAATCGGGATACGCATACTTGCTTACGTTGATGATATGAGATATTATGTGTTGCTGTGATATGTTCTATTGGATCGTCGCGTTTGAATAGCCGGGGGTTTTATGTGAGATGAGAGTTTTTCTTTTTCATTCATGTAAAATTCATTTGTATGTAATATTCTTTTATTGGGGCACTTCCTGGTAGCGGAAGATGTCACCGTTGTATATTATTTACTTTTCCGCATTAGGTAGACCCAAGGCGGGGAGCACAAGTAACCGGGTTCTAGGGTCCAGTGGGAGACCATCTCGAGGAGTCGAGACCGGGTCTCCTAACCCTAGAATTGGCAGTGTTACTTGCCGCTCTCGTAGGGGTCTAGGGATGTGGGTTTGGCTATTCATCGCGACCGTGGAATCCGTGTTTTATACAGGCTCGTATTGAAAACACGGACGTCCTAGTATATCCAATATTTCATATATGTTCTTCTGCTGCAATGTTCTGTGATGAGATCATATTACTGCCTGAGACGAATGTTTATACTATATATATGAGATATATGTTATATTGCAGATTTCGTTTCAAATGTGATGCTTGTGAAGAATAATAAAATGGGACTTCATTAATGAGATTAATGAATTAAAAGAAACCTAAGATGTTGTAGAAACTTGTTTATATAAACTGGTAGCTACAGTTCTTGCTTTGCATAGCGGTGTTCCTTGTAGAACATCCAGCACCTTATTCGATAAGGAAAAGACCGAGATCCCTTCACCGGGAGTGACTCCTTTAGCAATAACTGGCAGATGCTACAAACTCGGTTTGTCTTTTGATTGCTTCTATAGTTCTTGCTTTGCACAGCGGTATATGTGATATATCCTGCACCTTATTCGATGAGGAAAGGGCCGACGATCCCTTCACCGGGAGTGACCCCTTTAGCAAAACTAGAAAAGCCTCAAAAACACTCCATTTAAAATCACTCGATTCTACAACGATATCAAGTTCATTACGCAAAGGGTTTTCTGAAAAACCCGTCGTAGCCCTCCGTCATTTCAGATAAGTACTTCATAGTATTCGTGCTGCGTTTGTTGACCTTGTCAAGGCGTAGTGTGCGGTAGCTATTTATGCTTATCTGCATAAGCATATGATGCGATTGGATTAGGGTAGTCGTGCGACTTTGTTGACCTTGTCAAGGGTCGTGCGGGTGGGTTTAATTCAATCAGGAAATGACGGGTTGAACTTGACTTGCGGTCTATGGTTTGTTGACCTTGTCAAGGTCATAGATCGCTTGGGGTAAAATATTATTGGGAATTTCAAGTGTTGAAATTTGCAATGAGATTGCATACCTTCTATGTGATAGTTGGATCCCGATACCCGCTGCGAGTAAGAGTTACTCCTGGGAGAGTTTTTACACATTACAATTAGCCGATCAAGTAGGTGTCTAGAAAGGTGTTAACGGGGTTACGCCTTTGGGAAAACGAGGTTTACTGTAATTAGGTTCGTGCGAAAGCACGGGGGACCTCCCTCAAAGTACCGACACTGGCCTAGCTGAAAGATTGGCGAACTTGTAGCGTGTAATTAATCCCGGCTAGTCTTTCCTTTTAGGGTTTGAAGGAAGATTTGATTAAAACAGTGGGAGACATCCTGATTAGATATATTAGATAACCAATCTAATCTTGCAAGAGCATACGCTGAGTGTTTTCTTTTCTCTCTCTCCAGATAGCGAACATATCACGCCTTAATCAAGATAATAAAACGGATATATTGACCGAACCCGCTTATTATACTGAGCTGGGGAACGTTGGTCCCGCTCCAACTTATAATTGTTATAAGACAGAGCAGGAAATTGGGGAATACCAGATTTCCCGTGCCGCCCAAACGAAGAAAGTGCATGTTGATGCATCATCTTCGGGTGTGTTCATTACACAGAACTGTTTCTCAGTATCCTTTACGTCCTAGGTATGTGATACCGGATCAGGATCCCGTATATGTAATCTGTTACATGGGCTACAGATAGGTAAAGAACTGAGAACGGGTGATAAGTTTCATGAGACAGAAAACGGTGCAAGTGTTGCAGCCAAGTCTGTTGGTCACTGTCACCCTGTATTACCAGAATACATTGATTCTGAACAAATGTTATTAGATACCGAACCTGATATACAAAATCATATCAGTCTCTTTATTAGTAAAGAAAGGATATAATTTTGTATTGTTGGATAATGTTTTGAACATTTCCTATATCAATAGTTGATCGGTTCAGGCACGTTATCTAAAAGCATTGATGTTCTAAATCAAACTACAGTTCTTAGTATACGGAACACACACAAGAAGAAAAGTTCAGAAATGAACGAATCCTTCTTGAGGCATTGTAGACTAGGTCATATCAATGCGACCCGACTGGCTGAAGTTACATTTAGATGCATATTTAAATCTGTTTGAATTTACATCTTGTGAAACTTGCCAATCATGTCACAAAGATAAGATGACCACAGCTCTGTTTATTGGAAACAGAGAAAGAGTTAGTAAACTTTTGGGATTGATACATGCTGATGTATGAAAGTCCCCTGTCTACATATGCCAAGATTGGTTCTTTATACTTCATTACATTCTCTGATAATCTCTCAAGATTCAAACATATGTTCCTGCTGAAACACAAGTCCGAACCTTTTGAGATATTCACAGAATATAAGTTAGAAGTAGAGAACCAAAATAAGGGTATAAGTATTATGTCCTTTGATGAGATCAAGGAGGAGAATACTTGAGCACAGAATTCCTGGACTATTCTAAAGGAGAATGAGATTCTCTCTCTCAGCATTACTCCTCCGTATACACCATAGCACGATGGTATATCGGGGCAGAGCAATAACACCCTATGTGATATGGTGTGCTCTATGATGAGTACTACTGAGTTAAATATTTCCTTTTGGGAGTTATGCACTTGAGAAGCTGCATTCCTATTGAATGTGGATTCAATAGTTACCAACGAACCTCAGCCTCTCCGCCGATCTAGTAGGGTTCCTCACCCACCTGAGAGATACTTCGGTTTCTCTATGACAGTGGGAGCGAGGATTGCATCATAAGATGATGACCCAACTGGTTTCGAGCTGGCCATCAGGAGTGGGACTCTGTAAGAATGGCTGGATGCTTATCGATCTGAGATGGAATCCTTATACACCAACAAAGTATGGACTTTGTTTGCTTTGTCTGAAGGGTTAAATCCCCATCAGGAGCGAGTATATCTTGAGAAGATTACTTGGTGTGCATGGAAAAGTTGAGACTTTCAAAGCTATGCTTAAGTCCATCCAGATCCTACTTGCCACGGCTACATACCATGACTACGATATCTGGTGGTTGGGTGTCATGACTGCTTTTCTAAATGATGTTTTAGAAAAAAGTGTCTATAAGTACACAGCCAGAGGGCTTCGTAGACAGTGGGAGCAGCGGAAACGTGTGCAAGATGTTTTATATGATAAAGCAGGCATCGCGGAGTTGGAACATCTGTTTTGATGTGGTAGTCAAAGAGTTTGACTTCATCAAAATGGTAGATGAACCTTGTATATACAAAAAGGTAGTAGAGAGTATGGTGGTGATCCTCGTAGAGTGCGTGGATGACATACTCTTGATAGGGAAGGAGTTTCCTATGCTACGCTTGGTCAATCTCCGCTTATCACAAGGATTCTCCATATAGGATCAAAGTGATACCTCCTAAATCCTGGGTTTTGGATCTATGAGATAGATCTAATTGGATGTTAGGATACTCACTAGTTGTAGTGAGATGGTATCAATCGATCCTGGGGAGAATCACTGGAAAGGTTCCAGGGTGATAAGGACGACTGAATGTCAGTCGCAGGCTTGTCTATACCCTCAGTGGAGGGACGGTATGTTGGAAGAGTTCCAAGCTAGATACCGTGACATACTAGACGATTAAAGGCAAGATGCATCGTTACCAAGGATACTACCAAAGAGGCAGTCTGGATATATATAAGTTCATAAGATGAACTTCGTTCCTACCATTGTGTGACAATGGAGTTGTGGCTTTAGCCAAGGAACTACCGTCCCATCAGAAATCCAGATATAATTCTTAGGCAGTATCACCTGATCATGGAGATGGTTGATCTCCAGGGAGATCGAGGTTAAGAGAGTAGACACAGAGGACAACAGCGCGGATCCACTCACAAAGGCCTTTTTCCCAATAGAGACTTTTATGGGATGGTTGAGTATGAGATACTACAACCGCAGCTAATTGTTGGGTATGCGATACCATAACAGATGACCCTAGTGCAAGTGGGAGATTGTTAGTTATATGTATGCCCTAGAGGCCATTACTGTACATACGATGTATATTGTAGTGGATGCTAGGACATATATAAGGAGGACTTTCTTGCTCGACATGATAGTATGCTATCTGGTTGTACTTTATCTTAACATGTACTCTGATTGTCTCTATGTTACATGTTGATAAAGCCCTTAGGATATGTACTCGACTACTGGGACTATGATGAGATCATACTAGTGGGGCCACGGTAGTCGACGAGTACATCCTATAACTGTTCCTAGTCGAGGGTGTATCAAGACAGGGCATCGATGCACCAGAGTAGACTAGCGTATACGCATCTTGACCCATATGATGGGCGATGGATGATCCCATATCCATCGGTGTTTGACATCAAGGATGGTGTACGGGTGCTCAGTAGAGACTGGGTACACTGGACGGACTCGCCGAGAACTCCCAGATGGTATTATACCATACGTCAGATGGCAGTTCTCCGGTGACACTGGTACAGAGTAGTCTGTTGACCCGAGATCGTCATGGAGTCTTGTGTGATTCCCACTGTGCTTTGATTTCCATCATACCACGTCCAAGAGGGCGTGCAAAAAGGTGGCTTTTGGGTACAGTCCCGAATCACATGGAGGCAATGAGCGATAGGAGAGGATTCGTCTCTCCCGGTATAGGGAGTTGATGTTGTGCTGTGTTCGATTGGCTATAACCGGAAATCCCTGGCCAGGGTTGCTGAGATTTACTGGTAAGTGTTATCGGTAGTTTCTCGAACTGTTATAGACCTCAAATCGACACGACTTATCGAGCTACTGGGGTCTGACGTTTACCACCCCTAGGCGAGATATGCGACATATCAGACGACGAGACCGGACTGTACGGGAGTGTTACTGTTTGGATCCACAGGAGAATGTACAGGCTTGCTTGTTGATCTTCTGAGCGCTCAATACCTGGGTAGCTGTTACGTTTAGCTGACCGCTTGCAGCTTGTGGGTGTTTGATATGATCATCACCTACTGCCGGCGTATTGACGATTCTTTAGAGTCCTATACAGAGGTTTCTTGACTCAGGCAAAACGGAGTAGGAGCACATATGTGATATGTGCGGGACCGAGGATAATGCGGTATGTGATATCGTATTGTATTCTCGCGATATTTGATATCAGCCGGGTCATCGGATCAAGTGTTGATTCGATGAATCGGTACGGATAAATATTAGCCGGTTATATGCGATATAGCCGGATTGTCGGATCAAGTGTTGATTCGATAATTTAATGTATAATAATATATGTGATATATTAAATTGCATTAACTAATATTTGCTCACTAAAAGATTCTTTTTCTCACTCGGGTAATACATTGATATATATGCGATATATGTTAATTGTATTATTTTCTTTTGTTACGGTAAATATTATATATGTGATATATAATATTGTAACATGATATGATAACTAATGCAACTCGTTTAGTGGAGTTTAAACTTGATTAGGGTTCGGATTAGGGTTAATCTTTCTAGAAGTTTCTAGAAGGATTTGTTTTGTTTTGTGAAAGATATTTGTTCATGACTCATTCTTTTATTTACCCAAAAACCCTAACCCTAGTCAATTCTCTACATTGGTTAAGTGAACCATGGTTGCTTTATCTATCATATTATTATTTCATATTCATCAAAAATGGATTAAGCTTCTTCTTCTTCCTCCATTTTCTTTTATGGAAAAACCTTTCTTGATTTTTCCAAGTGATGAATAATAGTGAGAAAATGATAAATAAATAGAGCAAAATTCCTACTTCATCATCCTCATCTTCCCTTGCCATTTAGATGAGGGTGTTCACATCATTTCATGAGTGTTAGCTTGTGTTAAAGAAACTTCGAGCTAGATCATCGTAGTATCGAAGATCGGAAGCAAAGGTTGCGTCATTCTCTTCGTGGAACCTCTCGAGAGCCCGGAACCCGATGATCGCAGCGAAGGGACCACAACACGGAGCATATGAAGTGAAGGACCGGATCTACAAAGGTTGTAATCCCTCTCACTTAGTGTTAAATTGTTTAGCATGCAAGTTATCGCCTAATCTCTAGTTTAAAGTTCCGTATTCGGGTAGTTCGGCACGGCTAAATTTTTATTCGGGCATGGTTGATGCCTCGTAGACCCTTGTGCGCGTGCCTAGCAACCCTACACCAGATACTAGTATATGTTTTGGGGTTGCTTTTATCTCTCAGTATTCTTGTTCCTCGGAACGAGAATGCAGGTGTGTATGCACAGTTGTTTGAGGCAGAGGAAGAGGTTTTTCATTAGGGTTTCGGAACGGGTGCGTATGCACAGTTGACAGTCGTCTTTTTTCAAACCCTAATAGATTTATGGATTATCAATTAATAATAGTAATTAAATGAAATTATGTTATGGTTGGTTTTGTTGACTTGTTGACCATGGTTGACTTGTTGACCATGGTTGAATGTTTGACCATCATCATTACTTTGCAAGGATGCTCCTTGATTCTAGCTTACATTTCATTTAATGAAGTATGATAGTGGTCATTCCAAAACAACCATCAACTATTCTCATTTGAATTATTATTATTTAGATAATTCTTTTTCTTTTTGATATGGTTGCAAAAAAGGGAAAAAGAGAGCTCATTCTTTCATAACCATTCTCTCTCCTCACTTCATCTTCTTCTTCCTCAAGCTCAAGGAGAATCCTTCTCATTCGTTGAGAATCCCTCTCCTTGAAAAGAAAACAACCCCTAGACACTCTCTACTCATTCTAGGATCAAGGGTTTAGCAAGCCGGAGATTCTAGTTCACTCAAAGTTCGAGGAAGAGCCCGAAGGTTGAACCCTCAGGTGGATCCATCTTCGACGGAAGAAGGCGACGAGGAAAGAACCATCAACCTCCACAAAGTTTGAAGAAGAAGGAGTTCAAGTTTAGGTATAACCATCTTTTCGAGTAGCTAACTCTCTTTAGCTTGTTTGCTAGCTTTAGTTTAGGAAAAGATCCCGACTTTGTTAGTCCATGTTGCCCCATGCGCTAAAAATTTGATTTTTATACCGTTTCCGCCTCCTCGTAAGAACCGGGGGTCGCAACGTGGACTTACAGATATGCCGTACGAGACTTAGATCTGTACCCTCGTTGTTGTATAGGTTGATAGAATCCCTAATTGTTTAATGCCTCCGTATGATGGGTTACCGTACGCAATGAGTTTTACTTGTTGATTTATCCATACCCTTGATTAAAGGATGACATACAATGGATTGTACCGTACGTGATGTTGTGAGGCTGGATGCCGATTGATAGATTCACCGACTCGGTCATGTTAGATACGTATACCTTGTAGCATTTAGTTCACGATGTGCATTATGTCACATTCATGATTATACTCATTGCATTTCATATACCTTTGCTAGTACACCTACACCATTATCGATGATGCGTATGTTACACTTACACGGATTGCCGGCTCACACACTTCATCATCGATAATTGCTATGTCACTTACACAGTAAAATTGCTACATCATGATTTGATTTACTTGCCATGTTCACATCACTATGCTAGATTGCATGATATACTGGCTATGCTCACACCTTTATGATATGTCGCATGATATACTTGCCATGTTCATATCACTATGCTAGGTTGCATGATATACTGTCTATGCTCACACCATTATACTGGTTATGATCACATCATTGTTCTATGTTGCATGATATACGAATATGCTTACATTCTTTTATATGTCACATACATCATGCTTTATGATATTACGCATTGAGATATGCCGTTTTCATGAGATTTTGGGACTTGAGAAACGTGGATATGTTTTCAAGAAATTATGTATTGTTTGAAAACCCCGTTTCTCTTGATAAGATATTTCGATGCGTCGACCATGAGATTTCTCGGTTCTGAGATTTGTGAGATATACCCGATGCGAGGAGTGGAGTGGGCTGTATGCGGGTACATGGTGGAGCCCGATATGATACCCCGGGGTAAGAAAGGTATGTTGATGGATTAGCCGATGAGCCTGGCAAGGGAGGTGCACTGCCTACCGGTGATAGTATTTAGACTCGTCGGATATCTGGAGGATACCGACCGGAGTCGAGAGATGGTTATGGGCCGATCCGTTCTGCCGGAGCCCGAGGGCCAATCCCGCAAATTGACGGAGCCCGAGATATGAGGATTTACGTGTCGATGCTGGACACGGGTTTCATAATGTTTTGAGTGCTGATGTGAGATATTCAGGTTCCATGATTTTGATGTGTCGCGAGGGACACACGTTGATTTATATCCTCATTTTTACATGCATATGTTTTCATGATATTTACATGCATGATGTTGTTGTGTCATTGTTTGACACGTAGATGAGATCCAAATGCATACAGGCTTTGATTATATGGTTGGATGAGATCCACTTGCTGATAGGCATTGATTACATTGTTGGCACATATGTAGATACGGTCACCCTAGATATCATGGTATTACCTTTATGGTATAGTTAACCTAGGAAATCGTTATTTATTTCGATTTCTACCTGTTAATGTTTTCTACTCACGAGTTGGCAACTCACCCCCGTTGTGCCACAGTTCTTGCAGGTTGTTCGCATGGATCAGTAGCGGCATCGCTGGCACACAGCTTGCTTTCGGGTGTTTTGCTTTGGTAGGTGGTACATATTGGATCGTGCCACTCTTGTATTATTATTTCTATTGTATCTGGTCAACTCCATCAAATCAGAAATTAGTATTTGTTTATGTAGTAAGACTTAGAAGACTTGTAGTTGCGAGATTTGGGCGATGGGTTTTATGTTCGCTTTTATGGTTGATGTCTTGCTTTACTTTATTTCCTTGTGTGATTCTTCGCCGTTGGGCGTCGTGTGTGTGTGTGTGTGTGTGTGTATATATATATGGGTGTGGTGGTTGTTTCCGACGTTGGGCGTGTTTTGCTCCCGTTTGGGGATGCATTCTTTATAATCTATGTTGTACCCATTCCGGGGCTAGTTTTTACAATGGTGGTGCTGCTGAAATTTTTATGAAAGAAAATTTAAGTTTAAAGACTTTTACTTGAGATTTCAAAATGTTGTATCAATGTTTTCATCACTTATTTCTTTTGAAAGGTTTAGATTTCTGGGTTTCAGCTTACTTGAATTACGTTACGCCTGTAGACGTCGCGTGATTTAAGTGCTGGTCACGGGATAATATTTCAGGTCGTGACAAAGTTGGTATCAGAGCGCTAGGTTTAACCATTGTTCGAGTTTAAGTTTAACTATGTGTAGTCTGGGGCGTAATAAATTTTGGAACCTAGGCTTGACCTTATGGAACTTAGACATGAACAAGGGGGTATTAGACCCGAACTTTCGTTTCATAGACTGACCCGGATTGATGGAGTAGGTAGCTTAAGTAGAGTGACGTACCGTACGTATGTTCCGCGGCATATTTACGATATGATACTCCACTTAAGTGACCTTAGGATGTACATATCTTGAGACTTGTGATTCTCATTGTTTTCTTGATTATACATCCATTTGAGATCCTTGATTCTATTTGTTTCCATGATCATGCTCTCACTGATTCTGTTCCTCCTTATGATCATGTATTCATTCTGGATCTGTTGATTCCTTTCATCCCTTTGATCTTTTTTCATCGATACATGATTGAGGTTCCTGTTACCATGGTTTGAGCGCAGTTTGAGTTGCTACTAGCGATGCGGTCAGGGCGAGCTCGTCGTGGAAGAGGACTGACCATCTTTTTTTCTGGTGACATGGGAACGAATCGATGTAGTGTTGTGTGTGACCACTCGATTGAGGCGAGTGTGCGGTTTTGTACCGGATGATCGGGCCATTGTTGGAGGCTGCCTGTTGTGAGAGGAATGTTGATGTACAACATACCTCAAAGATTGTGATGTCATCTACCGTGCAGACAGATAACCCAGCTGTTGCTGAGATTGATGTGATGTCACTTCCAGAGCTTACGAGCTGAGATCGCTGGAGCATCCAGGCATAGATGCGACAGGTGATAGCTAGTCTATCCTGAGATGAGAGACGAAGTAATTCGTCAGAATTGATGCGCCGATGCAGGCCCAGTTGAGTTGAAGATTTCCAGTGTGGAGAGTCTTACTTAGATCTTGAGTATATCGATCCAGAGATGACGTTGTTCGTCGAATGTGCCGATGTGAGATCAGTAAGCTGACCAGTTTCAGATAGAGGCCCTCACCCAGATGTGTTGTGATTTAATCGAGAACGGACGAGTATTGAGTATTCCTCTGATGATTGGGGCGAGTTCCCCAGGACGTGTTTGGCTAGAGATCTTCTACAGTGTGATGAAGATACCGAGTTTGTGATTTCAAGTCTGTGTGAGAGATTCCGGATTGACTGTAGCCGAGAACATTTGCAGTACGCAGATAGCATGACTTGACGTCGAAATGGACGATAATAAATACGAGTGGACCAAGAGGTTCGTGCGAGATGTTAACAAGCTGTGGTTACTCCCCGTTGAGATTAGAGATCGGATATGTATGCAGAGGCGTTGGGATACGGCCAGTTCCCGAGGAAATGTTGTGCTGAGAACGCAGATGTTCAGAAAGCGAGAAAAGATTTGTAAGTGTACCAGCCTCCGTATAGTTCGGTATAGTCGAGATCGGAAGAGACCCTGAGCAGGCTCCTTCTAAGACACTGCTGCAATAAGATTTGCACCGAGGATCAGATGTGTCGTATGTATTCAGAGGACCAGAGGCCGACGCCAGTGACGTGCTGCTTTATGAGTGATCATACTATTTGGCCGAGAGATGACCTTGTAAGGTTCCTAGGCACACCCATGAGGTTCTACAACTGATCAAACATGCCAAAATCAAATTGTTCTATATGCCCAAGAACCCTAAACTAGATCGTTAACTAGAGGTATGGCGAAAACCATACAAGCAAACAACTTTGCTAGAAAGTGAAAGTGACTACAACCTTTGTAGATCAGGTCCTCCACTTCTTTAGCTCCGTGATAACGTCCCTTCGCTATGATCACCGGGATCCCGGACTCTTACGATGGTTTCGTCGGAGAAATGAGCGGGCTAGGTCGTTGACATCGATGCCGAAGATGATCTACGTCAAGGCAACTCTAACTCAAGCTCCATCTTCACTTGGTCATGAAACTTGTGAACATAACACACTCTACTACATAACAAGTGGTAGAGGATGAAGAAATAGAAAGTGGGTTGACTTTGGATTTGGATTTCTCACTTGGATTCATCACTTGATAATTTTCAAACAAGCTTTCTTTTTCTTCATCAAGAAGAAGAAGAAGAAGAATAAAAGAATAGAAAAAGAATTAATGAATAATAATAAATCAAGTGATCTTATCATAATGCAACCATGGGTGAGATTAACCTATGTAGAGATTAAACCATAGTTTAGATAAAAAATGGTTAGGTTAAGAATAAAAACAAAATGGTTACTTTGTCAAAGATGCATGAAGCATCAAGAAGCTTCTTGCATAAAACAAAAGCAACCATTTAGTTTTTCTTTTTAACCAAAAATAAATAAGGTAAATAAAACCCTAACCATTTACTAAACATGGTGTATAGCATACACACACCCAAGTTTGCATGTATCATCAAACATGATACAAACTAGTGCACAAACATATATCATATATACAATGTGCATAATCAAGTGAGAAAATAATCTTAAGTGAACCAATACTAGTTATTGTAAATTAATATATCAAATATATAATTATACATTAAATCATTAAATCAACACTTGATTTAATGATCCGGTCATATCGCAAATAACTGACTAATATCAAGTGTATCAATGTATCGAATCAACACTTGATTCGGTAACCCGGCTATATTATATATAACCGTCCAATGATACAAATCGCGAGAATAGAATCCAGTATCACATACTGGTATTATTCTCGTTCCCGCACATATCTCATATGCGCTCCTATTTCGTTTCGCTTGAGCCAGGAAACCTCTGTATAGGACTCTAAAGACTCGTCAATACGCCGGCAGCAGGTGATGATCATATCAAACACCCACAAGCCGCAAGCGGTCTGCTAAACGTAACGGCCACCCGGATATTGAGCGATCAGAAGATCAACGAGCAAGCCCGCTCACACTCCTGTGAATCCAACCATTAACACTTACCGTACAGTCCGGTCTGTTCGTCTGATATGTCGCATATCTTGCCTAGGGGTGGTAAACGTCAGACCATGAAACTACTGATAACACTTACCAGTAAATCACTGCAACCCTGGCCAGGGATTTCCAGTTATGGCCAGTCGAGCATAGCGCAACATCAACCCCCAATACCGGGAGAGACAAATCCCCTCCTATCGCTCATTGCCTTCATGTGAATCGGGACTGTACCCAAAAACCACTTGTATGCATAACTCAGTAGAGTCGTGGTAGGGTGGAAATCAAAGCACAGTGGGAGACACACAAGACTCTATGACGATCTCGGGTCAACAGACTAATCTGTACCAGTATCACCAGAGAACTGCCATCTGACGTGAGGTATAATACCATCTGGGAGTTCTCGGCGAGTCCGTTCAGTGTACCCAGTCATCACTGAGCACCCGCATACCATCTCTGATGTCAAACACCAATGGATATGGGATCATACATCGCCCATCACATGGGTCGAGAAAATATACGCTAGTCTACTCTGGAATATCGATGCCCCGTCTCGATATTTCCACGACTAGGAACAATGAAGGATGTACTCATTGACTACCCAGGCCCCACTAGTATGATCTACATCATAGTCCTGGAAGTCGAGTACACATCCTAAGGGCTTTATCAACATGTAACAGAGAGACATCAAGTATACATGTTAAGATAAAGAGCAACCAGATAGCGTACTATCATGTCGAGCAAGAAAGTCCTACCTATATATGTCCCAGCATCCACTACAATATACATCCTATGTACAGTAATGGCCTCTAGGGCATACATATAACTAACAATCTCCCACTTGCACTAGGGCCATCTGTAGCAGTGGTTGCAGTATCTAATACTCAACCATCCCATAAAAGTCTCTCTTTGGGAAAAGGCCTTTGTGAGTGGATCCGCCGTGTTGTCCTCTGAGTCCACTCTCCTAACCTCGATCACCCTAGAGATCAACTATCTCCTTGATCAGGTGATGCTGCCTCAGAATATGTCTGGGTCACTGATGGGATCGGGGTTCCTGGGCCAAAGCCACACTTCCATTGTCACACAATAGTAGGAACCTAGTTCATCTCATGAACTAATATACACCCAAACTTCCTCTTTGGTAGTATCTTCGATAGCGATGTCACCAGCCTTTATCGTCTAGTTTGCCACGGTATCTAGCTTGGAACTCTTCCAACATACCGTCCCTCCACTGAGGGTAAAGACAATGCCTGCGACTGACATTCAGTCAACCTTATCACCCTGGAACTTTTCCAGTGATTCACCCCAGGATCAATTGATACCATCTCACTACAACTAGTGAGTCTCCTAACATCCAATCAGGTCTATCTCATAAATCCAAAACCTACGATTTAGTAGGTATCACTTTGATCCTATATGGAGAATCCTTGTGATAAGCGGAGATTGACCGAGCGTAGCATAGGAAACTCCTTCCCCATCAAGAGTATGTCATCCATGTATTCTACGAGGATCACCACCATACTCTCTACTACCCTTTTGTATATACAAGGTTCATTTACCATTTTGATGAAATCAAACTCTTTGACTATCACATCAAAACAGACGTTCCAACTCCGCGATGCCTGTTTTATCACATAAAACATCTTGCACACGTTTCCTCTGCTCCCACTGTCTACGAAGCCCTCTGGCTGTGTACTTATAGACGCTCTCTTCCAAATCATCATTTAGGAAAGCGGTCATGACACCCAACCACCAGATATCGTAGTCATTGTATGTAGCCGTGGCAAGTAGGATCCGGATGGACTTAAGCATAGTTACTGGAAAATGTTTCATCATTTTCCACGCCTGGCCGATGACGAAAACCTTTAACTAGTCTAGCTTCGAAAGTCTCAACTTTTCCATGTACACCAAGTAATCTTCTCAAGATATACTTGCTCCTGATGGGGATTTAACCCTTTAGATATAGCAGCCAAAGTCCATACTTTGCTGGTGTACATGGATTCCATCTCAGATCGCTAAGCATCCAGCCATTCTTACAGAGTCCCTACTCTTGATGGCCTGCTCGAAACTAGTTGGGTCATCATCTCATGATGCAATCCTCGCTCCCGCTGTCATAGAGAAACCGAAGTATCTCTCACGCGGATGAGGAACCCTACTAGATCGGCGGAGAGGCTGAGGTTCGTTGGAATCTACTGAATCCTTTGGATCTATCAAATCATCTGCTGCTGTTTGTATAGCTGGAACATTTCCAGTTCAACATAACAGACCTTGCCTCGAGCTTGTCCGGATTTTGATTTTTAGACATAGGCCGGACAACCCCAAATCTTAACAAACTTAAGATATGGGCTCTTCCCTTTCCATATCACATATGAAGTGGTAGGCAACTGATTTGATTTGAACCTTATTCAATAGGTATGCAGCTTCTTAAGTGCATAACTCCCAAAAGGAAATAGGAAACTCAGTAATACTCATCATAGAGCGCACCATATCATATAGGGTGTGATTGCTCCGCCCCGATACACCGTTGTGCTGTGGTGTATTCAGAGGAGTAACACTGAGAGAGAATCTCATTCTCCTTTAGAATAGTCCAGGAATTCCGTGCTCAAGTATTCTCCTCCTCGATCACATCAAAGGACATAATACTTATACCCGTATTTTGGTTCTCTACTTCTAACTTATATTCTGTGAATATCTCAAAAATTTCTGACTTGTGTTTCAACAGGAACATATGTCTGAATCTTGAGAGATTATCAGAGAATGTAATGAAGTACAAAAAACCGGTCCTGGCATGTGTAGACATGGGACCTTACATACATCACTATGTATCAATCCCAAGAGTTTACTAACTCTTTCTCTGTTTCTAATAAACAGAGCTATGGTCATCTAATCTTTGTGACATGACTGGAAAGTTTCATAAGATGTAAATTCAAACTGATTTAAATATGCATCTAAATGTAACTTCAGCCAGTCAGGTCGCATTGATATGACCTAGTCTACAATGCCTCAAGAAGGATTCGTTCATTTCTGAACTCTTCCTCTTGTGTGTGTTCTATATACTAGGAACTGTAGTTTGATTTAGAACGTCAATACTTTTATATAACGTGCCTGAACCGATCAACTATTGATATAGGAAATGTTCAAAACATTATCCAACAATACAAAATTGTATCCTTCTTTAATAAATAAAAATTTGATAAGATTTTGTATATCAGGTTCGGTATCTAATAGCATTTGCTCAGAATCAATGTATTGGTAATACAGGGTGATAGTGACCAACAGACTTGGCTGCAACACTTGCACCGTTTTCTGTCTCATGAAACTTATCACCCGTTCTCAATTCTCTACCTTTCTGTATCCCATGTAAAAAATTACATATGCGGGATCCTGATCCGGTATCACATACCCAGGACGTAAAGGATACTGAGAAACGGTTCTCTGTAATGAACACACCCGAAGATGATGCATCAACATGCACTCTCTTCGTTTTGGCGGCACGGGAATTCTGGTAATCCCCTAATTCCTGCTCTGTCTTATAACATTTATAAGTTGGAGTGGGACCAACGTTCCCCAGCTCAGTATAACAAGCGGGTTCGGTCAATACATCCGTATTATTATCTTGATTAAGGCATGACATGGTCGCTACCAGGAGAGAGAGAGAAGAAAACACTCTGCGTGCGCTCTTGCAAGATCACATTGGTTATTATTTTATCTAATCAGGATGGCTCCCGCTGTTTTTATCAAATCTTCCTTCAAACCCTAAAAGGAAAGACTAGCCGGGATTAATTACACACTACAAGTTCGCCAATCTTTCAGCCAGGCCAGTGTCGGTACTTTGAGAGAGGTTTCCCGTGCTTTCGCACGGACCTAATTAAAGTAAACCTCGTTTTCCCAGAGGCGTAACCCCGTTGACACCTTTCTAGACACCTACTTGATCGGCTAATTGTAATGTGTAAAACTCTCCCACGAGTAACTCTTACTCGCAGCGGGTATCGGGATCAACTATCTCATAGAAGGTATGCAATCTCATTGCAAATTTCAACACTTGAAATTCCCGATAATATTTTTTACCCCTAGCACCTATGACCTTGGCTAAGGTCAAAAAATCATAAGCACTAGTCAAGTTCTACCCGTCATTTCATGATTAATTAGACCCACCCACATGAACCTTGGCTAAGGTCAACAAAGCTACATGACTGTCCTAACTAATCGCATCATATGTGGTGTAGGAAGACATCACTTAGCTACCGTACACTGTGCGTTGACTGTGGTCAACAAACACAGCACGAATACTAAGTACTCTACTTCCTAAAATGACGGAGGGTTGCGGATGGTTTTTAAGAAAACCTTTAACGCTTTGAACTTGATCTCGTTGCGGAAACAAATGGTTTTTAAATGGAGTGTTTTTTAGGCTTTTCTAGTTTTGCTAAAGGGGTCACTCCCGGTGAAGGGATCGTCGGCCCTTTCCTCATCGAATAAGGTGCAGGATATATCATATATACAGCTGTGCAAAGTAAAAACTATAGAAGCAATCAAAAGACAAACCGAGGGTTGTAGCATCTGCCAGTTATTGCTAAAGGGGTCACTCCCGGTGAAGGGATCTCGGCCCTTTCCTTATCGAATAAGGTGCAGGATGTTCTACAAGGAACACCGCGATGCAAAGCAAGAACTGTAGCTACCTGTTTTATTTTTGAAATTCGATTCCACAACATCTTTTAGGTTTATTTTCTTTCATTAATCTCATTAATGAATGTCCCATCATTTAAGTCCACCTAAACATCACAGATAAATACAACGTACGCTTATGCCATCCGCATTCGCCTTGATGTCCCGTCTACACCGTTAGGTTAGGTAACTAACGCCAGAGCGAGGCAGGGCTAGCGCGGGTGTAAAACATAAGCAACGTCTATATAATGTATCATATATACTATATACAATATCTATCTGAACATATCACATGATCACATCACAGATAACGCAGCAGAAAATATCATATGAAATATTGGATATACTAGGACGTCCGTGTTTTTAATACGAGCCAGTATAAAACACGGATTCCACTGTCGTGATTAATAGCCAATCCCACACCCCTAGACCCCTACGAGAGCGGCAAGCAACCCTACCAATTCTAGGGTTAGGAGACCCGGACTCGACTCCTCGAGATGGTCTCCTACTGGACCCTAGAACCCGGTTACTTGTGCTCCCCTCCTTAGGTCTATCCTAATGCGGAAAAGTAAATAATATACATCAACGGTGACATCTTCCGCAACCTGGAAGTGCCCCAATAAAAGAATATTACATACAAGTTTTTACATGAATGAAAAAGAAAAACACTCATCTCACATAAAAAAAACCCCGGCTATTCAAACATGACGATCCAATATAACATATCCAGCAACACATAACATCACTTGTCATCAACGTAAGTAAACATGCGTATCCCAATTGTCGTTGACATATAGCAACGAAACCGGCGATATCACATATTACACTTACGGTCAAAGAAACGAAAGTGTAAAACTATAACAGTTGGAATCCGCAACCTACTTAGACATCGCATCCCTAACCATCTGAATTCCATAGACATCGCATGCCTAACAATTATAAACCCCGCATTTTAGTCTCAATATCGAAAACACTTTTCAATATAAAGTCGGGCAATTCAACAAGATTCCCGGCATCCTGAACGAATGCTCGTCGCAAACTTTAGTAGACGGCCGCACCCCCCGATACCGTCGACGAAGTGCACTAAAGCGGAACACCGCTGCCGCGAGCACCCGAACGGATGCTTTTGGAGACGGGGTTCTCCTACAGTCACTTGGTCGGGGCTGTGGGGTGTAGCTGTCTATTAAGTTTACCCGGCGAGTATCCGCGTACGCTACGTGATTGCGACGGAATTTTGATCGCATAAAAATTCCGTGGCAACCGATCAAGTGAGACTAAAGTGCTAGATTTATAATATTCAAATCAGTTATCTCATAACAACTTGTGTATTCCAAATATTGTATCACATTCCAAATAAATAGAAAATGTCAAACTTTCCGATCGAACATTCAAACACCCAAGTTTTCCCGAAACAACTCAACACATGAAATAAGTTTAAAAACATTCACTTCATGCCACAGTACCAACGGTCCAGCCGTAGAAGGGTCAAGCCAACGCCTCACATATGGCACGCCGTACTGCCCCAAACCCTAAGGTTCAAAGGGCAAATCAAGACGGTCACATAATCGAGTTAAGGTTTGTTGTCTACTAGAGGGTCCATCGTGTTACTTGCACTAATTAGAACGTTCTTAAACCACGGAAAAATCCAACACTTGGAAATTTCCCGGCAGGGGAAAAAGTGGGTATTTATATCCGGTCGAACTTTTTAACATGTTCTAAAATATCCGGAAAAACATAAACAAAGTTAAACAATCCGATCGAAACATCGAGTCCCCAAAACAACCCTAGAAAATCAACACTTGAGTGGAATTAAAAGGTTCCCAGAAAAAATTAACAAGAAAGGACCTAAGAATAATTACATGAAATTTCAGGGACTAAGTCACAATTTTGGCCGCGGAACCGCCGCCAAACCCTTGGTTTGGCCGCGGTTCCGCGGTCAAATTTTTGAGTTAGAGGTCCGTACTTCACAGTAAATCTTAGTTTTTCCTGCTTAATTTTCTGAGCATTTTTAATTCACAAAATACCACAGTTTGAAAAAATGTACAGAGAGGGTTTTGATCGGGGTTTCGGGGTTCGATCGGATCTCTAACTTCGTCTACACTTTGCCTAAAGCTCTAGCTAGGCTCTGATACCACTGTAGGGTTCCTAGGTACACCCATGTGGTTCTACAACTGATCAAACATGCCAAAATCAAATTTTTCTATGTGCCCAAGAACCCTAAACCAGATCGTTAACTAGAGGTAAGGCGAAAACCATACAAGCAAACAACTTTGCTAGAAAGTGAAAGTGACTACAACCTTTGTAGATCTGGTCCTCCACTTTTTTAGCTCCGTGATGACGTCCCTTCGCTGCGATCACCGGGATCCCGGACTCTTGCGATGGTTTCGTCGGAGAAATGAGCGGGCTAGGTCGTTGACTTCGATGCCGAAGATGATCTACGTCGAGGCAACTCTAACTCAAGCTCCATCTTCACTTGGTCATGAAACTTGTGAAGATAACACACTCTACTACATGGCAAGTGGTAGAGGATGAAGAAATAGGAAGTGGGTTCACTTTGGATTTGGATTTCTCACTTGGATTCATCACTTGATAATTTTCAAGCAAGCTTTCTTTTTCTTCATCAAAAAGAAGAAGAAGAAGAAAAGAATAGAAAAAGAATTAATGAATAATAATAAATCAAGTGATCTTATCATAATGCAACCATGGGTGAGATTAACCTATGTAGAGATTAAACCATAGTTTAGATAAAAATGGTTAGGTTAAGAATAAAAACAAATTGGTTACTTTGTCAAAGATGCATGAAGCATCAAGAAGCTTCTTGCATAAAACAAAAGCAACCATTTAGTTTTTCTTTTTAACCAAAAATAAATAAGGTAAATAAAACCCTAACCATTTACTAAACATGGTGTATAGCATACACACACCCAAGTTTGCATGTATCATCAAACATGAGACAAACTAGTGCACAAACATATATCATATATACAATGTGCATAATCAAGTAGAAAATAATCTTAAGTGAACCAATACTAGTTAATATAAATTAATATATCAAATATATAATTATACATTAAATCATTAAATCAACACTTGATTTAATGATCCGGTCATATCGCATATAACCGACTAATATCAAGTGTATCAATGTATCGAATCAACACTTGATTCGGTAACCCGGCTATATCATATATAACCGTCCAATGATACAAATCGCGAGAATAGAATCCAGTATCACATACTGGTATTATTCTCGGTCCCGCACATATCTCATATGCGCTCCTATTTCGTTTCGCTTGAGCCAGGAAACCTCTGTGTAGGACTCTAAAGACTCGTCAATACGCCGGCAGCAGGTGATGATCATATCAAACACCCACAAGCCGCAAGCGGTCTGCTAAACGTAACGGCCACCCGGGTATTGAGCGATCAGAAGATCAACGAGCAAGTCCGCTCATACTCCTATGAATCCAACCAGTAACACTTACCGTATAGTCCGGTCTGTTCGTATGATATGTCGCATATCTTGCTTAGGGGTGGTAAACGTCAGACCCCAGTAGCTTGATAAGTCATGCCGATGTAAGGACCATAACAAGCATGAAACTACTGATAACACTTACCAGTAAATTACTGCAACCCTGGCCAGGGATTTCCAGTTATGGCCAGTCGAGCATAGTGCAACATCAACCCCCAATACCGGGAGAGACGAATCCCCTCCTATCGCTCATTGCCTTCATGTGAATCGGGACTGTACCCAAAAACCGCCTGTTTGTACGACTCAGTAGAGCCGTGGTAGGGTGGAAATCAAAGCACAGTAGGAGACACACAAGACTCTATGACGATCTCGGGTCAACAGACTAAGCTGTACCAGTGTCACCAGAGAACTGCCATCTGACGTGAGGTATAATACCATCTGGGAGTTCTCGGCGAGTCCGTTCAGTGTACCCAGTCATCACTGAGCACCCGCATACCATCTCTGATGTTAAACACCAATGGATATGGGATCATCTATCGCCCATCACATGGATCGAGAAGATATACGCGAGTCTACTCTGGAATATCGATGCCCCGTCTCGATATTCCTACGACTAGGAACAATCAAGGATGTACTCATTGACTACCCAGGCCCCACTAGTATGATCTACATCATAGTCCTGGAAGTCGAGTACACATCCTAAGGGCTTTATCAACATGTAACAGAGAGACATCAAGTATACATGTTAAGATAAAGAGCAACCAGATAGCATACTATCATGTTGAGCAAGAAAGTCCTACATATATATGTCCCAGCATCCACTACAATATACATCCTATGTACAGCAATGGCCTCTAGGGCATACATATAACTAACAGACCTGAGGAGTGCCAGAGCGGAATCGTTTCCGTTAGCACACCTGATTGGGCAGATGAGCCGATAAAGTGCGAGATTGGTAATCCACAGAGAAATGAGGACCCAGAGACAGAAGACGCCAGACCGTGAGCAGGAGGCAAGCGGATTTCCTTGCTCTGCCAGTTTGGGCGCACCGACATTTTTCGACATTGTAGGAGGTGCAACTCAATGTAATTTGTTGGGATTTGCGTTTGTGATCCGAGTATCACGCTTATATCACTTGGATTTGAGTTTTGATGACTGAGTTTCAGTATATTGTTTTCGTGCACCATAGCTGCACCTACTAGGTATTTACATTTTGTGCATAGTTATTGCACTGGATATATGTTTTACATACTGTTGTATTGGTTTAAGATTTGTGTATATCTGTTTGCACTTGATATTGATTTTGTGCCTTGGCTGTACAAGTTTATGATTTCGTGGATTTCATATGGTTGATTTGATATATGCGTGGGGTACGCACTCGATTTGATTTTTGCACTCGGTATAACTCATATGTGCTTGCAATGCATTGATACGTGTTTTGTGCACGCAGCTGCACAGGTTTATGATTTTTATACACCTTGGTACACTCGGTGTAGTTTTATACGCATTTGAGTTATTGATGATATTTCATGCACTGGATGCACAGGATTTGATATTTCGTGCACACGATGCACAGAATTTTATATTTCATGCACTCGATGCAAAGGATTTGATATTTCGTGCACTGGATGAACACGATTTGATATTTCGTGCACTGGATACACCCGATTTGTATTTTTTGCATTTGTTCCGGATGCGTATTTCGTGCATTCGTTGCACTAGATATATACTTCGTATATTGGTTGCACCCGATTTATGTCTTTGAGCATTAGTTTTACCAGATTTGTGTTTTCATGCGCGCGTGTACTTGATGTTCGTTTTCATGCATGCCACTGCACTTGATGCTTATTATGGACCTGACGCGTTTGGGTTGGATTTTCGCGCATGTTGGGCGCATGTTATGAGAGGTGATTTGTGCACACCGGATGCACTCGTTTGCGATTTTTGTTCGTGCATGATAGTTGCACTGAATTGAGATTTTCGTGCACTATAGATGCACTAGATATTGTTGTCGTGCACACCTGTTGCACTGGACAGATGCTTTCGTGCACTCGTTGCACTTAGTTTTACTTTTGTGCATATTGTGGCACCTGTATATGGATTTGATTTCTGTGCGCACCAGACGCACCTGATTATTGGACACGCCTTTTGAGGCTGATTTTGCTCGTGAGCCCTTTATTTTCGTGATGGGCACTATATTATATAGTAGACGAACATGACTGATCAGAGGATAGTGCCTGATTATTTTGCATGCATAAAAAGTTTATCAAGAGGTTTTCAAAAAGGAGCCATAGTCTCTCTATTTCATATGTTTCCACGAGCGACACGAACGTATAGAAAGGAAAACCTTTTGGGATATTTTAAAAGGGGAGGAACGTATATCTTGAGCAAAACATATATGAAAGTATATTATTACTTTACAAATGAGCGTCCGTCACTTGTGTCGTGAGTTACACATCAAACGGCGATTCAGAAAAGATTCTGCATATGTTTATTTCAGTTTTGGAGATTTTTCAAAAAAAAAAGGATGTGTACTATATACATATTATAGTATTTGCTTAGTGTATATTGGATTTCAGTAGTGGATTTCGAGATCTATATCACCTTTGTAACTCCGATGATATGCATGCAAGTCCGATGATTTGTGTGAAGCTTGACGGAGTTCGTTTTTGAGTTTTGATCAGTCGAAAATACTGCATCTTTAAACCGGCAATTTCCCTATCATTTGCACTCATCTAGAAGTGTTCGGCATTCATATGGCACATATTAGCAAAACAGTCGTAAAATATCAGATTGCATGTGTTAGACTTTAAAACCGGCACTATAAGGGAAATTGACTGTATTTCTTAGCATAGCATCATTCTTGCATATCGCAACTTGTGTTTCGAAGTCTGTGCAGGAAATCCCTGAAGAATGGTCAAAATTACACAACAAAGACTGCTAAAAAAATACGCCAACTCATGGATTTGAAATCTGGCAGATCTAAAAGGCATTCAGAGATTCAACATATCAGAATATACACTCAAAGATAGAAGAAAGCAGCAGATGAAGACTGAAGTCCTATCTCAGCCACTTGGCCGCGGAACCGCGGCCGGAGCCGCCTTGCGCCGCGGTTCCGCAGCGGCTATGCTACGTCAGCTCCCCTGCTTGAGCTCAGCCCTCTTCTCTCAGTGCCCACACTTCAGAAAGCCACTACATTTTCCTGATGGATCTCGAAGCTTCTGCCAGATCAGCAGCCCTAGGGTTCTAAACTAAACACCCCAAGCTTCCACAACAAGCTTCACCCTAACTCTATTAAGAGCCTAGAACGTTCTCCCTAACCTCCTAGCTTAAGGTAGAAGCTAAGCCCCTAACTAACTACTTCTAGAAGCCTCTCCCTATAACAAACTTTTGGAGGGAAATTCAAAATTCAAAATCCTAGACCTGGGATTTGGGAAACCTATAAAAAGACCCTAGGCCTCTCTTGAAATGGTTGTTTAAAGTTGTTCAAAAAATTAGGTTGTTGAAAGCTAATCACTCTCTAGTTCTTCAACCCAACACCTACCACCTCCAAACCCTAACCCTAATCCAATCAAGAAACTAAAAATTCAAGATCCTTCGAGTTCAAGCAAAGCAAGTCTTCAACGACCCTTTAGAAGCGAAGCCGGACTTCAACGGAGCACGAGATCCAAGCCGATCCACGACTCAAGGAGCCGAGCGAAGCCAAATCGACGATCGAGTTCTTCCTCTTGTAGTTCTTGAGCAATTTGTAACGGAATTGTTGATAAATAAAAGGTGAAATTCTTGAATCTTGCTTTCTTTAAATTCTTGCATCATGATTCGATCTCAATTTGTGATTATGGTTCTTGTTGTGATGTTTGAGTAAAACTCCGCTCGTAAAGGAGTCGAGACGATCAATAGAATGATTATATAACAAATCTTAAAATGATTCTTAAGTCCTACGAGTTTTGTAAACCCTAGCAAATTGAAGAATCGACGACCTAGTTTCGTTGCGATACTTTCTTGATTGTGATCGCTCGAAATTAGGGATCCATGATCGATTATTGAATTCACTAGAGGCTAGAATGTGAATGATATCGACGAAGGAACAAGGGATAGATGTTGAAACCCTAGTTTCATAAGAAATCCCTAATTCTCATTGAACATCATCGATCTAGTAACAATTCATCGATGGATAAGAATACGTAATCGCTAGATTTCATCATATCTATAGATCCGATCGATTCCTACAAGCCTCACTTCGATTCTTGATATTTGGTTTGGAAATCATCACATCTCAATTCTTGATTTTAATGTTTTCTTAGATCTAGATTTTTCTAATTCTTGAAATTCAATATACAAATCATGAATTGTTTTTTTCATTTCTTTAAAGTTTCAACTCATCTAAATCGAAACACGAACGATTACACTTTCCCTGTAGACTATCCGCACTTACTAACGCGCTACATTCGACACCGTTATTGATTGCGGTCAAAATATTTTTGGTTGTGATTTCTATACATTTTCCAACATACACAATCCGAAATCGTATTCAATCAAATGGCGCCGTTGCCGGGGATCGCGCGCTAATTCGTTCTATATTGAAATTTGAATTGAAAGATTTATTCCATTACAATTTTGAGATCAAAATTCGCGCAAAATCTAAACGATTTGTTGTGGTTTGTTGCAAGGAAATCTGGAGCTTGCTGTGCAATTGGAAAAATATTTGGAGAATTCCAGAGAGCTCAGGAGGTGAAAATAAGCCTTCTTTGAAATTTTTGTGCAGGGATCCTACTGTTCCACCGCGTTTCCGCAGCCCTAGCCCTCTATTGCGGCGGTTCCGTGGCCTCCTCAAGGCGTTGCTGTACCAAATTTACTCAGGTGATCTCTAACTTTCTTATCCCCTCCTCTGTCTGCTCCAATTAACAAATTTCTGCAGGCTTCTTTGAAAAAATCCCAGCGCCGCGCAAAAAGCTAAATTAAATTGTGCTTGTTTTGATTTTGTGGTTTTTTGCATAATTAATACGGACATTAAGGGGAAAAGACCAAATCCAGATTAGGTGGGGAGTTCATTACCCTTCCTAAGCCCCAAAAATCGTAAAATTTGCATCCGCATTTACCCTCATTAACTAAAAAAATATCTAGAGATGACTCTAAGGACCGTCGCGCTCACTTAGGACAAGAGAAGGCCATGGGTAATTCATTGCTTATCCGCGTTTATTTTGTGGTGTCTAAGGCAAGTGTGTCGAAGGCTAGTGGTTATTTAATTAGGCCCACTACTTACGTAGTGGAGAACCTCCCACTTACCTGGCACTTACCTGGCCACAAGAGAGACAAAGAGGCAGTGGAGGATTTATCCTGCAACTTGTCTTTTGGCAGTTAGGAGCGGTCTAGAGATTTGACCTAGGTGACCCATAGAATTAGGGTTTTGTGTGTTGCATTTGTTGTGCTTGCATCATTTTTTAAAAAACAAATCCGTATCACTTTTCAAAACAAACACCGCATTCATTCATTTCCCCTAATTATAATTCACGCTGCCACTTGTACTAACCCTTTTTAGTGCAAGATAGGCTCGACACGGGATTCTAGTGCCTATTTAGTCCGCGTACCCTTTATCGACTCCGAAGTCGGTATTTCTCCATTTACTTCTTCTTTACCCACTACCACACCCACACCGATGGATCCGTCTCCATAGAACTTCTTTACCACTAATCTTCCGTCGTCCGTTGGTGTGCAGAATCCACCCCGCATCTCTCTCCAAGAGAGGTGCTATCCTTTACGAGGTCCTCTTTCGACTTGCTTATCCATTCCACCAGCCAACGGGGATAATTTTGAGATTAAACACCAATACATCAACCTTTTACCCAAATTCCACGGACTCAAGACTGAGGACGCTTACGTTTTCATCACCAAATTTGAAAACGTATGCGCAATGATGGGTACGTCACAACTTTCAGTGGATGCTATGCGTCTACGACTTCTTCCATTTACTTTGTGCGATATGGCCGAGAAGTGGCTATATAACACTACCGCACACTCTATTACGAATTGGGAAGAATTCGTTGCGGCATTCCTTAAGAAATTCTACCCAATGCAAAAGACAGCTCGAATCCGTAGAGAACTAAATCAATTCACCCAGCTTCCGACTGAACCATTTTCAAAATGCTTTGAACGTTTCAAGGATCTTTTAGTTCAATGTCCTCATCACGGCATGCCGAGATGGGATCTTTGCCGAATCATATATGAGGGCATTAACCCAAACACTAAACAGAACCTTGAAAACATGTGTCAAGGTACCTTTATGACCAAGGATGATGGGAAGCCTGGAAATTTTTAGAAGAGTTCGCTGAAAAGTCACTACAGTGGGAGAGTGGAACCCAATCATTGAATAGGGGTGGCGTACACCAAATTGATGTGTCCATAGGTGTTCGAGCTGAGATGGCAGCAATGCAAAAGAAGCTCGAAGCTATGGAACATAAATTTTCAGCATCCTCCCTAAACCCAATGTCGCTCCCCTAAACTGTATGTGGGTGCTGTTCTGATCCTTCGCACTTAACGGAAGAATGTCCATTAAACTCTCCGTTTCAAGGTCACGAGCATACTAATGCCGCATTTCAAAGACATAGAAACGATCCATATTCTTCCACGTACAATCAGGGTTGGAGGAATCACCCGAATTTTTCTTGGAACCAACAACAACAATCTCAAAACACGGTTCCAAGCCAAAATAATTTCCAAAGGGCTTTTCCACCACAACAGCAACCACTTCAACTCACTCAGCACCCCTACCAGTCACAAAATTTCCAAAACCAGGTCAACACTCCTGCACAGTCTAATCCTATGCAGTTGTCCTGTTCTGACGAATTCTCTCAATTCACTCAAACCATGAAATCACTCTTGTCAAATTTCATAGAGGTTTCGGCTGAGGTTAGATCTTCCGTCAGTGAGATAAAGAAAATCTCGGCGTCCTAAGTTGAGAGTATCAGATCGATGGAAGCTGAAATTGCACGACTTAAAGCCGAAATGAGTGCAAGAGAAAAAGGGAAACTTCCGTCTCAACCCCTACCGAATCCTGGGCATTACACTGTAAATGTCGTCACAACGTTGAGATCGGGAAGAGTGCTGAATAACCATGTCGGGGAAGGAATTGATGATATTGAAAATCCTATCAATAACACTCCGGCTGAGACCTTTCCTCACACACACACTTCTACTTCTGATCCTTGTTCTTCTACCCCACCGCCTTCTCGCGAGCCTATTCTCCATTTCCCACTAGGCTCAACACCTCAGTATAGCTCTTCTAGTTCTCCACAGACGATCCCCACTCCTCTTTTGGGATCACGTCTACCCCCACTTCCTTCTCCGATGATGGACCCGGCACTTATTGGTAAAGCTCCTTACCCGAATCGGGTAAGGGGTAACAAATCGAGTCCACATATGGAGAAAATTATGGAAATGTTCAAACAGGTTAACATCAACATCCCTCTCCAAGATGCAATTCAACAAGTCCCCGCTTATGCGAAAATTCTTAAGGACTTGTGCACTAGGAAGAGGAAGACTCAAGTGCCGAAGAAGGTCTTCATGTCCAATAATATTAGCACTGCTTTTATCCCACAGTTACCAAAGAAACGTAACGACCCAGGATGTCCTAAGATATCGATTTCTATTGGGGGTAAAAATATAAATCGTGCTCTTTTAGACCTTGGCGCAAGTGTTAACCTACTTCCATATTCTGTCTATGAGCAGCTAGGGATTAGAGAGTTGAAACCTGCTCACCGCACTCTCCAAATGGCAGACCGTTCAATCACCAAACCAAGGGGTGAACTAGAGGATGTGTTGATAAAGGTCGAGGAATTTGTATTCCCTGTAGACTTCATTGTACTTGATACACAACCTGTAGTGAACCCCCGGAGCCAAATTCCGGTGATTTTGGGTCGACCTTTCCTTGCCACTTCCAACGCTGTTATTAACTGTAGAAATGGTGCAATGAACTTATCATTTGGAAATATGACCATTGAACTAAACATCTACAAAGTTGGAAGTCAGCCATCAGAACCCTCTGCTCATATTCTTGTGCTCTGTCGACGAGATTTCTCCCGAAAGTTGCGGAGTTGAGGAACTTTTCTTTACAGATCTCGACGACGCTACCACATCATTGTTTGATCTTACACATGATCTTAGTGAGGACACCTTTCCCACACTTGAGTCCGACAATCCTGACTTTTCACCACCCGAGTCTGTATCTTTCACAGGCTATGAGCTTCGTCGAAACTCTATGTTTGTTGTTCGTTGAGGAACTCTATGTTTGTCCTTCGTCAAAACTCTATTTTCTACCCTTCATTGATCAAATGCTGGAACGCTTAGCTGGACGAGAGTATTATTGTTTTATGGACGGATACTCTGGCTATAATCAGGTCCCCATAGCCAAAAAGGATCAAGATAAAACCACTTTTACTTGTCCTTTTGGTACCTTTGCTTACAGACGCATGCCCTTTGGGTTATGCAATGCTCCCGCTACCTTTCAGCGGTGTATGATTGGGATATTCTCTGACATGGTAGAGAATTTTCTGGAGATCTTTATGGACGATTTCTCGATTTTTGGAGATTCTTTTTCTGATTGCCTATCGAATCTGGACGCAGTTCTTACTCGTTGCAAAGAGAAGAACTTAACCTTGAATTGGTAAAAATGCCATTTCATGGTCCAAGAAGGAATTGTACTTGGACATGTTATTTCACAGAAAGGCATTGAGGTTGACAGAGCTAAGATAGATGTCATTCAAAACCTTCCTCATCCCAAAAGCGTCAAAGATATTCGATCCTTTCTTGGCCATGCAGGCTTTTATAGGAGATTCATTAAGGATTTTAGAAAAATTTCTAGACCTTTAACTCTTCTCTTAGCCAAGGATACGACCTTCCACTTTGACTCGGATTGTGAGGCAGCTTTCGACTCACTCAAACACTCCCTCATTACAGCCCCCATTCTATCGTCTCCAAATTAGGACTACCCCTTTGAGCTGATGTGTGATGCATCCGATTTCGCAGTAGGTGCAGTCTTAGGACAGCACATTGAAAAGATGCCACACGTGATCTATTATGCGAGTAAGACCCTGAATGATGCTCAAATCAACAATACAACTACCGAAAAAGAACTTTTGGCAGTTGTATTTGCATTAGAAAAATTCAGGCCTTACTTGATTGGCTCACCTATAGTTGTGTACACTGACCATTCCGCCTTAAAACATCTTCTGGCGAAGAAAGATGCAAAAGGTCGGCTAATACGTTGGATCCTTCTGTTACAAGAATTTGATCTTGTTATCAAAGATAAGAAAGGATGTGAAAACGTGGTAGCCGACCATCTTTCACGCATCTCTTCTTCCCCTGTGACCCTGCCGATCAATGATTCGTTTCCGAACGAACAACTCTTGAGCATATCCAATTAACCTTGGTTCAGGGATATTGTGAACTATCTTGTCATGGGACTTATACCCAGCGATTGGTCAAAACAGGACAAATACCGTTTTCTATCCCAAGTAAAACACTTTTACTGGGATGATCCATATCTGTTTAAGTATTGTCCTGATCAGATCATTCGCCGGTGTGTCCCGAAAGAAGTGTTCAAGAGTGTTCTCTCTTTTTGTCATGATCAGGCCTGTGGGGTCACTTCGGTCCTAAAAAGACGGCGAAGAAGGTTTTGCAATGTGGATTTTATTGGCCAACCTTGTTCAAGGACGCATTCGAGTATTGCAAAAACTGTATACAGTATCAGTACACGGGTAGAATTTCCCGGAGAAATGAAATGCCTCAGCAACTCATCTTAGTTGTTGAAATTTTTGATGTTTGGGCATTGATTTTATGGGTCCCTTTCCCAACTCTTTTGGGAATTTGTACATACTGCTGGCGGTTGATTATGTCTCAAAGTGGGTTGAAGCCATTCCATGTCGCACTAATGACAAGAAAGTTGTCATTAAGTTCTTAAAAGAGAATATCTTTTCGCGATTTGGACACCCACGCGCTATCATTAGCGATAATGGGACACATTTCTGCAACAGGTCTTTCGAGACTCTGATCCGGAAATACGCAATCAACCACAGACTTTCTACACCCTATCATTCCCAAACGAGCGGGTAGGCTGAGATTTCAAATAGACAGATCAAACAAATCCTGGAGAAGACTGTTGCTAAGAATAGAAAAGACTGGTCGACCAAACTGACGGATGCCCTTTGGGCATTCCGAACTGCATTTAAAACTGACCTAGGGATGTCTCCATATAGGAGAGTGTTTGGGAAGGCATGTCACTTACCTGTCGAGATTGAGCATAAAGCATTGTGGGCTATTAAGGAAATCAACTTTGACCTAAACCAAACCTGCAACTTTCGGAAGCTGCAATTAAATGAGCTAAGCGAACTCCGCGATGAAGCTTATGATAACGCTGTGATCATAAAGAATAGGACTAAGGTTTTTCATGATAAAAACATTTTGAGGAAAACATTTACATCTGGTCAACAAGTCCTCCTTTATGATTCACGACTACACCTTCACGCGGGTAAGCTTCGATCTCGGTGGAAGGGACCTTTTGTTGTGCGGTCTGTATACCCGCACGGGGCAGTAGAAGTAGAAAATGTTAAAAACGGCACATTTTTCAAAGTGAATGGACATAGACTAAATCCGTATTTTTTCACTGACCCCACGGAGGAGCTCCTGTTCTTACAGGAGACATTTTATTTGGATTAAAATTCCTCCGTCTCACTTCCATATCCTGCATATCACTGCATCATTTTTTTTGAATGGAGGTGAGTGAATAGAATAAGTTTGGGGGAGGATCTTCACTTATATATTTTGCCCCCACTAATAAATTCCTCCCAGACTTACAGGTTTTGTAGATATAACGGTTGGAAACAGTGAGGACACTGTTGAAAACAAGTTTGGGGTAGGTTTGTGCTTATTTTTGCATCATTTGCATAAGCACAAAACATTTCTTTAAAAACCTACAAAAATTTAAAATTTTTTCAAAACCCATAAAAATTTAAAATTTTCAAAATATAAAAATATTTTAACCTTTTTTGTACATAAATAAGATAATAAAAGTTTAGATAATGAAAAATTACATCCATGAGAATAAAAAAATTTAAGAAAACCAAGAAAATTAGAAGTTTTCTTATACGAACTAGTAATAAGTAGTTATGAGCCGTTGTCCCAAGGGTTAGTAAGATGAAGGAAGTCACTAATCTGTGGATAAAAATAAGTCTGAAAAATAGTTTCTATTCTGGAAGCAAAACATTTTGAACGTTGATACCCTGCTATTCGCACTTACACACGTCTTGAAGCCTGGGATAGTAGAGGATACCTTGAAATGCTTTTGTCTTAAAGCCGATGTATGAAGGAAATATAAAAAACAAAAAATGAATAAAATATAAAATGGTGAGAAAAATGGACACTGGTTTTGTTATCGCCAAGGCAGCAATAAAAAAATATAGCGAGGGTGCCTCTTCACCTAGTGCCCTAAGGCCAACTGGTCTGGGAGTCACTGCTAAGCCTTAGGTGGTGCAAGACGAGGAAAATACACCAAATAAGTAAGCACAGGAGTAATCGGTCGGTTAGTACCTCAAAAAGTATTAACGGTCGTATGAAAGTGTGTGAGCAAATTCATCTAAATATTCATTAATTAAAAAGTACTGAGGCTGATGGGCAAGAGTATGATAGCTTGAATTGAATTCTCCGGGTGTAGGATGTCCTTTACACACACGTAGGGTTATATGATCGATGTTTGGAAGAAAGATAGGAATGAAGAATAAGACGATGTTTTATTTAGGGAGGATGTGATTTTTAACATCTTTTCATGACTATTAAGATAGGGCTCATGGCAACCGAAAAGCTAGCTTAGTTGGAAACCCTAATTTTCAAGGCTTTTCTTTTACAATTATTTTCTTTAAATGTAATATTCATGATCTTCCTTTTATTATTGGATTTTGTGGGTGCAATCCGCTGAAAACCCTCAGGAGACAACACTCCTCCTACTAGGGACACCTAGAGGTTTAAAGGCTTGTTGCACGTGCTCAGTGCAATCGTGTTGCCTACGAAAGTGTGCTAGTTAGTTTTCTCTTTCTTTATTTTCTCCTTCTCTTTTTAATAAAACAGTTCGCTCGAGACGATCGAAAATAAATTTGGGGGAATTTGATCAGTCGAAAATACTGCATCTTTAAACCGGCAATTTCCCTATCATTTGCACTTATCTAGAAGTGTTCGGCATTCATATAGCACATATTAGCAAAACAGTCGTAAAATATCAGATTGCATGTGTTAGACTTTAAAACCGGCACTATAAGGGTGTTAGTGTTTATGCCCTAGAAGGCCATTACTGTATCATACTAGTTTGTATATTACTTAATGGAAGCTTGGGATATTCACATGTATATAACAGTCTTGCTAAACATGGTAGTATGCTACTTGGTTTTTCTATCTTGATATGTGAGTGTACGTATTGATAGAGCTCTTAGGATCTTGCTTGACTACCAGCGTTGTGATGGCAGTCACACTAGTGGGGGCTGGGTAGTCTACAAGCACATCCTTATTCAGGTCCCTAGTCGTTGGATTATCGAGACAGAGCATCGATACTCCGGAATAGACTAGTGTGTACGCTTCTCATCCCAGTTGGGGAGATGGTCTGTCCCACAGCCGTCAGTACGTTGTACTGGAGATAGTATACAGGTGCTCGTTAGGTTACGGGTACACCGGACAGGACTCACAGGGAACTGTTGGTTGGTTTTATACCATTCGTCAGTGAACAGTTCCCAGGTGACATGAGTACAGCATAGTCCGCAGACTTGACACTGCTACTTCGCCTCAAGTGTGTCCCACTGTTCTTAGATTGCTACCCTACCACGGCTCAAAGGAGTCGTGCAAACAGGTAGCAGTTGGGTGCAGTCCCGAGCACTTGGAGGCAGTGGCGGTTAGACAGGATTCGTCTCTCCCGGTATTGGGAGTTGATATCACGCTGTGTCAGAGAGCTATTACGCAAAGTCCCTGGCCAGGGCAAGCGAGATTTGCTGGTAGGTTACAGTAGTTTCTCAGGGTGTAATGGGCTTCCCTCCGACACGACTTATACCGCTATTAGGGGACTGACGCTTGCCGCCCTCTAGGCCCGATATGCGATAGTCTTGGACGAACGGACCGGACTGTATGGAGATTGTCACATCAGACTCAGTAGGAGTTCGGATGGGTTCCCTCATCGGCCTTCTTATCGACATCTACCTGGGGACCGTTACGTACAGCTAGTGCCGCTTGCGGTCTGTGGTTAAACCCACTGGCAGCGTAGTAGTCGAGTCTCTAGAGTCCCACACAGAGAGTTTCCCTACTCCAGGCGAAACGATATAGAGGTCGTATGGTTTTACGACAAGGGTTCGGACGCATACGTGTGTTTACACACGTACGACTTTCGGACAGTTTTTACCAGTCGGCTTTGGTTTAAGCCAGTTACTGGTATCCGGTTATTGGATTTATACAGTCTAAAGTTTTTCCGTATTTTTGCGGAAAGGAGGGGCGTTCTCGTAATTGCGCGAGAAGCTTCTAGAAGGTGGTGACTAAGGAGGTTAAGGTGGCATAAGCAATGAATGTGATTAGTGAGTCATATGGATGATTCATCCATGTCATTAATGCATGATAAATGCTTAATGACTCATGGAGTGAATCATCACTAGATATTATCAAGCATGGTTGCTAAATTCATTTCTTATTCTTTTCTTGATAAAAGAAATGCTTGATATATATCATCATAACTCATTATTCTCACTTCATTATTATCCTCACCTTCTCTCTCCTCAAGCTCTCCCTCTTCAAACCCTAATCCTCCCCTCTCATGTGATGAGTACAAGGATTAGTTAGACTACTTAATCCATAACCCTCTCTATATTTCACCTAGCTTCTTTGATTAACACTTAGAGAAGTTTAGTTGCCTCAAGTTTAGAGCCTAAGCTTGGAGTAAAGCTCTCGGGTGGATCGTCTACTACTTCGAGAAGGTCGAGGAGGAGGTGGAGTTCGCAAAGACGAAGGACACGATTCGTTAGGTATAATCCCTAAACATAGTACAACGTACTGACGACTTATAGCCTATTTGTTGAAACTCTATGTTTGTTGTTAGTTATCGTTTAGCTTCGATTCAAGCGGTTAGTCGATGTTTGTTCACTAAACAAGTTCGTTTTTGAAAATTCCGCCTCCCCACAAGTATTGGGGTGTTGTACATCGACTTACAGTGGTATCAGAGCCTCGCTAAACAATACATAACTTACTTGCAAATTTGTATGAATTTCGAACGGAAAAAACGAAACCGGAAAAACCTGAAAACATCAGTTTCTATCGATTTTTAAATGAAGTCCAAAAATTTTTCAGGGATGTTCAGAAAGCTTAAAAAGACAGTAGAAGAACACCCAAGAAAATTGGGCACATGATTCGGCTAAAGAACCGCGGAAACGCGGCGGATCCCACCGATCCGCCGCGGTTCCGCCGCCGAGTTGCCGAGTCATGAACCCAATTTTCCTGTGTTGGTTCTATGTGATATTTGGGATTTTCTGGAATATTTAATTTTTGCTCGGGTTTCAGATTTACAGAGAAGTATTGGAGCAAGATTAAAAGTGTTTAATCGATCGAAATTATACAGTATTTGCTTGTTGGATTATATCTGTGATTGTATAATGTGTTCGTAAACCTCCCCTAACTGCTAGTATGTCAGTTGGCAGGGGTCGCACATTTCTGAAATGGATTTTATCTGTTTGTGCATATGAACTGTGTTGGACTGTTGTGATGTATAGCCGGGGTTATGTGATGGGTTATCATTTAATTCATTTGATGTAAATGTAATTTGTTGTAATATTATTTTGCGGGGCACATCCAGGTTGCGGTTGTAGCCACCGTTGTATTATTTCATTTTACTGTTTTTTGCTCCTAGGACAGACCCAAGGTGGGGTGCACAAACTGCCGGGCAGGTAGTTTGCCGCACCCGTAGGGGTCGTGGGTGGGGTAATGGCTATTCATCACAACTGTGTAATCCGTATTTTGTTGCAGGCTCAAAACAAACACGGATTGCTTGCAAATCCAATTAAGTTCATCTGTGATCTGGAATGAATATCATTGCGTCAGACGAATGTAAAATATCTATATATATGATAGCTATTTAGACGTCACTTATGTTTTACACCCGCGCTAGCCCAGCCCCCGCTCTGTCGTTAGTTAAGTAAGCTAACGGGTAATGACGGGACCCCGTGGCGAATGCGGATGGCATAAGAGGACGTTGTATTTTCGTTGTTTTCTGCAATGATAGGTTAATGATGGGACGCATTATCTATAATGCAAAGAAAAATAAACCAAAGTTTTAATCGTTGGAACAATTTAAAAGAAACCACTCGGTTAATTTTAAAAACAGATATTTTTAAATGCGGAGCTTTAACCACTCCTTTTAAAAGCTATCAGGTTCCTTCGGTTATATCAAGTTCACTACGTTCACGGTTTCGCCAAAACCATTCGTAGCCCTCCGTCATTTCATCTGGGTATTCAGTAGTATTCAAGCTATGTATTTTGACCTAACGCCAAGGTATAGTGTTTGGTAGCTACTGGATATTCATTTGTTGCATAAATAGATGAGTTAGTTTGGGACAGTCGTATTATCATTTTGGCCGTCAAGGATATATACGGATGGGTTCAAATTAACAAGATAATGATGGGTAGAACTTGACATGTGACTTATGACATTTTGACCTAACGCCAAGGTCATAAGAGCATGGGGCAAAAACTTATATCGGGAATTTCTAAAGAAACTGAAATTTGCAAAGAGATGCATACCATTTTGAGTTTGATGAATGTTGGTAGCATTCCTACAACATTATCAGACGATGATATTTGGATCCCGATCCTACTGTGAGTATATGCTACTTATCAGGATATTCGTCACTTAACGATCAATGCTATAAACCTAGTAGGTGTCCAGAAAGGTGTCAGCGGGGTTACGCCCCCAGAGAAAAGAGCTTATTTAATTAAGGAACTTCGCGAAAGCGTTGGAAAACCTCCCTCGAAGTATCGACACTGGCATGGCTGAACGGTTAAGCAAGTATTGTACGGTGAGAATAGTCCTGGCTAATTCTTCTTTTATGGTTTGAGGAAGGATTCGAGAAATAGTGGGAGCCATCCAGTTTAGATAAATTAAAAACCACTCTAAACTTGCAAGAGCATCATGCTAAAGAGTTTTCTTCTCTCTCTCCTAATTGCAGCGACCCTGAAAATGACTGGACTTAAGTTACTTTTAGAGAAAAATATACTGACAGGGCCAAACTATAAAGATTGGCTGCGGAATGTCAAAATGGCTTTGACCTATGACAAATTGGGGTACGTCCTCACCGCTACGGCACCTGCTGTCCCTGGTCCCAAATCCAGTAATGCGGATAAGGAAATCCGCAAAACCTGAGATTTAGATTGCGCGAAAGCCAAGTGCATCGTCCTTGCCTCGATGAACAATGACATCAGAGGAGGCACGAGGATATGGACCTTGATGGCATATTTCTCTTTACAAAGGAACTTTATGGAGAGCAATCTCGTATAGCAAGATACGATACCTCAAAGAACTTGTTTCGAGCGAGGTTGGCTGTCGGGTCATCGGTAGGAGAACATGTCCTAAAGATGATCGGCTATATAGAAGAGCTCGCAGACCATGGGACGACTTTGGATAATGAGCTCTATACAGACCTTATTCTCCAGTCCCTTCCTTCCACCTACGCCCAGTTTATCCTGGACTTCAACATTCAAAGAAAAGAAGTTGAACTTCCGGAACTCTTGAACATGTTAAGGAGTGCAGAGGGCACCTTGCAGAAAGCAAGGGAAACACCCGCTATGTTTGTTGGCGGTGCATCTTCTTCCGGGTCCAAGGCTAGGGCCAAAGGAAGGAAGAAGAAGGCCGCACCCAGACCTAGAGGAGGTGTTAGTAAGGTGGGAGGGAAGGGAAAGAAAAAGTTTGCAGTACCGGTAGTTGGCCAAGATGAGTGCTTCCATTGTCACAGGAAAGGGCACTGGAAGAAGGATTGCAAGGCGTGGAACGCCAAGAACCAGGAACCGAAGCAAGCTGTGGCTTCGACTTCAGGTGTGTTTGTAATTGAGAATTGTCTGTCGATCAACTCTACTTCCTGGGTATTGGATACCGGATCAGGATCTCATATTTGCAATTCATTGCAGGCACTGAAAAACCGTAGAGTGCTGAAGGAAGGTGATATGACCCTAAAGGTTGCTAACGGAGCTAGCGTGGGAGCTGCGTCCGTCGGGGATTATCACCTAGGATTGACGAGTGGACACATTTTGGTTTTACATAACTGTTATTTTGTACCAAGCTTAACGTGTAATATCATATCAGTTTCCTTGTTATCAAATAAAGGTTATGATTTCACGTTTGTAAGAGATGTTGTCAACATCCACCTTAATCATGGTTTGATTGGGTCCGGTACATTAAATAACGGTATATATGTTTTAAACCAACTCCAAATTTTCAATGTCCAGAATACACTAAAAAGAAAGTCTCCAGATTTAAATAAAGCTTTCTTATGGCATTGTAGACTGGGTCACATCAATGAGAGAAGGTTGACTAAGTTGCATAGAGAAGGATATTTGGACTCGTTCGAATATCAAACTTATGACACTTGTCAATCTTGTCTCAAAGGAAAGATGACAACGACTCCATTTACTGGACAAGGAGTAAGAGCGAGCGAGCTCTTAGGACTCATATACAGCGATGTATGTGGTCCAATATCTACACATGCAAGAGGTGGTTTTTCCTATTTCATTACTTTCACGGATGATTACTCAAGATACGGATTCATTTATCTGATGAAACATAAATCCGAGGCTTTTGTGAAATTCCAAGAGTATAAGAATGAAGTAGAAAACCAAACCGGCAAAAGTATCAAGACACTAAGATCTGATCGAGGTGGTGAATACTTAAGTGCCGAGTTCCTAGGTTACCTAAAAGAGAAAGGAATTCTCTCTCAGCTTACTCCTCCATACACTCCACAGCATAACGGTGTATCGGAGAGACGGAATCGAACCCTATTGGATATGGTACGATCCATGATGAGTAATGCCGAGTTACCGCGATCTTTCTGGGATTATGCGCTAGAATCAGCGGCATATCTTTTGAACATGGTACCTACCAAGACTGTGCCTACCACTCCATATCAGATGTGGAGCGGGAAGAAACCCCATCTACAGTATATAAAGATTTGGGGATATCCATCTTTTGTTAAAAAGCAGCATGTGGACAAACTCGAGGCACGATCAGTAAAGTGTAAGTTTGTGGGATATCCAAAGAACTCCAGGGGATATCTATTCTATTACGCAGAGGAACAAAATGTATTTGTTTCTCGTAATGCCCATTTTCTAGAACATCAGTTTTTAGAAAAGGAATCAAGTTGGAGCGAAATAGAACTGGAAGAAATTCCAGAACCATAAACTAATACTGAAAGTTTGGTAGAACCGGAAGTTCAAGAAGAACAGGACATTCCCGCACCCCTCCGCAGGAGTAGTAGGCCGTCTCATCCGCCTGTGAGATACTACGGTTTTCTCATAGATGGGGATAGAGAGGATTGCATCATAGATGATGATGAACCTACTGACTTCCAGTAGGCCATCCAGAGCGGCGACTCGGTACGATGGCTAGATGCAATGCGGACCGAAATGGAGTCCATGTACACCAACAAAGTATGGACTTTGGACTTTGCTCCAGATGGGGTAAAACCCATAGGATGCAAATGGATCTTCAAGAAAAAGATTGGTGTAGATGGACATGTGGAAACCTATAAGGCTAGACTTGTTGCAAAGGGTTTTCGTCAAAGACCTGGTTTGGACTATGACGAAACTTTTTCTCCAGTGGCTATGCTCAAATCCATTCGGGTCCTTCTTGCTATTGCTGCCTTCCATGATTATGAAATCTGGCAGATGGACGTAAAGACGGCTTTTCTGAATGGAAATTTAGAAGAGAGCGTCTATATGGATCAGCCAGAGGGTTTCAATCAGAATGGGAGCAGCGAGAAAGTATGCAAGCTGCTTAAGTCCATTTATGGACTAAAGCAGGCATCGCGGAGTTGGAACATCTGTTTTGATGAGACAGTCAAAGAATATGACTTTATCAAAAATCCAGATGAACCGTGCATATATAGTAAAGTTGTAGCCAGAAGTGTCGTATTCCTCGTCTTGTACGTGGATGACATTATGATGATAGGAAATGACATTCCTATGCTACAATCTGTCAAAGGATTCTTGTCACACAGGTTCTCCATGAAAGACCTGGGTGATGCCTCTTACATTCTGGGGATCCGGATCTATCGTGATAGATCCAAGAGGATGTTGGGACTTTCGCAGTCCAGGTATATCGACACTGTACTGAAAAGATTCAGTATGGAAGATTCTAAGCGCGGTAATCTACCGGCTTGTCACGGAATCACCCTCTCTAAAGAGATGTCTCCCAAGACTGATTTGGAAAGGGAACGCATGTCTATTATACCCTACGCTTCTGCGGTAGGCTCTATAATGTATGTGATGTTGTGCACCAGACCAGATGTAGCTTACGCACTAAGCGTGGTAAGCCGGTATCAGTCAGACCCAGGGGAGAAACACTGGATAGCAGTAAAGAACATTCTCAAGTACCTGAGAAGGACTAAGGATACGTTCTTGGTTTACGGCAGAAAAGACCTCACGTTGGAAGCCTTTGCTGATTCCGGCTTCTAGAGTGATAAGGAAGATTCCAAGTCCATGTAGGGTTATGTCTTTACCCTCAATGGAGGGGCGGTGTGCTGGAAGAGCTCCAAGCAGGACACCGTTGCTGACTCGACGATGGAAGCGGAGTATATAGCTGCTTGCGATGCCGCAAAAGAAGCAGTCTGGATGAAGAAGTTCCTAACAGAACTTCAGGTGGTTCCTACCATAGTTGATCCAATACCTCTGTATTGCGACAACAACGGAGCTATAGCTTTAGCGAAGGAACCAAGGTCCCATCAGAAGTCCAGACACATCTTGAGGCGGTATCACCTGATCAGGGAGTTCATTGATCGTCAGGAGATCGAGGTTCGGAGAGTTGCTTCTGAAGAGAACATTGCTGATCCATTCACGAAGGCCCTACCTCAGATTCAGTTCGAGAGGCTACTCGAGATCATTGGTCTTCGATATGCCAGTACATGGACCTAGTGCAAGTGGGAGATTGTTAGTGTTTATGCCCTAGAAGGCCATTACTGTATCATACTAGTTTGTATATTATTTAATGGAAGCTTGGGATATTCACATGTATATAACAGTCTTGCTAAACATGGTAGTATGCTACTTGGTTTTTCTATCTTGATATGTGAGTGTACGTATTGATAGAGCTCTTAGGATCTTGCTTGACTACCAGCGTTGTGATGGCAGTCACACTAGTGGGGGCTGGGTAGTCTACAAGCACATCCTTATTCAGGTCCCTAGTCGTTGGATTATCGAGACAGAGCATCGATACTCCGGAGTAGACTAGTGTGTACGCTTCTCATCCCAGTTGGGGAGATGGTCTGTCCCACAGCCGTCAGTACGTTGTACTGGAGATAGTATACATGCTCGTTAGGTTACGGGTACACCGGACAGGACTCACAGGGAACTGTTGGTTGGTTTTATACCAGTCGTCAGTGAACAGTTCCCAGGTGACATGAGTACAGCATAGTCCGCAGACTTGACACTGCTACTTCGCCTCGAGTGTGTCCCACTGTTCTTAGATTGCTACCCTACCACGGCTCAAATGAGTCGTGCAAACAGGTAGCAGTTGGGTGCAGTCCCGAGCACTTGGAAGCAGTGGCGGTTAGACAGGATTCGTCTCTCCCGGTATTGGGAGTTGATATCGCGCTGTGTCAGAGAGCCATTACGCAAAGTCCCTGGCCAGGGCAAGCGAGATTTGCTGGTAGGTTCCAGTAGTTTCTCAGGGTGTAATGGGCTCCCTCCGACACGACTTATACCGCTATTAGAGGACTGATGCTTGCCGCCCCTTAGGCCCGATATGCGATAGTCTTGGACGAACGGACCGGACTGTATGGAGATTGTCACATCAGACTCAGTAGGAGTTCGGATGGGTTCCCTCATCGGCCTTCTTATCGACATCTACCTGGGGACCGTTACGTACAACTAGTGCCGCTTGCGGTCTGTGGTTAAACCCACTGCCAGCGTAGTAGTCGAGTCTCTAGAGTCCCACACAGAGAGTTTCCCTACTCCAGGCGAAACGATATAGAGGTCGTATGGTTTTACGATAAGGGTTCGGACGCATACGTGTGTTTACACACGTACGACTTTCGGACAGTTTTTACCAGTCGGCTTTGGTTTAAGCCAGTTACTGGTATCCGGTTATTGGATTTATACAGTCTAAAGTTTTTCCGTATTTTTGCGGAAAGGAGGGGCGTTCTCGTAATTGCGCGAGAAGCTTCTAGAAGGTGGTGACTAAGGAGGTTAAGGTGGCATAAGCAATGAATGTGATTAGTGAGTCATATGGATGATTCATCCATGTCATTAATGCATGATAAATGCTTAATGACTCATGGAGTGAATCATCACTAGATATTATCAAGCATGGTTGCTAAATTCATTTCTTATTCTTTTCTTGATAAAAGAAATGCTTGATATATATTATCATAACTCATTATTCTCACTTCATTATTATCCTCACCTTCTCTCTCCTCAAGCTCTCCCTCTTCAAACCCTAATCCTCCCCTCTCATGTGATGAGTACAAGGATTAGTTAGACTACTTAATCCATAACCCTCTCTATATTTCACCTAGCTTCTTTGATTAACACTTAGAGAAGTTTAGTTGCCTCAAGTTTAGAGCCTAAGCTTGGAGTAAAGCTCTCGGGTGGATCGTCTACTACTTCGAGAAGGTCGAGAAGGAGGTGGAGTTCGCAAAGACGAAGGACACGATTCGTTAGGTATAATCCCTAAACATTGTAGCATAGAAACTCTATGTTTGTTGTTAGTTATCGTTTAGTTTCGATTCAAGCGGTTAGTCGATGTTTGTTCACTAAACAAGTTCGTTTTTGAAAATTCCGCCTCCCCACTAGTATTGGGGTGTTGTACTTCGACTTACAAAGGGAAATTGACTGTATTTCTTAGCATCGCATCATTCTTGCATATCGCAACTTGTGTTTCGAAGTCTGTGCAGGAAATCCCAGAAGAATGGTCAAAATTACACAACAAAGACTGCTAAAAAAATACGCCAACTCATGGATTTGAAATCTGGCAGATCTAAAAGGCATTCAGATATTCAACATATCAGAATATACACTCAAAGATAGAAGAAAGCAGCAGATGAAGACTGAAGTCCTATCTCAGCCACTTGGCCGCGGAACCGCGGCCGGAGCCACCTTGCGCCGCGGTTCCGCGGCGGCTATGCCACGTCAGCTCCCCTGCTTGAGCTCAGCCCTCTTCTCTCAGTACCCACACTTCAGAAAGCCACTACATTTTCCAGATGGATCTCGAAGCTTCTGCCAGATCAGCAGCCCTAGGGTTCTAAACTAAACACCCGAAACTTCCACAACAAGCTTCACCCTAACTCCATTAAGAGCCTAGAACCTTCTCCCTAACCTCCTATCTTAAGGTAGAAGCAAAGCCCCTAACTAACTACTTCTAGAAGCCTCTCCCTATAACAAACTTTTGGTGGGAAATTCAAAATTCAAAATCCTGCACCTAGGGTTTGGGAAACCTATAAAAAGACCCTAGGCCTCTCTTGAAATGGTTGTTCAAAGTTATTCAAAAAATTAGGTTGTTGAAAGCTAATCACTCTCTAGTTCTTCAACCCAACACCTACCACCTCCAAACCCTAACCCTAATCCAATCAAGAAACTAAAAATTCAAGATCCTTCGAGTTCAAGCAAAGCATGTCTTCAACGACCCTTTAGAAGTGAAGCCGGACTTCAACGGAGCACGAGATCCAAGCCGATCCACGACTCAAGGAGCCGAGCGAGGCTAAATTCGACGATCAAAGTTCCTTCCTCTTGTAGTTCTTGAGAGTTGTAACTAATTGTTGATATAATAAAAGTGAAGATTCTTTAAACTTGCTTATATTTCAATTCGAGCATTATGATTCATCTTCAATTCTTGAATGTATTCTTCGTGATGATGCTTGAATAAAACTCCGCTTAGGAGGAGTCGAAACGATTGTAGAATGATGATGTTGATGAATCTTTAAACGTTTTCTTAAGTCCTATAACAATTGTAAATTCTTGAAAATTGAATGATCGATGATCTAGATCGATGTGAAATGCGTTCTTGATTCTTTTCGCATGATCTAGAGATCAACAATCGATCATTTGATTTCCTAGAAACTATCTAGTGAATGTGATTCATCGAAAGGACAAAGGATAGGATGAGGAACCCTAATTCTTCGCAAGATCCTTGATCCTCGATGAATCTATATCGATTTAGCATCAATTTGTTAATGGATAAGAAATCGTAATTTCGAATCTTCTTCACATCTACGATCAAATCGATTCCTACGAGATTTACTTCAAATCTTGAAATCTAAATCGATTGGAATTCTATCAATACTTGATTCTTGATGTTTATCGCTTTCTTGATTCTTGATTAGAATAGTTGATTCTTACAATTCATCGATATAAATCTTGAATCGTTTTTGCTTTTCTTTTCTATTAAATTTTCGATTCAAACAAAACAAAATACGAACGAATCGCACAATCCCTGTGGACGATCCGCACTTACTAACGCGCTACAAGCCGACACCGTTATTGATTGCGGTCAAATATTTTTGGTTGTGATTTCTACATAATTTTCATACTACACAACGAGAAATTCATATCAATCAAGTTTCATACACGGCTTCAGGCGCATGCGACGCGCTATGTTATTTCTGTTGCTTCCGTGATTTCGGATCCCTGTTGATTGAGTTGGATTATTGAAATATTTTAGCATTTGGGGTTTAAATTTAAATTCGTGGACCGAATTTCTTTAAAGGGGGAAGATTGTAACATTTCAGAAGATATAAAATATTATTTTTGGAATTTAATATTAAAATAATATTTTTCTTGAAAATTACCCGATTTGCGAAATTGGGGTTTTCGTAAAATGATATGAATATATACCAATATTTGTGAAATAATTGTGAGATTAAAATGATTTATTCATTTAAAAATATTACGGTGATGGAATTTGTTTGCAATTGTCTTTGGCCACATTCCTTCACTCAAATTTCGAAACCGGGGGCTACCAGTTTCTTTTGGCTCTGTGTGGGTTTCTTAATGGGCATGGGTTGATTTTTAGTGATGGGATGAAATTTTGTGAGGTGGCATGGACAAATTTCTGCTGCTGCCATGGGGATGGGCTTCATTGGTGAGGGATTAATTTATTGGCGTGGGAAATTGTGTGAGCATGGGAGGCATTAATTAAACATTTATTGTTTTTTTGTTGAGTTTGGGATATTTGTGCATGTGGGGGTGGCTGATATTTTGAGGGGTAATTTCATGACTAATTTTTGTGGGGCTGCTTCTCTTGGTGGGGAATTATTTATTTGAGTGGCTTAAATTTTTATCAATTAACCTCTCAGCACTTGCAATATCGCTAGTAAAAGATTTCTCACTTTGGCCGAGCACATGATTTGGCCGAGCCCATTTTATTGAAGAAAAGAAATTCGTGCTCACATTTTCTAAACTCTTGGCAACTTCATTTTTTTATCTCCATCCAAATCCTTAGGTGCCTTGAGACAAATTATCCTACACTCTCTCTACCTCTTTCTTGGAAATTTAGGTTAGTAAACTGGATGTCCGAGTTGCCTCGGTTTTGAGGCGGAAGCCCGTATAAAGAATCCTAGACGTGCATCCTCTTTGACGAGCTTGACCGGAGAGAGAACTTCGTCGAGGCAGCTGCAACATGCTAAGGACTGAGATTTGAGACCGAAGGACACGGATCGATCGGTATAATTTCTTAAACCACTTTACAGTTTACTAGTATAGGGTTATTGGTACGATTCGGGTTTTAGGCTTGGTGGTTTTCAAGGATAGCGGCTATAGTTATGGTTTTGGCTATATTTTCTGGTATTGGGATTTCTTGGTTTTGAGATTTGATATGGTATTTGGTCGTTGGATGTTTGTACGTCAATGACAAGGGTTGCTTGATTGTTTTGCATGTGTAGGCTATAGATTCTAACCTATGAGCGCACCACGTGCCGTATTGGATTTCGGAACTTGATATTAATAGCTTTGCGATTTCATATTGATTGTAGGTACATTCGCGTGGATTCCGAGACGACGAAGCGCATCGACTACGGCTAAGCGAGGAGTTTAGCAGGTGAGTAGATTTATATCTACGGGGGAAGTCGGGTGGAAGGCATATAGCACCCCCGCAAACATTGATATGGAAGATCGTTTGATTATTATATCCTGATAAATGATATGCGACGGACATAATTGTAGGATTTGCAAACGATAATATGATAGAAGTTGACACTAATGAACATATTGGCGTATGAGAATACGAAATGATAAGTGAATCATAATAGGTACGAATTGAAAGAGAACAAGTGTGACGTTTATATAATGTGATGCGAGATATTAATGTGATGAACGAGTATACGATGTGATTATGATGACTTAGTGTGATATGACGTTATATGGATTCGAGTCGATATGAGATTGTTGATACCTTTGTAGGTCCCCTGATACGAGATTGACATGGATGTGACCCGAGAGATAGGTACATATATATGGATAATGTTTTGCTTTTTGAGTGATATGATGTACGAGACTTAGATCCGTACCCCCGTTGTTGTATAGGTTGATAGAATCCCTAATTGTTTAATGCCGTCGTATGATGGGTTACCGTACGCGATGAGTTTTACTTGTTGATTTATCCATACCCTTGATTAAAGGATGTCGTACGATGGATTGTACCGTATGTGATGTTGTGAGGCTGGATGTCGATTGATAGATTCACCGAATCGGTCATGTTAGATACGTATACCTTATAGCATTTAGTTCACGATGTGCATTATGCTGCATTCATGATTATTTTCATTGCATTTCTTATACCTGTGCTAGTACACCTACACCATTATCGATGATGCGTATGTTACACTTACACAGATTGCTGGCTCACACACTTCATCATCGATAATTGCTATGTCATTTACACAATAGAATTGCTACATCATGCTACGATTTACTTCCTATGTTCACATCACTATGATAGATTGCATGATATACTGGCTATGCTCACACCTTTATGATATGTCGCATGATATACTTGCCATGTTCACATCACTATGCTAAGTTGCATGATATACTGGCTATGCTCACACCATTATACTGGCTATGATCACATCACTGTTCTATGTTGCATGATATACGGATATGCTTACATTCTTTTATATGTCGCATACATCATGCTTTATGATATTACGCATTGAGATATGCTGTTTTCAAGAGATTTTGGGACTTGAGAACCGTGGATATGTTTTCAAGAAATTATGTATTGTTTGAAAACCCGGTTTCTCTTGATATGATATTTCAATGCGTCCACCATGAGATTTCTCGGTTCTGAGATTTGTGATATATACCCGATGCGAGGAGTGGAGTGGGCCGTGTGCGGGTACATGGTGGAGCCCGGTATGGTACCCCAGGGCAAGAAAGGTAGGTCGATGGATTAGCCAATGAGCCTGGCAGGGGAGGTGCATTTCCTACCGGTGATAGTATTTGGACTCGTCGGATATCTGGAGGATACCGACCGGAGTCGAGAGATGGTTATGGGCCGATCCGTTCTGCCGGAGCCCGAAGGCCGATCCCGCAGATTGACGGAGCCCGAGATATGAGGATTTATGTGTCGATGCTGGACACGGGTTTCATGATGTTTTGAGTGCTGAAGTGAGACACTCAGGTTCCATGATTTTGATGTGTCGAGAGGGACACACGTTGATTAATATCCTCATTTTTACATGCATATGTTTTCATGATATTTACATGCATGATGTTGTTGTGTCATTGGTTGACACGTAGATGAGATGCATATCCATACTGGCTTTGATTATATGTTTGGATGAGATCCACTTGCTGATAGGCATTGATTACGTTGTTGGCACATATGTTGATACAGTCACCCTAAATATCATAGTATTACCTTTATGATATAGTTGACCTAGGAAATCGTTTTTTATTTCGATTTCTACCTGTTGATATTTTCTACTCACGAGTTGGCAACTCACCCACGTTGTGCCACAGTTCTTGCAGGTTGTCCGCATGGATCAGTAGCGGTATCGCTGGCACACAGCTTGCTTTCGGGTGTTTTGCTTTGGTAGGTGGTACATGTTGGATCGCGCCACTCTTGTATTATTATTTCTATTGTATCTAGTCAACTCAATCAAATCAGAAATTAGTATTTGTTTATGTAGTAAGACTTAGAAGACTTGTAGTTGCGAGACTTGAGCGATGGGTTTTATGTTTGCTTTTGAGGTTGATGTCTTGCTTTACTTTATTTCCTTGTATGATTCTTCGCCGTTGGGCGTCGTGTGTGTGTGTGGGCGCGCGCGCGCGTGGTGGTTGTTTCCGCCGTTGGGTATTTTCTGCTCCCGTTTAGGAATGCTTTCTTTATAATCTATGTTGTACCCGTTTCGGGGCTAGTTTTTACAAAGGAGGTTCTGCCGAAATTTTTATGAAAGAAAATTTAAGTTTAAAGACTTTTACTTGAAGTTTCCAAATGTTGTATCAATGTTTTCATCACTTACTTCTTTTGAAAGGCTTAGATTTCTGGGTTTCAGCTTACTTGAATTACGTTACGCCTGTAGACGTCGCGTGATTTAAGTGCTGGTCACAAGCTAATATTTCGGGTCATGACAGTTGATATGGATGCACACATGCAAGCATACATGTGTCATGGTTGATGATACATTGGTGGTGGCAATGCAAGACTTACATGGTTACATATTTGTATATTTTGTTTATTTGAGAAAAACAAAAATGGATTAATACCATGGTTTAATTATCCATGGTTTTAGCCCATGGTTTTGCTTAAACTCAAGTTACAAAATACCTAGATATTTTGTAACCATAGTTTAGCATGGCATGACTCTCTCTTACTCTTTTGAGTTTAGATAGAGTTATAAGATTATTCTCTTGAGTTTAGTTTGAGCCATTTTGTTCTTCCTCTCTCTCCTCAAAGCTTTCTAGGGTTTTAAAAGAAAGAGATATAATTAAAAAGAAAAGATTTTTAATTGATATCCAAACCCACATCACCATTCCACTTTAGTCTAGCCCACTAGTGTGGAGTTTTACTTCATCTTCATTCTTGATCAAGTGAAGCTTGGAGCTTAGTGCAAAGGGACTTCGTGGTGTATCATCGTGGACTTGGAACGATACAAGCCAACCGGTTCAAACCCCACTCGATCGAAGGAGTATAGGAGGAGGTTTACAAAGGTTGTATTTTCTCCCCACTTGGTGTTAGACACCTTATAGTATGTGATACTATAGTTTTTTACTCTATTTTTCTAGTTCGATTCATGGTTGGATTGTTTAGCACCCGCTTAAATTTTTGTTATAGCATGTGTGATTCAACCCTTAACCTAGGCATGGTGCTAAAGAATCCCTACAGTGTTATCAGAGCCAAGCTAGAAATTTAGACGATGTTAAATATTACGAAACCGAAACAACTATGAAAAATACGGATTTCTGGAACCCAAGAATCCGCTCTCTGTCGATTTTTAAACGATCTGTAAAAATTATTTAAACAACTGCAGAAGAATGTATGAGATACATATATAACACAGAAGAAAAATGGGGCCAATCCACCTATTTTTGGCCGAGCACCAAGCCCTAAAATCCGGCAAGGCCGGCCAAAGATGCTCCAAAATGCTCGTTTTTCTTGTGTGCTCTGGTGTTTAGGTTTAGGGGTTTCAGGTATTGTTTGTTTAAGCCAAAATTTCATGTGATGCTAATTTTGCTTATGGACTTATTTGGAGTATTTCGTAGTCGTAATTTTAACATTGTATTGGTAACTTGGACGATGTTTAACAGTTCGAGCGAACATCAATCACCCCCCATTACCCTCGCTGAAAATTTCCAAGTGTTGGAATTTTCCAAGTTAAAGATATTTGAATGTTCATGCAAGTAACCCTATGGACCCTCTAGAGGAACAAAACCCTAACTCGATTCTATGTCCATGGAACCGCGGTTAAAACTTAGGGTTTTCCGTAGTCTTGTGGCGCCATAGGTGAGGTAAGGGTTGACCCTTCTACGGTTGGTCCATAGGCACTGTGGCACGTTTTTGGGTACTTTAGCTTTGCTTAAGTGTTGAGCTTTCTGGGTAATTTGTGGGTGCTTGTTGATTCGATCGAAACGTTTAACATTGTCTAGATATTTGTGAATGTGATACAATAATTGTAATCTACACTAATTAGTTTTGTGAAAAATAATTAGTTGCGTGTGAATCTAATATTTTGGCCTCGGTAGAATCGGGAACCTTGTTGAATTGCCCAGCTTCTTTTGAAAAGGTGTTTTCATAGTTGAGACCTAAATATAAGATTTGCATTGTTAGGCATGAAATCCTGAATATGTGATTTTCCGGGTTTATGATGTCTAAAGGCAGTGTCGATTCCAATTGTTGTAGTTTTTCACTTTCTTTTCTGCGACTGTAAGTGTAGAATGTGGTGTATCACCGGTTTCGTTGCTATACATCAATGAAAATTGGGGTACACATACTTTCTTACGTTGATGATATGTGATATTATGTGTTGCTGAGATATGATGTACAGGATCGTCGTGAATGAATGGCCGGGGGTTTTATGTGAAATGAGAGTTTTTCTTTTCATTCATGTAAAATTAAATGTATGTAATATTCTTTTATTGGAGCACTTCCGGGTTGAGGATGATGTCAGCACTGTTGTATATTATTTACTTTTCCGCATTAGGATAGACCTAAGGAGGGGAGCACAAGTGACCGGGTTCTAGAGTTCAGTGGGAGACCATCTCGAGGAGTCAAGACCGGGTCTCCTAAACTCTAGAATTGGTAGGGTCACTTATCGGTCTCGTAGGGGTCTAGGGGTGTGGGCTTGGCTATTCATCGCGACCGTGGAATCCGTATTTTCTATTGTTGGCTAAATATAAAATACGGACTTTCTAGTATATCCTGTATTTTCGTATACGTGCTTCTGCTGTTAATATTCTGTGATGTGATCGCTTTATATGATGAGACGAATGATGTATTATATATATGATATGTAATAAACGTTGCTTATGTTTTGCATCCACGCTAGTCCCGCCCCACTATGCCGTTAGTTAAGTAACCTAACGGTACATACCGGGACATTGTGGCGAATGCGGATGGCATAAGCGTACGTTCTATTTTTGTTTCTTTTCTGTAATGGCTTAAGGACTTAAATGATGGGACTACATTAATATGATTAATGTAAACAAAAGAAAGCTAAAAAGATGTTGTAGAATCAGATTTGAAACCTACTCGGCTTTTTATGAAAAAGCAAGATTTCAAAAGGCGGAGCCTAAGCCACTCCTTTTTAAACCATAGGATTCTACAACCATATCAAGTTCGAAGTGTTAAAGGTTTTCTTAAAAACTATTCGCAGCCCTCCGTCATTTTTGGAAGTAGAGTACTTAGTATTCGTGCTACGTATGTTGATTATAGTCAAGGCGTAGTGTACGATTGCTAAGTGATGTCCTCCTACACAACGTATGATGAGATTAATTAGGATATTCATGTGATTATGTTGATTATAGTCAAGGGTCATGTGAGTGGATCAAATTAATCATGAAATAGAGGGTAGAACTTGACTAGTATTTATGATATGTTGATTATAGTCAAGGTCATAAGTTACTAGGGGTAAAAACAATATCGGGAGTCTCAAGCGTTGAAATTTGCAATGAGATTGCATACCTTCTATGTGATAGTAGGATCCCGATCCCACTGTGAGCAATATTTACTCCCGGGAGGGTTTTGCACTTTACAATTAGCTAACTCATTAGGTGTCTAGAAAGGTGTCAACGGGGCTACGCCTCTGGGAAAATGAGGTTTATTTAATTAGGTCCGTGCGAAAGCACGTGTAACCTCCCTCAGAAGTGCCGGCACTGGCCTGGCTGAACGGTTAGCGAAGTTGTAGAATGTAATTAATCCTGGCTAATTTTTTCCTTTTAAAGTTTTGAAAGAAAATTTGATAAAAGCAGTGGGAGACATCGATTAGATAAGACAAATAACCAATCTGATCTTTGCAAGAGCTTTCGCTGATTGTATTATTTTCTCTCTCCTAATGGCAGATAACCATGACTGGACTTAAGCTACTATTAGAGAAAAATAAGCTTACCGGACCGAACTATAAAGACTGGTTAAGGAACATTAACATTGCACTCACATATAATAAAGTATCATATGTCCTGACCGCCTTAGCCTCACCCAAACTAGGCCCTGAATCTTCTGTTGCGGATAGGGAAATCCGCAAAACGTGGGATATTGACTGTGCCACCGCCAAATGCCTCGCACTTGCATCGATGGACAATACACATCAAAAGCAGCACGAGGAGATGGATGTTCCATCCATCTTTCTCCATACAAAGGAGTTGTATGGAGAGCAATCTCGTATCCTACGATACGAAGCATCTCGAAAGCTGTTTCAGATGCTGATGGCTCCTAGCACTTTAGTAGGTGACTACGTCTTAAAGATGATAGCTCTTATTGAAGAGCTTGAGGGACAACGAGCAATATACGAATATTGTTCTACAGTCTCTTCCCTCTGCCTTTGCTCCTTTCGTAGTGAACTTCAACATGCACAACATGGGGAAGTCACTATCCGGACTTCTTAATATGTTGAGAAATGTGGAGAGCACGCTTAAGGCGAAGTCTCCCTTCCTGCTTGTTGGACAATCTAACTCTTCCATCCCAAAAGCCAAGGCCAAGGGAAAGAACAAGAAGAAATCCACCAAGCCGAGAGGTGGAATAAAAAAGGCCAGGGGGAAAGACAAATCCAAAGCTGCGGAGTCGGGAAAAGGAGAATGTTTCTATTGCAAGAAGACGGGACACTGGAAGCGGAACTGTACTGAGTACCTTGGTCTCAAGAAAGGGAAGCATGGTGATGCTTCAGGTTCAGGTGTATTCGTAACTGAAAACTGTTTTTCTATAAACTCTGCTTCCTGGGTATTGGATACCGGTTCGGGTTCTCATATCTGTAATTATGTGCAGGGGCTGAGAAATAGCAGTGTTTTGAAGACAGGTGATCATACTCTCCGGGTTGGAAATGGTTCCAATGTACATGGAGTTTCAGTAGGAGAGTATCATCTGAAGTTGCCATAGGGTTGTATATTGGTTTTGAACCCATGTTTTTTGTACCAAGCATACTTTGTAATATAATATCCGTTTCTTTGTTGGACAATGAAGGATATCATTTTGTATTGCAGCATAATGTTTTAAACATTAAACTTAATCAAGAGTTGATTGGTTGTGGTACACTTAATAACGAGATATACGTCCTAAATCAACACACAATTTTCAACATACAGCACACAAATAAAAGAAAATTTTCAGATATAAATGAAGCTTTTCTTTAGCATTGTAGACTTGGTCATATTAATGAAACAAGACTAAACAAGCTTCATAATGATGGATATTTAAATTCTTTTGAGTATAAATCTTATGCGACTTGTCAGTCTTGTATCAATAGGAAAATGACCAAAACTCCGTTTACTGGACACGGAGAAAGAGTTACTGAGCTCTTAGGCCTCATACATAGTGATGTATGTGGGCCAATGTCTACACATGCAAAAGGCGGTTTTTCTTACATCATAACTTTTACTAATAATTTCTCCAGATTCGGTCATGTGTTTTTAATAAAACACAAGTCTGAAGCTTTCGAGAAATTCAAGGAGTATAAACTTGAAGTAGAAAAACAAACTGGAATGAGCATCAAAATACTTCGATCAGATCGAGGTGGAGAGTATCTTAGTACAGAATTCATGAACTTCCTAAAAGAGAATGGGATTCTCTCTTAGCTCACCCCCCCCTTACACACCACAGCACAACGGTGTGTCAGAACGGCAGAATCGAACCCTATTAGATATGGTACGATCCATGATGAGTGATGCTGAGTTTCCCCTCTCCTTTTGGAGGCATGCATTGGAGACTGCAGCTTTTCTGTTGAATAGGGTTCCAACCCAGATCGTGTCTACCACTCCATATGAGATATGGTATGGGAAGAGACCATCTCTTAAGCGAGTTAAGATTTGGGGTTGTCCGGCTTTTGTCAAAAAGTAGAATCCGTACAAACTCGAGACACGATCAGTCAAGTGTGTATTTATGGGATATCCAAAAGATTCATATGGATATCTTTTCTACCACAAGGAGGAACAAAGAGAGTTTGTTTCTCGAAATGCTACGTTTTTAGAAACTGAGATTTTTCCAAATGATGCGGATGACAATGTGGTAGATCTAGAAGAGGTTCTAGAGACACAAGTTACAAATGACGACTTGGTTGAACCTGAAGTTGCAACAGAACCTAATGAACCTCAGCCACTCCATAGATCTGGTAGGACTTCTCGCCCACCGGAAAGGTACTACGGTTTCCTCGTTGATGGTGATGGAGAAGATTGCATCATGGATGATGATGACCCTACCAGTTTTCAGCAAGCTATCACGAGTGGTGACTCTATGAAATGGCTGGATGCCATGAGATCCAAAATGGAGTCTATGTACACCAAGAAAGTATAGACTTTGGATGTTATACCCTCTGGGGTAAAACCCGTAGGGTGCAAATGGATCTTTAAAAGAAAGATCGGTGTAGATGGGCAGGTGGAGACCTATAAGACAGGGCTTGTGGCGAAAGGATTTCGACAAAGACCAGGACTGGACTATGACGAAACCTTTTCTCCTGTAGCCATGCTTAAATCCTTTCGGATCCTACTTGCTATAACTGCTCACTACGACTTTGAAATCTGGAAGATGGATGTTATAACGGCTTTTCTAAATGGTGATTTAGAAGAATGCGTTTATATGGATCAGCCAGAGGGCTTCATTGATAGTGGGAGCAGTGGGAAAGCGTGTAGGCTGCTTAAATCCATTTATGGATTAAAGCAGGCATTACGGAGTTGGAACATCTGTTTTGATGATGTTATCAAAGAGTTTGATTTCGTCAAAAATCCAGATGAACCTTGTGTTTATAAGAAGATTGTAGGAAGTACTGTCACATTCCTCGTATTGTACGTGGATGACATTCTTCTGATAGGAAACGATGTTCCTATGCTACAATTGGTCAAACTGTTCTTATCACAAAGGTTCTCCATAAAGGACCTGGGTGATGCCTTGTACATATTGGGCATGAAGATCTATAGGGATAGATCTAAACGGTTATTGGGATTGTCCCAAACCATGTACATTAACACCATCCTAAAGAGGTTTAGTATGGAAGACTCCAACCGGGGTTCCTTACCCGCTAGTCATGGAGTCACTCTCTCCAAGGACTTTTTCCCAAAGACTGATGAAGAGAGAGCTCGCATGAGCATTATACCCTACGCTTCTGCTGTAGGATCTATAATGTTTGCGATGTTATGTATACGCCCTGATGTAGCTTATGCACTGGGTGTAGCAAGCAGGTATCAATCCAACCCAGGGGAGAATCACTGGACAGCAGTGAAGAAAATTCTTAAGTACTTGCGAAGGACTAAAGAAATGTTCTTGGTGTATGGTAACGGGATCTCCAAATGGAGGCCTTTACCGATTTGAGCTTCCAGAGTGATAAGGATGATAGAATATCTATCTCAGGTTTTGTCTTTACACTCAATGGAGGGGCGGTGTGTTGGAAGAGTTCCAAACAGGATACCGTTGCAAACTACACGATGGAAGCTGAGTATATTGCTGCAAATGATGCTGCCAAGGAAGCCGTCTGGATGAGGAAGTTCATCTTGGATCTAGGAGTAGTTCCGGCCATTATTGATCCAATACCATTGTATTATGATAATAATGGGGCTATGGCGTTAGCCAAAGAGCCCAGGTCCCATCAGCGATCCAGACACATCCTCAGGCGATATCATCTGATCCGGGAGATAGTTGATCACCGCGAGATCGAGATTCGGATAGTAGATACAAAGATAACACCACGGATCCACTCACCAAGGCCCTCCCTCTGCTGCAACATGAGCGACTGTTTGAGATGTTGGGTATGAGATACACCAATAATTGGCCTTAGTGTAAGTGGGAGATTGATGGATATATGTATGCCCTAGAGGCCATTATATGATAGTGTATGTACCGGTGTGTGTGTGTGTGTGTGTGTGTGTGTGTGTGTGTGTGTGTATTCAAGGGACATGATAGTATGCTATCTGGTTGCATCTTTTATCTTGACATGTTCATTTGATCATGCTTACATTCATTTGGTACATGTTGATATAGCCTTTAGGATATGCAGGACTACTGAGATTATGATGCAGATCATACTAGTGGGACATGTGTAGTCTATGAGCATACCCTTGAAATGTTCCTAATCGTGGGTATATCGAGACGAGGAATCGATATCACCAGAGTAGACTAGCGTATACATTGCTTGTCCCATATGATGGGCGATGGATGATCCCATATCCATTGGTGTGGTAACACCAAAGACCGTATACGGGTGCTCAGTGAGACTGGGTATACTGAACGGACTCGCCGAGAACTCCTATGTGGTATTATATCTATCGTCGGATAGCAGTTCTAAAGTGACACTGGTACAGGTTAGTCTGTAGACCCGAGATCGTCATAGAGTCTTGTGTGCCTCCTACTGTACTTTGATCTCCGCCCTACCACGGCTCTACTGAGTCGTACAAACCGATGGATTTTGGGTACAATCCCGAGGCACATGGAGGCAATGAGCGATAGGAGGGGTTTCGTCTCTCCTGGTATTGGGGTTGATGTTGCACCATGTACGATTAGCTATAACAGGAAGTCCCTGGCAGGGCTGCTGAGATTTGCTGATAATTGTTATCAGTAGTTTCTCGATTTGTTATGAGCCATATACCGGCATGACTTATTGGGTTATTGGGGTCGACGATACCATCCCGAGACTCACATATGCAGCATATTTGACGAAGAGACCGGACTGTACGTTAAGTGTTACCAGTTGGCTCGACGAAAGTTTTACCAGGTTTGCTTGTGTTTCTTCTGATCTCTCAATACCTGGGAGTTGTTACGTACAGTTTATGCCACTGACGGTTTATGGGCATGTGATGTGGTCACTGCCTACTGCTAGCGTATTGACGAGTCTAAGAGTCCGACAAAGGGGTCTCCTAGCTCAGGCGAAAAGATATGGGGTGCATATGAGATATGCGCGGGAGCTCGATTAAATGCGTGTATTGGATACCGTATTTAATCGGGTGTTTTCTATTGGACAGGTCGTATGTGATATGACCGGGTTATTAAATCAAGTGTTGATTTAATATTAAATCCATTAGCTCATTTATTAAAACCTATTTCTTTATGATGCATGCATGAGTGTATGTATATGTTGATATGGATGCACACATGCAAGCATACATGTGTTATGGTTGATGATACATTGGTGGCGGCAATGCAAGACTTACATGGTTACATATTTGTATATTTTGTTTATTTGAAAAAAGCAAAAATGGATTAATACCATGGTTTAATTATCCATGGTTTTAGCCCATGGTTTTGCTTAAACTCAAGTTACAAAATATCTAGATATTTTATAACCATAGTTTAGCATGGCATAACTCTCTCTTACTCTCTTAAGTTTAGATAGAATTATGAGATTATTCTCTTGAGTTTAGTTTGAGCCATCTCCTTCTTCCTCTCTCTCCTCAAAGCTCTCTAGGGTTTTAAAAGAAAGAGAAAAAATTAAAAAGAAAAGGTTTTTAATTGAGATCCAAACCCACATCACCATTCCACTTTAGTCTAGCCCACTAGTGTGGAGTGTTTGCTTCATCTTCATCCTTGATCAAGTGAAGCTTGGAGCTTGGTGCAAAGGGACTTCGTGGTGGATTATCGTGGACTTGGAACGACACAAGCCAACCGGTTCAAACCCCACTCGATCCAAGGATTCTAGGAGGTGGTCTACATAGGTTGTATTTTCTCCCCACTTGGTGTTAGACACCTTATAGTATGTGATACTATAGATTGTTACTCTATTTTTCTAGTTCGATTCATGGTTGGATTGTTTAGCACCCGCTTAAATTTTTGTTATAGCATGTGTGATGCAACCCTTAACCTAGGCATGGTGCTAAAGAATCCCTACATGATGAGTACTGCTGAGTTACTTGTTTCCTTTTGGTGTTATGCACTTGATAAGCTGCATACCTATTGAATGGGGTTCCAACCAAATCAGTGCCTACCACTACATATGAGATATGGTATGTGAAGAGACCATGTCTTAAACGAGTTAAGATATGGGGTTGTCCGGCGTATGTTGAAAGGCAGAATCCGGACAAGCTCGAGGCAAGGTCAGTTCTGTATAAGTTTGTTGGATATCCCAAACGTTAGTGAGGGAATAGCTTTCAAAAGGTGTTTTGTTTCTCAGCATGGCAACTTTTTTAGAAAAGGAATTTCTTGTGAAGAAATTAGTGGGAATGAGGTAGAACTGGAAGTTGTTCCAGCTAGACAAACTAACATCTGATGATTTGGTAAAACCAAAGGATTCAATAGTCTCCAACGAACCTCATCCTCTCCGCGAATCTGGTAGGGTTCCTTATCCACTTAAGAGATACTACTGTTTTGTCGGTGACAGTGAGAGCGAGGATTGCAACATGAGATGATGGCCCAACCGGGTTCAGGCAGGCCATCACGAGTAGGGACTCTATGAGATGGCTGGATGCTATGCGATCAAGGATGGAATCCATGTACACCAACAAAGTATGACTTTACATGTTGCGCATGAAGGGGTAAAACTCATTGGGAGCAAATGGATCTTGAGAAGATTCATGGTGTAAATGGAAAAGTTAAGACTTTCAAAGCTATGCTTAAAGTCCATCAGGATCAATGCGCGCATCGCAGAATTGGAACATCTGTTTTGATGTTGTAGTCAAAAAGTTTGTCTTCATCAAAATGGTAGATGAACCTTGTATATACAAGAAGGTTGTAGAGAGTAAGGTTGTCTTACACGTATTGTACGTGGATGACATACTCTTGATAGGAAATAGTTTCCTATGCTACACTCGGTCAAGATCCTCTTATCGCAGGGATTCTCTATGGAAGATCTGGATGATACCTACTACATCTTTTGGATTATGATCTATGATGATAGATCTAAGTGGATATTGGGAGTGTCCCAAATCCAGGCACATTAAACCATACTAAAAGGGTTTAGTATGGATGATTCTAAGCGTGGTGGTTCGCCCACTTACTCATGGATCACTTTCTCCAAAGACTGATTTATAGAGAGCTCGCGTGCAAGGGATACCCTACACTTCGGCAGTAGGCTCTATTATGTAAGCGATGTTATGTACCAGACCAGATGTAGATGACTCACTAGGTGTAGTGATCAGGAATCAATCGGATCTTGGGAGAATCACTGGACAGTTGTAAAGGACATTCTTAAGTACTTGAGAAGCACTAAAAGAAAGTTCTTGGTTCCAGCTTCCAGAGTGATAAGGACTGAGAGTCAGTCATAGGCATTGCCTTTACCCTCAGTGGAGGGACGGTATGTTGGATGAGTTCCAAGCTATATACCGAGGCATACTAAACGTTAAAGGCTGAATACATTGCTACCAATGATGCTGCCAAAGTGGCTGTATGGGCATTTCTTGTTCATGAGATGAACAAGATTCCTAACATTGAGCGTCCAATAACTGTTATTGTGACAACAATAGAGTTGTGGTTTTGGCCTAGGAACGCAGGTCCCATCAGCGTTCCAGACAGATTCTGAGGCAAGTGTCACATGATCAGGGAGATGGATGATCTCCAAGGGATCGAGGATAGGAGAGTAGACATGAAGGATAACACAGCGGATCCACTCACAAAGGTCTTATCCCTAGAGATACTTCAATGGGATGGTTGAGTATGTGATACTACAACCACTGCTATATTGTTGGGTATTGGATACTACAACAGATAGCCTTAGTGCAGGTGGGAGATTGTTAGTTATATGTATGCCCTAGAGGCCATTTCTGTGCATGTGATGTATATTGTAGCGGATGCTTGGACATATATAGGGAGGACTTTCTTGCTCGACATGATAGTATGCTATCTGGTTGCACTTTATCTTAACATGTACACTTATTGTCTCTTTATTACATGTTGATAAAGCCCTTAGGATGAATACTTGACTACCAGGACTATGATGCAGATCATACTAGTGGGGACAGGGTAGTCGGTAAGTACAACCTTCAAATGGTCATAGTAGTGGGAGTATCGAGACAGGGCATCGATATTCCAGAGTAGACTAGCGTATACGCTTCTCGACCTATATGATGGGCGATGGATGATCCCACATCCATTGGTGTTTGACATCAGAGAAGGTATACAGGTGCTCAGTGGAGACTGGGTACACTGGACGGACTCCCCGAGAACTCCTAGATAGTATTATACCTATCGTAGGATAGCATTTCTCTGGTTACACTGGTACAGGTTAGTCTATAGACCCGAGATCGTCATAGAGTCTTGTGTGATTCCCACTGTGCTTTGATTTACACCATACCACGGTCAAGTGATCGTACAAAAAGGTGGTTTTTGGGTACAGTCCCGAGTCACATGGAGGTAATGAGCGATAGGAAGGGTTTCGTCTCTCTCGGTATTGGGAGTTGATGTTGCGCTATGCTCGATTGGCCATAACAGGAAATCCCTAGCCAGGGTTGCTGAGATTTACCGGTAAGTGTTACCAGTAGTTTCTCGAACCGTTATGGACTTTGCATCGGCATGACTTATCAGGCTATTGGGGTTTGACGTTATAGCACCCCCAGGCTGTGATATGCGATATATCAGACAAAGAGACCGGACTGTACGGTAGTGTTACTGATTGGATTCACAGGAGTACGAGCAGGCTTGCTTGTTTATCTTCTGATCGTTCAATACCCAGCTGGCCGTTACATTTAGCAGACCGCTTGCGGCTTGTGGGTGTTTGATATGATCATCGCCTACTGCCTGCGTATTGACGAGTCTTTAGAGTCCTACACAGAGGTTTCCAGCTTCAGGCGAAACGGAGTAGGAGCGCATATGTGATATGTGCGGGACCGAGATTAATGCGTGTATGTGATACCGCATTCTATTCTCACTTGTGACATTGGTCGGTTATATATGATATAGCCGGGTTATCGGATCAAGTGTTGATTCGATAAGTTGTTGCATTTGATATTAGTCGGTTCTATGTGATATAGCCGGATTATTAAATCAAGAGTTGATTTAATAATTTAATGTAGAATTATATATTTGATATATTAAATTACATTAACTAATATTATCTCACTTAAGTATTAATTTTTCTCACTTATGATACATTGATATATATGATATATATTGTTGTGTCATGCAAGGTTACACATGCAACATGTTTGTATGAGACTCACACCATGCTAGGTTAATGCTAGGGTTTAATTAGTTTTAAGTAATTCAAACATTTGGAATTAGTCATGGATGAGCTTGGAGAAGCTAGTAGAACGTTGACTTATTCCACTTGTTTGTCTAGCTTAAGATATTTGTTAACTCAACCCTTAACCTTTAGCCTTGTTTTATTCTCTACAAGGGTTTGGCATGGCATATACCAACCATTGTTGCATTTCTAACCTCATGAGATTATTTCTCTTCATCACTTTCATTTCATCTTCTTCTTTCTTTTGAAGCTCTCTTGATTTTTATGAAGTGATGAAATTGTGTGAGAAAAATAAAACTAAAGTGAGCCCACTTCCTACTTCATCATCCTTTACTATTAGCCATTTAGTTTAGAGTGTTTTCTTCATTCATCTCACCATTAGTGAGGAGGTAGCATGAGCTTGAGTCTCCTCGACGTAGATTATCTTTGGCCTCGAAGACATTGAGCAAGCTTGTTCGTTTCTTCATGTGAGCCTCGAAGACATAGAGTCCGGGTCTTCACAACTTGCAGCGAAGGGACTACGACATGGAGCTTTAGAAGTGAAGGACCGGTCTATAAAGGTTGTATTCCCTCATTCACTTAGATGTAAAGTGTTTACATTTAGTTTCGTCGGATTTTCTAGTAACGATTCTAGGGTTAGGGTTAGCTAGTACGGCAAAAAATTTAAAATTTTCTAGTAACAATTCTAGGGTTAGGGTTAGCTAATACGGCAAAAATTTTAAAATGGCATGGACGATGCCTCCCGAAACCTTGCTGCCGTGCTAGAAAACCCTGCATGGACGAGTAAGCTGAGAGAGAATTCCATTCTCTTTTAGGTAGTCCAGGAAATCAGTACACAAGTATTCACCACCTCGATCAGATATCGGTGTCTTGAAACTTTTGCCGGTTTGTTTTTCCACTTCATTCTTATATTCTCGGAATTTCTCAAAGGCCTCGGATTTATGTTTCATCAAGAAGACATGTTCATACCTAAAGAAATTATCCGTAAAAGTAATGAAATAGGAATAACCACTTCTTGCATGTGTAGACATTGGACCACACACGTTGCTGTGTATGAGTCCCAAGATCTCACTCGCTCTTACTCCGTGTCTAGTGAACGGAGTTTTTGTCATCTTTCCTTTGAGACATGATTAACAAGTTGCATAAGATTGATATTCGAACGGATCCAAATATCCTTCTTTATGTAACTTGGTTAAACTTGTTTCCTTGATGTTACCCAGTCTACAATACCATAAGAAAGCTTGATTTAATTCTGGAGTCTTTCTTTTATGTGTGTTCTGGACATTGAAAATTTGTAGTTGGTTGAATACGTATATACCGTTGTTTAGTATACCCGACACAATCATACCATGATTATGGTGGATGTTTACAACATCGCTTACAAATGTATGATTATAACCTTCTTTTGATAACAAAGATACAGAAATGATATTATAAGTCAGACTATGTACATAAAAACAGTTGTGAAAAATCAAAATATGTCCACTCGTCAATCCTAGGTGATATTCCCCTATGGACACAGCATCCACGCTCGCTCCGTTAGCAACCCTGAGGGTCATATCACCGGTCTTCAGAACTCTACGGCTTCTCAATGCTTGCAAAGAATTACAGATATGAGGTCCTGATCCGGTATCAAATACCCAGGAAGTAGAGTTGATTGACAGACAGTTTTCAATTACAAACACACCCGAAGTTGAAGCCACAACATGCTTCGGATCCTGGATTCTGGCTTTCCAAGCCCTGTATCCCTTCTGCCAATGCCCTTTCCTGTAACAATAGGAACATCCCTCCTTCCCTACAATTAACCCCAAAACTTTTGCCCTTCCCTTTACTTCTACCTTACTGACACCGCCTATCGGCTTTGTGGATGTCTTCTTCTTCTCACCCTTGGCATCCGCCTTAGATCTAGAAGAGGAAGATTCTCTAATAAGCAAAGCGGGTGTCTCCCTAGTTTCCTTCAGGGTGCCCTCAACTGGATGTATAACTTTCTTCAGCTGGGCGTAAGTAGGAGGTAGGGACTGTAGAATCAAGTCAGCGTATGACTCGTTCTCCAACGTGGTCTCCAGGTCCGTGAGCTTTTTAATATAGCTAATCATTGTAGGAACGTAGTCCCCTACAGATGACCCGACAACCAATCTCGCTTGAAGCAATTCCTTCGAGGTCCCATATCTTGCGATATGAGATTGCTCTCCATATAAAACTTTGCTATGGAGAATGATTTAAACTAAGTCTATCTTCTCATGCTGCCTCTGGTATACACCATCAACTGAGGCCAACACGAGGCACTTGGCATTCGCACTGTCCTTTTCCCTTGTCTTACGGATATCAACATCAACGACGGTGGAAACTGGACCTGGGACGGCGGGGGCTTGAGTAGTAATGAGGTGGTCCAGCTAGTCATTGGTAATGGACATCTGGACAAACCTTTGCCAGTCATTATAGTATAACTCAGTCATTTTATTATCTATCTGTAACCTAATCTGGTCACCTGGTCGCTGCAATTAGGAGAGAGAGAAGAATACACTCAGCATGATGCTTTTGCAAGTTTAGATTGGTTTTTAATTTATCTAAACAGGATGGCTGATTCGCACGATTTTGGCGTGTCGAGTTTTAAAGTTCTAAAGTTAATCGCAATCAGGATGGTGTTTCCAGTATTTTGTCATGGATACCTGTAATATGTAATTACTGAGCATACACTGTTAATAGTACCGATATGTACAAAAATTAGATTATGAATGAGTGGTATTAAAATGCAGTTTTCTGAGATGAACAAATACCCCTAAACTTATCTTTTGTTCGTCCCGAGCAAAACAATATCCTAGCCTCACTTTCGCAGGTAACGCGATTGCACTGAGCTCGTGCAATAAGCCGTTAAACCTCTAAGTGTCCCTAGTCGGAGGAGTGTTGTCTCCTGAGGGTTTTCAGCGGATTACACCCACAAAATCCCGTCAAGCTAGTTTCACAAGTTAACGTCGATTCTACTGTTACCTTTTAGTATCAAAGTTAGAAATTCTATCATCCTAAGTTAGAAATATTCAACCCTTATGATTGACACCTCCTATTTATTCAACCCCAGATCCCATATGTTATACAGTTTAGAAAAATCTCGGTATCTCTTGAGTTTTCCTTCTAAAAGTGTGGTCTCTAATCAGGGATTTTTATCATCTTTACGGAAAACATAAGTCTTATTCTTTATTTCTATTTTTCTTCCAAACATCGATTGTATATCCCTACGTGTGTGTAAATTTTTCACCCTACACTTCAGAATTCAATTCAAGCTATAGTACCCTTGCCCTAATACCTAATACTACTTCTTTTCGTTAAATGATGGACGGTGTTGCTTACACACCTTGTAAGGCTACGCCAGTGCCCTGGCCGTCAATCCGAGGCCAAACGCGGAACAAAAACTTTTCAAACTGGCGCTAACGTAATCCTAAAACCCGGATCGTGTCATTAACCCTATACTGGTTAACTATAAAATGGAGTTTAAGAGATTATACCGATCAATCCGTGTCCTTCGGTCTTTAACCTCTTCCCAAGCTCTTCACGGCTGCTCCAAGATAAGTTCGATCTCCGGTCTCCCTTGCCGAAGAAGATCCACGTCGAGGGTTCTTTATACGGGATCCCGCTTCAAACCGAAGCAACTCGGGCATCCAGTTTGCTAGCCTAGATACCCAAGGTGAAGTAGAGATAGTGTGTGAATAATTTGTCTCAAGACATCTAATGATTTGGGTGGAGGTAAATGAAGTTGCCAAGTAGAAATGTGAAGAAGTGAGTGAGCTCAAGGAATTTGCAAGTGAAGGAAGAATACAAATGGGCTCGGCCAAAAAATCAAATTGTTCTCTAGGGAAATCTGAGGTTGTAGTGGTGAGTGTACTTTTTAATACAAAAATTAATCCATCACCTTTAATGATCAGCCACCTCACACCAATAAATTAATCTATGCAAATCAATGACTCATCACTAGCCCATCCCTCACAATCTTGCCAGCACTTCAAAATGCCCACGAATTGCTCACACAATGACACCTCACAACACCCACAATTCCCCACGAAATTTGCCCATGCCTATTTAATTGTTCACAGCCCAATTAATGCTAGCACATGACGAAATGGCCAACAAATCAACAAAGAAAGCTCACGAAATTTCCACCAAAGGAAAATGCCCAAAACAAAGAAGGAATTTTTTGGCCAAAAACAAACACACATAAATTCCATTAATTAAACATTAAACCAAATGTTTAAATGAAACAAAAGAAGATGGCAACTTCAAAAGTAATCTCGTAACGAATTACAAGATTACCCCTCGTCCGTATATACTTACGTGCATCCGTATTCCGACTGAATACGAATACAACGAGACAAAAATATTCCAACAATCTAATACTAGGATCCGGCTTAAACTGTCACGTCCCGAAAGTACGGAACATGACCGGCACTTAAACTACGAAACGTCTCGAGGCGTACGTAATTCTAAGTAAGCCGAAAGCCCAGAAATCCAAACCAAGAAAAGTAGTAGAGTGAAGGAAAACCAATTTAAAATCAAGTAGTTTTAATAGCATAAGCCGAATTATGCGGTTTTAAAAACATCAAGTATTTCCTGAAAATTTCGGCAGAGTCTCCTTTGTAAATACTGGCTCCCAAACGGGATACAACATGAATAGTATACGAAATCAATAAAAAGGCATCCCCAAGCGGGAGCTAGCTCTTCGTCAATCGACGGTCACAACCACACAAGCAATATAATATACAACGCCAACGGCGAGGATCAAAATTCAAAAGGAAACTCAAAACCACAAGAAAACCACAAAAATATAACGCGCGACTCTAGGGTCGAAGGAAAAACATCACTGGTCTCTATCTCAAAATAAATACATGTTTGGTTGATGGAACTTCTAGATACAACAGAATGATGATATACAAGATATATAATGGGGGTACGATACAAGTAAACCCACCTACTAGCAAGTCACCCGGAAATGGGAAGCAGTGCCAGCAAAGCCGTAATGAAACCTGTACGGCAAAACCTGCAAGAAACTGGGGCACAACGGGGGTGAGTTGCCAACTCGTGAATAGAAAAACATCTACGGAAAGAAATCGCATAAATAACGCAACCTAGGTCAATGATCATAATATATCCTCAATTACATATATAACAAGCAGCCTATAACAAAAGCTAGGGTAAATATCTAACCCGAGTGTAATCTCATGTGCCCGTGTCAGTGCCTCAGGTAGCAATATATCATATGAATGAGGTACGAATCCATGAAAACAGAATACATGTAAATGAAGAAACTGTTTTCATAATTTATTGAGATTTCCTTTGTATTTTTAAAATGAGGTATCATAATGAAATCAGCATAAAACAGTGCCTAGCATCGGCACAAAACGTAATCCCAATATCTCGATATCTCTGTATCACAGTTTCTGTACCTCAATATCTCGAAATCTCAATGTCTCAATCACAATATCTAGGGCGCCGTCAGTCCAGCCCGGCCCCTACCATCCATCTCAAGACCACGACGGTATCCTCCGGATATCCGACGCGTCAGGTAATATCATCGGTCGGTAGTGCTCTCCTGCCAGGCTCAACATCAACAACACGATCCTCTTGCCCCGGGGTACCGCACCGGGCCCACCATGTACCCGAAACGGTTCCTCCACTCCTCGAATCGGGTCTCGAAATCCATCAGCAAACTCATGGTGGACGACTCATACATCATGGGAAAACCGCACTTTTTATTTAAAAGAGAGGGAAGAAGGTTATACAAGTTTTGCGGTTTTCCCCCAAATCCAGAAAATCTCATAGAAATCCTAATCATCAAAAGCATGAAAAACCATGAATATAAGCATGAGCATCCATGAATACGGCATATAATGAATAACAGTATGCACGAAGTGACAAGTAACAACTACAATGTTTAAACTAGCATATAATGCAAGCAACTAATTATCATGTCAAAACTACTAGTTAACAAGCTATATTAGGCGATAATATTTTCTAAGGTGTGCGTGACATGGCAATTACCGATGAAGATGTGTGTGAGCCGGCAAGCAAGTGTTCGTGGTACATACGCATCATCGGTAATGGTGCTGGTGTCCTAACAGTATGATATCTACAATGCAATAAGAAATTATAGTATAAGTATGCGATGCGGAGCGAACAGTAATAATGAGCGGGAGCTAAATACTAAACACAACGATAACTAATCTGCATTACCCTAATATAAATCCTACAAATGGTGCCTTTTGAAATAACACGAATCATGGGGTTTTGAAAATAGGGGCTACGGTGTTTTTATGAAAAGATACGTCTTTTGAAATATCCGTAGGATCCCTTGGGCTTTCTTTTAAAATACCCACGATTCGTTAGTTTTTGAAATAGGTAAGAATCGAATCTAATCTAACAACTAAACTAAACTAAAGGACAAAGTTAACAAACTGGACCGCAGGTAAGGAAACCGCCTAACATCTGAGTCGATACATATACATACCTGTATATATATATATATTAGTCGGTGATCCCGCCTCAATAATATCATATCTGATACCATATCTATAATCAGACATCCCAAGTCAAGAGTGTGGATCAATCATCAATATATAGCTCGTACGTAAATCCGTCGTACGACATCACCAAATCTGGGTACGGGTCAATATCATACTCATCATACTGTTCATCTGGTATCCTCTTTATCAAGATCATCATCTGGGGTACTGACCTACGTCTAGTACACTACTAAAATCACTATACACATGGAATTATCATCCAAAGATCCGCTATAACATCAGGACGTATCTCAAGTACGAATCCTGCCATATCACCGATCACACGGCCTCAACTCAAATCTCATCGACTCATCTCAATCCCAAGTGCCATCCGCAAATCCAGTATGTGAACACCTAGTCCCATACCCAGGTGAACACATAAACACATCTCCCCTTATACGCATAGGTAATAACATAAATGTATGCATGTGTGTGCGTGCATGTGTGGGTGTAACAACTACTATAGGGTTTCGCAACCAACACTAAACTAATCCATGAACACCTAGAATCTACCTTTATCATCAAGTCTCATATCATCATAATATATAATCAAAATATATGTGTGTATACGTATTCGTATACATCACCACGAACTGCGGGGGTGCTATACGCCATCCACCCGACTTCTCCCCGTAGATATAAATCTACTCACCTGGTCCTCGCTCGCCGGTGCCGACGTCGCCACACGCTTGCTTGTCGTCTCAAAGTCTTCGTAAGGGTACCTACATATCATAATGCACCGTATCGCATTAAAATCCGACTCAAGACCAAAACGACACACGAATCCCATATAGGTCAAAACCTATGGCTGCTTTCACAAATCAACCCAAACACCTTCGACGTCGGCGTACAAACACCAAACCATTGAGAAAAGCCCAAACACACTCATTTGCGCATTCACGAACACTAATTATAATATAAAATAGGTTAGAATTCACAAAAACCGCAAATTCACCTTAAAAGCCATTTTTCCGAAAATCTAGCAAGCAAAAATTACCCTTTTTAGTACAAAACTCGACGTTTAAACAAATCTAGCGGCCATAATACTTATTAAATATCTTAAATAAGTCATAAAAACAATTTCCATAATTTAATCCCAATAAATTTCATTAACCCCGAAAACCTTGTTTACTAATTATCCAATTTTAACAATTTTCAAGCAAAAAAATTCACAATTTAACAATTAAGCTTAGTTTTGCATAACCTAAGGTATTAAACCAATCATTATAATGTTAATAATGCTATGAAACCATAATTAAAATTTTTATCTAACAATTTAACTTAATTTTTAAAATCTAGTTTGCAATACTATGCAATTTGGACAATTTAAAAGTAGCAATTAGCAAGATGCAACAAGATTAAGTTTTACATAACAATAACATGTTAATCTACTCATTAAGACCATAATCTAATGATAACAACCCTAATAAAAATTTAAACCCTTTTCTAGAATTTCCTAAACTAGCAATCACAACCAAATTAACACTTGAATAAATTAGATTAACATAATTAAACAACAATTAAACTTTAGGGTTAAGATTATACCTCCAAAATTTAGAGATCTCCCATGAAATCAAGCCTCCCAAAATGCTCTCTTTTCACCAAGATCCATGCTTGAATGGCCAAGGAAAAATGGGTAGGGATTAGATTTTGATTTTGTGAGGTTTTGCATGGTGTTTTGATGAATTTTACAAGAGTTTTTGAAGAGAAAAGAAGTGATGAAGGGGGGGGAGAGCTGCTGCAGCAAGGGGGCTGAAAAAAATGAGGGAGTTGCTGATTTGGTGAGGGGAGGGGTGAGATGTGAAGTCAAAGGAAGAAAGAAGACCCATACCTCAAGTCAACACACCCATTTCTTTATTGATTTCTTTATTTCCTTTGTTCTCTTTTCTAAAAATGGGGTGGTAATATGGTGAAGGGGCAGCCCAAGGTTCGGCCAGCAGTATAGGGGGGAGGAGAGAGGGTGTGGGTGAGTGTGGGTGAGGAAAATAAAAGATAAATATCATACCCCAAAACCCATTAACACTAATTTCGCTAATTAAGCCCTTTTTCTTCGATATTTTCTAAACCATTTTGGCAAACGATTTCGTTTCAAAAACCACATGATAAAATTTTGCTTAATGTGTTATGATGCATAAAATTTGTTTCAACTCATTCCAATTTGTAATTTTCCCTAATTAAATGTATTAGTGACGGCTTAAAATAATATTAAAATAATTAATTTCGGAAAAAATTTCAGAAAATTTGAAATTTCACCACTGGCTCAATAAACACAAAATACTAGCAATTACATAGCTAGAATATGTATATTTAATTCTATAATAAAGATATTTGCATTTTGATTTTTTACAGAAAACCCCCTTATTTTACCGTTTTTTCCGAAATTTCACCGATACGATTTTCAAAACGTTACATAAATCAAAGCCCATAAGTATGATCCGTCCGATCATTATCCGTGTACGAGTGCACGTATATGATCGAACCCTACCATAAAACCATACGGCCTCTACAACGTTTCGCCCGAACTTGGGAAACCCCTCTGTGTGGGACTCTAAAGACTCGGCAATATGCTCGCAGTGGGTTTAAACATAAGCACGTCAGTGGCACCAGCTGTACGTAACGACTACCCAGGTATTGAGCGAAAGGGAGGCCGACGAGCGAACTCATCCTGAAACCCTACTGAGCCTATCTGTGACAATCTCCGTACAGTCCGGTCTGTTCGTCTAAGAGCATTGCATATCGGGCCTAGGGGGATGGTAAACGTCAGACCCCCAATAGCGGTATATGTCATGTCGGAGTGTAGCCCAGAACACCTTGAGAAACTACTGGAATAGCTACCAGTAAATCTCACTTGCCTTGGCCAAGGACTTTTTGTAATGGCTCTCCAGACATAGCGCGATATCAACCCCCAATACCGGGAGAGACGAATCCTGTCTAACCACCACTGCCTCAAAGTGCTTCGAGACTGCACCCAACTACTACCTGTTTGCACGACTCCTTTGAGCTGTGGTAGGGTAGCAATCAAAGAACAGTGGGAACACACTTGAGGCAATGTAGCAGTGTCAAGTCAACGGACTAAGCTGTACTTATGTCACCTGGGAACTGCTCCTGACGATAAGTATAGTACCAATCAGCAGTGCCCCTGCGAGTCCGTCCGGTGTACTCATAACCCAATGAGCACCTGTATACTATCTTAGGTGAACCAACTTACACCAATGGCTTGTGAGACCAGCCACCGCCACTCGTCGGGGTCTCGATCCGTATACACTAGTCTACTCATGGAGTATCGATGCCCGGTCTCGAAACTCCCACGACTAGGGACACTTTAAGGATGCGCTTATAGACTAGCCAACTCTCACGTATATGATCACCATCATACTATAGGTAGTCAAGCAAGAATCCTATGGGCTCTATCAACATGTAATAGTGATCTGTAATGTCACCTGAAGCATGTACATGATGATAAAGACAAACCAGATAGCATACTATTATCTCGAGTAAGACTGTTCTACCGGTATAGGTCCTCCCTCAATCATTGTAATCACGTGCCTGCGATCTAATAATTGACTTTGAGGGCACTATATCCAACAATCTCCCACTTGCACTTTAGGCTAATTATTGCGGTGTCGCATACTCACAGTCCGTGTGATACCGAACACCTAACTCCTCTACTAATTAGTTTCACAAAGCTCGTTTGTGAAACTATTGCTTTCGAGAAATAGCCTCAGCGAGTGGATCCTCTCTGATGTTTCTTTCTATGTCTCTCTTAATCTTAAGTTAGCGGAGAAGACCATCTTCCGAAATAAGCAATACCTATCTTAGAATTTGTCTGGATATCTGATGGGACCTAGTTCACAAATGAACTCCAAATCCAGCAAACTTCTTAGACTGAATCGTCAACTGAATTTAATCAGTATCCTGCGCCATGCCTCCCTCACTATCCGCTTGGACCACCTGTCCAAACTACTGCCCCTTGTTAGAGGGAAAACTATAACTCTGACAGTCACTCTGTCATCCAGGTCACCTTGGAATCCTGGAATGATAACCGTCTCTCGAAGGAGGCTGCCGTTATCAAATCCTTAGAACATTCATTTATGTTCACAAGCTGCATCCGAACGTTTCTCCAAGATTGGATTAATTTATATAAACTTATTGCATCTCGTGCAAAAACAACATCTGGTATGGCACTTGACATCTCATGATTGACTCAATTGCTTATGCAAGTGATATGCCAATCATGCACATCCCTCTTCCCTTTAGTCTGTAAGACACCTTTAGAGAGGGTGACTCCATCACCTGCAGGTTCACCACCGAGTCGTCCATTCTAAAACACCTTTAGAATACTGTCTAAGTACCCAGATTGGGAAACTACCCAAATCTAAATCTAAAACCGTAGGTCTAGTAAACAGAATGTCTGATATTATATCCATATCCTATGCGGAGAAACCACTGTGTGACAACCACAGTATAACCAATCGTAGTATAGGAATTTCACTTCCTACAACGTGCATATCATCCAAATACCAAGACATCACACCTTACTTCCTTCTTAATAGATCCATCTCCTATTCTGATGAAGTCTAAAACTATGACTGTCACATTAAAATAGATGATCTATCTCCGCTATATCTGCTTCAGTCTATAAATAGACACAAGCTACTTGTCCACCATGCTTCCGCTGCTCCCACTTACTACGACAACCCTCTGGCAGAGTCATATATACGTGCACTTCTAAAGCTAGTTTAGAACGACGCTATACTCATCCTCCTGCCGGGTCTCATAGTCTGGAACAACAGTAGTGTCAAGTTTGGGTAAATAAGAACCTCCCTGTCACCGTCTTTGAGAATACCGAAGTACCTCTCGGGCGCTTTAGATTACCCACCATATCTGCGGAGTGGCTAATGGAATGTCAAACCTGATTGAATCTTTAGGTTCTATTAAATTTTCAGTAATCGTTTGCGGTTCTGGAATCACTTCCAGTTCCACCATACTCCCACTACTGTTTTATGAAAAAATCCATTTTACTAAAACTGTGGTGAGTCAAGAACAATATCACTATTGATCTTCCAGATGGTAGAAAATTAACCCTCGTCATAACCCGGGTTAACCCACAAACTGCCATTACTGAAACGTGCCTTGAGTTATCCAGAGTCTGGTTTTAAGCATAAGCCGGACAACTCCATATACCTTCACATCGTTATGATATGATCCATTCTATATACAATATAGAAATATAGGCACTGATTTAATTGGAACCAGATTCAAATCATGCAGCTGTCTTCAGTGCATGTTAACTAAATGGAGAGAGGCCGATCAACATTACTCAACTTAGGATTGCATCCAATTATGAGTAACCTGAAAGAGAAACAAGTTTCTCAAAACCATTACTATCTACTGAATACCATACAAAAGTATCTACATCTTCGATCACCTTGAAGAATCCTAATACTTGCAACACTTGGTTCTCTACTTTATTCTTGTACCTATAACTTCTCAAAATTTAGACCTTGTATTTCTACGAAACACATGTCTAAAACTGGAGAAGTCATAAGTAAACAGAATATAGTACGATGACCAACCCCTCTGTCCTAATGGACACTGTACAAAATACAATACTTTGTATAAGTCCCCTGTGTTGAATAACTCAAACCCTGTGCGTCGTAGGTTGAAAACTGTACTATGGTTATGAAGAATTACACCGCTGTTGAATGCTCCTTACCTAACCATCAACTGATATAGGTAAATGTTATGGACATGATTTCAAAAAGATATATCTCACTTTATAAAATAAACGTACAGATATAGCAGGTTGAAATTGGTGCATAACAATGGATATTCAAAACCAAATATTTGTCGTCCGGCAAAAACCCAGGCGATTTCCTCAAATATCACCAATTACAACGAATTACGATATAATGAGGATGATCACCTAATTCCCAATAACATACTCCGACTCACCATCTGTAAAACCATACAGATGTGAGAATCAAACCTGGTAAATACATACCCTGGAGTAAGGATCTAATTGGGAAATCAATTTTCAATTAACAACGCATAGTGAAACTGAAACATGAAAATGATTCAAAGGGGTATCCGGGTATTCCTAGTAATGCCTCTTCCATTATCCAGATTCATGACTGTAACCGTATATACGCGGTTTGGTCAAGAATGATAGCAGTCACAATTTACTTTGCCCTCTTTCTAATCCCTTTATTTGTCTTTACTTATTACCTTCTGTACACCACACTTAGGCTAATTGGTTTTCTTCCTTCCCCACCTTTTGGCACCTGCCTATGGTTTGGAAGAAGACTATCCAATAAGTGCAATAGGTGTACCCTCTCCTAATCCTAGGAGCCCTCACAACCTGAGAGAAGGTAAAGGGAAAAGAAAATCGAATAATCCTATTCAATCTCTCCAGAACCAGAATCCATCCTCGAATCTGGAACAAGTTCCTTCGAGTTCGTATGTAACTATACGATGGATTTATCCAATGTAAGTGGATGTTCATAGTGATACGGGGTGTTTTGGAGAAATGCAAAGGGTGAAAGAAGGAGTGGCAATGATGCAACCCAGACAATCCTAAAGCCAGTATTTTAAGAAAGTTCGGTTAATTTGGTCACTGAATCATAGTCTAGGGTCGGGTCATGGTCGCTGCCAAAGAGAGAGAGAAAAGAAACACTCTGCGTGCACTCTAACCTAGATCAGAATGGTTAATCACTTTATCTAATCTGGATGTCTCCCACTGTAACCTCAAATTCTTCTCCAAACCTGAAAGAAGAATTAGTCAGGATCATCTAAAATCAACCGAGAAGTAATCCAACTTATCAGTGGGTATCGGGATCCAACTATCACCATATGATAACCTGATGAAATCCACTCACGTTATCACACTCCAGAAGGTATGCGCATGCCTGGCAAGTTTCAATTTCTTTAGAAACTCCCGATGTGATTTTTACCCCATGCTCTTATGACCTTGACGAAGGCCAACATATCATAAGTCACATGTCAAGTTCTACCCGTCATTATCCAGGTTAATTTGAACCTCCCCATACATACCCTTGACGAAGGCCAAAATAGTAGTACGACTGTCCCAAACCAACACATCTATCTATGCAACAGAAAAGTAACAAATAGCTACCATACACTATGCCTTGACGAAGGCCAACATACATAGCATGAATACTAAGTGCTACCTGTCTGAAATGACGGAGGGCTACGAATGGTTTTTGGCGAAAAATCTTTAACGTAATGAACTTGATATCGTCGAAGGAACCAGATAGCTTTTTATAAATATATAGTGGCGAAAACCTTTACTAAAGAGGTCACTCCCGGTGAAGGGATCTCGGCTCTTTCACCGTAGAATGAGGTGCAGGATATTCTAATTGAATACCACGACGCAAAACAAAAAGTAATCGGCTATAGTGAAGTTATTACCCTGACGCAAACCTCTGCCCAAGGGGTCACTCCCGATTAAGGGATCTCGGCCCTTGCCTCGTAGAATGAGGTGCTGGATATTCATAACCGAATACCTCTGTGCAAAACAAAAGAGAATGTCCTTGCAATAACAGCTTTCTGAAAAATGATCCAACAACATCGAATAGGTCAGTTTTCCTTGCATTGATCAGAATCAATGCAGTCCCATCAATTAATCACACCACAAAGAACGAAAATATAATGTACGTTTATGCCATCCGCATTCGCCTCTGGGTCTCGTCATCACCCGTTAGGTTACATAAGTAACGACAAAGCGGGGACTGGACTAGCGCAGGTGTAAAACATATACAACATCTACTAGTATATATATCAATATATAATAATCGCTCCAGACGTGATAAATGCAACATCGCAGAAAAGTAATAAGCATCACAGAACAATACAGATGATCTGGGAGCCCCGGGTTTCCTTTGAGCCGCAACTGAAACTCGATGTTCCCCTGGTCGTGTGAATAGCCTGTGCAATGAAAACCTAGACCCCTACGAGTGCGGCAAGTTACCTTCCAAAACCAGAAGCGAGGCAGCCCCCTTCAGCAAAGTGAATGGACTACCCAGCACTTCACGGAATCCGGTAACTTGAGAACCCCACCTTGGGTCAACCTATACCCTCTACGAGTGCGGCGAATAGCCCGCCAATTCTAGAGTGAGGCCCCCTCCTTCTCAACGCCATGAGATGCGGACCTGTTGCCCTCCAGAACCCGGCTATCCGTGCACTCCACCGCAGGGTAATCCTAGTACAGAAAATAAAATATGTACAATGGTGACATCGACCTCAACCCGGTCATACCCCAAAAGAATAATATACAAACAAGCAATGACGGCAGTCCACATGTCGGACGCTTGCCCCCGCGATATCAAATGTACAAATAAATATAAATTGCACTACCATTGCACGCAATCTATCCACTATGACAAATCCGCAACAATACAGCACAACACAGAATATCAACGTGAATGTCACGTTCGCAAACCCTTCTGAAATAGCTATAGCAATTAGACAAGATTTACTGCTCGAATGACATTCACAGTCGCAGATAGAAATGTAAGTACTGCAAACTTTAAACAATGTTATAAATATCAAATTCGAAATAACCTTGAATAGCCCCCAAACAAGTAGATAAAACTATATCCAAACTTGGCTAAACAAACAATACCACTAAACCAATATTCCAGAGACTAGACCACACACAAAAATTCAAGTCAAAACTCCAAACAAGAACCGGCCACCTCGGATTTTAAGCCATTCTGGCCGGCCATGTTAGGATGGAATGAGCTCGTGTTTAGTGTGTGTTCTAGTAGTCAGCAAAGTAGTCTTCTGCGATTGTTTAAATATATTTAGAAGACCCAGAAAAATTGACAGAGAATGGAATACTAGATGGTATTGATTTGGGGTTGTTTCGGTTTCGATATTTTAACATTGTCTAAACAAATAGTATACGGTTAATGGGTTGGTTCTGATATCATGTAAGGATACGCCAGCGCCCCGGCCGTCAATTCGAGGCCAAACGCGGAACAAAAACTTTTCAAACTGGCGCTAACGTAACCCTAAAACCCGGATCGTGCCATTAACCCTATACTAGTTAGCTGTAAAATGGAGTTTAAAAGATTATACCGATCAATCCATGTCCTTCAGTATTTAACCTCTTCCCAAGCTCCTCGCGGCTGCTCCAAGATAAGTTCGATCTCCGGTCTCCCATACCGAAGAAGATCCACGTCGAAGGTTCTTTATACGGGCTCCTAATTCAAACCGAAGCAACTCGGGCATCCAGTTTGCTAGCCTAGATACCCAAGGTGAAGTAGAGATAGTGTGTGAATACTTTGTCTCAAGGCACATAATAATTTGGGTGGAGGTAAATGAAGTTGCCAAGTAGAAATGTGAAGAAGTGAGTGAGCTCAAGGAATTTGCAAGTGAAGGAAGAATACAAATGGGCTCGGCCAAAAAATCAAATTGTTCTCTGTGGAAATCTGAGGTTGTAATGGTGAGTGTAATTTTCAATACAAAAATTAATCCATCACCTTTAATGATTAGCCACCTCACACCAATAAATTAATCTATGCAAATCAATGACTCGTCACTAGCCCATCCCTCACAATCTTGCCAGCACTTCAAAATGCCCACGAATTGCTTACACAATGACACCTCACAACACCTACAATTCCCCACGAAATTTGCCCATGCCCATTTAATTGTTCACAGCCTAATTAATGCTAGCACATGAAGAAATGGCCAGCACATCAACAAAGAAAGCTCACGAAATTTCCACCAAAGGAAAATGGCCAAAACAAAGAAGGATTTTTTTGGACCAAAACAAACACACATAAATTCCATTAATTAAACATTAAACCAAATGTTTAAAATGGAACAAAAGAAAATGGCACCTCCAAAAGTAATCTCGTAACGACTTACAAGATTACCCCTTGTCCGTATATACATACCTGCATCCGTATTCCGACTGAATACGAATACATAGAGACAAAAATATTCCAACAATCTAATACTAGGATCCGGCTTAAACCAAAGCCCACTAGTATGATCCGTCCGATCATTATCCGTGCACGAGTGCACGTATATGATCGAAGCCTGACATAAAACCATACGGCCTCTACAAAGTTTCGCCCGAACTTGGGAAACCCCTCTGTGTGGGACTCTAAAGACTCGACAATACGCTGGCAGAGAGTTTAACTACAAGCACGTCAGTGGCACTAGCTGTACGTTACGGCTACCCAGGTATTTAGCGAAAGGGGGGTCGACGAGCGAACTCATCCTGAAACCCTACTGAGCCTATCTGTGACAATCACCGTACAGTCCGGTCTGTTCGTCTAAGAGCATCGCATATCGGGCCTAGGGGAATAGTAAACGTCAGACCCCTAATAGCGGTATAAGTCGTTTCAGAGTGTAGCCCAGAACAGCTTTAGAAACTACTGGAATACCTACCAGTAAATCTCACTTGCCTTGGCCAAGGACTTTGTGTAATGGCTCTCCAGACACAGCGCGATATCAACCCCCAATACCGGGAGAGACGAATCCTGTCTAACCGCCACTGCCTCCAAGTGCTTCGGGACTGCACCCAACTACTACCTATTGTAGGGTTGCTGGGCACTGCCACAAAGTTCTATGAGGCATCAACCATGCCCGATTTAAAAATTAGCCGTGCCGAACAACCCGAAGCCGGATCTTTAAACTAGAGTTTAGGCGAAACAAAGCATGTTAAACACTTTAACACTAAGTGAGAGAGATTACAACCTTTGTAGATCCGGTCCTTCACTTCTTAAGCTCCGTGTTGAGGTCCCTTCGCTGCGATCATCGTGTTCCGGACTCTCGAGAGGTTCCACGAAGAGAAAGATGCAGTCTTGCTTCCGATCTTCGATACAAAGATGATCTACATTGAAGTTTCGTTAACACAAGCTAACACTCATAATATGAAGTGAACACCCCCATCTAAATGGAAAGGATAGATGAGGATGATGAAGTAGGATTTTTGCTCTCATTTGTTTTCATATTCTCACTCATTTTCATCACAAAGCAAAAAGCTAGAAAGCTTTTGCTCAAAAAAGGAAGGAAGGAGATGAACAATATGATAAGAAGCCTTTTTGTGATGAATAATGAAAGGATTAATATGAAGAATAATGCAACCATGGTCAAGTAACCTTTGTAGAGATTGAACTAGGGTTAAGGGGTGTGGTTGGGTTAAGAAATATCATGCAAATATATCTTTTCCAAAACAAAAAAGAAAACCTTCTAGAAACATCTAGAAATGCTTAACCCTAATCAAACCCTAACCATGTTTAATCTCCACTAAACTTGTTGCATTAATAATCATATCATGTTACAATATTATATATCACATATATAATATTTATCGTAACAAAATAAAATAATACAATTAACATATATCGCATATATATCAATGTATTACCTGAGTGAGAAAAAGAATCTTTCAGTGAGCTAATATTAGTTAATGTAATTTAATATATCACATATAATATTATACATTAAATTATCGAATCTACACTTGATCCGACAATCCGGCTATATCGCATATAACCGACTAATATTTATCCGTACCGATTCATCGAATCAACACTTGATCCGATGACCTGGCTGATATCAAATATCGCGAGAATAGAATACGGTATCTCATATCGTATTATTCTCGGTCCCGCACATATCACATATATGCCCCTACTCCGTTTTGCCTGAGTCAAGAAACCTCTGTGTAGGACTCTAAAGAATCGTCAATACGCCGGCAGTATGTGATGATCATATCAAACACCCACAAGCTGCAAGCGGTCAGCTAAACGTAACAGCCACCCAGGTATTGAGTGCTCAGAAGAAAACAAGCAAGCCTATACATTCTCCTATGAATCCAAACAGTAACACTCCCGTACAGTCCGGTCTCGTCGTCTGATATGTTGCATATCTCGCCTAGGGATGGTAAACGTCAGACCCCAGTAGCTTGATAAGTCGTGTCGATATGAGGTCTATAACAGTTCGAGAAACTACTGATAACACTTACCAGTAAATCTCAGTAACCCTGGCCTAGGATTTCTGGTTATAGCCAATCGAACACAGCACAACATCAACTCCCTATACCGGGAGAGACGAATCCCCTCCTATCGCTCATTGCCTCCATGTAATTCGAGACTGTACCCAAAAGCCACCTTTTTGCACGCCCTCTTGGACGTGGTATGATGGAAATCAAAGCACAGTGGGAATCACACAAGACTCTATGACGATCTCGGGTCAACAGACTACTCTGTACCAGTGTCACCGGAGAACTGCCATCTGACGTGAGGTATAATACAATCTGGGAGTTCTCGGCGAGTCCGTCCAGTGTACCCAGTCTCCACTGAGCACCCGTACACCATCCTTGATGTCAAACACCGATGGATATGGGATCATCCATCGCCCATCATATGGGTCAAGATGCGTATACGCTAGTCTACTCTGGTGTATCGATGCCCTGTCTCGATACACACTCGACTAGGAACAGTTATTGGATGTACTCGTCGACTACCGTGGCCCCACTAGTATGATCTCATCATAGTCCCAGTAGTCGAGTAAATATCCTAAGGGCTTTATCAATATGTAATATAGAGACAATCAGAGTACATGTTAAGATAAAGTACAACCAGATAGCATACTATCATGTCGAGCAAGAAAGTCCTCCCTATATATGTCCAAGCATCCATTACAATATATATCGTATGTACAGTAATGGCCTCTAGGGCATACATATAACTAACAATCTCCCACTTTCACTAGGGCCATCTGTTTTGGTATCGCATACCCAACAATTAGCTGTGGTTGAAGTATCTCAGACTCAACCATCCCATAAAAGTCTCTACTGGGAAAAAGGCCTTTGTGAGTGGATCCGTGCTGTCGTCCTCTGTGTCTACTCTCCTAACCTCGATCTCCCTGGAGATCAACCATCTCCATGATCAGGTGATACTGCCTAAGAATTATATCTGGATTTTTGATGGGACGGTAGTTCTTTGGCTAAAGCCACAACTCCATTGTCACACAATGGTAGGAACGAAGTTCATCTCATGAACTTATATATATCCAGACTGCCTCTTTGGTAGCATCCTTGGTAATGATGTATCTTGCCTTTAATCGTCTAGTATGTCACGGTATTTAGCTTGGAACTCTTCCAACATACCGTCCCTCCACTGAGGGTAAAGACAATGCCTGCGACTGACATTCAGTCGTCCTTATCACCCTGGAACCTTTCTAGTCATTCTCCCCAGGATCGATTGATACCATCTCACTACAACTAGTGAGTATCCTAGCATCCAATTAGATCTATCTCATAGATCCAAAACCCTGGATTTAGGAGGTATCACTTTGATACTATATGGAGAATCCTTGTGATAAGCGGAGATTGACCGAGCGTAGCATAGGAAACTCCTTCCCTATCAAGAGTATGTCATCCACGTACTCTACGAGGATCACCACCATACTCCCTACTACCTTTTTGTATATACAAGGTTCATCTACCATTTTGATGAAGTCAAACTCTTTGACAACCACATCAAAACAGATGTTCCAACTCCGCGATGCCTGTTTTATCACATAAAACATCTTGCACACGTTTCCGCTGCTCGCACTGTCGACGAAGCCCTCTGGCTGTGTACTTATAGACGCTCTCTTCCAAATTAATATTTAGAAAAGCAGTCATGACATCCAACCACCAGATATCGTAGTCATGGTATGCAGCAGTGGCAAGTAGGATCTGGATGGACTTAAGCATAGCTTTGAAAGTCTTAACTTTTCCATGTACACCAAGTAATCTTCTCAAGATATACTTGCTCCTGATGGGGATTTAACCCTTCAGATAGAGCAACCAAAGTCCATACTTTGTTGGTGTATAAGGATTCCATCTCAGATCGATAAGCATCCAGCCATTCTTACAGAGTCCCAATCCTGATGGCCAGCTCGAAACTAGTTGGGTCATCATCTTATGATGCAATCCTCGCTCCCACTGTCATAGAGACACCGAAGTATCTCACAGGTGGGTGAGGAACCCTACTAGATCGGCGGAGAGGCTGAGGTTCGTTGGAAACTATTGAATCCTTTGGTTCTACCAAATCATCAGCTGCAGTTTGTATAGCTGGAACATTTCCAGTTCTACATAACAGACCTTGCCTCGAGCTTGTCCGGATTTTGCTTTTAGACATAGGCCGGACAACACCAATTCTTAACAAACTTAAGATATGGGCTCTTCCCTTTCCATATCACATATGAAGTGGTAGGCAACTGATTTGATTTGAACCCTATTCAATAGGTATGCAGCTTCTCAAGTGCATAACTCCCAAAAGGAAATAGGAAACTCAGTAGTACTCATCATAGAGCACACCATATCACATAGGGTGCTATTGCTCCGCCCCGATACACCGACGTGCTGTGGTGTATACGGAGGAGTAATGCTGAGAGAGAATTTCATTCTCCTTTAGAATAGTCCAGGAATTCCATGCTCAAGTATTCTCCGCCTTGATCTCATCAAAGGACATAATACTTATACCCGTTTTTTGGTTCTCTACTTCTAACTTACATTCTGTGAATATCTCAAAAGGTTCGGACTTGTGTTTCAACAGGAACATATGTCTGAATCTTGAGAGATCATCAGAGAATGTAATGAAGTACAAAGAACCGGTCTTGGCATGTGTAGACAGGAGACTTTCATACATCAGCATGTATCAATTCCAAGAGTTCACTAACTCTTTTTCTGTTTCCAATAAACAGAGCTATGGTCATCTTATCTTTGTGACATGACCGGCAAGTTTCACAAGATGTAAATTCAAACAGATTAATGTAACTTAGCTAGTCGGGTCGCATTGATATGACCTAGTCTACAATGCCTCAAGAAGGATTCGTTCATTTCTGAACTCTTCCTCTCGTGTGTGTTCTGTAAACTAAGAACTATAGTTTGATTTAGAACGTCAATGCTTTTAGATAACGTGCCTGAACCGATCAACTTTTGATATAGGAAATGTTCAAAACATTATCCAACATTACAAAATTATATCCTTCTTTACTAATAAAGAGACTGATATGATTTTGCATATCAGGTTCGGTATCTAATAACATTTGTTCATAATCAATGTATTCTGGTAATACAGAGTGATAGTGACCAACAGACTTGGCTGCAACGCTTGCACCGTTTTCTATCTCATGAAACTTATCACCCGTTCTCAGTTCTCTATCTTTCTGTAGCCTATGTAATAGATTACATATGCGGGATCCTGATCCGGTATCTCATACCCAGGACGTAAAGGATACTGAGAAACAGTTCTCTGTAATGAACACACCCGAAGAAGATGCATCAACATGCACTTTCTTCATTTGGGCGGCACGGGAAATCTGGTATTCCCCAATTTCCTGCTCTGTCTTATAACAATTATAAGTTGGAGCGGGACCAACATTCCCCAGCTCAGTATAACAAGCGGGTTCGGTCAATACATCCGTATTATTATCTTGATTAAGGCGTGATATGGTCGCTACCTGGAGAGAGAGAGAAGAAAACACTCAGCGTATGCTCTTGCAAGATTAGATTGGTTATCTAATATATCTAATCAGGATGTCTCCCACTGTTTTAATCAAGTCTTCCTTCAAACCCTAAAAGGAAAGACTAGCCGGGATTAATTACATTCTACAAGTTCGCCAATCTTTCAGCCAGGCCAGTGTCGGTACTTTGAGGGAGGTCCCTCGTGCTTTCGCACGAACCTAATTAAAGTAAACCTCATTTTTCCAGAGGCGTAACCCCGTTAACACCTTTCTAAACACCTACTTGATCGGCTAATTGTAATGTGTAAAACACTCCCAGGAGTAACTCTTACTCGCAGCGGGTATCGGGATCCAACTATCTTATAGAAGGTATGCAATCTCATTGCAAATTTCAACACATGAAATTCCCAATAATATTTTGCCCTTAGCATCTTATGACCTTGGCTAAGGTCAACAAATCATAAGTGCTAGCCAAGTTCAACCCGTCATTTCCCGATTGAATTAAACCCACCCGCACGACACTTGGCTAAGGTCAAAAAAGTCGCACAACTACCCTAACTCAATCGCATCATATGCTTATACAGATAAGCACTAATCAGCTACCGCACACTACGCCTTGGCTAAGGTCAACAAACGTAGCAAGAATACTAACCAGTACTTATCTGAAATGACGGAGGGCTATGAAAGGTTTTTAAGAAAACCTTTTGCGTACTGAACTTGATATCGTTGTAGAATCGAGTGATTTTTAAATGGAGTGTTTTTTAGGCTTTTCTAGTTTTGCTAAAGGGGTCACTCCCGGTGAAGGGATCGTCGGCCCTTTCCTCATCGAATAAGGTGCAGGATATTTCACAAATACCACTATGCAAAGCAAGAACTATAGAAGCAATCAAAAGACAAACCGAGTTTGTAGCATCTGCCAGTTATTGCTAAAGGAGTCACTCCCGGTGAAGGGATCTCGGTCCTTTCCTTATCGAATAAGGTGCTGGATGTTCAACAAGGAACACCGCTATGCAAAGCAAGAACTAGAGCTACCAGTTTTTAAAACAAGTTTCTACAACATCTTAGGTTTCTTTTAGTTTCATTAATCTCATTAATGAAGTCCCATTTTATTATGCTTCACAAGCATCTCTTTTGAAACGAAATCTGCAATATAACATATATCTCATATATATAATATAAACATTAATCTCAGGCAGTAATATGATCCCATTACAGAACATTGCAGCAGTAGAACATATATGAAATATTGGATATACTAGGACGTCCGTGTTTTAATACGAGCCTGTATAAAACACGGATTCCACGGTCGTGATGAATAGCCAAACCCACATCCCTAGACCCCTACGAGAGCGGCAAGCAACACTGCCAATTCTAGGGTTAGGAGACCCGGTCTTGACTCCTCGAGATGGTCTCCCACTGGACCCTAGAACCTGGTTACTTGTGCTCCCCGCCTTGGGTCTACCTAATGCGGAAAAGTAAATAATATACAATGGTGACATCATCCTCAGCCCGGAAGTGCCCCAATAAAAGAATATTACATACAAATGAATTTTACATGAATGAAAAAGAAAAAACTCTCATCTCACATAAAACCCCCGGCTATTCAGAACGCGACGATCCAATATAACATATCACAGCAACACATAATATCTCATATCATCAACATAAGCAAATATGTGTATCCCGATTGTCGTTGATGTATAGCAACGAAGCTGGCGATACACCACATACTACGCTTACGGTCACAGAAAAGAAAGTGTAAAACTACCACAGTTGGAATCCGCAACCTCCTTAGACATCGCATGCCTAACCAAATGAATTCCTTAGACATCGCATACCTAACAATTATAAACCCCGCATTTTAGTCTCATTATCGAAAACTCTTTTCAATATCAAGTTGGGCAATTCAACAAGATTCCCGACATCCTGATCGAATGCTCGTCGCAAACTTTAGTAGACGGCCGCACCCCCGATGCCGTCGACGAAGTGCACTAAGGTGGAACACCGTCGCCGCGAGCACCCGAACAGATGCTTTTGGCGACGGGGTTCTCCTACAGTCACTTGGTCGGGGCTATGGGGCGTGGCTGTCTGTTAAGTTTACCCGGCGAGTATCCGCGTACTCTATGTGATTGCGACGGACTTTTGATCACATCAAAATACCGTGGCAACCGATCATCTGAGACTAAACTGCTATGTTTATAATATTCACATTAGTTATCTCATAACTACTTGTGGATTCCAAATATTGTATCACATTCCAGATAAATAGACAATGTTAAAGTTTCCGATTGAATAATCAAACACCCAAGATTTCCCCAATATATCTCAATACTTGAAATCAGTTTACAAACATCCATCACATGCCACAGTACAAATGGTCCAGCCGTAGAAGGGTCAAGCCAACGCCTCACATGTGGCACACCGTACTGCCACAAACCCTAAGGTTTAGAGGAAGTTCAAGATGGTCACATAATCGAGTTAAGGTTTGTTGTCTTCTAGAGGGTCCACCGCATTACTTGCACGACTTAGAAAGTTTCAAACTCAAGAAAAAATCCAACTTTTGAAAAAAAAATTCGACAGGGGAAAAAGTGAGTTATTGATATCCGTTCGAACTTTTTAACAGTTTCTAAAAATTACCCGGACTTAACTAAATGAAGTTAAATTATCTGATCGAATCAACGAGTCCCCAATATAACCCTAGAAAACTCAACACTTGAGTGTAATTAAACAATTCCCAGAAAAAAATAACAAGAAAGGACCTAAGAATAATTACATGAAATTACAGGGACTAAGTCGCAATTTGGGCCGCGGAACCGCCGCCAAATCCTTGGTTTGGCCGCGGTTCTGCGGTCAAATAATTGACTTAGACGTCCGTACTTCACAGTAATTCTTATTATTTCCTGCTTGTTTTTCTGAGCATTTTTAATTCATAAAAAACCACAGTTTTGAAAAATGTACAGAGAAGGTTAAACATCGGGGTTTCGGGTTTCGATCGGACTTTAAACTTCGTCCAGACTTCGCCTAAACCTCTAGCTTGGCTCTGATACCACTGTAGGGTTGCTGGGCACTGCCACAAGGTTCTATGAGGCATCAACCATGCCCGATTTAAAAATTAGTCGTGCCGAACAACCCGAAGACGGATCTTTAAACTAGAGTTTAGGCGAAACCAAGCATATTAAACACTTTAACACAAAGTGAGAGGGATTACAACCTTTGTAGATCCGGTCCTTCACTTCTTAAGCTCCGTGTTGAGGTCCCTTCGCTGCGATCATCGTGGTCCGGACTCTCGAGAGGTTCCACGAAGAGAAAGATGCAGTCTTGCTTCCGATCTTCGATAAAAAGATGATCTACCTTGAAGTTTCGTTAACACAAGATAACACTCATAATATGAAGTGAACACCCTCATCTAAATGGCAAGGATAGATGAGGATGATGAAGTAGGATTTTCGCTCTCATTTGTTTTCATATTCTCACTCATTTTCATCACAAAGAAAAAGCTAGAAAGCTTTTGCTCAAAAAAGGAAGGAAGGAGATGAACAATATGATAAGAAGCCTTTTTGTGATGAATAATGAAAGGATTAATATGAATAATAATGCAACCATGGTCAAGTAACCTTTGTAGAGATTGAACTAGGGTTAAGGGGTGTGGTTGGGTTAAGAAATATCATGCAAAAATATCTTTTCCAAAACAAAATAGAAAACCTTCTAGAAACATCTAGAAATGCTTAACCCTAATCAAACCCTAACCATGTTTAATCTCCACTAAACTTGTTGCATTAATAATCATATCATGTTACAATATTATATATCACATATATAATATTTATCGTAACAAAATAAAATAATACAATTAACATATATCGCATATATATCAATGTATTACCCGAGTGAGAAAAAGAATCTTTCAGTGAGCTAATATTAGTTAATGTAATTTAATATATCACATATATTATTATACATTAAATTATCGAATCAACACTTGATCCGACAATCCGACTATATCGCATATAACCGACTAATATTTATCCGTACCGATTCATCGAATCAACACTTGATCCGATGACCTGGCTGATATCAAATATCGCGAGAATAGAATACGGTATCTCATATCGTATTATCCTCGGTCTGGCACATATCACATATGTGCCCCTACTCCGTTTTGCCTGAGTCAAGAAACCTCTGTGTAGGACTCTAAAGAATCGTCAATACGCCGGCAGTAGGTGATGATCATATCAAACACCCACAAGATGCAAGCGATCAGCTAAACATAACAGCCACCCAGGTATTGAGCGCTCAGAAGTCAACAAGCAAGCCTGTACATTCTCCTGTGAATCCAAACAGTAACACTCCCGTACAGTCCGGTCTCGTCGTCTGATATGTTGCATATCTCGCTTAGGGGTGGTAAACGTCAGACCCCAGTAGCTTGATAAGTCGTGTCGATATGAGGTCTATAACAGTTCGAGAAACTACTGATAACACTTACCAGTAAATCTCAGCAACCCTGGCCTAGGATTTCTGGTTATAGCCAATCGAACACAGCACAACATCAACTCCCAATACCGGGAGAGACGAATCCCCTCCTATCGCTCATTGCCTCCATATGATTCGAGACTGTACCCAAAAGCAACCTTTTTGCATGCCCTCTTGGACGTGGTATGATGGAAATCAAAGCACAGTGGGAATCACACAAGACTCTATGACAATCTCGGGTCAACAGACTACTCTGTACCAGTGTCACCGGAGAACTGCCATCTGACGTGAGGTATAATACCATCTGGGAGTTCTCGGCGAGTCCGTCCAGTGTACCCAGTCTCCACTGAGCACCCGTACACCATCCTTGATGTCAAACACCGATGGATATGGGATCATCCATCACCCATCATATGGGTCAAGATACATATACGCTAGTCTACTCTGGTGTATCGATGCCCTGTCTCGATACACCCTCGACTAGGAACAGTTATAGAATGTACTCGTCGACTACCGTGGTCCCACTAGTATGATCTCATCAAAGTCCCAGTAGTCGAGTAAATATCCTAAGGGCTTTATCAACATGTAATATAGAGACAATCAGAGTACATGTTAAGATAAAGTACAACCAGATAGCATACTATCATGTCGAGCAAGAAAGTCCTCCCTATATATGTCCAAGCATCCATTACAATATACATCGTATGTACAGTAATGGCCTCTACGGCATACATATAACTAACACCTGTTTGCACGACTCCTTTGAGCCGTGGTAGGGTAGAATCAAAGAATAGTGGGAACACACTTGAGGAAATGTAGCAGTGTCATGTCAACGGACAAAGCTGTACTCATGTCACCTGGGAACTGCTCCTTACGATAGGTATAGTACCAATCAGCAGTGTCCCTACGAGTCCGTCCGGTGTACTCATAACCCAATGAGCACCTGTATACTATCTTAGGTGAACCAACTTACACCAATGGTTTGTGAGACCAGCCACAGCCCCTCGTCGTTGTCTCGATCCGTATACACTAGTCTCCTCTTGGAGTATCAATGCCCGGTCTCGAAACTCTCACGACTAGGGACACTTTAAGGATGCGCTTATAGACTACCCAACTCTCACGTATATGATCGCCATCATACTGTTGGTAGTCAAGAAAGAATCCTATGGGCTCTATCAACATGTAATAGTGATTTGTAATGTCACCTGAAACATGTGCATGATGATAAAGACAAACCAGATAGCATACTATCATTTCGAGTAAGACTGTTCTACCGGTATAGGTCCTCCTTCAATCATTGCAATCACGTGCCCGCAATCCAATAATTGACTTTGAGGGCACCATATCCAACACACTTTTCATGCGACTATTAATGCTTCTTGAGGCACTAACAGCCGATTACTGAATGTGTGAGCTTAAAGCGTAAATAGCAGTGTCCAGGTCTTGACTTTATTTATTTTTCTTTTCTTCATTTTTCTTTTTCAAGACCGGATATATTTTTCAATATGCTCTTTTGGTGTTTAGCTTTAAATACCATTTTTTTCTTTCATACTAGGTTTTCAGGTAAGAGTATTTCTAGGTATCCTCTACTAGCCCAAGTTTCAAGGTGCGTGTATATGTAGTTTGTAGGGTATAAACTTTCTAAATTTGGACTCAAGAATAGAAACTATTTTTCAGACTTATCCTTCAGTAAAGCTTTCAATACTTTCCCTTTATCTCAACTTAACTCAAGAACTGAACTCAAGATTACCTACTTCTATATAAGAAAAACTGTAAGGACGTATAATTACAAAGGTTAAACAGAAGGAGTGTTATTTTTAGAGTTTTCATTTTCTAAGCCTAAGATTTAGTTATTTCTAACGTATGAACTAAACTTTCGGAATCAAAATTTAGGTTACCCTATTAACTAACTTGACGATAAAGTTTTTATATTTTTGTAAATTTTTTTGATTTTTATGGGGTTTTAAATGAGTATGCAAATGTAAAATATACATATGAATGCGAAGGTAGAAAGCTTACCGAGCACACCCCCAAACTTAAACTTGACAGTGCCCTTACTGTCAGGCTACACCAAGAGGGTCCAAATTGTCGGTGCCCCCTAAAAATTTTTATAGAAAAAACAAAAAGCAAACCAAAAATATATGTACAAAAAAAGGCCCCTCCCAAACTTATGTGAAACAGTGTTTCCACTGTTTAAGCAGTGAAGTTCAGGATTAGGGGGGAGAGAACAGTACCAATCTATACAAGGCCTTACACAGGCCAAAAGTGAGCACCAACCATTCAAAAATTTTATCGGGATAAGGCTCGGGCTGGTGAAAGAATCCGGAGAGGAAAGAAATGGAGAATACGCAAGACCGTATGGGGATAGAAGTGGGATACGGTCTCGGTATATGAGGAGAAGAATGGAGGAAGGGAAAAAGAAATGGAGTACGAACTTGAGAGTGGAAATGGTGTGAATAAATTAGTACAATTTGTAATGACCGATGTGAAAAGAGCGATTGTACTAATCTATCAACAAGTCGAGAAATGGGGTCAAATCCCTCAAGATTTACGAGAAAACATGGGTAGACCGAACTTGGTAAACCAGACATAGAAAATGAAATTGATACGGTGTCTTGCGATGTAGGAACGATGGAAAGGATGGAGGGAAGTTATTGAGGAATGGGATCGGTTAAAGATTCAGGAGGGTGTACACAGTCAGTGGAAAGGACAGGATGAATTGGATAATCCGACTCATCAAGTAGAACTGTTTCATCCTCAATACTATCCTCAAAAGTCTCCTCAAAAATTAGCTCACCCATGCATTTGTCATCAATATCAAGACGCATATAGAGTTCGGGAAAAATAGTTAATGACTCGGGATGATGTCCACACGGAAGTGAAAGGACATAATGAATTGGAGAGAAAAACTAATCCAAAACTGCGGGTTCATCATCCAAAATATTCCCAGAGTCGATATCCTCAATCAAGTGAAAATCAAATTTCTCAGACACCTCATCAAAAGCAAGGATTTCAATCAATTCAGGTTCTAGAGTGGAGGTGTAGAGGTCAAAAGGGTTGGGATGGGTTTCACTTGACAGGGTCCCTTCACAATCGGGTAAATCAAACACTATAAAGTCGCACAATTCATTAAACATTCTATCTTCAATTGGTAAATCATCTGGGACACTTGATAGACATTCAAAACCGGAGTTGTGGGATTCAATTTGCAATGGGTAGGTTTGATTTGGAAGTGTGTACTGCTCACTCTCACCGCTCAAATTCTCAATCTGTCCTACCGCCTCATCATACATTGGAAAATTTGGAGCTAGTTGGAAACTAGCTACCGGGTCACTAGGTTGTATGAGGGCGGCCTTAGACGCATTCAAATCCATCATTTGTTGGCATGACGCTACCCGAAAGTCTTCTAACGACTGTTGGGTACTGGAAACTCCTAAAATTCTGTTCATAAGCAATGTCTATGGAAGGTGTAAATGTTGGGTAGGATGGATAGGAATTGAATGGTTGGACAGGAGTAGGATCAACATTTGGATAAGAAGGTGAATGGAATTGTTGATCCAAAGAATTGGAAGTGGTGAAAGGAGTGAAAGATCGGCTACGGGATTGTTCAATACGTTCAGCAATAGACATAGGTCTTGAAGTTATAATAGGACTCTCAACATGGGTATCAACGTAAGAAGGTGGGGTAGGTTGAAATGGTTAATAAAAAGTGGATTGCGGAGTCCAATTGTTTGTCCTAGACGCGTCTATCCGATCTTTCAAAGAAATTTTTGCCATGGATGGATCGTTTGAACCGTAAGAAGTAATGTCTAGTTGTGGGTACAAAAGTTCGGCAAGAGTTTTTCGAGGTGGGGTATAGATGATATGAAGAGATGAAGAAGAAGAGAATGAGTAGAAAAAGAATGTGGTTTTTTTTAAAGTTAGTTATCAACAAAAGAATGAAGCACATAAAAAGAATCAGGACAAAAATTAATCACGACACAATACCACACACCTAATCGGTCTAGGGTTCACCTAGGTCAACTAGACCTGTTCATGAACTTGATTGTTGAAGTAAAACTGTGTCGAGAAACGAGCTCAAGATATACTGATCACGAGGCCAGGTAAGTGCAGAGATAAGGGGAGGTTTTCCAACGCTTTCGCGAAGGTCTTTAATTAGATAACCCTTTCTCTTTTGGCGGTTTCGCCGTGAACACTTTCTTAGACACCCCGTAAACGATATACCGTTAAGCGGTATTCTAAACGCAGTTAACTTCTCCTAGTGAGCGCGAACTCCTTAAAGGCTTAAAATCTAGTTTCTTTTATAAATTTTGCAGGTAAACGTTATGCTCAATTCGTGATTTGTAGGACATGGAAAAAGGTGATGAGATCATTTACCGTATGTTGTGGGGTTCGCTTGCCCTTAAGTCCGTATTAATGGATGCAATGCACAAATCAATGAAAATGTTATTAAAAACCTAAAAAAATTGATTTTTATGTTTAAGCACGGTACTGCAACAAATACGGGTTAGACAATTTTAGCGTTTGCTAGTGAACTTACAAAGAATTCTGCAAAGATAGAATATTGGATGCGTCGGATTTGAGAAAGAAGGTGTTAGTAAAGTACGTACCGATAAGTTTTCGGGTTAAGAAACCCTCGTTAAATTGAATCCCAATAGCTTGGAAAGTTCTCTTGTGCGGGTCAAACTACCTGGATCTTTGGCACTGCACTTCCTAATCACCTTAACCTTGAATTTACACTTCGCTCCACACAATCGCCGTTCGCAAATCTGCAAAAATCTGAAAATGTCGGAAAAATCGGATTTTAGTGCGAAAAAGCGAAATGAATGCCCAAATACCTGCACACTAAAAATTATAAAAAAACAAGCATTAAAATTGGGACAAAATTAGAACACTGAAGCACAAGGAAAAATTTTGGAGCCAAAGGTGGTGCTAGGGCCGTCAAGCTCCGTTTTCTGGGGTAAGTCGTCGGTTTTCTTGTGGAATTTGGGCTCAAAATTTCTTCAAGTGTCTAAGTCTTCTACTAGTGTCTCAATGGTATTGCTTATCTTTTCAGTTGAGATCAAGAGTGCTTGCAGGTCTTAAATCCAGAGAACAAAATGTTAGAAATGTTAATTTTTGTTTTGGTTTTGAAATATTTTTTTTAGTTTGTTTTTAGAAAAGGGTGTTAGATGATATAAACAAGATTAACCCGAAATAACAAGAATAAAAACCTTACCGTCTCCCCGGCAACGGCGCCATTTTAAGTTCTTGTTTTGACGAGTTAAATGCGCGTGGAGGAATTGTTCGTATCTAACCTATGTGTATATATGCAAGTATAAATTTGTTAGGAATAGATAGGTTAGTGTAAGTTAAGGAAATCCGTACGCAAACCTTTGAGCCGAGCTCGACCACTAAAGCTAGAGCAATCGGCAACAATGTGGATTACGGTGCTTAAGCACGGTATTAGTGAAATCCGTCTTATTGAACATTGTCTGTCCGTTCTTGTTGCTTTCTTTCTCCTCCGGCCAATCCGAACGCAACCGGTCGCGGTTAGGAATCACCGATACATTGGTAGGTTAGGGTGCCTAACGGAGCGCTTGCGTAAGATTTGGACGGAGTTTAATGGAAAATATCGGGAAAAGGAATTGAGAAAGGAAATCTTAACTTACAGTAATGTTTTCTTTCCTAACAACAACAATATTCACAAACAAACAAACCACAAAAAGAAAGAGCAAAAGAAAAGAAAAGAAAAGAAAAGAAAAGCAATACAAGTAAGTAAATGACATGGTAATCAAAAGAGCAAGTAAGTAAAGCAAGAATGGAAATGCATGTAAGTAAAAGCAAGTAAGAAATACTAGAAACCCAAGAATGAAAGCTTCATTAACTCAAAGTGACAATACAAGCCATGGGTTCAACAACCGAATCTTAAACTTGCAAGCTCAATGAAGAGGTTGCAAGATCAAGAGAAGGCAAAGAACTCAAGGTGAGGTGAAGGTAAAATGAAAGCTTTATTAATCTTCAAGTAATGATACAACCCTTGAGATCAATAACCAAAACTTAAATTTGCAAGCTCAATGAAGAGGTTGCAAGATCAAGAGATGGCAAGGAGCTCAAGGGGATTAGCTATGTACAAGAACAAAACAAAAAGAGAAACAAAAAGAAAACTTGAGTCTAACAAATGTGAGGCAATGTAAGCTCCCCTCTCCCTTGCTCACTGGTCTGTATTTATAGGCTCAGAAGAAGATTAAACAAGTAATAAAAATAAGATGACGTGGCAGCAAGGGATGGACAAGAGAAATATGGGGTCCATTGGGGCTAAGGGGCTGGCGAGCTCGGATGGTATGGGCATGTGGCTGGACAAAATCCGAGCTCATGGGTTCATGTTGGTTGTGTGGTCTTGTGTGCTCTCCAATATCACTCTGGTGCTGCTTGATTTCTCTATAGAGTCCTGGGTTGCACTCAGGGATTTGGAGGGAAACTTGTAGCTATACATCACATCACATCTTTTTGCATTTATCACTCTTGTCCCCCCACTTGCATAAGATATCATTTGTGTGTGCCATGGGCAGCTCCACCAAGGTCCATGCCAAAGAGTTGTATGCACACTTGCATTGTGTTGACCAAAATAGTGTGCACACATTTATTTGCAAAAACTCTTTGGATATCGGTCGGTTTCCAGTTCAGGTTGCAGTGTCGGCTCACAAACGTTATATCCGTGATTTTAAGTGTTTTTCTAATATTTTATCACGGATACCTTTAATCTGTAATTACTGAGCAGACACTGTTAATAGTACCGATATATACAAAAAAAAAGATAATGAATGAGTGGTATTAAAATGCAGTTTTCTGAGATGAACAATGGCTCCCACTGTTTCTCGAATCCTTCCTCAAACCATAAAAGAAAAATTAGTCAGGATTAATCTCATCGTACAATACTTACTTAACAGTTCGACCAGGCTAGTGTCAGTACTTCGAGAGAGGTTTTACGACACTTTCGCGAAGTTCTTTAATTAAATAACCCCTTTTCCCTGGAGGCGTAGCCCGCTAACACTGTTCTAGACACCTACTTGGTTTATAGCATTGATCGTTAAGTGAAGAATCTCCCGAGAAGTAGCGGATACTCATGGTAGGATCGGGATCCAAATATCATCGTGTGATAAAGTCGAAGGAATCCTTCAAAAATTATCACACTCCAAATGGTATGCAACACAAGCAAGTTTCAATTTCTTTAGAAACTCTCGATGTGGATTTTTTCCCCATGCTCTTATGACCTTAACAAAGGCAAACATATCATAAGTCAAATGTCATGTTCTACCCGTCATTGTCCAGGTTAATTTGAACCCACACGTACATACCCTTGACGAAGGCCAAAATAGCAGTACGAATATACCAAACCAACTCATCTATCTATGCTACAGATGAATATTCAGCAGCTACCAAACACTATGCCTTGGCAAAGGTCAAAATACATAGCTTGAATACTACTGAATATCCAACTGAAATGATGGAGGGCTATGAATGGTTTTGGATAAACCGTGAACGTAGTGAACATGATATAATAGAAGGAACCTGATAGCTTTTGAAAGGAGTGGTTTAAGCTCCGCATTTTAAAAGTTTCGCTGTTTTGAAAAAACCGAGTGGTTTTAAAATGTTTCCAACGATTCAGCATTGGTTTGTTTGCTTTGCATTACTATAATACGGTCCCTTCAATTAACCTACCATTGCAGAAAACAACGAAAATACAACATACGCTTATGCCATCAGCATTCACCATGGGCCCCCGTCATCACCCGTTAGGTTACTTAACTAACGACAGAGCGGGGGCTGGACTAGCACGGATGAAAAACATAAGTAACGTCTATTATATAATACATATATAATAATATCCATTCGTCACACGCAATGATAGGCATTCCAGATCACAGATGAACACATTGGATATACTAGGAATTCCGCGTTTCGTTTGAGCCTGTAACGAAAGACGGATTCCACAGTCGTGATGAATAGCCAAACCCTACCTTAGACCCTTACGGGTGCGGCAAACTTCCCGCCAAATACCCGAAGTGACGCAACCTCCTTCAACAAAGTGAGTAGGCCACTCGGCACTTCAAAGTACCCGATAGTTTTTGCACCCCACCTTGGGTCTATCCTAGGAGCAAAAACAGTAAAAGAAATAATACAACGGTGGCTACAATCTTAACCCAGATGTGCCCCGCAAAAATAGTATTACACCACCTTACAAATTTACATCGAATGAAAGAATGAAAAACCTCATCTCACATCCTCGGCTATTCATCCACGACGATCCAACAAGTTCATATACACAAACCATCACAACAACATCACAGATATGTGCAACCCCGACTAATCGACGTATAGCAATTAGTCGACGTTTCCAAACACATATATACAACACAGAGCTTGTAAAGTAACTACGACAATAGAATTCCGCACTCAATTAGCAAACTTAATCAATTTTCCAAGACTTGAAAATCCTGTGAGCTAAAGTTCCAAAACCGATAGTTTTGAGCCAATCCGGGAGTCGAAATGAACTCGAAACCTGCCCGAATCTTCGCGGAGGCGAAGACACAAGTATTACTGTCGAATGGGGGGCCTCGAGGGGGTACCCACCCCTAGGGACCTGTTAGTTATATGTATGCCCTAGAGGCCATTACTGTACATGCGATGTATATTGTAGCGGATGCTTGGACATATATAGGGAGGACTTTCTTTCTCGACATGATAGTATGCTATCTGGTTGCTCTTTATCTTAACATGTATACTTATTGTCTCTCTATTGCATGTTGATAAAGCCCTTAAAATGAGTGCTTGACTACCAGGATTATGATGCAGATCATACTAGTGGGGCAGAGGTAGTCGGTAAGTACATCCTTCAAATGTTCCTAGTCGTGGGAGTATCGAGACAGGGCATCGATACTCCAGAGTAGACTAGCGTATACGCTTCTCGACCCATGTGATGGGCGATGGATGATCCTGTATCCATTGGTGTTTGACATCAGAGATGGTATACGGGTGCTCAGCGGAGACTGGGTACACTGAACGGACTCGCCGAGAACTCCTAGATGGTATTATACCTATCGTCAGATAGCAGTTCTCTGGTGACGCTGGTACAGGTTAGTTTATAGACCCGAGATCGTCATAGAGTCTTGTGTGATCCCCACCGTGCTCTGATTTCCACCATACCACGTTCAAGAAATCTTCTAAAAAGGTGATTTTTGGGTACAGTCCCAAGTCACATGGAGGAAATGAGCGATAGGAGGGGATTCGTCTCGCTCGGTATTGGGAGTTGATGTTGCGCTATGCTCGATTGTCCATAACAGGAAATCTTTGGCCAAGGTTGGTGAGATCTACTGGTAAGTGTTATCAGTAGTTTCTCGAACCGTTATGGACCTTGCATCGGCATGACTTATCAGGCTATTGGGGTCTGACGTTATACCACCCCAGGCTGTGATATGCGACATATAAGACGAAGAGACCGGACTGTACGGTAGTGTTATTGATTGGATTCGCAGGAGTATGAGCAGGCCTGCTTGTTGATCTTCTGATCGCTCAATACCCGGGTGGCCGTTACGTTTAGCAGACCGCTTGCGGCTTGTGGGTGTTTGATATGATCGTCACCTACTGCCGGCATATTGACGAGTCTTTAGAGTCCTACATAGAGGTTTCCTGGTTCATGCGAAACGATGTAGGAGCACATATGTGATATGTGCAAGACCGAGATTAATGCGCGTATGTGATACCGCATTCTTTTCTCGCGATATATGATATCGGTTGGTTATATGTGATATCGCCGGGTTATCGATCAAGTGTTGATTCGATAGATTGTTATTTTTGATATTAGTCGGTTGTATGTGATATAGCCGGATTATTAAATCAAGTGTTGATTTCATAATTTAATGTATAATTATATATTTGATATATTAACTAATATTTGCTCACTAAACATTTCTTTTTCTCAGTTGTGTGCATATAGTATATATGTGATATATATTAATATACATTTTATTGCGTCATGCTTGATACCACATGCTTCATAAGTGTATGAGACTTACACTATACTTAGGATAATCCTAGGGTTTTTATTTATCAAAGTAATTCAAAATTGGTGGAATTATCTCATGGCTAGAAGCTGGAGAAGCTTGTTGATAACCATTGACTTACTCCACTAGCTTTGTTTTTCTTGTAGATATTTATTAACCTGGCCATTATCCATAGCCATAGTTAAGTCTTTACATGAGTTAGTGTATGACACTAACTCACCCATGGTTGCTATTCTCACCTCATGAGTTTCATTCTCATCTCCACTTCATCTTCTTCTTCATTTGAGAAAAAGCATGCTAGCTTTTTTCTAAGTGAGCAAATATTGTGAGAAAATTAAATCTAGACTGAGCCCATTTCCTACTTCATCATCCTCTACTATATTAGCCATTTAGTTTAGGGTGTTTGCTTCACTAATCTACCATTAGTGAAGAGGTAGCATGAGCTTAAGTCTCCTCGACGTAGATCATCTTCGGCCTCGAAGACTTCGAGCAAGCTTGTTCATTTCTTCATGTGAACCCTTACTAGAGTTCGGGTGTTCACTACTTGGAGCGAAAGGACTACAACATGGAGCTTTAGAAGTGAAGGACCGGTCTACAAAGTTTGTATTCCTTATTCACTTTGTATGCAAAGTTGTTTGCATGTTGTTTTGTTTAATTCTGTAGTTAAGATTCTAGGGTTAGGGTTCTTTAGAACGGCAAAAATTTGAAAACGGCATGGACGATGCCTCCCGAAACCTTGCTGTCGTGCTAGGTAACCCTAGAGTGGTATCAGAGACACGCTAGAGATTTAAACGATGTTTGTTAGTTTACCGAACCGAAACAACTCCGAAACACTCGATATACAATCCTAGTTTCTGTCGAATTTTAAATGGTCTGTAAAATTGTTTTTAGCTACCGCAGAATGTTGTATGTGATATAACATGAACACAGTAGAAAATTCACCCCCCTTCGCCGGAATTTGGCCGGCCACATTGCTCCCAAAATCGTCCTGCTCGGTTTTAGTTCATTGTTCAGGGTTGAAATTTTTAGTGTGTTCCAGTCTCTGGGTTTTTGTATTTCAGGTGTTGCTTGTTTTTGCTAAATTTGCATATGATGATAACTTTCTGCAAAGGCAATTCGGAGTGTTTCATAATCGTAATTCTAACATCTATTCGGGTTATTTAGACGACGTTAAAAAGTTCGAACGGATATCAATAACCCATATTTCCCCTCGTTGGAAAATTTCCAAGAGTTGGAATTTTTTCAAGTTTAAAATCTTCAGAAAATCATGCAAGCGATTCTATGGACCCTCTAGAAGAACGATACCCAAACTCGACTTTTTGGATCGCGGAACCGCGGTCATACCCTAGGGTTTGCGGCAGTTTCGCGGCGACATGACTGAGGCATGGGTCGGCCCTTCTACGGATGGTTCATAGGAGCTGTGGCTTGTTTTGGGTACTTTTTGAACTCCGCTCAAGTGTTGAGCTCTTTGGGAAATTTTGGGTGTTTGTTTATTCGATCGAAAAGTTTAACATCGTCTAGCTATCTGTGATTTTGATACAATATTTGGAATCCACAATATTAGTTATGAGATAACTAGTTTGAATTTTATAAATCTAGCAGTTTAGTCTCATTTGATCGGTTGCCACGGAATTTTTATGTGGATCAAATTCCGTCGCAATTACATAGTGTACACGGATACTTGTTGGGTAACCTTACTAGATAGCCACTCCCCATAGCCCCGACCAAGTGACTGTATGAGAACCCCGTCGCCAAAAGCATCCGTTCGGGTGCTCGCGGCCGCGGTGTTCCGCCTTAGTGCACTTCGTCGACGGCATCAGGGGTGCGGCTGTCTACTAATGTTTTCGATGAGCATTCAATCAGGTTATTGAGAATCTTGTTGAATTACCCGACAGGATATTGGAAAGTGTTTTCAATATCGAGACTAAAATGCGGGGTTTATAATTGTTAGGCATGTGATGTCTAAGGAATTCCTTTGGTTAGGCATGAAATCCAAAGTATGTGATACACGGGGTTAATGATGTCTACGGTGCTTGCGGATTCCAATTGTTGTAGTTTTTCACTTTCTTTTCTGCGCCCGTAAGTGTAATATGTGGTGTATCGCCGGTTTCGTTGCTATACATCAACGACAATTGGGATACGCATATTTACTTACTTTGATGAAATGTGATGTTATGTGTTGCTGTGATATGTTATATTGGATCGTCGTGTTTATGTGAGATGAGAGTTTTTCATTTTCATTCATGTAAAAGCTTGTATGTAATATTCTTTTATTGGGGAACTTCTGGGTTGAGGATGATGTCACCATTGATGTATATTATTTACTTTTCTGCATTAGGATAGCCCAAAGAGGAGAGCATAACTAACCGGGTTCTAGAGTCCAGTGGGAGACTATCTCAAGGAGTTGAGACCGGGTCTCCTAACTCTAGAATTGGTAGGGTTGCTTGCCGCTCTCGTAGGGGTCTAGGGATGTGGGTTTGGCTATTCATCGCGACTGTGGAATCCGTGTTTTATACTGGCTTAATTTAAAACACAGAATTCCTAGTATATCCAATATTTCATATGTGTTCTTCTGCTGCTGATATTCTGTGACGTGATCACTTTATATTCTGAGACGAATGCCTATATTATATATATGATATATAATAACTATTGATGCTTTCGTTTCTTATGTGATGCTTAGGAAGCATAATTGATGGGACTTCATTAATGAGATTAATGAAATAAAAGAAACCTAAAAGATGTTGTAGAAACTTGTTTAAAAACTGGTAGCTCTATTTTTTGCTTTGCATAGCGGTATTCCTTATAGAATATCCATCACCTTATTCGATAAGGAAAGAGCCGAGATCCCTTCACCGGGAGTGACCTCTTTAGCGAAACTGGTAGATGCTACAACTCACTCGGTATGTCTTTTGATTGCTTCTATAGTTCTTGCTTTGCATAGTGAAATTTATGAAATATCCTGCACCTTATTCGATAAGGAAAGAGCCGAGATCCCTTCACCGGGAGTGATCTCTTTAGCGAAACTAGTAAAAGCCTCAAAAACACTCCTTTTCAAAATCACTCGATTCTACAACGATATCAAGTTCATTACGAAAATGATTTTCTTAAAAACCTGTCGTAGCCCTCCGTCAATTCAAATAAGGACTATGTAGTATTCGTGCTACGTTTGTTTACCATGTTAAGGCGTAGTGTGCGGTAGCTAATTAGTGCTTATCTGCTTAAGCATATGATGCGATTGGATTAGGGTAGTCGTACGACATTGTTGACCTTGTTAAGGGTCGTGCGAGTGGGTTTAATTCAATCAGGAAATGACGGGTTGAACTTGTAAGTCCACGTTGCGACCCCCGGTTCTTACGGGGAGGCGGAAACGGTATAAAAATCAAATTTTTAGCGCATGGGGCAACATGGACTAACAAAGTCGGGATCTTTTCCTAAACTAAAGCTAGCAAATAAGCTAAAGAGAGTTAGCTACTCGGAAAGATGGTTATACCTAAACTTGAACTCCTTCTTCTTCAAACTTTGTGGAGGTTGATGGTTCTTTCCTCGTAGCCTTCTTCCGTCGAAGATGGATCCACCTGAGGGTTCAACCTTTGGGCTCTTCCTCGAACTTTGAGTGAACTAGGATCTCCGGCTTGCTAAACCTTGAACCTAGAATGAGTAGAGAGTGTCTAGGGGTTGTTTTCTTTTCAAGGTGAGGGATTCTCAACACATGAGAAGGAATCACCTTGAGCTTGAGGAAGAAGAAGATGAAGTGAGGAGAGAGAATGGTTATGAAAGAATGAGCTATCTTTTTCCTTTTGCAACCATATCAAAAGAAAAAGAATTATCTAATTAGTAATAATAATTCAAATGAGAATAGTTGATGGTTGTTTTGGAATGACCACTATCATCACTTCATTAAATGAATGTTGGCAAGAATCAAGGAGCATCCTTGCAAAATAATGATGATGGTCAAACATTCAACCATGTTCAACAAGTCAACCATGGTCAACAAGTCAACAAAACCAACCATAACATAATTCCATTTAATTACTATTATTAATAGATATTTCACAAATTCATTAGGGTTTGGAAAAAAGACGACTGTCAACTGTGCGTGCGCACCCGTTCCGAAACCCTAATGAAAAACCTCTTCTTCCTCCTTAAACAACTGTGCATACACACCTGCATTCTTGTTCCGATGAACATGAATACTGAGAGATAAAAGTAACCCCAAAACATATACCCGTATCCGGCTCAAACCAGAGCCCGCTGGCAATATCCGTCCGGACTCCAAAACGTGCACAAGTGCGCGGATGAGAACGAACCCTGTCGCAAAACCATGCGACCTCTACTCTGTTTTGCCCAAAGGCGAATACCCTCTGTGTGGGACTCTAAAGACTCGACACTACGCTGGCAGTGGGTTTAACCACAAGCGGCACTAGCTGTGCGTAACGGTCCCCAGGTAGATGCCGACAAGAAGGCTGACGAGGTGAAACCCCATCTGTACTCCTACTGAGTCTGAATGTGACATTCTCCGTACAGTCCGGTCTGTTCGTCTGATACATCGCATGTCGGGCCTAGGGGGCGGTAAAACGTCAGTCCCCTAATAGCGGTACAAGTCGTGTCGGAGTGAAGCCCAAAACACCCTGAGATAACACTGGAAGCCTACCGGTATATCTCGCTTGCCCTGGCCAGGGACTACTCGTGTAATGGCTCTCCTAGACACAGCGCGATGTCAACCCCCAATACCGGGAGAGACGAATCCTGTCTAACCGTCACTGCCTCCAAGTGCTTCGGGACTGCACCCAACCACCACCTGTTTGCACGACTCCTTTGAGCCGTGGTAGGGTAGTGATCAAACTGCAGTGGGAACACACTCGAGGCGAAGTGCCAGTGTCAAGTCAGCGGACTAAGCTGTACTCATGTCACCTGGGAACTGATAACCGACGATAGGTATAATACCAATCTGTCAGTTCCCGACGAGTCCTGTCCAGTGTACTCGTAACCCAACGAGCACCCGTATACTATCTCCAGTACGATGTACTGATGGCTGTGGGACAGACCATCTCCCACACTGGGATGAGAAGCGCATACGCTAGTCTACTCCGGAGTATCGATGCCCTGTCTCGATAGTCCTGCGATTAGGGACCTGTATAAGGATGTGCTTATAGATTACCCAGCCCCCACTAGTGTGACTGCCATCACAACGCTGGTAATCAAGCAAAGATCCTAAGGGCTCCACTAATGCGTATAAGTGATATACTAAAATAAACACAAGTACACATTGAAGTAGAAACAAACCAAGTAGCATACTACTATATTGAGCAAGATTGTTTATACAAGGTGAATATCCCAAGCTTCCATTAAGTAATATACAAACTAGTATGATACAGTAATGGCCTCTAGGGCATATACACTAACAGAACATGGCTAGCGCTTATGATTTTTTGACCTTGTTAAGGTCATAAGTTGCTAGGGGCAAAATATTATCGGGAATTTCAAGTGTTGAAATTTGCAATGAGATTGCATACCTTCTATGAGATAGTTGGATCTCGATACCTACTGCGAGTAAGAGTTACTCCTGGGATAGTTTTACAGATTACAATTAGCCGATCAAGTAGGTGTCTAGAAAGGTGTTAACAGGGTTATGCCCCTGGGAAAATGAGGTTTATTTTAATTAGGTCCGTGCGAAAGCACGGGGAACCTCCCTCAAAGTACCGACATTGGCCTGGCCGAATGATCGGCGAACTTGTAGGTGTAATTAATACCGGCTAGTCTTACCTTTTAGGGTTTGAAAGAAGATTTGATAAAAACAGTGGGAGCCATCCTGCTTAGATAAAATAATAACAAATCTGATCTTGCAAGAGCATATGTAGAGTGTTTTCTTCTCTCTCCTGGTAGCGACCAAGTCACGCCTTAATCAAGATAATAATATGGATGCATTGACCGAACCTGCTTATTATACTGTGCTGGGGAACGTTGGTTCCGCTCTATCTTATAATTGTTATAAGTCCGAGCAGGAAATAGGGGAGTATCCGGATTCCCATGCCACCCAATCGAAGAAAGTGCATGTTGATGCATCTTTTTCGGGTGTGTTCATTACCGAGAACTGTTTCTCAGTATCCTCTACGTCCTGGGTATGTGATACCGGATCAGGATCCCGCATATGTAATATGTTACATGGGCTACAGATAGGTAGAGAACTGGGAATGGGTGATATGTCTCTAAGTGTAGAGAATTGTGCAAGTGTTGCAGCTAAATCAGTTGGCAAATATTACCTTGTATTAATACATTGATTCTGAACGAATGTTATTACATACCGAACCTGATATACAACATTACATCGGTTTCTTTAATGAGTTAAAGAAGGATATAATTCTGTATTGGAGGATAATGTTGTGAACATTTTCCTGAATCAAGAGTTGATGGGATCAGGCACGTTATGTAATGGCATATACGTTCTAAATCAAACCACATATCAAAGTATATAGAAAACACACAAGAGAAGTAGTTCAGAAATGAACGTTTTCTACTTGTGGCATTGTAGACTAGGTCATAACAATGCGACACGACCTGCTAAGTTACATAAGGATGAATATGAGAATCTGTTCGAATTTTCATCTTATGATACTTGACAGTCTTGTCTCAAAGGTAAAGTGACCAATACTCCGTTTACTAGAAACAGAGAAAGAGTTACTGAACTCTTGGGACGGATACATGATGATGTATACGGTCCTATGTCTACAAATGCCAGGGTTGGTTCTTGGTACTTCATTACATTCATCGACTATCTCTCAGGATTCGGACTTATGTTCCTGTTTAAACACAAGTCTGAAACTTTTGATAAGTTCAAAGAATATAAGCTTGAAGATTAAGAACCAGACGGGTAGAAGTATTAAGTACTTCGATGTGATCGGAGAAGTGAATACTTGGGCATGGAGTTCCTGGATTTTCTAAACAGAGAATGGGATTCTCTCTCAGCTTACTTCTTCGTGTACACCACAGCACAACGGTGTATCGGGGCGGAGGTCTCGCACCCTATGAGATATGGTGCGCTCTATGATGAGTATGTTGACTTTCCTGTTTCCTTTTGGAGTTATGCACTTGAGAAGATGCATACCTATTGAATGAGGTTCCGTCCAAATCACTGCGTACCACTACATATGAGATATGGTATGGGAAGAGACCATGTCTTAAACTAGTTAAGATATGAGGTTGTCCGGCTTATGTTGAAAGGCAGAACCCAGACAAGCTCGAGGCAAGGTCAGTTCTGTAAGTTTGTTAGGATATCCCAAACAGTTGTGAAGGTATATCTTCTACCTAACTGAGAATCAAAATGTGTTTTGTTTCTCAGCATGCCACCTTTTTAGAAAAGGAATTTCTTATGAAGAAACTAGTGGTCATGAGGTAGAACTGGAAGGAGTTCCAGCTAGAAAAACTAACAGCTGATGATTTGGTGAAACCAAAGGATTCAATAGTCTCCAACGTGTAGGGTTATGGCAGCGCCCCGGCCGTCAATCCGAGGCCAAATGCGGAACAAAAACTTTTCAAACTGGCGCTAACACAACCCGATTCCCAGATCGTGCCATTAACCCTATACTAGTAAACTGTAAAGTGGTTTAAGAGATTATATCGATCGATCTGTGTCCTACGGTCTTCAATCTCTGCGCCAAGCTCCTCACGGCTTCCCCAATCAAGTTCGATCTCCGGTCTCCCTTCGTCGAAAAAGATCCACTTCGAGGGTTCTGTATACGGGCTCCCGCTTCAAACCGAAGTAACTCGAGCAACTAGTTTGCTAGCCTAGGTGCCCAAGAGGATGTTGAGATAGTGTGTGATTACTTTGTCTCATAACACTCTAAGATTCTCAACAAATGAGAGGGATATAGTGGAGGTTGAAGAAGAAGCCATTGATGGAAGTTTGTGAGCTCAAGAAAAAAAAGCTAGTGAAGAAAAAGAACTCGCTTATTGTGTGAGATAAAATATGAGAGCTCTAATAAAATCTCAAGACCAATCCTTTGCCTCTAGTGGCTGCCCCCCCTCTCTTCATAATTAATCCCACACAATAATCAATCAAGAGAATAGACATGGCACAAGAAAACACACCATGAGTCACTAAAAATGCACATACCACATTTGAAGCTCTTGGTCAAGACATGCACTCACAATTTCCACTTAATAAACATTAATCCAAATGTTTAAAACAATAAATAGAATGTCAACTTCTAAAGTAAACTCGTGACGGATCACAAAAATACCCCTCATATGTATATACATACCTGCATCCGCATTCCAACTGAATACGAATACAACGAGACGAAAATAATCCAACAATCTAATACTAGGATCCGGCTTAAACCAAAGCCCACTAGTATGATCCGTTCGATCATGATCCGTGCACAAGTGCACGTATATGATCGAACCCTGCCATAAAACCATACGGCCACTACAACGTTTCGCCCGCAGTAGGGAAACCCTCTGTGTGGGACTCTAAAGACTCGTCAATACGCCGGCAGTGGGTTTAACCACAAGCACGTTAGTGGCACTAGCTGTACGTAACAGCTACCCAGGTTTTGAGCGAAAGGGAGGCCGACTAGCGAACTCATCCTAAAACCCTACTGAGCCTATCTGTGATAATCTTCGTACAGTCCGGTATGTTCGTCTATGAGTATCGCATATCGGGCCTAGGGGGATGGTAAACGTCAGACCCCCAATAGCGGTATAATCCGTGTCGGAGTGTATCCCAGAACACCTTGAGAAACTACTGGAATACCTACCAGTAAATCTCACTTGCCTTGGCTAAGGACTTTGTGTAATGGCTCTCTAAACACAGCGCGATATCAACCCCCAATACCGGGAGAGACGAATCCTATCTAACCTCCACCGCCTCCAAGTGCTTCAGGACTACACCCAACTACTACCTGTTTGTACGACTCCATTGAGCCGTGGTAGGGTAGCAATCAAAAAACAGTGGGAACACACATGAGGCAAAGTAGCAGTGTCAAGTCAACAGACTAAGTTGTACTCATGTCATGTGGGAACTGCTCTTAGTTATATGGATGCCCTAGAGGCCATTACTGCTCATGATATGTATATTGTAGTGGATGCTTGGACATATATAGGGAGGACTTTCTTGCTCGACATGATAGTATGCTATCTGGTTACTCTTTATCTTAACATGTACACTGATTATCTCTCTGTTACATGTTGGTAAAGCCCTTAGGATGTGTACTTGACTACCTGGATTATGATGCGGATCATACTAGTGGGACAGAGGTAGTCGGTAAGTACTTCCTTTAATGTCCCTAGTCGTGGGTGTATCGAGACGGGGCATCGATATACCAGAGTAGACTAGCGTATAGCTTCTCGACCCATGTAGATGGGCGATGGATGATCCCATATCCATTGGTGTTTGACATCAGAGATGGTATACGGGTGGTCAGTGTTGGCTGGATACACTGGACGGACTCGCCGAGAACACCCAGATGGTATTATACCTCACGTCAGATGGCAGTTCTCTGGTGACAATGGTACAGGTTAGTCTGTCGACCCGAGATCGTCATAGAGTCTTGTGCGATTCCCACTGTGCTTTGATTTCCACCTTACCACGTTCAAGAGGACGTGCAAAACGGTGGTTTTTGGGTACAGTCCCGAGTCACATGAAGGCAATGAGCGATAGGAGGGGATTCGTCTCTCCCGGTATAAGGAGTTGATGTTGCGCTGTGCTCGATTGGCTATAACAGAAAGTCCTTGGCCAAGGCTGCTTCAGAGATATACTGGTAAGTGTTATCAGTAGTTTCTCGACCCGTTATGAGCCTCATATCGACACGACTTATCGAGTTACTGGGGTCTAACGTTTACCACCTCTAGACGAGATATGTGACATATCAGACGAAGAGACCGGACTGTACGGTAGTGTTACTGATTGGATTCGCAGGAGTGTGAGCATGCTTGCTTGTTGATCTTCTGATCGCTCAATACCCGAGGGGTCGTTACGTTTAGCAGACCGTTTGCGGCTTGTGTGTGTTTGATATGATCATCACATACTGCCGGCGTATTGACGAGTCTTTAGAGTCCTACACAGGGGTTTCCTGGCTCAAGAAAAACGGAGTAGGAGCACATATGTGATATGTGCGGGACCGAGATTGATACGATATGAGATACCGTATTCTATTCTCGCGATTTATGACATTGGTCGGTTATATGCGATATAGCCTGGTTATCGGATCAAGTGTTGATTCGATAAGTTGTTACTTTTGATATTAGTCGGTTATATGTGATATAGACGGATTATTAAATCAAGAGTTGATTTAATAATTAATGTATAATTATATATTTGATATATTACATTACATTAACTAGTATTAGCTCACTTATGATTTCTTTTCTCACTTGATGTGCACATTGTATATATGTGATGTGTATATTTGTGTACATGTTTTGTGTCATGCTTGATGATACATGCAAGATGGGTGTATGAGACTTATACCATGCTAGGGTTAAGTTAGGGTTTTTATTTATTGCTTAAGTTATAACAAAAGAGAATGACTTGTTCAATGTTGTCAAGCTTGGATGAAGCTTGTAGAAACATTGACAAAGTCCACTCTTTTGTCATTCCTTAGGATATTTGTTAACCCAATCCTTAATCTTATCTCTTGGTTAATTCTCTACATGAGTTAAGCATGAGGGCTTAACTCACTCATTGTTGCAATAATTCATTTGGATGAGGATTAATTCATAGGATGAGTTCATCATCTTCTTCTTCTTCCCAAAAAGCTTTCTAGCTTCAATGGGGTTGTGAGAAAAAGTGTCAGAAAATGAAATCTAAAGTGAGCCCACTTCCTACTTCATCATCCTCTACTACTTGCCATTTAGTATAGGGTGTTCTCTTCACAAAGTTCTTGACCTAGTGAAGAAATAGCTTGGGTTAGTGTCTCCTCGACGTAGATCATCTTCGGCCTCGAAGACATCGAAGCAAGTATGTTCGTTTCTTCATGGGAGCCTCTCTAGAGTCCGGAGTTCACGATCGCAGTGAAGGGACTACTTCACGGAGCTATTGAAGTGAAGGACCGGTCTACAAAGGTTGTATTCCTTGCTCACTTCTTACTGCAAAATGTTCGCATTTGATTTTCCGTCGATTTTTAGTTAACGATTCATAGTTAGGGTTAGCTAAAACGGCAAATTTTTTAATTTGGCATGGACGGTGCCTCCCGAAATCTTGCTGCCGTTGTAGGTAACCCTACAGTGGTATCAGAGCCATGCTAGAAATTTATACGGATTTTGTTAGAATTATGAAACCGAAATACTCTGAAACTTGCATCGCCAAAACCTGCTTGCTGTCGATTTTTAAATGTTGTCAAAAAAATTTTCAAACAAGTACAGAGTGATGTATGGGATATATCATGAACACACACAAAATTTTAGGGCATTCCAAGAAATTTTGGCCGGCCACCTATAGCTTGATCTCGGCCAAATCCGAGCCCCCCTCCCCTGAAAATTTTTGTGTGTTCCAGTGACTTGGTTTTCATGTTTCAGGTGTTGTTTGTTTTTGCTAATTTTGCATGTGATGTAATCTTACACTATAACAATTCGGAGTGTTTCGTATTTGTATTTTTAACATTGTTTCGGGTTATTCGCATGTTATCTAGGCGAAGTTAAAAAGTTAGATCGAATGTCAAAAACCCATTTTTTCCAAGTTTAACGTATTCGGAAAAACATGCAAGTGATTCTATGAACCCTCTAGAAGAATGAAACCCTAACTCGACTTTTTGGATCGCAGAACCGCGGTCAAACCCTAGGGTTTTCCGTAGTTCCGTGGCGACATGAGTGAGGCTTGGGTTTGCCCTTCTACAGCTGGTGCATAGGTACTGTGGCATATTCTCGGTATTGTTGAACTGTGCTCAAGTGTTGAGATGACGGGAAATTGTGGGACTTTGATGAATCGATCGAAAAGTTTAATGTTCTTCCGGGTATCATGTGATGGGATACAATATTTGGAATCCACAAGTAGTTATGAGATAACTAATTTGAATATTATAAATCTAGCATTTTAGTCTCAGATGATCGGTTGCCACGGGATTTTGATGTGATCAAAAGTCTGTCGCAATCACGTAGCGTACGCGGATACTCGCCGGGTAAACTTAATAGATAGCCACGCCCCATAGCCCCGACCAAGTGACTGTAGGAGAACCCCGTCGCCAAAATCATCCGTTCGGGTGCTCGCGGCAGCGGTGTTCCGCCTTAGTGCACTTCGTTGACAGCATCAGGGGGTGCGGCCGTCTACTAAAGTTTTCGACGAGCATTCGATCAGGATGTCGGGAATCTTGTTGAATTGCCCGACTTGTTATTGAAAAGTGTTTTCGGAATCGAGACTAAAATGCGGGGTTTATAATTGTTAGGCATGTGATGTCTAAGGAATTCACTTGGTTAGGCATGAAATCCAAAGTATGAGATATTTCGGGTTTATGACGTCTAAGGTGGTTGTGGATTCCAACTGTTGTAGTTTTTCACTTTCTTTTCTGCGACCGTAAGTGTAATATGTGGTGTATCGCCGGTTTCGGTGCTATATGTTAATGACAATTGGGATACGCATATTTACTTATGTTGATGACATGTGATGTTATGTGTTGCTGTGATATGTTATATTGGATCGTCGTGTTTTGAATAGCCGGGGGTTTTATGTGAGATGAGAGTTTTTCATTTTCATTCATGTAAAATTCATTGTATGTAATATTCTTTTATTAGGGCACTTCCGAGTTGAGGATGGTGTCACCATTGTATATTATTTACTTTTCCGCATTAGGATAGACCCAAGGCCGGGAGCACAAGTAACCGGGTTCTAGGGTCCAGTGGGAGACCATCTCGAGGAGTCGAGACCGGGTCTCCTAACCCTAGAATTGGTAGGGTTGTTTGCCGCTCTCGTACGGGTCTAGGGGTATGAGATTGGCTATTCATCACGACCGTGGAATCCGTGTTTTATACAGGCTTATAATAAAAAACGAAAATCCCAGTATATCCAATATTTCATATGTTGTTTTTGTAAGTCTATGCTAGCGCCCCGGCAGTCTACAGACGCCAAATGCGGAACAAAAACTTTTTAACTGGCGCTATCGTATACTTTAACCCGGATCTGCCATTATTGCTAAACTAACAAACTGTAAAGAGTGTAGAAAGGTTGTACCGAACGATCCGAGTCCTTCGTTCTTCAACCATCATCCCACGCTCCGTTGCGGCTGCACCGATCGCGTCGATCTCCGATATCCTCGTCGAGGTGATACCACATCACCGATTCTTTAAACGGGCTCCTGCCTCTGACTCGAGGCAACTCGATCGTCAAGTTTGCTAAAAGAGATGACCAAGAATGATGTAGAGTTTGAGTAGATGACTTTGTCTCACTTCGTCCAAGTCCGTGGACGATCGGTTAATGAAGTTGCCGTAGGAATTGGGTGATGGAATGAAATGAACTGTGAAATTCCATACACCCCAAATACTATCATAATCTTTTCTCTCTGGAATGAATCAAGCATCAAGTGAAGTAGAGAGAGGAGGGGGCCGGCCATATTTATGCAAGGAGGGAGGTGAGTGTAGGAGAGGGGAGAGTAACCTTAAGCAAAAAGCTTCTCACTAAATATCCTAAGGAAAACAAGAAGCTTTAATGATAATGCATGAATCACTAAACACCTCACCAAGCCTTTAATGCATCCAATGAAAACTCAACACCAATTAATCCTAGTCACCTCATCTAGAACCTTCTAGAACACTGACTCACCTCATCTGAAGAAAAGATAAATCCGTCTTTAACCGAATGTTAAAAGACGGCTGATAGAAAACTGGAAACTGGCAACTTCCAGGAGTGATCCTGAAACGACTTTCAGGATAACCCCGAAACTGTATAAATATACCCGCATTTGTATTACGACCGAATACAAATGCAACTGAGACAAAGATATTATATCTACTCAATATAATACTCGGATCCGGCTTAAACCAAAGCCGACCAGTATTATCTGCCCGAAAAATAACACGTGCGTAAACGCACGTGCATTTTCCGAACCCTGCCATAAAACCATACGGCCTCTACAACGTTTCGCCCGAACTTGGGAAACTGTCTGTGGGGGACTCTAATGACTCGTCAGTACCCTGGCAGTGGGTTTAACCACAAACCGTCAGCGGCACTAGCAATGCGTAACGGCTGCCCATGGACTGACCTCAAGGGATGTCGATGAGCGCACTCATCCGGAAAACCCTACTGAGCCTAACAGTGACAATATATATACAGTCCGGTCCGTTCGTCTATGAGTATCGCATATCTGCCTAGGGGGCTAGAAACGTCAGACCCCCAATAGCAGTATAAGTCGTGTCGGAGTGAAGCCCAATAACACCCTGAGATACTACTGGAGTACCTACCAGTAAATCTCCTGCCACGGCCGTGGGCTTTGTGTAATGGCTCTCCTAGACACAGCACGATCTCGCCCCCAATACCGGGAGAGACGAATCCCCTGCCGATCCGCTCACGTGCCTCCATATGGCTCGGGACTGTACCCAAAAGCTACCTGTTTGCACGACTCCTTTGAGCCGTGGTAGGGTAGAAATCAAAGCACAGTGGGAACTCACACGAGACAAATGACGACCTCAGGTCGATGAACTAACCTGTACACATGTCACCAGGGAACTGCTATCTGACGATAGATATAATACTAACTAGCAGATTCCCGGCGAGTCCTGTCCGGTGTACTCATAACCCAATGAGCACCTGTATACATCTTAGGTGATCCAACTGACACCAGTGGCTTGTGAGACCGGCCACCGCCCCTCGTCGGGGTCTCGACTATACACACTAGTCTACTCCGGAGTATCGATGCCCTGTCTCGAAACTCCCACGACTAGGGACCACAAATAAGGATATGCGTATAAACCACCCAACTCTCACGTATATGATCGCCATCATACTGTTGGTGGTAAAGCAAGATCCTAAGGGATCTATCAAAGTGTAACATGTAATCAGTCACCTGATCATGTACACGACTGATAAAGGCAAACCAGATAGCATACTATCATCTCGAGTAAGACTGTCATACCGTTATAGGTCCTCCGCAATCATTGCAATCACGTACCTGTGATCCAATAATTGACTATGAGGGCACTATCTCCAACAATCTCCTACTTGCACTCAAGGCTAATTATTGCGATGTTGCGTACTCACAGCCCGTGTGAAACCAACACCCAACTCCTCTGCTAATCAGTTTCACAAAGCCCGTTTGTAAAACTATTGTGTTCGAGAAATAGCCTTGGTGAGTGGATCCGCCTAGAAGTTTCTTTCTATATCTCTCTAAATCTCAAGTTCGCGGAGAAAGCCATCTTCCGAATCGAGTAATACCTGTCTTAGAATATGTCTGGATATCTGATGGGACCTAGTTCATAAATGAACTCCAAATCCAAACTTCTTAGACTGTATCGATCACTGAACCTAATCAGTATCCGGCACCATGCCACCCACAGTATCCTCTTGAACCACCTGTCCATAATACTGTCACTCTTCGTCAGAGGGAAAAACTACAACTCTGTCAACCATGTCACCTTTGAAGCTTGGAATGATAACCGTCTCCGGAAGGAGGCCGCCGTCATCAAATCCGTAGAACATGTACTTATGTTCTAAAACTGCTTCCTTATAATTCTCCAGGATTGGATTAATACAAACTTATTGCATCTAGTGCAAAACCAACATTTGGTGTGGTACATGACATCTCATGATTGACACAATTGCCTAAGCAAGTGATCTGCCAATCATGCACATCCCTCTCCCCTTTAGTCTGTAAGACACCTTTAGAGAGGGTAACTCCATCACCTGCAGGTACACCACCATGCTAGGAGTCATCTATTCTAAAAACCATTAGAATACTGTCAAAGTACCTACATTGGGAAACTACCCAAATCCAGATCTAAAGCCATAGATCCAGAAACCAGAATGTCAAATATTATATCCATATCCTGTCTGGAGAAACAACTGTGTGACGACCACAGTACAACCGATCGTAGTATTGAAATTTTACTTCCTACTCTGTGTATGTCATCCAGATACCATGACATCACACCCTACTACCTTCTTAACAGATCCATCCCCTATTCTGATGAAGTCAAACCCATGACTGTCACATCAAAATTAGATGATCTATCTCCGCTATAACTGCTCAAGTCTATAAATAGATATAAGCATCTTGCCCACTATGCTTCCGCTGCTCCCACTGACTATGACAACCCTCCTACCGGGTCTCATAACCTGGAACAACAGTAGTGTCAAGTCTGGGTAGATAAGAACCTCCCTGTCACCGTCTCTGAGGCTACTGAAGTACCTCTCGGGCGTCTGAGGTTACCCACCAAATCTGCGGAGTGGCTATTGGAATGTCAAACCTGATTGAATATATAGGTCCTATTAAATTTTCCGTAATCGTTCACGGTTCTGGAATCACTTCCAGTTCTACCATACTCCCACTACTGTTTTCTGAAAAAGATCCATTTTTACTAAAACTGTGGCGAGTCAAGAACAATATCACTATTGATCTTCCAAATGGTAGAATATCAACCCTCGTCATAGCCAGGGTCAACCCACAAAACAGCCATTACAGAAACGTGCCCGGAGTTATCCAGAGTCTGGTTTTAAGCATAAGCTGGACAACTCCCCGTACCTTAATTTCTTTTAAGGTACGAACTATTCTATATCCAATATAGAAACTTTGGCACTAATTTAATTGGAACCATATTCAAATCATGCAGCTGTCTCCAGTGCATATCAACTTAATGGAAAGAGGCTAATCAGCATTACTCAACTTAGGAATCCATCCAATTATGAGCAACCTGAAAGAGAAACACGTTTCTCAAAACCATCACTATCATCTGAATACCAATCACAAGAATCTACATCTTTGATCTCTTTGAAGAATCCCGATACTTGTGATACCTGGTTCTCTACTTTATTCTTATACCCACAACTTCTCAAAACTTAGACCTTGTATTTTTATGAAACACTTGTCTAAATACTAGAGAAGTTATAAGTAAACAGAACATAGTACGAGGACCTACCCCTTTGTCCTGATAGACACTCGGACAACATACAATACTCTGTATAAGTCCGCTGAGTTTAAACAACTCAAAACCTGTGCGTCGTAGGTTGAAAACTGTACTCTGGCGATTTCCTCAAATATCACCAATTACAACGAATTCCGATATAAAGAGGATGATCACCTAATTCCCAATATCTTACTCCCACTCATCATCTGTAAAACCATACAGATATGAGAATGAAACCTGGTAAATACATACCCTTGGAGTAAGTGTTTAATCGGGAAAACAGTTTTTCCTTTAACAATGCACTGAAACATGAAAATGTTTCGTAGGGGTATCCTGGTATTCATAGCAATGCCTCTTCCATAATCCAATTCATGACTTCAACCGTATATTTTATTGCTGTCTCTCCAAATCCCTTTATTTGTCTTTAGTCGTTACCTTCTGTACAACATCGTTAGGCTAAATGGTTTTCTTCCTTCCCTACCGTTCGGCACCAGCCTATGGTTTGGAAGAAGACTATCCAGTAAGCATAATAGGTGTACCCTCCTAAACCAAGGAGTACTCGCAACTGAGAGAAGGTGATGATAAAAGACAATTGAATAATACCTTATTCTTTTTAAAGGTGAAATAGGAGTGGCGATGAAGTACGCAGTTTTGGTCGTGAATGATATCAGTCGCAATTTACTTTGCCCTCTTTCTAATCCCTTTATTTTGTCTTTACATATTACCTTCTGCACACCCTACTTAGGCTAATTGGTTTTCTTCATTCCCTACCTTTCGGCACCAGCCTATGGTTTGGAATAAGACTATCCAATAAGCGTAATAGGTGTACTCTCCTAAACCAAGGAGCCCTCGCAACCTGAGAGAAGGTGATAATAAAAGACAACTGAATAAACCAATTCTATTTCTTCTGAACCTGGATCCATCCCCGAAGAAGTCCCTTCGAGTTCGTATATAACCATACGATGGATCTATCCAATGGAAGTGGATATCCGTAGTAATACGGGTGTTCTGAGAAATTCAAAGGGTAAAAGAAGGAGTGGCAATGACTTATGCAACTCAGACAATCCAAAAGCCAGTATTTTTAAGAAGGTTCGGTCAACTTGGTCACTGAGTCATAGTCTAGGGTCGGTCAAAGGTCGCTGCCAAAGAGAGAGAGAAAAGAAACACTCTACGTGCACTCTAACCTAGATCAGAATGGTTATCACTTTATCTAATCCGGAAACCTCCCACTGTCCTGTCAAATTCTCCTCCAAACCTAAAGAAGAATCAATCGGAATCACCCGAAGAGTAAACCAACTCATCAGTGGGAATCGGGATCCAACTCTCATCGCATGATAACGTGACGGAATCCACTCGCGTTATCACACTCCAGAAGGTATGCGCATGCCTGGCAAGTTTCAGTTTCTTTAGAAACTCCCGATATGATTTTTGCCCCATGTTCTTATGACCTTGGCGAAAGTCAACAAATCATAAGTCACATGTCAAGTTCTGCCCGTCATTATCTTGTTACTTTGAATCCACCCGTACATACCCTTGAAGAAAGCCAACAAGGTAATACGACTGTCCCAAACCAACACATCTATCTATGCAACAAATGAATACCCCAGCAACTACCAAACACTATGCCTTGACGAAAGCCAACAAACATAGCTTGAATATTACTGACCATCCATAAGAAACGACGGAGGGCTACGGCTGGTTTTTGGCGAAAAACCTTTAACGTAATGAACTTGATCTCGTTGAAGGAACCCGATAGCTTTTTAAAATATAGTGGCAAAAACCTTTTGCTAAAGAGGTCACTCCCGGTAAAGGGATCTCGGCTCTTTCCTCGTGGAATGAGGTGCAGGATATTCCACTGAATACCGCTATGCAAAGCAACATGTAATCGACTATAGTGAAGTTATTACCCTGACGCAAACTTCTGCCCAAGGGGTCAGTCCCGGTGAAGGGATATCAGCCCTTGCCCCGTCGAATAAGGTGCAGGATATTCCACTGAATACCGCTATGCATAACAAAAGAAAACGTCTTTGTAACAACATTTTTTAAATTTGTTCCAACAACATCCAAACAGGTTTGTTTTACTTTGCATTGATCAGAATCAACGCAGTCCCATCATTCAATCACACCAGAAAAGAACGAAAATAAAATGTATGTATATGCCATCCGCATTCGTCACTGGGTCCCGTCATCACTCGTTAGGTTACTTAACTAACGACAGAGCGGGGACTGGACTAGCGCGGGTGTAAAACATATACAACATCTAATAGTATATAAACCAATATACAATAATCGCTCCAGACGTGATAGTATGCAACATTACAGAAAAGTAATAAGCATCATAGAATAATACAGATAATCTGGGATCCCCGAGTTTCACAGAGCCGCTGCTGAAACCCGACGTTCCCCTGTCGTGTGGATAGCCTGTGCAATGAAACCTAGACCCCTACGGGTGCGGCAAGTTACCCGCCAAAACCTGAAGCGAGGCAGCCCCCTTACAGCATAGTGAATGGACCACCCAGCACTTCACGGAATCCGGTAGCTTGAGCACCCCTCCTTGGGTCAACCTGTACCCCCTACGAGTGAGGCGAATAGCCTGCCAATTCTAGAGTGGGACCCCTCTGCCTCTCAAAGCCATGAGATGCGGACCCGTTGCCCCCCAGAACCCGGCTATCCGTGCACTCCGTCGTGGGGCAAAACCTAGTACAGTAATGAAAAATAGTACAATAGGTATATCGACCGTAACCTGGTCGTGCCCCAAAAGAATATTATACAACAGGCAGTGACGGCAGTCCACAAGTTGGACGCTCGCCCCGCAATATCAAATGTACAAATAAACTCAAACTGTACTACCATTGCACACTGCTATCCACCACGACAAATCCGCAACATCACAACACAACACAGAACATCAACGCGAATGTCACGTTCGCAAACCCGTCTAAAAGAACTATAGCAATCAGACGCGGTTCACCGATCAAATGACATTCCCGGTCGGAGATATAATGTAAGCACTGTAAACTAACATGTTTAAATTTCGATCGACCAAATATCAAGAAGTGGGCCCCACGAATATCTGTAGAACAGTAACAAAACCTGGGCCCAAACGATATATACCAAAAACCCCAATTTCCAATATAGAATGCACTGTAGAAAATTGGCAAACTGATTTGACTTTCCTGCGGCGGATCCGCGGCCAAACCCATGCTTGGGCCGCGGATCCGCGGCGGAACAGCCGAATTAGTTCGTCGAATTTCTGCAGTATTCCAAAAAAAGCCTGCTTGATTTTCTGGTATGGTCCAAATGTCATTTTGACCAGTTTAAAAATTTACAGAAACTGTCAAGTTGGAATTTTGCAATTTTTGTTTTTCGGTTCGATCGATATTTTAAACGCGTTAGCACAAGTTAGTATAGCAAAATGGTTAGGCTCTGATACCACTGTAAGTCTACGCTAGCGCCTCGGCAGTCTACAGACGCCAAATGCGGAACAAAAACTTTTTAACTGGCGCTATCGTATACTTTAACCCGGATCTGCCATTATTGGTAAACTAACAAACTGTAAAGAGTGTAGAAAGGTTGTACCGAACGATCCGAGTCCTTCGTTCTTCAACCATCATCCCACGCTCCGTTGCGGCTGCTCCGATCGCGTCGATCTCCGATACCCTCGTCGAGGTGACACCACATCACCGATTCTTTAAACAGGCTCCCGCCTCTGACTCGAGGCAACTCGATCGTCAAGTTTGCTAAAAGAGACGACCAAGAATGATGTAGAGATTGAGTAGATGACTTTGTCTCACTTCGTCCAAGTCCGTGGACGATCGGTTAATGAAGTTGTCGTAGGAATTGGGTGATGGAATGAAATGAACTGTGAAATTCCATACACCCCAAATACTATCATAATCTTTTCTCTCTGGAATGAATCAAGCATCAAGTGAAGTAGAGAGAGGAGGGGGCCGGCCATATTTATGCAAGGAGGGAGGTGAGTGTAGGAGAGGGGAGAGTAACCTTAAGCAAAAAGCTTCTCACTAAATATCCTAAGGAAAACAAGAAGCTTTAATGATAATGCATGAATCACTAAACACCTCATCAAGCCTTTAATGCATCCAATGAAAACTCAACACCAATTAATCCTAGTCACCTCATCTAGAACCTTCTAGAACACTGATTCACCTCATCTGAAGAAAAGATAAATCCGTCTTTAACAGAATGTTAAAAGACGGCTGATAGAAAACTGGAAACTGGCAACTTCCAAAAGTGATCCTGAAACGACCTGCAGGATAACCCCGAAACTGTATAAATATACCCGCATTTGTATTACGACCGAATACAAATGCAACTGAGACAAAGATATTATATCTACTCAATATAATACTCGGATCCGGCTTAAACCAAAGCCGACCAGTATTATCTGCCCGAAAAATAACACGTGCGTAAACGCACGTGCATTTTCCGAACCCTGCCATAAAACCATATGGCCTCTACAACGTTTCGCCCGAACTTGGGAAACTGTCTGTGGGGGACTCTAATGACTCGTCAGTACCCTGGCAGTGGGTTTAATCACAAACCGTCAGCGGCACTAGCAATGCGTAACGGCTGCCCATGGACTGACCTCAAGGGATGCCGATGAGCGCACTCATCCGGAAAACCCTACTGAGCCTAACAGTGACAATGTATATACAGTCCGGTCCGTTCGCCTATGAGTATCGCATATCCGCCTAGGGGGCTAGAAACGTCAGACCCCCAATAGCAGTATAAGTCGTATCGGAGTAAAGCCCAATAACACCCTGAGATACTACTGGAGTACCTACCAGTAAATCTCCTGCCACGGCCGTGGGCTTTGTGTAATGGCTCTCCTAGACACAGCACGATCTCGCCCCCAATACCGGGAGAGACGAATCCCCTGCCGATCCTCTCACGTGCCTCCATATGGCTCGGGACTGTACCCAAAAGCTACCTGTTTGCACGACTCCTTTGAGCCGTGGTAGGGTAGAAATCAAAGCACAGTGGGAACTCACACGAGACAAATGACGACCTCAGGTCGATGAACTAACCTGTACACATGTCACCAGGGAACTGCTATCTGACGATAGATATAATACTAACTAGCAGATTCCCGGCGAGTCCTGTCCGGTGTACTCATAACCCAATGAGCACCTGTATACATCTTAGGTGATCCAACTGACACCAGTGGCTTGTGAGACCGGCCACCACCCCTCGTCGGGGTCTCGACTGTACACACTAGTCTACTCCGGAGTATCGATGCCCTGTCTCGAAACTCCCACGACTAGGGACCACAAATAAGGATATGCGTATAAACCACCCAACTCTCACGTATTTGATCGCCATCTTACTGTTGGTGGTAAAGCATGATCCTAAAGGCTCTATCAAAGTGTAACATGTAATCAGTCACCTGATCATGTACACGACCGATAAAGGCAAACCAGATAGCATACTATCATCTCGAGTAAGACTGTCATACCGGTATAGGTCCTCCGCAATCATTGCAATCACGTACCTGTGATCCAATAATTGACTATGAGGGCACTATCTCCAACAGTTTTCTGCTGCGATATCTGTGATGTGATCATTTGGTATATTGATGAGATGAATACAGTATATAGTATATGTGATATATTATATTGACGTTTCTTATGTTTTTCACCCACGCTAGCACTGCCCCGCTCTGCCGTTAGTTACCTAACCTAACGGTGCACGAGGGGACATCGAGGCGAATGCGGATGGCATAGGCGTACGTTGTATTTATCTGTGTTGTTTAGGTAACTTACAATGATGGGACTTCATTAATGAGATTAATGAAATAAAAGAAACCTGAAGATATTGTAGAAACTTGTCTCGAAAACTGGTAGCTCTAGTTCTTGCTTTGCATAGCGGTATTCATTGTAGAATATCTAGCACCTTATTCGATAAGGAAAGAGCCGAGATCCCTTCACCGGGAGTGACCTCTTTAGCGAAACTAGCAGATGCTATAAACTCGGTTTGCCTTTTGATTGCTTTTATAGTTTTTTCATTGCATAGTGGTATTTGTGAAATATCCTGCATCTTATTCGATGAGGAAAGAGCCGACGATCCCTTCACTGGGAGTGACCTCATTAGAAAAACTAGTAAAAGCCCCCAAAACACTCCTTTTCAAAATCACTCGATTTGACGACGATATCAAGTTCATTACGCAAAAGGTTTTCTTAAAAACCTGTCGTAGCCCTCCGTCATTTTAGATAAGTACTAGTTAGTGCTACGTTTGTTGACCATGTTAAGGCGTAGTGTGCGGTAGCTAATTAGTGCTTATTTGCATAAGCATATGATGCGATTGGATTAGGGTAGTCGTGCGACTTTGTTGACCATGTTAAGGGTCGTGCGGGTGGGTTTAATTCAATCAAGAAATGACAGGTTGAACTTGGTTAGCGCTTATAATTTGTTGACCATGTTAAGGTCATAAGTCGCTAGGGGCAAAATATTATTGGGAATTTCAAGTGTTGAAATTTGCAATGAGATTGCATACCTTCTATGAGATAGTTGGATCCCGATACCCACTGCGAGTAAGAGTTACTCCTGGGAGTGTTTTACACATTACAATTAGCCGATCAAATAGGTGTCTAGAAAGGTGATAACGGGGTTATGCCCCTGGGAAAACGAGGTTTATTTTAATTAGGTCCGTGCGAAAGTACGGAGAACCTCCCTCAAAGTACCGACATTGTCCTGGCCGAATGATTGGCGAACTTGTAGGGTGTAATTAATCCCGGCTAGTCTTACCTTTTAGGGTTTGAAAGAAGATTTGATAAAAACAATGGGAGCCATCCTGATTAGATAAAATAATAACAAATCTGATCTTGCAAGAGCATACGCTGAGTGTTTTCTTCTCCCTCTCTCTCTCCAGGTAGCGACCATGTCACGCCTTAATCAAGATAATAATACAGATGTACTGACCGAACCCGCTTGTTATACTGAGCTAAGGGAACGTTGGTCCCGCTCCAACTTATAATTGTTATAAGACAGAGCAGGAAATGGGGATTACCAGGATTCCCGTGCCGCCCAAACGAAGAAAGTGCATGCTGATGCATCATCTTCGGGTGTGTTCATTACAGAAAACTGTTTTTTAGTATCGTTTACGTCCTGGGTATGAGATACCGGATCAGAATCCCGCAAATGTAATCCGTTACATAGGCTAAAGATAGGTAGAGAACTGAGAATGGGTGATAAATTTTAAGAGTTAAAAATGGTGCAAGTGTTGCAGCCAAGTCAGTTAGCAGTTATCACCCTGTATTACCAAATACATTGATTCTGAACTAATGTTATTAGATACCGAACCTAATATACAACATCATATCAGTTTCTTTATTTAGTAAAGAAGGATATAATTTTGTATTGTTGGACAATGTTTTGAATATTTCCTATATCAAGAGTTGATCGGTTCAGGCACGTTATCCAAAAGCATATACGTTCTAAATCAAACTACAGTTCTTTAACGTACAAGACACACACAAGAGGAAGAGTTCGGAAATGAACAAATCCTTCTTTACGCATTGTAGACTAGGTCATATCAATGCGACCCGACTAGATAAGTTACATAGAGATGCATATTTAAATCAGTTTGAACTTACATCTTGTGAAACTTGCCAGTCATATCACAAAGATAAGATGACCATAGCTCCATTTATTAGAAACAAAGAAAGAGTTAGTGAACTCTTGGGATTGATACATGATGATGTATGTAAGTCCCCTGTCTACACATGCCAGGACCGGTTCTTTGTACTTCATTACATTCACTGATGATCTCTCAAGATTCATACATATGTTCCTGTTGAAACACAAGTCTGAAACTTTTGAGAAATTCAAAGAATATAAGTCAGAAGTAGAGAACCAAAACGGGTATAAGTATAATGTCCTTTGATGTGATCAGGGAGGAGAATACTTGAGCACGGAATTCCTGGACTATTCTAAAGGAGAATGAGATTCTCTCTCAGCATTACTCCTCCGTATACACCACAGCACGTTGGTATATCGGGGTGGTGCAATCGCACCCTATGTGATATGGTGTGCTCTATGATGAGTACTACTGAGTTACCTATTTCCTTTTGGGGTTATGCACTTGAGAAGCTGCATACCAATTGAATAGGGTTCTAATCAAATCAGGTGCCTACCACTCCATATATGATATAGTATGGGAAGAGCCCATCTCTTAAGGATGTTAAGATTTAGGGGTTGTCCGGCCTATGTCTAAAATCAAAATCCGGACAAGATCGATGCAAGGTCAGTTCTGTGGAAGTTTGTTGGATATCCCAAGCATACGCAAGGGAATATCTTCTGCCACACTGAGGAGAAAAAGTTGTTTTGTTTCTCAGCATGCCACCTTTTAGAAAGGGAATTTCTTGTAAAGAAATTAGTGGTCATAAGGTAGAACTGGAAGGAGTTCCAGCTATACAAACTGCTGCTGATGATTTGGTAGAACCGGAGGATTCAATAGCTCCCGACGAACCTCAGCCTCTCCGCCGATCTGGTAGGGTTTCTCACCCACCTGAGAGATAGTTCGGTTTTCTCTATGACAGTGGGAGCGAAGATTGCATCATGAGATGATGACCCAACTAGTTTCGAGCAGGCCATCAGGAGTGGGGACTCTGTGAGAATGGCTGGATCTAAGCGATCTGAGATGGAATCCATACACACTAACAAAGAATGAACTTTGGTTGCTTTATCTGAAGGGTTAAATCCCCATCAGGAGCAAGTATATCTTGAGAAGATTACTTAGTGTACATGGAAAAGTTGAGACTTTCAAAGCTAAGACTAGTTGTAAAAGGTTCTCGTCATCGACCAGGTTTGGATAATGATGAAACCTTTTCTAGTGGCTATGCTTAAGTCTATTCGGATCCTACTTGCCATTTCTACATACCATGACTACGATATCTGGCGGTTGGGTGTCATGACTGCTTTTCTAAATAGTGATTTAGAAGACAACGTCTATAAGTACACAGCCAGAGGGCTTCATAGATAGTGGGAGCAGCGGAAATGTGTGCAAGTTGCTTTATGAGTTAAAGCAGGCATCGCGGAGTTGGAACATCTGTTTTGATGTGGTAGTCAAAGAGGTTGACTTCATCAAAATGGTAGATGAACCTTGTATATACCAAAGGGTAGAAGGGAGTATGGTGATGATCCTCGTATTGTACGTGGATGACATACTCTTGATAGGAAAGGAGTTTCCTATGCTAGAATCGGTCAATCTCCTCTTATCATAAGGATTCTCCATATAGGATCAAGGTGATACCTCCTAAACCCTGGGTTTTGGATCTATGAGATAGATCTAAGTGGATGTTAGGATTCTCACTGTTGGATGTAGTGCCCTCAAAGTCAATTTTTGGATCGCAGGTACGCGATTGAAATGATTGAGGAGGACCTATACCGGCAGCACAGTCTTACTCGAGATGATAGTATGCTATCTGGTTTGCCTTTATCAGTCGTGTACAGGTTCAGGTGACTGAGCACTATTACACGTTGATAGAGCCCTTAGGATCTTGCTTGACTACCAACAGTATGATGGCGATCATATACGTGAGAGTTGGGTAGTCTATAAGCACATCCTTAAAAGTGGTCCCTAGTCATGGGAGTTTCGAGGCAGGGCATCGATACTCCGGAGTAGACTAGTGTATACAGTCGAGACCCCGACGAAGGGTGGTGGCCGGTCTCATAAGCCACTGGTGTTAGTTGGATCACCTAAGATGTATATAGGTGCTCATTGGGTTATGAGTACACCGGACAGGACTCGCCGGTCTCTATCTCTTGGAAGCTGAATGTTTAGAAAATTAGAAGAGTGGGAGCGCAATAGAACTGGATGAAATTCCAGAACCACAAGCTGTTACTGAAAGTTTGGTAGAACAAGAAGGTTCAGAAGAAAGGGACATCCCAGCGCCTATCCGCAGAAGTAGTAGGCAGTCTCATCCGCCCAAGAGATACTACGGTTTTCTCATAGACGGGGATAGAGAAGATTGCATCATTGATAATGATGACCCTACTAGATTGCAGCAAGCCATTCAGAGCGGCGACTCGATAAAATGGCTGGATGCAATGCGGACCGAAATGGAGTCCATGTACACCAACAAAGTATGGACTTTGGACATTTCTCTAGATGGGGTAAAACCCGTAGGATGCAAATGGATCTTCAGAAAGAAAATTGGTGTGGATGGACAGGTTGAAACCTATAAGGCTAGACTTGTTGCAAAGGGTTTTCGTCAAAAACCTGGTTTGGACTAAGACGAAACTTTTTCTCCAGTGGCTTTGCTCAAATCCATTCGGGTCCTTCTTGCCATTGCTGCCTTCCACGATTATGAGATCTGGTAGATGGACGTAAAGACGGCTTTTCTAAATGGTAATTTGGAAGAATGCGTCTATATGGATCAGCCAGAGGGATTCATTCAGAGTGGGAGCAGCGGTAAAGTGTGCAAGTTGCTTAAGTCCATTTATGGACTAAAGCAGGCATCGCGGAGTTGGAACATCTGTTTTGATGATACTTTCAAAGAATTCGACTTTATCAAGAATCCAGATGAACCATGCATATATAATAAGATTGTAGGGAGAGCTGTAGTATTCCTCGTCTTGTACGTGGATGACATTCTCCTAATAGGAAATGATGTTCCTATGCTACATTCAGTCAAAAGATTCTTGTCACAGAAGTTCTCCATGAAGGATCTGGGTGATGCCACCTACATTCTGAGGATCTAGATCTATCGTGATAGATCAATGAGGATGTTAGGACTTTCACAGTTCAGGTACATAGACACCATATTGAAAAGATTCAGTATGGAAGATTCTAAGCGCGGTAACCTACCAACTTGTCACGGAATCAACCTCTCCAAAGAGATGTCTCCCGAGACTGATTTGGAAAGGGCTCGCATGTCGATTATACCCTACGCTTCTGCGGTAGGCTCTATAATGTATGCGATGTTATGTACCAGACCAGATGTAGCATACGCATTGAGCGTTGTAAGCCGGTATCAGGCAAACCCAGGGGAAAAGCACTGGATAGCAGTAAAGAACATTCTCAAGTACCTGAGGAGGACTAAGGAGATGTTCTTGGTGTATGGCGGAAAGGACCTCCAGATCGAGGCCTTTGCCTACTCCAGCTTCCAGAGTGACAAGGATGACTCCAAGTCCATGTCGGGTTATGTCTTTACCCTCAATGGAGGGGCGGTCTGTTGGAAGAGTTCCAAGCAGGACACCGTTGCTGACTCAATGATGGAAGCGGGGTATATAGCTGCTTGCGATGCCGCAAAAGAAGATGTCTGGATGAAGAAGTTCCTCACAGAACTTCAGGTGGTTCCTACCAGTGTTGATCCAAAACCTCTGTATTGCGACAACAACGGCGCTATAGCTTTAGCAAAGGAACCCAGGTCCCATCAAAAGTCCAGACACATCTTAAGGCGGTACCACCTGATCAGGGAGATCGTAGATAACCAGGAGATCGAGGTGAAGAGAGTAGATACGGAGAATAACACTGTTGATCCATTCACAAAGGCCATTCCTCAGACGTAGTTCGAGAGGCTATTCGAGATGATAGGTCTGCGATATGCCAGTATATGGCCCTAGTGCACGTGGGAGATTGTTAGTGTTTATGCCCTAGAGGCCATTACTGGATCATATTAGTTTGTATAATACTTAATGGAAGCTTGGGATATTCACAGTTGTATTGACAGTCTTGCTAAAAATGGTAGTATGCTACTTGGTTTGTTTCTACTTTAATATGTGCATATGTTTCTTTTAACATTTCGCTTATACATATTAGTAGAGCCCTTAGGATCTTTGCTTGATTACCAGCGTTGTGATGGAAGTCACACTAGTGGGGGCTGGGTAGTCTATAAGCAACATCCTATACAGGTCCCTGGTCATAGGATTATCGAGACGGGGCATCGATACTCCGGAGTAGACTGGTGTATATGCTTCTCATCCCAGCATGGGGAGATGGTCTGTCCCACAGCTATCAGTACGTTTTACTGGAGATAGTATGCAGGTGCACGTTAGGTTACGGGTACACCGGACATGACTCATCGGGAACTGCAGGTTGGTTTTATTCCCATCGTCAGATAGCAGTTTCCAGGTGACATGAGTACAGCTTAGTCCGTCGACTTGACACTGCTACTTCTCCTCGAGTGTGTTCCCACTGTACTTAGATTACTACCCTACCACGGCTCAAAGGAATCATGCAAAAAGGTAGTAGTTGGGTGCAGTCCCGAAGCACTTAGAGGCAGTGGCGGTTAGACAGGATTCGTCTCTTCCGGGATTGGGGGTTGATATCGCGTTGTGTATGGAGAGCCATTACGCAAAGTCCCTGGCCAGGGCAAGCGAGATTTACTAGTAGGCTTCCAGTAGTTTCTCAAGGTGTAATGGGCTTCACTCCGACACGACTTATACCGCTATTAGGGGTCTGACGTTTACCACCCCCTAGGCCCGATATGCGATAGTCCTAGAAGAACAGACCGGACTGTACGGAGATTGTCACATCAGGCTAAGTAGGAGTTCGGATGGGTTTCCTCATCGTCCTTCTTATCGAAATCTACTTGGGGACCGTTACGTACAGCTAGTACCGCTTACGGCCTGTGATTAAACCCACTGCCAGCGTAGTCTCGAGTCTTTAGAGTCCCACACAGAGAGTTTCCCTACACCGGGTAAAATGTGTAGAGGCCGTATGGTTTTACGGCAGGGCCGCGATCACTTACGTACACTTGTGCACGTACTATGATCGGGCAGATAATACTAGCGTGCTTTGGTTTAAGCCAGATTCTAGTATTATACAGATGGATTTATTCAGTCAAAGATTATCCGTGTTTTTCAGAAATACGGATGTGAGGGGCAGTCTCATAATTTGTCGGGAAGCTTCTAGAAGAAGATGACTCATTTGTGTTTAATTCTTTTTAGGATTTGAACTAAATGAGGTGGAGGATGAGGTGTATGTTTATATTAAATGCTTAATGACTCATGAGGCGATTCACTCTTAGAATTAAATGAAGCATGATGAATATTAGATAGATATTTATTTTGATAATATTATTATGCTTCATATTATTCTTGCATGAGAATTATTCATTTCATTATCACAAAAGCTTTCTCTCTCCTCAAGTTATCATCTTCTTCCTCAAACCGTAAAAGCTCTCATAAGTTGAGAATCCTAGGGTTTAAGTGACTAAGTAATCCATCTAAATACTCTACACCCTCTAGGACTTCTAGATTAGCAAACTAGAAGCCGTAGTTATCTCATATTCGAGATAGAAACTCGGACTATAAACTCTCAGGTGGATCGTCTTTGAATCGAGAAGGCCGTTAAGATGCCCATGTTCCATAGAGCCTACGAGGTGTGGAGGACAGCGATGAAGACCCGAAGGACAAGTAACGTGAGGTACAACTTCGAATCAGAGTAGTTAAACCTCTCGTAGTTTGCTAGTAATGGTTTAGACATGATCCGTGTGCTCAAGTCCATGTTACGAAGCTTTGATAATTGTTTTTCATATATTCCGCCTCCCCGCGAACACGTGGTGTGCGTGACATGGACTTACAGGCACCTCCTTTGTATATTTTGATCCAAAACCACATTTACATAATAATACTAAAGGCATCCCCAAGCGGGAGCTAGCTATTCACCAACCAGCGGATTCACAACCACGCAAGACAGTATATATATATATATATATATATATATATGTTGCGCCACGGCAGCGCCCCGGCCGTCTATCCGAGGCCAAATTGCGGAATCAAAATTTTCTTATCTTTTAAACTGGCGCTACCGCGGACAATATAACCGGATCGTAACCATTAACCTAATGCTAGCTAACAAGAGATGGGAAGAGAAGTATACCGAGTGATCCGAGTCCTCCGGTCTTCTCGTCATCGTCCCGATCTCCCGCGGAAAGTCTTGTCTCCACATCGTCGCCTCCTCGCCGGAAGGGCACCACATCGCCTGCGTCTTTTACGGGCTCCCGCCTCGATACCGAGGCAACTCGGGCATGAAGCCGGCAACTCGACATGCTCAAGATATGCTGTAGAAAGTGTAGTAGATCATGCTAGTCTCATTTGGGGTTTGTAGTTGCCTTGATGGAGGAATGGGGTTAGGAAAAATGGTGCTTTCATTTTTCCAAAACAAGAAGAAGATGAAGAATTCCTCACATAACAAAGATGAACTCTCTCATTCTTTTCTTTCTCTCAAGTGAAGCTTTTTTTCATCTAGTGAGAAGAAGATGGTGGAGGAATGAGAATATCAACCATAACAAGAAGGGAGGTGAGTGTAGGATAAAGGTGGAGGCTGACCACATCCAAACACTATCATTACAAACTTACATCCAAACCATACCCTCTCATATCACAATTAATGCAAGTGATGGTGCAAAAGAAAAGATGCCATCATAATTAATCATCTTACAAATAAAACCTCCACAATATGTTATTTGCAAACACCCTCCATCGGAAAAGTCCGGCCGGGAAAGAACAAAGGAAAACCGGCCGGAACGGAATGCAAACTGGCAACTCCAGAAAACTAGTCCCGTAATAAATTACAGGAAAACCCCGATACTGTGCATACACACCCGCATCTGTATTCCTACCGGATACAAATGCAATGAGACAAAATCTACACTGTACTAAACTAGGACCGGCTTAAGCCAAAGCCGGCTAGTAAAAACCGTTCGATCCTGATCCGTGCAATACCGCACGTACCAGATCGAACCCTGCCATATCACCATACGGCCACTAGTACAAAACTGTCCGATCCTGATCCGTGCAATACTGCACGTGTCTGATCGGACCCTGCCATATCTCCATACGGCCTCTACAGCGTTTCGCCCGAAAGCTTGAGTAACTGTAAGTGTGGTGGACTCTAAAGACTCGTCAATACTATGGCTGTGGATTTAACCACTAGCACGTCAGAGGTATAAGCCAATACGTGATGGGCCACCAGCTATTGACCAAAAGGGACGTCGATGAGCGAACTCATCCTGACACCCTACTGAGCCTGTCAGTGACAATATCCGTACAGTTCGGTCCGTTCGTCTATGAGCACCGCATGTCGGGCCTAGGGGGTTGGTAAAAGTCAGACCCCTAAAAGCGATACAAGTCGTGTCGGAGTGTATCCCAGAACACCCTGAGATACTACTGGAATACCTACCATTAAATCTCCTGCCTCGGCCGAGGGGTTTGTGTAATGGCTCTCCTAGACACAGTGCGACCTCACCCCCAATACCGGGAGAGACGAACCCCTGAAGATCCGCTCACTGCCTCCATGTGGCTCGGGACTGTACCCAACTAAAACCTGTTTGCACGACTCCTTTGAGCCGTGGTAGGGTAGTAATCAAAGCACAGTGGGAACTCACACGAGACAAATGACGATCTCAGGTCGATGAACTAACCTGTACACATGTCACCAGGGAACTGCTATCTGACATCTGGTATAAGACTAACTAGCAGGTTCCCGGCGAGTCCTGTCCAGTGTACTCATAACCCAATGAGCACCTATATACATCTTAGATGAACCAACTGACACCAGTGGCTTGTGAGACCGGCCACCGCCCCTCGTCGGGGTCTCAACTGTATACACTAGTCTACTAATAGAGTATCGATGCCCTTTCTCGAAACTCCTACGACTAGGGACCTTTTAAGGATGTGCATATAGACTACCAGCTCCCACGTATATGATCGCCATCATACTGCTGGTAGTCAAGCAAGAATCCTAGGGGCTCTATCAACGTATAATAGCGACATGTCAGGTCACCTAAAGCAGTACATGATGATAAAGATAAACCAGATAGCATACTATCATCTCGAGTAAGACTGTCCTACCGGGATAGGTCTTCCCTCAATCATTGCAATCACGTGCCTGTGATCCAATAATTGACTATGAGGGCACTATCTCCAACAATCTCCCACTTGCACTCAAGGCTAATTATTGCGATGTCGCATACTCACAGCCCGTGTGATACCGAACACCCAACTCCTCTACTAGTCATTCTTACAAAACCCGTTTGCGAAACTATTGCGTTCGAGGAATAGCCTCAGTGAGTGGATCCGCAGAGAAGTTTCTTTCTATGTCTCTCTATATCTCAAGTTCGCGGAGAAAGCCATCTCCCGAAATGAGCAATACCTGTCTTGGAACGTCTGGATGTCTGATGGGACCTAGTTCATAAATGAACTCCAAATCCAGACTTCTTAGACTGTATCGTCAACTGAACTTAATCAGTATCCTGCGCCATGCCTTTCCCTCAGTATCCACCTGGACCACCTGTCCAATATACTGCCCCTCGTCGGAGGGAAAACTATAACTCTGACAGCCACTCTGCCATCCAGGTCACCTTGGAAGCCTGGAATGATAACCGTCTCCTAAAAGAGGCTACCGTTATCATGTCCCTAGAACATCAACTTATGTTCTAAAACTGCTTCCGACTGTTTCTCCAGGATTGGATCTGTTAGTGTATATGCCCTAGAGGCCATTACTGTATCATACTAGTTTGTATATTACTTAATGGAAGCTTGGGATATTCACAGTTGTATATACAATCTTGCTCGAAATGGTAGTATGCTACTTGGTTTGTCTCTGCTTTAATATGTGCATGTGTTTCTTTTAGCATATTGCAGGTATACATATTAGTAGAGCCCTTAGGATCTTTGCTTGATTACCAGCGTTGCGATGGCGCTCGCACTCGTGGGAGCTGGGTAATCTATAAGCACATCCTTATACAGGTCCCTGGTCGTTGGACTATCGAGACAGGGCATCGATACTCCGGAGTAGACCAGCGTATGCGCTTCTCATCCCAGTGTGGGAGACGGTCTGTCCCACAGCCGTTAGTACGTCGTACTTGGGATAGTATGCGGGTGCTCGTTAGGTTACGAGTACACTGGACAGGACTCGTCGGGAACTGTTGGTTGGTAATATACCTATCGTCAGTTATCAGTTCCCAGGTGACATGAGTACAGCTTAGTCCGCTGACTTGACACTGTCACTTCGCCTCGAGTGTGTTCCCACTGCACTTTGATTACTACCCTACCACGGCTCAGAGGAGTCGTGCAAACAGGTAGTTTTTGGGTGCAGTCCCGAAGCACTTGGAGGCAGTGACGGTTAGACAGGATTCGTCTCTCCCGGTATTGGGGGTTGACATCGCGCTGTGTCCAGGAGAGCCATTACACGAGTAGTCCCTGGCCAGGGCAAGCGAGATATACTGGTAGGTTTCCAGTGTTATCTCAGGGTGTTCTGGGCTTCACTCCGACACGACTTGTACCGCTATTAGGGGACTGACGTTCACCGCCCCCCTAGGCCCGCCATGCGATGTATCAGACGAACAGACCGGACTGTACGGAGATTGTCACATACAGGCTCAGTAGGAGTGCAGATGGGGTTCACCTCGTCAGTCTTCTTATCGACATCTACCTGGGGACCGTTACGTACAGCTAGTGCCGCTTGCGGTCTGTGGTTAAACCCACTGCCAGCGTAGTGTCGAGTCTTTAGAGTCCCACACAGAGAGCTATTCGCCTTTAGGCAAAACGAGTAGAGGTCGCATGGTTTTGCGACAGGGTTCGCTCGCATCCGCGCACTTGTGCACGGTTGCTGTCCGGACAGTTTATACTAGCGGGCTTTGGTTTAAGCCGGATCCTAGTATATGATTTGAGATTGGTTTTTCTCATTGTGTTCGTGTTCCTCGGATCACGAATGCGGGTGCGTATGCACAGTTGCTTGAGATTGAGGGAGAGGACCTTGTTTAGGGTTAATGACTTTTGTCATTTTATTAACCCTATTGTTTTTTTGTGTATTATTGTTAATTGATAATTAGCTTAATTATTGTGCATGGTTGTTGTTGTTGGCACTTTGACTTTGTTGACTTGTTGACCAAGTTGACAATTTGACCATGATCATTTCATTTGGAAGATGCTCTTTGATTCTTGCAATTAGCATTAATAATGAAATGATAATGGTCACCTCATGATTTACCATGACAATTTTCAAGCTAATTATACAATTAAAATAACTCACACATATTAGTGAGAATGGCTCACTAATTTATCATTCTATCATATCTTTTCTCTCTCTTGCTCATCCTCTCCCTCAAGCTCTCTCCCTCTCATGTGTTGAGAAACAAAAAGCTTGAGAAAAACCTTCACTTGATCTTCTCTACTCACTTCTAGGGTTCAAGTCTTAGCATTTCTTGCACTCTAGTTACTCCTAGCTTGGAGTTGAAGCTAAAGGTGGTGGCTTTCAAGTGGATCTTTCTTTGACGGAAGAAGACTAGCAAGGTGAGGCCCTTCTACCATTCCAACGAGCAAGGAGAGAAGGACTAAAGACCAAAGGTATAACCTTTCCATCACTTAGCTACTTTGTAGTTAGGGTTAGCAAGTTTTAGTTTAGCAAAGATCCTCACAAGCTTGGTCCATGTTGCCTAAGTCATTAAAAATTCGTTTTTTATTATGTTTTCCGCCTCCCCGCAAGTACCGGGGTGGGCAACACGGACTTACAGTGGTATCAGAGACTAACTAAACTCAAACTAGCTAGGTAGTGAAGTGTAACGAAGTTTCGAAACCGGAAAATCCGAAAACCAAACCATGCAAAACCCAAGTTTCTGTTAATTTTTCCTCTGGTCAAAATGACATTTGTTATATACCAAAAATTATCTCAGGGTTTTGTGTGAAAAACCACCAAAGACGAACCAGAGAGGAGATGAGAGGAGCGCGGATCCGCGGCAAGAGGAGGCTCCTGCCGCGGAAGCGCGGCCGTCTTGTCCCCTCTCTGCATCGTTTTTGGTGCAGTAAGTTTCTGTGTTGGTATTGGGATTTTTAAGATATATATTATATGCCCAGATTTTCCAGAACTAAAATTTGCTTTTGTGGGCCTATAAATCCGTATTTTTTTCGGAACTTCACTACGCTTTAACTACATCGGTTATATCTGTAATGCTTGCAAGTATTGAACGTCGGCTAATCGCTATAAGACGATTAGTCGGGGTTATACATGATCTGTGATTGCTATTGGTTTGTGGATATGAATGGATTGGATTGTCGCGGGTGAATGGCCGGGGTGGATGTGAGATGAGCGTTGTTTTTCTTTCATTCATTTGTAACATGTAAATTGATGTAATAATATTCTTTGTATGGCCGCACAACCGGGTCGGGGTTGTAGCCGTCATTGTATTATTCTTTTTACTGTTTTTGCTCCTAGGATAGACCCATGGAGGGGGTGCACAAACTACCGGGTACTCGAAGTGCCGAGTGGCCTACTCACGGTGGTGAGGGAGGTTGCTTCGCTTCGGGTGCTTGGCGGGTAGTTTGCCGCACCCGTAGGGGTCTTGGGTGGGGTATTGGCTATTCACCGCGACCGTGTAATCCGCTTTGCGTTGCAGGCTCGAACGCATTGCGGATTCCTAGTATATCCAATGTATTCATCTGTGATCTGTAATGTCTATCATTGCTGTATATATATATATATAAATAACTATTTAGGCGTTGCTTATGTTTTACAGCCGCGCTAGCCCAGCCCCCGCTCTGTCGTTAGTTAAGTAACCTAACGGGTGATGACGGGGCCCCGTGGCGAATGCGAATGGCATAAGCGTACGTCATATTTTGGTTGTTTTCTGCAATGGTAGGATTAAATGATGGGACGCATTAAAAGAACTAATGCAAGAAATAAACCAAGTAAAAGTCGATTGGAACACTTTGAAAACCACTCGGTTCTTTTCAAAACTAAACTTTTAAACGCGGAGCTTGAACCACTCCTTTTTAAAAGCTATCTCGTTCCATCGATTATATCAAGTTCACTACGTTCACGGTTTCGCCAAAACCATCCGTAGCCCTCCGTCGTTTCATATGAATATTCAACAGTATTCAAGCTGTGTTTGTTGGCCTTAGTCAAGGCACAGTGTTTGGTAGCTGGTGGGTATTCATATGTTGCATAGATAGAATGCGTTGGTTTGAGACAGTCGTATTGCCTTGTTGGCCATAGTCAAGGGTGGATACGGGTGGGTTCAAATTAACCTGGATAACGACGAGTAGAACTTGACATGTGACTTATGATTTGTTGGCCTTAGTCAAGGTCATAAGAGCATGGGGCAAAAATACACATCGGGAGTTTCATAAGTACTGAAACTTGCTAGTGTTGCATACCATTTGGAGTGTGATGATTCTGGTAGGATTCCTTCGGTTTTATCACGCGATGATATTTGGATCCCGATCCTACTGTGAGTATATGCTACTCCCCGAGAAAACTCTCACTCAACGATCAATGCTATAAACCTAGTAGGTGCCTAGAAAGGTGTTAGCGGGGCTACGCCCACAGGGAAAAGAGGTTACTTAATTAAGGAACTTCGCGAAAGCGTTGGAAAACCTCCCTCGAAGTACCGACACTGGCCTGGCTGAACGGTTAAGCAAGTATTGTACGGTGAGAATGATCCCGGCTAATCCTTTTCTTTACGGTTTGAGAAGGGATTCGAGAGACAGTGGGAGCCATCCAGTTTAGACAAACTAAAAACCACTCTAAACTTGCAAGAGCATCATGCTAAAGTGTTTCTTTTCTCTCTCCTAATTGCAGCGACCATTCAACATGACCGGACTTAAGTTACTGTTAGATAAAAATAAATTGACAGGGCCAAACTACAAAGATTGGCTCAGGAATGTCAAGATTGCAATCACCTATGACAAGCTGGGGTATCTTCTTACCACCAAAGCTCCCCCTGTCCCTGGTCCAACTTCCAGTATCGCGGATAAGGAAATCCGCAAGACTTGGGAGATTGATAGCGCGAAGGCCAAGTGCCTCCTGCTTGCCTCGATGGACAACGAACATCAGAGGAGGCATGAGAATATGGACATGGAATCCATATTGCTCCATACAAAAGAACTGTATGGAGAGCAATCACGTATCGCGAGATACGAAGCTTCGAAAAAGTTATTTTCGACAAGAATGGCCGTCGGATCATCAGTAGCCGAGCATGTGCTAAAGATGATCGGCTACATTGAGGAGCTCGCTGACCTAGGGATCACATTGGAGAGTGAGCTATATACGGATATAGTTCTCCAGTCCCTTCCTTCCACTTACGCCCAGTTCATACTGAACTTTAACCTACAAGAAAAAGAGGTTGAACTTTCAGAGCTCCTCAACATGCTGAGGAGCGCAGAGGGCACCCTACAGAAAGGTAGGGAGACATCCACTTTGTTTGTAGGAGGATCTTCCTCTTCTAGGTCCAGGGCGAAAGCCAAGGGCAAGAAGAAGAAAGCCCCCGCCAAACCAAGAGGCGGTGTCGGTAAAGTGGATACGAAGGGAAAGGGTAAAGCAACAAAGGTAGCGGGGAAGCTTGTGGATAAGGAGGAATGCTTCTTTTGTCATAAGAAAGGACACTGGAAGAATGATTGCAGGGCCTGGAAGGCCAGAACACAGGAATTGAAGCAGGTTGCAGCTTCAGCTTCAGGTGTGTATGTCATTGAAAACTGTCTATCTATAAACTCTACTTCCTGGGTATTGGATACCGGATCAGGATCTCATATCTGTAATTCCTTGCAGGCGTTGAGAAAGCGTAGAGTTTTGAAGGCAGGTGACATGACCCTCAGAGTTGCGAACGGTGCTAGCATGGATGCAGAGGCCGTGGGGGACTATCACCTGGGATTATCTGATGGACACTTTTTGGTTTTGCGTAGTTGTTATTATGTACCAAATGCAACCTGTAATATCATATCTGTATCTTTATTATCTAAAGAAGGTTATGAATTTGCATTTGTAAGTAATGTAGTGAACATTCACCTTAATCAAGTTTTGATTGGGTCAGGTACATTGAACAACGGTATTTACGTTTTAAGCCAACCACAGGTTTTCAATATCCAGAATACACACAAAAGAAAGTCTCCAGATATTAATCAGGCTTTCTTATGGCATTGTAGACTGGGTCACATCAATGAGACACGGTTGACTAAGTTACATAAAGAAGGATACTTGGATCCGTTCGAGTATCAGTCTTATGCCACTTGTGAATCTTGTCTCATGGGAAAGATGACAAAGGCTCCGTTCACTGGACACGGAGAAAGAGCGAGCGAGCTCTTGGGACTCGTACACAGCGACGTGTGCGGTCCAATGTCTACACATGCGCGAAGCGGTTACTCTTACTTCATTACTTTTACGGATGATTTTTCAAGGTACGGTTATGTCTTCTTAATGAAACATAAGTCCGAGGCCTTTGAAAAGTTCCAGGAATATAAGAATGAAGTGGAGAAACAGACCGGCAAAAGTATCAAGATTCTAAGATCGGATCGAGGTGGAGAATACTTAAGTGCCGAGTTCCTGAATTATTTAAAAGAGAATGGAATTCTCTCTCAGCTTACTCCTCCATACACTCCGCAACATAACGGTGTATCGGAGAGAAGGAACCGAACCCTATTGGATATGGTACGGTCCATGATGAGTAAGGCTGAGTTACCGCGATCTTTCTGGGGTTATGCACTGGAAACAGCTGCACATCTCTTGAACCAAGTTCCTACTAAAACAGTGCCTACCACACCATATCAGATGTGGAGTGGGAAGAAACCCTGTCTTAAATCCTTTAAGACATGGGGATGTCCAGCTTTTGTAAAAAAGCAGCATGCGGACAAGCTCGAGGCACGCTCAGTACAGTGCAAGTTTGTGGGATACCCAAAGAACTCCAAGGGGTATCTCTTCTATTACGCAGAGGAGCAAAAAATCCTTGTTTCTCGTCATGCCCGCTTCTTGGAAACTGAGTTTTTAGAAAATCAGATAAGCGGGAGCGCAGTAGAACTGGAAGAAATTCCAGAACCACAAACCATTACTGAAAGCTTAGAGGAACCAGAAGGTTCGAAAGAACAGGACATTCCTATGCCACTCCGCAGAAGTAGTAGGCAGTCTCATCCGCCCGAGAGGTACTACGGTTTTCTCATTGACGGGGATAGAGAGGACTGCATCCTAGATTGTGATGAGCCTACTAGCTTCCAGCAAGCCATTCAGAGCGTCGACTCGGTAAAATGGCTGGATGCAATGCGGACCGAAATGGAGTCCATGTACACCAACAAAGTATGGACGTTGGACATTGCTCCAGACGGGGTAAAACCCGTAGGATGCAAGTGGATCTTCAAAAGGAAGATTGGTGTAGATGGACAGGTTGAGACCTATAAAGCTAGACTGGTAGCAAAGGGCTTTCGTCAGCGACCTGGTTTGGACTATGACGAAACCTTTTCTCCAGTAGCTATGCTGAAATCCATTCGGATCCTTCTTGCCATCGCTGCTTTCCACGATTATGAGATTTGGCAGATGGACGTAAAGACAGCTTTTCTAAATGGTCATTTAGAGGAGTGTGTCTATATGGACCAGCCAGAGGGTTTCATTCAGGGTGGGAGCAGCGGAAAGGTGTGCAAGTTGCTCAAGTCCATTTATGGACTCAAGCAGGCATCGCGGAGTTGGAACATCCGCTTTGATGAGACGGTCAAAGAATTTGGCTTTATCAAAAATCCAGATGAACCATGCATCTATTGTAGATTTGTAGCGAGAACTGTAGTATTCCTCGTTTTATACGTGGATGACATTCTCTTAATAGGAAATGACATTCCTATGCTACAATCTGTCAAGGGGTTCTTGTCACACAGGTTCTCCATGAAAGACCTGGGTGATGCCTCTTACATTCTGGGTATCCGGATCTACCGTGACAGATCCAAGAGGATATTAGGACTCTCGCAGTCCAGGTACATCGACACCATACTGAAGAGATTCAGTATGGAAGATTCCAAGCGCGGTAATCTACCGGCTTGTCACGGGATCACTCTCTCCAAAGAGATGTCTCCCAAGACTGATTTGGAGAGGGATCGCATGTCTATTATACCCTACGCTTCTGCGGTAGGCTCTATAATGTATGCGATGTTGTGTACCAGACCGGATGTGGCTTATGCACTGAGTGTGGTAAGCAGGTATCAGTCAAACCCAGGGGAGAAACATTGGATAGCAGTAAAGAACATTCTCAAGTACCTGAGAAGGACTAAGGAGATGTTCTTGGTGTATGGCGGAAAAGACCTGCAGATTGAGGCCTTTGCTGACTCCAGCTTCCAGAGTGACAAGGATGATTCCAAGTCCATGTCGGGTTTTGTCTTTACCCTCAATGGAGGGGCGGTGAGTTGGAAGAGCTCCAAACAGGAAACCGTTGCTGACTCGACTATGGAAGCGGAATACATCGCTGCATCTGATGCCGCAAAAGAAGCTGTCTGGATGAGGAAGTTCTTGAAAGAACTTCAGGTGGTTCCGTCCATTGTTGACCCAATACCTCTGTATTGCGACAACAACGGGGCTATAGCTTTAGCGAAGGAACCCAGGTCCCATCAGAAATCCAGACACATCTTAAGGCGGTATCACCTGATCAGGGAGATCGTAGATCGCCAGGAGATCGAGGTCCGGAGAGTTGCATCAGAGGATAACACAGCAGATCCATTCACCAAGGCCTTACCCCAGACTCAGTTCGAGCGGCTGATCGAGATGATAGGTCTTCGATACGCCAGTACATGGCCTTAGTGCAAGTGGGAGATTGTTAGTGTATATGCCCTAGAGGCCATTACTGTATCATACTAGTTTGTATATTACTTAATGGAAGCTTGGGATATTCACAGTTGTATATACAATCTTGCTCGAAATGGTAGTATGCTACTTGGTTTGTCTCTGCTTTAATATGTGCATGTGTTTCTTTTAGCATATTGCAGGTATACATATTAGTAGAGCCCTTAGGATCTTTGCTTGATTACCAGCGTTGCGATGGCGCTCGCACTCGTGGGAGCTGGGTAATCTATAAGCACATCCTTATACAGGTCCCTGGTCGTTGGACTATCGAGACAGGGCATCGATACTCCGGAGTAGACCAGCGTATGCGCTTCTCATCCCAGTGTGGGAGACGGTCTGTCCCACAGCCGTTAGTACATCGTACTTGGGATAGTATGCGGGTGCTCGTTAGGTTACGAGTACACTGGACAGGACTCGTCGGGAACTGTTGGTTGGTAATATACCTATCGTCAGTTATCAGTTCCCAGGTGACATGAGTACAGCTTAGTCCGCTGACTTGACACTGTCACTTCGCCTCGAGTGTGTTCCCACTGCACTTTGATTACTACCCTACCACGGCTCAGAGGAGTCGTGCAAACAGGTAGTTTTTGGGTGCAGTCCCGAAGCACTTGGAGGCAGTGACGGTTAGACAGGATTCGTCTCTCCCGGTATTGGGGGTTGACATCGCGCTGTGTCCAGGAGAGCCATTACACGAGTAGTCCCTGGCCAGGGCAAGCGAGATATACTGGTAGGTTTCCAGTGTTATCTCAGGGTGTTCTGGGCTTCACTCCGACACGACTTGTACCGCTATTAGGGGACTGACGTTCACCGCCCCCCTAGGCCCGCCATGCGATGTATCAGACGAACAGACCGGACTGTACGGAGATTGTCACATACAGGCTCAGTAGGAGTGCAGATGGGGTTCACCTCGTCAGTCTTCTTATCGACATCTACCTGGGGACCGTTACGTACAGCTAGTGCCGCTTGCGGTCTGTGGTTAAACCCACTGCCAGCGTAGTGTCGAGTCTTTAGAGTCCCACACAGAGAGCTATTCGCCTTTAGGCAAAACGAGTAGAGGTCGCATGGTTTTGCGACAGGGTTCGCTCGCATCCGCGCACTTGTGCACGGTTGCTGTCCGGACAGTTTATACTAGCGGGCTTTGGTTTAAGCCGGATCCTAGTATATGATTTGAGATTGGTTTTTCTCATTGTGTTCGTGTTCCTCGGATCACGAATGCGGGTGCGTATGCACAGTTGCTTGAGATTGAGGGAGAGGACCTTGTTTAGGGTTAATGACTTTTGTCATTTTATTAACCCTATTGTTTTTTTGTGTATTATTGTTAATTGATAATTAGCTTAATTATTGTGCATGGTTGTTGTTGTTGGCACTTTGACTTTGTTGACTTGTTGACCAAGTTGACAATTTGACCATGATCATTTCATTTGGAAGATGCTCTTTGATTCTTGCAATTAGCATTAATAATGAAATGATAATGGTCACCTCATGATTTACCATGACAATTTTCAAGCTAATTATACAATTAAAATAACTCACACATATTAGTGAGAATGGCTCACTAATTTATCATTCTATCATATCTTTTCTCTCTCTTGCTCATCCTCTCCCTCAAGCTCTCTCCCTCTCATGTGTTGAGAAACAAAAAGCTTGAGAAAAACCTTCACTTGATCTTCTCTACTCACTTCTAGGGTTCAAGTCTTAGCATTTCTTGCACTCTAGTTACTCCTAGCTTGGAGTTGAAGCTAAAGGTGGTGGCTTTCAAGTGGATCTTTCTTTGACGGAAGAAGACTAGCAAGGTGAGGCCCTTCTACCATTCCAACGAGCAAGGAGAGAAGGACTAAAGACCAAAGGTATAACCTTTCCATCACTTAGCTACTTTGTAGTTAGGGTTAGCAAGTTTTAGTTTAGCAAAGATCCTCACAAGCTTGGTCCATGTTGCCTAAGTCATTAAAAATTCGTTTTTTATTATGTTTTCCGCCTCCCCGCAAGTACCGGGGTGGGCAACACGGACTTACAGGATCAATATCAACTTATTGTATCTACTGCAGGAACAACATCTGGTGTGGTACTTGACATCTCATGATTGACTCAATTGCCTAAGCAAGTGATCTGTCAATCATGCGTATCCCTCTCCCCTTTAGTCTGTAAGACACCTTTAGAGAGGGTGACTCCATCACCTGCAGGTACACTACCGTGCCAGGAGTCGTTCATTCTAAATACTCATAGAATGCTGTCAAGGTACTCAGATTGGGAAACCACCCAAATCTAGATCTAAAACCATAGATCTAGTAACCAGTATGTCAGATATTATGTCTAAGTCCCATGTGGAGAAACCACTGTGTGACGACCAAAGTACAACCGATCGTAGTATATGAGTTTCTTTTCCTACCATGTGTATGTCATCCAAATACCAGGATGTCACACCCTACTACCTTCTCAACAGATCCATCCCCTATTCTGATGAAGTTAAAACTATGACTGTCACATCAGAAATAGATGATCTATCTCCGCTACATCTGCTTTAGTCTATAAATAGACATAAGCCTGATGTCCACCAATGCTTCCGCTGCTCCCACTGACTACGACAACCCTCTGCAGAGTCATATAGGCGTGCACTTCCAAAGCTAGTTTAGAACGACGCTATACTCATCCTCCTGCCGGGTCTCGCAGCCTGGAACAACAGCAATGGCAAGTATGGGTAAACAAGAACTTCCCTGTCACCGTCCTTGAGGCTACCGGAGTACCTCTCGGGTGCCTCAAGTTACCCACCTTATGTGCGGAGTGGCCAATGGAATGTCAAATCAGATTGAATCTTTAGGTTCCTTATCAAATCTTCAGTAATCGTTTGCGGTTCTGGAATCACTTCCAGTTCTACCATACTCCCACTACTGTTTTTGAAAAAATCCATTTTTAATAAAACTGTGGCGAGTCTAGAACAATATTTCTATTGATCTGCCAGATGGTAGAATGTCAACCCTTGTCATAGCCTGGGTCAACCCACGAACAGCCATTACAGAAACGTGCCTTGAGTTATCCAGAGTCTGGTTTTAATCATAAGCCGGACAACTCCCCGTACCTTAACAATGTTAAGATATGAACTGTACTATATCCAATATAGAACCAGAGGCACTGATTTAATTGAACCAGATTCAAATCATGCAGCTATCTCGAGTGCATGTCAAGTAAATGGAGAGAGGCCGATCAGCGTTACTCAACTTAGGAATGCTTCCAATTATGAGTAACCTGAAAGAGAAGCAAGTTCTCTTAATCATTACTATCAATTGAATACCACACACAAGTATCTACATCTTCGATCACTTTGAAGAATCCCGATACTTGCAATACCTGGTTCTCTACTTTATCCAAATACCTATAACTTCTCAAAATTCGGACCCTGTGTTTCCACGAAACACTTGTCTAAAAACTAGAGAAGTCATAAGTAAACCGAATATAGTACGAGGACCAACCCCTCTGTCCAGATGGACCCTGGACAACATACAATACTCTGTATAAGTCCCTTGAGTCTGATAACTCATTCACTGTGTGTCGTAGGTTGAAAACTGTACTTATGGTTAAGAAGAATTACACCGCTGTTTAATGCTCCTTACCTAACCATCCACTGATATAGGTAAATGTCATCGACATAATATCAAAAGGTATATCTCACTCTATGAAAATAGACGTACAGATATATCAATCTGAAATTGGTGCACAACAGCGGATATTCAAAATCAAATATTTGCCGACCGGCAAACAGCCCAGATGATCTCCTCAAATATCACCGATTACAACGAATCCTGATATAATGAGGATGATCACCCTATTCCCAATAAATTACTCCCACTCATCATCTGTAAAACCATACAGATGTGAGAATCATACCTGGCAAATACATACCCTGGAGTAAGTGTCCAATCGGGAAATCAGTTTTCTTTTAACAGTACACAGCTGAACTGAAACATTGAAATGTTTCGATGGGGTATCCTGGTATTCCTAGTAATGCCTCTACCATTATCCAGATTCACAACTATAACCGTATAATTCTTTGCCATCTCTCCAAATCCCTTTATATGTCTTTAGTCATTACCTTCTGCACACCCCTTAGGCCAAATGGTTTTCTTCCTTCCCTACCGTTCGGCACCAGCCTATGGTTTGGAAGAAGACTATCCAATAAGCATAATGGGTGTACTGTCCTAGTCCTAGGAGCACTCGCAATGCGAGAGAAGGTGAAGATAAAAGACAACCGAATAAACCTTATTCCTATTTCTCCTGGACCAGAGTCCATCCCCGAACTGGAACAAGTTCCTTTCGAGTTCGTATATAACCATACGATGGAGTATCCAAATAAACTGTGGATCTTCGTAGTGATACGGAGTGTCTTGGAGAAATACAAAGGTGATTTAGGATTGGCGAAGAAATACTTGGTTCGGTCGTGAATAGCAGTCGCAATTTACTTTTCCCTCTTACTAATCCCTTGCTTTGTCTTAATCTTAATACCTTCTGCACACCGTTTAGGCTAATTGGTTTTCTTCATTCCCTACCGGTCGGCACCAGCCTAAGGTTTGGAAGAAGACTATCCAATTTGCGTAATAGGTGTGCTATCTCCTAAACCAAGGAGTACTCGCAATGAGAGAAGGTGAAAAGAAAAGACAACTGAATAATCCTATTCGTTTTCTCCAGAACCAGAAACCATCCTCGAAGTCCTTCGAGTTCGTATATAACCATACGATGGTTTTGTCCAATGGAAGTGGACGTTCGTAGTAATACGGGGTGTCCTGGAGAAAAAGGGTAAAAGTAGGAGTGGCAATGAGGTCTGCAACTCTGACAATCCAAAAGCCTGTGTTAAGAAGGTTCGGTCAACTTGGTCACTGAGTCATAGTCCAGGGTAGGGTCAATGGTCGCTGCCAAAGAGAGAGAGAAAAGAAACACTCAGCGTGCACTCTAACCTAGATCAGAATGGTTACTAATTTATCTAATCAGGAAACCTCCCACTGTACCTCAAATTCTCCTCCAAACCTGAAAGAAGAATTAGTCGGGGTCACCCGAGGAGTAAACTAACTCATCAGTGGGAATCGGGATCCAACTATCATCGCATGATAACTTGACGGAATCCACTCAAGTCACCACACTCCAGAAGGTATGCGCATGCCTGGCAAGTTTCAGTTCTTTTGAAACTCCCGATGTGATTTTTTACCCCAAGCGGTTTATGACCTTGACTAGGTCAACAAACCAAAAACCGCCAGTCAAGTTCAACCCGTCATTATTCTGGATTGCATTAAACCCACCCGTACGTGCCCTTGACTAGGTCAACAAGGCCGCACGACTGTCTTAACCAATCCCACTTATGCAACCAACAAGTACCACTCAGCTACCGAACACTACGTCTTGACTAGGTCAACAAACGCAGCACAAATACTAAATAATACCTGTAGGAAATGACGGAGGGCTACGGCTGGTTTTTGGCGAAAAACCTTTAACGTAATGAACTTGATATCGTTGAAGGAACTGCATAGCCTTTTATAAAAATATAGTGACGAAAACCTTTGCTAAAGAGGTCACTCCCGGTGAAGGGATCTCGGCTCTTTCCCCGTAGAATGAGGTGCAGGATATTCCAGCTGAATACCACGATGCAAAGCAAAAGTAATCGGCTATAGTGAAGTTAATGCCCTGATGCAAAATTCTGTCCAAGGGGTCACTCCCGGTGAAGGGATCTCGGCCCTTGCCTCGTCGACTGAGGAGCAGGATATTCCAAATGAATACCACGATGCAAAACAAAAGTGAACGTCCTTGCAATAACAGCTTTTTGAAAAATGTTCCAACAACATCAAAATAGGTTTGTTTACCTTGCATTGATCCGAATCAACGCAGTCCCATCAATGGATCACACCACAAAGAACGAAAAATATACTGATGTACGTATATGCCATCCGCATTCGCCACTGGGTCCCGTCATCACCCGTTAGGTTACTTAACTAACGACAGAGCGGGGACTGGACTAGCGTGGATGCAAAACATATACAGCATCTACTAATATATATACCAATATATTATTTTCGCTCAAGGCGTGATAAAATGCAACATCACAGAAATGTACAGCATCACAGAACAATACAGATATCTGGGATCCCCGGGTTTCACAGAGCCGCTGCTGAAACCAGACGTTCCCCTGGTCGTGTGGATAGCCTGTGCAATGAAATCCTAGACCCCTACGGGCGCGGCAAGTCACCCGCCAAAACCTGAAGCGAGGCAGCCCCCTTCAGCTCCGTGAATGGACCACCCAGCACTTCATGGAATCCGGTAACTTGGGCACCCCTCCTGGGTCAACCTGTACCCCCTACGAGTGCGGCGAATAGCCCGCCAATCCTAGAGTGAAGCCCCCTCCATCTCAATGCCATGAGATGCGGGCCCGTTGCCCTCTAGAACCCGGCTATCCGTGCACCCCTCCGCGGGGTAATCCTAGTACAGAAAGTAAAATATACATACAACGGGTACATCGACCGCAACCAGGTCGTGCCCCAAAAGAATAATACAAACAGGCAGTGACGGCAGTCCACATGTCGGACGCTCGCCCCGCAATATCAAATGTACATAATACAACAAAACAGTACTAGCATTGCATCCAGGCTATCCCCCATGACCGATCCGCAACAACACAGCATAAACATAGAACATCAACGTGAAAGTCACGTTCGCAAATCCGTCTAACCGGGCTATAGCAGTTAGACGTGATTTACCGATCAAGTGACATTCACGGTCGCAGATATAATGTAAATACTGTGAAATAATGTGTTTAAAATATCCGATCGATCAAATAATTAACAAGTGGGCCCCCAAGCAATACTGTAGCACTCACAGAGATTCTGGGCCCAATTTTAATATTCCAAAACCCCCAAAATCAGCCCACAAGCCCACTGGAAAATTTGGATTCAGTGAGGATACCAGAGTGCGGCGGAACCGCGGCCCAATGGGGGGTTTGGCCGCGGTTCCGCGCTCCAATTATCGACTGACTACGTCGAATTTTTCCAGAGGTCTTAGGATTTCCAGTACATTAGTTTTATACAACCTGAAAAATTTTTAGACACCAAAAAATTTCAACAGAAAACTGATGTGAACAAAAATGAGGTTTTTGGAATTTCGGTCGATCGGATAAGTAAAACACATTAGAACAAGCTAGACAAGGTTAATGGCGTGGCTCTGATACCATGTTGCGCCACGGCAGCGCCCCGGCGGTCTATCCGAGGCCAAATTGCAGAATCAAAATTTTCTTATCTTTTAAACTGGCGCTACCGCGGACAATATACCCGGATCGTAACCATTAACCTAATCCTAGCTAACAAGAGATGGGAAGAGAAGTATACCGAGTAATCCGAGTCCTCCGGTCTTCTCGTCATCGTCCCGATCTCCCGCGGAAAGTCTTGTCTCCACATCGTCGCCTCCTCGTCGGAAGGGCACCACATCGCCTGCGTCTTTTACGGGCTCCCGCCTCGATACCGAGGCAACTCGGGCATGAAGCCGGCAACTCGACAAGCTCAAGATATGCTGTAGAAAGTGTAGTAGATCATGCTAGTCTCATTTGGGGTTTATAGTTGCCTTGATGGAGGAATGGGGTTAGGAAAAATGGTGCTTTCATTTTTCCAAAACAAGAAGAAGATGAAGAATTCCTCACATAACAAAGATGAACTCTCTCATTCTTTTCTTTCTCTCAAGTGAAGCTTTTTTCATCTAGTGAGAAGAAGATGGTGGAGGAATGAGAATATCAACCATAACAAGAAGGGAGGTGAGTATAGGATAAAGGTGGAGGGTGACCACATCCAAACACTATCATTACAAACTTACATCCAAACCATACCCTCTCATATCACAATTAATGCAAGTGATGGTGCAAAAGAAAAGATGCCATCATAATTAATCATCTTACAAATTAAACCTCCACAATATGTTATTTGCAAACTTGCAAATAACACCCTCCATCGGAAAAGTCCGGCCGGGAAAGAACATAGGAAAACCGGCCGGAACGGAATGCAAACTGGCAACTCCAGAAAACTGGTCCCGTAATAAATTACAGGAAAACCCCGATACTGTGCATACACACCCGCATCTGTATTCCTACCGGATACAAATGCAATGAGACAAAATCTACACTGTACTAAACTAGGACCGGCTTAAGCCAAAGCCGGCTAGTAAAAACCGTTCGATCCTGATCCGTGCAATACCGCACGTACCAGATCGAACCCTGCCATATTACCATACGGCCACTAGTACAAAACTGTCCGATCCTGATCCGTGCAATACCGCACGTGTCTGATCGGACCCTGCCATATCTCCATACGGCCTCTACAGCGTTTCGCCCGAAAGCTTGAGTAACTGTAAGTGTGGTGGACTCTAAAGACTCGTCAATACTATGTCTGTGGATTTAACCACAAGCACGTCAGAGGTATAAGCCAATACGTGACGGGCCACCAGCTATTGACCAAAAGGGACGTCGATGAGCGAACTCATCCTGACACCCTACTGAGCCAGTCAGTGACAATATCCGTACAGTTCGGTCCGTTCGTCTATGAGCATCGCATGTCGGGCCTAGCGGGTTGGTAAAAGTCAGACCCCCAAAAGCGGTACAAGTCGTGTCGGAGTGTAGCCCAGAACACCCTGAGATACTACTGGAATACCTACCAGTAAATCTCCTGCCTCGGCCGAGGGCATTGTGTAATGGCTCTCCTAGACACAGCGCGACCTCACCCCCAATACCGGGAGAGACGAACCCGTGAAGATCCGCTCACTTCCTCCATGTGGCTCGGGACTGTACCCAACTAAAACCTGTTTGCACGACTCCTTTGAGCCGTGGTAGGGTAGTAATCAAAGCACAGTGGGAACTCACACGAGACAAATGACGATCTCAGGTCGATGACCTAACCTGTACACATGTCACCAGGGAACTGCTATCTGACATCTGGTATAAGACCAACTAGCAGGTTCCCGGCGAGTCCTGTCCAGTGTACTCATAACCCAATGAGCACCTGTATACATCTTAGGTGAACCAACTGACACCAGTGGCTTGTGAGACCGGCCACCGCCCCTCGTCGGGGTCTCGACTGTATACACTAGTCTACTAATGGAGTATCGATGCCCTGTCTCGAAACTCCTACGACTAGGGACCTTTTAAGGATGTGCTTATAGACTACCAGCTCCCACGTATATGATCGCCATCATACTGCTGGTAGTCAAGCAAGAATCCTAGGGGCTCTATCAACGTGTAATAGCGACATGTCAGGTCACCTAAAGCAGTACACGATGATAAAGATAAACCAGATAGCATACTATCATCTCGAGTAAGACTGTCCTACCGGGATAGGTCCTCCCTCAATCATTGCAATCACGTGCCTGTGATCCAATAATTGACTTTGAGGGCACTATCTCCAACAATATATACGACGCCCAACAGCAAAGATCACCAAAAAAGATAATGAATAAAGCAAGACATACACCCAAAGCGAACACAGAACCCATCGCTCAAGTCTCGCAACTACAAGTCTCTCTAAGTCTTTACTTATACAAATACTAGTTTTTGATTTGATGGAGTTGACTAGATACAACAGGAATAATAATACAAAAGGGGTATGATCCAACATGTACCACTTACCAAAGCAAAACACCCGAATGCAGCTATGTGCCAGCGATGCCGCTACTGATCCATGCGGACAATCTGCAAGAACTGTGGCACAACGGGGGTGAGTTTCCAACTCGTGAGTAGAAAACATCTACAAGTAGAAAATCGAATAAACAACGACTCCTAGGTCAACTATATCATAAAGGTAATACTATGATATCTAGGGTGACCGTATCTGCATATGTGCCAACACTATAAATAAATGCCTATCAGCATGTGGGTATCATCCAACCATATAATCAATGTATGTATGCATTTGGATCTCATCCATATCAACCAACGTCACAACAACATCATGCATGTAAATATCATAAAAGCATATGCATGAAAATATGAGGATATAATCAACGTGTGTCCCTCGCGACACATCAAATCATGGAACCTGAGTGTCCAGCATCTGTTAGTGTATATGCCCTAGAGGCCATTAATGTATCATACTAGTTTGTATATTACTTAATGGAAGCTTGGGATATTCACCTTGTATAGAGAATCTTGATCAATATAGTAGTATGCTACTTGGTTTGTTTCTAGTTTAATGTGTACATGTGTTTATTTTAGTATATCACCTATACACATTAGTGGAGCCCTTAGGATCTTTGCTTGATTACCAGCGTTGTGATGGCAGTCACACTCGTGGGGTCTGGGTAATCTACAAGCACATCCTTATGCAGGTCCCTAGTCCTAGGACTATTGAGACAGGGCATCGATACTCCGGAGTAGACTAGCGTATGCGCTTCTCATCCCAGTGTGGGAGACGGTCTGTCCTACAGCCGTCAGTACGTCGTACTTGAGATAGTATGCGGGTGCTCGTTAGGTTATGAGTACACTGGACAGGACTCGTCGGGAACTGTTGGTTGGTACTATACCTATCGTCAGTTATCAGTTCCCAGGTGACATGAGTACAGCTTAGTCTGCTGACTTGACACTGTCACTTCGCCTCGAGTGTGTTCCCACTGTACTTAGATTACTACCCTACCACGGCTCAAAGGAGTCATGCAAATAGGTAGTAGTTGGGTGCAGTCCCGAAGCACTTGGAGGCAGTGACAGTTAGACAGGATTCGTCTCTCCCGCTATTGGGGGTTGACATCGCGCTGTGTCTAGGAGAGCCATTACACAAGTAGTCCCTGGCTAGGGCAAGCGAGATATACTGGTAAGTTTCCAGTGCTATCTCAGGGTGTTCTGGGCTACACTCCGACACGACTTGTACCGCTATTAGGGGACTGACGTTTATCGCCCCCTAGGCCCGCCATGTGATGTATCAGACGAACAGACCGGACTGTATAGAGATTGTCACATTCAGACTCAGTAGGAGTTCAGATGGGTTTCACCTCGTCAGTATTCTTGTCGGCATCTACCTGGGGACCGTTACACACAGCTAGTGCCGCTGGCGGTCTGTGGTTAAACCCACTGCCAGCGTAGTGTCGAGTCTTTAGAGTCCCACACAGAAAGCTATTCGCCTTTAGGCAAAAGAGTAGAGGTCGCATGGTTTTGCGACAGGTTGCATGGTTTTGCGACAGGGTTCGGTCACATCCGTGCACTTGTGCACGTTTGGTGTCCGGACAGTTAACACTTGCACGCTTTGGTTTAAGCCAGATCCTAGTGTACATTTTGGGATTGGTTTTATCTCGTTTGTATTCGTGTTCCTCGGAATGCGGATGCGGGTGTATGCACAGTTGATAAAGAGACAGAGGCAGAGGATTCTCATTGGGGTTGTTGACTGTTGACTATTGACTCTTTGCTAAACCCTAATGAGAATAAGAAATATAATTAACAATAATATTAATTAAGTATTATAGTGACATGGTTGTTGAGGGGTTGACTTTGTTGACTTGTTGACTTTGTTGACCGGTTGACTAGGTTGGACTAGTTGACCATCATCATGACAATGGCTATCATTTCATGGCAAAGAATTTTGCTTGCTTGTTTATTTTTGCAAAATGAGTGCATGAAATGATATAGCCATTTTGACTTGAACCATCACACAATACTTGATTACCATTTTTGTTATGATGGTTTTGGATTATGAGAGCTTGGATGGCAAAAGAGTTACTCATTCTCTCATTTCATTTCTCTCTCTTGCTTGAGCTCTCCCTCTTGCTCTCTCTCTAGCTCAAGGCAACACGCTCTCATGAGTTGAGAAACATTGCCTTAGAGATAAAAGAAAACCTAAATCACTTCTCTACTCATCCTAGTACAAAAGGTTTAGCAAACCAAGTGTTCTAGTTTCTTCAAGTTCGAAGAAGAAGCCAAGGATAGAAGCTTTCAGGTGGATCCATCTTCGGCGCAAGGAGACGACGAGGTGAGGCCGATCCATACACCGGAAAGAGTTGAAGACGAAGGAGTTCAAGAAAGGTATAACCCCCTAACCGAGTAGGTAAAACTCTAGTTAGGTTGTTGGGTAGTTGTTTAACAAAGATCTGTATTTTGAGTCCATGTTACCACCTCTTGAAAAATCGTTTTTCATCATTTCCGCAAGCCCGTAAGTACCGGGAGAGGTAACGTGGACTTACAGTGGTATCAGAGCCTAGTTAAACACTATTTAACATGTTAGCAAAGTAACTAGAAGTTCGATCGAAGAAAAAGTCGCGAAACGAACCCGTAAAATCAAGTTTCTGCCGATTCTGTTTTCTGTTCAAAAATTAATAAATCTGACACTAAAAATCGACTCAGGCTTTTTAAAACCCACACAAGAAATTTGGTCCATCGAATCGGTCAAAGCGCCACGGAAACGCGGCGGGAGCATGCTCCCGCCGCAGTTCCGCGGCCGAGTTAACTCGGTCGTGGAAAAGGTTTCTTGCAGAGTGTTTCTGGGGCTGTTTTGGGATTTTTGGGATATGTTTTTTCTGCCCAGATTTTACAGAAAGAAAAATTAGTTTTTAGGGCTTGAAAATCCGTATTTTGATCGAATTTCTAAAGACTTAAGCTGACGGGTATATATCTGTGATGTGTTATATGTATTGAACATCCGCTAATCGATATACGTCGATTAGTGGGGGTTATACATATCTGTGATCTGTAATGTTGATGGTATGTGTATATGAATTCATTGGATTGTCGCGGATGAATAGCCGGGGGGTTGTGAGATGAGAGTTTTCTTTTATCTTTCAATTCATGTAATATGTAAATTAATGTAATATTATTTTTGGCCGCACAACCGGGTCGGGGTTGTAGCCGTCATTGTATAATTTCTTTTTACTGTTTTTGCTCCTAGGATAGACCCAAGGTGGGGTGCACAAACTACCGGGTATCTCGAAGTGCCGAGTGGCCTACTCACGTCGTTGAGGGAGGTTGCTCCGCTTCGGATATTTGGCGGGTAGTTTGCCGCACCCGTAGGGGTCTAGGATGGGGTATTGGCTATTCATCGCGACCGTGTAATCCGCTTTTCGTTATAGGCTCGTACGAATTGCGGATTCCTAGTATATCCAATGTATTCATCTGTGATCTGATATGGCTATCATTGCAATATATCTATATATGATATTATTTAGGCGTTGCTTATGTTTTGCATCCGCGCTAGTCCAGCCCCCGCTCTGTCGTTAGTTAAGTAACCTAACGGGTAATGACGGGGCCCCGTGGCGAATGCGGATGACATAAGCGTACGTCATATTTTGGTTGTTTTCTGCAATGGTAAGATTAAATGATGGGACGCATTGGAATTAATGCAAGAAAAATAAACCAAGTAAAAGTCGCTGGAACACTTTCAAAACCACTCGGTTTCTTTTCAAAAAATAACTTTTAAACGCGGAGCTTAAGCCACTCCTTTTAAAAGCTATCTCGTTCCTTCGATTATATCAAGTTCACTACGTTCACGGTTTCGCCAAAACCATTCGTAGCCCTCCATAGTTTCACATGAATGTTCAATAAGTATTCAAGCTATGTATGTTGGCCAAAGTCAAGGCATAGTGATTGGTAGCTATTGGGTATTCATGTGCAGCATAGATAGATGTGTTGGTTTGGGGCAGCCGTTCTACCATTTTGGCCAAAGTCAAGGGTATGTGCGGGTGGGCTCAAATTAACCTGGAGAATGACGGGTAGAACTTGACATGTGACTTATGATATTTTGGCCAAAGTCAAGGTCATAAGAGCATGGGCAAAAAACCACATCGGGAGTTTCAAAAAAACTGAAACTTGCTAGCACTGCATACCATTTGGAGTGTGATGATTCTGGTAGGATTCCTTCAGTTTTGTCACGCGATGATATTTGGATCCCGATCCTACTGTGAGTATATGCTACTCCTCGGGAAATTTCTCACTTAACGATCAATGCTATAAACCAAGTAGGTGTCTAGAAAGGTGTTAGCGGGGCTACGCCCCCAGGGAAAAGAGGTTATTTAATTAAGGAACTTCGCGAAAGCGTTGGAAAACCTCCCTCGAAGTACCGACACGAGCGTGGCAGAACGGTTAAGCAAGTATTGTACGGTGAGATTGATCCTGACTAATTCTTCCTTTTTGGTTTGAGGAGGGATTCGAGAGACAGTGGGAGCCATCCTGTTTAGACAAATTAAAAACCACTCTAAACTTGCAAGAGCATCATGCTAAAGTGTTTCTTCTCTCTCTCCTAATTGCAGCGACCAAACATCATGACCGGACTTAAGTTACTACTAGATAAAAACATACTGACAGGGCCAAACTACAAAGATTGGCTCAGGAATGTCAAAATGGAAATCACTTATGACAAGTTGGGGTATCTCCTTACCACCAAAGCTCCCCCTGTCCCAGGTCCCAAAACCAGCGTCGCGGATAGGGAAATCCATAAGACCTGGGAAATCGATTGCGCGAAGGCCAAGTGCCTCGTGCTTGCCTCTATGGACAATGAACATCAGAGGAGGCACGAGAATATGGACCTCGAATCCATATTTCTCCATACAAAAGAACTGTATGGAGAGCAATCTCATATCGCCAGATACGAAGTGTCGAAGAAGTTGTTTTCGGCAAGATTGGCCGTCGGATCATCGGTAGCGGAACACGTGCTTAAGATGATTGGCTTCATAGAGGAGCTCGCGGACCTTAGGACCACGTTGGAGAATGAGCTCTATACAGACTTGATTCTTCAGTCCCTTCCTTCCACTTACGCCCAGTTCATCCTGAATTTCAACTTGCAAGAAAAGGAAGTTGAACTTTCAGAGCTCCTCAACATGCTGAGGAGTGCAGAGGGCACCCTACAGAAAGGTAGGGAAACATCTACTTTGTTTGTAGGAGGATCTTCATCTTCTAGGTCGAAGGCGAAAGCCAAGGGAAAGAAGAAGAAAGCCCCCGCCAAACCAAGGGGCGGTGTTAGTAAAGTGGATACGAAGGGAAAGGCAAAAGCAACAAAGATAGCGGGGAAGCTTATAGGGAAGGAACAGTGCTTTTTTCTGTCATAAGAGTGGGCACTGGAAGAAAGATTGCAGGGCTTGGAAAGCCAGAACACAGGATCTGAAGAAAGTTACGGCTTCAGCTTCAGGTGTGTATGTTATTGAAAACTGTCTATCAATAAACTCTACTTCCTGGGTATTGGATACCGGATCAGGATCTCATATCTGTAATTCTTTGCAGGCGTTGAGAAACCGTTGGTTTTTGAAGGCAGGTGACATGACCCTCAAAGTTGTAAACGGAGCTAGCATGGATGCTAAGGCCGTGGGGGACTATCACCTGGGAATGTCAGATGGACATATTTTGGTTTTACGTAATTGCTTTTTTTTACCCAACGCAACTTGTAATATCATTTCTGTATCTTTGATTTCTAAAGAAGGTTATGAATTTGCGTTTGTAAGTAATGTTGTAAACATTTACCTTAATCAAGTTCTGATTGGGTAAGGTGCATTAAGCAATGGTATATACGTACTAAACCAACCACAGATTTTTAATGTCCAGAATACACACAAAAGAAAGTCTCCGGAAATAAATCAGACTTTCTTATGGCATTGTAGACTGGGTCACATCAATGAGAGAAGGTTGACGAAGTTACATACAGAAGGATATTTGGATCCGTTCGAATATCAATCGTATGCCACTTGTCAATCCCGTCTCAAAGGAAAGATGACAAAGACTCCGTTCACTGGACACGGAGTAAGAGTGAGCGGGCTCTTGGGACTCGTACACAGCGACGTGTGCGGTCCAATGTCTACACATGCGCGAAGCGGTTATTCTTACTTCGTTACTTTTACGGATGACTTTTCAAGGTACGGTTATGTCTTCTTAATGAAACATAAATCCGAAGCCTTTGGAAAATTCCAGGAATATAAGAATGAAGTAGAAAAACAAACCGGCAAAAGTATCAAGACACTGAGATCGGATCGAGGTGGTGAATACTTGAGTGCCGAGTTCCTGGATTACTTAAAAGAGAATGGAATTCTCTCTCAGCTTACTCCTCCATACACTTCGCAACATAACGGTGTATCGGAGAGACGGAACCGAACCCTATTGGATATGGTACGGTCCATGATGAGTAACGCTGAGTTACCGTGATCATTCTGGGGATATGCACTAGAATCAGCTGCATACCTTTTGAACCGAGTTCCAACTAAGACTGTGCCTACTACACCATATCAGATGTGGTGTGGGAAGAGACCCTATCTTAATCACATTAAGACATGGGGAAGTCCAGCTTTTATCAAAAAGCAGCATGCGGACAAGCTCGAGGCACGCTCAGAACAGTGCAAGTTTATGGGATATCTAAAGAACTCCAAGGGATAATTCTTCTATTGCGAAGAGGAACAAAAGGTTATTGTTTCTCGGCATGCCCACTTCTTAGAAACTCAGTTGTTGGAGAATCAGATAAGTGGGAGCGCAATAGAACTGGAAGAAATTCCAGAACCACGAGCTATTACTGAAAGCTTAGTAGAACCAGAGGGTTCAAAAGAACATGACATTCCTACGCCGCTCCGCAGGAGTAGTAGGCAGTCTCATCCGCCCGAGAGAAACTATGGTTTTCTCATAGACGGGGATAGAGAGGATTGCATCATTGATTATGATGAGCCGACTAGCTTCCAGCAGGCCATTCAGAGCGTTGACTCGGTAAAATGGCTGGATGCAATGCGGACCGAAATGGAGTCCATGTACACCAACAAAGTATGGACGTTGGACGTTGCTCCAGATGGGGTAAAACCCGTAGGATGCAAGTGGATCTTCAAAAGGAAGATTGGTGTATATGGATAGGTTGAGACCTATAAAGCTAGACTGGTTGCAAAGGGTTTTCGTCAAAGACCTCATTTGGACTATGACGAGACCTTTTCTCCAGTAGCTATGCTGAAATCCATTCGGATCCTTCTTGCCATTGCTGCCTCCCACGATTATGAGATTTGGCAGATGGACATAAAGACCGCTTTTCTAAATGGAAATTTAGAGGAGTGTGTTTATATGGACCAGCCAGAGGATTTCAATCAGAGTGGGAGCAGCGGAAAGGTGTGCAAGTTGCTTAAGTCCATCTACGGACTAAAGCAGGCATCGCAGAGTTGGACCATCTGTTTTGATGAGACGGTCAAAGAATTTGGCTTTATTAAAAATCCAGATGAACCATGCATCTATAGTAGATTTGTAGCGAGAACTGTAGTATTCCTCGTTTTATACGTGGATGACATTCTCTTAATAGGAAATGACATTCTTATGCTACAATCTGTCAAAGGGTTCTTGTCACACAGGTTCTCCATGAAAGACCTTGGTGATGCCTCATACATTCTGGGGATCCGGATCTATCGTGACAGATCCAAGAGGATACTGGGACTTTCACAGTCCAGGTACATCGACACCATACTGAAAAGATTCAGTATGGAAGATTCCAAGCGCGGTAATCAACCGGCTTGTCACGGGATCACCCTCTCCAAAGAGATGTCTCCCAAGACTGATTTGGAAAGGGATCGCATGTCTATTATACCCTACGCTTCTGCGGTAGGCTCTATAATGTATGCGATGTTGTGTACCAGACCAGATGTAGCTTATGCACTGAGTGGGGTAAGCCGGTATCAGTCAAACCCTGGGGAGAAACACTTGATAGCAGTAAAGAACATTCTCAAGTACCTGAGAAGGACTAAGGAGATGTTCTTGGTGTATAGCGGAAAAGACCTCCAGATCGAGGCCTTTGCTGATTCCAGCTTCCAGAGTGACAAGGATGATTCTAAGTCCATGTCGGGTTAAGTCTTTACCCTCAACGGAGGGCGGTGTGTTGGAAGAGTTCCAAACAGGAAACCATTGCTGACTCGACGATGGAAGCGGAATATATCGCTGCTGCAGATGCCGCAAAAGAAGTCGTCTGGATAAGGAAGTTCTTAACTGAACTTCAGGTGGTTCCGTCCATTGTTGATCCAATACCTCTGTATTGCGACAACAACGGGGCTATAGCTTTAGCAAAGGAACCCAGGTCCCATCAGAAGTCCAGACACATCTTGAGGCGGTATCACCTGATCAGGGAGATCGTGGGTCGCCAGGAGATCGAGGTTCGGAGAGTTTCTACGGAAGATAACACTGCTGATCCACTCATAAAGGCCTTACCCCAGACTCAGTTCGAGCGGCTGATCGAGATGATAGGTCTTCGATATGCCAGTACATGGCCTCAGTGCAAGTGGGAGATTGTTAGTGTATATGCCCTAGAGGCCATTACTGTATCATACTAGTTTGTATATTACTTAATGGAAGCTTTGGATATTCACCTTGTATAGACAATCTTGCTCAATATAGTAGTATGCTACTTGGTTTGTTTCTAGTTTAATGTGTACATGTGTTTATTTTAGTATATCACCTATACACATTAGTGGAGCCCTTAGGATCTTTGCTTGATTACCAGCGTTGTGATGGCAGTCACACTCGTGGGGGCTGGGTAATCTACAGGCACATCCTTATGCAAGTCCCTAGTCGTAGGACTATCGAGACAGGGCATCGATACTCCGGAGTAGACTAGCGTATACGCTTCTCATCCCAGTGTGGGAGACGGTCTGTCCCAAAGCCGTCAGTACGTCGTACTTGATATAGTATGCGGGTGCTCGTTAGGTTACGAGTACACTGGAAAGGACTCGTCGGGAACTGTTGGTTGGTACTATACTTATCGTCAGTTATCAGTTCCCAGGTGACATGAGTACAGCTTAGTCCGCTGACTTGACACTGTCACTTCGCCTCGAGTGTGTTCCCACTGTACTTAGATTACTACCTTACCATGGCTCAAAGGAGTCATGCAAATAGGTAGTAGTTGGGTGAAGTCCCGAAGCACTTGGAGGCAGTGACGGTTAGACAGGATTCGTCTCCCCCGGTATTGGGGGTTGACATCGCGCTGTGTCTAGGAGAGCCATTACACAAGTAGTCCTTGGCCAGGGCAAGCGAGATATACTGGTAGGTTTCCAGTGCTATCTCAGGGTGTTCTGGGCTACACTCCGACACGACTTGTACCGCTATTAGGGGACTGACGTTTACCGCCCCCTAGGCCCGCCATGCGATTTATCAGACGAACAGACCGGAATGTATAGAGATTGTCACATTCAGACTCAGTAGGAGTTCAGATGGGTTTCACCTCGTCAGTCTTCTTGTCGGCATCTACCTGGGGACCGTTACGCATAGCTAGTGCCGCTTGCGGTCTGTGGTTAAACCCACTGCCAGCGTAGTGTCGAGTCTTTAGAGTCCCACATAGAAAGTTATTCGCCTTTAGGTAAAAGAGTAGAGGTCGCATGGTTTTGCGACAGGGTTCGGTCACATTCGTGCACTTGTGCGCGTTTGGTGTCCGGACAGTTAACACTAGCAGGCTTTGGTTTAAGCCAGATCCTAGTGTACATTTTGGGATTGGTTTTATCTCATTTGTATTAGTGTTCCTCGGAACACGGATGCGGGTGTGTATGCACAGTTGACAGAGAGACAAAAGCAGAGGATTCTCATTGGGACTGTTGACTGTTGGCTGTTGACTATTGACTCTTTGCTAAACCCTAATGAGAATAAGAATTATAATTAACAATAATATTAATTATGTATTATAGTGACATGGTTGTTGAGGGGTTGACTTTGTTGACTTGTTGACTTTATTGACCGGTTAACTAGGTTGGACTAGTTGACCATCATCATGACAATGGCTATCATTTCATGGCAAAGACTTTTGCTTGCTTGTTTGTTTTTGAAAAATGAGTGCATGAAATGATATAGCCATTTTGACTTGAACCATCACACAATACTTGATTACTATTTTTGTTATGATGGTTTTGGATTATGAGAGCTTGGATGGCAAAAGAGTTACTCATTCTCTTATTTCATTTCTATCTCTTGCTTGAGCTCTCCCTCTTGCTCTCTCTAACTCAAGGCAACACCCTCTCATTAGTTAAGAAACATTGCCTTAGAGATAAAAGAAAACCCAAATCACTTCTCTACTCATCCTAGTACACAAGGTTTAGCAAACCAAGTGTTCTAGTTTCTTCAAGTTCGAAGAAGAAGCCAAAGGTAGATGCTTTCAAGTGGATCCATCTTCGGCGCAAGGAGACGACGTGGTGAGGCCGATCCGTACACCGGAAAGAGTTGAAGATGAAGGAGTTCAAGAAAGGTATAACCCCCTAACCGAGTAGGTAAAACTCTAGTTAGGTTGTTAGGTAGTTGTTTAACAAAGATCCGTATTTTGAGTCTATGTTACCACCTCTTGAAAAATCGTTTTTCATCATTTTCGCAAGCCCGTAAGTACCGGGAGAGGTAACGTGGACTTACAGCATCGACACTCAAAACATCATGAAACCCGTGCCCAACATCGGCACGTAAATCCTCGTATCTCTCGGGCTCCGTCAGTCCGGATCGGCCCATAACATCTCTGTCACGACCTAAAATATTAGCTCACGACCAGCACTTAAATCACGCGAGGTCTACAGGTGTAACGTAATTCAAGTATGCTGAAACCCAGAAATCTAAACCTTTTTAAGAAATAAAGATACAATAAATCATGTTTTTTCTTTTGAAAAAAAATTGGGCAGCACCTCCTTTGTAAAAACTAACCCTGAAAACGGGTACAACACAGAATATAATAAAGCATCCCCAAACGGGAGCAAATCACGCACAACGGTGGAAACAACCACCATAAGTATAAAAAAACAAGTATATGACGCCCAACGGGGAAGATCCACACAAGGAAAAGTAAAGCAAGACATCAACCCCAAAAGCGAACATAAAACTCATCGCTCAAGTCTCGCAACTACAAGTCTTCTAAGTCTGCAACATATACAATTACTAGTTTTTGAATTGATGGAGTGACTAGATATAATATGAATAATGAATACAAGAGGGGCACGATCCAATATGTACCACCTACCACAAGCAAATCATCCGAAAACAGCTGTGTGCTAGCGATGCCGCAACTGATCCATGCGGTCAACCTGCAAGAACTGTGGCACAACGGGGGTGAGTTGCCAACTCGTGAATAGAAAAACATCACCAGGTAGAAATCGAAATAAACAACGATTCCTAGGTCAACTATATCATAAAGGTAATACTATAATATCTAGGGTGACCGTATCTGCATATGTGCCAACACATAAATAACTGCCTAACAGCAAGTGGATATCATCCAACAATATAATCAATGCATTTATGCAGTGGATCTCATCCACTTGTCAACCACTAACACAACAACTCATGCATCTAAATATCATAAAAGTATATGCAGGTAAATATGAGGATATGAAACAACGTGTTTCCCTCGCGACACAAAAAAATCATGGAACCGGAGTGTCCGACACTCGAAACATCATGAAACCCGTGACTAGCATCGACACGTAAATCCTCATCTGTCAGGCGTCGTCACCATGACCGGCCCTGATGTCAGTACATCTCATGGAACCTGAGTGTCCACATCGACACCCGCAATCCTAGTAGCATGTCTGAACATGACTCCGGTCGGTATCCCCAAGATATACGCCGAGTCCGAATAATATCACTGGTAGGTAGTGATCCCTCTGCCAGGCTCATCGTCTACACTACGAAATCATCTCTCGCCCCGGGATACCATACCGGGTCCACCATGTACCCGCAGACGGTGCCTCCCGCTCCTCGAATCGGGTTTCACATGCCAATCTCAGTGTAACATTTAGAAATTTTGGAGATAAATAAAATTAATTAAATAAATAATAAAATGTTAAATTAAAAAGTTATTGTAACCAAATAAAACAATGTCATAAGTTGTATGCAAAAAAAATTAAATAAAAATTTTAGTATGCAACATAAATAAGTTATAAGGATTTTCATGTGAATTTTAACTTCATTTGAATAAAATGATTGTTTATTAATAACATAGGTTGTGAGGGGTTTTAATATGAAATTTAGGAAAATTACGCAAATTTGGATTTGTGAGGGTGTAAGTGGAAAATGGGTAGAAAATGTTTTTAGTTCAGAAGTTAATTAAAAATTTAATCAAATTGGATGAGATAATGTGTTGAAACCTTCTATTCTCATGCACAACACACACCCCATACCTCCTCCTTGCATGAAACCCCCACATCTTGCTTGATGACACCTCCTCCTTCACCTTATCCCTTCTTATTGACATATATGACTCATGTTCAGATCATTCACTTAATTTAAAATCTGAAAATTTCTGAAAGAAAAACAAAACTAAAGAAAACAAAGAAGAACAAGAGGAAGAAGAAGGAGCTAAATCTAAGGTTTTCTGATTATCAAGCTAGGGCAAGGAGCTTGTACATCTTGGAGAGTGTTTTTCCTACAAGTTATTATAGATAAAATCCTTACTCACGGTAAAGAATTAGTTGTGGAATTAGATTAAGTTTGAAATCACAAATCAATAATATCGTATTTTAGATACAACTAGGTTCTGCTTAAATCTGCTTTAATTTGGTGAAATAGTAATTCAACTAAACAAGACCTAAATGTTGTATGTAGCACCTAAAGCAAACCATAGGAGTACGAACCAGAGGGCTCGAAATTGGGCCGGCGACAAGAGGAAAAAATTCGGCGTCACCAGTTTTGTAGGAAGCTAGGGTATTTTGGGTTATTGGGTAGGGTTCTGTGGATAATTGTGGCAATTTTGGTGTTATTTAAATAAATTATTTCAGCTGTATATGAAATCTGGAAGCTTATATCGGAAAAGATATCTAAGAAACCAAAATACGACATGGTTAAAGCATATCGCAATCTGTTTCTGTCGCGATGCAGAGTAGGGTTAAAATCCAGTAAGGTTAAGTGTTAAATAGCTTGATATAGTCGTATACAATATAACCGGTACGTGGGAACGGGCGTTTTTCATTTCCGTCATGTTGGAGTAGCCGTTTCCTTATATAAGTTAAATTGTGATGTTAGATTCAAATACGGGATTTTCGGAGGCAGCGAGGAAAGGAAAAGGATTCGCAATTCCTGAGTAGATACGACGTTTTCCGGTGAGTAGACTAAACATCTACCGGGGAATTTTGAAAAGATGGCGTGTTACGCCCGTAGTTTTATTTAAATAAATGCTTTACTTTGGTATGCTAAATTGATAATATGCATTCATAATTCACATATATTTTGCTTAGTTGCTAGGACACTGCACATGTATTGACGAATTATACCACGTGCAGATTTTATATGTTACACACACGTCGTCGATATTACCATGTCACTTTTACACTTAGTGAATTTCTGGTAAAAATGATTCATATCATATCTTAAACGCCAATAACAGTAGTAAATTGCATCATTTACATCATGTTTAGTATTTGAGTATTTTATGTTGGTATATGGAGCTTTATGTTATTGAGGATTCTGAATTGAGTTTATTCCGAACCGAGTCGGTGGGTATACGGTTATGGGTTTATAGTTTTATTCCGGACCGAGTCGGTAGGTATACGGTTACGGATTTACAGTTTTATCCAGACTGAGTCGGTGGGGATACAGTTGGATACATAGTGGACTTAGTTGATTACAGGATCATTCGAGGAATGATGCCTGAGAGAAATGAAATTTTTTGGTCGATGATGGACACGGAAAGATGAAATTTGTTGATAATAAATGATGAGATTTCAGTTTTGGTTTTCTGATTTATAGTACAGAATTATGCTCTCCATATACTATTGCACATCCTACTTGATCTCATCTCAGTTAATTGTGATCGTCATATTTACATTATTTACCGTTATATGTTAGTTATATTCACTGAGTTGGCAACTCACCCCCATTGTGCCACAGTTCCCTGCAGGGGCAGAGTGGACGGATAGCAGCAGTACAGCTCCACTTTTCGCAACTTATTTCACATCTTTTGATAGGTGGGTTACCTATGTAGTAACCTTCTCTTTTGGAATTTTATTTTGTATATAGAAAATATCCATCAGACCTGTATTTTGACTTAGAGTGAGAGATGGTTTTGTATATTTTTTGACAGTTGAGATCGTTTAGTTCTATAAATTGTTATTTCTTTACTTTATGTTTGGGATTTTTATTTATATCCTATATACTGAGTTTTTCCGCTGTTGATATTGTTGAGCCCAACCAGGGATACAACCAAATTTAACACCTTATGCTCGTTTATATTTTAATTTAATAAAAGCTATGATTTTTACTTAAAAACTAAATTTTCATAAAGAATTCCGCAAAAAGGATTTTGATCTTGGTTTTCGGCTTACTCGGATTGTGTATATGTCTTTAGATATTATACAATCTAAGTGCCGGTCACATCCAAACTTTGGGTCATGACAAGTTTGGTATCAGAGCCTAGGATTAACCTTACGGAATCGAGTATTGAGTTAAGATAAGTTGACGTGAGTCCGTGAATTAGGATGACCTTTGGTTTGATGGAGTAGGTGAATTAGGATGAGTGCAGTACCGTACGTATGTTCCGCGGCATATTTACGTTACCATACTCAGCCTAATTAACCTTAGGATGTATATCTTGATCTATTCTTCCTTTGATTCTCCGTTATTGATTGTTCCTATTCATAAGCCTTATCAACTCTCGTTTCTTGTTCCAGTTGCTATAGCTACGCGAGCTAGACGAGATGCAGCTAGGGTGAATTCGCCTATGACGGCGATTGGTACACCGGACGTTCCGGCGGTGCATGAGCATGTTGATCCTCCTCCTCCAGATCGCATGACTAGGATAGAGGAGGGCATGTTAGGATTGCAGCGAGTGGTAGGACAGTTAGCTGAGGCCACTCGAGTACTGAGGTAGGATCCGACACCGACCGTGGCAGAGTCCGAGGTACAGCCCTCGCAGACGGTCGCACTGGTGGAGACGAGTGTGATGGAGGTATCACTTGCAGAGTTCATGAGGTTGAGACCTCCGGTATTTACAGGGACCGATGTAGGGGAAGATCCTCAGTCCTTTCTTGATAGGATGGCGAGGATTGGCAGATCATTGCGATGTTCTGATACGAGGTCAGTTGAGCAGACTAGTTTTCGTTTAGAGGGACTTGCACAGGAGTGGTGTGAGTAGATGGAGAGAGGGCGAGCTACGGGTCTTCTTCCGATGTTGTGGACCGAGTTTTCTGAGGTCTTTTTTGCCAGATTTCTTCCCCAGAGTGTGAGGGACGCTAGAGCTAGCAGTTTCAAAGCGTTGCGGAAATCGGCAAGTATGTCAGTGGCAGATTATGATTTACGATTCACCCAGTTGTCGCGCTATGCTCCATACTTGGTACCTACGGAGGAACTTCGGGTGAAGAGGTTCCTAAGGAGTCTGGACACACAGTTGTATCTGGCGATAGGCTCCTAGCATTTTGACACGTATGCGCAGGCCACGGATGCAGCGATACGAGTAGAGGAGCGTTTGAGCGAGGCGGTAGTTGTTTCGGAGCAAAAGAGGAATAGACCGATCGGGCCAATGAGTAGACAGTTTGGCGAAGGTAGAGGCAGATATACTCCAGGCCGCAGTTTTGGACGAGGCTGGACCCAGGGCTAGATGTTCAGTTCATACCCCGATGATCAGGGGACCCCACTTATATGTTATAATTGCGGACTCCCAGGGCAGACGGCTAGAGGGTGTACAGGCTATAGCGGGACTGTTACTCCACAGGTTACTTTACCCCCTCCACCTTCTATGCCGATGGCTTTACTTCCTCCCCCGGTTGGCCCTACACGCCAGGCGGTTGCACCACGAGGTCGAGTCTTTACAGGACGATCTCAGAGAGGTCAAGGAGATAGAGGTAGTGGACAACATGATGCGGGCAGGGACCAGGCACGGGTTTTTGCGCTGACACTACAGGATGCTCAGGCATCAAATGCAGTTGTGACAGGTACTCTTGCAGTGTGTTCGTTAGATGCACATATTTTATTTGATCCCGGTTCTACACATTCTTATGTGTCTTCACGCTTTGCACTTTCCTTGGGAAAGAGTCATCGTTGTTAAATTTACCGTTGGTAGTGATTACTCCGGTGGGAGATTCTTTTATAGCTCGACACATATTCAGATCATGTTCTGTACGTATTGGTGATAGAGATTCGCTAGTTGATCTGATTCTCCTGGATATGCTAGATTGTGATATACTTCTCGGTATGGATTGGTTGGCCGCTTGTCATGCCTATGTAAATTGTCGTGGGAAAGCGGTTAGATTTTGTTTTCCAGGTGAACCGATCTTTGTTGTGCAAGGAGCCTGTAATATAACTCCTGCCAACATGGTTTCTGCTCTTTGTGTGGGACTGCTCTTGAAGAAGGGTTGTCATAGGTTATTGGCTTTTGTTTAGGACTTGGGGGTCACTGAGATTCCATTGGACCAGGTTCCGATCGCATGGGAATTTCCGGATGTGTTTCCTGCTGAGTTACCAGGATTACCGCCCGATCGCGATATTGAATTTTGCATTGACTTGATTCCGGGTGCGGGGCCTATTTCTATACCACCCTATCATATGGCACCGACAGAGTTGAAGGAACTTAAAGGTCAGTTGCAAGAGTTGTTAGATAGAGGACTTGTGCGGCCTAGTGTATCGCCGTGGGGAGCTCCTGTGTTATTTGTAAAGAAGAAGGACGGTAGTATGAGGCTGTGCATTGATTATCGACAGCTGAATCGCGTCACCGTGCGAAACAGGTATCCATTACCACGTATATATGACTTGTTCAATCAGTTGCAGGGAGCTGTCTAATTCTCGAAGATTGATTTACGGTTAGGATATCACCAGTTGAAGGTTAGGAAAGATGATATTCCGAAGACTGCGTTTCATACAAGATATGGACACTATGAATTTCTGGTGATGTCGTTCGGACTCACCAACGCCCCAGCAGCTTTTATGGATATGATGAACCGTATTTTCAGACCCTTCATTGATCAGTTTATTATAGTATTCATTGATGACATTCTCGTTTATTCCCGGAGTAGAGAGGAGCACGAGCAGCATTTGCGTATTACGTTGCAGACCTTGAAGGAGCATCAACTGTTTGCAAAATTTTCCAGGTATGCTTTTTGGCTAGACAGTGTGGGGTTTTTGGGTCATGTGGTCACGAGAGAGGGTATACGTGTGGACCCAAAAAAGATCGAAGTTGTGCAGCATTGGCCCAGACCTGTGTCGGTTACAGAGATTCGTAGTTTCTTAGGTCTGGCGGGTTATTACCGATGCTTTGTGCAGGATTTTTCTCGGAGAGCTGCACCGTTGACCGGATTGACTATGAAGGAGTTCCATTTCTGTGGACAGATGCATGTGAGCAGAGTTTCCAGCAGTTGAAGATTCGCTTGACGACTGCACCTGTCTTATCTTTACCTTCCGGGTCAGGTGGTTTCGTTGTGTATTGTTATGCATCTCGAGTGGGGTTAGGCTGTGTGTTGATGCAGCACGGCAAGGTTGTAGCTTATGCTTCTCGACAGTTGAAGAGTCACGAACAGAACTACCCCACTCATGATCTAGAGTGGCTGCTGTGGTATTCGCATTGAAGATTTGGAGACATTACTTGTATGGAGAGTCGTGCCAAATCTTCACAGATCATAAGAGCTTAAAGTATATTTTTCAGCAGAGGGATCTGAACCTAAGGTAGCGTAGATGGATGGAACTGGTGAAAGATTACGATTGTGAGATCTTGTATCATCCAGGTAAAGTGAATGTAGTAGCAGATGCTTTGAGTCGGAGACCCGGAGGTAGCTTATCTCATTTACGCACCTTGCAGAGACAGTCTTCTACAGACTGGCAGATTTTATGTGATAGTCGTATACAGTTTGAGTTCACCCGACAGGAGGACAGCTAGGACATGTACGCACCCGACCTCAGTTATTGGATCGTATTCGAGAGACACAGCCCACAGATGCTCGTATATTGGAGCTTATGGATCAGGTTAGGCATGGCAGGGAGACGGAGTTTGTGATTGACTATCATGGAGTATTACGCTTTAGGACTCATCTCTGTGTACCAGATTCTGATGGATTGAGGCGTGAGATTTTAGAGGAGGCCCATAGATCAGCATACAATATCCATCCTGGTTCCACCAAGATGTATCATGATCTGAAGGATGTTTATTGGTGGGAAGGAATGAAGAGGGATGTTGCGGAATATGTTTCGAGATGCTTGACTTGTCAGCAAGTCAAGGCAGAACACCAGAGGCCAGCCGGAGAGTTGCAGCCCTTGCCCATTCCAGAGTGGAAATGGGAACAAATTTCTATGGATTTCGTGGTGGGTCTACCCAGGACTAGCAGAGGGTATGATTCCATTTGGGTGATTGTAGATAGATTGACAAAGGCAGCTCATTTTCTTCCAGTGAAGACAACGTATGGGTTTGCACAGTATGCTCAGATTTATATCGATGAGATTGTACGTCTGCATGGAGTTCCGACGTGCATAGTTTCAGATAGGGTACCCAATTTACTAGCAGGCTATGGCAGAAACTTTCAGAAGCTCTTGGTACCCGATTGAGTTTTAGTACAGCATTCCACCCACAGACAGATGGTCAGTCAGAGTGGACCATTCAGACATTAGAGGATATGCTTCGAGCTTGCAGCCTTGATTTTGGTGATAGTTGGGATCGTCACCTACCTTTGATAGAATTTTTGTACAACAATAGTTTCCAAGAGACGGTCCAAATGGCACCCTTTGAATCTTTGTATGGGAGGAAATGTCGATCACCTGTTTGCTGGACGGAACTGAGTGAGAGTAGCATTTTGGGACCGCAGATAGTACATGAGACTACAGAGAAGATTCAATTGATACGGGACAGAATGAGAGCGGCCCAATGCAGACAGAAATCATATGCAGATCGACGACGTCGTAGACTCGAGTTTGGAGTGGGAGATCATGTGTTCCTTCGAGTGTCTCCGATGAAAGGTGTGATGCGTTTCGGGAAGAAGGGGAAGCTCAGCCCCAGATATGTTGGACCTTACGAGATTCTGGAGAGAGTGGGTGCTGTAGCTTATCGTTTAGCACTTCCACCGAGTTTTCCCGATGTGCTTCCGGTGTTTCACATTTCGATGCTTCGCAAGTATCTTCACGATCCTTCTCACGCGATCCAGCATCAGACCTTACAGCTCGAATCGGATTTATCCTATACAGTGCAGCCAGTCGCTATTCTTGACAGGGAGGCAAAGAAACTAAGATCGAGGGTACTTCCATCTGTAAAGTGTAGGGTTCCTAGGCACTCTTGTGAAGGTTCTTAAGGCATCAAACATGCCCGGATTAAATTTTAGACGTGCCGAACAACCCAAAGCCGGGATCTATGCTAGATTATTAGGTTTAAACATGCAATAAGATAACTTTTATCTAAGTGTGAGGGATTACAACCTTTGTAGTCCGCTCCTTCACTTCACAAGCTCCGAGTAGAAGTCCCTTTGCCGTGATCCATGATCTCCCGGACTAATGAGAGGCTCCACGACTCGAACGATCCATTCTAGCTTGTCGTATTCCAAATCTCCGATGATCTACGTCGAGGTTTCGAAGAACTCAAGCTATCTCACTCTAAAGAAGTGAACACACTAATCCCATGGGCTAGATGAGATGAGTATGAGAGAGTAGTAATTTTGCTTTCTTTTAATATCATTTTCTCATAATCTTTCATCACTTTAGGATTTTTCAAGAGAGCTTTTCTTCAAGAAGGAAGAAGATGATAATGGAAAAAATATATCATAAGCTTAAAAACTTTTTGTGATGAATAGAAAGAATTATATGATTGAATGTAAACCATGGTCAAGGATGATAGGATAAGAATGAGTAAAGAGTTAACTAGAGTTAGGGTTTGGTTGGGTTAAATGAATGTGTCATTCTAAATATCTTCACAATGACAAAAGAAAATGCTTCTAGAAGCAACTTGAAGCAACTAAACCAAATCAAACCCTAACCTCAATTAATCATCCTTAAACATGTTTAACAATTAATCATATCATGTCACAATAATATATATTACATATATATTATATATTTGCAACAAAAGAAAATAATACAATTAACATATATCGCATATATATCAATGTATCATCCCGCGAGAAAATGAAATAATAAAGTAAGCCAATATTAGTTAATATAATAATATATCATATATATATTATTATATATTAAATCATCGAATCAACACTTGATCCGACGATCCGGCTATATCGAATATAACCGGCTAATATATCATGTACCGATTCATCGAATCAACACTTGATCCGATGACCCGATTCATATCCATATATCGCGAGAATATAATACGGTATCCCATATCGCATTATTCTCGCTCCTGCGCATATCACATATGTGCCACTACTCTGTTTCGCCTGAGCCAAGAAACCTCTGTGTAGGACTCTAAAGAATCGTCAATACGCCGGTAGCAGGTGATGATCATATCAAACACCCACAAGCTGCAAGCGGTCAGCTAAACGTAACAGCCACCCAGGTATTGAGCGATCAGAAGATCAACAAGCTAGCCTGTGCGTTCTCCTGTGAATCCGATCAGTAACACTCCCGTACAGTCCGGTCTGTTCGTCTGATATGTCGCATATCAAGTCTAGGGGTGGTATACGTCAGACCCCAGTAACCGATAAGTCGTGTCGATGTATGGCTCATAACGGGTCGAGAAACTACTAGTAACACTTACCAGTAAATCTCTATATCAGCCCTGGCCAGGGACTTCCAGTTATAGCCAATCGAACACAGCACAACATCAACTCCCTATACCGGGAGAGACGAATCCCCTCCTATCGCTCATTGCATCCATGTGATTCGGGACTGTACCCAAAAGCCACCGTTTTGCACGCCCTCTTGGACGTGGTAAGGTGGAAATCAAAGCACAGTGGGAATCACACAAGACTCTATGACGATCTCGGGTCTTCAGACTACCCTGTACCTGTGTCACCGGAGAACTGCCATCTGACGTGTGGTATATCACCATCTGGGAGTTCTCGGCGAGTCCGTCCAGTGTACCCAGTCTCCACTGAGCACCCGTACACCATCTCTGATGTCAAACACCGATGGATATGGGATCATCCATCGCCCATCATATGGGTCAAGATGCGTATACGCTAGTCTACTCTGGTGCATCGATGCCCTGTCTCGATATACCCTCGACTAGGAACAGTTATAGGATGTACTCATTGACTACCGCGGCCCCACTAGTATGATCTCATCATAGTCCCAGTAGTCGAGTACAGATCCTAAGGGCTTTATCAACATGTGAGAGCAAAACAGTAAACCAATACAAGTCAACATGTTAAGATAAAGTGAAACCAAATAGCATACTATCATGACGAGCAAGAAAGTCTTCTCTATATATAACCAAGCATCCATTATAATATACATCATATGTACAACAATGGCCTCTAGGGCATATACATAACTAACAATCTCCCACTTGCACTAAGGCCAGCTGCTGTAGTATCTCATACCTAGCATCCCGAATAATCTCTCAAACTGTATCTGGGGAATAACCTTCGTGAATGGATCCGCAGTGTTGTCCTTCGTATCTACTCTCCTGACCTCGATCTCCCGGCGATCAACTATCTCCCTGATCAGGTGATACCGCCTCAGAATATGTCTGGACTTCTGATGGGACCTGGGTTCCTTGGCCAAAGCCACAGCTCCATTGTTATCACAATACAGAGGTATTGGATGCTCAATGGATGGAACCACACCAAGTTCACTAATGAACTTCTTGATCCAGACAGCCTCTTTGGCAGCATCGTTGGCAGCGATGTATTCAGCCTCCATCGTTGAGTCTGCAACGGTATCCTGTTTGGAACTCTTCCAACATACCGCCCCTCCATTGAGGGTAAAGACAAAACCCGAATGCGACTTAGAGTCGTCCTTATCACTTTGGAAGCTGGAATCGGTAATGGACTCCACCTGGAGTTCTCCATTACCATACACCAAGAACATCTCTTTAGTCCTTCGCAAGTACTTGAGAATGTTCTTCACTGCTGTCCAATGACTCTCTCCAGGATCTGCTTGATACCGACTCACTACACTTAGTGAGTATGCTACATCGGGTCTGGTACATAGCATCGCATACATGATAGAGCCTACTGCCGAAGCATAGGGTATCCCTTGCATGCGAGCTCTCTCCAAATCAGTCTTGGGAGACATCTCTTTAGAGAGAGTGAGTCCAGAGATCGTGGGTTGGTTCCCACGCTTGGATTCTTCCATACTAAACCTTTTTAGTATGGTGTCAATGTACCTGGATTGGGACAATCCCAGTATCCGTTTAGATCTATCTCTATAGATCATGATTCCTAATATGCAGGAGGCATCACCTAGATCTTTCATTGAGAATCTCTGTGATAAGAGGAGCTTGACTGATTGCAGCATAGGAATATCATTTCCTATCAAGAGTATGTCATCCACGTACAATACGAGGAAGACTACCTTACCCTCTGCCACCTTCTTATAGATACAAGGTTCATCTATATTTTTGATGAAGTCAAACTCTTTGACTACAACATCAAAACAGATGTTCCAACTCCGCGATGCTTGCTTTAACCCATAAATGGATTTAAGCAGCTTGCACACCTTTCCGCTGCTCCCACTATCTACGAAGCCCTCTGGCTGAGTCATGTACACGCACTCTTCTAAATCACCGTTTAGAAAGGTGGTCTTAACATCCATTTGCCAGATTTCGTAGTCATGATATGCAGCAATGGCAAGTAAGATCCGGATGGACTTAAGCATAGCTACTGGAGAAAAGGTTTCGTCATAGTCCACACCTGGTCGTTGACGAAATCCCTTTGCTACCAGTCTAGCTTTGAAAGTCTCAACTTTTCCATCTACACCAAATTTCCTTTTAAAGATTCACTTGCTCCCAATGGGTTTTACCCCTTCAGGAGCAATTTCCAAAGTCCATACTTTGTTGGTGTACATGGATTCCATCTCAGATCGCATTGCATCCAGCCATTTCACAGAGTCACTACTCGTGATGGCCTGCTCGAAACTAGTCGGTTCATCATCATCCATGATGCAATCCTCGCTTCCACCATCAATGCGAAAACCGTAGTATCTCTCAGGTGGATGAGAAACCCTACTAGATCGGCGGAGAGGCTGGGGTTCGTCGGGTACTACTGAATCCTCTGGTTCAACTAAGTCTTCTGTTATAGTTTGTGTTGCTGGAACCTCTTCCAGTTCTACCTCAATACTACTATTCTGTTTCATAAGAAAACCTTTTTCTAAGAAAGTAGCATGTCGAGAAACAAACACCTTTTGTTCCTCGGGGTGGTAGAAGATATACCCTTGTGAATTTCTGGGATATCCTACAAACTTACATAAGACTGATCTTGCCTCGAGTTTGTCCGGATTTTGTCTTTTGATATAGGCCGGACAACCCCATATCTTAATATAATTAAGATGTGGTCTCTTCCCTTTCCATATCTCATATGGAGTGGTAGGCACAGATTTGGTAGGAACTCTATTCAATAGGTCTATGGCTGTCTCAAGCGCATACCCCCAGAAGGAAATAGGTAACTCAGCTGTACTCATCATCGAGCGCACCATATCTAATAGGGTGCGATTCCTCCGCTCAGATACACCGTTGTGCTGTGGTGTATAAGGAGGAGTACGCTGAGAGAGAATCCCATTCTCTTTTAGATAATCTAGGAATTCACCGCTTAAGTATTCACCTCCTCGATCAGATCGAAGAATCTTAATACTTTTGCCCGTTTGGTTCTCTACTTCGTGTTTATATTCTCTGAATTTCTCAAGAGCTTCAGACTTGTGTTTCATCAGGAATACATGTCCGAATCTAGAGAGATCGTCAGTGAACGTAATGAAGTAGGAAGAACCGTTCCTGGCATGCGTAGACATGGGACCGCATACATCACTATGTACCAGTCCTAAGAGTTCGGTAACTCTTTCTCCGTGTCCACTAAACGGAGCTTTGGTCATTTTTCCTTTCAGACATGAATGGCAAGTATCATAAGATGATAATTCGAACGGATTCAAATAACCATCTCTATGTAACTTAGCCAGTCGTGTCGCATTGATATGACCAAGTCTACAATGCCACAAGAAGGATTCGTTCATATCTGAACTTTTCCTCTTGTGTGTGTTTTGTATATTTAGAACTGTATTCTGATTTAGAATGAATATGCCATTATGTAACGAGCCTGATGCAATCAACTTTTGATCTAGGAATATGTTCATAACATTATCCTGTACTACAAAATTATATCCCTCTTTACTCAATAAAGAAACTGATATAATGTTGCACATCATGTTCGGTATATAATAGCACTCATTTAGAATCAGTGTATTACGACTTGGTAATACAAGGTGATATTCGCCAACTGCTTTGGCTACAATACTTGCACCGTTCCCTACTTGAACGGAATGATCACCTTTTCCCAGTTCTCTACCTTTACATAGCCCATGTAACTGTTTACATATGTGGGATCCTGATCCGGTATCTAATACCCAGGACGTAGGGTGAACTGAGAAACAGTTCTCAATAACTAACACACCTGAAGAAGATGCATCAACATGCATGTTCTTTTGGGCGGCGTGAGAATCTAGATATTCTCCTGTTTCCTGTTCAGTCTTATAACTCTTATAAGAAAGAACGGGTCCAACGTTCCCTTGCTCAGTACAATAATCAGGTTTAGTCAATACATCCATATTATTATCTTGATTATGGCCTGAAATGGTCGCTACCTGGAGAGAGAGAGAAGAAAACACTTTAGCGTATGCTCTTGCAAGATTAGATTGGTTATTATCTTATCTAATCAGGATGTCTCCCACTGTTTTTATCAAATCTACCTTCAAACCATAAAAGGTAAGATTAGCCGGGATTAATTACACCCTACAATTTCGTCAATCTTTCAGCCAGATCAGTGTCGGTACTTTGAGGGAGGTTCCCCGTGCTTTCGCACGGACCTAATTAGTAAACCTCGTTTTCCCAGAGGCGTAACCTCGTTAACACTTTTCTAGACACCTACTTGAATGACTAATTGTCCTGTGTAAAACTCTCCCAGGAGTAACTCTTACTCGCATTGGGTATCGGGATCCAACTATCTCATAGGAGGTATGCAATCTCATTGCAAATTTCAACACTTGAAATTCCCGATAATGCTTTTACCCCTAGTGTGCTATGACCTTGACGCATGCCAAACAACCCATAGTCCACTAGTCAAGTTCAACCCGTACATTTCGTGATTGAATTAAACCCACCCGTACGACCCTTGACGCATGCCAAACAACGCCGCACGAATACCCTAATCCAATCGCATCTCATGCTGCAGATAAGTAATAATCAGCTACCGTACGCTACGCCTTGACGCATGCCAAACTACCGTAGCACGAATACTAAATATTACTTATCTGAAATGACGGAGGGCTACGCAGGTTTTTCAGAAAAACCCTGAGCGTAATGAACTTGATATCGTCGTAGAATCATGTGAAGTTTTGAAAAAGGAGTGTTTTTGAGGCTTTTCTTAGTTTCGCTAAAGGGGTCACTCCCGGTGAAGGGATCGTCGGCCCTTTCCTCATCGAATAAGGTGCAGGATATATCATATATACCGCTGTGCAAAGCAAAACACTTAAAGCAATCAAAAGACAAACCGCGTTTTGTAGCATCTGCCAGTTTTGCTAAAGGAGTCATTCCCGGTGAAGGGATCTCGGTCCTTTCCTCATCGAATAAGGTGCAGGATATATCGTATATATCACTGTGCAAAGCAAAACTGTAGCTACCCTTTTTATAAAGTTTTTGATTCTACAACATCTTTAGGTTTCTTTTCTTTTATTAATCTCATTAATAAAAATCCCATCAGCTTATGCTTCCTAAGCATCACAGAAGAAACGAAAGCAGTAATATTTATATATCAGCATATATATATAGTATAAGCATTCGTCTCAGGCAGTAATATGATCCCATCACAGAACATAGCAGCAGAAGAACATATATGAAATATTGGATATACTAGGACGTCCGTGTTTTTAATACGAGCCTGTATAAAACACGGATTCCACGGTCGCGACGAATAGCCAAACCCACATCCCAAGACCCCTACGAGAGCGGCAAGTAACACTGCCAATTCTAGGGTTAGGAGACCCGGTCTCGACTCCTCGAGATGGCCTCCCACTGGACCCTAGAACCCGGTTACTTGTGCTCCCCTCCTTGGGTCTACCTAATGTGGAAAAGTAAATAATATACACTGGTGACAGCAACCGCAACCTGGAAGTGCCCCAAATAAAAGAATATTATATTACAAATGAATTTTACATGAATGAAAATAAAAACCCTCATCTCACATAAAACCCCCGGCTATTCTGATCGCGACGATCCAATATAACATATCACAGCAACACATAATATCTCATATCATCAACGTAAGCAAGTATGCGTATCCCGATTGTCGTTGATGTATAGCAACGAAGCCGGCGATACACCACATACTACGCTTACGGTCACAGAAAAGAAAGTGTAAAACTACAATATTTGGAATCCACAATCACTTTAGACATCGTAAATCCGAAATATCACATACTTCGTATTTCATGCCTAACTCTATGAATTCCACATATTGTATCACATTCCAGATAAATATACGGTATTAAACTATTTGAACAGATAATCAAACACCCAAAATTTCCCGAAGTGCTCAACTCTTGAGCGGAGTTCAAATAATCCCAGAATATGTCACAGTACCAGTGATCCAGCCGTAGAAGGGCCAAGCCAACGCCTCACATGTGGCACGCCGTACTGCCTCAAACCCGAAGGTTCAAAAGGCAGTTCAAGACGGTCACATAATCGAGTTAAGGTTTGTTGTCTTCTAGAGGGTCCACCTCTTAACTTGTACAATTTTCCGAAAGATTTAAACCCAATAAAAATTCAACGCTTGAAAGTTTGCCGTGCCGGAATAAAGTGGGTTAATGATATCCGTTCAACCAGTTTAACAGTTTCTAAATATCCGGAAAGAAATACGAATTTAAATATTCCGATCGAATCTACGATTACAAAATAAACCCCATATATTATAAACACCTGAGACAGATTAAAAATATCCAGAGTACTCAGAAAGTAACTACGAGCAATACCATGAAGCCACGTGTCCCAATTCAACAGTGCCACCGCGCAAGCGCCGCGCGAACCCCCTTTCTGCCGCGGATCAGCGCTCCGTTCGTCGAATTGTGGGCACGTGTTTCATGGTAATTCTTAGAATTACCTGCTGATTTTTTTACACATTTTTAATTCTGAAAAATCCCAAAATTTAAAAAATTTCCAGAGAGGGGTCCATTTTGTCCGTTTCGGGTTCGATCGGAGTTTTAACTTCGTAAACACATCGCCTAATGCTCTAGCTAGGCTCTGATACCACTGTAGGGTTCCTAGGCACTCTTGTGAAGGTTCTTAAGGCATCAAACATGCCCGGATTAAATTTTAGACGTGCCGAACAACCCAAAGCCAGGATCTATGCTAGATTATTAGGTTTAAACATGCAATAAGATAACTTTTATCTAAGTGTGAGGGATTACAACCTTTGTAGTCCGCTCCTTCACTTCACAAGCTCCGAGTAGAAGTCCCTTTGCCGTGATCCATGATCTCCCGGACTCATGAGAGGCTCCACGACTCGAACGATCCATTCTAGCTTGACGTATTCCAAATCACCGATGATCTACGTCGAGGTTTCGAAGAACTCAAGCTATCTCACTCTAAAGAAGTGAACACACTAATCCCATGGGCTAGATGAGATGAGTATGAGAGAGTAGTAATTTTGCTTTCTTTTAATATCATTTTCTCATAATCTTTCATCACTTTAGGATTTTTCAAGAGAGCTTTTCTTCAAGAAGGAAGAAGATGATAATGGAAAAAATATATCATAAGCTTAAAAACTTTTTGTGATGAATAGAAAGAATTATATGATTGAATGTAAACCATAGTCAAGGATGATAGGATAAGAATGAGTAGAGAGTTAACTAGAGTTAGGGTTTGGTTGGGTTAAATGAATGTGTCATTCTAAATATCTTCACAATGACAAAAGAAAATGCTTCTAGAAGCAACTTGAAGCAACTAAACCAAATCAAACCCTAACCTCAATTAATCATCCTTAAACATGTTTAACAATTAATCATATCATGTCACAATAATATATATCACATATATATTATATATATGCAACAAAAGAAAATAATACAATTAACATATATCGCATATATATCAATGTATCATCCCGCGAGAAAATGAAATAATAAAGTAAGCCAATATTAGTTAATATAATAATATATCATATATATTATTAAATATTAAATCATCGAATCAACACTTGATCCGACGATCCGGCTATATCGAATATAACCGGCTAATATATCATGTACCGATTCATCGAATCAACACTAGATCCGATGACCCGATTCATATCCATATATCGCGAGAATATAATACGGTATCCCATATCGCATTATTCTCGCTCCTGCGCATATCACATATGTGCCACTACTCTGTTTCTCCTGAGCCAAGAAACCTCTGTGTAGGACTCTAAAGAATCGTCAATACGCCGGTAGCAGGTGATGATCATATCAAACACCCACAAGCTGCAAGCGGTCAGCTAAACGTAACAGCCACCCAGGTATTGAGCGATCAGAAGATCAACAAGCTAGCCTGTGCGTTCTCCTGTGAATCCGATCAGTAACACTCCCGTACAGTCCGGTCTGTTCGTCTGATATGTCGCATATCAAGTCTAGGGGTGGTATACGTCAGACCCCAGTAACCGATAAGTCGTGTCGATGTATGGCTCATAACGGGTCGAGAAACTACTAGTAACACTTACCAGTAAATCTCTATATCAGCCCTGGCCGGGGACTTCCAGTTATAGCCAATCGAACACAGCACAACATCAACTCCCTATACCGGGAGAGACGAATCCCCTCCTATCGCTCATTGCCTCCATGTGATTCGGGACTGTACCCAAAAGCCACCGTTTTGCACGCCCTCTTGGACGTGGTAAGGTGGAAATCAAAGCACAGTGGGAATCACACAAGACTCTATGACGATCTCGGGTCTTCAGACTACCCTGTACCTGTGTCACCGGAGAACTGCCATCTGACGTGTGGTATATCACCATCTGGGAGTTCTCGGCGAGTCCGTCCAGTGTACCCAGTCTCCACTGAGCACCCGTACACCATCTCTGATGTCAAACACCGATGGATATGGGATCATCCATCGCCCATCATATGGGTCAAGATGCGTATACGCTAGTCTACTCTGGTGCATCGATACCCTGTCTCGATATACCCTCGACTAGGAACAGTTATAGGATGTACTCATTGACTACCGCGGCCCCACTAGTATGATCTCATCATAGTCCCAGTAGTCTAGTACAGATCCTAAGGGCTTTATCAACATGTGAGAGTAAAACAGTAAACCAATACAAGTCAACATGTTAAGATAAAGTGAAACCAAATAGCATACTATCATGACGAGCAAGAAAGTCTTCTCTATATATAACCAAGCATCCATTATAATATACATCATATGTACAACAATGGCCTCTAGGGCATATACATAACTAACATAAAGGTTCTTTGGCAAGGAAAGAATCGTGGGGAGATTACTTGGGAGACCGAGGATACGATGCGGAAGAAATTTCCACATCTGTTCGAAGGTATGTCTAGTTAAATTTTAAATACGGGGACCGAATTTTCTTAAGGGGGGAATATTGTAACATTTAGAAAATTTGGAAATAAATAAAATTAATTAAATAAATAATAAAATGTTAAATTAAAAAGTTATTAAAACCAAATAAGACAATGTCATAAGTTGTATGTAAAACAAATTAAATAAAAATTTTAGTATGCAACATACGTAAGTTATAAGAGTTTTAATGTGAATTTTAACTTCATTTGAATAAAACGAGTGTTTAATAATAACATAGGTTGTGAGGGGTTTTAATATGAAATTTAGGAAAATTTTGCAAATTTGGATTTGTGAGGGTGTTAGTGGAAAATTGGTAGAAATTTTTTTTAGTTCAGAAGTTAATTAAAAATTTAATCAAATTGGATGAGATAATGTGCTGACACCTTCTATTCTTATGCACAACACACACCCTACACCTCCTCCTTGCATGAAACCCCGACATCTTGCTTGATGACACCTCCTCCTTCACCTTATACCTTCTTGTTGACATATATGACTCATATTCAGATCATTCACTTAATTTAAAATCTGAAAATTTCTGAAAGAAAAACAAAACTAAAGAAAACAAAGAAGAACAAGAGGAAGAAGAAGGAAGGAGCTAAATCTAAGGTTTTCTCATTATCAAGCTAGGGCAAGGAGCTTGTACATCTTGGAGAGTGTTTTTCCTACAAGTTATTATAGGTAAAATCCTTACTCACGGTAGAGAATTAGTTCTGGAATTAGATTAAGTTTGAAATCACAAATCAATAATATCGTATTTTAGATACAACTAGGTTCTGCTTTAATTTGGTGAAATAGTAATTCAACTAAATAAGACCTAGATGTTTGATTGATCTTAAAAACTATCTATTAACCTCAATCAAGAACGGCGTCGCTTGGTAGCTAGCCGGTGAGTACGGGTCGGTCCACAGGGATGTTGTGAATTTCCTAGTCGCGCTAACGAGTTAATTCCGATTGTGGTCGGACAGATTATTAAATCTAAAAACTAAATTAATCTATATCTAAGTCTTGCTAAGGTTAGGTCTAGGTTAAGTTTGGAAAGTTTATAAATCTCACCGCTTTCTATTCCCATATGAAGATCTAATTAGGTGTTATGGTAAATATTAATAAAAGGGATTATGATGATTGGGAAGATTGTTCTTCCTCTAGATCCTTGTCCTTCCTTTCTTAATCTTTACCCTAACCTCCATGGAAAACCTTAAAATCCGGGCCTTTAGAGTACGGTATCACCGCTACCTCGTGGGTAGAGTGCTGTAGGGAGCGGAATAAGAAGGTATGTATGGAGTTCTATGAATATATATGACGGGCAAGAAAGGGGATGAGAGATCTTCGTCTCTCAAACCTTCCCCAGATCTAACCCTAACAAGCGAGGAGACTACTCACTCATTAGGGAATTAAAATACATTTATCTAGGGCAGAGAATAAAAGATTAACTAGGGCAAGGAATTAAATTTATTTAGGGCAAGAATAGAAAATTAACCTAGAGCAGAAAATAAAGAACTTACAACTTGATGCTCTCCAAAAGAATGCTGAAATTTATTAATGAAGGGAGGCATAGCCTTTTAGAGTTCCTATTTATAAAGGATAGGAAACCCTAGGTTACAATTGATTCGCACGTCTACATTTACCAAAATATCCTTAGGAAGACCTAGTCAAAGTAGATTTCAAGCTTTGGTAAAATTTTATGTCTCTGTCTCTTTAAAAGGAAGTATTGGGCCTTGAATCTTTTTTGGGCTCTTCTGTCTTTGGGCTTCCTTATTATTTGGTTCTTTTATTAAAATAGCTTCTATGTTTCTTCCAGATCTCCAGTGAATAATTGCGGTGGACTTTTAATCGTTCGCTTTGTAATCTTGGACCTTGCATTGCCTTGTACTTTGTGAATTTTATCTTTGATGTAGGCATGATCAAGAGTCTTCTATTTGTTGGTCAAAGTCCACTTTTCATCGTCTTTACATCGTTTTCACTCTTTTCTGTCTAAGAACCTGTAACCTGTAACATGTAGCAGACATGCGTCAAAAGCACCTGTTTATTTATAAAAAAAATAAGAATGGGGAATATAATAATGCAATATTATGGTGTGAACAAATACCCCTAAACTTATCTTTTGCTCGTCCTCGAGCAAACTTATTTTTATTCACTAAAATCCTAACCGCACTTTCGCAGGGAAACGCGATTGCACTGAGCACGTTCAACAAGCCGTTAAACCTCTAGGTGTCCCTAGTAGGAGGAGTGTTGTCTCCTGAGGGTTTCAGCGGATACTACCCACAAAATCCTATCAATTCGGCCCATTAACTTTTATTCTCCAAATAGGTTTTCTAACAAGAAATTCTATTATCTTCGACTCATAAATCATCCACCCATATTCTTCACGCTTCCTCATTATTTAACTTAAGATCATATATGTTATGCAGACCTACTTAGCTTTCGGCATCTCTTAAGTTTTCCTTCTAGGGTTCCATCTCCACTTAGGAATTTTTATCAACTCTACTAAAGATACAAGTTCTATTCTTCACTCCTTTCTCTCATCTAAACTCCAATCACATATCCCTACGTGTGTGTATAGATCACCCCTACACTTTGAAATTCAAATCAAGCAATCATACTCTTGTTCGTTGTCCAAAGTACTTATTAGTAGGTGATATTTTAATTGAATTTTGCTTACACCTCCTTCATGCGACCGTTAATACTTCTTGAGGTACCAACGACCGATTACAAGATGCGTTTACACTTTAAAGCGTACTTCCTAGTCTTGCAACACCCAAGGCTTTAGCAGTGACTCCCAAACCAGTTGGTCTAAGGCACTAGGTGATGAAGCACCCTCGCTAAATATTTTTTTCATTAATCCAGCCTTAAGTAATCACAAAAACCAGTGTTCATTTTTTTTTATTCACTTTTTTTTTCATCATACTAAGGACTTAAGACAAGAGCATTTCAAGGTCTCTTCTACTATTCCAAGTTTCAAGGTGCGTGATTGTGCATTTTGTAGGGTATACGTTTTCAGAATCTAGACTTAAGCTAGGAATTATTTTTCAAACTTATACTCTAATAAAAGTTTCAATGCTTTTCCTTTGTTTCGACTTAGCCCAAGAAGTGAACCCAAAATTTGCCTATTTCTAAATAAACTACAAAGACATACTTTCTACCGTTAAACTTTAAGGAAAGTTATTTTTAGGATTTTTAATTTACTAAGTCTAAAATTTAGTTGTTCTTAGTCAGTTAACCCATTCATCAAACTCAAGTCAATTAGCCAAAATTGAATACATTAATTTTTATAATTTTTGAAATTTTTCAATTTTTATGGGTTTTCAAATAAGTATGCAAATGCAAAAATATGTACAAATGAATGCGAAGGAAAAAGACGTACCGAGCATACCCCCAAACTTGAACTTGACAGTGTCCTCACTGTCATGCTAAACCAAGAGGGTCAAAATGCCGATACTTCCCTGTTTATTTATTTATAATTTTTTTTTATTTTTTAGTGTTTTGAATTTTTTTATTTTTTTATAGAAAAAGAAAACAAAAAATATATACATATATACAACAAGGTCCCCCCCAAACTTAAGCTTGGCCTTACACAAGCCAAAGGTTAGCACCAACCATTCAAAAATCTTATCGTTGTAATGATCTAGTTGGTGAAAGAATGGGGTAGAAAGGAAAGAGATGAGAAACACGCGAGACCGTGTGGAAAGAAGATTGGTAGAATATGGTCTCGGTGGGGGAGAAGAAGGGCAGAAAAGAGAAAAAAGGGGAGTACGATCTTGAGGGTGTAAATCGAGTGAATAAATTAGTGCAATTTGTGATGACCGATGTGTTAAAAGCGATTGCGCTAACCAATCAACCCGTCGAAAAATGGGGTCAAATCCCTCAAGATTCGCAAGAAAACATGGGTACGCCGAACTTAGTATAGGAGATGAAGGCGTAACAGTCTCTTGTATGGTTGGAACAATAGGAAGGACGAAAGGAAGTGAATTAGGGATAGTATCATTCTCACCGTAGTAAACTGTCTCGAACTTGAAAGATTCCATTAATGGTTCGAAACTACTGTAAGCAACCGAGTCTGATGGTTCAACTAACTCATCTGAAAATGTAAAGGACTCAAACTCGGGCGGTGAGTCATCAACATCGTCCGAAAAAGTGAAACACTCGTAAGTGTTATCGGCTGTGAGAACTGTATCAGATTCAAAGGAAAAATTTTCAAGCTCACAGTCTTCAAGCATGGTCGGAACGATGGAAAGGAGGGAGGATGATTTAGTTAAACGTTCAAGAGGATGAACTGGAAAATCCGACACATCAAATAAAAATGGTTCAACCTCAATATGACCCGCAAAACTCTCCTCAATACTATCCTCATAATTCTCCTCAATATGTAGCTCATCCATGCCATTATCATCAAAATGAAGACGTATATAAGGTTCGGTAGAAACATTTAATGACTCGGGATGATGAATTGGACATAAAATTTCAATCAAATCGACAGGTTCATCATCCGAAATTTTCCCGGCGTCTATATCCTCAATCAAGTGAAAATCAATATTTTCTGACATCTCATCAAAAGCATGGATATCGATCGATTTAGGTTCTAGATGGGAGGTGTAAAGATCGAAAGGATTAGATGCGGTTTCACTCGAAAGGGGTTCTTCACAATTTGGCAAATCAAACACTACAAAGTCGCACAACTCATCATTTTGAACTTGTGAATCATTTAGGACATTCGATGGAAAATTGGAGTTGTGGGCTTCAATTGGGTATGGATAGGTTTGATTTGGAAATCCTCTCTCATTCTCACTCAGTCCAACCGCCTCCTTATACATTGAAAAATTTGAAGCTAGCGGGAAACTAGCTACCGATTCAGCAGGTTGCATAAGGGCGGCCACGGACGCTTCCACATTCCTAACCATTTTGTTTGTTGCAGCAATATAAGCTTCCAACGACTCTTCCAAACTAGACCTGGGTGGTAAGGGGGTTTCGGTAAAAGATTCGAAATCGTGTGGATATGCAAAACTCCCTAGTGGTTGTGTAGAAATAGTGTCTAATGAGGGTGGGAAGGTTGGGTAGGACTGGTAGGAAGTGGGTGATTGGACAGGGGTAGGGTCAACATATGGATAAAAAGGTGAATAGTCGTGTGGATCCCTAGAACATGATGAGTGGAGAGGGGTGAAAGATCGACCGCAAGATTGAGCAATATGCTCAGTAATTGTAGCGTCTTGAAAAGTCGTTTTGGTGTTTTCCTGAAATTTGGTGAAAATTCGGTATTTTTCCGAAAACCGTCTTTCTCGATATTTTGCAGTTTAGGGCTAATTATACCTAAAATGGATAGGTAATTTCTTGTTTTTAGTAGCTAATGAGTTATTTATGAAATTTTGGTCATTTAAAATTTTTTCCCTATTTTTCAATTTTTTAATATTATTTTAAGCCGGTAAGAAAATACATTAAATAAGCGATAAATACAAATTTTTCTGGGCTAATTTTAATCTCTAAAATTATGATAATTATAATCTAGTGATAACATGAATTTTTAGTAATTTATTTTGATTTTTAACAAATTTTTATGAATTGAAACGAATTTATTGAATTTTGAGCTAAAACTTGCAATTTTTGAGTTGTAGGGGGCCTTTTTGCATAAAATTTCTTTTGTAAAACCCCTCTACCTTTTCCCTCAGCCCTAGAACAGCCCCACCTTGTGTGAGACCAGAAATTTCTGGCCTCTCTCTTCTTGGTTTCTTTCTTGAGTTAATTGATAGTTTATGGTATTATTTTAATTAAAATGGATAAATTATGGTGCATTGACTTTGTGGACTTGACCCATGACCTTCCCCACTTTCCCACACCATCCCCACTCCTCCTCTCAGCCCAGAATTCCTGCAGGAAAACAGCCCCCAAATTTCCCTCTCTCATTTCCTTCTAAACTCATCAAATTCCAACTCAAAATCCTTACAAATCCACAAATTTCTTCACAAAACCAAAGCAAATCCTTATGCTATCCTTTCCTTAGCCATTCTTGCTTGGATCTTGGTGCTTGAGGCCATCAATTGGAGCAAATTCTCTTGCTTGATCCATTGATCAAGAGGTATAATTCTCATCAAGTTGCTTTCTTTTGCTAAAAATTCCTTTAAATTGTATGGTTAGTGTTAATAGTTAGCTTATTCTAATCTAGTTTAAAAGAAGTAGTTTGTCTAAACTAGGGTTTTGAACCATGGTGGTTAATTAAGTTGTTTATAGTTAAGTTAGTTGTTAATGAACTAATCTTTATAATTACCTTGTTGATTTAGTTTTCAATTTTGCTAATTAGTTAATTTTGAAAGGGTGAAGTTGTTGTTTTTAAATTTTCAAGAGAGGGTTTATGTTTGGTAATGGTTTGTGAAACATGATTAGTGAGTTGATTAAGTTTTAGAAAACATTATTTAGTTGATTGAACCTAAATTGTTATCTAGTATTTTGCTAACTTAACCTAAGAGGTTAATTTTCTTAAGTGGGCTTTTGTTGTGTTAAATTAAGCTTTCAAGTATGGAAATGGATTTGGAAATTGCTAGGTTAGGAATTCAAGAATGGTTGTTTATGGAAAATAGGATTGGAATCATTGTTGTTGTGTTGTAATTAGTGTTTATAGATTGCTTGTAGTGTGCTTGGGTAATTATGCTTTATTGTAGTCGTTTTGTCGCAAATCGGCGATTGTTGCACCGATTTTTGGAATGTATATGCTTACTAGATTTTTATATAAATTATGTGATGGATTATTTTTGATATCTTGATGGTTGTAATGGCTTGTCCTACAAATTTTAGGATGCGTGAGTGCGGTTTTTTGGGTAGTCGGGTTTTAGTTTTGCCGGGTGACCCAAATCGGCGTTTTTGGCAGTTTTTGCGATTTTCGCGTGTGTCCGCGCACTTTGTGCACGTTGTCCCTAGCTAGCGAACTTTAGTAGTTTCGTTGGGGTTTTGCGTCGTTCTTGATATGTAACCTTATATTTGATACTGATGTAAATTCCAGGTTCGGTCGCGGAAACGTCAGACGCGGCGCGAAAGGGAAAGGCGGTGATTGGACACAGCTAGCCAGGGATCCCGGTGAGTAGATTTAACATCTACGGGGGACGATCGTTTGGATGGCGCAAGTCGCCCGATAGATTTAGTAAACTGGAAAATAGTAAATTGGATAATCACTTGTGACATTAGAATAATAATACTGGCATGATAATTGCTGCAATTAGATCAATATGTTATATCCATATACGCAAACTCAATTGTAGGACACATGCACCATTACCAGGTTTTTATATGCAGCACGAGCACTATTCATGTTTACACACACACCCTGGTAATTGCCATGCCACCACACTAGATAACCTTTAATTTAAACCTTTTACTAATTGATACTTAAATTGTGCTATTTCCTTAAAATGAAACCCTAGGATTGCTATTCATGTGCATGTACTTCATCATATTCATTGTTCATGCTTAATACATTAATCACACATCGCAACTTGATTATTGATATCATACGCACTCATTATCATTGATATATGCACTTATGAGGATTTCTTGGGATTTTATGATATTGCTGGATTTCGGGAGAAAACCGCAAAATTTCTAAACTTATTATATTTTTAAAATATGTAAATTGCGGTTTTCTAGTGATGTAAGTGTCGTCCACCATGAGTTTGCTGTGGTTTTTGGAGACCCGTTTCGAGGAGTTGGATGAACCGTTTCGGGTATATGGTGGGCCCGGTAGGGTACCCCGGGGCAAGAAGCTCGTGGTGATGACGATGAGCCTGGCAGGGGACGGATTACCTACCGGTGACTTCATTGGGCACGGAGGATATCCAGAGGATACCGACCGGGGCCGCGAGAGGATGATATATTGATACTGAGATGGGTCAGCCGGATGGCTGAGGCCAGAGACACTATGACATGGATTTATGAGATTTGAGACAGCTTTTGGGTGTCGTTGCTGGACACCGATTTTCGTCGATTCATTGACATTATGCTGGCATTCTAAAAGAGTTTCAAAAACAAAAAGAGAATAAATATTTCCTATATATACATATTGAGACCTCAGATATTCATGTTGCATACATATTCGTACACTGATGTTGTATACACACCTGCTAGTGCATCCAATCATACCTGTATTATAGAGGCTAGGATGCTTGTGTGCATGCATACGATAGCCTTTGTAGATGCTATTTATTACTCACGAGTTGGCAACTCACCCCCGTTGTGCCACAGTCTTTTGCAGGTCCGCTCCGTCAGTTCAGTAGCGGCGGGCGCACTTGCTCTTTTGCCTCTTTGCCTGAGCTCGAGATTTGCTCATAGGTGGGTTATGTTATTATTTTGTACCACCTTGTATATTCTTTGTATCTAGTGTACTCCATCTACTGTTTCCACCAGATTATTGTATATTGACCTAGAGGTGAGACTGTGAGGTTTGTGGATTTTATGCTGTATTTTAGGGTCGAGCTCACTTGAGCCGACATGCTACTTTTTCATGCTTCCTTATGCTTCATTATGCTTGCTGTCATTTACATTGCGTGGGATTTATGACCGCCTTGTGGCGAAGAGCTAGCTCCCGCTTGGGGATGCCCTATTTTGTTGGATTCATGTATATATTTTGTTGTACCTATTTTTGGGGGCCAGTATTTACAAAGGAGACTCTGCCGAAATTTTCGGAAAAATTAGTATTGTTTTTAAAAGGGGTTTTATATGACTTATTTGATAAACCTACTTCAAATGTTTGGGTTTTCTTCACTCTTTTGCTTAATTGGTTTTGTTTTCTGGGCTTTGGCTTACTTATTTTACGGACGTCTTTAGACGTTTCGTAAACTTAAGTGCCAGTCACGTTCCGTACCCTGCGGGTCGTGACAAGTTGGTATCAGAGCGATAGGTTTTACCTTTGTGAGTGTAGGATGACCCTTGGTGGATGGAGTAAGTGACTTAAGCAGGGTAACGTAGCGTGCGTATGTCCGCGGCATACTTACGATACGGTACTCCGCCTAAGTGACTTTAGGATATACTTGCTTGAAAAATTCCTTCTTCAATTCCGTGTATCCTATGATCCTATTGCACTGTTCTTACTATCCGTTATCCTGTAACAGCCACTATGCCGCCGAAGGCTACGAGGGCACAGAGGGCTGCCGCCAGAGACGAGATTCGAGCTGGCTCGTCCGAGACTAGGACTGAGCAGGGTGGTATGCCTACGCCGCAGGGACAGACCGATCCACCTTCCCCAGGCCGTATGGATAGGCTCGAGACCGGTATGGAGGAGTTGCGACAGATGATGGGAGGCATGCAGGAGCTACGTCAGATGGTAGGATCCCTAGTTGCAGCCAGTCGTACACCGAGGCCGGATGGCGTACCTACTACATCACAGACGACCATGATACCTGCTCCTACTACTACCACCGTGGCCATTCCGGTTTCACTACAGGATTTCATGAGGCTGAGACCTCCAGTATTCACCGGCACCGAGGCAGCGGAGGACCCACAGACGTTCCTTGACAGTTTAGCCAGGATCTGCCGTTCGCTGAGATGTTCGGATGATCGATGGGTAGAGCTTGCGAGTTTCCGACTAGAGGGTCTCGCGCAGACATGGTGGGAGTCAGTCTTGAGAGGTCGAGCTGCAGGTCTGCCGCCTATGACTTGGGCCGAGTTTACAGCGGTCTTTCTAGCCCGTTTCCTTCCTGAGAGCGTTCGTGACGCCAGAGCTCGCAGCTTCGAGGCCTTAGTCAAGACACCTGGGATGACGGTGTCTGAGTATGACATCCAGTTTACACAGTTATCCCGATATGCTCAGTATTTGGTGGATACCGAGGAGAAGATGGTGAAGAGGTTTGTACAGGGACTTGATGCCCAGCTTTATCTTGCCATTGGCGCCCAGCACTACGACACTTATTCAGCTGCTATGGATACGGCATTGCGGATGGAGGCACGCATATCACGGACTTCGGCCGTTTCTGGGCCGAAGAGGATGCGCACCGATGTACCGCCTCAGAGGCAGCGCGCCAGATTCTTTCCGAGAGATAGGCCTGGCAGAGGATTTGGGCGGGGACAGTTATATGGTTCTTATCCCCAGGGGCAGCAGCCGTCGCTAGGATGTTTTGGGTGCGGGAGTCTGCACCATCTTGTCAGAGACTGTCCAGTGAGACGACAGGGAGCAGCGACAGTTCCACATGTGACCCTACCACCATCACCACCCCCTCCTCAGAGAGCCCTACTTCCTACCCCAGGCGATGCTCCACGCCAGTTAGGTGCACCGAGAGGCCGTGGACGCGGCAGTCCTGTTCAGAGAGGACGAGGAGGCCGAGGCCGAAGTCGAGGTCAGCCCGCTATCGGTGGAGGACAGGCCCGAGTATTTGCTTTGACACCGCAGGATGCGCAGGCATCCAATGCCGTTGTGACAGGTACTTTGCCAGTTTGTTCTTTTGACGCACGGGTATTATTCGACCCAGGTTCCACACATTCGTACGTATCTACACACTTTGCACCGATGTTGGGCCGTGAGTCGTCGTCGTTAGATCAGCCGCTTGTTGTTGTTACTCCGGTAGGCGAGTCATTTGTCGCTCGGTTTGTATTTCGTTTGTGTTCCGTTCGTATCGGGGAGAGGGATTCATCAGTTGATTTGATACTCCTCGATATGTTGGACTTTGATGTGCTTCTGGGCATGGATTGGCTAGCCACTTGTTATGCTTCGGTGGATTGCCGTGAGAAGGCAGTCAGATTTAGCTTTCCGGGAGAGCCAGTCCTTGTTATTCAGAGAGACCGCAGTGTCACCCCTCCCAGCTTAATTTCGTCTCTTCGCGCTGGTCAGCTCTTGCGGAAGGGATGTCAGGGATTCTTAGCGTTTGTTTGTGATACGCGAGATGCAGAGGTTCCGTTGGACCGGGTCCCGGTAGTTTGTGAGTTCCCTGATGTTTTCCCTGATGAGCTACCTGGGCTACCGCCTGAGCGCGATGTTGAGTTCTGCATTGATTTGATTCCCGGTTCGGGGCCTATTTCTATACCGCCTTATCAGATGGCCCCGGCAGAGCTTCGAGAGCTGAAGGATCAGTTGCAGGATTTGTTGGATAAGGGGCTTATTCGACCGAGTGTTTCTCCGTGGGGTGCTCCGGTCCTGTTTGTCAAGAAGAAGGATGGAAGTTTGCGCTTATGTATCGACTACCGCCAGCTGAACAAAGTTACCGTTCGGAACAGATATCCGTTGCCGCGCATTGATGATTTGTTCGACCAGCTTCAGGGTGCGGGGTATTTTTCGAGGATCGACTTGCGATCAGGATACCATCAGCTGCGAGTTCGACAGGAGGATATACCGAGGACAGCTTTCCGTACACGCTATGGCCACTACGAGTTTTTGGTGATGTCGTTCGGACTCACCAACGCCCCAGCAGCATTTATGGATTTGATGAACCGTACATTCAGGCCGTATCTTGACTTGTTCATCATCGTGTTTATCGACGATATCTTGGTGTACTCCCGGAGCAGAGAGGAGCACGAGCAGCACTTGCGGATTACGTTACAGACTCTGAGGGAGCACCAGCTGTTCGCGAAGTTCTCCAAGTGTGCTTTCTGGCTGGACAGCGTCGGATTCTTGGGTCACGTGGTTACGAGAGACGGCATTTGTGTGGACCCGAAGAAGATTGAGGCTGTTCAGCAGTGGCCCCGACCTACATCGGTTACTGAGATCCGTAGTTTTCTAGGCTTGGCGGGCTACTACAGGCGTTTTGTTCAGGACTTCTCCCGTATAGCTGCACCGTTGACCGGTTTGACCCGGAAGGGAGTTCCTTTCGTCTGGACGGAGGAGTGCGAGCGCAGTTTTCAGCAGCTGCGGATATGTTTGACTACGGCGCCGGTATTATCTTTACCTTCGGGATCAGGCGGATTTGTTGTCTACTGTGATGCTTCGCGAGTGGGATTAGGATGCGTTTTGATGCAGCATGGCCGGGTGATCGCTTATGCTTCTCGGCAGTTGAAGAAGCATGAACAGAACTACCCCACTCATGATTTGGAGATGGCTGCAGTGGTCTTTGCACTGAAGATTTGGCGACATTACCTTTACGGCGAGTCATGTCAGATATTCACCGATCACAAGAGCTTAAAGTACATATTTCAGCAGCGAGACCTGAACCTCAGACAGCGTCGTTGGATGGAGTTGGTGAAAGACTACGACTGCGAGATCTTATATCACCCCGGCAAGGCGAATGTGGTGGCAGATGCGTTGAGTAGGAGGCCCGGGGGTAGTCTATCCTTTTTGCGCGCAGTGCAGAGGCAGTCGTCAGCAGACTGGCAGATGTTATGTGACAGCCGAGTTGAGTTCGAGTTCACTCAGATAGGGGGACAGCTCGCGTATGTTCGTGCACGCCCACAGTTGCTTGACCGTATATATGAGGCACAGCGTAGTGACGACCGTTGCTCATAGATCATGGCACAGATGGGACAGGGCAGATTTTCCGAGTTCATGGTTGACGATCAGGGGATTTTACGATATGGATCTAGACTGTGCGTACCAGATGCTGATGGATTGCGGCGCGACATTCTTGAGGAGGCACACCGATCAGTGTATAGTGTCCACCCCGGTTCCACCAAGATGTACCATGATATGAGAGAGACCTACTGGTGGGACGGGATGAAGAGGGACATTGCGGAGTTCGTTTCGAGATGCCTGACTTGTCAGCAAGTCAAGGCCGAGCACCAGAGGCCCGCAGGAGAGCTACAGCCGTTACCCATTCCAGAGTGGAAATGGGAGCAGATTTCGATGGATTTCGTTGTGGGTCTACCCAGGACCAGTCGAGGGTACGACTCCATCTGGGTGATCGTGGATAGATTGACGAAAGCGGCTCACTTCCTGCCAGTGAAGACGACTTTCAGCTTCGCTCAGTATGCTCAGCTCTATATTGACGAGATCGTGCGACTACATGGCGTACCGACTTGTATCGTGTCAGATCGAGGCACTCAGTTCACCAGCCGACTTTGGCAGAGACTTCAGGAGGCTTTGGGCACTCGTTTGAGCTTCAGCACAGCGTTTCATCCGCAGACCGACGGACAGTCAGAGCGGACCATTCAGACTCTCGAGGACATGCTCAGAGCGTGCGTTTTAGACTTTGGTGGTAGCTGGGATCGTCATTTACCTCTAGTGGAGTTCTCCTACAACAACAGCTTCCAGGATACTATTCAGATGGCACCTTTCGAGGCATTGTATGGGAGGAGATGCAGATCGCCCGTTTGTTGGACAGAGCTCAGCGAGAGCAGCATTTTGGGGCCGCAGCTTGTTGAGGAGACGACATCGAAGATCCAGTTGATCCGAGACCGGATGAGAGCGGCTCAGAGCAGGCAGAAATCCTATGCAGACAGACGCCGTCGCAGATTAGAGTTCGCAGTTGGCGACCATGTTTTTTTGAAAGTCTCTCCGATGAAGGGCGTGATGCGTTTTGGGCGAAAGGGGAAGCTTAGCCCTAAATTCGTAGGTCCCTTCGAGATCCTCGAGCGTGTTGGCGCTGTTGCATATCGTTTGGCTCTTCCTCCCATCTTTCCCGATGTTCACCCCGTCTTCCATGTTTCGATGCTCCGCAAGTACCTTCACGACCCTTCGCATGCGATTCAGCACCCGACAATCCAGCTAGAGCGCGACCTTTCTTTTGCAGAGCAGCCGGTGGCCATCTTGGATCGGCAGGTGAAGAAGTTGAGGTCGAAGGTTATACCAACCGTCAAGGTCCTTTGGCGTAGCCCAAGCAGCGAGGAGGTTATCTGGGAGACCGAGGGCGAGATGAGGAAGAAATATCCCCATCTCTTTGAAGGTACGCGTAGCTATATTTTTAAATTCGGGGACCGAATTTCTTTAAGGGGGGAAGATTGTAGCGTCTTGAAAAGTCGTTTTGGTGTTTTCCTGAAATTTGGTGAAAATTCGGTATTTTTCCGAAAACCGTCTTTCTCGATATTTTGCAGTTTAGGGCTAATTATACCTAAAATGGATAGGTAATTTCTTGTTTTTAGTAGCTAATGAGTTATTTATGAAATTTTGGTCATTTAAAAATTTTTCCTTATTTTTCAATTTTTTAATATTATTTTAAGCCGGTAAGAAAATACATTAAATAAGCGATAAATACAAATTTTTCCGGGCTAATTTTAATCTCTAAAATTATGATAATTATAATCTAGTGATAACATGAATTTTTAGTAATTTATTTTGATTTTTAACAAATTTTTATGAATTGAAACGAATTTATTGAATTTTGAGCTAAAACTTGCAATTTTTGAGTTGTAGGGGGCCTTTTTGCATAAAATTTCTTTTGTAAAAACCCTCTACCTTTTCCCTCAGCCCTAGAACAGCCCCACCTTGTGTGAGACCAAAAATTTCTGGCCTCTCTCTTCTTGGTTTCTTTCTTGAGTTAATTGATAGTTTATGGTATTATTTTAATTAAAATGGATAAAGTATGGTGCATTGACTTTGTGGACTTGACCCATGACCTTTCCCACTTGCCCACACCATCCCCACTCCTCCTCTCAGCCCAGAATTCCTGCAGGAAAACAGCCCCCAAATTTCCCTCTCTCATTTCCTTCTAAACTCATCAAATTCCAACTCAAAATCCTTACAAATCCACAAATTTCTTCACAAAACCAAAGCAAATCCTTATGCTATCCTTTCCTTAGCCATTCTTGCTTGGATCTTGGTGCTTGAGGCCATCAATTGGAGCAAATTCTCTTGCTTGATCCATTGATCAAGAGGTATAATTCTCATCAAGTTGCTTTCTTTTGCTAAAAATTCCTTTAAATTTTATGGTTAGTGTTAATAGTTAGCTTATTCTAATCTAGTTTAAAAGAAGTAGTTTGTCTTAACTAGGGTTTTGAACCATGGTGGTTAATTAAGTTGTTTATAGTTAAGTTAGTTGTTAATGAACTAATCTTTATAATTACCTTGTTGATATAGTTTTCAATTTTGCTAATTAGTTAATTTTGGAAGGGTGAAGTTGTTGTTTTTAAATTTTCAAGAGAGGGTTTATGTTTGGTAATGGTTTGTGAAACATGATTAGTGAGTTGATTAAGTTTTAGAAAACATTATTTAGTTGATTGAACCTAAATTGTTATCTAGTATTTTGCTAACTTAACCTAAGAGGTTAATTTTCTTAAGTGGGCTTTTGTTGTGTTAAATTAAGCTTTCAAGTATGGAAATGGATTTGGAAATTGCTAGGTTAGGAATTCAAGAATGGTTGTTTATGGAAAATAGGATTGGAATCATTGTTGTTGTGTTGTAATTAGTGTTTATAGATTGCTTGTAGTGTGCTTGGGTAATTATGCTTTATTGTAGTCGTTTTGTCGCAAATCGGCGATTGTTGCACCGATTTTTGGAATGTATATGCTTACTAGATTTTTATATAAATTATGTGATGGATTATTTTTGATATCTTGATGGTTGTAATGGCTTGTCCTAGAAATTTTAGGATGCGTGAGTGCGGTTTTTTGGGTAGTCGGGTTTTAGTTTTGCCGGGTGACCCAAATCGGCGTTTTTGGCAGTTTTTGCGATTTTCGCGTGTGTCCGCGCACTTTGTGCACGTTGTACCTAGCTAGCGAACTTTAGTAGTTTCGTTGGGGTTTTGCGTCGTTCTTGATATGTAACCTTATATTTGATACTGATGTAAATTCCAGGTTCGGTCGCGGAAACGTCAGACGCGGCGCGAAAGGGAAAGGCGGTGATTGGACACAGCTAGCCAGGGATCCCGGTGAGTAGATTTAACATCTACGGGGGACGATCGTTTGGATGGCGCAAGTCGCCCGATAGATTTAGTAAACTGGAAAATAGTAAATTGGATAATCACTTGTGACATTAGAATAATAATACTGGCATGATAATTGCTGCAATTAGATCAATATGTTATATCCATATACGCAAACTCAATTGTAGGACACATGCACCATTACCAGGTTTTTATATGCAGCACGAGCACTATTCATGTTTACACACACACCCTGGTAATTGCCATGCCACCACACTAGATAACCTTTAATTTAAACCTTTTACTAATTGATACTTAAATTGTGCTATTTCCTTAAAATGAAACCCTAGGATTGCTATTCATGTGCATGCACTTCATCATATTCATTGTTCATGCTTAATACATTAATCACACATCGCAACTTGATTATTGATATCATACGCACTCATTATCATTGATATATGCACTTATGAGGATTTCTTGGGATTTTATGATATTGCTGGATTTCGGGAGAAAACCGCAAAATTTCTAAACTTATTATATTTTTAAAATATGTAAATTGCGGTTTTCTAGTGATGTAAGTGTCGTCCACCATGAGTTTGCTGTGGTTTTTGGAGACCCGTTTCGAGGAGTTGGATGAACCGTTTCGGGTACATGGTGGGCCCGGTAGGGTACCCCGGGGCAAGAAGCTCGTGGTGATGACGATGAGCCTGGCAGGGGACGGATTACCTACCGGTGACTTCATTGGGCACGGCGGATATCCAGAGGATACCGACCGGGGCCGCGAGAGGATGATATATTGATACTGAGATGGGTCAGCCGGATGGCTGAGGCCAGAGACACTATGACATGGATTTATGAGATTTGAGACAGCTTTTGGGTGTCGTTGCTGGACACCGATTTTCGTCGATTCATTGACATTATGCTGGCATTCTAAAAGAGTTTCAAAAACAAAAAGAGAATAAATATTTCCTATATATACATATTGAGACCTCAGATATTCATGTTGCATACATATTCGTACACTGATGTTGTATACACACCTGCTAGTGCATCCAATCATACCTGTATTATAGAGGCTAGGATGCTTATGTGCATGCATACGATAGCCTTTGTAGATGCTATTTATTACTCACGAGTTGGCAACTCACCCCCGTTGTGCCACAGTCTTTTGCAGGTCCGCTCCGTCAGTTCAGTAGCGGCGGGCGCACTTGCTCTTTTGCCTCTTTGCCTGAGCTCGAGATTTGCTCATAGGTGGGTTATGTTATTATTTTGTACCACCTTGTATATTCTTTGTATCTAGTGTACTCCATCTACTGTTTCCACCAGATTATTGTATATTGACCTAGAGGTGAGACTGTGAGGTTTGTGGATTTTATGCTGTATTTTGGGGTCGAGCTCACTTGAGCCGACATGCTACTTTTTCATGCTTCCTTATGCTTCATTATGCTTGCTGTCATTTACATTGCGTGGGATTTGTGACCGCCTTGTGGCGAAGAGCTAGCTCCCGCTTGGGGATGCCCTATTTTGTTGGATTCATGTATATATTTTGTTGTACCTATTTTTGGGGGCCAGTATTTACAAAGGAGACTCTGCCGAAATTTTCGGAAAAATTAGTATTGTTTTTAAAAGGGGTTTTATATGACTTATTTGATAAACTTACTTCAAATGTTTGGGTTTTCTTCACTCTTTTGCTCAATTGGTTTTGTTTTCTGGGCTTTGACTTACTTATTTTACGGACGTCTTTAGACGTTTCGTAAACTTAAGTGCCAGTCACGTTCCGTACCCTGCGGGTCGTGACAGTAATGGACATCGGCTTAGGAGTGACAGAAGGACTTGAAAAAGTGGTATCAACATATGGAAGTGGTAAAGGTTGACTTGGTTGATACAAAGTGGGTTGAAAAGTCAAACTGTTTCTCCTAGATGCCTCTATTTGATCTTTCAAAGATATTTTAGGCAAGGAAGGATCGTCTTTAAATTGACCGAACAAATTGACGTACGACGCAAAATTAAGTCGGGATACCAAAGTTCGGCAAGTGATTTATTATGTGGGGTACCCATGTTAGAAGAAAGGGGAAAAGAAAAAAGGTTGGGTGGTGCAAGGATTTCTCAGCGACAAAAGTTGCATGTTTTTTTTTTTTTAAATTTTTTTTTTATTATTTTCTTTATTTGTTTTGCAAAAATTTTCGATAAAGGGCTAAGACACAAATGCAAATAACCAGAAATGCACAATCAGTCCTAGATCTGGGGTCACCTAGGTCAGCTAGACAGCTCCTAACTATTCCAAAGGGCTAGAAATAGAACCTCTAACCGCCTCTTCACCGCCAATTGCGGTCAGGTAAGTGCCAGGTAAGTGGGAAGGAACCACACTGTGGGCCTAATTAAAAACCACTAGCCTTGACACACTTGCCTAGTCACCGCAAAGACAGGTTAGGATAAACGGCCGATGCCTATACTAGTCTTCTGTCCTATTGAGCGCGACGTCCTTAGGGCTGAGTCTAATATTTTTTAATTAAAGATTGGTCAATGCAAATACTTTATGCGATTTCGGTGGTCCTGGGAAGGGTGATAAAATCCCCACCCAATCTGAATTGGTCAAAAGCCCCTTAAAGTCCGATTAAAGATATGCAAAACAGTAAATCACATGCAATCAAATCTTTTTTTTGTGAATTTCAAAGTTTGCAAGTTTTCTAATTAAAATTTTCCTTTTTTCTCTTGCTCTTTATTTGGAAAGATATTTTTAGCAAAAAAATTAAGGATATGCAAATCAGAAAAGATCACTTGCAATCAATTATTATTTTAAGCATAGCGCAATGAATCCTGCATAAGATTTGTTATTTGAAAAGGAAAAGATTTTTTTAAGCGCAAAGAATCCTGCAGGAGATTTTTCAGAAGATATATCGGAGATTTGCAGAGGAGGAGATCAGAAGACTTACAGAGTTTTTTTTTTCCCCGCACTTCTGCCCTTTTTTGGGAACCGAAGAACCGCGAAAACGCGGCGGGAGGAGCTTCAAACCGCGGAACCGTGGACGGAAAGAGGTCGCGCGAATTTTTTTTTTTGGAGCAGATCACCGCGATTCTTCTTGTTTGACTCGGTCCTCCAAATTTCTTCTGTTCCTCGGTTGTTGTGATCTTCTGTTTGTTCGGATTTGATATTTGCTGTTTTGATCTCTGTAGATTTCCAGATCCGAATTTGTTCGTAGATCCTGCAAAATTCACACAAAAAATACCCTTCCCAAAAATAACAGATATATATTTTTATATTTTTTTGATTTTTCAGATTTTTATGATTTTTTTAATTTTGATTAACCCGAAATTGCAAAAAGGAAATTACTACGCCAACCCCGCCAACGGTGCCATTTGATTGATCTCAAAAACTATCTATTAACCGCAATCAAGAACGGCGTCGCTTGGTTGCTAGCCGGTGAGTACGGGTCGGTCCACAGGGATGTTGTGAATTTCCTAGTCGCGCTAACGAGTTAATTCCGATTGTGGTCGGACAGATTATTAAATCTAAAAACTAAATTAATCTATATCTAAATCTTGCTAAGGTTAGGTCTAGGTTAAGTTTGGAAAGTTTATAAATCTCACCGCTTTCTATACCCATATGAAGATCTAATTAGGTGTTATGGTAAATATTAATAAAAGGGATTAGGATGATTGGGAAGATTGTTCTTCCTCTAGATCCTTGTCCTTTCTTTCTTAATCTTTACCCTAACCTCCATGGAAAACCTTAAAATCCGGGCCTTTAGACTACGGTATCACCGCTACCTCGTGGGTAGAGTGCCGTAGGGAGCGGAATAAGAAGGTATGCATGGAGTTCTATGAATATATATGACGGGCAAGAAAGGGGATGAGAGATCTTCGTCTCTCAAACCTTCCCCAGATCTAACCCTAACAAGCGAGGAGACTACTCACTCATTAGGGAATTAAAATACATTTATCTAGGGCAGAGAATAAAAGATTAACTAGGGCAAGAAATTAAATTTATTTAGGGCAAGAATAGAAAATTAACCTAGAGCAGAAAATAAAGAACTTACAACTTGATGCTCTCCAAAAGAATGCTGAAATTTATTAATGAAGGGAGGCATAGGGAGGCATAGCCTTTTAGAGTTCCTATTTATAAAGGATAGGAAACCCTAGGTTACAATTGATTCACACGTCTACATTTACCAAAATATCCTTAGGAAGACCTAGTCAAAGTAGACTTCAAGCTTTGGTAAAATTTTATGTCTCTGTCTCTTTAAAAGGAAGTATTGGGCCTTGAATCTTTTGTGGCTCTTCTGTCTTTGGGCTTCCTTATTATTTGGTTCTTTTATTAAAATAGCTTCTATGTTTCTTCCAGATCTCCAGTGAATAATTGCGGTGGACTTTTAACCGTTCGCTTTGTAATCTTGGACCTTGCATTGCCTTGTACTTTATGAATTTTATCTTTGATGTAGGCTTGATCAAGAGTCTTCTATTTGTTGGTCAAAGTCCACTTTTCATCGTCTTTAAATCGTTTTCACTCTTTTCTGTCTAAGAACCTATAAACTGTAACATGTAGCAGACATGCGTCAAAAGCACCTGTTTATTTATAAAAAAAATAAGAATGGGGAATATAATAATGCAATATTATAGTGTGAACAATGTTGTATGTAGCATCTAAAGCAAACCATAGGAGTACGAACCAAAGAACTCGGAATTGGGCCGGCGACAAGAGGAAAAAATTCGGCTTCGCCGGTTTTGTGGGAAGTTAGGGTATTTTGGCTTATTGGGTAGGGTTCTGTGGATAATTGTGGCAATTTTGGTGTTATTTAAATAAATTATTTCAGCTGTATATGAAATCTGGAAGCTTATATCGGAATAGATATCTAAGAAACCAAAATACGACATGGTTAAAGCGTATCGCAATCTGTTTTCTGTCGCGATGCAGAGTAGGGTTAAAATCCAGTAAGGTTAAGTGTTAAATAGCTTGATATAGTCGTATACAATATAACCGGTACGTGGGAACGGTTGTTTTTCATTTCCGTCATGTTGGAGTAGCCGTTTCCTTATATAAGTTAAATTGTGATGTTAGATTCAAATACGGGATTTTCGGAGGCAGCGAGGAAAGGAAAAGGATTGGCAATTCCTGAGTAGATACGACGTTTTCCGGTGAGTAGACTAAACATCTACCGGGGAATTTTGAAAAGATGGCCTGTTACGCCCGTAGTTTTATTTAAATAAATGCTTTACTTTGGTATGCTAAATTGATAATATGCATTCATAATTCACATATATTTTGCTTAGTTGCGAGGACACTGCACAAGTATCGACGAATTATACCACGTGCATATCTTATATGTTATACACACGTCGTCGATATTACCATGTCACTTTTACACTTAGTGAATTTCTGGTAAAAATGATTCATATCATATCTTAAACGCCAATAACAGTAGTAAATTGCATCATTTACATCATGTTTAGTATTTGAGTATTTTATGTTGGTATATGGAGCTTTATGTTATTGAGGATTCTGAATTGAGTTTATTCCGAACTGAGTCGGTGGGTATACGGTTATGGATTTATAGTATTATTCCGGACCGAGTTGGTAGGTATACGGTTACGGATTTACAGTTTTATCCAGACTGAGTCGGTGGGGATACAGTTGGATACATAGTGGACTTAGTTGATTACAGGATCATTCAAGGAATGATGCCTGAGAGAAATGAAAGTTTTGTGTCGATGATGGACACGGAAAGATGAAATTTGTTGATAATAAATGATGAGATTTCAGTTTTGGTTATCTGATTTGTAGTACATAATTATGCTTTCCATATACTATCGCACATCCTACTTGATCTCATCTCAGTTAATTGTGATCGTCATATTTACATTATTTACCGTTATATGTTAGTTATATTCACTGAGTTGGCAACTCACCCCCGTTGTACCACAGTTCCTTGCAGGGGCAGAGTGGACGGATATCAGCAGTACAGCTCCACTTTTCGTAGCTTATTTCACATCTTTTGATAGGTGGGTTACCTATGTAGTAACCTTCTCTTTTGGTATTGTATTTTGTATCTAGAAAATCTCCATCAAACCTGTATTTTGACTTAGAGTGAGAGATGGCTTTGTATATTATTTGACAGTTGAGATCGTTTAGTTCTATAAATTGTTATTTCTTTTCTTTATGTCTGGGATTTTTATTTATATCTTATATACTGAGTTTTTCCGCTGTTTATGTTATTGAGCCCAACCAGGGATACAACCAAATTTAACGCCTTATGCTCGTTTATATTTTAATTTAATAAAAGCTATGATTTTTACTTAAAAACTAAATTTTCATAAAGAATTCCGCAAAAAGGATTTTGATCTTGGTTTTCGGCTTACTTGGATTGTGTATATGTCTTTAGATATTATACAATCTAAGTGCCGGTCACATCCAAACTTTGGGTCATGACACTCAGAACCGAGAAAACACATGATGGACGCACTGAAATATCATATCAAGAGAAACCGGGTTTTCAAACAATACATAAATTTCTTGAAACACCCCCACGGTTCTCAAACCTATAAATCATATGAAATCCATATCTAAATGCGAAAATCCATGAAAGACTGATATATGCAACATAAAACAGCATTATGAACATATTAAGGGAAAACCGCTTTTTTAAATGAATCCAGTTTTAAAATATATCATGTGGTTCCCAAATCCTCCGAAATCAAGTGCAGCATCATATGAGGTGTACATGTAACTATAGGAAGGTAAGTGTATCTACATGTAAGCAGATATATATGATGCATCTTATAAGCACAATAGCATAATAAGCAACGTCTCAATATCACATGTCAAATCAATACCCCTTAGGGGTATATGCAGCTATAGCAAGATATGTGGGTGTACATGTCAGTATGTATGCATGATGTGCATGTAACTGTAGCAAGGTATGCAACATATAACAGGATGTAAGCATATCCGTATATCTCATGCAACGTGGAACAGTGATATGAACATAGCAAGTATATCATAGCATTATGTAGCAATTCTACTGTGTAGTGACATAGCAATTATCGATGATGAAGTGTGTGAACCAGCAAATCTGTGTAAGTGTAACATACGCATCATCGATAATGATGTAGGTGTACTAGCACAGGTATATTTAATGCAATGAGAATAACATGATCGCAGCATAAAGTACATCATCAGCTAAAAGCTATAAGGTATACGTGTCTACAATATATCTGAGTCGGTGAATCCATTAACCGGTATCCAGCCTCACAACATCACGTACGGTACAAACCATCGTACGACATCCTCTAAACAAGGGTATGGATAAATCAACTGGTAAAACTCATCACGTACGGTAATCCACGTATGGCAGCATTAAACAAATAGGGATTCTATCAATCTATACAATAACGGGGGTACGGATCTAAGTCTCGTACGGCAAATCACTCAATATGCAAAACATTATCCATAAAAATATACCTATCTCTTAGATCACATCCATGTCAATCTCATATCTGGGGACCTACAAAGGTATCAACAATCTCATATCGACTCGAATCTATAAAATGATATATCACACTAAGTCATCATATCACTCGTATACTCGTTCATCACATTAATAAACGTCACTCTTGTTCTCTTTCAATTTGTAACCATCATGATTCACTTATCATTCCATATTCTCATATGTCAATATGTCCATTAGCATCAACTTCTATCATATTATCGTTTGTAAATCCTACAATCATGTATGTCGCATATCATTTATCAAGATAAAATAATCAAACGATATTCCATATCAATGTTTGCGGGGGGTGCTATACGCCATCCACCCGATTTCCCCCGTAGATATAAATCTACTCACTTGCTAAACTCCTCGCTTAGCCGTAGTCGATGCGCTTCGTCATCTCGAAATCCACGCGAAGGTACCTACAATCAATATGGAATCGTAATGCTATTAACATCAAATTCCGAAATCCAAATACGGCATACGGTGCGCTCATAGGTTAGAACCTATAGCATACGCATACAAAACAACCAAACAACCCTCGTCGTTGACGTAAAAACGTCCAACGCCCAAATACAATATCCAGTCGCAAAACCGAGAAATCCAAATACCGGAAAATATAGCCAAAACCCTCACTAGGGTCGCTATACATGAAAACTGCCACGCCAAAAATCCAATCGCACCAATACTCATTCACAACACGTATAATTATCGTAGATAATAATATATACATCACCACCACGTCCATTAAAACTCACGTCTAATTTTTACCAAAAACCTAGTAAGCAGTTTATATCATTTTAACACAAAGTTAGATGTTTTAGACAATCTAGTGATCACAATCATCACAAAGTGGCTTAATTAAGTCATCCAAACCATTACTACCATTTTAATCTCACCCAAAACATGTTTTAGTAAAACCTAGTTTGCTAATTATCTCAATTAGACAAATAGGAATTTAACAAATATCATTCTCACAAAATTATTAGGTTATCCAAGTCTACACTTCAAGATTAACCACTTAAACAAATCAAAACCCTAGCTTGAAATTCATAAAGCTTATCATGAAAATTCAAAACATGAAATTAAAGCTATATTAAAACACTTAAATAGCTAGCTTAAAGAATTAAGCAACAATAAAGGATTAGGGTTAGGATTATACCTCACAAACTAGGTCACAATTTTAGCAACAAAACCCAAACTTTATCATCCAAAATGAAGTCTTTAGTGAAGATCCATGCTAGTTTGGAGATGAAGAAATGTGGCTATGGCTATGGATTAATTTATGAGTTTGTGTGAATATTTGATGATTTTTGATGTTTTACTTGAGCTTGGAGATGAAGCAAATGAGCAAAAAAAGAGAATGGGCAGAAAAGGGAGGGCTCGGCCATAGCAAAGGGGTGGGGGGTTTTGTGAAAAAATGTGGAAATATCTAGTTACCAATAGCAATAAATGCTAATTAATGCATTAAAGTCTTTTTGCCACCTTTTCTTTTCTTTTAATAATTCAATTTGAATTACAAATATCTAGATATTTCTATGGATGGATTAACTAAAAATCTAGTGATTAGATTAGCACAGATTCACATTAGAAGTAATTAACCCAAGCAAAAATTATAATTACCACTAATTAAGTACATAATTAACAACTTAAAATAATACTTTAATTAGGGAAAATATCAAAGTGAACCAAAACTTCCAAGCGACCCACAAAACCCGCAAACTAGCTTCATTCTAGTAAAACTAGTTGCAAACAAGTCTATACAGAAGTTTGATCACCATCGGGTTAAAACAGAAAATACCGACTATTTTACCCTCAAACGGAAAAAAAATTTGCATAACGATTTCAGAAACATTACAATCTCTCGACTCCGGTCGGTATCCTCCGGATAGCCGCCATGTCCAACCAATCACTGGTAGGTACTAGCCACCCTGCCAGGCTCATCTTCTACTCCATGAAAAACAATTCTCGCCGTGGGGAACCATACAGGGTCCACCATGAACCCGCAAACGGATCATCCACCTCCTCGAATTGGGTATCTAACATACGTCTCAGAACCGAGAAAACGCATGGTTGACGCACTGAAATATCATATCAAGAAAAACCGGGTTTTTAAAACAATACAAACTTTTCTTTGAAATATCAACGGTTCTCAAATCCAGAAATCACATGAAAACAACATATCTCAATGCGTATAATCGTAAAGCATGATGTATGCGACATATAACAGAAATGTAAGTATATCCGTATATCATGCAACATGAAACAGTGATGTGCACATAACAAGGGTAAACCACACTTTTAAATGAGTCCAGTTTTAAAATATATCCTGCGGTTCCCAAATTCTCCAAAGTCAAATGCAACATTGTATAAAGGTGCATATGTAACTATAGCAAGTATATTATGCAAGGAGTCATATCACGATGTAGCAATCCTATTGTGTAGTGACATGGCAATTATCGATGATGAAGTGTGTGAGCCGGCCAGTTAGTGTAACTGTAACATACGCATCATCGATAATGGTGTAGGTGTACTAGCACAGGTATGTGTAATTCAATGAGAGTGACATGAGCGTAGCATAAAGTAAATCGTCAGCTAAAAGCTACGAGGTATACGTATCTTACATGAGCGAGTAAGTGAATCTATCAATCGGCATCCAGCCTCACAACAACACGTACAGTATAATCCATCGTACGGTATCCTCTAGTCAAAGGGTATGGATCAAACCTCAAGTCAAACTCACCACGTACGGAAAACCATCATACGGCGGCATTAAACCAATGGGGATCCTATCAACCTATAAGACGACGAGGGTACGGACCTAAGGTCTCGCACGACAATCACTCACGATTCATAACATATATAAATATATCTATATATCTATATCCCAGGTCACATCCACAACAATCTCATATCAGGGGACCGAGGTATCAATCATCTCAATCGACTCGCATCCGTATACCAACATCATCAAATCATCATATCACGTCATATATTCTTTTCATCGCATTTATATCCCACATCAAGTCAATTTTACATATACATTATACCTTTACTATAAGCATACGTCTCTAATCTAACATACACACCCGAACCATACATTCAGTTTTTAAAAGATGCGAATCGTAGTTTTAAAAGTAAGGGCTACGATGTTTTTTAGGAAAAGATATCATTTGAAAATCCATAACGTCCCTCAAGGTATCTATTTAATAGATGCATACGATTCTTCAGTTTGGAAATAGGTATGGTTCGGATGACACATTTACGTCGGCTATCTAGTCTTATAGTACCCTATCAAACATCATCCTCAAATCCCGTCATCACATATTAGTCGTATCATAACACTTCTAACTATCATTTAGTTTCTAATATGGTTTCTCTACTATCTTTTAACTCTATTTATAGTTTTCTATTAAAGGTTCCCTTAACCATATTCTATATATAAATCGGTTTCCATCAATGTTTGCGTGGGTGCTATACGCCATCCACCCGGCTTCCCCCGTAGATATAGATCTACTCACTTTGATCCTTGCTTGCCGAAGTCGATGACGCCATGCTCCGTCGCCTCGGAATCCACACGAAGGTACCTACAATGATATACAATCGAAATTGCTATTAACATCAAGTCCGGAAAACCAATACGGCACGCGCATTGCTTATAGGTTAGAATCTATAGCTTACGCGTACAAAATCAACCAAACAACCCTTGTTGTTGACGTTCAAACGCCAAACAACCCAAAACAATATCAAAGACCAAACCCCAAGTTTAAGAATCGCAAAACACGAAAATAGCAACCTAGGAAAATCACTCCCAGATTTCACCATAGGCCAAACTAGAACATTTTGCACATTGGGTTGCCCTAGATATCTGATAAGGAAGCTACAGAGCCAAATTCACCATGTTTCACTCAGGTGTGGCCGCAATTTGCGGCCACATGGGATTAAATTGCTTCCAGAAAGTGAGGGAAGGGGCTCAGGTTTCAGGGGGTGGTCCATGGTTGTCTGCACGTCTCATGGTCATGAGAACTTATTTAATGGTTGTCTCGGGTCACTCCAGGTCTCCAAATACACTCACAAAATCCACTAAAATCCGATATCGACAAATCTAAAGTTCGTATTTTGGGGTTTAGTCACTGGTCCAGGTCAAGAATCGATCTTTAGGTCTTGTAAACAGCCACTAGGAATCACCCAATCCACACAACACTCAAACCCTTCTCTAGAAATTTTCTAACATCACTAATCAATACCAATTTAACTCTAAACTACTATAGGGTGTTATTAGACTTTAAATTTAACTAGATGGAAGAATTCATACCTCATTTGGGCAACCCAAGAAAAACCCTAGTTGTTCCGAGTTATCAAAATCAAATATTGATGGGTCCAAAGTGTAGAGGGTGAAGAGAGGATCAACTTTAATGAAAGGGGTTTAGGGTTTTGATGAAGCTTTTTAGATGATTTCATGGGTTGAAGTGGAGGGGGATGGAGATGAAGAAGGAGAGGAAGAAAAGAAATTGGGAGGAAATATGATATGGCTGCCCTCTCTCTCTCTCCTCTTATTCTCACCCATCTCTCTCAAATATTACCCTTTTACCCTTTCTCATTTTCTTATCTTTTAAATTTTAAAACCAAAACACATAATACCCAAAACAACATAAGAAATAACATGTAATCAAATGCGACATGACACGGTGCACTAACCATGGAAAACTGTAAAAACACGGATTTGGCTTAATCGCGATTAGATGTGCACTAATCGGGTTTTATCCAAACTGCATATAATTACTTTAAAAAATACCAAATCCGATAAATATATTTTTTAATTAATAAAATCATTTTAATTTCCAATTATTTTACAATTATTGGTATATATTTATACCCTTTTTATGAAAACCCCAATTTCGCAAATTGGGTAATTTTCGCGAAATATATTATTTTAATATTAAATTCCAAGAATACTATTTTATATTTTTCTGAAATGTTAAACTGATAGACGATGTTAAACATTCCGATCGAATCAACAAACACCCAAAATTTCCCAAAAAAGCTCAACCCTTGAGCGTAGTTTAAAAGTATCCATCACATGCCACAGTACCTATGGACCAACCGTAGAAGGGTCAACCCTTGTCTTACCTATGGCACCGCGGAACTACCGCAAACCCTAGGGTTTAGTGGCGGTTCTTACGGTCACAGAATCGAGTTAGGGTTTCGTTCTTCAAGAGGGTCCATTGGATCACTTGCACGATATTTGAATGTTTCAAACTTGGAAAAAATCCAACTCTTGAATAAATTTCCAGCGAGGGTTAAAGTGGGTATCTGATATCCGTTCGAACCTTTTAGCACCGTCTAAATAACCCGAAATACTGTTAGATTTACGATTACGAAACACTCCGAGTTGCCTTTATAGAAAATTAACATCACATGCAAATTTAGCAAAAAACAAACAACACCTGAAACACCAAAACCCAGAGCCTGGAACACCAAAAAAATTTCAAGCCCAGAATCTAAACAGGGGCCGGCCGGCTCGGAAATTCCCCTCATGTGATCGGCCAAAATCCGAGAAAATTTCTTGAAATTTTCATGGTGTTCATGCTGTATCACATATAACATTCTGTAGTTGTTTAAAAAATTTTTAGAGCTCATTTAAAAATCGACAGAAACAAGGTTTTGACGTTTTAAGTTTCGGAGTAGTTTCGGTTTTGTAATCCAACACAATCCTTCTAAATCTCAAGCTTGGCTCTGATACCACTGTAGGGTTACTTAGCACAACAACAAGGTTTCGGGGGGCATCGTCCATGCCATTTTCAAAAATTTGCAATGCTAGTTAACCCTAATCCTAGAATCTTAACTAAAGATTTAGACAAAAGCTTATGTAAACATCTTTACAACTAAGTGATTGCGGAATACAACCTTTGTAGACCGGTCCTTCACTTCAAATGCTTAGAGTAGTGGTCCCTTCACTGCGATCAATGAACTCCCGGACTCTTGAGAGGCTCCACAAGGTGAATGATGCATGCTTCCTTGAAGTCTTCAAAATCCAAGATGATCTACGTCGAGGAAACACGGACTCAAGCTTTCACTTCACTAATATGGAACTAGTGAAGCTAACACCCTAAACTGTATGGCTAGTATAGAAGAGAATGATGAAGTAGGAATTTTGCTCACTTTAGAATTTGATTTCTCACTATTTTTCTTCGCTTGCTAAAAACTAGAGAGCTCTCACTTGAGCTTGAAGAAGATGAAGCAAGAAGAAGATGAATGAATAATTGAGTGAGGTTAGAAATGCAACCATGGTGAGTATATGTCATGCTTAACCCTTGTAGAGAATAGACCATGGTAAGAAATAATGGTTAGGTCTAAAAATATCTAAGGTAAAACAAGAATGGTGGACTAAGTCAATGGTTATCCATTGCTAGCAACCATGACAAAATCCATTCATTTTTGAATTACCTTAATAAATAAAAACCTAGATATTATCTCATATATTGTGTAAGTCTCATACACCCATGTTGCATATATAACCTAGCATGTCACAATAATATATATCACATATATATTATTTATGTAACAAAAGAAAACAATACAATTAACATAGATCACATATATATTAAATGATTCAATAGTGAGAAAAAGAAATACTTAAGTGAGCATATATTAGTTAATGTAATTTAATATATCAAATATATAATTATACATTAAATTATTAAATCAACACTTGATTTAATAATCCGGCTATATCACATATAACTGACTAATATAAAATGTATCATTTCATCGAATCAACACTTGATCCAACGACCCGGGTATATCATATATAACCGGCCGATATCACATATCGCGAGAATAGAATACGGTATCACATACACGTATTAATATCGGTCCCGCACATATCTCATATATGCTCCTACTCCATTTCTCCTTAGCCGGGAAACCTCTGTGTAGGACTCTAAAGACTCGTCAATACGTCGGCAGTGGATGGTGATCATATCAGTCACCCACAAGCCGTCAGCGGTCAACTAAACGTAACGGCCACCCGGGTATTGAGCGATCAGAAGATCAACAAGCAAGCCTGATCATACTCTTGTAAACCCTGTCAGCAACACTACCGTATAGTCCGGTCTCTTGGTCTGATATATCGCATATCCAGTCTAAGGGTGGTAAACATCAGACCCCAATAACTGATAAGTCGTGTCGATGTGAGGCTCATAACGGGTCGAGAAACTACTGATAACACTTACCAGTAGATCTCCATATCAGCCCTGGCTAGGGACTTCCAATTATAGCCAATCGAGCACAGCGCAACATCAACCCCCAATACCGGGAGAGACGAAACCCCTCCAATCGCTCATTGCCTCCATGTGATTCGGGATTGTACCCAAAATCCAACGTTTTGCACGTTCCCTTGAACGTGGTAAGGTGGAAATCAAAGCACAATGGGAATCACACAAGACTCTATGACGATCTCAGGTCTACAGACTAACCTGTACCAGTGTCACTAGAGAACTGCTATCTGACGATAGGTGTCACGACCCAAAAGTTAGGCCCGTAACTGGTACTTAAACTACGTATCGTCAATAGGCGTAAGCAACTTAAGTAAGCCGAAACCCAAAAATCTAAACCACTCAAAACTGGATAAGCGGAGAAAAGCATAGTTTTATAACATTCGGAAAATCTTAAGTAAAATCTTTAACTTTAGTTTTTCTTTCTTGAAAATTTCGGCAGCACCTCCTTTCTAAAAACTAACCCCGAAAACGGGTACAACATAGAAAATAAATAAAAGCATCCCAAACTGGGAGCAAATCACGCCCAATGGCAGAGACAACCACCACAACATATATACGACGCCGAAGCGAAGAAATATAAAAGAAAACAGCATAAGGAGGTAAATCTTTATAACAAGAGCGGCTCCCACGAGCACGGCACCCAAAAGTCACAAAAAATATATACAACACCGAAACCTCACAACTCGTCTCTAAGTCAAATACAAGAAGTTGTAGATGGAGAATACTAGATCCAACAAAAGATATCCAATGTACATAAACGGGTAACCGCAACCCACCTAAAAGCAAAGGCCTCACAGCCAACCATAGCGGTATCCGTAAAAGTAGAGATAAAAAGGCGCCCTGCCGCGACTAATCTGAGGGTAAGTCCTGCAAAACACTGTGGCACAACGGGGGCGAGTTGCCAACTCGTGAATAGTAAATAACATCATACTGAAATCGCAAGTATGCACGAACAACGATAAATCTATCACATGTAATCTGATAGCATAAGTATGGCAATGTGAATGTGCAACAATCATGTAAAGGTACATCATCAGGGTACTACAACTACATGAAGCAATGCATATCAAAATAAATCCTGAGTATGGGATGATATAAATAATCTCATGCACAAATCATAAGCATGGAAAAACCCGGTGTAAATCAACAACAGCCCAAATCCCAAAATCCTCCGATCGGACCTGTAAATCTCATGTAACCTGAGTGTCAAACATCGACACCCGAAATATTATGAAAACCGGTGCCCAGCATCGGCACATAAATACTCGTATCCATACGTTCCTCGAATCCTAAGTGTCCAATATCGACACTTATGATCCACGTATCGGTCCTCTGATATCCATACATTTCTCGAAACCCAAGTGTCCAACCTCGACACTTGTGTTCCACGTATTGGTTGCTCTGATATACATATGTTCCTCGAAACCCAAGTGTCCAATCTCTACACTTGTGTTGCACGTATCGGTGTCCAAAATCCATAAATCTCTCGGAATATAAGTGCCTAATATCGACACTTGAAATCTCCAAATCGCATGAAAACATTTCTCAAATGCATGAATCCATGTAATATAGCATATGCAACATAAAACACAATATGATTATATCACGGGAAAAGTCCGCTATTTAAATGCATCAAGTCATTAAATATATCACGCGGTTCCCCAGTATCCGAATCCCATATACATATATAACAACGTCCCATACCACCGATATATATATCGTATAAAACTGAACATGTAGCAATAGCAAGGTATATGTGTGAGCATGTAGGTATAGCAAGGCATATGTGTATGCATGTAGGTGTACAGGTATGCTATATGTCATATGCGCCATCGCACAAGAATAAATGCCTCTATGTCGCTAACCAATAGCAAGGTATATCATATGAATATCTGTGTTGTGCGTATCATGGCAATTACCGACAATGTGTGTGTAGAATACAATAGGTGCTCGTGCAACATGAATTGTCAATAATAGTGAAGTATACAATAGGTACAGGTTCAGGCACAACAAGTAACCATATGCAATGAAATTCATATGCAATCAACTCATATGCGAATAACATGCAGCTATCATATCATATCCAGCCCTGACACATAACGCCATATGGGCGATTTCCCCGTAGATGTTAAATCTACTCACCGATAATCTCGAGCTACGAAAATCCGACCACCTGCTTCCCTTTATACGTAGCGTCCGAAGTCCCCGCTTGCGACCCTAAAATTTCACAAACATATCACATAAGCTAAATATCCTACGCCGACACAAAGATAACGAAACACAAGGATAACGCCCAGAAAATTACACTGCGCACCTAGCGCACAAAACGCGTACGACATCAGCAAAAACCCTAGCTAGGGTCGCTAAACTACGCAACCACCAAGTCTAGACTCCGATCGTACCGATCGCGCAAACACAACATAATAAAATGCGAGAAAGAATATATATAAAACCTCGCAACGGCCAATTGAACCCACGTCCAAAATTCACCGAAACCCAGTAAGCAACTTATCGCAAAAATTAGCACAAGTCAAAAGCTAACACAATTCTAGCGATTATAAATATCTTAAAGCAGCTTAACTAAGTTATCCAAACCATAACCACAATTTTAATCTCACTCAATTATGTTTTATTAAAACCTAGTTTGCTAAAAATCTTAATTAGACAAATTAGGAATTAACAACAACTTTATCCACAAGATTAAGTTTTTCAAGTCATCATTTTAACCATTAACCAATACAAACCCTAACTTAATTTTCATACAATTATCATGAATGAATTAACATGAATTTAAAGATATATTTAAACAATTAAATATCTAGCTTATGATTTAAACATAACAATTAAGGATTTGGGTTTGAAATTATACCTTAACAAGAACACAAGATCAACTAGATCCACCATTTTCTTCCTCCAAAAAGATATTTTTTCTTGAAGATCCAAGCTAGATTAGTGAAGGAGAATGATGGGTTAAGTTTTGTTTATGAGTTTTGTGGATTTATTTAAGGATTTTTGGAGATTTATTTGAGTTTGGAATGTAGAAAAAGGGCAAAGAAAAAGATGGGGCAAAACAAGGAGGAGGCTCGGCCTTGAAGGAAAATGGGGGGGGGGGGGTTGTGAAAAAAATGAAGAAAGTTCTAGCTAAATGCAATAAATACTAATAAATTCATAATTATCTTCAAGCCACCTCATTCTTTCTTTTTAAAAATAAATTTCCTTTTGTCACAAATATCTAGATTTTGGAGAGAAGGTTCTAAACTAATTCTAGTGATTAGATTAGCATAGATTTTCAAAAAAATGTAATTACCACTAATAAAGTGCATAATTAACACATTAAAATAATATTTAATTAGGGAAAAATTCAATGTGAACCAAAACTTCCAATTGACCCCCAAAGCCCGCAAACTAGCTTCATTCTAGCTAAACTAGGTGCCATCAAGTCTATACAGAAGTTTGATCACAATCGGGTTAAAACGGAAAACACCGACTATTTTACCCTAAAACGGAAAAATTCGCATAACGATTTTCTAAAACATTACAATCTCCCCCCTTAAAGAAATTCGGTCCCCGAATTAAAATTTAACTACGTGTACCTTCGAAGAGATGAGGGAATTTCTTCTGCATCTCGCTCTCGCCCTCCCAAGTGATCTCCTCTCCAGTCGGGCTACACCAAAGAACCTTCACAGACGGCAAGACATTTGACCGAAGTTTCTTCACCTGCCGATCCAAAATAACTACCGGATGCTCAAGCTGAACGGTCTAGTGCTGAATCATGTGAGAAGGATCATAAAGGTATCTACGAAGTATCGACACGTGGAACACGGGGTGAACATCCGGAAAACTGGGCGGGAGCGCCAAACGGTAAGCAACTGAACCCACTTGCTCAAGGATCTCGAAAGGACCAACAAATCTGGGACTGAGCTTCCCTCTCCTCCCAAATCACATAAGGCCCTTCATCGGAGAAATCCTCAGGAATACATGATCCCCCACTGCGAACTCAAGTCTGCGACGACGACGGTCGGCATAAGACTTTTGCCTGTACTGGGCTGCTTTCATCCTGTCCTGAATCAGCTGGATCTTCTCCGTAGTCTCCTGAACTAGATGGTGTCCTAAAACCCTACTCTCACTGAGTTCGGTCCAACAGACTGGATATCGACATTTCCTACCGTACAAAGCCTCAAAAGGTGCCATCTGAATAGTCTCCTGAAAGCTATTATTGTAGGAGAACTCAATCAACGACAAGTGACGATCCCAACTGCCACCAAAATCAAGCACACACGCACGAAGCATATCCTCCAGAGTTTGTATAGTCCGCTCCGACTGACCATCGGTTTGTGGATGAAAAGCGGTGCTAAAACTCAACCGGGTACCCAAAGCTTCCTGAAGCTTCTGCCAAAGACGGCTAGTAAACTGGGTGCCTCTATCGGATACGATGCATGTGGGAACACTGTGCATACGTACAATCTCATCTATGTACAGCTAAGCATACTGAGCGTAACCGAAAGTGGTCTTCATGGGAAGAAAGTGAGCCACTTTCGTCAACTGGTCAACAATCACCCAAATGGAGGCATACCCTCGACTGGTCCTGGGTAGACCCACAATGAAGTCCGTGGAAATCTGCTCCAATTTCCACTCCGGAACGGGTAAAGGTTGCAACTCACCTGCCGGCCTCTGATGCTCAGCCTTAACTTACTGACAAGTCAGGCACCTCGAAACGAAGTCTGAAATATCGCTCTTCATCCGTTCCCACCAGTAAAAGTCTCTCAAGTCACGGTACATCTTGGTGGAACCTGGATGAACGCTAAAGGCTGACTGATGTGCATGCTCTAGGATCTCGCGTCTCAACCCATCAGCATCTGGTACACACAAGAGAGTCCCGCATCGTAGCACTCCATGGTCATCAATCATGAACTCCGAAACTGTACCCTGCCGAACAAGCTCAAGAATCTCAGATAAACGGGCATCACTGGGCTGCGGGTCACGGATACGATCAAAAAGTAGTGGACGGGCATGGACATGAGCAAGCTGTCCCCTAGTGGAAGTGTACTCGAACAACACTCTACCATCGCACAAGAGCTACCAATCTGCAAAAAACTGTCGCTGAACTGCGCTCAACTGGGACAAGCTACCTCCGGGCCTACGACTCAAAGCATCAGCTACCACATTCGCCTTGCCCAGGTGATAAAGGATCTCACAATCATAATCCTGCACTAGCTCCATCCAACGGCGCTGTCTCAGATTCAGATCCTGCTGCTAGAAGATGTACTTCAAGCTCTTGTGATCTGTGAAGATCTGACACGACTCCCCGTAGAAGTAGTGCCTCCAAATCTTCAACGCAAAGACCACCGCGGACATCTCAAGATCGTGAGTGGGGTAATTCTGCTCGTGCTTTTTCAGCTGCCTAGAAGCATAAGCAATCACTCTATCATGCTTCATTAAAACACAACCGAGCCCCACTCGAGAAGTCTCACAGTAAACAACATAGCCGCCCGATCCAGAAGGCAAAGATAGAACTGGTGCCGTCGTCAACCGGGTCTTCAACTGCTGAAAACTCTGCTCGCACGCATCATTCCAAAGAAAAGGAACCCCCTTCCGGGTCAGTCTGGTCAGCGGTGCAGCAATACTCGAAAAATCCTGCACGAAACGGCGATAATAACCAGCTAAGCCCAAAAAGCTGCGGACCGCAGTCACCGATACAGGTCTGGGCCAAAGCTGCACAGCCTCGATCTTCCTCGGGTCCACAAGAATACCATCTCCAGTCACCACATGACCCAGGAAATCAACTCGATCAAGCCAAAACGCGCACTTTGAGAATTTAGCATACAGTTGGTGCTCTCTCAATATCTGCAAAGCAATTCTCAAGTGCTGCTCATGCTCCTCATGACTCCTAGAGTAGACCAAAATGTCATCAATAAACACAATAATGAACTGGTCGAGGAACGGCCTGAAAATCCGGTTCATCAGATCCATGAATGTTGTTGGAGCATTGGTGAGTCTGAACGGCATCACCAAAAACTTATAATGCCCATAGCGCGTACGAAAAGTAGTCTTCGGAATGTCATCATTCCAAACCCGCAACTGATCATAACCCGAACGCAAATCAATCTTAGAAAAATGTTTCGCACCCTGGAGCTGATCAAATAAATCGTCAATGCGAGGTAAAGGATACTTGTTCCGCACCGTAACTCGGTTCAATTGACGATAATCCATACACAATATCAAACTGCCGTCCTTCTTCTTGACGAACAGAATAGGAGCTCCCCACGGCGAAACACTCGGACGCACAAGTATCATATCAACCAACTCTTGCAATTGATCTTTAAGCTCTCTAAGCTCCGCCGGATCCATCCGATAAAGCGGTATAGAAATAGGCCCCGCATCGGGAATCAGATCAATGCAAAACTCAATATCGCGCTCTGGCGGCAACCCAGGTAACTCATCGGGAAAAACGTTGGGAAACTCTCGCACGGTAGGAACCTGGTCCAACGACTCCACTGTGGCTTCGGTATCAAGAATGAAAGCCAAGAATCCATGACATCCCTTCCTCAAAAGCCGACTAGCGCAAAGGATGGAAATCAAACTGTGAGGGGCGGCACCACGGTCCCCCTGCACAACAAACCCTGACTCGCCGGGAAAAAAAAAACTTAACAGTCTTCTCGCGGCAGTCCACGGACGCGTAGCAAGTAGCTAACCAGTCCATGCCCAGGAGAACGTCGAAGTCCAACATCTCAAGAAGGATCAAGTCGACGGACAGATCTCTGTCTCCTATACGGACAGTACACAACCGGAACACGTGTCTCGCAACAAACGACCCTCCGACAGGAGTAGTCACGATAAGCGGCTGATCTAGCAAACACGACTCTCGGCCCAAACTCGGCACAAAGTGCGTAAAAACATACGAATGCGTAGATCCCGGATCAAAAAGAACATGTGCATCAAAAGAACATATAGAAAGGATACCTGAAACCACTGCATTGGACGCCGGCGCGTCCTGATGAGTCAAGGAAAACACCCGAGCCTGTCCACTACCGGCGACTGGCTGACCTCCGCCTCTACCACCCCGCCCTCTCGGAACAAAACCACCGCGACCCCGACCTCTCTGCACATGAGTCTAATGCGGAGCAACAACAGGCATAAGGGGCAACGCCCTCTATGGTGGGGAAGGTGGTAAGGTAACCTGCGGTACAGCTGCCTCACTCACACATGGCTCAGCACAATCTCAAGCCCGATGACCACGACTCCCGCACCGGTAACATCCAGAAGCAAACTGCTGACTCTCCTGAGGATAAGAGCTAAAAAGCTGACCTCGTCCTGAACCGCCACTACCCCCAGTATCTGAACGGGAACTGTCACGACGCTTAAATGCCCGCCTTTCCGCTGAATCACTAGTACAAACCCTCTTCAGTTCCGGAGCAACCGACGACTCAGAAAGACGCTCCTCTACTAATAGGGCTGCGTCCACCGCTACCGCATACGTGTCACAATGCTGAATACTGATGGCTAGGAACAACAAGGTAAGAAAACCTCGAACAAACCTCTTGAACCGCATCTCTTCCTTAGCTACCAAATACGGAGCATACAAAGAAAGCTCGGTAAACAGCACATCATACTCAGCCACCATCATCCCCGGAGTCTGGCGTAACGACTCGAATGTGCGCGCTCGAGCATCCCTGACGCTCGGCGGAAGAAAACGCACGAGAAACACCGTCACGAACTCAGCCCAGGTCATAGGAGCAATATCTGTGGCTCTGCCCCTTTCCAAGGACTCACACCACTTCTGGGCCAGACCCTCCAGACGAAAGCTCGCAAACTCCACCCATCCCGCGTTGGAGCATCGGAGAGAATGACAAATCCTGGCCATCCGGTCGATAAACGACTGCGGATCCTCGGCTGCATCTGTGCCAGTGAAAACCGGAGGCCTCCGCTTCATGAACTCTGACAGTGACATGGTGATAACCTCCGAAGCTGTAGCTGTGACTGCCGGAACAGTAGGTACCATCGTGGCCCCCGCAACGGGTGGAACAACTGCCTGCCCCTACACTCGAATGGCCTTAACTAAAGACCCCATCATCTGGCGCAAGTCCTGGATACTAGCCCAAAGCATAGCAATGTGCTCTGTTACAACAGGCATACCTCCCCGGTCAGTCCTCGTCTCAGACGAGTCAACTCTGACCTTGGCCCTCGCGGCCGCTCTCTCTGCCCTCGTAGTCTACAGATATAAGATCCTGATCCGGTATCTAGTACCCAGGAAGTGGAGTTAATTGACATACCGTTTTCAATCACAAACACACTCGAAGTCGAAGCCACAATATGCTTCGGATCCTAGATTCTGGATTTCCAAGCCCTGCATCCCTTCTGCCAATGCCCTTTCCCGTAACAATAGGAACATCCCTCCTTCTCTACAGTTAACCCCGAAACTTTTGCCCTTCCCTTTTCTTCTATCTTACTGACATTGCTTATCGACTTTGTGGAGGTCTTCTTCTTGTCACCCTCTGCTTTCATCTTGGATGCAGAAGAGGAAGATTCCCTAATAAGCTGAGTGGGTGTCACCCTGGTTTCCTTCAGGGTGCCCTCAACTGGAAGTATAACTTTCTTCCCCTGAGCGTAAGTAGGAGGTAGGGACTATAGAATCAAATCAGCATATGACTTGTTCTCCAACGTGGTCTCCAGGTCCGTGAGCTTTTTAATATAGCTAATCATTGTAGGGACGTGGTCCCCTACAGATGATCCGACAGCCAACCTCGCTTAAAGCAATTCCTTCGAGGTATCATATCTTGCAATACGAGATTGCTCTCCATATAAAACTTTGTTATGGAGGAAGATAGAAACTAAGTCCATCTTCTCGTGCTGCCTCTGGTATACACCATCAACTGAGGCCAACATCACATTGTCCTTTTCCCTTGTCTTACGGATATCCTTATCCGCGACGGTGGAAACTGGACCTGGGACGGCGGGGGGTATGAGTAGTAATGAGGTGGTCCAGCTTGTCATAGGTAATGGACATCTGGATAAACCTCTGCCAGTCAATATAGTATAACTCAGTCATTTTATTATCTATCTGTAGCCTAATTTGTTCACCCGGTCGCTACAATTAGGAGAGAGAGAAGAATACACTCAACATGATGCTCTTGCAAGTTTAGATTGGTTTTTAATTTATCTAAACAGGATGGCTCCCACTGTTTCTCTAATCCTTCCTCAAACCATAAAAGAATAATTAGTCAGGATTGATCTCACCGTACAATACTTGCTTAACCGTTCGGCCAGGCTAGTGTCGGTATTTCGAGGGAGGTTTTCCAACGCTTTCGCGAAGTTCCTTAATTACAAAACCACTTTTCCCTGGAGGCATAGCCCCACTGATACTGTTCTAGACACCTACTTGGTTTATAGCATTGATCGTTAAGTGAAGAATCTCCGTAGGAGTAGCGGATACTCACAGTAGGATCGGGATCCAAATATCATTCTGTGATAATGCTGAAGGAATCCTACCAACATTATCAAACTCCAAATGGTATGTAGCACTAGCAAGTTTCAGTTTCTTTAGAAACTCCCGATGTGGATTTTTGCCCCATGGACTTATGACCTTGACGAAGGCCAACATATCATAAGCCACATGTCAAGTTCTACCCGTTATTGTCCAGGTTAATTTGAACCCACCCGTACATACCCTTGACGAAGGACGAAATAGTAGTACGACTGTCCCAAACCAACGCATATATCTATGCTACAGATGAATATCCAGCAGCTACCAATCACTATTCCTTGATGAAGGCCAACATACATAGCTTGAATACTACTGACTATTCATATAAGATGATGGAGGTCTATGAATGGTTTTTGTTAAACCGTGAACGTAGCGAACTTGATATAATTGAAGGAACCTGATAGCTTTTAAAAGGAGTGGTTTAAGCTCCGCATTTAAAAGTCTTATGTTTTAAAATAACCAAGTGGTTTTTAAAATTTGTTCCAACGATCCAGCTTTGGTTTGTTTTCTTTGCATTAATGTAATGCAGTCCCATCAATTAACCTACCATTGCAGAAAACAACGAAAATACAACGTACGCTTATGCCATCCGAATTCGCTACGGGGCCCCGTCATCACCCGTTAGGTTACTTAACTAACGACAGAGCGGGGGCTGTACTAGCGCGGATGTAAAACATAAGCAACGTCTACTAGATATCATATATAGATATATACATTCGTCAGACGCAATGATAGTCATTCCAGATCACGGATGAACACATTGGATATACTAGGATTCCACGTTTCGTTTGAGCCTGTAACGAAAGACGGATTCCACGGTCGTGATGATAGCCAAACTCCACCCTAGACCACTACGGGTGCGGCAAACTACCCCCAAATACCCGAAGAGAAGCAACCTCCCTCAACAAAGTGATTAGGCCACTCGGCACTTCCAAGTACCCGGTAGTTTGTGCACCCCACCTTGGGTCTATCCTAATAGCAAAAACAGTAAAAGAAATAATATACAATGGTGACTACAAGCTCAACCCGGATGTGCGACCATAAAATAATATTACATCAATTTACAATTTACATCAAATGAAAGATAAAACACTCATCTTATATCCCCGGCTATTAATCCACAACGATCCAACAAGTTCATATACACAAACCAATATTATAGATCACAGATATGTGCAACCCCTACCAATCGACGTATAGCGATTAGCAGACGTTCAGCACATATAACACAGATATAATCCGATTAGCCAAACTCATAGAATTTCGATCAATAATCACATTTGAATCTACTCCCAGTACAATACTGTACACAAAAAACCCTGAGAAGAAACAAAATATCCCAGAAAACACAAAACAACCATAGAGAGCACAGAAAAAATTTGGACCAACTCGGAGTCGACTCGGCCGCGGATTCGCGGTGGAACGCTTGGTTCGGCCGCGGATCCGCGGTGGTCTGACTGAGTTAGGCGCCCAAATTTCTTCAGTGTTCTAGAATAAGCCTGCACGTATTTTTCAGGTCTCGAAAAATATTTTTAGACCAGATTTAAAAATCGACAGAAAATGCAAGTTTTGGTCGTGTTTTCGGGATTTTTCCGTGATAGAAGTTCTAAAGGCTTTGCTAACATGTTAGTTATGGTTTAGTTAGGCTCTGATAGCACTATAAGTCTATGTCACTCACCCCACTAGTTAACGGGGAGGCGGAATAAGTAAAAATTGAATTTTTCTTTGCAAGGTAACATAGACTATCCAAAAGGATCTTTGCTAAACACTAATTAACAAACTAACTAGGAGTGTTAACTACTATGTTAGATTATAATACCTCAAGCTACTAGTCCTTCTTCTCCTTTTTGTGCTTCCCCTTGTTATGGTGGTGGATGGCGCCTCCTCACCGGCTTCTCCACGTCAAAGATGATCCATCTGAAGGTCTCTACCTTGAGCTCCAACCTCTAAAATGAAGTGACTAGGGTACTTGGTTTGCCAAACTAAGTAGCCTAGAGTGAGTAGAGAAGGATTTTGGTGGCTAAGTCTCAATGAGCCTTGATTCTCAACTCATGAGACACTAGGGTTTGAGAGAGGAAGGAGGGAACCTTGAGAGAGAGAGTGAGTATGAGAATAATAAAGAGAACTCTCAATTGAGGAAAGAGAAAACTTAGTTTTATTAGGATAATTGTGATGGCTACATTGATTTGACCATTATCATGTCACAATTAATGCTAAGCAAAATATCTAGTGCTCAACAAAAAATATCCAAGTCAACAATAGTCAACAAAGTCAAATGGTCAGACCAATTAGCCATGACACAATTATCTTTAATAAAAATTAGCAAACAATTACCTCCACCTCATAATGGTTTTAATCAAGTCAATGGTCAAAACCCTAACGAGGTGTCTCCTTCTGTGCCCCTATCAGCCGTATATACATACCCGCATCCATGTTCCGAGAAACACGAATACAATGAGACTAAACCAACCGAAAATCTAATACTAGGATCCGGCTTAAACCATAGCCCATTAGTATCAACTGCCCGAACACCAAACACGCACAAGTACGCATATGTGAACGAACCCTATCGTAAAACCATACGACCTCTACATCGTTTTGCTCAAAGGTAGAAAACCCTCTGTGTAGGACTCTAAAGACTCGACACTACGCTGGCAGTGGGTTAACCACAGGCCGCAAGCGGTACTAGCTGTACGTAACGGTCCCAAGGTAGATGTCGATAAGAAGGCTGATGAGGAAAACCCATCCGAACTCCTACTGAGCCTGAATGTGACAATCTCCATACAGTCTAGTCTGTTCGTATAAGAGTACCGCATATCGGGCCTAGGTGGGAGGTAAACGTCAGACCCCTAATAGCGGTATATGTCGTGTCAGAGTGTAGCCCATTACACCCTGAGAAACTACTGGAGTACCTACCAGTAAATCTCGCTTGTCCTGGCCAGGGACTTTGCGTAATGGCTCTCCAAACACAGCGCGATATCAACCCCCAATACCGGGAGAGACGAATCATATCTAACCGCCATTGCCTCCAAGTGCTTCGGGACTGCACCCAACTACTACCTGTTTGCATGACTCGGCAGAGCCGTGGTAGGGTAGTAATCTAAGAACAGTAGGAACACACTTGAGGCGAAGCAGCAGTGTCAAGTCAACGGACTAAGCTGTACTCATGTCACCTGGGAACTGCTACCTGACGATATGTATAATACCCACCAACAGTCCCCGACGAGTCCTGTCCAGTGTACTCATAACCTAATGAGCACCTGCATACAATCTACAATACGACGTACTAATGGCTTTAGGATAGGCCATCTCCCCTGCTGGGATGAGAAGCGTATACAATAGTCTACTGTAGAGTATCGATGCCCCGTCTCAATAATCCTACGATTAGGGACCAGTATAGGATGTGCTTATAGACTATCCAGCCCCCACTAGTGTGACTGCCATCACAACGCTGGTAATCAAGAAAAGATCCTAAGGGCTCTACCAATATGTATAAGCGATATGCTAAGAAAACACATGCACATATTGAGGTAGAAACAAACCAGGTAGCATACTACCATTTCGAGCAAGACTATTACTATATCCGTGTATATCCCAAGCTCCCATTAAGTAATATACAATCCTGTATGATACAATAATGGTCTCTAGTGCATATATCACTAACATAAGGTTCATCTACGTTTTTGTTGAAGTCAAACTCTTATACTGCCACATCAAAATAGATGTTCCAACTCTGAGATACCTGCTTTAATCTGTAGATTAATGTAAGCAGCTTGCACACCTTTCCGCTGCTCCCACTATCTACGAATCCCTCTGGCAGTGTCATGTACACTCTTTCTTCTTAATCATCATTTAGAAGAGCGGTCTTGACGACCATATTTCTTCCAGATTTCGTAGTCATGGTATGCAGCGATGACAAGTAGGATTCGGATGGACTTAAGCATAGCCACCGGAGAAAAAGGTTTCATCAAAATCCACACTTGGTCATTGACTAAATCCTTTTGCTACAAGTCTAGATTTGAAAGTCTCAACTTTTCCATCTACACCAAGAATCATCTCAAGATCCACTTGCTCCCAATGGGTTTTACCCCTTCAGGAGCAACTTCCAAAGTCCATACTTTGTTGGTGTATATGGATTCCATCTCAGATCGCATTGCATCCAGCCATTTCATAGAGACCCCACTCATGATGGCCTGCTCGAAGCTAGTTGGGTCATCATCTTCCATGATGCAATCCTCGCTCCCACCATCAATGAGAAAACCATAGTATCTCTCCGGTGGATGAGGAACCCTAGTAGATTGGCAGAGTAGCTGAGATTCGTTGGAGATTATTGAATCCTCATGTTCTACCAAATCATCAGCTGTAGTTTGTATAGTTGGAACTTCTTCCAGTACTACCTCATGACCACTAATTTCTTTCACAAGAAATCCTTTTCTAAAAAAGTGGCATTCCGAGAAACAAAACACCTTTTGTTCCTCAGTGTGGTAGAAGATATACTCTCGCGAATGTTTGGGATATCTAATAAACTTGCACAGAACTAACCTTTCCTCGAGCTTGTCCGGATTTTGCTTTTTAAAATAGGCCGGACAACCCCATATCTTAACTCGTTTAAGAGATGGTCTCTTCCCATTCCATATCTCATATGGAGTGGTAGGCACTGATTTGTTTAGAACTCTATTCAATAAGTTTGCAGCTATCTCAAGCGCATAACCCCAAAAGGAGATGGGTAACTCAGCGGTGCTCACCATAGAGCGCACCATATCTTATAGGGTGTGGTTCCTCCACTCCGATACTCCGTTGTGCTGTGGTGTATACAGAGGAGTAAGCTGAGAGAGAATCCTATTCACTTTTAAATAATCCAGGAATTCCGTGCTCAAGTATTCTACTCCTCGATCAGATCGAAGTATTTTAATAGTTTTACCCATTTGGTTCTCGACTTTGCACTTATATTCCTTGAATTTCTCAAAAGTATCAGACTTGTGTTTCAACAGGAACACATGCCCGAATCTTGAGAGATCATCAGTGAATGTAATGAAATACCAGGAACCATTCCTGGCATGTGTAGACATGGGATCGGATACATCACTATGTATCAGTTCCAAGAGTTCAGTAGTGTAACGTTTCAGAATTCGTTTTGCGAATTTTTCCGTTTTATGGCAAAATTGTCGGTATTTTCCGTTTTAACCCGATTTCGATCAAATTTTCCGTAGAAACTTACCGGCACCTATTTTAGCTAAAATAAAGCTTGTGCATGAACTTTAGGGGTATTTGGGAGGTTTTGGTTCAGATATATTTTTCCCCAAATAAAATAGTATTTTAAGCGGTATTTGGTGCACGTAAATCGGGAAATTTCTTTTCTTAGGAATAAATTTATTTTTGTCACTAGAATATTTTGGAAACTTCTTTTTAAATATCTAGATATTTTTTTGAGTGCAAAAGGTTTTATTTTAAAAAGAAAAGAAAATGTGTAAAGGTGGCAAAGCGCATTTATTAAGCATTTATTACTCTTTTTCCTAGCAATTTCTTCACAAAAATACCCCCCTCACCCCCTTGGCCGGCCTTTCCCTTCCCCTTGCTGCCCTCCATCATTTCCACTATTTTTCAACTCATTTTGCATCAAATAAATCATGAAAAATCCAAATAAAATCACAAAAATTCAAATATAATCATTTTCCTTCATTTCCTTCGCTAATCCTTCATGGATCTTCAATAAAGCTTGGTTTCTGATGCTAAGATGTTGGATTAAGATTCATTTTGTGTTCTTGGGGAGGTATAATTCTTACCTTAATCATTTTATATTTGCTTTAATCTTATTCTAGCTAATTTAGTTAGCTATTTATGTGTTTAGTTTAGTTTTTAAATTATGATTAATTCATTTATATTTCGTTTAAGAAATTCATGTTAGGGTTAAATTTTGTTCAAGTGTTTAGTGTTCGTTTTAAGTGTTAATTTGTGTTTTGGAGATGATTAACCTAGTAGAAAATGTTAATTTTTGCTAATGAACACTTTATTTAATTATGCAATTAGCTTAGTAGGTTTTTGCTAAAACATAATTAGCGAGTGTTAAAAATATAGGAATGGTTTAAATAGATTAGTTAAGCTATTTTAAGGTGTTTGTAATCGCTAGATGTGCATTAGCTTGAAACTAGTGCGAAATATTGCGATAGGTTGCTTACTAGATTTTGGGGTTTTTCCGACGTGGGTTCGATTGGTCGTTGCGAGGTTATATATAGGATGGGTTTACCTCATCGGCCTTCTTATCGACATCTACCTGGGGACCGTTACATACAGCTAGTGCCGCTTGTGGTATGTGGTTAAACCCACTGCCAGCGTAGTATCGAGTTTTTAGAGTCCCACACAGAGAGTTTCCCTGCACTGAGCGAAACGTATAGAGGCTGTATGGTTTTACTGTTAGAGATAGTGCCCTCAGAGTCAATTATTGGATCACAGGCACGTGATTGCAATGATTGAGGGAGGACCTATCCCGGTCGGACAGTCTTACTCAAGATGATGGTATGTTATCTGGTTTATCTTTATCATCGTGTACTGCTTTAGGTGACCTTACGAGTCGCTATTACACGTTGATAGAGCCCCTAGGATTCTTGCTTGACTACCAGCAGTATGAAGGCGATCATATACGTGGGAGCTGGGGTCTATAAGCACATCCTTAAAAGGTCCCTAGTCGTGGGAGTTTCGAGATAGGGCATCGATACTCCAGAGTAGACTAGTGTATACAGTCGAGACCCCGACGAGGGGCGGTGGCCGGTCTCACAAGCCACTGGTGTCAGTTGGTTCACCTAAGATGTATACAGGTGCTCATTGGGTTATGAGTACACCGGACAGGACTCGCCGGGAACCTGCTAGTTGGTATTATACCTGACATCAGATAGCAGTTCCCTGGTGACATGTGTACAGGTTAGTTCATCGACCTGAGATCGTCATTTGTCTCGTGTGAGTTCCTACTGTGCTTTGATTACTACCCTACCACGCTCAAAGGAGACGTGCAAACAGGTTTTAGTTGGGTACAGTCCCGAGCCACATGGAGGCAGTGAGCGGATCTGCAGGGGTTCGTCTCTCCCGGTATTGGGGGTGAGGTCGTGCTGTGTCTAGGAGAGCCATTACACGAAAAGTCCTTGGCCAAGGCAGGAGATTTACTGGTAGGTATTCCAGTAGTATCGCAGGGTGTTCTGGGCTTCACTCCGACATGACTTGTACCGCTTTTGGGGGTCTGACTTTTACCAACCCCCTAGGCCCGCCATGCGATGCTCATAGACGAACGGACCGGACTGTACGGATATTGTCACTGACAGGCTCAGTAGGGTGTCAGGATGAGTTCGCTCATCGACGTCCCTTTTAGTCAATAGCTGGTAGCCCGTCACGTATGGCTAATACCTCTGACGTGCTAGTAGTTAAATCCACAGCCATAGTATTGACGAGTCTTCAGAGTCCACCACACACAGCTACTCAGGTTTCGGGCGAAACGCTGTAGAGGCCGTATGGAGATATGGCAGGGTTCGATCAGATACGTGCGGTATTGCACGGATCATGATCGGACGGTTTTTACTAGCCGGCTATGGTTTAAGCCGGATCCTAGTAATAGACAGTGTAGTTTTGTTTCTTTGCATTGTGTTCAGTGGGAATACAAATGCGGGCATTTATATACAGTAGTAGGGTTTTCCTGTAATTCATTACGGGATCTGTTTTCTGAAGTTGCCAGTTTGCATTCCGTTCCGGCCGTTTTCCTTTGTTCTTTCGCGGCCGGACTTTCCGTTGGAGGGGGTTATTTGCAAAAGTGCAAATAACTTATTGTGGAGGGGTGTCTTGCATTTGTAGCTTCATTATGATATTCTTATCATCATGAGATTCTTTTCTAGTCCATTCCATTGCATTTATTATGATGGTTGGTGAAAGGATGTGAGTGAGAAATGGGTGTGCCCTTTTTCCTTTTTCTTTTTATCACACCTTATTCTCTTATGGAAATTTTTGATTCCTTCCACCATTCTTTATCATGAGGGGCTGGCCACATGAGAGAAGAGGGAGAGTTCATTATGTGAGGAAAAAATTGATTCATATCTTTTTCTTGCAACCTAAATTCCTAAGCACATTTCCTTAGTTGCTTTTCTTCACCTCCACAACATTAAGGCAACTTCATAAACCCCAAAAGAGACATAGCCTACAACACTACATCTACAGCAAATCTTAGACGCGTCGGCTAGCCAACTTCGCGCCCGAGTTGTCTCGGTCCAGAGGTGGGAGCCCGTAAAAGAATCCGGCTACGTGGTGCCCGTTTTGACGAGGAGGCGACGACCGGAGATTCCGCGAGGAGATCGGAGTTGAGACGAAGACCGAAAGACACGGATCACTTGGTATATCTCTCTACCCATCTTTTAGTTTGCTAGTAGTTAGGTTAATGGCCCGATCCGGGTTGATAGTGCGCGTTGGTGCCAGGTTTGCTAGCTTGCAAAGTTTTTTTTCGTTTCCGCGTTTCCGGCGTCGGATCGACGGCCGGGGCACCGCCGTGCACTTACAGTGGTATCAGAGCCACGCCATTAACCTTGTCTAGCTTGCTCTAGTATGTTTAAAGATTCGATCGAGACAAAAATCCCAAAAACCGTATTTCGCATGCATTAGGTTTCTGTCGAATTTTTTGGGCTCTAAAAATTTTTCAGGTTGTTTCAGAAACATATGCAGGAAATTCTAAGCGATGATTCCTCACTATGACCGCGGAAACGCGGCCAAACCACTGGTTTGGCCGCGGTTCCGCGGTGGGTAAGTGTAATCGTTGCACCAGATTTTCACAGTAGGCTTCTGAATAGGAAATAAGGTTTATGGAATGTTCTTTTTGGACCCAGATTTTCTGTTAGTGCTACAGTACTGCTTGGGGCCCACTTCGATAAATTTGATCGATCAAAAAGTTTAAACATGTTAGTTTACAATATTTACATTATATCTGCGACCGTGAATGCCATTCGATCGGTAAATCCAGTCTATCTGCTATAGCCCATTTAGACGGATTTGCGAACGTGACATTCACGTTGATGTTCTGTGTTGTGCTGTGATGTTGCAGATTGGTCGTGGGGGATAGCCTGGATGCAATGGTAGTACAGTTTTGTTTTATATGTACATTTGATATTGCGGGGCGAGCGTCCGACATGTGGACTGCCGTCACTGCCGTCACTGCCTGTTAGTGCTTATGCCCTAGAAGGCCATTACTGTATCATACTAGCTTGTATATTACTTAATGGAAGCTTGGGATATTCACATGTATATAACAGTCTTGCTAAACATGGTAGTATGCTACTTGGTTTTTCTATCTTAATATGTGAGTGTACGTATTGATAGAGCTCTTAGGATCTTGCTTGTCTACCAGCGTTGTGATGGCAGTCACACTAGTGGGGGCTGGGTAGTCTACAAGCACATCCTCATTCAGGTCCCTGGTCGTTGGATTATCGAGACAGAGCATCGATACTCCGGAGTAGACTAGTGTGTACGCTTCTCATCCCAGTTGGGGAGATGGTCTGTCCTACAGCCGTCAGTACGTCGTACTGGAGATAGTATGCAGGTGCTCGTTAGGTTACGGGTACACCGGACAGGACTCACAGGGAACTGTTGGTTGGTTTGATACCAGTCGTCAGTGAAAAGTTTCCAGGTGACATGAGTACAGCGTAGTCCGCAGACTTGACACTGCTACTTCGCCTCGAGTGTGTCCCACTGTTCTTAGATTGCTACCCTACCACGGCTCAAAGGAGTCGTGCAAACAGGTAGCAGTTGGGTGCAGTCCCGAGCACTTGGAGGCAGTGGCGGTTAGACAGGATTCGTCCCTCCCGGTATTAGGAGTAGATATCGTGCTGTGTCAGAGAGCCATTACGCAAAGTCCCTGGCCAGGGCTAGCGAGATTTGCTGGTAGGTTCCAGTAGTTTCTCAGGGTGTAATGGGCTTCCCTCCGACACGACTTATACCGCTATTAGGGGACTGACGCTTGCCGCCCCCTAGGCCCGATATGCGATAGTCTTGGACGAACGGACCGGACTGTATGGAGATTGTCACATCAGACTCAGTAGGAGTTCGGATGGGTTTTCTCATCGGCCTTCTTATCGACAACTACCTGGGGACCGTTACGTACAGCTAGTGCCGCTTGCGGTCTGTGGTTAAACCCACTGCCAGCGTAGTAGTCGAGTCTCTAGAGTCCCACACAGAGAGTTTCCTACTCCAGGCGAAACGATATAGAGGTTGCATGGTTTTGCGACAAAGGGTTCATACGCATACGTGCGTTTACGCACGTACGACTTTCGGACAGTTTTTTCCAGTCGGCTTTGGTTTAAGCCAGTTACTGGTATCCGGTTATTGGATTTTTTCAGTCTAAAGTTTTTCCGTATTTTTGCGGATTGCAGGGGTGTTCTCGTAATTGTACGAGAAGCTTCTAGAAGATGTGACTAAGGAGGTTAAAGTGACATAAGCTTTGGATAAGATTAGTGAGTCATGAGGGTGATTCATCATGATCATTAATGCACCATAAATGCTTAATGACTCATGTTAATGAATCACCTCTTTTCATTTATGAAGCATGCTTATTCATTTCTATTATTCATTTTATTCTTTAATAAGAATGCTTCATAATATATTATGATACACTCTCTCTCATCTCATTATCTCATCTCACATTCTCTCTCCTCAAGCTCTCATCTTCAAGAGACTAATCCTTAATCCTCATGTGTTGAGATCAAAGGTTTAGTTAGACTTAAACATCCATTACCTTCACTCTATATCATCCTTTCTTCTTTGATTAGCAATCAAAGTAGATTAGTTACCTCAAGTTAGAGGTGTAGCTTGGTGTTTTGCTCTCGGGTGGATCGTCTACTACCTAGAGAAGGTCGAGGAGAACAAAGGAGGACACAAAGACGAAGGACCGGTTTCATTAGGTATAATCCCTAAACACAAGTGAAAAGAAACTCTTTGTGTACGGTTATTTATAGTTTAGCTTCGATTCAAGCGGTTAGTCGATGTTCGTTCTTTAAACTTGATCGATTTTGAAAATTCCGCCTCCCCACAAGTACTGGGGTGTACTACATCGACTTATAGTAGTATCAGAGCCTCGCTAAACAATAAATAACTTAATTGCAAATTTGTACGAATTTCGAACGGAAAAACGAAGCCGGAAAACCCTAAAAAATGCAAGTTTCTGTCGAAATTTAAATTATGTCCAAAATTTTTTCCGGTGAGTTCAGAGAGCTTGACATGACACCAGTAGAACACCCAAGAAAAACAGTCGCCTGAATCGTCCAACTCACCGCGGAAGAGCGGCCTCAGCCTACTGAGTCGCCGCGCTTCCGCCGCCGAGTTGGCGAGTCAGGAGCCGATTTTTCTTCTGTTGATTCTGTGTAATATTTGGGGTTTTCTGGAATATTTAATATTTGCTCAGGTTACTGTTTAACAGAGCAGATTTTGGAGCAATATTGATGTTGTTTAATCTATCGAAATTGTACAGTATTTGCATATTGGATTATATCTGTGATTGTTTAATGTGTTCGTAAACCTCCCCTAACTGCTAGTATGTCGGTTGGCAGGGGATTGCACATTTCTGAAATGGTTATATCTGTTTGTGCATATAAACTGTATTGGACTGTTGTGGTGTATAGCCGGTGTTAGCAATGGGTTATTGTTTAATTCATTTGTTGTAAATGTAATTTGTTGTAATATTATTTTTGCGGGGCACTTCCAGGTTGCGGTCGTAGCCACCGTTGTATTATTTCATTTTACTGTTTTTGCTCCTAGGACTGACCCAAGGTGGGGTACACAGACTGCCGGGTGGGTAGTTTGCCGTACCCGTAGGGGTCGAGGGTGGGGTAACGGCTATTCATCACAACTGTGTAATCTGTCTTTTCTTGCAGGCTCAAAAGAAATACAGATTGCTTGCAAATCCAATATTGTTTATCTGTGTTCTGGAATGAATATCATTGCGTCAGACGAATGTAAAATATCTATATTTATTGTAGCTATTTAGACGTCACTTATGTTTTACACCCGCGCTAGCCCAGCCCCCGCTCTGTCGTTAGTTAAGTAACCTAACGGGTGATGACGGGACCCCGTGGCGAATGCGGATGGCATAAGAGGACGTTGTATTTTCGTTGTTTTCTGCAATGATAGGTTAATGATGGGACGCATTATCTATAATGCAAAGTAAAACAAACCAAAGTTTAAATCGTTGGAACAATTTAAAAGAAACCACTCGGTTATTTTTAAAACAGATATTTTTAAATGCGGGGCTTTAACCACTCCTTTTAAAAGCTATCAGGTTCCTTCGGTTATATCAAGTTCACTACGTTCACGGTTTCGCCAAAACCAGTCGTAGCCCTCCGTCATTTCTTATGAATGGTCAGTAGTATTCAAGCTATGTTTGTTTGGCCCTTAGTCAAGACATAGTGATTGGTAGCTGATGGGGTATTCATTTGTTGCATAGATAGATGAGTTAGTTTGGGACAGTCGTATTACTTTGTTTGGCCCTTAGTCAAGAGTATACGGATGGGTTCAAATCAACAGGATAATGATGGACAGAACTTGATATGTGACTTATGATTTGTTGGCCCTTAGTCAAGATCATAAGAGCATGGGGCAAAAACTTATATCGGGAATTTCTAAAGAAACTGAAATTTGCAAAGAGATGCATACCATTTTGAGTTTGATGAATGTTGGTAGCATTCCTACAACATTATCAGACGATGATATTTGGATCCCGATCCTACTGTGAGTATATGATACTTATCAGGATATTCGTCACTTAACGATCAATGCTATAAACCTAGTAGGTGTCCAGAAAAGTGTCAGCGGGGTTACGCCCCCAGAGAAAAGAGGTTATTTAATTAAGGAACTTCGCGAAAGCGTTGGAAAACCTCCCTCGAAGTATCGACACCAGCCTGGCTGAACGGTTAAGCAAGTATTGTACGGTGAGAATAGTCTTGGCTAATTCTTCTTTTATGGTTTGAGAAAGGATTCGAGAAACAGTGGGAGCCATCCAGTTTAGATAAACTAAAAACCACTCTAAACTTGCAAGAGCATCATGCTAAAGAGTTTTCTTCTCTCTCTCCTAATTGCAGCGACCCTGAAAATGACTGGACTTAAGTTACTTTTAGAGAAAAATATACTGACGGGGCCAAACTATAAAGATTGGCCGCGGAATGTCAAAATGGCTTTGACCTATGACAAACTGGGGTACGTCCTCACCGCTACGGCACCTGCTGTCCCTGGTCCCAAATCCAGCAATGCGGATAAGGAAATCCGCAAAACCTGGGATTTAGATTGCGCGAGAGCCAAGTGCATCGTGCTTGCCTCGATGAACAATGAACATCAGAGGAGGCACCAGGATATGTCCCTAGATGGCATATTTCTCCATACAAAGGAACTTTATGGAGAGCAATCTCGTATAGCAAGATACGAGACCTCTAAGAACTTGTTTCGAGCGAGGTTGGCTGCCGGGTCATCGGTAGGTGAACATGTCCTACAGATGATCAGCTATATTGAAGAGCTCGCAGACCTTGGGACGACTTTGGATAATGAGCTCTATACAGACCTTATTCTCCAGTCCCTTCCTCACACCTACACCTAGTTTATCCTGAACTTCAACCTTCAAAGAAAAGAAGTTGAACTTCCGGAACTCCTGAACATGTTAAGGAGTGCAGAGGGCACCTTGAAGACATCAAGGGAAACACCCGCTATGTTTGTTGGCGGTTCATCTTCTTCCGGGTCCAAGGCTAGGGCCAAAGGAAGGAAGAAGAAGGCCGCACCCAGACCTAGAGGATGTGTTAGTAAGGTGGGAGGGAAGGGAAAGAAAAAGAAAGCAGTACCGATAGTTGGCCAGGATGAGTGCTTCCATTGTCACAGGAAAGGGCACTGGAAGAAGGATTGCAAGGCGTGGAACGCCAAGAACCAGGAACCGAAGCAAGCTGTGGCTTCGACTTCAGGTGTGTTTGTAATTGAGAATTGTCTGTCGATCAACTCTACTTCCTGGGTATTGGATACCGGATCAGGATCTCATATTTGCAATTCATTGCAGGCACTGAGAAACCGTAGAGTGCTGAAGGAAGGTGATATGATCCTCAGGGTTGCTAACGGAGCTAGCGTGGGAGCTGCGTCCGTCGGGGATTATCACCTAGGATTGACGAGTGGACACATTTTGGTTTTACATAACCGTTATTTTGTACCCAGTTTAACGTGTAACATCATATCAGTTTCCTTGTTATCAAATAAAGGTTATGATTTCACGTTTGTAAGAGATGTTGTCAACATCCACCTTAATCATGGTTTGATTGGGTCCGGTACATTAAATAACGGCATATATGTTTTAAACCAACTCCAAATTTTCAATGTCCAGAACACACTAAAAAGAAAGTCTCCAGATTTAAATAAAGCTTTCTTATGGCATTGTAGACTGGGTCACATCAATGAGAGAAGATTGACTAAGTTGCATAGAGAAGGATATTTGGACTCGTTCGAATATCAATCATATGACACTTGTCAATCTTGTCTCAAAGGAAAGATGACAAAGACTCCATTCACTGGACAAGGAGTAAGAGCGAGCGAGCTCTTAGGACTCATACACAGCGATGTATGTGGTCCAATGTCTACACATGCGAGAGGTGGTTATTCCTACTTCATTACTTTTACAGACGATTTCTCTAGGTATGGATATGTTTTCTTAATGAAGCATAAATCAGAGGCCTTTGAGAAATTCCTGGAATTCAAAAGTGAAGCGGAAAACCAAACAGGCAAAAGTATTAAGACACTAATATCTGATCGAGGTGGAGAATACTTAAGTACCGAGTTCCTAGGTTACCTAAAAGAGAAAGGAATTCTCTCTCAGCTTACTCCTCCATACACTCCACAGCACAACGGTGTATCGGAGAGACGGAATCGAACCCTATTAGATATGGTACGATCCATGATGAGTAATGCTGAGTTACCGCGATCTTTCTGGGGTTATGCGCTAGAATCAGCGGCATATCTTTTGAACCAGGTTCCAACCAAGACTGTGCCTACCACACCATATCAGATGTGGAGTGGGAAGAAACCCTGTCTAAAACATTTTAGGACATGGGGATGTCCAGCTTTTGTAAAAAAGCAGCATGTGGACAAGCTCGAGGCACGTTCAGTACAGTGTAAGCTTGTGGGATATCCAAAGAACTCCAAGGGATATTATTTCTATTACGCAGAGGAACAAAAGGTCTTTGTTTCTCGTCATGCCACCTTCTTAGAAACTGAATTTTTAGAAAATCAGAAGAGTGGGAGAGAAATAGAACTGGAAGAAATTCCAGAACCATAAGCTACTACTGAAAGATTGGTAGAACTAGAAGTTCAAGAAGAACAGAACATTCCCGCACCCCTCCGCAGGAGTAGTAGGCCGTCTCATCCGCCTGAGAGATACTACGGTTTTCTCATAGAAGGGGATAGAGAGGATTGCATCATAGATGATGATGAACCTACTGACTTCCAGCAGGCCATCCAGAGCGGCGACTCGGTACGATGGCTAGATGCAATGCGGACCGAAATGGAGTCCATGTACACCAACAAAGTATGGACTTTGGACTTTGCTCCAGATGGGGTAAAACCCATAGGATGCAAATGGATCTTCAAGAAAAAGATTGGTGTAGATGGACAGGTGGAAACCTATAAGGCTAGACTTGTTGCAAAGGGTTTTCGTTAAAGACCTGGTTTGGACTATGACGAAACTTTTTCTCCAGTGGCTATGCTCAAATCCATTCGGGTCCTTCTTGCTATTGCTGCCTTCCATGATTATGAAATCTGGCAGATGGACGTAAAGACGGCTTTTCTGAATGGAAATTTAGAAGAGACCGTCTATATGGATCAGCCAGAGGGTTTCAATCAGAGTGGGAGCAGCGGGAAAGTATGCAAGCTGCTTAAGTCTATTTATGGACTAAAGCAGGCATCGCGGAGTTGGAACATCTGTTTTGATGAGACAGTCAAAGAATATGACTTTATCAAAAATCCAGATGAACCGTGCATATATAGTAAAGTTGTGGCCAGAAGTGTCGTATTCCTCGTCTTGTACGTGGATGACATTCTATTGATAGGAAATGACATTCCTATGCTACAATCTGTCAAAGGATTCTTGTCACACAGGTTCTCCATGAAAGACCTGGGTGATGCCTCTTACATTCAGGGGATCCGGATCTATCGTGATAGATCCAAGAGGATGTTGGGACTTTTGCAGTCCAGGTATATTGACACTATACTGAAAAGATTCAGTATGGAAGATTCTAAGCGCGGTAATCTACCGGCTTGTCACGGAATCACCCTCTCCAAAGAGATGTCTCCCAAGACTGATTTGGAAAGGGAACGCATGTCTATTATACCCTACGCTTCTGCGGTAGGCTCTATAATGTATGCGATGTTGTGTACCAGACCAGATGTAGCTTACGCACTGAGCGTGGTAAGCCGGTATCAGTCAGACCCAGGGGAGAAACACTGGATAGCAGTAAAGAACATTCTCAAGTACCTGAGGAGGACTAAGGAGATGTTCTTGGTTTATGGCGGAAAAGACCTCAGGTTGGAGGCCTTTGCTGATTCCGGCTTCCAGAGTGATAAGGACGATTCCAAGTCCATGTCGGGTTATGTCTTTACCCTCAATAGAGGGGCGGTGTGCTGGAAGAGCTCCAAGCAGGACACCGTTGCTGACTCGACGATGGAAGCGGAGTATATAGCTGCTTGCGATTCCGCAAAAGAAGCAGTCTGGATGAAGAAGTTCCTAACAGAACTTCAGGTTGTTCCTACCATAGTTGATCCAATACCTCTGTATTGCGACAACAACGGAGCTATAGCTTTAGCGAAGGAACCAAGGTCCCATCAGAAGTCCAGACACATCTTGAGGCGGTATCACCTGATCAGGGAGATCATTGATCGTCAGGAGATCGAGGTTCGGAGAGTTGCTTCAGAAGAGAACATTGCTGATCCATTCACGAAGGCCCTTCCTCAGATTCAGTTCGAGAGGCTACTCGAGATCATTGGTCTACGATATGCCAGTACATGGCCCTAGTGCAAGTGGGAGATTGTTAGTGCTTATGCCCTAGAAGGCCATTACTGTATCATACTAGCTTGTATATTACTTAATGGAAGCTTGGGATATTCACATGTATATAACAGTCTTGCTAAACATGGTAGTATGCTACTTGGTTTTTCTATCTTAATATGTGAGTGTACGTATTGATATAGCTCTTAGGATCTTGCTTTTCTACCAGCGTTGTGATGGCAGTCACACTAGTGGGGGCAGGGTAGTCTACACGCACATCCTCATTCAGGTACCTGGTCGTTGGATTATCGAGACAGAGCATCGATACTCCGGAGTAGACTAGTGTGTACGCTTCTCATCCCAGTTGGGGAGATGGTCTGTCCCACAGCCGTCAGTACGTCGTACTGGAGATAGTATGCAGGTGCTCGTTAGGTTACGGGTACACCGGACAGGACTCACAGGGAACTGTTGGTTGGTTTGATACCAGTCGTCAGTGAACAGTTCCCAGGTGACATGAGTACAGCGTAGTCCGCAGACTTGACACTGCTACTTCGCCTCGAGTGTGTCCCACTGTTCTTAGATTGCTACCCTACCCCGGCTCAAAGGAGTCGTGCAAACATGTAGCAGTTGGGTGCAGTCCCGAGCACTTGGAGGTAGTGGCGGTTAGACAGGATTCGTCCCTCCTGGTATTGGGAGTAGATATCGTGCTGTGTCAGAGAGCCATTACGCAAAGTCCCTGGCCAGGGCAAGCGAGATTTGCTGGTAGGTTCCAGTAGTTTCTCAGGGTGTAATGGGCTTCCCTCCGACACGACTTATACCGCTATTAGGGGACTGACGCTTGCCGCCCCCTAGGCCCGATATGCGATAGTCTTGGACGAACGGACCGGACTGTATGGAGATTGTCACATCAGACTCAGTAGGAGTTCGGATGGGTTTTCTCATCGGCCTTCTTATCGACAACTACCTGGGGACCGTTACGTACAGCTAGTGCCGCTTGCGGTCTGTGGTTAAACCCACTGCCAGCGTAGTAGTCGAGTCTCTAGAGTCCCACACAGAGAGTTTCCTACTCCAGGCGAAACGATATAGAGGTTGCATGGTTTTGCGACAAAGGGTTCGGACGCATACGTGCGTTTACGTACGTACGACTTTCGGACAGTTTTTTCCAGTCGGCTTTGGTTTAAGCCAGTTACTGGTATCCGGTTATTGGATTTTTTCAGTCTAAAGTTTTTCCGTATTTTTGCGGATTGGAGGGACGTTCTCGTAATTGTACGAGAAGCTTCTAGAAGATGTGACTAAGGAGGTTAAGGTGACATAAGCTTTGGATAAGATTAGTGAGTCATGAGGGTGATTCATCATGATCATTAATGCACCATAAATGCTTAATGACTCATGTTAATGAATCACCTCTTTTCATTTATGAAGCATGCTTATTCATTTCTATTATTCATTTTATTCTTTAATAAGAATGCTTCATAATATATTATGATACACTCTCTCTCATCTCATTATCTCATCTCACTTTCTCTCTCCTCAAGCTCTCATCTTCAAGAGACTAATCCTTAATCCTCATGTGTTGAGATCAAAGGTTTAGTTAGACTTAAACATCCATTACCTTCACTCTATATCATCCTTTCTTCTTTGATTAGCAATCAAAGTAGATTAGTTACCTCAAGTTAGAGGTGTAGCTTGGTGTTTTGCTCTCGGGTGGATCGTCTACTACCTAGAGAAGGTCGAGGAGAACAAAGGAGGACACAAAGACGAAGGACCGGTTTCATTAGGTATAATCCCTAAACACAAGTGAAAAGAAACTCTTTGTGTACGGTTATTTATAGTTTAGCTTCGATTCAAGCGGTTAGTCGATGTTCGTTCTTTAAACTTGATCGATTTTGAAAATTCCGCCTCCCCACAAGTACTGGGGTGTACTACATCGACTTACATTGTGATGTTGCAGATTGGTCGTGGGGGATAGCCTGGATGCAATGGTAGTACAGTTTTGTTTTATATGTACATTTGATATTGCGGGGCGAGCGTCCGACATGTGGACTGCCGTCACTGTCTGTTTGTATTATTCTTTTGGGGCACGACCGGGTCGAGGTCGATGTACCCGTTGTATGTATATTTTACTTTCTGTACTAGGATTACCCCGCGGAGGGGTGCACGGATAGCCGGGTTCTAGAGGGCAACGAGCCCGCATCTTATGGCATTAAGACGGAGGGGGCTTTACTCTAGAATTGGCGGGCTATTCGCCGCACTCGTAGGGGGTAAAGGCTGACCCAGGAGGGGTGCCCAAGTTACCGGATTCCATGAAGTGCTGGGTGGTCCATTCACGTTGCTGAAGGGGGCTGCCTCGCTTCACGTTTTGGCGGGTAACTTGCCGTGCCCGTAGGGGTCTAGGATCTCATTGTACAGGCTATCCACAAGACCAGGGGAATGTCGGGTTTCAGTAGCGGCTCTATGAAACCCGGGGATCCCAGATATCTGTACATTTCAGTGATGTAGTACATTTCTGTGATGTAACATTTTATCACGCCTTAAGAGAAATATTATATATTGATATATATACTAGTAAATTTTGTATATGTTTTGCATCCGCGCTAGTCCAGTACCCGCTCTGTCGTTAGTTAAGTAACCTAACGGGTGATGACGGGACCCAGTGGCGAATGCGGATGGCATATACGTACATCATTATTTTCGTTCTTTTGTGGTGTGATCAATTGATGGGACTGCGTTGATTCGGATCAATGCAAGCTAAACAAACCTATTCTGATATTGTTGGAACACTTTTCAAAAAGCTGTTATTGCAAGGACATCCTCTTTTGTTTTGCATCGTGGTATTCAGTTGGAATATCCTGCTCCTCAGTCGACGAGGCAAGGGCCGAGATCCCTTCACCGGGAGTGACCCCTTGGACAGAAGTTTGCGTCAGGGCAATAACTTCACTATAGCCGATTACTTTTGCTTTGCATCGTGGTATTCAGTTGGAATATCCTGCACCTCATTCTACGGGAAAAGAGCCGAGATCCCTTCACCGGGAGTGACCTCTTTAGCAAAGGTTTTCGTCACTATATTTTTCTAAAAGGCTATCCGGTTCCTTCAACGATATCAAGTTCATTACGTTAAAGGTTTTCTCCAGAAACCATTCGTAGCCCTCCGTCATATCAGAACGGTAGCACTTAGTATTTCATGCTATGTATGTTGGCCTTCGTCAAGGCATAGTGTACGGTAGCTATTTGTTACTTTTCTGCAGCATAGATAGATGCGTTGGTTTGGGACAGTCGTGTAAGTGCACGGCGGCGCCCCGGCCGTCAATCCGACGCCGGAATGCGGAAGCGGTGATTTACTTTAACTTTTCAAACACAGCACCACCGCGCACTAAAAACCTGGATCGTGCCATTAACTAGTCCTAGCTAACTACAAGATGGGAAGAGAGATATACCGAGCGATCCGTGTCCTTCGGTCTTCTCGTCGTCGTCCCGATCTCCCGCGGAATGTCCGGTCTCCACCTCCTCGCCGGAAGGGCACCACGTCGTCGGCTTCTTTTACGGGCTCCCGCCTCTGGTCCGAGGCAACTCGGACACGAAGTTGGCGAGTCGACGTGCCCAAGATTTGCTGTAGAATGAAGTGTAGAACACATGTCTCATTTAGGGGTAGTGGAGGTTGCCATTTGGTGGAGGAATGATATAAGCTTTTGGAGATGGAACTTGTGCGGATTTTTGTGAAGCCAAAAGACTAAAAATCCCCCACCACAAAAATGGGCAGCCCCCTTAATCTTTGGCCGGCCATGCATCAAATGGAGAGAAGAAAAAGAATGAGGGAGTGTAAGGATGAATAATGCAAGAAGAGAATCAAATGATATCATGAAGAGAAATGATCACAAACACAAACCCACACTCCACCAACCTCATCATCTCACAAAAGTCAAGTCATGATGGATAAATCAAGTCAAAGGATGGTGCACACATCATGATGCAACAAAATGCAAACGACCCCTTTCCAAATTGCTTATTTGCACAAATGCAAATAAGCCCTCCTCCACCAATCTTTGGCCAATGAAGGATACAAAGAAATATGGCCGAAACGGAAAGCAAACTGGCAATTCCAAAAAACTGGTCCCGTAATAAATTACAGGAAAACCCCGCTACTGTGCATACGCACCCGCATTTGTATTCCGACTGAATACAAATGCAATGAGACAAAATCTACACTGTACTATACTAGGATCCGGCTTAAACCAAAGCCGGCTAGTAATATCCGTTCGATCCTGATCCGTGCAATACCGCACGTATCTGATCGAACCCTGCCATATATCCATACGGCCTTTAGTACTAACCGTCCGATCCTGATCCGTGCAATACCGCACCTATCTGATCGAACCCTGCCATATCTCCATACGGCCTCTACAGCGTTTCGCCCAAAAACTTGAGTAACTGAATGTGGGGGACTCTAAAGACTCGTCAATACTATGGTTGTGGATTTAACCACTAGTACGTCAGAGGTATTAGCCATACGTGACGGGCTACCAGCTATTGACCAAAAGGGACGTCGATGAGCGAACTCATCCTGACACCCTACTGAGCCTGTCAGTGACAATGCCCGTACAGTCCGGTCCGTTCGTCTATGAGCATCGCTTGGCGGGCCTAAGGGGTTGGTAAAAGTCAGACCCCCAAAAGCGGTACAAGTCGTGTCAGAGATCAGCCCAGAACACCCTGAGATACTACTGGAATACCTACCAGTAAATCTCCTGCCTTGGCCAAGGATTTTTCATGTTGTGGCTCTCCTAGACACAGCGCGACCTCACCCCCAATACCGGGAGAGACAAACCCCCGAAGATCCGCTCACTGTCTCCATGTGGCTCGGGACTGTACCCAACTAAAACCTTTTTGTACGTCTCCTTTGAGCGTGGTAGGGTAGTAATCAAAGTACAGTGGAAACTCACACGAGACAAATGACGATCCTCAGGTCGATTAACTAACCTGTACACATGTCACCAGGGAACTGCTATCTGACGTCAGGTATAAGACCAACTAGCATGTTCCCGGCGAGTCCTGTCCGGTGTACTCATAACCCAATGAGCACCTGTATACATCTTAGGTGAACCAACTGACACCAGTGGCTTATGAGACCGGCCACCGCCCCTCTTCGGGGTCTCGACTGTATACACTAGTCTACTCTGGAGTATCGATGCCCTGTCTCGAAACTCCCACGACTAGGGACCTTTTAAGGATGTGCTTATAGACTACCAGCTCCCACGTATATGATCGCCCTCATACTGCTGGCAGTCAAGCAAGAATCCTAGGGGCTCTATCAACGTGTAATAGCGACCTGTCTGGTCACCTAAAGCAGTACACGAAGATAAAGATAAACCAGATAGCATACTATCATCTTGAGTAAGACTGTCCTACCGGGATAGGTCCTCCCTCAATCATTGCAATCACGTGCCTGTGATCCAATAATTGACTCTGAGGGCACTATCTCCAACAATCTCCCACTTGCACTCAAGGCTAATTATTGCAATGTCGCATACTCACAGCCCGTGTGATACCGAACACCCAACTCCTCTACTAGTCAGTCTCACAAAGCTCGCTTGCGAAACTATTGCGTTCGAGGAATATCCTCAGCGAGTGGATCCGCTTTAATGTCCCTTTCTATGTCTCTCTATATCTCATGTTCGCGGAGAAAGCCATCTCCCGAAATGAGCAATACCTGTCTTAGAATGTGTCTGGATGTCTGATGGGACCTAGCTCATAAATGAACTCCAAATCCAAACTTCTTAGACTGTATCGTCAACTGAACTTAATCAGTATCCTGCACCATGCCTCCCTCGGTATTTCCTTGGACCACCTGTCCAAAATACTGCCCTTCGTCAGAAGGAAAACTATAACTCTGACAACCTCCTTGTCGTCCAGGTCACCTTGGAAGCCTGGAATGATAACTGTCTCCCGAAAGAGGCTGTCGTTATCATATCCCTAAAACATCCACTTATGTTCTAAAACTGCTTCCGACTGCTTCTCCATGATTGGATCAATATCAACTTATTGCATCTAGTGCAAGAACAACATCTGGTGTTGTACTTGACATCTCATGATTGACTCAATTGCCTGAGCAAGTGATCTGCCAATCATGCACATCCCTCTCCTCTTTAGTCTGTAAGACACCTTTAGAGAGGGTGACTCCATCACCTGCAGGTACACTACCGTGCCAGGAGTCGTCCATTCTAAATACTCTTAGAATGCTATCTAAGTACCCTAAATTGGGAAACCACCCAAATCTAGATCTAAAACCATAGATCTAGTAACCAGTATGTCTGATATAATGTCTAAGTCCCATGTGGAGAAACCACTGTGTGACGACCAAAGTATAACCGATCGTAGTATAGGAATATCACTTCCTACTCTGTGTATGTCATCCAAATACCATGACATCACACCCTACTACCTTCTCAACAGATCCATCCCCTATTCTGATGAAGTCAAACCTATGACTGTCATATCAGAAATTGATGATCTATCTCCGCTATATCTGCTTTAGTCTATAAATAGACATAAGCTACCTGCCCACCAATGCTTCCGCTGCTCCCACTGACTACGACAACCCTCCAGTAGAGTCATATAGACGTACACTTCTAAAGCCAGTTTAGAACGACGCTATACTCATCCTCCCGCCGGGTCTCGCAGTCTGGAACAACAGCAATGGCAAGTGTGGGTAAACAAGAACTTCCCTGTCACCGTCCTTGAGGCTACCGGAGTACCTCTCGGGTGCCTGAGGTTACCCACCTTATCTGCGGAGTGGCCAATGGAATGTCAATCCAGATTGAATCTTTAGGTTCCTATCAAATCTTCAGTAATTGTTTGCGGTTCTGGAATCACTTCCAGTTCTACCATACTCCCACTACTGTTTTCTGAAAAAAAAACATTTTTATTAAAACTGTGGCGAGTCTAGAACAATATCACTATTGATCTGCCAGATGGTAGAAAGTCAACCCTCGTCATAGCCTGGGTCAACCCACAAACAGCCATTACATAAACGTGCCTTGAGTTATCCAGAGTCTGGTTTTAAGCATAAGCCAGACAACTCCTCGTACCTTAACATCGTTAAGATATGAACTGTTCTATATCCAATACAGAAACAGAGGCACTGATTTAATTGAACCAGATTCAAATCATGCAGCTATCTCCAGTGCATGTCAATTAAATGGAAGGAGGCCGATCAGCGTTACTCAACTTAGGAATGCTTCCAATTATGAGTAACCTGAAAGAGAAGCAAGTTCTCTTAATCACTACTATCAACTGAATACCATACTCAAGTATCTACATCTTCGATCAACTTGAAGAATCCCGATACTTGCAACATCTGGTTCTCTACTTTATCCATATACCTATAACTTCTCAAAATTCGGACCCTGTGTTTCGACGAAACACCCGTCTAAAAACTAGAGAAGTCATAAGTAAACCAAATATAGTACGAGGACCAACCCCTCTGTCCTGATGGACCCTGGACAACATACAATACTCTGTATAAGTCCCTTGAGTCTGATAACTCATTCACTGTGTGTCGTATGTTGAAAACTGTACTTATGGTTAAGAAGAATTACACCGCTGTTTAATGCTCCTTACCTAACCATCCACTGATATAGGTAAATGTCATAGACATAATTTCGAAAAGGTATATCTCACTCTATGAAAATAGACGTACAGATATATCAATTTGAAATTGGTGCACAACAGCGGATATTGAAAACCAAATATTTGCCGACCGGCAAACAACCCAGGTGACTTCCTCAAATATCACCGATTACAACGAATCCCGATATAATGAGGATGATCACCTAATTCCCAATAACTTACTCCCACTCATCATCTGTAAAACCATACAGATGTGAGAATCATACCTGGTAAATACATACCCTGGAGTAAAGACTAATTGGGAAATCAGTTTTCCTTTAATAGTACACAGTGACACTGAAACATTGAAATGTTTCGATGGGGTATCCCGGTATTCCTAGTAATGCTTCTTCCAGATTCACGACTGTAACCGTATAATTCTTTGCCGCCTCTCCAAATCCCTTTATATGTCTTTAGTCATTAACTTCTGCACACCCCTTAGGCCAAATGGTTTTCTTCCTTCCCTACCGTTCAGCACCAGCCTATGGTTTGGAAGAAGACTATCCAATAAGCGTAATGGGTGTACTGTCCTAATCCTAGGAGCACTCGCAATGCGAGAGAAGGTGAAGATAAAAGACAACCGAATAAACCTTATTCTTATTTCTCCTGAACCAGAATCCATCCCCGAACTGGAACAAGTTCCTTTCGAGTTCGTATATAACCATACGATGGAGTATCCAATAAACTGTGGATCTTCGTAGTGAAACGGAGTGTCCTGGAGAAATACAAAGGTGAAGTGGGAGTGGTAATGAAATACCTGGTTTGGTCGTGAATATCAGTTGCAATTTACTTTGCCCTCTTATTAATCCCTTGCTTTGTCTTAACCTAATACCTTCTGTACACCATCGTTAGGCTAATTGGTTTTCTTCATTCCCTACCGGTCGGCACCAGCCTAAGGTTTGGAAGAAGACTATCCAATTTGCATAATAGTTGTACTATCCCCTAATCTAAGGGGTACTCACAACCTGAGAGAAGGTAAAAGGAAAAGACAATTGAATAGTCTTATCCATTTCCTCCAGAACCTAAAACCATCCTCGAATAAATTCTTTCGAGTTCGTATCTAACCATACGATGGTTTTGTCCAATGGAAGTGGACGTTCGTAGTAATACGGGGTGTCCTGGAGAAAAGGGTAAAAGTAGGAGTGGCAATGAGGTTTGCAACTCTGACAATCCAAAAGCCAGTGTTTAAGAAGGTTCGGTCAACTTGGTCACTGAGTCAAAGTCTTAGGGTCGGGTCAATGGTCGCTGCCAAAGAGAGAGAGAAAAGAAACACTCAGCGTGCACTCTAACCTAGATCAGAATGGTTACTAATTTATCTAATCTGGAAACCTCCCACTGTCATCTCAAATTCTCCTCCAAACCTGAAAGAAGAATTAGTCGGGGTCACCCCAGGAGTAAACTAACTCATCAGTGGGAATCGGGATCCAACTATCATCGCATGATAACGTGACGGAATCCGCTCACGTCATCACACTCCAGAAGGTATGCGCATATCTGGCAAGTTTCAGTTTCTTTAGAAACTCCCGATGTGATTTTTGCCCCATGCTCTTATGACCTTGACGAAGGTCAAGAAATCATAAGTCACATGTCAAGTTCTACCCGTCATTGTCCAGGTTAATTTGAACCCACCCGCACAAGCCCTTGACGAAGGTCAACAAGGCTATACGACTGTCCCAAACCAACGCATCTATCTATGCAACAGAAAGGTAACAAGCAGCTACCATACACTATGTTTTGACAAAGGTCAACAAACATAGCATGAATACGACGTGCTACCCGTCTGAAACGACGGAGGGCTACGAATGGTTTCTGGCGAAAACCTTTAACGTAATGAACTTGATATCGTTGAAGGAACCGGATAGCTTTTTATAAAAATATAGTGACGAAAACCTTTGCTAAAGAGGTCACTCCCGGTGAAGGGATCTCGGCTTTTTCCCCGTAGAATGAGGTGCAGAATATTCCAACTGAATACCACGATGCAAAGCAAAAGTAATCGGCTATAGTGAAGTTATTGCCCTGACGCAAACTTTTTGTCCAAGGGGTCACTCCCGGTGAAGGGATCTCGGCCCTTGCCTCGTCGACTGAGAAGCAGGATATTCCGACTGAATACCACGATGCAAAACAAAAGTGAACGTCCTTGCAATAACAGCTTTTTGAAAAGTATTCCAACAACATCAGATTATGTTTGTTTTTAACTTGCATTGATCCGAATCAACGCAGTCCCATCAATTGATCACACCATAAAGAACGAAATATAATGATGTACGTATATGCCATCCGCATTCGCCACTGGGTCCCGTCATTACCCGTTAGGTTAGCTAACTAATGACAGAGCGGGGACTGGACTAGCGCGGATGAAAAACATATACAACATCTACTAATATAAATCAATATATAATATTTCGCTTAAGGCGTGATAAAAATGCAACATCACAGAAATGTACAGCATCACAGAACAATACAGATATCTGGGATCCCCGGGTTTCACAGAGCCACTACTGAAACCCGACGTTCCCCTGGTCGTGTGGATAGCATGCGCAATGAAATCCTAGACCCCTACGGGCGCGGCAAGTTACCCGCCAAAACCTGAAGCGAGGCAGCCCCCTTCAGCAGCGTGAATGGACCACCCAGCACTTCACGGAATCCGGTAACTTGGGCACCCCTCCTGGGTCAACCTGTACCCCCTACGAGTGCGGCGAATAGCCCGCCAATCCTAGAGTGAAGCCCTCTCCGTCTCAATGCCATGAGATGCGGGCCCGTTTCCCTCTAGAACCCGGCTATCCGTGCACCCCTCCGCGGGGTAATCCTAGTACAGAAAGTAAAATATACATACAACGGGTACATCGACCGTAACCTAGTCGTGCCCCAAAATAATAATACAGATAGGCAGTGACGGCAGTCCACATGTCGGACGCTCGCCCTGCAATATCAAATGTACATAATACAACAAAATTGTACTACCACTACAACCAGGCTATCCCCCACGACCGATCCGCAACATCACAGAACATCAACGTGAAAGTCACGTTCGCAAATCCGTCTAACCGGGTTATAGCAGTTAGACAGGATTTACCGATCAAGTGACATTCACGGTCGCAGATATAATGTAAATACTGTGAACTAATGTGTTTAAAATATCCGATCGATCAAATTTTACCAAGTGGGCCCCCTAGCATTACTGTAGCACATAAAGAAATTCTGGGCCCAAAAAGAATATGCCAAAACCACAATTTCCCTGTCCAAGACCCTCTGTAAAAAATTGGTCCAGTGAAGAGGCTAAGTGGCGGCGGAACCGTGGCCCAAGCATGGGTTTGGCCGCGGTTACGCGGTGGTATGGTGAGATCACCCGACCAAATTTTCACAGAGTTCTTAGAATTCCCTGCACAGTATTCTTCAACTACCTGAAAAAATTTTGGAGCCAAAAAAATTTCGACAGAAAACTGATGTGTATAAAAACGCGGTTTTGGGATTTTTGTTCGATCGGAAATGCAAAACACATTAGAAAAAGCTAGACTATGTTAATGGCGAGGCTCTGATACCACTGTAAGTGCACGGTGGCGCCCCGGCCGTCAATCCGACGCCGGAATGCGGAAGCGGTGATTTACTTTAACTTTTCAAACCCGGCACCACCGTGTACTAAAAACCTGGATCGTGCCATTAACTAGTCCTAGCTAACTACAAGATGGGAAGAGAGATATACCGAGCGATCCGTGTCCTTCGGTCTTCTCATCGTCGTCCCAATCTCCCGCGGAATGTCCGGTCTCCACCTCCTCGCCGGAAGGGCACCACGTCGCCGGTTTCTTTTACGGGCTACCCGCCTCTGGTCCGAGGCAACTCGGGCACGAAGTTGGCGAGTCGACGTGCCCAAGATTTGCTGTAGAATGAAGTGTAGAACTCATGTCTCATTTAGGGGTAGTGGAGGTTGCCATTTGGTGGAGGAATGATATAAGCTTTTGGAGATGGAACTTGTGGGGATTTTTGTGAAGCCAAAAGACTAAAAATCCCCCACCACAAAAATGGGCAGCCCCCTTAATCTTTGGCCGGCCATGCATCAAATGGAGAGAAGAAAAAGAATGGGGAGTGTAAGGATGAATAATGCAAGAAGAGAATCAAATGATATCATGAAGTGAAATGATCACAAACACAAACTCACACTCCACCAACCTCATCAGCTCACAAAAGTCAAGTCATGATGGATAAATCAAGTCAAAGGATGATGCACCCATTATGATGCAACAAAATGCAAAAGACCCCTTTCCGAATTGCTTATTTGCACAAATGCAAATAAGCCCTCCTCCACCAATCTTCGGCCAATGAAGGATACAAAGAAATATGGCCGAAACGGAAAGCAAACTGGCAATTCCAAAAAACTGGTCCCGTAATAAATTACAGGAAAAGCCTGCTACTGTGCATACACACCCGCATTTGTATTCCGACTGAATACAAATGCAATGAGACAAAATCTACACTGTACTATACTAGGATCCGGCTTAAACCAAAGCCGGCTAGTAATATCCGTTCGATCCTGATCCGTGCAATACCGCGCGTATCTGATCGAACCCTGCCATATATCCATACGGCCTCTAGTACTATCCGTCCGATCCTGATCCGTGCAATACCGCACGTATCTGATCGAACCCTGCCATATCTCCATACGGCCTCTACAGCGTTTCGCCCGAAAACTTGAGTAACTGAATGTGGGGGACTCTAAAGACTCGTCAATACTATGGTTGTGGATTTAACCACTAGCACGTCAGAGGTATTAGCCATACGTGACGGGCTACCAGCTATTGACCAAAAGGGACGTCGATGAGCGAACTCATCCTGACACCCTACTGAGCCTGTCAGTAACAATGTCCGTACAGTCCGGTCTGTTCGTCTATGAGCATCGCATGGCGGGCCTAGGGGTTTGGTAAAAGTCAGACTCCCAAAAGCGGTACAAGTCGTGTCAGAGATCAGCCCAGAACACCCTGAGATACTACTGGAATACCTACCAGTAAATCTCCTGCCTTGGCCAAGGACTTTTCATGTTCTGGCTCTCCTAGACACAGCGCGACCTCACCCCCAATACCGGGAGAGACGAACCCCCGAAGATCCGCTCACTGCCTCCATGTGGCTCGGGACTGTACCCAACTAAAACCTGTTTGCACGTCTCCTTTGAGCGTGGTAGGGTAGTAATCAAAGTACAGTGGGAACTCACACGAGACAAATGACGATCCTCAGGTCGATGAACTAACCTGTACACATGTCACCAGGGAACTGCTATCTGACGTCAGGTATAAGACCAACTAGCATGTTCCCGGTGATCCTGTCTGGTGTACTTATAACCCAATGAGCACCTGTATACATCTTAGGTGAACCAACTGACACCAGTGGCTTGTGAGACCGGCCACTGTCCCTCGTCGGGGTTTCGACTGTATACACTAGTCTACTCTGGAGTATCGATGCCCTGTCTCGAAACTCCCACGACTAGGGACCTTTTATGGATGTGCTTATAGACTACCAGCTCCCACGTATATGATCGCCCTCATACTGCTGGCAGTCAAGCAAGAATCCTAGGGGCTCTATCAACGTGTAATAGCGACCTGTCTAGTCACCTAAAGCAGTACACGACGATAAAGATAAACCTGATAGCATACTATCATCTTGAGTAAGACTGTCCTACCGGGATAGGTCCTCCCTCAATCATTGCAATCACGTGCCTGTGATCCAATAATTGACTCTGAGGGCACTATCTCCAACAAGTCGTACTACTATTTTGGCCTTCGTCAAGGGTATGTACGGGTGGGTTCAAATTAACCTGGATAATGACGGGTAGAACTTGACATGTGACTTATGATATGTTGGCCTTCTTCAAAGTCATAAGTGCATGGGGCAAAAATCCACATCGGGAGTTTCTAAAGAAACTGAAACTTGCCAAATATGCGCATACCTTCTGGAGTGTGATAACGTGAGCGGATTCCGTCACGTTATCATGCGATGATAGTTGGATCCCGATTCCTACTGATGAGTTGGTTTACTCCTCGGGTGATCCCGACTAATTCTTCTTTCGGGTTTGGAGAAGAATTTGAGGTTACAGTGGGAGGTTTCCAGATTAGATAAAGTGATAACCATTCTGATCTAGGCTAGAGTGCACGCTGAGTGTTTCTTTTCTCTCTCTCTTTGGCAGCGACCATTGACCCGACCCTAGACTATGACTCAGTGACCAAGTTGACCGAACCTTCTTAACACTGGCTTTTGGATTGTCAGAGTTGCAAACCTCATTGCCACTCCTACTTTTACCTTTTTCTCCAGGACACCCCATATTACTACGAACGTCCACTTCCATTGGACAAAACCATCGTATGGTTATATACGAACTCGAAGGAATTCGATGATGGTTTCTGGTTCTGGAGAAAACGAATAGGACTATTCAGTTGTGTTTTCTTTTTACCTTCTCTCAGGTTGCGAGTACTCCTTGGTTTAGGAGATAGTACACCTATTACGCAAATTGGATAGTCTTCTTCCAAACAATAGGCAGGTGCCGACCAGTAGGGAATGAAGAAAATCAATTAGCCTAAACGGTGTACAGAAGGTATTAAGTTAAGACAAAGAAAGGGATTAGTAAGAGGGCAAAGTAAATTGCGACTGCTATTCACGACCAAATCAAGTATTTCTTCGCCAATCCTAAACCACCTTTGTATTTCTCCAGGACACTCCGTATCACTACGAAGATCCACAGTTTATTTGGATACTCCATCGTATGGTTATATACGAACTTGAAAGGAACTTGTTCCAGTTCGGGGATGTATTCTGGTTCAGGAGAAATTGGAATAAGATTTATTCTGTTGTCTTTTATCTTCACCTTCTCTCATATTACGAGTGCTCCTGGGATTAGGACAGTACACCCATTATGCTTATTGGATAGTCTTCTTCCAAACCATAGGCTGGTGCCGAACGGTAGGGAAGGAAGAAAACCATTTGGCCTAAAGGGGTGTGCAGAAGGTAACGACTAAAGACATATAAAGGGATTTAGAAAGGTGGCAAAGAATTATACGGTTACAGTTATGAATCTGGATAATGGAAGAGGCATTACTAGGAATACCAGGATACCCCATCGAAACATTTCAATATTTCAGTTTCACTGTGTACTGTTAAAAGAAAACTGATTTCCCAATTAGACACTTACTCCATGGTATGTATTTACCAGGTTTGATTCTCACATCTGTATGGTTTTACAGATGATGAGTGGGAGTAAGTTATTGGGAATTAGGTGATCATCCTCATTATATCGGGATTCGTTGAAATTGGTGATATTTGAGAAAGTCACCTGAGTTGTTTGCCGGACGACAAATATTTGGTTTTGAATATCCGTTGTTATGCACCAATTTCAAATTGATCTATCTGTACGTCTATTTTTATAGAGTGAGATATATCTTTTTGAAATTATGTCTATGACATTTACCTGTATCAGTGGATGGTTAGGTAAGGAGCATTGAACAGCGGTGTAATTCTTCTTAGCCATAAGTACAGTTTTCAACCTACGACACACAGTGAATGAGTTATTAGACTCAAGGGACTTATGCGGAGTATTGTATGTTGTCCAGTGTCCATTAGGACAGAGGGGTTGGTCCTCGTACTATATTCGGTTTATTTATGACTTCTCTAGTTTTTAGACAGGTGTTTCTTGGAAACACAGGGTCCAAGTTTTGAGAAGTTGTAGGTATAAGAGTAAAGTATAGAACCAAGTATTGCAAGTATCGGGATTCTTCAAAGTGATCGAGGATGTAGATACTTGTATATGGTATTCAGTTGATAGTAATGATTAAGAGAACTTGCTTCTCTTTCAGGTTACTCATAATTGGAAGTACTCCTAAGTTGAGTAACGCTGATCGGCCTCCTTCCATTTAGTGGACATGCACTGGAGACAGCTGCATGATTTGAATCTGGTTCAATTAAATCAGTGCCTCTGTTTCTATATTGGATATAGAACAGTTCATATCTTGACTTGGTTAAGGTACGGGGAGTTGTCCAGCTTATGCTTAAAACCAGACTCTGGATAACTCAAGGCACGTTTCTGTAATGGCTGTTTGTAGGTTGACCCGGGCTATGACGAGGGTTGATTTTCTACCATCTGGAAGATCAATAGTGATATTGTTCTTGACTCGCCACAGTTTTAATAAAAATGGATTTTTTCAGAAAACAGTAGTGGGAGTATGGTAGAACTGGAAGTGATTCCAGAACCGCAAACGATTACTGAAGATTTGATAAGAACTTAAAGATTCAATCTGGTTTGACATTCCATTGGCCACTCCGCAGATATGGTGGGTAACCTCAGGCACCCGAGAGGTACTTCGGTATGGTCAAGGACGGTGGCAGGGAGGTTCTTGTTTACCCAGACTTGCCATTGCTGTTTGTTCCAGACTGTGAGACCCGGCAGGAGGATGAGTATAGTGTCGTTCTAAACTAGCTTTAGAAGTGCACATCTATATAACTCTGCCACAGGGTTGTCGTGGTCAGTGGGAGCAACGGAAGCATTGGTGGACATCAGGCTTATGTCTATTTATAGACTAAAGCAGATATAGCGGAGATAGATCATCTATTTCTGATGTGACGGTCATAGGTTTGACTTCTTCAGAATAGGGGATGGATATGTTAAGAAGGTAGTAGGGTGTGATGTCCTGGTATTTGGATGGCATACATAGGGTAGGAAGTGATATTCCTATACTACGATCGATTATACTTTGGTTGTCACACAGTGGTTTCTCTACACAGGACTTGGATCTTATATCGTACATTCTGGTTACTAGATCTATGGTTTTAGATCTAGATTTGGGTAGTTTCCCAATCAGGGTACTTAGACAGCATTCTAAGAGTATTTAAAATGGACGACTCCTGGCATGGTGGTGTACCTGCAGGTAATGGAGTCACCCTCTCTAAAGGTGTCTTACAGACTAAAGGGGAGAGGGATGCACATGATTGGCAGATCACTTGCTTAGGTAATTGAGTCAATCATGAGATGTCAAGTACCACACCAGATATTGTTTTTTAGCAGTAGGTGCAATAAGTTGATATTAATCCAAAGCTGGAGAAACAATCGGAAGCAGTTTTAGAACATAAGTAAATGTTCTAGGGATATGATAACAGCATTCTCCTTCGGGAGACAGTTATCATTCCAGGCATCCAAGGTGACCTGGATGGCAGAGTGGCTGTCAGAGTTATAGTTTTCCCTCTGACGAGGGGCAGTATTTTGGACAGGTGGTCCAGGTGGATACCGAGGGAAGGCATGGCGCAGGATACTGATTAAGTTCAGTTGACGATACAGTCTACGAAGTTTGGATTTGGAGTTCACTTATGAGCTAGGTCCCATCAGATGTCCAGACACATTCTAAGACAGGTATTGCTCATTTCGGGAGATGGCTTTCTCCGCGAACTTGAGATAAAGAGAGACATATAAAGAAACATCATAGCGGATCCACTCACTGAGGCTATTCCTCGAACGCAATAGTTTCGCAAACGAGCTTTGTGAGACTGACTAGTAGAGGAGTTGGATGTTCGGTATCACACGGGCTGTGAGATGCGACATCGCAATAATTAGCCTTGAGTGCAAGTGGGAGATTGTTGGAGATAGTGCCCTCAGAGTCAATTATTGGATCACAGGCACGTGATTGCAATGATTGAGGGAGGACCTATCCCGGTAGGACAGTCTTACTCAAGATGATAGTATGCTATCTGGTTTATCTTTATCATCGTGTACTGCTTTAGGTGACCTTACGAGTCGCTATTACACGTTGATAGAGCCCCTAGGATTCTTGCTTGACTACCAGCAGTATGAGGGTGATCATATACGTGGGAGCTGGGGTCTATAAGCACATCCTTAAAAGGTCCCTGGTCGTGGGAGTTTTGAGACTGATACTCCAGAGTAGACTAGTGTATACAGTCGAGACCCCGACGAGGGGCGGTGGCCGGTCTCACAAGCCACTGGTGTCAGTTGGTTCACCTAAGATGTATACAGGTGCTCATAGGGTTATGAGTACACCGGACATGACTCGCCGGGAACCTGCTAGTTGGTATTATACCTGACGTCAGATAGCAGTTCCCTGGTAACATGTGTACAGGTTAGTTCATCGACCTGAGATAGTCATTTGTCTCGTATGAGTTCCCACTGTGCTTTGATTACTACCCTACCACGCTCAAAGGAGACGTGCAAACAGGTTTTACTTGGGTACAGTCCCAAGCCACATGGAGGCAGTGAGCGGATCTGCAGGGGTTCGTCTCTCCCGGTATTGGGGGTGAGGTCGCGCTGTGTCTAGGAGAGCCATTACACGAAAAGTCCTTGGCCAAGGCAGGAGATTTACTGGTAGATATTCCAGTAGTATCTCAGGGTGTTCTGGGCTTCACTCCGACACGACTTGTACCGCTTTCGGGGGTCTGACTTTTACCAACCCCCTAGGCCCGCCATGCGATGCTCATATACGAATGGACCGGACTATACGGATATTGTCACTGATAAGCTCAGTAGGGTGTCAGGATGAGTTCGCTCATCGACGTCCCTTTTAGTCAATAGCTGGTAGCCCGTCACGTATGGCTAATACCTCTGACGTGCTAGTGGTTAAATCCACAGCCATAGTATTGATGAGTCTTTAGAGTCCACCACACACAGTTACTCAGGTTTCGGGCGAAACGCTGTAGAGGCCGTTTGGAGATATGGCAGGGTTCGATCAGATACGTGCGGTATTGCACGGATCATGATCGGACGGTTTTTACTAGCCGGCTATGGTTTAAGCCGGATCCTAGTAATAGACAGTGTAGTTTTGTCTCTTTGCATTTGTGTTCAGTGGGAATACAAATGCGGGCATGTATATGCAGTAGTAGGGTTTTCCTGTAATTCATTACGTGATCAGTTTTCTGAAGTTGCCAGTTTGCATTCCGTTCCGGCCGGTTTTCCTTTGTTCTTTCGCGGCCGGACTTTCCGTTAGAAGGGGTTATTTGCAAGAGTGCAAATAACTTATTATGGAGGGGTTTCTTGCATTTGTAGCTTCATTATGATATTCTTATCATCAAGAGATTCTTTTCTAGTCCATTCCATTGCATTTATTATGATGGTTGGTGAAAGGATGTGAGTGAGAAATGGGTGTGACCTTTTTCCATTTTCTTTTTATCACACCTTATTATCTTGTGGCAATTTTTGATTCCCTCCACCATTCTTTATCATGAGGGGCCGGCCACATGAGAGAAGAGGGAGAGTTCATTATGTGAGGAAAAAATTGATTCATCTCTTTTTCTTGCTACCTAAATTCCAAAGCACATTTCCTTAGTTGCTTTTCTTCACCTCCACAACATTAAGGCAACTTCATAAACCCCAAAAGAGACACAGCCTACTACACTACATCTACAGCAAATCTTGGACGCGTCGGCTAGCCAACTTCGCGCCCGAGTTGTCTCGGTCCAGAGGTGGGAGCCCGTAAAAGAATCCGGCTACGAGGTGCCCGTTTTGACGAGGAGGCGACGACCGGAGATTCCGCGAGTAGATCAGAGTGGAGACGAAGACCAAAGGACACGGATCGCTTGGTATATCTCTCTACCCATCTTTTAGTTTGCTTGTAGTTAGGTTAATGGCCCGATCCGGGTTGATAGTGCGCGGTGGTGCCGGTTTGCTAGCTTGCAAAGTTTTTTTTCGTTTCCGCGTTTCCGGCTTCGGATCGACGGTCGGGGCGCCGCCGTGCACTTTCATTTACGGCAGGGCTGCGATCACTTACGTGCTCTTGTGTGCTATGATGTTCGGGCAGGCAATACTAGTGGGCTTTGGTTTAAGCCGGATCCTAGTATTGCATGGATGGATTTGTTTTGTCTTCTGTGCATTCGTATTCTACAGAATGCGGATGCAGGTTTGTATGCACAATTTGAGGAGCGATGAAGGAGGAGGGGCCTCATTAAGGTTTTGGCAGATGGTTCGGCCAAAACCGTTATGTGGCAGGCTCATTAGCGTTTTGGCAATTCGTTCGGTCAAAACCAATATGAGCCGCGGACATTACTTACTAATCATTTCAGTGATAATTTTGTGATGGCTAATTGCTTTGACCATTTGACCACCTTGACCACTCTTGACTTTGTTGACCAGTTGACCAAAGTTGACCTTGACCTTCATGAGAGGTCTACACTCTTCTTTGGTTTTCTTTTTCTTTTTGGATTATGAAAATGGTCATGTCAATGTAGCCATCAACTTTATCATGATAGGATTAGTAATGATGATGTTTAGTATTATTGCAACAATGGTGCCTTTTTTCTTTAGTTGATAATTTCATTATTCTTTTCTCATTTTTTTCTCTCTCTTGCAAGTGAGAAGAAAGAAAGCGAGCTCCATGGTTGCTTGATCTCCATCATCTTCCTCCTCTTGAAATATTCTTTTGATCTCATGTGTTGAGAGAAAAAGAATCCACAAAGACAAACACTTCCATCAACCTGTTCTACATAACCTAGGACTTTAAGACTAGCGATCTTGTTGCCCTAGTTGCCTCGGCTCGAGGTGGAGCTCGGTGTACATCTCTCGAGTGGATCGTCTTCGACTTAAGAAGGCCGCGGAGGTGACAAAGATCCGGATCGACCCTCGGAGCGTAGATGGATGAGCCGGACAGCGGAGAGAAGACCCGAAGGACCAGTTTCGTGAGGTATAATTTCTACGGCATAGTAGTTAACGCCTCTAGTAGTTTGCTAGTTTCTAGTTTAGCAAAGATCCGGCTTTTAGTCCATGTTGCCTTTGCGCCAAAAAATTGTTTTTCGCCGTTTCCGACTCCCCGTAAGAACCGGGTTGAGCAACGTGGACTTACATGTAGGATTTTAGCTTATGTGATGTGTTTGTGAAATTTTAGGTTTGCAAGCGGGGACTTCGGACGCTACGACAAGGGAAAACAGGTGGTAGGCTTCACTTAGAAAGGAGCGTTGGTGAGTAGATTTAACATCTACAGGGGAATTGCCCGCATGGCGTTATGCGTCTGGGCTAGAAATGACTTGACTTGTCGCATATTCTATTTAATATTTAGAATTGCCCATTCACCCTACTGCTTAGTTAATTGTTGTGCTTGGACTAATATCCTTAAGACACTGCACAATTATCGACGGCTCATATTGCACGAGCACTGATTGTATGCCACACACACCGTCAATAACTACCATGTCACGCACAACCCACTTATAGATGTGATATTGTTTGGTTAGGAACATTGGGACTTTGATTCATATTTCTTATCGCATATGATATATATAGCATACCTGGATACCTACATGCTTACACATATGCCTTGACATACTTACATGCTAGTTACCTGTATACCTATAGGGTATTGTACCTTTAGTGATAGGTACATACACACATAATGACATAGCTACATGTATACTTTGTATACATACTTCACATATACCCAGGGGGTATATTACATCATTACTCATAGGTAGATACGTATACCTTGCTATACCTTTATGTTTACACATATACCTGGTTATAGCTACATGTTTAACTTTACTTGATGTTATATAGACTTGGAGAAATTAGGAACTGCATGATTTATATGTTAACTTGTTGCAGTTAAATAGCGGCTTTTCCTTTATATGCTCGCATTTCAGATTTATGATGCGTATATTATATTCATGGATTTTCGCATTGAGATATGGGTTTTTTCATGATGTTTTCTGGATTTGGGGACCGTGGTAGTTTCAAGAAATTATGCATTATTTGAAAAACCTGGTTTCCCTTGATATGATATTTCAGCAGCCACCATGAGAATTATCGGTTCTGATATATATACCCCATGCGAGGAAATGAGGGGTCCGTGTGTGGGCACATGGTGGGGCCCGGAGGTACCCCGGGGCAAGAGTCGTGGAGTGGACGATGAGTTAGTGGGGGAACCATACCATTCGGTGACATTACCAATGACTCGGCGGTTATCATAGGGATACCGACGGGAGTCATGTACGTATAGATACGTCGAGAGGCGAGGGTCAGAGCTAGGAACTCGAGCTTTCGGGATAGCGTATGATACGTACCTATCAGGGTGCCAGTCATGGTGACAGCACCTGATAGACCTGCATTTCTGTGTCGATGCTTGACACATTGGTTTGATGATATTTCTTTTTTACTCCTTTGTATATATAACAGGGGTTTAGGCCGCTGTTATATATGCCCTTACACCAATATTAGTAGAATGGGACGCTACTATATTTGTATTGACATTAAATTATATACATCATCATATTTATTCATGCAAATATATTTAGGATGTTAGATTTTTACTTGATAATTTGATTTGGGATATAGGTGATTCATTCGATATTGGATACAGGATAATTATGAGATTGCTGATTTGTACATTCAGGATATATGAGATTTATTCAATATTGTACATTCAGTATTTGTGAGAATTATATGATATGAGAGCCAATTTGGGGGTTGATTTGAGGATTTGGGATTTGGATTTGTCTTGATGGATTGTGATCCTACCACGATGTCAGGATTCCGTGGAAATGACATATTTCATTCCATACTCCACATTTATTGTTTATGCACTGCTTCATATATTAGTAGTACCTGTTAGAGTACCTTTCATGACTGTTGCATTTACATACCTTTATTTATATGCATTGCTTCATGTATTAGTTGTACCTGCTAGTGTACCTTTCATGATTATTGCATTCATATGACTTTTTATTGCTATTAATTGCACATGTTAGTTTCACGCTGTACGTACATACTCGCGATTACCTACATATGTTCTTTACTATTCACGAGTTGGCAACTCGCCCCCGTTGTGCCACAGTGTTTGCAGGTGTTCCTCAGGATAATCAGAGGCATGCTTTAATCACATATCTTATCATCTTTTACTACGGATACCGCATCAGCTCACAGTGTGCAGTTTGCTTAGGTGGGTTTTGTGGTTATTCGTTGTATTGTATATTCGTTGTATCCATATACTCTCCATCTACTATTTTCATATTGACTTAGTGACTTGGTGAGGACGATATTGTATATTATGTTGTGACTTGTTGTCTTTTATACAGTTTTCTTTCTATCGTCTTTTATTTCTTCGCTACGGCGTCGTATATTTGTTATGGTGGTTGTTTTCCGCCTTTGAGCGTGTATTTGCTCCCGTTTGGGGATGCTTTACTTTATATTTATGTTGTACCCATTTTTGGGGCTAGCTTTTACAAAGAAGGTGCTGCCAAAATTTTAAAGGAAATAAAATTGGACTTTTAAAGAATTTGGGTTGTGATTTCAAAGACTTTTTAACAATGTTTCTTATCTTTTCTTGTCTTTTACTGGTTTAGATTTCTGGGTTTTGGCTTTCTTTTACCGCGTTACGCCTGTAGACGTTGCGTAGTATTCGGGCCGTCACGTGCCAATTTCGGGTCGTGACAAAGTTGGTATCAAAGCGCTAGGTTTTTACCTTACGGAGTGTAGGATGACCTTGATATGTTGGAGTAGGTAGCTTAAGCAGGGTAACGTAGTGTGTGTATGTATGCAGCATACTCACGATGCAGTACTCCGCCTAAAGTGACCTAAGTACAATTACTTGAAATTCCTTCCTTGATGATTCATATCCTTGTGATTCGATTTCCGGGTTCAAATCGAATCCTATCCCTATTTATAGCCTTTGCCGCCGACGACTATGGGGACTCAGTGAGGTGCAGCGAGGGCCGAGGTCAGAGTTGACTCGGGTGGGTCAAGGACTGAACAGGATGGCACGCTCGTTGCACAGGTGTAGACGGATCCGCCTTTGACAGATAGTATCGCTAGGCTTGTGGCAGAGATGCAGGACATGCGTCAGACGATGAGTTCTTTGGTGGAGACCATTCGAGCGCAGCGACAGGAGGTTGTCACCCCTGTTACCCAGTTGTTCCTTGCGATCAGCGCACAGCTTTCCGTCACTTACATAGTGTTAGTGTTTATGCCCTAGAAGGCCATTACTGTATCATACTAGCTTGTATATTACTTAATGGAAGCTTGGGATATTCACATGTATATAACAGTCTTACTAAACATGGTAGTATGCTACTTGGTTTTTCTATCTTAATATGTGAGTGTACGTATTGATAGAGCTCTTAGGATCATGCTTGTCTACCAGCGTTGTGATGGCAGTCACACTAGTGGGGGCTGGGTAGTCTACAAGCACATCCTTATTCAGGTACCTGGTCGTTGGATTATCGAGACAGAGCATCGATACTCCGGAGTAGACTGGTGTGTACGCTTCTCATCCCAGTTGGGGAGATGGTCTGTCCCACAGCCGTCAGTACGTCGTACTGGAGATAGTATACAGGTCCTCGTTAGGTAACGGGTACACCGGACAGGACTCACAGGGAACTGTTGGTTGGTTTGATACCAGTCGTCAGTGAACAGTTCCCAGGTGACATGAGTACAGCGTAGTCCGCAGACTTGACACTGCTACTTCGCCTCGAGTGTGTCCCACTGTTCTTATATTGCTACCCTACCACGGCTCAAAGGAGTCGTGCAAACAGGTAGCAGTTGGGTGCAGTCCCGAGCACTTGGAGGCAGTGGCGGTTAGATAGGATTCGTCCCTCCCGGTATTAGGAGTAGATATCGTGCTGTGTCAGAGAGCCATTACGCAAAGTCCCTGGCCAGGGCAAGCGAGATTTGCTGGTAGGTTCCAGTAGTTTCTCAGGGTGTAATGGGCTTCCCTCCGACACGACTTATACCGCTATTAGGGGACTGACGCTTGCCGCCCCCCTAGGCCCGATATGCGATAGTCTTGGACGAACGGACCGGACTGTATGGAGATTGTCACATCAGACTCAGTAGGAGTTCGGATGGGTTTTCTCATCGGCCTTCTTATCGACAACTACCTGGGGACCGTTACGTACAGCTAGTGCCGCTTGCGGTCTGTGGTTAAACCCACTGCCAGCGTAGTAATCGAGTCTCTAGAGTCCCACACAGAGAGTTTCCTACTCCAGGCGAAACGATATAGAGGTTGCATGGTTTTGCGACAAAGGGTTCGGACGCATACGTGCGTTTACGCACGTACGACTTTCGGACAGTTTTTACCAATCGGCTTTGGTTTAAGCCAGTTACTGGTATCCGGTTATTGGATTTTTACAGTCTAAAGTTTTTCCGTATTTTTGCGGATTTGAGGGGCGTTCTCGTAATTGTACGAGAAGCTTCTAGAAGATGTGACTAAGGAGGTTACTTTGGATGAGATTGTGAGTCATGAGGTGATTCATCATTATCATTAATTGCACCATAAATGATAATGACACATGCTTTATGAATCACCATTAGATATTTGTGAAGCATGCTTATTCATCACTCATTTTCTTTTATTGATAAATGAGAATGCTTCATAATATATTATGATACACTCTCTCTCTTCTTATTATCTTATCTCATATTCTCTCTCCTCAAGCTCTCATCTTCAAGAGACTAATCCTTAATCCTCATGTGTTGAGATCAAAGGTTTAGTTAGACTTAAGCATCCATTACCTTCACTCTATATCATCCTTTCTTCTTTGATTAGCAATCAAAGTAGATTAGTTACCTCAAGTTAGAGGTGTAGCTTGGTGTTTTGCTCTCGGGTGGATCGTCTACTACCTAGAGAAGGTCGAGGAGAACAAAGGAGGACACAAAGACGAAGGACCGGTTTCTTTAGGTATAATCCCTAATCTCAAGTGATAAGAAAATCATTGTGTACGGTTATTTATAGTTTAGCTTCGATTTAAGCGGTTAGTCGATGTTCGTTCCTTAAACTTGATTGTTTTTTTAATTTCCGCCTCCCCACAAGTACTGGGGTGTACTACATCGACTTACAGTGGTATCAGAGCCTCGCTAAACACTAAATAACTTGATCGCAAATTTGTACGAATTTCGAACGGAAAAACGAAGCCGGAAAACCCTAAAAAATGCAAGTTTCTGTCGAATTTAAAACGATGTCCAAATATTTTTCTGGTGTGTTCAGAGAGCTTGACATGACATCAGTTGATCACCCAAGAAAAACAGTCACCTGAATCGTCCAACGCGCCGCGGAAGCGCGGCCTCAGCCTACTGAGTCGCCGCACTTCTGCCGCCGAGTTGGCGAGTCAGGAACTAAGTTTTCTTCTGTTGCTTCTCTGTATAATTTGGGGTTTTCTGGAATATTTAATATTTGCTCAGGTTACTGTTTAACAGAGCAGATTTTGGAGCAATATTGATGTTGTTTAATCGATCGAAATTGTACAGTATTTGCATATTGGATTATATCTGTGATTGTTTAATGTGTTCGTAAACCTCCCCCAACTGCTAGTATGTCGGTTGGCAGGGGGTTGCACATTTCTGGAATGGTTATATCTGTTTGTGCATATAAACTGTATTGGACTGTTGTGGTGTATAGCCGGGGTTTGCAATGGGTTTTTGTTTAATTCATTTGTTAATATGTAATTTGTTGTAATATTATTTTTGCGGGGCACTTCCAGGTTGCGGTCGTAGCCACCGTTGTATTATTTCATTTTACTGTTTTTGCTCCTAGGACTGACCCAAGGTGGGGTACACAGACTACCGGGTGGGTAGTTTGCCGTACCCGTAGGGGTCGAGGGTGGGGTAACGGCTATTCATCACAACTGTGTAATCTGTCTTTTCTTGCAGGCTCAAAAGAAATACAGATTGCTTGCAAATCCAATATTGTTTATCTGTGTTCTGGAATGAATATCATTGCGTCAGACGAATGTAAAATATCTATATTTATGATAGCTATTTAGACGCCACTTATGTTTTACACCCGCGCTAGCCCAGCCCCCTCTCTGTCGTTAGTTAAGTAACCTAACGGGTGATGACGGGACCCCGTGGCGAATGCGGATGGCATAAGAGGACGTTGTATTTTCGTTGTTTTCTGCAATGATAGGTTAATGATGGGACGCATTATCTATAATGCAAAGAAAAATAAACCAAAGTTTTAATCGTTGGAACAATTTAAAAGAAACCACTCGGTTATTTTAAAAACAGATATTTTTAAATGCGGAGATTTAACCACTCCTTTTAAAAGCTATCCGGTTCCTTCGGTTATATCAAGTTCACTACGTTCACGGTTTCGCCAAAACCAGTCGTAGCCCTCCGTCATTTCTTATGAATGGTCAGTAGTATTCAAGCTATGTTTGTTTGGCCCTTAGTCAAGACATAGTGATTGGTAGCTGCTGGGGTATTCATTTGTTGCATAGATAGATGAGTTGGTTTGGGATAGTCGTATTACTTTGTTGGCCCTTAGTCAAGAGTATACGGATGGGTTCAAATCAAAAGGATAATGATGGGCAGAACTTGACATGTGACTTATGATTTGTTGGCCCTTAGTCAAGATCATAAGAGCATGGGGCAAAAATCCATATCGGGAATTTCTAAAGAAACTGAAATTTGCAAAGAGATGCATACCATTTTGAGTTTGATGAATGTTGGTAGCATTCCTACAGCATTATCAGACGATGATATTTGGATCCCGATCCTACTGTGAGTATATGCTACTTATCAGGATATTCGTCACTTAACGATCAATGCTATAAACCTAGTAGGTGTCCAGAAAAGTGTCAGCGGGGTTACGCCCCCAGAGAAAAGAGGTTATTTAATTAAGGAACTTCGCGAAAGCGTTGGAAAACCTCCCTCGAAGTATCGACACCGGCCTGGCTGAACGGTTAAGCAAGTATTGTACGGTGAGAATAGTCTTGGCTAATTCTTCTTTTATGGTTTGAGGAAGGATTCGAGAAACAGTGGGAGCCATCCAGTTTAGATAAACTAAAAACCACTCTAAACTTGCAAGAGCATCATGCTAAAGAGTTTTCTTCTCTCTCTCCTAATTGCAGCGACCCTGAAAATGACTGGACTTAAGTTACTTTTAGAGAAAAATATACTGACGGGGCCAAACTATAAAGATTGGCTGCGGAATGTCAAAATGGCTTTGACCTATGACAAACTGGGGTACGTCCTCACCGCTACGGCACCTGCTGTCCCTGGTCCCAAATCCAGCAATGCGGATAAGGAAATCCGCAAAACCTGGGAATTAGATTGCGCGAGAGCCAAGTGCATCGTGCTTGCCTCGATGAACAATGAACATCAGAGGAGGCACGAGGATATGTCCTTAGATGGCATATTTCTCCATACAAAGGAACTTTATGGAGAGCAATCTCGTATAGCATGATACGAGACCTCTAAGAAATTGTTTCGAGCGAGGTTGGCTGTCGGGTCATCGGTAGGTGAACATGTCCTACAGATGATTGGCTACATAGAAGAGCTCGCAGACCATGGGACGACTTTGGATAATGAGCTCTATACAGACCTTGTTCTCCAGTCCCTTCCTCCCACCTACGCCCAGTTTATCCTCAACTTCAATCTTCAAGGAAAAGAAGTTGAACTTGTGGAACTCCTGAACATGTTAAGGAGTGCGGAGGGCACCTTGCAGAAGGCAAGGGAAACACCCGCTATGTTTGTTGGCGGTTCATCTTCTTCCGGGTCCAAGGCTAGGGCCAAAGGAAGGAAGAAGAAGGCCGCACCCAGACCTAAATGAGGTGTTAGTAAGGTGGGAGGGAAGGGAAAGAAAAAGAAAGCAGTACCGATAGTTGGCCAGGATGAGTGCTTCCATTGTCACAGGAAAGGGCACTGGAAGAAGGATTGCAAGGCGTGGAACGCCAAGAACCAGGAACCGAAGCAAGCTGTGGCTTCGACTTCAGGTGTGTTTGTAATTGAGAATTGTCTGTCGATCAACTCTACTTCCTGGGTATTGGATACCTGATCAGGATCTCATATTTGCAATTCATTGCAGGCACTGAGAAACCGTAGAGTGCTGAAGGAAGGTGATATGATCCTCAGGGTTGCTAACGGAGCTAGCGTGGGAGCTGCGTCCGTCGGGGATTATCACCTAGGATTGACGAGTGGACACATTTTGGTTTTACATAACTGTTATTTTGTACCCATCTTAACGTGTAATATCATATCAGTTTCCTTGTTATCAAATAAAGGTTATGATTTCACGTTTGTAAGAGATGTTGTCAACATCCACCTTAATCATGGTTTGATTGGGTCCGGTACATTAAATAACGGCATATATGTTTTAAACCAACTCCAAATTTTCAATGTCCAGAACACACTAAAAAGAAAGTCTCCAGATTTAAATAAAGCTTTCTTATGGCATTGTAGACTGGGTCACATCAATGAGAGAAGGTTGACTAAGTTGCATAGAGAAGGATATTTGGACTCGTTCGAATATCAATCTTATGACACTTGTCAATCTTGTCTCAAAGGAAAGATGACAAAGACTCCATTCACTGGACAAGGAGTAAGAGCGAGCGAGCTCTTAGGACTCATACACAGCGATGTATGCGGTCCAATGTCTACACATGCGAGAGGTGGTTATTCCTACTTCATTACTTTTACAGATGATTTCTCTAGGTATGGATATGTTTTCTTAATGAAGCATAAATCAGAGGCCTTTGAGAAATTCCTGGAATTCAAGAGTGAAGCGGAAAACCAAACAGGCAAAAGTATTAATACACTAAGATCTGATCGAGGTGGAGAATACTTAAGTGCCGAGTTCCTAGGTTACCTAAAAGAGAAAGGAATTCTCTCTCAGCTTACTCCTCCATACACTCCACAGCACAACGGTGTATCGGAGAGACGGAATCGAACCCTATTGGATATGGTACGATCCATGATGAGTAATGCTGAGTTACCGCGATCTTTCTGGGGTTATGCGCTAGAATCAGCGGCATATCTTTTGAACCAAGTTCCAACCAAGACTGTGCCTACCACACCATATCAGATGTGGAGTGGGAAGAAACCCTGTCTAAAACATTTTAAGACATGGGGGTGTCCAGCTTTTGTAAAAAAGCAGCATGTGGACAAGCTCGAGGCACGTTCAGTACAATGTAAGCTTGTGGGATATCCAAAGAACTCCAAGGGATATTATTTCTATTACGCGGAGGAACAAAAGGTATTTGTTTCTCGTCATGCCACCTTCTTAGAAACTGAATTTTTAGAAAATCAGAAGAGTGGGAGCGAAATAGAACTGGAAGAAATTCCAGAACCACAAGCTGCTACTGAAAGTTTGGTAGAACCAGAGGTTCAAGAAGAACAGAATATTCCCGCACCCCTCCGCAGGAGTAGTAGGCCGTCTCATCCGCCTGAGAGATACTACGGTTTTCTCATAGACGGGAATAGAGAGGATTGCATCATAGATGATGATACACCTACTGACTTCCAGCAGGCCATCCAGAGCGGCGACTCGGTACGATGGCTAGATGCAATGCGGACCGAGATGGAGTCCATGTACACCAACAAAGTATGGACTTTGGACTTTGCTCCAGATGGGGTAAAACCCATAGGATGGAAATGGATCTTCAAGAAAAAGATTGGTGTAGATGGACAGGTGGAAACCTATAAGGCTAGACTTGTTGCAAAGGGTTTTCGTCAAAGACCTGGTTTGGACTATGCCGAAACCTTTTCTCCAGTGGCTATGCTCAAATCCATTCGGGTCCTTCTTGCTATTGTTGCCTTCCATGATTATGAAATCTGGCAGATGGACGTAAAGACGGCTTTTCTGAATGGAAATTTAGAAGAGAGCGTCTATATGGATCAGCCAGAGGGTTTCAATCAGAGTGGGAGCAGCGGGAAAGTATGCAAGCTGCTTAAGTCTATTTATGGACTAAAGCAGGCATCGCGGAGTTGGAACATCTGTTTTGATGAGACAGTCAAAGAATATGACTTTATCAAAAATCCAGATGAGCCGTGCATATATAGTAAAGTTGTAGCCAGAAGTGTCGTATTCCTCGTCTTGTACGTGGATGACATTCTATTGATAGGAAATGACATTCCTATGCTACAATCTGTCAAAGGATTCTTGTCACACAGGTTCTCCATGAAAGACCTGGGTGATGCCTCTTACATTCTGGGGATCCGGATCTATCGTGATAGATCCAAGAGGATGTTGGAACTTTCACAGTCCAGGTATATCGACACTGTACTGAAAAGATTCAGTATGGAAGATTCTAAGCGCGGTAATCTACCGGCTTGTCACGGAATCACCCTCTCCTAAGAGATGTCTCCCAAGACTGATTTGGAAAGGGAACGCATGTCTATTATACCCTACGCTTCTGCGGTAGGCTCTATAATGTATGCGATGTTGTGTACCAGACCAGATGTAGCTTACGCACTGAGCGTGGTAAGCCGGTATCAGTCAGACCCAGGGGAGAAACACTGGATAGCAGTAAAGAACATTCTCAAGTACCTGAGGAGGACTAAGGAGATGTTCTTGGTTTACGGCGGAAAAGACCTCAGGTTGGAGGCCTTTGCTGATTCCGGCTTCCAGAGTGATAAGGACGATTCCAAGTCCATGTCGGGTTATGTCTTTACCCTCAATGGAGGGGCGGTGTGCTGGAAGAGCTCCAAGCAGGACACCGTTGCTGACTCGACGATGGAAGCGGAGTATATAGCTGCTTGCGATGCCGCAAAAGAAGCAGTCTGGATGAAGAAGTTCCTAACAGAACTTCAGGTTGTTCCTACCATAGTTGATCCAATACCTCTGTATTGCGACAACAACGGAGCTATAGCTTTAGCGAAGGAACCAAGGTCCCATCAGAAGTCCAGACACATCTTGTGGCGGTATCACCTGATCAGGGAGATCATTGATAATCAGGAGATCGAGGTTCGGAGAGTTGCTTCAGAAGAGAACAGTGCTGATCCATTCACGAAGGCCCTTCCTCAGATTCAGTTCGAGAGGCTGCTCGAGATCATTGGTCTACGATATGCCAGTACATGGCCCTAGTGCAAGTGGGAGATTGTTAGTGTTTATGCCCTAGAAGGCCATTACTGTATCATACTAGCTTGTATATTACTTAATGGAAGCTTGGGATATTCACATGTATATAACAGTCTTGCTAAACATGGTAGTATGCTACTTGGTTTTTCTATCTTAATATGTGAGTGTACGTATTGATAGAGCTCTTAGGATCATGCTTGTCTACCAGCGTTGTGATGGCAGTCACACTAGTGGGGGCTGGGTAGTCTACAAGCACATCCTTATTCAGGTCCCTGGTCGTTGGATTATCGAGACAGAGCATCGATACTCCGGAGTAGACTGGTGTGTATGCTTCTCATCCCAGTTGGGGAGATGGTCTGTCCCACAGCCGTCAGTACGTCGTACTGGAGATAGTATACAGGTGCTCGTTAGGTTACGGGTACACCGGACAGGACTCACAGGGAACTGTTGGTTGGTTTGATACCAGTCGTCAGTGAACAGTTCCCAGGTGACATGAGTACAGCGTAGTCCGCAGACTTGACACTGCTACTTCGCCTCGAGTGTGTCCCACTGTTCTTAGATTGCTACCTTACCACGGCTCAAAGGAGTCGTGCAAACAGGTAGCAGTTGGGTGCAGTCCCGAGCACTTGGAGGCAGTGGCGGTTAGACAGGATTCGTCCCTCCCGGTATTGGGAGTAGATATCGTGCTGTGTCAGAGAGCCATTACGCAAAGTCCCTGGCCAGGGCAAGCGAGATTTGCTGGTAGGTTCCAGTAGTTTCTCAGGGTGTAATGGGCTTCCCTCCGACACGACTTATACCGCTATTAGGGGACTGACGCTTGCCGCCCCCCTAGGCCCGATATGCGATAGTCTTGGATGAACGGACCGGACTGTATGGAGATTGTCACATCAGACTCAGTAGGAGTTCGGATGGGTTTTCTCATCGGCCTTCTTATCGACAACTACCTGGGGACCGTTACGTACAGCTAGTGCCGCTTGCGGTCTGTGGTTAAACCTACTGCCAGCGTAGTAGTCGAGTCTCTAGAGTCCCACACAGAGAGTTTCCTACTCCAGGCGAAACGATATAGAGGTTGCATGGTTTTGCGACAAAGGGTTCGGACGCATACGTGCGTTTACGCACGTACGACTTTCGGACAGTTTTTACCAGTCGGCTTTGGTTTAAGCCAGTTACTGGTATCCGGTTATTGGATTTTTACAGTCTAAAGTTTTTCCGTATTTTTGCGGATTGGAGGGGCGTTCTCGTAATTGTACGAGAAGCTTCTAGAAGATGTGACTAAGGAGGTTACTTTGGATGAGATTGCGAGTCATGAGGTGATTCATCATTATCATTAATTGCACCATAAATGATAATGACACATGCTTAATGAATCACCATTAGATATTTGTGAAGCATGCTTATTCATCACTCATTTTCTTTTATTGATAAATGAGAATGCTTCATAATATATTATGATACACTCTCTCTCTTCTCATTATCTTATCTCATATTCTCTCTCCTCAAGCTCTCATCTTCAAGAGACTAATCCTTAATCCTTATGTGTTGAGATCAAAGGTTTAGTTAGACTTAAGCATCCATTACCTTCACTCTATATCATCCTTTCTTCTTTGATTAGCAATCAAAGTAGATTAGTTACCTCAAGTTAGAGGTGTAGCTTGGTGTTTTGCTCTCGGGTGGATCGTCTACTACCTAGAGAAGGTCGAGGAGAACAAAGGAGGACAAAAAGACGAAGGACCGGTTTCTTTAGGTATAATCCCTAATCTCAAGTGATAAGAAAATCATTGTGTACGGTTATTTATAGTTTAGCTTCGATTTAAGCGGTTAGTCGATGTTCGTTCCTTAAACTTGATTGTTTTTGTAATTTCCGCCTCCCCACAAGTACTGGGGTGTACTATATCGACTTACACATAGCACCAGTAGATGCAGCCCTAGTTGACGAGACACGAATTCCAGAGACTTCGGGAGTTCCGGGACCGTGGAGGACTCGTACCCAGGTATCTGCTCAGAGACAGAGGCTTAGTCATCGAGACAGGTTTCGTGACCTTTGCGGGAGTAGAAGAGGTTTGGGACGAGGGGATTCGTGTTAGCTAGATCAGCCATTTGTTGTGTTAATTTCTGTCAGCGATTCTTTTGTTGCGCGACACGTATTTCAGTCGTATGCCAATCGGTTAGGAGATTCATCCGTCACTTGATCCTTCTAGAGATGTTGGATTTGACGTTCTCCTGGGCATGGACTGGTTAGTTACATGCTAGGCGTCTGTGGACTACCGCGAGGAAATAGTCAGGTTTTTTTTCCCGGCAAGTCAGTTCTTGTTGTGCAGGGGGCAGTGGTGCCGCCTCTCACAGCTCGAATTCAACCTTTTTCGCTAGTCGGCTTTTTAGGAGAGGATGTCGAGGATTCTTGGCTTTCATTCGTGATACCGGAGCCACAGTGGGTTTGTTGGACCGGGTACTTATCGTGCGAGAGTTTTCCGACATTGTTCCAGATGAGCCGGCGGAGCTTAGGGAGCTTAAGGATCAGCTGCAGAGTTGTTTGTTGTTGGGCTAGTGTGTCTGAGTGTTTCACATTGTGGAGCTCCTATTTCTGTTCGTCAAGGAGGAAGACGACAGTTAAGGTTGTGTATTGATGGATCGCCAATTGAACCGGCTTACGGTGCGGATAGGTATCCTTTACCTCGCATTGACGATTTCTTCGATCAGCTCTAGAGTGCGAGACATTTTCTAAGTTTGTTTGGGATCAGGTCATCATTGTTGCGGGTTTGGAGTGATGACATTCCGAAGACTGCCTTGTGCGTGCTATGGGCTTTGTGTGTTTTGGTGGTGTCATTGGACTCACCAATGCCCTAGCAGCATTCGGAGAGATGATGAACCAGATTTCTTCAGGTCGTTCCTTGACTAGTGATTGTTGTGTTATTGACTACATTCTGGTCTATTCTAACGTGTATTGAGGAACAGGAGCAGCACTTGAGGGTTTGTTTTGTAGACATTGGGAGGGCCCCAGCTGTTTGCTAGATTCTTGGAGTGTTCTTTCAGGCTTGCTTGTGTTAACATCCCAGTCTTGTAGTTACGGGAGACGGTTGTCGTATGGTTCCGAGGAAGATCGAAACTGTACAGCTTTGGCCCAGACTTGTGTACGGACGGAGGTCCGTTGATTTTGGGCTTAGCAGGTTTTTACCGCCGTTTCGTGCAGGATTGCTAGTGTAGTGCTGCACCGTTGACTGGACTGACCGGAAAGGAGATTTCTTTTCATTGGATTGAGGCATGTATGCGGAGTTTCGGTAGTTGAGGACTCGGTTAACAACTGCATCAGTTCTTTCTTGGCTTTAGTTCGGACGACTTTGTTGTTTAACTGTGATGTTTCGCGAGTGGGGCTCGATTGTGTACTAAGGTGACACTATAGAGTTATCGCTTTTGCTTCCTTACATTTAGAGGAAGTACTAGCAGGATATCCCACTCCTGATCTGGAGATGGCCGCGGTGGTCATGCGTTGAATATTTGGAGACACTACTTGTTCGGAGTGTCGTGTCAGATTTTCACGGACCACCAGATCTTAATGTACATTTTCCTGCAGCGGGTGTTGATTGTTGAGATAGTTTTCTGCAGATTTACAGTTCTTTTGCGATCGTTGAGTATAGCTTAAGTTCTCCTCTACCGAGGGGACAACTTACTCATGTCCGCGCCCGACCACTTTTCCTTAATCGCTTTCGCGAGACACTTCCCGCTGATGCTCGTTCGTCAAAGGTTCTTGAGCATACTCGGCTGGGTAATGATTCGGAGTCCTTGATTTGTGACAAGGGTGTGCTAAGTTTAGGGACGTGTTTGTGTACCTGATACTATTGGGTAGAGACGTGAAATCCTAGAGCAGGCACATCTATCAACTTTATGTACTCATTCAAGTTCCACCAGCATTTGACGTGACTTGTGAGATAGTTACGGGTGGGCAGGGATGTAAAGAGCAGTTTCGGGTTTCGTTTCAAGGTGTCTGTGTTGTTGTGAGCTAAGGTTGAGCATCTCAGACCGGCTGGAGAGTTGCAATCTTTAACTGTTCCGAAGTGGGAATGGGAGCAGATCTCCATGAAATTCGTTATGGTGTCTACCCAGTTTTAGTCAGGGTGTGACTCCATTCGGATGCCTGTTGTCCGGTTTTTCTCAGTCTGCTCAGTTGTTCTTTGTTAAGTTTGTGCGTTGCACGGAGTTCTTTCGTGGGTCGTATCCAAATAGGGCACCATATTCGCTTGCCGTGTTGGGCAGGAACTTTAGGAAGCCTTGGGTACTGGTTGAGCTTTAGCTCTGTTTTTCCATCCGCAGGATGATGGTTTTGTGAGAGTGGGCTATACCGACTCTGGAGGATTTGCTTGTGCGTATGTATTAATTGTTGTCGGCAGTTGGGATCGTCACTTGCCATTGTTCGGATTCTCCTTCGATAGCTGTTATCAGGAGGCACTCCAATTGGCAACCTTTAAGTTTTGTTTGTTAGGTGGTGTCGATCTCCAGTCTGTTTTTCTGACTCTGCGTAAGTAGGATTTTTAGACCCCAGCTAGTCTAGAGATTTCGGAGATGATCCAATTGGTTCAGGTCAGGAGAGTGGCCCAGTGAAGCAGAGGTCTTATGCCGACCAGGGTGGTCGCAGGCCTGAATTCGCAGTGGGAGATCATGTATTCCTATGGATTTTCCGATAAATGACGTGTGGAGTTTTGGGAATCGTATCCCAGGATTGTAGGTCCTTTTGTGATCCTTTAAGCGAGTTAGTTCGTTGCCTTTAATTTGGCACTTCCGTCCAGATTATTGAGTATTCACCCCGTATTCCTTGTGTCGATACTTTGCAATTACCTTCATGACCTTTCTCACATGATTCAGCACCAGACCATTTAGATTGGACGCGATCTTTCGATCACCAGCAACCAATTGTGTTAATGGCTAGGCGGGTGGAGAAACTTCGGTCAAGGGTCTTGCCATCTGTGAAGGGTTTTTCTTGGACGTAGCCGTATAGTGAGGTAATCACTTGGGAGGCTGCGAACGAGATATGAGAGTTTGGAAATCCTCGCTTTGAAGGTACGTTTAGTAAAAATTTTAAATTCGGGGACGAATTTTTATAGGGGGGAGATTGTAACGTTTCAGAAATCGTTTTGCGAATTTTTCCGTTTTAGGGCAAAATTGTAGGTATTTTCCATTTTAACCCGATTTCGATCAAATTTTCCGTAGAAACTTATCAGCACCTATTTTAGCTAAAATAAAGCTTGTGTGCGAACTTTAGGGGTATTTGGGAGGTTTTGGTTCAGATAGAATTTTTCCCAAATAAAATATTATTTTAAGCGGTATTTTGTGCACGTAAATCGGGAAATTTCTTTTCTTGGGAATAAATTTATTTTTGTCACTAGAATATTTTGGAAACTTCTTTTTAAATATCTAGATATTTTTTTGAGTGCAAAAGGTTTTATTTTAAAAAGAAAAGAAAATGTGTAAAGGTGGCAAAGTGCATTTATTAAGCATTTATTACTCTTTTTTCTAGCAATTTCTTCACAAAAAATTCACAAAAATACCCCCCTCACACCCTTGGCCGGCCCTTCCCTTCCCCTTGCTTCCCTCCATCATTCCCACTCTTTTTCAACTCTTTTTGCATCAAATAAATCATGAAAAAACCAAATAAAATCACAAAAATTCAAATATAATCATTTTCCTTCTTTTCCTTCACTAATCCTTCATGGATCGTCAATAAAGCTTGGTTTCTGATGCCAATATGTTGGATTAAGATTCATTTTGTGTTCTTGGGGAGGTATAATTCTTACCTTAATCATTTTATATTTGCTTTAATCTTATTCTAGCTAATTTAGTTAGCTATTTATGTGTTTAGTTTAGTTTTTAAATTATGATTAATTCATTTATATTTGGTTTAAGAAATTCATGTTAGGGTTAAATTTTGTTAATGTGTTTAGTGTTCATTTTAAGTGTTAATTTGTGTTTTGGAGATGATTAACCTAGTAGAAAATGTTAATTTCTGCTAATGAACACCTTGTTTAATTATGCAATTAGCTTACTAGGTTTTTGCTAAAACATAATTAGCGAGTTTTAAAAATATAGGAATGGTTTAGATAGACCAGTTAAGCTATTTTAAGGTGTTTGTAATCGCTAGATATGCATTAGCTTGAAACTAGTGCGAAATATTGCGATAGGTTGCTTACTAGATTTCGGGGGTTTTCCGATGTGGGTTCGATTGGTCGTAGGTTGCTCGTAATTTTTGTGTTTTGTTGCGCGATCGGGATGATCGGGGTCTATACTTAGTGTTTTGTAGTTTAGCGACCCAATTAGGGTTTTTGGCCGATGTCGTGCGCGTTAGATGCGCTAAGCACGCAGTGTAATTTTCCGGGCGTTTTCATCGCGTTTCGTTGTCTTTTCGTCATTGTAGTATTAGTGTATATGCCCTAGTGGCCATTACTGTATCATACTAGCTTGTATATTACTTAATGGAAGCTTGGGATATTCACAGTTGTATAGACAATCTTGCTCAAAATGGTAGTATGCTACTTGGTTTGTTTCTACTTCAATATGTGCATGTGTTTCTGTTAGCATATCGCTTATACATATTAGTAGAGCCCTTAGGATCTTTGCTTGATTACCAGCGTTGTGATGGCAGTCACACTAGTGGGGGCTGGGTAATCTATAAGCACATCCTTATACAGGTCCCTAGTCATAGGACTATCGAATCAGGGCATCGATACTCCGGAGTAGGCTAGCGTATGCGCTTCTCATCCCAGCAGGGGAGATGGTCTGTCCCACAGCCATCTGTACGTCGTACTAGAGATAGTATGCGGGTGCTCGTTAGGTTACGAGTACACTGGACAGGACTCGTCGGGAACTGTTGGTTGGTATTATACCTATCGTCAGATATCAGTTCCCAGGTGACATGAGTACAGCTTAATCCGCTGACTTGACACTGTCACTTCACCTCGAGTGTGTTCCCACTGTACTTAGATTACTATCCTACCACGGCTCAAAGGAGTCGTGCAAACAGGTGGTAGTTGGGTGCAGTCCCGAAGCACTTGGAGGCAGTGACGGTTAGACAGGATTCGTCTCTCCCGGTATTGGGGGTTGATATCGCGCTGTGTCTAGGAGAGCCATTACACAAAGTCCTTGGCCAGGGCAAGCGAGATAGAATGGTAGGTTTCCAGAGTTATCTCAGGTGTTCTGGGCTACACTCCGACACGACTTGTACCGCTAGTAGGGGACTGACGTTTACCGCCCCCTAGGCCCGCCATGCGATGTATCAGACGAACAGACCGGACTGTACGGAGATTGTCACATACAGGCTCAGTAGGATTTTGGATGGGTTTACCTCATCGGCCTTCTTATCGACATCAACCTGGGGACCGTTACGTATAGCTAGTGCCGCTTGTGGTCTGTGGTTAAACCCACTGCCAGCGTAGTGTCGAGTCTTTAGAGTCCCATACAGAGAGTTTTCCTGCAGTGAGCGAAACGTGTAGAGGCCGTATGATTTTACGGCAGGGCTGCGATCACTCACGTGCACTTGTGTGTGTATGATGTTTGGGCAGGCAATACTAGTGGGCTTTGGTTTAAGCCGGATCCTAGTATTGCATGGATGGATTTGTTTTGTCTTCTGTGCATTCGCATTCTACGGAATGCGGATGCAGGTGTGTATGCACAGTTTTGAGGAGCGATGAAGGAGGAGGGGCCTCATTAGGGTTTTGGCAGATGGTTCGGCCAAAACCGTTATGTGGCAGGCTCATTAGCGTTTTGGCAATTCATTCGGTCACAACCAATATGAGCCGCGAACAATACTTACTAATCATTTCAGTGATAATTTTGTGATGGCTAATTGCTTTGACCATTTGACCACCTTGACCACTCTTGACTTTGTTGACCAGTTGACCAAAGTTAACCTTGACCTTCATGAGAGGTCTACACTCTTCTTTGGTTTTCTTTTTCTTTTTGGATTATGAAAATGGTCATGTCAATGTAGCCATCAACTTTATCATGATAGGATTAGTAATGATGATGTTTAGTATTATTGCAACCATGGTGCCTTTTTTCTTTAGTAGATAATTTCATTATTCTTTTCTCATTTTTTTCTCTCTCTTGCAAGTGAGAAGAAAGAAAGAGAGCTCCATGGTTGCTTGATCTCCATCATCTTCCTCCTCTTGAAATATTCTTTTGTTCTCATGTATTGAGAGAAAAAGAATCCACAAAGACAAACACTTCCATCAACCTCTTCTACATAACCTAGGACTTTAAGACTAGCGATCTTGTTGCCCTAGTTGCCTCGGCTCGAGGTGGAGCTCGGTGTACATCTCTCGAGTGGATCGTCTTCGACTCAAGAAGGCCGCGGAGGTGACCAAGATCCGGATCGACCCTCGGAGCGTGGATGGATGAGCCGGACAGCGGAGAGAAGACCCGAAGGACCGATTTCGTGAGGTATAATTTCTACGGCATAGTAGTTAACGCCTCTAGTAGTTTGCTAGTTTCTAGTTTAGCAAAGATCCGGCTTTCAGTCCATGTTGCCTTTGCGCCAAAAAATTGTTTTTCGCCGTTTCCGCCTCCCCGTAAGAACCGGGGTGAGCAACGTGGACTTACATGTAGGATTTTAGCTTATGTGATGTGTTTGTGAAATTTTAGGTTCGCAAGCGGGGACTTCGGACGCTACGATAAGGGAAAACAGGTGGTAGGCTTCACTTAGTCAGGAGCGTTGGTGAGTAGATTTAACATCTACAGGGGAATCGCCCACATGGCGTAATGCGTCTGGGCTAGAAATGACTTGACTTGTCGCATATTCTATTTAATATTTAGAATTGCCCATTCACCCTACTGCTTAGTTAATTGTTGTGCTTGGACTAATATCCTTAGGACACTGGACAATTATCGACGGCTCATATTGCACGAGCACTGATTGTATGCCACACACACCGTCAATAACTGCCATGTCACGCACAACCCACTTATAGATGTAATATTGTTTGGTTAGGAACATTGGGACTTTGATTCATATTTCTTATCGCATATGATATATATAGCATACCTGGATACCAACATGCTTACACATATGCCTTGACATACTTACATGCTAGTTACCTGTATACCTATAGGGTATTGTACCATTAGTGATAGGTACATACACACATAATGACATAGCTACATGTATACTTTGCATAGATACTTCACTTATACCCAGGGGGTATATTACATCATTACTCATAGGTAGATACGTATACCTTGCTATACCTTTATGTTTACACATATACCTGGTTATAGCTACATGTTTAACTTTACTTGATGTTATATAGACTTGGAGAAATTAGGAACCGCATGATTTATATGTTAACTTGTTGCAGTTAAATAGCGGCTTTTCCTTTATATGCTCGCATTTCAGATTTATAATGCGTATATTATATTCATGGATTTTCGCATTGAGATATGGGTTTTTTCATGATGTTTTCTGGATTTGGGGACCGTGGTAGTTTCAAGAAATTATGCATTATTTGAAAAACCCGGTTTCCCTTGATTTGATATTTCAGCAGCCACCATGAGATTTATCGGTTCTGATATATATATACCCCATGCGAGGAAAGGAGGTGTCCGTGTGCGGGTACATGGTGGGGCCCGAAGGTACCCCGGGGCAAGAGTCGTGGAGTAGACGATAAGTTAGTGGGGGAACCATACCATTCGGTGACATTACCAATGACTCGGCGGTTATCATAGGGATACCGACGGGACTCATGTACGTATAGATACGTCGAGAGGCGAGGGTCAGAGCTAGGCATTCGAGCTTTCGGGATAGCGTATGATACGTACCTATCAGGGTGCCAGTCGTGGTGACAGCACCTGATAAACCTGCATTTCTGTGTCGATGCTTGACACATTGGTTTCATGATATTTCTTTTTTACTCCTTTGTATAGATAACAGGGGTTTAGGCTGCTGTTATATATGCCCTTACACCAATATTAGCCGAATGGGACGCTAATATATGTGTATTGACATTAAATTATATACATCATCATATTTATTCATGCAAATATATTTAGGATGTTAGATTTTTACTTGATAATTTGATTTGGGATATAGGTGATTCATTCGATATTGGATACAGGATATTTATGAGATTGCTGATTTGTACATTCATGATATATGAGATTTATTCAATATTGTACATTCAGGATTTGTGAGAATTATATGATATGAGAGCCAATTTAGGGGCTGATTTGAGGATTTGGGATTTGGATTTGCCTTGATGGATTGTGATCCTACCACGATGTCAGGATTCCGTGGAAATGACATATTTCATTCCATACTCCACATTTATTGTTTATGCACTGCTTCATATATTAGTAGTACCTGTTAGAGTACCTTTCATGACTGTTGCATTTACATACTTTTATTTATATGCATTGCTTCATGTATTAGTTGTACCTGCTAGTGTACCTTTCATGATATTGGATTCATATGACTTTTTATTGCTATTAATTGCACATGTTAGATTCACGCTGTACGTGCATACTCGCGATTACCTGCATATGTTATTTACTATTCACGAGTTGGCAATTCACCCCCATTGTGCCACAGTGTTTGCAGGTGTTCCTCAGGATAATCAGAGGCAGGCTTTTATCATATATCTTATCATCTTTTACTACGGATACCGCATCAGCTCATAGTGTGCAATTTGCTTAGGTGGGTTTTGTGGCTATTCGTTGTATTGTATATTCGTTGTATCCTTGTACTCTCCATCTACTATTTTCATATTTACTTAGAGACTTGGTGAGGACGATATTGTATATTATGTTGTGACTTGTTGTCTTTTATACAGTTTCCTTTCTATCATCTTTTATTTGTTCGCTGCGGCGTCGTATATTTGTTGTGGTGGTTGTTTTCCGCCTTTGGGCGTGTATTTGCTCCCGTTTAGGGATGCTTTACTTTATATTTATGTTGTACCCATTTTTGGGGCTAGCTTTTACAAAGGAGGTGCTGCCAAAATTTTAAAGGAAATAAAGTTAGACTTCTAAAGAATTTGGGTTGTGATTTCAAAGACTTTTAAACAATGTTTCTTATCTTTTCTTGTCTTTTACTGGTTTAGATTTCTGGGTTTTGTCTTTCTTTTACTGTGTTACGCCTGTAGACGTTGCGTAGTATTAGGGCCGTCACGTGCCAATTTCGGGTCGTAACAAGTAGCTCTTTCTCCGTATCCAGTAAACGGAGTTTTGGTCATTTTACCTTTGAGACATGACTGGCAGGTTCCATATGATGTAAATTCAAACTGATTTAAAAATCCATTTTTATGCAATTTAGTGTAAGTCAACGTTACCCACCCTGGTGCTTACGGGGAGGCGGAATATGTAAAAAACGGATTTTTAACACAAGGTAACATGGACTAAAACTAGAGGATCTTTTCTAAACAAAAACTAACAAGCAAGCTAAAAGTTCTAGCTACTAAGTTAGATGGTTATACCTAGATCTTGAACTCCTTCTCTTTTTGTTGTGGTTCTCCTTCTTGCTTGCTCCTTGGAGTGGTGTAGACGGCTCCTCCTCGTCGTCTTCTCTTTACCGAAGAAAGATCCACCCGAAGGCCTCTACCTTGAGCTCCTACCTCAAACAAGAGGTAACTAGGGTGCTTGGCTTGCTAAACTAAGAACTCTAGAATGAGTAGAGAGATGTCTTGATGGTTTTATCTCACAAAGCTCATGTTTTTCAACACATGAAAGATGAGAGCTTTGAGAGAGGAAGAGGGAGAGCTTTGCATGATAGAGAAAGAGCAAGTGAGAATGAGCAAGAATAATCACAACCATGCTCTCATATGATAATAATAATAATAATAATAACAAAAGAAATTGTGATGGTTAGTTGAAATGACCATTATCATTTCACATTTAATGCAATTTGCAAGAATCAAGAAGCATCTTGCAAAAGAAATGATCATGGTCAAAAGGTCAACAAATGTCAAATGGTCAACCAAAGTCAAATGGTCAACCTAACTATGGCACAATTATCCTTAATTAATACTATTAATCATATTTCTCGTTCTCATTAGGGTTTAGGAAAAGTCAACTGTCAAAAACCCTAATGAGATTCCTCTGCCTCTGTCAACTGTGCATACACACGCGCATCCGTGTTTTGAGGAACATGAAGACAATGAGAGAAAACCAATCCCAAAACTAATACTAGGATCTGGCTTAAACCAAAGCCCACTAGTAATAACTGCCCGGACACCAAACGTGCACAAGTGCGCGGATGTGAACGAACCCCGTCGCAAAACCATGCTATCTCTACTCTGTTTTGCCCAAAGGCGAACAACCCTCTGTGTGGGACTCTAAAGAATCGACACTACGCTGGAAGTGGGTTTAACCACAGGCCGCAAGCAGTATTAGCTGTACGTAACGGTCCCCAGGTAGATGCTGATAAGAAGACCGATGAGGTGAACCCATCCGAACTCCGGCTGAGCCTGAATGTGAAAATCTCCGTACAGTCCGGTCTGTTCGTCTAAGAGTATCGCATGTCGGGCCTAGGGGGCGGTAAACGTCAGACCACTAATAGCGGTACAAGTCGTGCCGGAGTGGAGCCCAGAACACCCTGAGAAACTACTGGAAACACTACTAGTAATTCTCGCTTTCCCTGGCCAGGGACTTTGTATAATGGCTCTCCTAGACACAGCGCGATATCAACCCCCAATACTGGGAGAGACGAATCCTATCTAACAGCTACTGCCTCCAAGTGCTTCGGGACTGCACCCAACTACTACCTGTTTGCACAACTCTTTTGATCCGTGGTTGGGTAGTAATCAAAGTACAGTGGGAACACACTCGAGGCGAAGTAGCAGTGTCAAGTCGACGGACTAAGCTGTACTCCTGTCACCTGGGAATTGTTATCTGATGATAGGTATAGTACCAACCAACAGTTCCCAGCGAGTCATGTCCAGTGTACTCGTAACCTAACGAGCACCCGCATACTATCTCCAGTACGACGTACTAATGGCTGTGGGACAAACCATCTCCCCTGCTGGGATGAGAAGCGCATACGCTAGTCTACTCCGGAGTATCGATGCCTCGTCTCGATAATCCTATGATTGGGGACCTGTATAATGATATGCTTGTAGATTACCCAGCCCCCACTACTGTGACTGCCATCACAACGCTGGTAATCAAGCAAAGATCCTAAGGGCTCTACTAATATGTATAGGCGATATGCTAAAAGAAACACATGCACATATTAAAGTAGAAACAAACCAAGTAGCATACTACCATTTTGAGCAAGATTGTCTATACGACTGTTGTAAGTCGACGTTGTACACCCAACTCTTTGCGGGGAGGCGGAATAGGTAAAACAATCATTTTGTTTAAAACAACATCGACTAACCGAAAGGATCTTTGCTAAACTATAACTAACACTATCATAGGAGTACTTAGCTACTATGAAAGAAGATTATACCTAATGAACCAAGTCTTTCTTCTTCTCGTTAACCACCTCCTCGTCGGCCTCGTCATTGTAATAGATGATCCACCCGAAAGCTACTACTCCAAGCTTTGCCTCTAACTTGAGGAAACTAGGTTACTCAAATTGCTAATCAAAGTCACCTAGGTAATATAGTGTGTGATTAGGGATTAACAAGTCTTACTAATCCTTGATCTCAACACATGAGAGGTTAGGATTAGGGTTTGAAGAGAGAGAGCTTGAGGAGAGAGAAGGTGAGAGTGAGAATGAAATGAAATAATGATTCATTTTGAATATATGAAGCATGATGATTTATTAAATGAATAAATCAAATGATTTATCAACCATGCTTCATTCATTCACCTTGTGTGATTCATCTCATGAGTCATTAGCCATTAAATGCATCATTAACTCCATGGATGAATCACACAAATGAGTCACTAAATCAATAAATGCAAATGCCACCTTAACCCCCAAGTCATCATCATTCTAGAAGCTTCTCGCCAAATTACGAGAACACCCCTCCTATTCGTGAAAACACGGAAATACTTTAGACTGTATAAATCCAATAATCCGATACTAGAATCTGGCTTTAAACCAAAGCCGGTTGGTAAAAACTGTCCGAACATCGCACGTGCGTAAAAAAACGTATGCGTCCGAACCCTTGTCGTAAAACCATACGACCTCTATATCGTTTCGCCCGGAGCAGGGAAACTCTCTCTGTGGGACTCTAAAGACTCGACTACTACGCTAGCAGTAGGTTTAACCACAGACCGCAAGCGGCACTAGCTGTACGTAACGGTCCCTAGGTAGATGTCGATAAGAATGCCGATGAGGAAACCCATCCGAACTCCTACTGAGCCTGATGTGACAATCTTCATACAGTCCGGTCTGTTCGTCTAGGACTATCGCATATCGGGCCTAGGGGGGCGGCAAGCGTCAGTCCCCTAAAAGCGGTATAAGTCGTGTCGGAGCGAAGCCCATTACACCTTGAGAAACTACTGGAAAACCTACCAGTAAATCTCGATTGCCCTGGCCAGGGACTTTGCGTAATGGCTCTCTGACACAACGCCGTATCAACTCCTAATACCGGGAGAGAAGAATCCTGTCTAACCGCCACTGCCTCCAAGTGCTCGGGACTGCACCCAACTGCTACCTATTTGCACGACTCCTTTGAGCCGTGGTAGGGTAGCAATCTAAGAACAGTGGGACACACTCGAGGCGAAGTAGCAGTGTCAAGTCTGCGGACTATGCTGTACTCATGTCACCTAGGTACTGTTAACTGACGACGGGTATAATACCAACCAACAGTTCCCAGCGAGTCCTGTCCGGTGTACCCGTAACCCAACGAGCACCTGTATACTATCTTCAGTACGACGTACTGATGGCTGTGGGACAGACCATCTCCCCAACTAGGATGAGAAGCGTACACACTAGTCTACTCCGGAGTATCGATGCCCTGTCTCGATAATCCTACGACTAGGGACCTGAAAAAGGATGTGCTTGTAGACTGCCCAGACCCCACTAGTGTGACTGCCATCACAATGCTGGTAGTCAAGCAAGATCCTAAGGGCTCTATCAATACGTACACACATATTAAGATAGATATAACCAAGTAGCATACTACCATGTTTAGCAAGACTGTTAATATAATTGTGAATATCCCAAGCTTCCATTTAGTAATATACAAGCTAGTATGATACAATAATGGCCCCTACGGCATATACACAAACAATCTCCCACTTGCACTAGGGCCATGTACTGGAATATTGAAGACCGGTCATCTCGAGTAGCCTCTCGAACTGAATCTGAGGTAAGGCCTTTGTGAATGGATCAGCAATGTTCTCCTCTGTAGAAACTCTCCGGACCTCGATCTCCCGACGATCTATGATCTCCCTGATCAGGTGATACAGCCTTAAAATGTGTCTGGACTTCTGATGGGACCTGGGTTCCTTCGCTAAAGCTATAGCTCCGTTGTTGTCGCAATACAATGGTATTGGATCAACAATGGTAGGAACTACCTTAAGTTCTGTTAGGAACTTCTTCATCCAGACCGCTTCTTTTATGGCATCGGAAGCAGCAATATACTCCGCTTCCATCGTCGAGTCAGCAACGGTGTCCTGCTTGGAACTCATTGTAGGGTTCCTAGGCACGCTAATGAGGTCTCACAAGGCATCAACTACGCCATTTTCGAATTTTAAGGGTGCCGAGAAACCCTAATACGGATCGTTGACTAGAGTTTAGGCGAAACAAATGCGAATAGTTAACAACTTAACTAAAAGAACGGAAATACAACCTTTGTAGATCCGGTCCTCCACCTCCATAGCTCCGCAATGAAGTCTCCTCGCTGTCCAAATGGAATCCCGGGCTCTAGCGTCGGCTTCATCGGAGAAATGGGCGGGCTAGGTCATCGACTACGATGCCGAAGATGATCTACGTCGAGGCATCACTAGATCAAGCTCCAACTTCACCAAGTCATGAAACTTGTGAAGAAAACACCCTATACTACTTGGCAAGAGGTAGAGGATGAAGAAATAGGAAGTGGGTTCACTTTAGAATTGGATTTCTCACTCATTTTCATCAAATCACCATTGATGAAAGCTAGGTTTTCTTCTTGAAGAAGAACAAGAAGAAGAAGATGAATATTATGATAAGTTAATTAAAATGCAAAAGAAAATGAATACTAATCATAATATGAACCATGGTTATGTGTAGAGAGTTGACTAAGGTTAGATGAATGGTTAGGGTTAAGGATGAAGACAAAGTGGTCACTTTGGTCAAAGCTTCATGAAGCTTCAACAAGCTTCAAGAATGAAAGCAACCATTTTGTTTTCTTATCCCATTTCCTTTTTAATCCAATTAAAAAGATAAATGAATGAATAACTAAATAAAAACCCTAAGCATTTACTTAACCAAGGTTTAATTCCTTACACAAACCCTAGCAAACATGTATCATCAAACAAGATACATTTAAGTGCACAAAAGTATATCACATATACAACTTGTGAACTTCAAGTGAGAAAATCCATTTAAAGTGAACTAATACTAGTTAATGCAAAGTAATATATCAAATATATAATCATGCATTAAATCATTAAATCAACACTTGATTTAACGATCCGGTCATATGCATATAACCGACTAATATCAATAGTAACAACTTATCGAATCAACACTTGATTCGATAACCCGGCTATATCATATATAACCGATCAATGTTACAAATCGCGAGAATCAAATACAGTATCACATACTGGTATTATTCTCGGTCCCGCACATATCACATATGCGCTCCTATTTCGTTTCGCTTGAGCCAGGAAACCTCTGTGTAGGACTCTAAAGACTCGTCAATACGCCGGCAGCAGGTGATGATCATATCAAACACCCATAAGCCGCAAGCGGTCTGCTAAACGTAACGGCCACCTGGGTATTGAGCGATCAGAAGATCGACGAGCAAGCCCGCTCACACTCCTGTGAATCCAACCAGTAACACTTACCGTACAGTCCGGTCTCGTCGTCTGATATGTCGCATATCTCGCCTAGGGGTGGTAAACGTCAGACCCCAATAGCTCGATAAGTCGTGTCGATATGAGGTCTATAACAGTTCGAGAAACTACAAGTAACACTTACCAGTAAATCTCAGCAACCCTGGCCAGGGATTTCTGGTTATAGCCAATCGAACACAGCGCAATATCAACTCCCTATACCGGGAGAGACGAATCCCCTCCTATCGCTCATTGCCTCCATGTGATTCGGGACTGTACCTAAAAGCCACCGTTTTGCACGCCCTCTTGGACGTGGTAAGGTGGAAATCAAAGCACAGTGGGAACCACACAAGACTCTATGACGATCTTGGGTCAACAGACTACTCTGTACCAGTGTCACCAGAGAACTGCCATCTGACGTAAGGTATAATACCATCTGGGAGTTCTCGGCGAGTCCGTCCGGTGTACCCAGTCTCCACCGAGCACCCGTATATCATCTCTGATGTCAAATACCAATGGATATGGGATCATCCATCGCCCATCTGTATGGGTCGAGAAGGTATACGCTAGTCTACTCTGGTATATCGATGCCCCGTCTCGATACACCCACGACTAGGGACCTTGAAGGATGTACTTATGGACTACCATGTCGCCACTAGTATGATCCGCATCATAGTCCAGGTAGTCAAGTACACATCCTAAGGGCTTTACCAACATGTAACAGAGAGACAATCAGTGTACACGTTAAGGTAAAGAGCAACCAGATAGCATACTATCATGTCGAGGAAGAAAGTCCTCCCTATATATGTCCCAGTATCCACTACAATATACATCCTATGTACAGTAATGGACTCTAGGGCATACATATAACTAACACTCATCCAGCACACCGCCCCTCCATTGAGGGTAAAGACATAACCTGACATGGATTGGAGTCATCCTTATCACTCTGGAAGTCGTAATCTGTTAGTGTATATGCCATAGAAGCCATTACTGTATCATACTAGCTTGTATATTACTTAATGGAAGCTTGGGATATTCACAGTTGTATAGACAATCTTGCTCAAAATGGTAATATACTACTTGGTTTGTCTCTACTTCAATATGTGCATGTGTTTCTTTTAGCATATCGCTTATATACATATTAGTAGAGCCCTTAGGTTCTTTGCTTGATTACCAGCATTGTGATGGCAGTCACACTCGTAGGGGCTGGGTAGTCCATAAGCACATCCTTATACAGGTCCCTAGTCATAGGACTATCGAGACAGGGCATCGATACTCCGGAGTAGACTAGCGTATGCGCTTTTTATCCCAGCGGCGGAGACGGTCTGTCCCACAGCCGTCAGTACGTCGTACTTGAGATAGTATGCAGGTGCTCGTTAGGTTACGAGTACACTGGACAGGACTCGTCGGGAACTGATGGTCGGTATTATACCTATCGACAGTTATCAGTTCCCAGGTGACATGAGTACAGCTTAGTCCGCCGACTTGACACTGTCACTTCGCCTCGAGTGTGTTCCCACTGTACTTAGATTACTACCCTACCACGGCTCAAAGGAGTCGTGCAAACAGATAGTAGTTGGGTGCAGTCCCGAAGCACTTGGAGGCAGTGACGGTTAGAGAGGATTCGTCTCTCCCGTTATTGGGGGTTGACATCGCGCTGCGTCTAGGAGAGCCATTACACAAGTAGTCCCTGGCCAGGGCAAGTGAGATATACTGATAGGTTTCCAATGTTATCTCAGGGTGTTCTGAGCTACACTCCGACACGACTTGTACCGCTATTAGGGGACTGACGTTCACCACCCTCCTAGGCCCGCCATGCGATGTATCAGAAGAACAGACCGGACTGTACGGAGATTTTCACATACAGGCTCAGTAGGAGTTCGGACGGGTTTACCTCATCGGCCTTCTTATCGACATCTACCTGGGGACCGTTACGTAAAGCTAGTGCCGCTTGCGGTCTGTGGTTAAGCCCACTGCCAGCGTAGTGTCGAGTCTTTAGAGTCCCATACAGAGAGTTTCCCTGCACTGAGCGAAATGTTTAGAGGCCGTATGGTTTTACGGCAGGGCTACTATCACTTACGCGCACTTGTGTGCGTATGCTGTTCGGGCAGGCAATACTAGTGGGCTTTGGTTTAAGCCAGATCCTAGTATTGCACGGATGGATTTGTTTTGTCTTCTGTGCATTCGCATTCTATGGAATGCGGATGCGGGTGTGTATGCACAGTTTTGAGGAGCGATAAAGGAGAGAGTGCCCCATTAAGGTTTTGGCAGTTGGTTCGGCCAAAACCGTAATGTGGCAGACTCATTAGGGTTTTGACAATTCGTTTGGTCGAAACCATTATGAGCCGGAGACATTGTTTACTAATCCTTTTAGTGATAGTTTAGTGATGGCTAATTGCATTGATCATTTGACCACCTAGACCTCTCTTGACTTTGTTAACCCGTTGACCGGAGTTGACCATTGACCTTCAAGAGAGGTCTACACTCTTCCTTGATTTTCTTTTTAATTTTTGATTATGAAAATGGTCAGTTCAATCTAGCATCAACTTTGTCATGACAGGATTAATAATGATGGTTTTGGGTGTATTATTGCAACTATGGTTCATTTCCTTTGAGTTAATCTTTTCATTATTCTTTTCTCATTCTCTCTTGAAGTGAGAAGAAAAGAAAAGCTCCATGGTTGCTAGAGTCTCTCCTTCATCTTCCTCCTCTTGAAAATTCTTTTGATCTCATGTGTTGAGAGAAAAAGAATCCACATAGACAAACACTTCCATCTTTCTCTTCTACACAACCTAGGGTATCTAGATTAGCGATCTCGTTGCCCTAGTTGCCTCGGCTTGAGGTGGAGCTCGGTGTACAACTCTCGGGTGGATCGTCTTCGACTCAAGGAGGCCGCTGTTAGTTATATGTATGCCCTAGAGGCCATTACTGTACATTGGATGTATATTGTAGTGGATGCTGGGACATATATAGGTAGGACTTTCTTGCTCGACATGATAGTACGATATCTGGTTGCTCTTTATCTTAACATGTATACTTTCTGTCTCTCTATTACATGTTGATAAAGCCCTTAGGATGTGTACTCGACTTCCAGGACTATGATGCAGATCATACTAGTAGGGCCTGGGTAGTCCATGAGTACATCCTTCAATGTTCCTAGTCGTGGGAATATCGAGACGGGGCATCGATATTCCAGAGTAGACTAGCGTATATCTTCTCGACCCATGTGATGGGCGATGGATGATCCCATATCCAATTGTGTTTGACATCAGAGATGGTATGCGGGTGCTCAGTGGAGACTGGGTACACTGAACGGACTCGCCGAGAACTCCCAGATGGTATTATACGTCACGTCAGATGGCAGTTTTCTGGTGACACTGATACAGCTTAGTCTGTTGACCCGAGATCGTCATAGAGTCTTGTGTGTCTCCCACTGTGCTTTGATTTCCACCCTACCATGGCTCTACTGAGTCGTGCAAACAGGTGGTTTTTAGGTACAGTCCCGATTCACATGGAGGCAATGAGCGATAGGAGGGGATTCGTCTCTCCCGGTATTGGGGGTTGATGTTGCGCTATGCACGACTGGCCATAACAGGAAATCCCTATCCAGGGTTGCAGTGATATACTTGTAAGAGTTATCAGTAGTTTCACGATTGTTATGGACCTTACGTCGGCATGACTTATCAAGCTACTGGGGTCTGACGTTTACAACCCCTAGGCGAGATATGCGACATATCAGACGAACAGACCGGACTGTACGGTAAGTTTTACTGGTTGGATTCACAGGAGTGTGAGCGTGCTTGCTCGTCGATCTTCTGATCGCTCAATACCCGGGTGGCCGTTACGTTTAGCAGACCGCTTGCGGCTTGTGGGTGCTTGATATGATCATCATCTGCTGCCGGCGTATTGACGAGTCTTTAGAGTCCTACACAGAGGTTTCCTGGCTCAAGCGAAACGAAATAGGAGCGCATATGAGATATGTGCGGGACCGAGAATAATGCGTGTATGTGATACCGTATTCTATTCTCGCGATGAATGTATCGATTGGTTGTATGCGATATAACCTAGTTATCGAATCAAAGATTGATTCGATAAGCCGATACATTGGATACTAGTCGGTTATATGCGATATGACCGGATCGTTAAATCAAGTATTGATTTAATGATTTAATGAATAATTATATATTTGATATATTATTTTGCATTAACTAGTATTTGTTCACTTTAAAAAGGATTTTCTCACTTGATGTGCACATTGTATATGTGATATATTTTTTTGCACTTGATTGTATCATGTTTGATGATACATGAATGTTAGGGTGTATGTTAAGATTAAACCATGGTTATGTAATGGTTAGGGTTTTCATTTTCTTAACTATTTCTTTTATTTATTTATTCATCTTTGAAAGATAAATAGAATGGTGGCTTATTTTGTTTCTTTCATGAAGCTTCATGAAGTATTGAAAGCTGGACCATTTTGTTTGTTTACTTAACCCTAACCATTCAACCTAACTATAGTTTATTCTCTACACCTAACTATGGTTGCTATATCATAAGCATTCATTTTATTTTCTATTTTAGAGATACTTATCATATTCTTTTCTTCTTCTTCTTCTTCATCAACAAAGAAGAAACCTTGCCTCCATTAATGGAAACTTGAGAAAAAGAGTGAGAAATCCAATTCTAAAGTGAACCCACTTCCTATTTCTTCATCCTCTACCACTTGCCAAGTAGTATAGGGTGTTTTCTTCACAAGTTTCATGACTTGGTGAAGTTGGAGCTTGATCTTGAGTTGCCTCGACGTAGATCATCTTCGGCATCGAAGTCGGCGACCTAGCCCGATCTTTTCTCCGATGAAACCACCACAAGAGTTTAGGATTCTGATTGCTACAGCGGAGGGACGTCAAAGCTGAGCTATGGAGGCGGAGAACCGGATCTACAAAGGTTGTAGTCACTTCCCTTTTAGTTAAAGTTGTTAACTCGCATTGCATCGCCTCATTATCTAGTTAACGATCCGTATTAGGGTTTGTAGGCACATGAAAAATTTGAATTGGGCATGTTTGATCACTTGTGAGACCTGATTAGTGTGCCTAGGAACCCTACAGTGGTATTAGAGCCTAGCTAGAGCCTTAGGCGATGCGTAGACGGAGTTAGAAGTCCGATCGAACCGAAACCCTAACTCCAAAATGCTCTCTGGACATTTTTTAAAAACTGGGTTTTTTCCAGATTAAAAATTCTTAAAAAATTCAGCAGGAAGTTCTAAGAATTACGGTGCAAAAATGACCAAAAGATACGTCCAAACCGTGGCGGAACCGCAGCGGAAGCCTGGCTTCTGCGGCGGTTCCGCGGCCATCTGATGACGTCAGCCTTCAATTTTTTCACAGTAATTTGTTTCTTGAGGTGCTGAGTTTTCTAGGATTTTTTTAATTTTCACTCAACAGTTGAGTTTTCTGGGTTGTATTGGGGACTCGGTGTTTCGATCGAATTGTCTAATTTTGTCTGTGTGTTTTTCCGGGTAATTTTAGAATATGTTAAAAAGTTCGACCGGATATAAATACCCAATTTTTCCCCCGTCGGAAAATTTCCAACTGTTGGATTTTTCCGTAGTTTAACGACGTTCTAAGTAGTGCAAGTAACGCGATGGTCCCTCTAGAAGACAACAAACCTTAACTCGATTATGTGACCGTCTTGAACTGCCCTTTGAACCTTCGGGTTTGGGGCAGTACGGCGTGCCACATGTGAGGCGTTGGCTTGACCCTTCTACGGCTGGACCGTTGGTACTGAGGCATGAACTGAATGTTTTTAGACTTATTTCATGTGTTGAGCTGTATCGGGAAAACTTGGGTGTTCGACTGTTCGATCGGAAAGTTTAACATTTTTCTATTTATCCGGAATGTGATACAATATTTGGAATTCACAAGTAGTTAAGAGATAACTGAATGAAGTTATAAACATAGCAGTTTAGTCTCACTTGATCGGTTGCCACGGAATTTCGATGCGATTGAAAGTCCGTCGTAATCACGTAGCGTACGCGGATACTCGCCGGGTAAACTTAATAGACAGCCTCACTCCATAGCCCCGACCAAGTGACTGTAGGAGAACCCCGTCGCCGAAAGCATCCGTTCGGGTGCTCGCGGTAGCGGTGTTCCGCCTTAGTGCACTTCGTCGACGGTATCGGGGGTGCGGCCGCCTACTAAAGTTTGCGACGAGCATTCGATCAGAATGTCGGGAATCCTGTTGAATTGCCCGACTTGATATTGACAAGTGTTTTCAATAATGAGACTAAAATACGGGGTTTATAATTGTTAGGCATGCGATGTCTAAGGAATTCATTTGTTTAGGCATGCGATGTCTAAAGAGATTGCGGATTCCAACTGTTGTAGTTTTACACTTTCTTTTCTGTGACCGTAAGTGTAATATGTGATATCGCCGGTTTCGTTGCTATATGTCAATGACAATTGGGATGCGCATATTTACTTACGTTGATGACATGTGATGTTATGTGTTGCTGGATATGTTATATTGGATCGTCGTGTTTGAATAGCCGGGGTTTTTTATGTGAGACGAGTGTTTTTCATTTTCATTCATGTAAAAACTTGTATGTAATATTCTTTTATTGGGGCACTTCCAGGTTGCGGATGTTGTCACCATTTGTATATTATTTACTTTTCCGCATTAGGATAGACCCAAGGAAGGGAGCACAAGTAACCGGGTTCTGGGGTCCAGTGGGAGACCATATCAAGGAGTCGAGTCCGGTTCTCCTAACCCTAGAATTGGTAGGGTTGCTTGTCGCTCTCGTAGGGGTCTAGGGGTGTGGGATTGGCTATTCATCACAACCGTGGAATCCGTGTTTTATACTGGCTCGTATTGAAAACACGGACGTCCTAGTATATCCAATATTTCATATGATATTTTCTGTTGCGTTATCTGTGATGTGATCATGTGATTTGTTCAGATAGATATATTATATAGTATATATGATATATTATATAGACGTTGCTTATGTTTTACACCCGCGCTAGCCTTGCCTTGCTCTGGCGTTAGTTACCTAACCTAACGGTGCAGATGGGACATCGAGGCGAATGCGGATGGCATAAGCGTACGCTATATTTATCTGTGATGTTTATGTGGACTTAAATGATGGGACATTCATTAATGAGATTAATGAAAGAAAATAAACCTAAAAGATGTTGTGGAATCGAATTTCAAAATAAAACATGTAGCTACAGTTCTTGCTTTGCATCGCGGTGTTCATTGTAGAACATCCTGCACCTTATTCGATGAGGAAAGGACCGAGATCGCTTCACCGGGAGTGACTCCTTTAGCAATAACTGGCAGATGCTACAACCCTCGGTTTGTCTTTTGATTGCTTCTATAGTTTCTGCTTTGCACAGTGATATATATGATATATCCCGCACCTCATTCGACGAGGAAAGGGTCGACGATCCCTTCTCCGGGAGTGACCCCTTTAGCAAAACTAGAAAAGCCTAAAAAACATTCCATTTAAAAACCATTTGATTCCGCAACGAGATCAAGTTCAAAGCGTTAAATGTTTTCATAAAAACCATTCGCAACCCTCCCTCATTTTAGGAAGCAGAGTACTTAGTATTCGTGCTGTGTTTGTGGACCATAGGCAAGGCACAGTGTACGGTAGCTAAGTGATGTCTTCCTACACCGCATATGATGCGATTAGTTAGGACAGTCGCGTGACTTTGTTGACCTTAGTTAAGGGTCATGTGGGTGGGTCTAATTAATCACGAAATGACGGGTAGAACTTGACTAGTACTTATGATTTGTTGACCTTAGTTAAGGTCATAGGTGCTAGGGGTAAAAACCTTTATCGGGAGTTTCAAGTGTTGAAATTTGCAATGAGATTGCATACCTTCTATGTGATAGTTGGATCCCGATACCCACTGCGAGTAATTGTTACTCCTGGGAGAGTTTTGCACTTTACAATTAGCCGATCAAGTAGGTGTCTAGAAAGGTGTCAACGGGGTTACGCCTCTGGGAAAGAGAGGTTTACTGTAATTAGGTTCGTGCGAAACTACGGGGAACCTCCCTCAAAGTACCGACACTGGCCTGGCTGAAAAATTGGCGAACTTGTAGAGTGTAATTAATCCCGGCTAGTCTTTCCTTTTAAGGTTTGAAGGAAGATTTGATTAAAACAGTGGGAGCCATCCAGATCAGATAAAATATATAACCAATCTAATCTTGCAAGAGCGCACGCAGAGTGTTTTCTTCTCTCTCTCTCTCCAGGTAGCGACCATGTCACGCCTTAATCAAGATAATAAGATGGATGTATTGACCGAACCCGCTTGTTATACTGAGCTGGGGAACGTTGGTCCCACACCAACTTATAATTGTTATAAGACAGAGCAGGAAATAGGGGAATACCAGATTTCCTATGCCGCCCAAACGAAGAAAGTGCAGATGATGCATCTTCTTTGGGTGTGTTCATTACAAAGAACTGTTTCTCAGTATCCTCTGCATCCTGGGTATTTGATACCGGATCAGGATCCCAGATATGTAATCTGTTACATAGGGCTACAAAAAGGTAGAAAAACTGAGAACGGGTGAAAAGTTTCATGAGACAGAAAACGGGGCAAGTGTTGCAGCCAAGTCTGTTGGTCACTGTCACCCTGTATTACCAATACATTGATTCTGAACAAATGCTATTAGATACCGAATCTGATATACAGAATCATATCAATCTCTTTATTAGTAAAGAAATGATAAAATTTTGTATTGATGGATAATGTTTTGAACATTTCCTATATCAAAAGTTGATCGGTTCAGGCACGTTATCTAAAAGCATTGATGTTCTAAATCAAACTACAGTTCCTAGTATACAGAACACACACAAGAGGAAGAGTTCAGAAGTGAACGAATCATTCTTGAGGCATTGTAGACTAGGTCATATCAATGCGACCCGACTGGATGAAGTTACATTTTAGATGAATATTTAAATCAGTTTGATTTTACATCTTGTGAAACTTGCCAGTCATGTCACAAAATTAAGATGACCATAGCTCTGTTTATTGGAAACAGAGAAAGAGTTAGTAAAACTCTTGGGACTGATACATGATGATGTATGTAAGGTCTTCTGTCTACATATGCCAGGACCGGTTCTTTATACTTCATTACATTCTCTGATAATCTCTCAAGATTCAGACATATGTTACTGTTGAAACACAAGTCCGAACCTTTTGAGATATTCACATAATATATGCTAGAAGTAAGGAACCAATACAGGTATAAGTATTATGTCCTTTGATGTGATCAGGGAGGAGAATACTTGTGCATAGAATTCTTAGGAATGAGATTCTCTCTCCGTACTACTCCTCTGAATACACCACAGCACAACGGTGTATCGGGGTGGAGCAATCGCACCATATTGGATATAGTGTGCTCTATGATGAGTACTACTGAGTTACCTATTTCCTTTTGGGGTTATGCACTTATGAAGTTGCATACCTATTGAATAGGGTTCGAATCAAATCACTGCCTACCACTCCATATAAGATATGGTATGGGAAGAGCCTATCTCTTAAGTAAGTTAAGATTTAGGATTGTCCGGCCTATGTCTAAAGCAAAATCCGGACAAGATCGAGGCAAGGACAGTTCTGTAGAACTGGAAAGGTTCCAGCTATACAAAACTGCTGATGATTTGACAGAACCAAAGGATTCAATAGTCCCCGACGAACCTCAGCCTCTCCGCCGATCTGGTAGGGTTCCTCACCTACCTGAGAGATACTTTGGTTTCTCGATGACAGTGGGAGCGAGGAATGCATCATGAGATGATGACCCAACTAGATTCGAGCAGGTCATCAAGAGTAGGGGCTCTGTAAGAATGGCTGGATGCTTAGCGATCTGAGATGGAATCCATGTACACCAACAAAGTATGGACTTTGGTTGCTATATCTGAAGGGTTAAATCCCCATCAGGAGCAAGTATATCATGAGAAGATTACTTGGTGTAGATGGAAAAGTTGAGACTTTCAAAGCTAGACTTGTTAAAGGTTTTTCATCATCAACCAGGCATGGATAATGATGAAACCTTTTCCAGGGACTATGCTTAAGTCCATCCAGATCCTACTTGCCACTGCTACATACCATGACTACGATATCTGGTGGTTGGGTGCCATGACTGTTTTTCTAAAATGATTTAGAAGAGAACGTCTATAAGAACGCAGCCAGAGAGCTTCGTAAACAGTGGGAGCAGCGGAAATGTGTGCAAGTTGTTTTACATAATGAAGCTGGCATCGTGGAGTTGGAACGTCTGTTTTGATGTGGTAGTCAAAGAGTTTGACTTCATCAAAATGGTAGATGAACCTTGTATGTACAAAAAGGTAGTAGAGAGTAAGGTAGTCATCCTCGTATCGTACGTGGACAACATACTCTTGATAGGAAAAGAGTTTCCTATACTACGATCGGTCGATCTCCTCCTGTCACATGGATTCTCCAATAGGATCAAAGTGATGCCTCCTAAATCCTGGGTTTTGGATCTGTGAGATAGATCTAAATGGATGTTAGGATTCTTACTAGCTGTAGTAAGATTGTATCAATCGATCCTGGGGAGAATCACTGGAAAGGTTCCAGGGTGATAAGGACGACTGAATGTCAGTCACATGCATTGTCTTTACCCTCAGTAAAGGGACGGTATGTTGGAAGAGTTCCAAGCTCGATACCGTGGCAAACTAGACGATAAGGCTGGTAACATCGCTATTAAAGATACTACCAAAGAGGCAGTTTGGGTGTATATTGGTTCATAAGATGAACTAGGTTCCCACCATTGTGTGACAATGGAAGTGTGGCTTTGGCCCTAGAACCCTGGTCCCATCAGTGACCCAGACATATTCTGAGGCAGCATCACCTGATCATGGAGATAGTTGATCTCCAGGTTGATCGAGGTTAGGAGAGTAGACTCAGAGGACAACACGGCGGATCCACTCACGAAGGCCTTTTCCCAAAGAGAGACTTTTAGGGGATGGTTGAGTATTAGATACTACAACTACTACTACAGATGGCCCTAGTGCAAGTGGGAGATTGTTAGTTATATGTATGCCCTAGAGTCCATTACTGTACATTGGATGTATATTGTAGTGGATACTGGGACATATATAGGTAGGACTTTCTTGCTCGACATGATAGTACGCTATCTGGTTGCTCTTTATCTTCACATGTATACTTTCTGTCTCTCTATTACATGTTGATAAAGCCCTTAGGATGTGTACTCGACTTCCAGGACTATGATGCAGATCATACTAGTGGGGCCTGGGTAGTCCATGAGTACATCCTTCAATGTTCCTAGTCGTATGAATATCGAGATGGGGCATCGATATTCCAGAGTAGACTAGCGTATATCTTCTCGACCCATGTGATGGGCGATGGATGATCCCATATCCATTGGTGTTTGACATCAGAGATGGTATGCGGGTGCTCAGTGGAGACTGGGTACACTGAACGGACTCGCCGAGAACTCCCAGATGGTATTATACCTCAGGTCAGATGGCAATTCTCTGGTGACACTGATACAGCTTAGTCTGTTGACCCGAGATCGTCATAAAGTCTTGTGTGTCTCCCACTGTGCTTTGATTTACACCCTACCACGGCTCTACTGAGTCGTGCAAACAGGTGGTTTTTGGGTATAGTCCCGATTCACATGGAGGCAATGAGCGATAGGAGGGGATTCGTCTCTCCCGGTATTGGGGGTTGATGTTGCGCTATGCACGACTGGCCATAACAGGAAATCCCTGGCCAGGGTTGCAGTGATATACTGGTAAGAGTTATCAGTATTTTCACGATTGTTATGGACCTTACGTCGGCATGACTTATCAAGCCACTGGGGTCTGACGTTTACCACCCTTAGGCGAGATATGCGACATATCTGACGAACAGACCGGACTGTACGGTATGTTTTACTGGTTGGATTCACAGGAGTGTGAGCGGGCTTGCTCGTCGATCTTCTGATCGCTCAATACCCGGGTGGCCGTTACGTTTAGCAGACCGCTTGCGGCTTGTGGGTGCTTGATATGATCATCATCTGCTGCCGGCGTATTGACGAGTCTTTAGAGTCCTACACAGAGGTTTCCTGGCTCAAGCGAAACGAAATAGGAGCGCATATGAGATATGTGCGGGACCGAGAATAATGCGTGTATATGATACCGTATTCTATTCTCGCGATGAATGTATCGATTGGTTGTATGCGATATAACCTAGTTATCGAATCAAAGATTGATTCGATAAGCCGATACATTGGATACTAGTCGGTTATATGCGATATTACCGGATCGTTAAATCAAGTATTGATTTAATGATTTAATGCATAATTATATGTTTGATATATTACTTTGCATTAACTAGTATTTGTTCACTTTAAAAAGGATTTTCTCACTTGATGTGCACATTGTATATGTGATATATTTTTTTGCACTTGCTTGTATCATGTTTGATGATACATGAATGTTAGGGTGTATGTTAAGATTAAACCATGGTTATGTAATGGTTAGGGTTTTCATTTTCTTAACTATTTCTTTTATTTATTTATTCATCTTTGAAAGATAAATAGAATGGTGGCTTATTTTGTTTCTTTCATGAAGCTTCATGAAGTGTTGAAAGCTTGACCATTTTGTTTGTTTACTTAACCCTAACCATTCAACCTAACTATAGTTTATTCTCTACACCTAACTATGGTTGCTATATGATAAGTATTCATTTTATTTTCTATTTTAGAGATACTTATCATATTCTTTTCTTCTTCTTCTTCTTCATCAACAAAGAAGAAACCTTGCCTCCATTAATGGCAACTTGAGAAAAAGAGTGAGAAATCCAATTCTAAAGTGAACCCACTTCCTATTTCTTCATCCTCTACCACTTGCCAAGTAGTATAGGGTGTTTTCTGTTAGTTATGTATATGCCCTAGAGGCCATTGTTGTACATATGATGTATATTATAATGGATGCTTGGTTATATATAGAGATGACTTTCTTGCTCGTCATGATAGTATGCTATTTGGTTTCACTTTATCTTAACATGTTGACTTGTATTGGTTTACTGTTTTACTCTCACATGTTGATAAAGCCCTTAGGATCTGTACTCGACTACTGGGACTATGATGAGATCATACTAGTGGGGCCACGGTAGTCGATGAGTACATCCTATAATTGTTCCTAGTCGAGGGTATATCGAGATAGGGCATCGATACACCAGAGTAGACTAGCGTATACGCATCTTGACCCATATGATGGGCGATGGATGATCCCATATCCATCGGTGTTAGACATCAGAGATGGTGTACGGGTGCTCAGTGGAGACTGGGTACACTGGACGGACTCGCCGAGAACTCCCAGATGGTGATATACCACATGTCAGATGGCAGTTCTCCGGTGACACAGGTACAGGGTAGTCTGTAGACCCGAGATCGTCATGGAGTCTTGTATGATTCCCACTGTGCTTTGATTTCCACCTTACCACGTCCAAGAGGGCGTGCAAAACGGTGGCTTTTGGGTACAGTCCCGAATCACATGGAGGCAATGAGCGATAGGAGGGGATTCGTCTCTCCCGGTATAGGGAGTTGATGTTGTGCTGTGTTCGATTGGCTATAACTGGAAGTCCCTGGCCAGGGCTGATATAGAGATTTACTGGTAAGTGTTACTAGTAGTTTCTCGACCCGTTATGAGCCATACATCGACACGACTTATCGGTTACTGGGGTCTGACGTATACCACCCCTAGACTTGATATGCGACATATCAGACGAACAGACCGGACTGTACGGGAGTGTTACTGATCGGATTCATAGGAGAACGCACAGGCTAGCTTGTTGATCTTCTGATCGCTCAATACCTGGGTGGCTGTTACGTTTAGCTGACCGCTTGCAGCTTGTGGGTGTTTGATATGATCATCACCTGCTACCGGCGTATTGACGATTCTTTAGAGTCCTACACAGAGGTTTCTTGGCTCAGGCGAAACGGAGTAGAGGCACATATGTGATATATGCAGTACCGAGAATAATGCGATATGGGATAGCGTATTATATTCTCGTGATATTTAGATATGAACCGGGACGTCGGATCAAGTGTTGATTCGATGAATCGGTACATGATATATTAGTCGGTAATATTCGATATAGCCGGATCATCGATTCAAGTGTTGATTCGATGATTTAATGTATAATAATATATATGATATATTGTATTATATTATCTAATATTGGCTCGCTTTATTATTTCATTTTCTCACTGGATGATACATTGATATATATGCGATATATGTTAATTGTATTATTTTCTTTTGTTGCAAATATATAATATATATGTGATATATATTATTGTGACATGATATGATTAATTGTTAAACATGTTTAAGGATGATTAATTGAGGTTAGGGTTTGATTAGGGTTAGTTGCTTCATGCACCTTCTAGAAGCTATTTATTTTGTCATGGTTTAGATATTTATGGATGACACATTTCTAAACCTAACCAAACCCTAACTCTAGTTGTTTCTCTACACATTCTTATCCACTCATCCTTAACCATGGTTTATATATCAATCATATACACTTTTATTCTATTCATCACAAAAGGATTATGATTATTCTTATTAGCTTTTCCATTATCATCTTCTTCTTCTCTCTTGAAGAAAGCTCACTTGATATTCTTTATGTGATGAATAAATATGAGAAAATGATTTAAAAAGAAAGCAAAATTACTACTCTCTCATCCTCATCTCATCTAGCCCTTGAGATTAGTGTGTTCATCTCTTTAGAGTGAGAAAGCTTGAGTCGTAGCAACATCAAGGTAGATCATCGGAGATTTGGAATACTTCGAGCTAGCATGGATCGTTCGAGTCGTGGAGCCTCTCATGAGTCCGGGAGATCGTGGATCACGGCAAAGGGACTTCTACTCGGAGCTTGTGAAGTGAAGGAGCGGACTACAAAGGTTGTAATCCCTCACACTTAGATAAAAGTTATCTTCTTGCATGTTAAACCCTAATAATCTAGCAAAGATCCCGGCTTTGGGTTGTTCGGCACGTCTAAATTTTAATCCGGGCATGTTTGATGCCTTATGAACCTTCACAAGAGTGCCTAGGAACCCTACAGTGGTATCAGAGCCTAGCTAGAGCATTAGGCAATGTGTTTACGAAGTTAAAACTCCGATCGAACCCGAAACGACACAAAAAGACCCCTCTCTGGAAATTTTTTAAATTTTGGGATTTTTCTGAATTAAAAATATGTAAAAAAATCAGCGGGGAATTCTAAGAATTACCAAAAACCCCGAGCCCCCAATTCGATCAAACGGCGGCGAAACCGCGGCGCAAGCATGCCTTGCGCGGCGGTTCCGCGGCGGATTGATAGGATTGTGACACGTGGATTTTCTGGTAATGACCGTAGGTACTTGTTGAGGCTTCTGGATATTTTTAACAGTGATTCCAGTATTGTTTAAATCTGGGGTTTATTTTGTAATAGTAGATTCGATCGGAATTTTTAAGTTCGTATTTCTTTCCGGATATTTAGAAATTGTTAAATTAGTTGAACGGATATCATTAACTTACTATTTCCCGGTACGACAAACTTTCAAGCGTTGAATTTTTACTGGGTTTAAATCTTTCGGAAAATTGTACAAGTTAAGCGGTGGACCCTCTAGAAGACAACAAACCTTAACTCGATTATGTGACCGTCTTGAACTGCCTTATGAACCTTCGGGTTTGGGGCAGTACGGCGTGCCACATGTGAGGCGTTGGCTTGACCCTTCTACGGCTGGATCACCGGTACTGTGACATATTCTGGGATTATTTGAACTCCGCTCAAGAGTTGAGCACTTTGGGAAATTTTAGGTGTTTGATTATCTGTTCGGAAAGTTTAAACTGTCTATTTATCTGGAATGTGATACAATATGTGGAATTCATAGAGTTAGGCATGAAATGCGGAATATGTGATATTTCGGATTTACGATGTCTAAAGTGATTGTGGATTCCAAATATTGTAGTTTTACACTTTCTTTTCTGTGACCGTAAGTGTAATATGTGATATCGCCGGTTTCGTTGCTATATGTCAACGACAATTGGGATGCGCATATTTACTTACGTTGATGATATGAGATATTATGTGTTGCTGTGATATGTTATATCGGATCGTCGCGTTCAGAATAGCCTGGGGTTTTATGTGAGATGAGGGTTTTTATTTTCATTCATGTAAAATTCATTTGTAATGTAATATTCTTTTATTTGGGGCACTTCCAGGTTGCGGTTGATGTCACCAGTGTATATTATTTACTTTTCCGCATTAGGTAGACCCAAGGAGGGTAGCACAAGTAACCGGGTTCTAGGGTCCAGTGGGAGGCCATCTCGAAGAGTCGAGACCGGGTCTCCTGACCCTAGAATTGGCAGTGTTACTTGCCGCTCTCGTAGGGGTCTTGGGATGTGGGTTTGGCTATTCGTCGCGACCGTGGAATCCGTGTTTTATACAGGCTCGTATTAAAAACACGGACGTCCTAGTATATCCAATATTTCATATATGTTCTTCTGCTGCAATGTTCTGTGATGAGATCATATTACTGCCTGAGACGAATGCTTATACTATATATATATGCTGATATATAAATATTACTGCTTTCGTTTCTTCTGTGATGCTTAGGAAGCATAAGCTGATGGGATTTTTATTAATGAGATTAATAAAAGAAAAGAAACCTAAAGATGTTGTAGAATCAAAAACTTTATAAAAAGGGTGGCTACAGTTTTGCTTTGCACAGTGATATATATGATATATCCTATACCTTATTCGATGAGGAAAGGACCGAGATCCCTTCACCGGGAGTGACTCCTTTAGCGAAACTGACAGATGCTACAAAACGCGGTTTGTCTTTTGATTGCTTTTAGTGTTTTGCTTTGCACAGCGGTATATATGATATATCCTGCACCTTATTCGATGAGGAAAGGGCCGACGATCCCTTCACCGGGAGTGACCCCTTTAGCGAAACTAAGAAAAGCCTCAAAAACACTCCTTTTCAAAAACACTCGATTCTACGACGATATCAACTTCGTTACGCTCATGGTTTTCTGAAAAACCTGCATAGCCCTCCGTCATTTCAGATAAAGACTATTTAGTATTCGTGCTGCGTTTGTTGGCCTTTGTCAAGGCGTAGTGTGCGGTAGCTAACTGGTACTTATCTGCTTAAACATATGATGTGATTGGATTATGGTATTCGTACGACCTTGTTGGCCTTTGTCAAGGGTCGTGCGGGTGGGTTTGATTTCAATCAAGAAATGACGGGTTGAACTTGACTAGCTTCCTATGGTTTTTTGGCCTTTGTCAAGGTCATAGGGGTTAGGGGCAAAAGCATTATCGGGAATTTCAAGTGTTGAAATTTGCAATGAGATTGCATACCTCCTATGAGATAGTTGGATCCCGATACCCACTGCGAGTAAGAGTTACTCCTGGGAGAGTTTTACACAGGACAATTAGTCATTCAAGTAGGTGTCTAGAAAAGTGTTAACGGGGTTACGCCTCTGGGAAAACGAGGTTTACTTTAATTAGGTCCGTGCGAAAGCACGGGGAACCTCCCTCAAAGTACCGACACTGATCTGGCTGAAAGATTGACGAAATTGTAGGGTGTAATTAATCCCGGCTAATCTTACCTTTTAGGGTTTTAAAATAGATTTGATAAAAACAGTGGGAGACATCCTGATTAGATAAGATAATAACCAATCTAATCTTGCAAGAGCATACGCTAAAGTGTTTTCTTCTCTCTCTCTCCAGGTAGCGACCATGTCAGGCCATAATCAAGATAATAATATTGATGTATTGACTGAACCCGATTATTGTACTGAGCAAGGGAACGTTGGACCCGTTCTTTCTTATAAGAGTTATAAGACTGAACAGGAAACAGGAGAATATCTAGATTCTCACGCCGCCCAAAAGAACATGCATGTTGATGCATCTTCTTCAGGCGTGTTATTTATTGAGAACTGTTTCTCAGTTCACCCTACGTCCTGGGTATTAGATACCGGATCAGGATCCCACATATGTAAACAGTTACATGGGCTATGTAAAGGTACAGAACTGGGAAAGGTGATCATTCCGTTCAAGTAGGGAACGGTGCAAGTATTGTAGCCAAAGCAGTTGGCGAATATCACCTTGTATTGCCGAGTCGTAATACACTGATTCTAAATGAGTGCTATTATATACCGAACATGATGTGCAACATTATATCAGTTTCTTTATTAAGTAAAGAGGGATATAATTTTGTAGTACAGGATAATGTTATGAACATATTCCTAGATCAAAAGTTGATTGCATCAGGCTCGTTACATAATGGCATATTCATTCTAAATTAGAATACAGTCCTGAATATACAAAACACACACAAGAGGAAAAGTTCAGATATGAACGAATCCTTCTTGTAGCATTATAGACTTGGTCATATCAATGCGACACGACTGGCTAAGTTACATAAAGATGGTTATTTGAATCCGTTCGAATTATCATCTTATGATACTTGCCAATCATGTCTCAAAGGAAAAATGACCAAAGCTCCGTTTAGTGGACACAGAGAAAGAGTTGCTGAACTCTTAGGACTGGTACATAGTTGTGTATGCGGTCCCATATCTACGCATGCCAGGAACGGTTCTTCCTACTTTATTACATTCACTGACGATCTCTCAAGATTCGGATATGTGTTCCTGATGAAACACAAGTCTGAAGCTTTTGAGAAATTCAGAGAATATAAGCACGAAGTAGAGAACCAAACGGGCAAAAGTATTAAGATTTTCGATCTGATCGAGGAGGTGAATACTTAAGCGGTGAGTTCCTAGATTATCTAAAAGAGAATGGGATTCTCTCTCAGCTTACTCCTCCTTATACACCACAGCACAACGGTGTATCCGAGCGGAGGAATCACACCCTATTAGATATGGTGCGCTCTATGATGAGCGAGGCTGAGCTACCTATTTCCTTCTGGGGGTATGCACTGGAGACAGCAGCATACCTATTGAATCAAGTTCCAACTAAATCTGTACCTACCACACCTTATGAGATATGGAGTGGGAAGAGACCATGTCTTAAACGAGTTAAGATATGGGGTTGTCTGGCCTATGTCAAAAGGCAAAATCCAGACAAACTCGAGGCACGGTCAGTTCTATGCAAGTTTGTGGGATATCCCAAACATTCACATGGATATCTTTTCTACCATCGCGAGGAACAAAAGGTGTTTGTTTCTCGACATGCCACCTTTTTAGAAAAGGAATTTCTTACAAAAGAAATTAGTGGCGAAGAGGTAGAACTGGAAGAAGTTCCAGTAACACAAACTGCAACTGAAGATTTAGTGGAACCAGAGGATTCAGTAGTACCCGACGAACCCCAGCCTCTCCGCCGATCTAGTAGGGTTTCTCATCCACCTGAGAGATACTACGGTTTTCTCATTGATGGTGGAAGCGAGGACTGCATCATGGATGATGATGAACCGACTAGTTTCGAGCAGGCCATCACGAGTAGTGACTTTGTGAAATGGCTGGATGCAATGCGATCTGAGATGGAATCCATGTACACCAACAAAGTATGGATTTTAGAAAATGCTCCTGAAGGGGTAAAACCCATTGGGAGCAAGTGGATTTTTAAAAAGAAATTTGGTGTAGATGGAAAAGTTGAAACTTTCAAAGCTAGACTTGTAGCAAAGGGTTTTCGTCAACGTCCAGGTGTGGATTATGACGAAACCTTTTCTCCAGTGGCTATGCTTAAGTCCATCCGGATCTTACTTGCCATTGCTGCATACCATGACTACGAAATCTGGCAAATGGATGTTAAGACCGCCTTTCTAAACGGTGATTTAGAAGAGAGCGTGTACATGACTCAGCCAGAGGGCTTCGTAGATAGTGGGAGCAGCGGAAAGGTGTGCAAGCTGCTTAAATCCATTTATGGGTTAAAGCAAGCATCGCGGAGTTGGAACATCTGTTTTGATGTTGTAGTCAAAGAGTTTGACTTCATCAAAAATATAGATGAACCTTGTATCTATAAGAAGGTAGCAGAGGGTAAGGATGTCTTCCTCGTATTGTACGTGGATGACATACTCTTGATAGGAAATGATATTCCTATGCTGCAATCAGTCAAACTCTTCTTATCACAGAGATTCTCAATGAAAGATCTAGGTGATACCTCCTGCATATTGGGAATCATGATCTATAGAGATAGATCTAAACGGATACTGGGATTGTCCCAATCCAGGTACATTGACACCATACTAAAGAGGTTTAGTATGGAAGAATCTAAGCGTGGGAACCAACCCACGATCTCTGGACTCACTCTCTTCAAAGAGATGTCTCCCAAGACTGATTTGGAGAGAGCTCGCATGCAAGGGATAACCTATGCTTCGGTAGTAGGCTCTATCATGTATGCGATGCTATGTACCAGACCCGATGTAGCATACTCACTAAGTGTAGTGAGTCGGTATCAAGCAGATCCTAGAGAGAGTCACTGGACAGCTGTGGAGAACATTCTCAAGTACTTGCGAAGGACTAAAGAGATGTTCTTGGTGTATGGTAACGGAGAACTCCAGGTGGAGTCCTTTACCGATTGCAGCTTCCAAAGTGATAAGGACGACTCTAAGTCGCATTCGGGTTTTGTCTTTACCCTCAATGGAGGGGCGGTATGTTGGAAGAGTTCCAAACAGGATACCGTTGCAGACTCGACGATGGAGGCTGAATACATCGCTGCCAACGATGCTGCCAAAGAGGCTGTCTGGATCAAGAAGTTCATTAGTGAACTTGGTGTGGTTCCATCCATTGAGCATCCAATACCTCTGTATTGCGATAACAATGGAGCTGTGGCTTTGGCCAAGGAACCCAGGTCCCATCAGAAGTCCAGACATATTCTGAGGCGGTATCACCTGATCAGGGAGATAGTTGATCGCCGGGAGATCGAGGTCAGGAGAGTAGATACGAAGGACAACACTGCGGATCCATTCACGAAGGCTATTCCCCAGATACAGTTTGAGAGATTATTCGGGATGCTAGGTATGCGATACTACAGCAGCTGGCCTTAGTGCAAGTGGGAGATTGTTAGTTATGTATATACCCTAGAGGCCATTGTTGTACATATGATGTATATTATAATGGATGCTTGGTTATATATAGAGATGACTTTCTTGCTCGTCATGATAGTTTGCTATTTGGTTTCACTTTATCTTAACATGTTGACTTGTATTGGTTTACTGTTTTACTCTCACATGTTGATAAAGCCCTTAGGATCTGTACTCGACTACTGGGACTATGATGAGATCATACTGGTGGGGCCACGGTAGTCGATGAGTACATCCTATAATTGTTCCTAGTCGAGGGTATATCGAGACAGGGCATCGATACACCAGAGTAGACTAGCGTATACGCATCTTGACCCATATGATGGGCGATGGATGATCCCATATCCATCGGTGTTAGACATCAGAGATGGTGTACGGGTGCTCAGTGGAGACTGGGTACACTGGACGGACTCGCCGAGAACTCCCAGATGGTGATATACCACACGTCAGATGGCAGTTCTCCGGTGACACAGGTACAGGGTAGTCTGTAGACCCGAGATCGTCATGGAGTCTTGTATGATTCCCACTGTGCTTTGATTTCCACCTTACCACGTCCAAGAGGGCGTGCAAAACGGTGGCTTTTGGGTACAGTCCCGAATCACATGGAGGCAATGAGCGATAGGAGGGGATTCGTCTCTCCCGGTATAGGGAGTTGATGTTGTGCTGTGTTCGATTGGCTATAACTGGAAGTCCCTGGCCAGGGCTGATATAGAGATTTACTGGTAAGTGTTACTAGTAGTTTCTCGACCCGTTATGAGCCATACGTCGACACGACTTATCGGTTACTGGGGTCAGACGTATACCACCCCTAGACTTGATATGCGACATATCAGACGAACAAACCGGACTGTACGGGAGTGTTACTGATCGGATTCACAGGAGAACGCACAGGCTAGCTTGTTGATCTTCTGATCGCTCAATACCTGGGTGGCTGTTACGTTTAGCTGACCGCTTGCAGCTTGTGGGTGTTTGATATGATCATCACCTGCTACCGGCGTATTGACGATTCTTTAGAGTCCTACATAGAGGTTTCTTGGCTCAGGAGAAACGGAGTAGAGGCACTTATGTGATATGTGCAGGACCGAGAATAATGCGATATGGGATAGCGTATTATATTCTCGCGATATTTAGATATGAACCGGGACATCGGATCAAGTGTTGATTCGATGAATCGGTACATGATATATTAGTCGGTAATATTCGATATAGCCGGATCATCGATTCAAGTGTTGATTCGATGATTTAATGTATAATAATATATATGATATATTGTATTACATTATCTAATATTGGCTCGCTTTATTATTTCATTTTCTCACTGGATGATACATTGATATATATGCGATATATGTTAATTGTATTATTTTCTTTTGTTGCAAATATATAATATATATGTGATATATATTATTGTGACATGATATGATTAATTGTTAAACATGTTTAAGGATGATTAATTGAGGTTAGGGTTTGATTAGGGTTGGTTGCTTCATGCACCTTCTAGAAGCTATTTATTTTGTCATGGTTTAGATATTTATGGATGACACATTTCTAAACCTAACCAAACCCTAACTCTAGTTGTTTCTCTACACATTCTTATCCACTCATCCTTAACCATGGTTTATATATCAATCATATACACTTTTATTCTATTCATCACAAAAGGATTATGATTATTCTTATTAGCTTTTCCATTATCATCTTCTTCTTCTCTCTTGAAGAAAGCTCACTTGATATTCTTTATGTGATGAATAAATATGAGAAAATGATTTAAAAAGAAAGCAAAATTACTACTCTCTCATCCTCATCTCATCTAGCCCTTGAGATTAGTGTGTTCATCTCTTTACAGTGAGAAAGCTTGAGTCGTAGCAACTTCAAGGTAGATCATCGGAGATTTGGAATACTTCGAGCTAGCATGGATCGTTCGAGTCGTGGAGCCTCTCATGAGTCCGGGAGATCGTGGATCACAGCAAAGGGACTTCTACTCGGAGCTTGTGAAGTGAAGGAGCGGACTACAAAGGTTGTAATCCCTCACACTTAGATAAAAGTTATCTTCTTGCATGTTAAACCCTAATAATCTAGCAAAGATCCCGGCTTTGGGTTGTTCGGCACGTCTAAATTTTAATCCGGGCATGTTTGATGCCTTATGAACCTTCACAAGAGTGCCTAGGAACCCTACATTTTCTTCACAAGTTTCATGACTTGGTGAAGTTGGAGCTTGATCTTGAGTTGCCTCGACGTAGATCATCTTCGGCATCGAAGTCGGCGACCTAGCCCGATCTTTTCTCCGATGAAACCACCGCAAGAGTCTTGGATTCCGATTGCTACAGTGGAGGGACGTCAAAGCAGAGCTACGGAGGTGGAGAACCGGATCTACAAAGGTTGTAGTCACTTCCCTTTTAGTTAAAGTTGTTAACTCGCATTGCATCGCCTCATTATCTAGTTAACGATCCGTATTAGGGTTTGTAGGCACATGAAAAATTTGAATTGGGCATGTTTGATCACTTGTGAGACCTCATTAGTGTGCCTAGGAACCCTACAACCGCGGAGGTGACCTAGATCCGGATCGACCCTCGGAGCGTGGATGGACGAGCCGGACAGCGGAGAGAAGACCCGAAGGACCGGTTTCGTGAGGTATATTTTCTACTGCATAGTAGTTAAAGCCTCTACTTGTTTGCTAGTTTCTAGTTTAGCCAAGATCCTTACTTTTGAGGCCATGTTGCCTTGCGCCAAAATTATTGTTTTTTCGCCGTTTCCGCCTCCCCGTAAGAACCGGGGTGAGCAACGTGGACTTACAGTGGTATCAGAGCCTAGCTAAACATAAACTAGTAAGTTAGCAAAGTGTTAAGAATATCGATCAGAAAAAATCACAAAACAAGTCCGGGAAAAACCATGTTTCTGTCGAATTTTTATACTGTTGTAAAAATAATTTAACATACATGAAAATTCGTCTCAGGGTTTTGTAAAAACACAACAGAAAAACGATCCAGTGAGTCGGTCAAAGCGCCGCGGATCCGCGGCAAGAACATGCTTTCTGCCGCGGATCCGCGGCCGAGTTGACACGGCCGTGGACCGGGTTTTCTGCAGTGTTTTTATTTTGCTGTTTTGGGATTTTTAATACATGTTGTTTCTACCCAGATTTTCCAGAGAACAAAATGACTTTTGGGGTGGTTACAAATCCGTATTTTTGATCGATATTCCGTACACTTTGGCTAATGAATATTTTCTGTGATGTGATATATGTATTGAACGTCCGCTAATCGTTATACGTCGATTAGTGGGGGTTATACATATCTGTGATCTGTAATGTTGATGGTTTGTGTATATGAACTCGTTGGATTGTCGCGGATGAATAGCCGGGAATGGATGTGAGATGAGAGTTTTTTTTTCTTTCATTCATTGTAAAATTTGTAAATTGATGTAATATTATATGTTTGGCCGCAGAACCGGGTCGGGGTTGTAGCCGTCATTGTATAATTTATTTTTACTGTTTTTGCTCCTAGGATAGACCCAAGGTGGGGTGCACAAACTACCGGGTATCTCGAAGTGCCGAGTGGCCTACTCACAGTGTTGAAGGAGGTTGCTTCGCTTCGGGTACTTGACGGGTAGTTTGCCGCACCCGTAGGGGTCTAGGGTGGGGTTTGGCTATTCATCGCGACCGTGTAATCCGCTTTTCGTTGCAGGCTCGAACGAATCCCGGGTTCCTAGTATATCCAAAGTGTTCATCTGTGATCTGTAACGGCTATCATTGCTATATATCTATATATGATATCTATTTAGGTGTTGCTTATGTTTTGCATCAGCGCTAGTCTAGCCCCCGCTCTGTCGTTATTTAAGTAACCTAACGGGTGATGACGGGGCCCCGTGGCGAATGCGGATGGCATAAGCGTACGCCATATTTTGGTTGTTTTCTGCAATGGTAGGATTAAATGATGGGACGCATTGGAATTAATGCAAGAAAATAAACCAAGTAAAAGTCATTGGAATACTTTGAAAACCACTCGGTTCTTTTCAAAAACCAGCATTTTAAACGCGGAGCTTGAACCACTCCTTTTAAAAGCTATCTAGTTCCATCGATTATATCAAGTTCACTACGTTCACGGTTTCGCGAAAACCATTCGTAGCCCTCCGTCATTTCGTATGGATATTCAATAGTATTCAAGCTATGTTTGTTGACCTTCGTCAAGGCATAGTGATCGGTAGCTGTTGGGTGTTCATATGTAGCATAGATAGATGCGTTGGTTTGGGACAGTCGTATTACCTTGTTGACCTTCGTCAAGGGTATGTACGGGTGGGTTCAAATTAACCTGGATAATGACGGGTAGAACTTGACGTGTGACTTATGATTTGTTGACCTTCGTCAAGGTCATAAGAGCATGGGGAAAAAATCCACATCGGGGGTTTCAAAAGTACTGAAACTTGCTAGCGCTGCATACCATTTGGAGTGTGATGATTCTGGTAGGATTCCTTCAGTTTTGTCACGCGATGATATTTGGATCCCGATCCTACTGTGAGTATATGCTACTCCTCGGGAACTTTCTCACTTAACGATCAATGCTATAAACCTAGTAGGTGTCTAGAAAGGTGTTAGCGGGGCTACGCCCATAGGGAAAAGAGGTTACTTAATTAAGGAACTTCGCGAATGCGTTGGAAAACCTCCCTCGAAGTACCGACACCAGCCTGGCTGAACGGTTAAGCAAGTATTGTACGGTGAGATTGATCCCGAAATTCTTCTTTTATGGTTTGAGGAGGGATTCGAGAGACAGTGGGAGCCATCCTGTTTAGATAAATTAAAAACCAATCTAAACTTGCAAGAGCATCATGCTAAGGGTTTTCTTCTCTCTCTCTTAATTGCAGCGACCCAGTGACCGCACTTAGGTTCCATCTAGATAATAAAATGACTGAATCTGACTGTTATGACTGGCAATGGTCTGTCCAGATGTCCATTGCCCATGACAAGCTGGGACACCTCTTGACTGATCCAACCCCTGCCGTCTCAGGTCCAGTTTCCCCTGTCACGGATATTGATATCCGTAGAGCATCGGAAGAAGACTGTGCGAAAGACAAGTGCCTCGTGTTAGCCTCAGTTGATGGTACATACCAGAGGCAGCACGAGAAGATGGACTCAGTTTCTATCTTCCTCCATAACAAAGATTTATATGGAGAGCAATCTCGTATCGCAAGATATGAGACCTCGAACGAATTGCTTCCAGCGAGATTGGCTATCGGGTCATCTGTAAGGGGCAACGTCCTTACAGAGACCAGCTCTTTTGAGCTCCAGGACCTGAAGACCACGTTGAAGAACGGGTCAGATGCTGACTTAGTTCAACAGTCTCTACCTACTACCCTGAAGGAAACCAGGGAAGTAGAAAGAAAGGGAAGGGCAGAAGTTTCTCGACTGGATGTAGTAAAAGCAGGACGTTCTTATTGTTACGGGAATGAACATGGGCAGAAGGATTGCAGGGCTTGCAAAGCCAGTAGCCAGAATTCGAAGCATGTTGTGGTTTCGGCTTCGGGTGTGTTTGTAATAGAGAACTGTATGTCAGTTAACCCTACTTCCTGGGTATTGGATACCGGATCAGGATATCATATCTGTAATTCGTTACAGGCTCTGAGAAACCGTAGGGTTATCAAGAAAGGTGATATGACTCTCAGGGTTGCTAACGGAATGAGCATGTATGCTGAATCCGTAGGGGAATATCATCTAGGACTGACAACTGGGCAGATATTGATTCTACGTAACTGTTTTTATGTACCAGGTGCGACTTGTAATATCATATCTGTATCCTTAATTTCTAAGGAAGGATATGATTTTACTTTTGTAAGCGATGTAGTCAACATCCACCAAAATCAAGTTCCGATTGGGTCAGGTACATTACAAAACGGAATATACGTATTGAATCAAGCTCAGATCTTCAGTGTCCGGAACACACTTAAAAGAAAGTCTCCGGAAACAAATCAGGCTTTCTTATGGCATTGTAGACTGGGTCACATTAATGAGACACGGTTAACAAAGTTACATAAAGAGGGATACTTGAATCCGTTCGAGTATCAGTCTTATGCCACTTGTGAATCTTGTCTCATGGGAAAGATGACAAAGACTCCGTTCACTGGACATGGAGAAAGAGTGAGCGAGCTCTTGGGACTCATACACAGTGATGTGTGTGGTCCAATGTCTACACATGCGCAAAGCGGTTATTCATACTTCATTACTTTCACAGATGATTTCTCTAGGTATGGGCATGTCTTCTTAATGAAGCACAAATCCGAGGCCTTTGAGAAATTTCAGGAATACAAGAATGAAGTTGAAAAACAAACAGGCAAAAGTATCAAGACACTGAGATCTGATCGAGGTGGTGAATACTTGAGTGCGGAGTTTCTGGGCTACTTAAAAGAGAATGGAATTCTCTCTCAGCTTACTCCTCCATACACACCACAACACAACGGTGTATCGGAAAGGTGGAATCGAACCCTATTGGATATGGTTCGTTCCATGATGAGTAAGGCTGAGTTGCCGCGATCTTTCTGGGGTTATGCGCTAGAAATAGCTGCATATCTCTTGAACAAGGCTCCATCCAAGAATGTGCCTACCACCCCATATTAGATGTGGAGTGGGAAAAAACCCTGTCTCAAGTACCTTAAGACATGGGGATGTCCAGCTTTTGTAAAAAAGCAGCATGCGGACAAGCTCGAGGCACGCTCAGTACTGTGTAAGTTTGTGTGATACCCAAAGAACTCCAGGGGGTATCTTTCCTATTCCGCAGAGGAACAAAAGGTTTTTGTTTCTCAGCATGCCCACTTCTTGGAAACTGAATATTTAGAAAATCAGATAAGTGGGAGCGCAATAGAACTGGAAGAAATTCCAGAACCACAAACTATTACTGAAAGTTTGGAAGAACCAGAAGTTTCAAGAGAACCGGACATCCTAGCGCCACTCCGCAGGAGTAGTAGGCAGTCTCATCCACCCGAGAGATACTACGGTTTTCTCATAGACGGGGATAGAGAGGATTGCACTATGGATTATGGTGAGCCTACTAGCTTCCAGCAAGCCATTCAGAGCGTTGACTCGGTAAAATGGCTGGATGCAATGCGGACCGAAATGGAGTCCATGTACACCAACAAAGTTTGGACTTTGGACTTTGCTCTAGAAGGGGTAAACCCATAGGCTGCAAATGGATCTTCAGAAAGAAGATTGGTGTAGATGGGCAGGTTGAGACCTATAAAGCAAGACTTGTTGGAAAGGTTTTTCGTCAAAGACCTGGTTTGGACTATGACGAGAACTTTTCTCCAGTGGCTATGCTGAAATCCATTCGGATCCTTCTTGCCATTGCTGCCTTCCACGATTATGAAATTTGGCAGATGGACGTAAAGACGGCTTTCCTAAATGGAAATTTGGAAGAGTGCGTCTATATGGATCAGCCAGAAGGATTCATTCAGAGTGGGAGCAGCGGTAAAGTGTGCAAGTTGCTAAAGTCCATCTATGGACTTAAACAGGCATCGCGGAGTTGGAACATCTGCTTTGATGATACTGTCAAAGAATTCGACTTATCGATTCATTCAGAGTGGGAGCAGCGGTAAAGTGTGCAAGTTGCTAAAGTCCATCTATGGACTTAAGCAGGCATCGCGGAGTTGGAACATCTGCTTTGATGATACTGTCAAAGAATTCGACTTTATCAAAAACCCAGATGAACCATGCATTTACAGTAAGATTGTAGGGAGAACTGTGGAATTCCTCGTCTTGTATGTGGATGACATTCTCCTAATAGGAAATGATATTCCTATGTACAGTCAGTCAAAGGATTCTTGTCGCAGAGGTTCTCCATGAAGGACCTGGGTGATGCCAACTACATTCTGGGGATCCAGATCTATCGTGATAGATCTAAGAGGATGTTGGGACTTTCACAGTCAAGGTACATCGACACCATACTGAAAAGGTTCAGTATGGAAGATTCCAAGCGCGGTAATTTACCAGCTTGTCACGGTATCACCCTCTCCAAAGAGATGTCTCCCAAGACTGATTTGGAAAGGGATCGCATGTCTATTATACCCTACGCTTCTGCGGTAGGCTCTATAATGTATGCGATGTTATGTACCAGACCAGATGTAGCATACGCATTGAGCGTTGTAAGCCGGTATCAGTCGAACCCAGGGGAGAAACACTGGATAGCGGTAAAGAACATTCTCAAGTACCTGAGAAGGACTAAGGAGATGTTCTTGGTGTATGGCGGAAAAGACCTGCAGCTCGAGGCCTTTGCTGACTCCAGCTTCCAGAGTGACAAGGATTACTCCAAGTCCATGTCGGGTTATGTCTTTACCCTCAATGGAGGGGCGGTTTGCTGGAAGAGTTCCAAGCAGGAAACCGTTGCAGGCTCAACTATCGAAGCGGAGTACATAGCTGCTTGCGGTGCCGCAAAGGAAGCTGTCTGGATGAAGAAGTTCCTCACGGAGCTTCAGGTGGTTCCTACCATTGTTGATCCAATACCGCTGTATTGCGACAACAACGGCGCTATAGCTTTAGCTGAGGAACCCAGGTCCCATCAGAAGTCCAGGCACATTTTGAGGCGGTACCACCTGATCAGGGAGATCGTAGATCGCCGGGAGATCGAGGTGAAGATAGTAAATACGGAGAACAACACTGCAGATCCACTCACGAAGGCCCTACCCCAGACTCAGTTCGAGCGGCTGATCGAGATGATAGGTCTTCGATACGCCAGTACATGGCCTTAGTGCAAGTGGGAGATTGTTAGTGTATATGTCCTAGAGGCCATTACTGTATCATACTAGCATGTATATTACCTAATAGAAGCTTGGGATATTCACAGTTGTATAGACAATCTTGCTCAAAATGGTAGTATGCTACTTGGTTTGTCTCTACTTCAATATGTGCATGTGTTTCTTTTAGCATATCGCTTATATACATATTAATAGAGCCCTTAGGAGCTTTGCGTGATTACCAGCGTTGTGATGGCAGTCACACTCGTGGGGGCTGGGTAGTCCATAAGCACATCCTTATACAAGTCCCTAGTCGTAGGACTATTGAGACAGGGCATCGATACTCCGAAGTAGACTAGCGTATGCGCTTCCCATCTCAGCGGGGGAGACGGTCTGTCCCACAGCCGTCAGTACGTCGTACTTGAGATAGTATGCGGGTGCTCGTTAGGTTACGAGTACACTGGACAGGACTCGTCGGGAACTGATGGTCGGTATTATACCTATCGTCAGTTATCAGTTCCCAGGTGACATGAGTACAACTTAGTCCGCCGACTTGACACTGTCACTTCGCCTCGAGTGTGTTCCCACTGTACTTAGATTACTACCCTACCACGGCTCAAAGGAGTCGTGCAAACAGGTAGTAGTTGGGTGCAGTCCCGAAGCACTTGGAGGCAGTGACGGTTAGACAGGATTCGTCTCTCCCGGTATTGGGGGTTGACATCGCGCTGTGTCTAGGAGAACTATTACACAAGTAGTCCCTGGCCAGGGCAAGCGAGATATATTGGTAGGTTTCCAGTGTTATCTCAAGGTGTTTTGGGCTACACTCCGACACGACATGTACCGCTATTAGGGAACTGACGTTCACCACCCCCCTAGGCCCAACATGCGATGTATCAGACGAACAGACCGGACAGTACGGAGATTGTCACATATAGGCTCAGTAGGAGTTCGGATGGGTTTACCTCATCGGCCTTCTTATCGACATCTACCTGGGGACCGTTACGTACAGCTAGTGTTGCTTCCGATCTGTGGTTAAACCCACTGCCAGCGTAGTGTCGAGTCTTTAGAGTCCCACACAGAGAGTTTCCCTGCACTGAGCGAAACGTGTAGAGGTCGTATAGTTTTTCGGTAGGGCTACGATCACTTACGCGCACTTGTGTGCGTATGCTGCTCGGGCAGGCAATACTAGTGGGCTTTGGTTTAAGCCAGATCCTAGTATTGCACGGATGGATTTGTTTTGTCTTCTGTGCATTCGCATTCTACGGAATGCGGATGCGGGTGTGTATGCACAGTTTTGAGGAGCGATAAAGGAGAGAGTGCCCCATTAGGGTTTTGGCTGTTGGTTCGGCCAAAACCGTAATATGGCAGACTCTTTAGGGTTTTGACAATTCGTTTGGTCGAAACCATTATGAGCCGGAGACATTGTTTACTAATCCTTTTAGTGATAGTTTAGTGACGGCTAATTGCATTGACCATTTGACCACCTAGACCTCTCTTGACTTTGTTGACCCGTTGACCGGAGTTGACCATTGACCTTCAAGAGAGGACTACACTCTTCCTTAATTTTCTTTTTAATTTTTGATTATGAAAATGGTCAATTCAATGTAGCATCAACTTTATCATGATAGGATTAGTAATGATGGTTTTGGGTGTATTATTGCAACCTTGGTTCATTTTCTTTGAGTTAATCTTTTCATTATTCTCTCTCTTGAAGTGAGAAGAAAAGAAAAGCTCCATGGTTGCTAGAGTCTCTCCTTCATCTTCCTCCTCTTGAAAATTCTTTTGATCTCATGTGTTGAGAGAAAAAGAATCCACATAGACAAACACTTCCATCTTTCTCTTCTACACAACCTAGGGTATCTAGAGTAGCGATCTCGTTGCCCTAGTTGCCTCGGCTTGAGGTGGAGCTCGGTGTACAACTCTCGGGTGGATCGTCTTCGACTCAAGGAGGCCGCGGAGGTTACCTAGATCCGGATCGACCCTCGGAGCGTGGATGGACGAGCCGGACAGCGGAGAGAAGACCCGAAAGACCGGTTTCGTGAGGTATATTTTCTACAGCATAGTAGTTAAAGCCTCTACTTGTTTGCTAGTTTCTAGTTTAGCCAAGATCCTTACTTTTGAGTCCATGTTGCCTTGCGCCAAAATTATTGTTTTTCCGCCGTTTCCGCCTCCCCATAAGAATCGGGGTGAGCAACGTGGACTTACAGAATCAGCAAAGACCTCGATCTTGAGGTCTTTTCTGCCGTAAACCAAGAATATCTCCTTAGTCCTTCTCAGGTACTTGAGAATGTTCTTCACTGCTATCCAGTGCTTCTCCCTTGGGTCTGACTGATACCTGCTTACCACGCTCAGTGCGTAAGCTACATCTGGTCTGGTGCACAACATCGCATACATTATAGAGCCTACCGCAGAAGCGTAGGGTATAATAGACATGCGATCCCTTTCCATATCAGTCTTGGAAGACATCTCTTTGGATATGGTGATTCCGTGACAAGACGGTAGATTACCGCGCTTAGAATCTTCCATATTGAATCTTTTCAGTACAGTGTTGATATACCTGGACTGCGAAAGTCCCAACATCCTCTTGGATATATCACGATAGATCCGGATCCCCAGAATGTAAGAGGCATCACCCAGGTCTTTCATGGGGAACCTGTGTGACAAGAATCCTTTAACAGATTGTAGTATAGGAATGTCATTTCCTATCAATAGAATGTCATCCACGTACAAGAAGAGGAATACAACAGTTCGAGCTACAATTTTACTATATATACATGGTTCATCTGGATTTTTGATAAAGTCATATTCTTTGACCGTTTCATCAAAACAGATGTTCCAACTCCGCGATGCCTGCTTTAGTCTATAAATGGACTTAAGCAACTTGCACACTTTCCCGCTGCTCCCACTCTGATTGAAGCCTTCTGACTGATACATATAGACGCACTCTTCCAAATTACCATTTAGAAAAGCCGTCTTTACGTCTATCTGCCAGATCTGATAATCATGGAAGGCGGCAATAGTAAGAAGGACTCGAATGGATTTGAGCATAGCCACTGGAGAAAAAGTCTCGTGATAGTCCAAACCAGGTCTTTGACGAAAACCCTTTGCAACAAGTCTAGCCTTATAGGTTTCCACCTGTCCATCTACACCAATCTTTTTCTTGAAGATCCATTTGCATCCTATGGGTTTTACCCCATCAGGATAAAAGTCCAAAGTCCATACTTTGTTGGTGTACATGGACTCCATCTCGGTCCGCATTGCATCCAGCCATCGTACTGAGTCACCGCTCTGGATGGCCTGCTGGAAGCTAGTAGGTTCATCATCATCAATGACGCAATCCTCTCTATCCCCATCTATGAGAAAACCGTAGTATCTCTCAGGCAGATGAGACGGCCTACTACTCCTGTGGAGGGGTGCGGGAATGTATTGTTCTTCTTGAACAACTGGTCTTACCAAACTTTCAGTAGTAGTTTGTGGTTCTGGAATTTCTTCCAGTTCTATTTCGCTCCCACTTGTTTCCTTTTTTATAAACTGTTGTTCTAGAAAATGGGCATTACAAGAAACAAAAACCTTTTGTTCCTCTGCGTAACAGAAATAATACCCCTTGGAGTTCTTTGGATATCCCACAAACTTACACTGTACCGATCGTGCCTCGTGTTTGTCCGCATGCTGCTTTTTAACAAAAGCTGGACATCCCCATATCTTCATATGCTGAAGATGGGGTTTCTTCCCACTCCACATCTGATATGGCGTGGTAGGCACGGTCTTGGTAGGAGCCCTGTTCAGAAGATATGCTGCTGATTCTAGCGCATAACCCCAGAAAGATCGCGATAACTCAGCATTACTCATCATGGAACGTACCATATCCAATAGGGTTCGATTCCGTCTCTCCGATACAACGTTATGCTGTGGAGTGTATGGAGGAGTAAGCTGAGAGAGAATTCCTTTCTCTTTTAGGTAACCTAGGAACTCGGCACTTAAGTATTCACCACCTCGATCAGATCTTAGTGTCTTGATACTTTTGCCTGTTTGGTTTTCTATTTCATTCTTATACTTTTGGAATTTCTCAAAAGCCTCGGATTTATGTTTCATCAAGAAAATGAATCCGTACCTAGAGTAATCATCCGTAAAAGTAATGAAATAGGAAAAACCACCTCTTGCATGTGTAGACATTGGACCACATACATCGCTGTGTATGAGTCCTAAGAGCTCGCTCGCTCTTACTCCATGTCCAGTGAATGGAGGCTTTGTCATCTTTCCTTTGAGACATGATTGACAAGTGGCATAGGTTTGATATTCGAACGAATCCAAATATCCTTCTCTATGTAACTTAGTTAAACTTGTCTCATTGATGTGACCTAGTCTACAATGTCATAAGAAAGCCTTATTTAAATATGGAGACTTTCTTTTTAGTGTGTTCTGGACATTGAAAATCTGTAATTGGTTTAGGACATATATACCGTTATCCAGTGTACTGGACCCAATCAAACCATGATTAAGGTTGATGTTAACAACATCGCTTACAAACGTGAAATCATAACCTTTATTTTATAACAAGGAAACTGATATGATATTACACGTTAAACTAGGTAGAAAAAAACAGTTATGCAAAACCAAAATATGTCCACTCGTCAATCCAAGGTGATAATCCCCTACGGACACAGCTCCCACGCTAGCTCCGTTAGCAACCTGGAGGGTCATATCACCAACCTTCAGCACTCTACGGTTTCTCAGTGCCTGTAATGAATTGCATATATGAGATCCTGATCCGGTATCCAATACCCAGGAAGTAGAGTTGATTGACAGGCAATTCTCAATTATAAACACGCCTGAAGTCGAAGCCACAGCTTCCTTCGGTACCTGGTTCTTGGAATTCCAAGCCTTGCAATCTTTCTTCCAGTGCCCTTTCATATGACAGTGGAAGCACTCATCCTTTGCCACTACTGGCACCGCAATCTTTTTCTTTCCCTTCACTCCCACCTTACTAACACCTCCTCTAGGTTTGGTGGCGGCCTTATTCTTCCTTCCTTTGTCCCTAGCCTTAGACCCGGAAGAAGAAGCACCGCGAACAAATATAGCGGGTGTATCCCTTGCCTTCTGCAAGGTGCCCTCTGCACTCCTCAATATGTTAAGGAGTTCTGGAAGTTCAACTTCTTTTCTTTAAATGTTGAAATTCAGAATAAACTGGGCGTAGGTGGAAGGAAGGGACTGGAGAATCAATTCTGTATAGTGCTCGTTCTCCAAAGTCGTCCCAAGGTCTGCGAGCTCTTCTATATAGCCAATCATCTTTAGGACATGTTCTCCTACCGATGATCCGACGGCCAACCTCGCCTGAAACAAGTTCTTTGAGGTCTCATATCTTGCTATACGAGATTGCTCTCCATAAAGTTCTTTTGTATGGTGAAATATGGCATCAAGATCCATATCCTCGTGCCTCCTCTGATGTTTATTATTCATCGAGGCAAGCACGATGCACTTGGCCCTCGCACAATCTAACTCCCAGGTTTTGCGGATTTCCTTATCCGCATTACTGGATTTGGGACCAGGAACAGTAGCTGCCTTAGCGGTAAGGACATACCCCAATTTGTCATAGGTCAAAGCCATCTTGACATTCCGCAGCCAACCTTTATAGTTTGGCCCTGTCAATATATTTTTTACTAGTAGTAACTTAATCTTGTCATTTTCTGGGTCGCTGCAATTAGGAGAGAGAGAGAGAGAACCCTTTAGCATGATGCTCTTGCAAGCTTAGAGTGGTTTTTAGTTTATCTAAACTGGATGGCTCCCACTGTTTCTCGAATCCCTCCTCAAACCAAAAAGGAAGAACTAGCCAGGACTATTCTCACCGTATAATACTTGCTTAACCGTTCAGCCAGGCCGGTGTCGGTACTTCGAGGGAGGTTTTCCAACGCTTTCGCGAAGTTCCTTAATTAAATAACCTCTTTTCTCTGGGGGCGTAGCCCCGTTGACACCTTTCTCGGCACCTACTTGGTTTATAGCATTGATCGTTAAGTGACGAATCTCCTGATGAGTAGCATATACTCACAGTAGGATCGGGATCCAAATATCATCGTGCGATAATGTTGAAGGCATCCTACCAACATTCATCAAACTCCAAATGGTATGCATCTCTTTGCAAATTTCAGTTTCTTTAGAAATTCCCGATATAAATTTCTGCCCCATGCTCTTATGACCTTGGCTTTGGTCAAAATGTCATAAGTCACATGTCCAGTTCTATCCATCATTATCTTGTTAATTTGAACCCATCCGTACATACCCCTGACTTTGGTCAAATGATAATACGACTGTCCCAAACTAACTCATCTATATATGCAACAAATGAATACCCAGCAGCAACCAAACACTATGCCTTGACTTTGTCCAAAATACATAGCTTGAATACTACTGAATACCCAAATGAAATGACGGAGGCCTACGAATGGTTCTGGCGAAACCGTGAATGTAGTGAACTTGATATGACCGAAGGAACCTGATAGCTTTTAAAAGGAGTGGTTAAAGCTCCGCAATTAAAAAATATCTTCTGTTTTAAAAATAACCGAGTGGTTTCATTTAAACTGTTCCAACGATTCAACATTGGTTTATTTTCTTTGCATTAATAATAATGCGTCCCATCATTAACCTATCATTGCAGAAAACAACGAAAATACAACGTCCTCTTATGCCATCTGCATTCGCCACTGGGTCCCGTCATTACCCGTTAGGTTACTTAACTAACGACAGAGCGGGGCTAGGCTAGCGCTGGTGTAAAACATAAGTGACGTCTAAATAGCTATCATATATAGATATTGTACATTCGTCAGACGCAATAATAGGCATTCCAGATCACTGATGAACATTATTGGATATACAAGCAATCCGCGTTTCCTTTGAGCCTGCAACGAAAGACGGATTACATAGTTGTGATGAATAGCTATTACCCCACCCTAGACCCCTACGGGTACGGCAAACTACCCGCCAAGCACCCAAAGTGAAGCGGCCTCCCTCAACAACGTGAGTAGGCCACTAAACACTTCAAAGTACCCGGTAGTTTGTGCACCCCACCGTGGGTCTATTCTAGGAGCAATGAAATAATACAACGGTGGCTACAACCGCAACCTGGATGTGCCCCGAAAAAGAATATTACAACATATTACAATTTACATCGAATAAATCAATATTAAAACCCATCTCAAACCCCGACTAATCATCACAACGATCCAATCAAGTTCATAAACACAAACAGTAAAATCATTACAGAAATGTGCAACCCCCTGCCAACCGACATACTAGCAGTTAGTGGAGGTTTACGAACACATTATACAAATCATAGATATAATCTAATTAGCCAAACATCGTAGAATTTCGATTGAGCAAACACAATTGATTCTACTCCAAAAACTTCTCTGTGCACCTGAGACTTGAGCAGAAACAAAACATTCCACAAAGAAAAAAATTAACACAGAAGAGTTACTGGGGAAATTTGAGTCAACTCGGCTTCAACTCGGTGGCGGATCCGCGGCAGATTGGTTGGATCAGCCGCGGTTCCGCGGCGGTTTGGCCGGGTTAGGACCCCAAATTTCTCCAGTGTTCTTAAGTTTCCCTGCTAGTAATTTTAAGGGTCCCTGAAAAATTTTTAAACCCTGTTTTAAAATCGACAGAAACTTGGTGAAATCGATGTTTTTTTCCAGTTCGTTTTGCGATCGAATTTCTAACGAATTTGCTAACAAGTTAGTTGTGGTTTAGTGATGCTCTGATACCACTGTAAGTTGACGTTGTACACCCCACACTTTGCGGGGAGGCGGAATAGGTAAAACTATCATTTTGTTTAAAACAACATCGACTAACCGAAAGGATCTTTGCTAAACTATAACTAACACTATCATAGGAGTAGTTAGCTACTATGAAAGAAGATTATACCTAATGAACCTAGTCCTTCTTCTTCTCGTTAACCACCTCCTCGTCGGCCTCCTCTTTGTAATAGACGATCCACCCGAAAGCTACTACTCCAAGCTTTGCCTCTAACTTGAGGAAACTAGGTTTCTCAAATTGCTAATCAAAGTCACCTAGGTAATATAGAGTGTGATTAAGGATTAACAAGTCTTACTAATCCTTGATCTCAACACATGAGAGGTTAGGATTAGGGTTTGAAGAGAGAGAGCTTGAGGAGAGAGAAGGTGAGAGTGAGAATGAAATGAAATAATGATTCATTTTGAATATATGAAGCATGGTGATTTATTAAATGAATAAATCAAATGATTTATCAACCATTCTTCGTTCATTCACCTTGTGTGATTCATCTCATGAGTCATTAGCCATTAAATGCATCATTAACTCCATGGATGAATCACACAAATGAGTCACTAAATCAATAAATGCAAATGCCACCTTAACCCCCAAGTCATCATCCTTCTGGAAGCTTCTCGCCAAATTACGAGAACGCCCCTCCTATCCGTGAAAACACCGAAAAACTTTAGACTGTATAAATCCAATAATCCGATACTAGAATCTGTCTTAAACCAAAGTCGGCTAGTAAAAACTGTCTGAACATCGCACGTGCGTAAAAACACGTATGCGTCCGAACCCTTGTCGTATAACCATACGACCGCTATATCGTTTCGCTTGGAGCAGGGAAACTCTCTGTGTGGGACTCTAAAGACTCGACTACTACGCTGGCAGTGGGTTTAACCCCAGACCGCAAGCGGCACTAGCTGTACGTAACGGTTCCCAGGTAGATGTCGATAAGAAGGCCGATGAGGAAACCCATCCGAACTCCTACTGAGCCTTATGTGACAATCTCCGTACAGTCCGGTCTGTTCGTCTAGGACTATCGCATATCGGGCCTAGGGGGGCGGCTGTTAGTGTTTATGCCCTAGAAGGCCATTACTGTATCATACTAGCTTGTATATTACTTAATGGAAGCTTGGGATATTCACATGTATATAACAGTCTTGCTAAACATGGTAGTATGCTACTTGGTTTTTCTATCTTAATATGTGAGTGTACGTATTGATAGAGCTCTTAGGATCTTGCTTGTCTACCAGCGTTGTGATGGCAGTCACACTAGTGGGGGCTGGGTAGTCTACAAGCACATCCTTATTCAGGTCCCTGGTCGTGGATTATCGAGACAGAGCATCGATACTCTGGAGTAGACTAGTGTGTACGCTTCTCATCCCAGTTGGGGAGATGGTCTGTCCCACAGCCGTCAGTACGTCGTACTGGAGATAGTATGCAGGTGCTCGTTAGGTTACGGGTACACCGGACAGGACTCACAGGGAACTGTTGGTTGGTTTGATACCAGTCGTCAGTGAACAGTTCCCAGGTGACATGAGTACAGCGTAGTACGCAGACTTGACACTGCTACTTCGCCTCGAGTGTGTCCCACTGTTCTTAGATTGCTACCCTACCACGGCTCAAAGGAGTCGTGCAAACAGGTAGCAGTTGGGTGCAGTCCCGAGCACTTGGAGGCAGTGGCGGTTAGACAGGATTCGTCCCTCCCGGTATTGGGAGTAGATATCGTGCTGTGTCAGAGAGCCATTACGCAAAGTCCCTGGCCAGGGCAAGCGAGATTTGCTGGTAGGTTCCAGTAGTTTCTCAGGGTGTAATGGGCTTCCGTCCGACACGACTTATACCGCTATTAGGGGACTGACGCTTGCCGCCCCCCTAGGCCCGATATGCGATAGTCTTGGACGAACGGACCGGACTGTATGGAGATTGTCACATCAGACTCAGTAGGAGTTCGGATGGGTTTTCTCATCGGCCTTCTTATCGACAACTACCTGAGGACCGTTACGTACAGCTAGTGCCGCTTGCGGTCTGTGGTTAAACCCACTGCCAGCGTAGTAGTCGAGTCTCTAGAGTCCCACACAGAGAGTTTCCTACTCCAGGCGAAATGATATAGAGGTCGCATGGTTTTGCGACAAAGGGTTCGGACGCATACGCGCGTTTACGCACGTACGACTTTCGGACAGTTTTTACCAGTCGGCTTTGGTTTAAGCCAGTTACTGGTATCCGGTTATTGGATTTTTACAGTCTAAAGTTTTTCCGTATTTTTGCGAATTGGAGGGGCGTTCTCGTAATTGTACGAGAAGCTTCTAGAAGATGTGACTAAGGAGGTTAAGGTGACATAAGCTTTGGATAAGATTAGTGAGTTATGAGGGTGATTCATCATGATCATTAATGCACCATAAATGCTTAATGACTCATGTTAATGAATCACCTCTTTTCATTTATGAAGCATGCTTATTCATTTCTATTATTCATTTTTCTTTAATAAGAATGCTTCATAATATATTATGATACACTCTCTCTCATCTCATTATCTTATCTCACATTCTCTCTCCTTAAGCTCTCATCTTCAAGAGACTAATCCTTAATCCTCATGTGTTGAGATCAAAGGTTTAGTTAGACTTAAACATCCATTACCTTCACTCTATATCATCCTTTCTTCTTTGATTAGCAATCAAAGTAGATTAGTTACCTCAAGTTAGAGGTGTAGCTTGGTGTTTTGCTCTCGGGTGGATCGTCTACTACCTAGAGAAGGTCGAGGAGAACAAAGGAGGACACAAAGACGAAGGACCGGTTTCATTAGGTATAATCCCTAAACACAATTGATAAGAAACTCTTTGTGTACGGTTATTTATAGTTTAGCTTCGATTCAAGCGGTTAGTCGATGTTCGTTCTTTAAACTTGATCGTTTTTGAAAATTCCGCCTCCCCACAAGTACTGGGGTGTACTACATCGACTTACAGTGGTATCAGAGCCTCGCTAAACACTAAATAACTTAATTGCAAATTTGTACGAATTTCGAACGGAAAAACGAAGCCGGAAAACCCTAAAAAATGCAAGTTTCTGTCGAAATTTAAATGATGTCCAAAAATTTTTCAGGTGAGTTCAGAGTGCTTGACATGACACCAGTAGAACACCCAAGAAAAACAGTCGTCTGAATCGCCCAACTCGCCACGGAACCGCGGCCTCAGCCTACTGAGTCGCCGCGCTTCCGCCGCCGAGTTGGCGAGTCAGGAGCCGATTTTTCTTCTGTTGCTTCTCTGTGAAATTTGGGATTTTCTGGAATATTTAATATTTGCTCAGGTTATGTTTAACAGAGCAAATTTTGGAGCAATATTGATGTTGTTTAATCGATCGAAATTGTACAGTATTTGCATGTTGGATTATATCTGTGATTGTTTAATGTGTTCGTAAACCTCCCCTAACTGCTAGTATGTCGGTTGGCAGGGGGTTGCACATTTCTGAAATGGTTATATCTGTTTGTGCATATAAACTGTATTGGACTGTTGTGGTGTATAGCCGGGGTTAGCAATGGGTTATTGTTTAATTCATTTGTTGTAAATGTAATTTGTTGTAATATTATTTTTGCGGGGCACTTCCAGGTTGCGGTCGTAGCCACCGTTGTATTATTTCATTTTACTGTTTTTGCTCCTAGGACTGACCCAAGGTGGGGTACACAGATTGCCGGGTGGGTAGTTTGCCGTACCCGTAGGGGTCGAGGGTGGGGTAACGGCTATTCATCACAACTGTGTAATCTGTCTTTTCTTGCAGGCTCAAAAGAAATACAGATTGCTTGCAAATCCAATATTGTTTATCTGTGTTCTGGAATGTATATCATTGCGTCAGATGAATGTAAAATATCTATATTTATTGTAGCTATTTAGACGTCACTTATGTTTTACACCCGCGCTAGCCCAGCCCCCGCACTGTCGTTAGTTAAGTAACCTAACGGGTGATGACGGGACCCAGTGGCGAATGCGGATGGCATAAGAGGACGTTGTATTTTCGTTGTTTTCTGCAATGATAGGTTAATGATGGGACGCATTATCTATAATGCAAAGAAAATAAACCAAAGTTTTAATCGTTGGAACAATTTAAAAGAAACCACTCGGTTATTTTTAAAACAGATATTTTTAAAATGCGGAGATTTAACCACTCCTTTTAAAAGCTATCAGGTTCCTTCGGTTATATCAAGTTCACTACGTTCACGGTTTCGCCAAAACCAGTCGTAGCCCTCCGTCATTTCATTTGGGTATTCAGTAGTATTCAAGCTATGCAGTTTTGGCCAACGTCATGGCATAGTGTTTGGTAGCTGCTGGGTATTCATTTGTTGCATAGATAGATGAGTTGATTTGGGACAGTCGTATTATCATTTGGCCAACGTCAGGGATATATACGGATGGGTTCAAATTAACAAGATAATGATGGGTAGAACTTGACATGTGACTTATGACATTTTGACCAACGCCAAGGTCATAAGAGCATGGGGCAAAAATCCATATCGGGAATTTCTAAAGAAACTGAAATTTGCAAAGAGATGCATACCATTTTGAGTTTGATGAATGTTGGTAGCATTCCTACAACATTATCAGACGATGATATTTGGATCCCGATCCTACTGTGAGTATATGCTACTTATCAGGATATTCGTCACTTAACGATCAATGCTATAAACCTAGTAGGTGTCCAGAAAAGTGTCAGCGGGGTTACGCCCCCAGAGAAAAGAGGTTATTTAATTAAGGAACTTCGCGAAAGCGTTGGAAAACCTCCCTCGAAGTATCGACACCGGCCTGGCTGAACGGTTAAGCAAGTATTGTACGGTGAGAATAGTCCTGGCTAATTCTTCTTTTATGGTTTGAGGAAGGATTCGAGAAACAGTGGGAGCCATCCAGTTTAGATAAACTAAAAACCACTCTAAACTTGCAAGAGAATCATGCTAAAGAGTTTTCTTCTCTCTCTCCTAATTGCAGCGACCCTGAAAATGACTAGACTTAAGTTACTTTTAGAGAAAAATATACCGACGGGGCCAAACTATAAAGATTGGCTGCGGAATGTCAAAATGGCTTTGACCTATGACAAACTGGGGTACGTCCTCACCGCTACGGCACCTGCTGTCCCTGGTCCCAAATCCAGCAATGCGGATAAGGAAATCCGCAAAACCTGGGATTTAGATTGCGCGAGAGCCAAGTGCATCGTGCTTGCCTCGATGGACAATGAACATCAGAGGAGGCACGAGGATATGTCCCTAGATGGCATATTTTTCCATACAAAGGAACTTTATGGAGAGCAATCTCGTATAGCAAGATACGAGACCTCTAAGAACTTGTTTCGAGCGAGGTTGGCTGTCGGGTCATCAGTAGGTGAACATGTCCTACAGATGATCAGCTATATAGAAGAGCTCGCAGACCTTGGGACGACTTTGGATAATGAGCTCTATACAGACCTTATTCTCCAGTCCCTTCCTCACACCTACGCCCAGTTTATCCTGAACTTCAACCTTCAAAGAAAAGAAGTTGAACTTCCGGAACTCCTGAACATGTTAAGGAGTGCAGAGGGCACCTTGAAGAAATCAAGGGAAACACCCGCTATGTTTGTTGGCGGTTCATCTTCTTCCGGGTCCAAGGCTAGGGCCAAAGGAAGGAAGAAGAAGGCCGCACCCAGACCTAGAGGAGGTGTTAGTAAGGTGGGAGGGAAGGGAAAGAAAAAGAAAGCAGTACCGATAGTTGGCCAGGATGAGTGCTTCCATTGTCACAGGAAAGGGCACTGGAAGAAGGATTGCAAGGCGTGGAACGCCAAGAACCAGGAACCGAAGCAAGCTGTGGCTTCGACTTCAGGTGTGTTTGTAATTGAGAATTGTCTGTCGATCAACTCTACTTCCTGGGTATTGGATACCGGATCAGGATCTCATATTTGCAATTCATTGCAGGCACTGAGAAACCGTAGAGTGCTGAAGGAAGGTGATATGATCCTCAGGGTTGCTAACGGAGCTAGCGTGGGAGCTGCGTCTGTCGGGGATTATCACCTAGGATTGACGAGTGGACACATTTTGGTTTTACATAACTGTTATTTTGTACCAAGCTTAACGTGTAATATCATATCAGTTTCCTTGTTATCAAATAAAGGTTATGATTTCACGTTTGTAAGAGATGTTGTCAACATCCACCTTAATCATGGTTTGATTGGGTCCGGTACTCTAAATAACGGAATATATATTTTAAACCAACTCCAAATTTTCAATGTCCAGAACACACTAAAAAGAAAGTCTCCAGATTTGAATAAAGCTTTCTTATGGCATTGTAGACTGGGTCACATCAATGAGAGAAGGTTGACTAAGTTGCATAGAAAAGGATATTTGGACATGTTCGAATATCAAACTTATGACACTTGTCAATCTTGTCTCAAAGGATAGATGACAAAGACTCCATTTACTGGACAAGGAGTAAGAGCGAGCGAGCTCTTAGGACTCATACACAGTGATGTATGTGGTCCAATGTCTACTCATGCGAGAGGTGGTTATTCCTACTTCATTACTTTTACAGATGATTTCTCTAGGTATGGATATGTTTTCTTAATGAAACATAAATCAGAGGCCTTTGAGAAATTCCTGGAATACAAGAGTGAAGCGGAAAACCAAACAGGCAAAAGTATTAAGACACTGAGATCTGATCGAGGTGGAGAATACTTAAGTGCCGAGTTCCTAGGTTACCTAAAAGAGAAAGGAATTCTCTCTCAGCTTACTCCTCCATACACTCCACAGCACAACGGTGTATCGGAGAGACGGAATCGAACCCTATTGGATATGGTACGATCCATGATGAGTAATGCTGAGTTACCGCGACTTTCTGGGGATATGCGCTAGAATCAGCGGCATATATTTTGAACAGAGTTCCAACCAAAACTGTGCCTACCACACCATATCAGATGTGGAGTGGGAAGAAACCCTATCTTCAGTATATAAGGATTTGGGGATGTCCAGCTTTTGTCAAAAAGCAGTTTGTGGACAAGCTCGAGGCACGATCAGTAAAATGTATGCTTGTAGGATATCCAAAGAACTCCAAGGGATATTGCTTCTATTACGCAGAGGAACAAAAGGTTTTTGTTTCTCGTAATGCCCATTTTCTAGAACAACAAGTTTTAGAAAAGGATACAAATGGGAGCGAAATAGAACTGGAAGAAATTCCAGAACCACAAGCTGCTACTGAAAGTTTGGTAGAACCAGAGGTTCAAGAAGAACAGAACATTCCCGCACCCCTCCGCAGGAGTAGTAGGCCGTCTCATCCGCCTGAGAGATACTACGGTTTTCTCATAGACGGGGATAGAGAGGATTGCATCATAGATGATGATGAACCTACTGACTTCCAGCAGGCCATCCAGAGCGGCGACTCGGTACGATGGCTAGATGCAATGCGGACCGAAATGGAGTCCATGTACACCAACAAAGTATGGACTTTGGACTTTGCTCCAGATGGGGTAAAACCCATAGGATGCAAATGGATCTTCAAGAAAAAGATTGGTGTAGATGGACAGGTGGAAACCTATAAGGCTAGACTTGTTGCAAAGGGTTTTCGTCAAAGACCTGGTTTGGACTATGACGAAACTTTTTCTCCAGTGGCTATGCTCAAATCCATTCGAGTCCTTCTTGCTATTGCTGCCTTCCATGATTATGAAATCTGGCAGATGGACGTAAAGACGGCTTTTCTGAATGGAAATTTAGAAGAGAGCGTCTATATGGATCAGCCAGAGGGTTTCAATCAGAGTGGGAGCAGCGGGAAAGTATGCAAGCTGCTTAAGTCTATTTATGGACTAAAGCAGGCATCGCGGAGTTGGAACATCTGTTTTGATGAGACAGTCAAAGAATATGACTTTATCAAAAATCCAGATGAGCCGTGCATATATAGTAAAGTTGTAGCCAGAAGTGTCGTATTCCTCGTCTTGTACGTGGATGACATTCTATTGATAGGAAATGACATTCCTATGCTACAATCTGTCAAAGGATTCTTGTCACACAGGTTCTCCATGAAAGACCTGGGTGATGCCTCTTACATTCTGGGGATCTAAATCTATCGTGATAGATCCAAGAGGATGTTGGGACTTTCGCAGTCCAGGTATATCGACACTGTACTGAAAAGATTCAGTATGGAAGATTCTAAGCGCGGTAATCTACCGGCTTGTCACGGAATCACCCTCTCCAAAGAGATGTCTCCCAAGACTGATTTGGAAAGGGAACGCATGTCTATTATACCCTACGCTTCTGCGGTAGGCTCTATAATGTATGCGATGTTGTGTACCAGACCAGATGTAGCTTACGCACTGAGCGTGGTAAGCCGGTATCAGTCAGACCCAGGGGAGAAACACTGGATAGCAGTAAAGAACATTCTCAAGTACCTGAGGAGGACTAAGGAGATGTTCTTGGTTTACGGCGGAAAAGACCTCAGGTTAGAGGCCTTTGCTGATTCCGGCTTCCAGAGTGATAAGGACGATTCCAAGTCCATGTCGGGTTATGTCTTTACCCTCAATAGAGGGGCGGTGTGCTGGAAGAGCTCCAAGCAGGACACCGTTGCTGACTCGACGATGGAAGCGGAGTATATAGCTGCTTGCGATGCCGCAAAAGAAGCAGTATGGATGAAGAAGTTCCTAACAGAACTTCAGGTTGTTCCTACCATAGTTGATCCAATACCTCTGTATTGCGACAACAACGGAGCTATAGCTTTAGCGAAGGAACCAAGGTCCCATCAGAAGTCCAGACACATCTTGAGACGGTATCACCTGATCAGGGAGATCATTGATCGTCAGGAGATCGAGGTTCGGAGAGTTGCTTCTGAAGAGAACATTGCTGATCCATTCACGAAGGCCCTTCCTCAGATACAGTTCGAGAGGCTACTCGAGATCATTGGTCTACGATATGCCAGTACATGGCCCTAGTGCAAGTGGGAGATTGTTAGTGTTTATGCCCTAGAAGGCCATTACTGTATCATACTAGCTTGTATATTACTTAATGGAAGCTTGGGATATTCACATGTATATAACAGTCTTGCTAAACATGGTAGTATGCTACTTGGTTTTTCTATCTTAATATGTGAGTGTACGTATTGATAGAGCTCTTTGGATCTTGCTTGTCTACCAGCGTTGTGATGGCAGTCACACTAGTGGGGGCTGGGTAGTCTACAAGCACATCCTTATTCAGGTCCCTGGTCGTGGATTATCGAGACAGAGCATCGATACTCCGGAGTAGACTAGTGTGTACGCTTCTCATCCCAGTTGGGGAGATGGTCTGTCCCACAGCCGTCAGTACGTCGTACTGGAGATAGTATGCAGGTGCTCGTTAGGTTACGGGTACACCGGACAGGACTCACAGGGAACTGTTGGTTGGTTTGATACCAGTCGTCAGTGAACAGTTCCCAGGTGACATGAGTACAACGTAGTCCGCAGACTTAACACTGCTACTTCGCCTCGAGTGTGTCCCACTGTTCTTAGATTGCTACCCTACCACGGCTCAAAGGAGTCGTGCAAACAGGTAGCAGTTGGGTGCAGTCCCGAGCACTTGGAGGCAGTGGCGGTTAGACAGGATTCGTCCCTCCCGGTATTGGGAGTAGATATCGTGCTGTGTCATAGAGCCATTACGCAAAGTCCCTGGCCAGGGCAAGCGAGATTTGCTGGTAGGTTCCAGTAGTTTCTCAGGGTGTAATGGGCTTCCCTCCGACACGACTTATACCGCTATTAGGGGACTGACGCTTGCCGCCCCCCTAGGCCCGATATGCGATAGTCTTGGACGAACGGACCGGACTGTATGGAGATTGTCACATCAGACTCAGTAGGAGTTCGAATGGGTTTTCTCATCGGCCTTCTTATCGACAACTACCTGGGGACCGTTACGTAAAGCTAGTGCCGCTTGCGGTCTGTGGTTAAACCCACTGCCAGCGTAGTAGTCGAGTCTCTAAAGTCCCACACAGAGAGTTTCCTACTCCAGGCGAAACGATATAGAGGTCGCATGGTTTTGCGACAAAGGGTTCGGACGCATACGTGCGTTTACGCACGTACGACTTTCAGACAGTTTTTACCAGTCGGCTTTGGTTTAAGCCAGTTACTGGTATTCGGTTATTGGATTTTTACAGTCTAAAGTTTTTCCGTATTTTTGCGGATTGGAGGGGCGTTCTCGTAATTGTACGAGAAGCTTCTAGAAGATGTGACTAAGGAGGTTAAGGTGACATAAGCTTTGGATAAGATTAGTGAGTCATGAGGGTGATTCATCATGATCATTAATGCACCATAAATGCTTAATGACTCATGTTAATGAATCACCTCTTTTCATTTATGAAGCATGCTTATTCATTTCTATTATTCATTTTTCTTTAATAAGAATGCTTCATAATATATTATGATACACTCTCTCTCATCTCATTATCTTATCTCACATTCTCTCTCCTCAAGCTCTCATCTTCAAGAGACTAATCCTTAATCCTCATGTGTTGAGATCAAAGGTTTAGTTAGACTTAAACATCCATTACCTTCACTCTATATCATCATTTCTTCTTTGATTAGCAATCAAAGTAGATTAGTTACCTCAAGTTAGAGGTGTAGCTTGGTATTTTGCTCTCGGGTGGATCGTCTACTACCTAGAGAAGGTCGAGGAGAACAAAGGAGGACACAAAGACGAAGGACCGGTTTCATTTGGTATAATCCCTAAACACAATTGATAAGAAACTCTTTGTGTACGGTTATTTATAGTTTAGCTTCGATTCAAGTGGTTAGTCGATGTTCGTTCTTTAAACTTGATCGTTTTTGAAAATTCCGCCTCCCTACAAGTACTGGGGTGTACTACATCGACTTACAGCGGCAAGCGTCTGTCCCCTAAAAGCGGTATAAGTCGTGTCGGAGCGAAGCCCATTACTCCTTGAGAAACTACTGGAAAACCTACCAGTAAATCTCGATTGCCCTGGCCAGGGACTTTGCGTAATGGCTCTCTGACACAGCGTGGTATCAACTCCTAATACCGGGAGAGAAGAATCCTGTCTAACCGCCACTGCCTCCAAGTGCTCGGGACTGCACCCAACTGCTACCTGTTTGCACGACTCCGTTGAGCCGTGGTAGGGTAGCAATCTAAGAACAGTGGGACACACTCGAGGCAAAGTAGCAGTGTCAAGTCTGCGGACTATGCTGTACTCATGTCACCTAGGGACTGTTAACTGACGACGGGTATAATACCAACCAACAGTTCCCAGCGAGTCCTGTCCGGTGTACCCGTAACCCAACGAGCACCTGTATACTATCTTCAGTACGACATACTGATGGCTGTGGGACAGACCATCTCCCCAACTGGGATGAGAAGCGTACACACTAGTCTACTCTGGAGTATCGATGCCCTGTCTCGATAATCCTACGACTAGGGACCTGAAAAAGGATGTGCTTGTAGACTGCCCAGACCCCACTAGTGTGACTGCCATCATAATGCTGGTAGTCAAGCAAGATCCTAAGGGCTCTATCAATACGTACACACATATTAAGATAGATATAACCAAGTAGCATACTACCATGTTTAGCAAGACTGTTAATATAACTGTGAATATCTCAAGCTTCCATTAAGTAATATACAAGCTAGTATGATACAATAATGGCCCCTAGAGCATATACACAAACAATCTCCCACTTGCACTAGGGCCATGTACTGGCATATTGAAGACCGGTCATCTCGAGTAGCCTCTTGAACTGAATCTGAGGTGGCCTTTGTGAATGGATCAGCAATGTTCTCCTCTGTAGAAACTCTCCGGACCTCGATCTCCCGGCGATCTATGATCTCCCTGATCAGGTGATACAGCCTTAAAATGTGTTTGGACTTCTGATGGGACCTGGGTTCCTTCGCTAAAGCTATAGCTCCGTTGTTGTCGCAATACAGCGGTATTGGATCAACAATGGTAGGAACCACCTGAAGTTCTGTTATGAACTTCTTCATCCAGACCGCTTCTTTTGCGGCATCGCAAGCAGCGATATACGCCGCTTCCATCGTCGAGTCAGCAACGATGTCCTGCTTGGAACACTTCCAGCACACCACCCCTCCCTTGAGGGTAAAGACATAACCTGACATGGACTTGGAGTCATCATTATCACTCTGGAAGCCGGAATCAGCAAAGGCCTCGATCTTGAGATCTTTTCCGCCGTAAACCTAGAACATCTCCTTAGTTCTTCTCAGGAACTTAAGAATGTTCATCACTGCTATCCGGTGCTTCTCCCCTGGGTCTGACTAATACTTGCTTACCACGCTCAGTGCGTAAGCTACATCTGGTCTGGTGCACAACATCGCATACATTATAAAGCCTACCGCAGAAACGTAGGGTATAATAGACATGCGATCCCTTTCCATATCAGTCTTGGGAGACATCTCTTTGGATAGGGTGATTCCGTGACAAGCCGGTAGATTACCGCGCTTAGAATCTTCCATACTGAATCTTTTCAGTACAGTGTTGATATACCTAGACTGCGAAAATCACAACATCCTCTTGGATCTATCACGATAGATCCGGATCCACAGAATGTAAGAGGTATCACCCAGGTCTTTCACGGGGCACCTGTGTGACAAGAATCCTTTGACAGATTGTAGCATAGGAATGTCATTTCCTATCTATAGAATGGCATCCACGTACAAGAAGTGGAATACAACAGTTCGTGCTACAATTTTACTATATATACATGGTTCATCTGGATTTTTGATAAAGTCATATTCTTTGACCGTTTCATCAAAACAGATGTTCCAACTCCGCGATGCCTGCTTTAGTCCATAAATGGACTTAAGCAACATGCAGAATTTCCTGCTGCTCCCACTCTGATTGAAGCCTTCTGGCTGATCCATATAGACGCACTCTTCCGAATTACCATTTAGAAAAGCCGTCTTTACGTCCATCTGCCAGATCTCATAATCATGGAAGGCGGCAATAGCAAGAAGGACTCGAATGGATTTGAGCATAGCCACAAGAGAAAATCTCTCGTCATAGTCCAAACCAGGTCTTTGACGAAAACCCTTTGCAACAAGTCTAGCCTTATAGGTTTCCACCTGTCCATCTACACCAATCTTTTTCTTGAAGATCCATTTGCATCCTATGGGTTTTACCCCATCTGGAGCAAAGTCCAAAGTCCATACTTTGTTGGTGTACATAGACTCCATCTCGGTACGCATTGCATCCAGCCATCGTACCGAGTCACCGCCCTGGATGGCCTGCTGGAAGCTAGTAGGTTCATCATCATCAATGACGCAATCCTCTCTATCCCCATCTATGAGAAAACCGCAGTATCTCTCAGGCGGATGAGACGGCCTACTACTCCTACGGAGGGGTGCGGGAATGTCCTGTTCTTCTTGAACTATTGGTCTTACCAAACTTTCAGTAGTAGTTTGTGGTTCTAGAATTTCTTCCAGTTCTATTTCGCTCCCACTTGTTTCCTTTTCTATAAACTGTTGTTCTAGAAAATGGGCATTACAAGAAACAAAAACCTTTTGTTCCTCTGCGTAACAGAAATAATACCCCTTGGAGTTCTTTGGATATCCCACAAACTTACACTGTACCGATCGTGCCTCGAGTTTGTCCGCATGCTGCTTTTTAACAAAAGCTAGACATCCCCATATCTTCATATGCTGAAGATAGGGTTTCTTCCCACTCCACATCTGATATGGCGTGGTAGGCACAGTCTTGGTAGGAGCCCTGTTCAGAAGATATGCTGCTGATTCTAGCGCATAACCCCAGAAAGATCGCGGTAACTCAGCATTATTCATCCTGGAATGTACCATATCCAATAGGGTTCGAATACGTCTCTCCGATACACCGTTATGCTATGGAGTGTATGGAGGAGTAAGCTGAGAGAGAGTTCCTTTCTCTTTTTGGTAACCTAGGAACTCGGCACTTAAGTATTCACCACCTCGATCAGATCTTAGTGTCTTGATACTTTTGCCGGTTTGGTTTTCTACTTCATTCTTATACTCTTGGAATTTCTCAAAAGCCTCGGATTTATGTTTCATCAAGAAAATGAATCTGTACCTAGAGTAATCATCCGTAAAAGTAATGAAATAGGAAAAACCACCTCTTGCATGTGCAGATATTGGACCACATACATCGATGTGTATGAGTCCTAAGAGCTCGCTCGCTCTTACTCCATGTCCAGTGAATGGAGTCTTTGTCATCTTTCCTTTGAGACATGATTGACAAGTGGCATAAGTTTGATATTCGAACGAATCCAAATATCCTTCTCTATGTAACTTAGTTAACCTTGTCTCATTGATGTGACCTAGTCTTCAATGCCATAAGAAAGCCTTATTTAAATCTGGAGACTTTCTTTTTAGTTTGTTCTGGACATTGAAAATCTGTAATTGGTTTAGGTCATATATACCGTTATCCAGTGTACCGGACCCAATCAAACCATGATTAAGGTGGATGTTAACAACATCGCTTACAAACGTGAAATCATAACCTTTATTTGATAATAAGGAAACTAATATGATATTACACGTTAAAGTAGGTAGACAAAAACAGTTATGCAAAACCAAAATATGTCCACTCGTCAATCCAAGGTGATAATCCCCTACGAACACAGCTCCCATGCTAGCTCCGTTAGCAACCTGGAGGGTCATATTGTTGGATATAGTGCCCTCAAAGTCAATTATTGGATCGCAGGTACGTGATTGCAATGATTGAGGAGGACCTATGCCGGTAGGACGGTCTTACTCGAGATGATAGTATGATATCTGGTTTGCCTTTATCAGTCGTGTACATGTTCAGGTGACTGATTACATGTTATACGTTGATAGAGCCCTTAGGATCTTGCTTGACTACCAACAGTATGAGGGCGATCATATACGTGAGAGTTGGGTGGTCTATAAGCATATCCTTAATTGTGGTCCCTAGTCGTGGGAGTTTTGAGACAGGGCATCGATACTCCGGAGTAGACTAGTGTATATAGTCGAGACCCCGACGAGGGGCGGTGGCTGGTCTCACAAGCCACTGGTGTCAGTTGGATCACCTAAGATCTATACAGGTGCTCATTGGGTTATGAGTACACCGGACAGGACTCGCCGGGAACCTGCTAGTTGGTATTATACATATCGTCAGATAGCAGTTCCCTGGTGACATATGTACAGGTTAGTTCATCGACCTGAGGTCGTCATTTGTCTCGTATGAGTTCCCACTGTGCTTTGATTTCTATCCTACCACGGCTCAAAGGAGTCGTGCAAACAGGTAGTTTTTGGGTACAGTCCCGAGCCACATGGAGGTACGTGAGCGGATCGGCAGGGGATTCATCTCTCCAGGTATTGGGGATGGAGATCGCGCTGTGTCTAGGAAAGCCATTACACCAAGTCCTTGGCCAAGGCAGGTGAGATTTACTGGTGGGTACTCCGGTAGTTTCTCAGGGTTTTCAGGGCTTGTCTCCGACACGACTTATACCGTTATTGGGGGTCTGACGTTACTAGCCCCCTAGGCCGGATATGCGATACTCATAGACGAACGGACCAGACTGTATATACATTGTCACTGTTAGGCTCAGTAGGGTTTCCGGATGAGTTCGCTCATCGGCCTCCCTTGAGGTCAGTACATGGGCAGCCGTTACGCACTGCTTGTGCCGCTGACGGCTTGTGGTTAAACCCACTGCCAAGGTACTGACGAGTCATTAGAGTCCCCCACAGATAGTTTCCCAAGTTCGGACGAAACGTTGTAGAGGCCGTATGGTTTTATGGCAGGGTTCGGAAAATGCATGTGCGTTTACGCACGTGTTATATTTCGGGCAGATAATACTGGTGGGCTTTGGTTTAAGCCGGATCCATGTATTATACAGAGTAAATATAATATCTTTGTCTCAGTTGCATTTGTATTTGGTCGTAATACAAATGCGGGTATATTTATACAGTTACGGGGTTATCCTGAAATTCGTTTCGTGATCACTTTTGGTAGTTGCCAGTTTCCAGTTTTCTATCACCCGTATTTAACATTCGGTTAAATACGGATTTATCTTTTCTTGAGGTGAGTCATGAGTGTGGAAGGTTTTAGAAGCTTCTTGATTTTGGTGACTAGGTTCATGAATCATTCACTTGCTTTAATTGAATGGATGACTAAATTAATGACTCATTCTTGCATTTAATATTATGCAAGGTGTCATTAGTGATTCATCATTCCTTTAATGAAGTGATAAGGATTCATGCTTCTGGTCGCCCTCTCCCTTGCTCCTACACTCACCCCCACACCTACATATTGTGGCCGGCCCCTTGAGAGAAGAAGAGAGATTGATTCATTTTGGAAAAAGATTATAGATTTCGGTGTATGGAAATTTCATAGCTCATTTCATTCCATCACCCGACTCAAATGGCAACTTCATTAACCGTTCGTCCATGACTTTGGACGAAGCGAGACAAAGTGTTCTACTCTTTCTCTACATCATCTTGGTCGTTTCTTCTAGCAAACTTGACGATCGAGTTGCCTCGGGTCAGAGGCGGGAGCACGTTTAAAGATCCGATGACGTGGTGCCACCTGGACGAGGAGATCGGAGATCGACGAGATCGGAGCAGCCGCAACAGGAGCGTGGGATGATGGTTAAAGAACGAAAGACTCGGATCGTTCGGTATAACCTTTCTACCCTCTTTGTAGTTTGTTAGTTTAGCGTTAATGGAAGATCCGGGTTATAGTTTGCGATAGCGCAAGTTATAAAAGTTTTTGTTCCGCATTTTGGCGTCTGAAAGACGGTCCGGCGCTACCGTAGACTTACATGGTATCAGAGCCTTGCCATTAAGCTTTACTAACTTGTGCTAACGCGTTTAAAACATCGATCGAACGGAATTTCAAAAATCGCAATTTTCTGTGAAAATTTTCTGTCGAATTTTTAAATAGGTCTAAAAATTATTTTGAGCATCTCAGAAAATCGTGCAGGCTTTTCTAACAATACTGGTGAAATTTGGTCAACTGTTGACTCCAAAGCGCCACGGAACCGCCGCACAAACCCTAGTTTGGCCGCGGTTCCGCGGCCGTTTTAGAGCTACAGTGAACCGTTTTTCTACAGTAGGTTCTACATTGAAAATTGTGGTTTCTGGAATATTTCTTTTGGGACCATATTTTGTTACTGTACAGCAGATGTGCGTGGGGCCCACTTCGGGAAGTTTTGTCAATCGAAATTTAAACGTGTTAGTTTACAGTATTTACATTATATCTCCGACCGTGAATGTCATTCGAGCGGTAAACCGCGTCTAATTGCTATAGTTCTTTTAGACGGGTTTGCGAACGTGACATTTGCGTTGATGTTCTGTGTTGTGCTGTGATGTTGCGGATTTGTCGTGGTGGATAGCAGTGTGCAATGGTAGTACAGCTTGAGTTTATTTGTACATTTGATATTGCGGGGCGAGCGTCCAACATGTGAACTGCCGTCACTGCCTGTTTGTATAATATTCTTTTGGGGCACGACCGGGCAGAGGTCGATGTACCCGTTGTACATATTTTTCATTTCTCTACTAAGTTTTACCCCGCGACGGAGTGCACGGATAGCCGGGTTCTGGGGGAAACAGGTCCGCATCTCATGGCTTTGAGAGGCAGAGGGACCTCACTCTAGAATTGGCAGACTATTCGCCGCACTCGTAGGGGGTACAAGTTGACCCAAGGAGGAGCGCCCAAGATTACCGGATTCCGTGAAGTGCTGGGTGGTCCATTCACTATGCTATAGGGGGCTGCCTCGCTTCCGGATTTGGCGGGTAACTTGCCGCACCCATAGGGGTCTAGGTTTCATTGCACAGGCTATCCACATGACCAGGGGAACGTCGGGTTTCGGCAGCGGCTCTGTGAAACCCGCGGATCCCAGATTATCTGTATTGTTCTGTGATGCTTATTACTTTTCTGTAATGTTGCATATTATCACGCCTGGAGCGATTATTGTATATTGGTATATATACTATTAGATGTTGTATATGTTTTACACCCGCGCTAGTTCAGTCCCCGCTCTGTCGTTAGTTAAGTAACCTAACGGGTGATGACGGGACCCAGTGACGAATGCAGATGGCATATACGTACATTTTATTTTCTTTCTTTTCTGGTGTGATTAATTGATGGGACTGCGTTGATTCTGATCAATGCAAAGGAAAAAAAACCAGTTTGGATGTTGTTGGAACAATTTTAAAAGGTGTTATTACAAAGATGTTTCCTTTTGTTATGCACAGTGGTATTCGGTTGGAATATTCTGCACCTCATTCGACGAGGCAAGGGTCGAGATCCCTTCACCGGGAGTGACCCCTTGGGCAGAAGTTTGCGTCAGGGTAATAACTTCACTATAGTCGATTACATGTTGCTTTGCATCGCGGTATTCAGCGGAATATCCTGCACCTCATTCCACGAGGAAAGAGCCGTGATCCCTTCACCGGGAGTGAGCTCTTTAGCAAAGGTTTTCGCCACTATATTTTTAAGCTATCAGGTTCCTTCAACGAGATCAAGTTCATTACGTTAAAGGTTTTTCGCCAAAAACCAGCCGTAGCCCTCCGTCATTTCTTATGGATGGTCAGTACTATTCAAGCTATGTTTTTTGGCTTTCGTCAAGGCATAGTGTTTGGTAGTTGCTGGGGTATTCATTTGTTGCATAGATAGATGAGTTGGTTTGGGACAGTCGTATTACATTGTTGGCTTTCGTCAAGGGTATGTACGGGTGGGTTCGAATTAACAAGATAATGACGGGCATAACTTGACATGGGACTTATGATTTGTTGGCTTTCGTCAAGGTCATAAGAACATGGGGTAAAAATCATATCGGGAGTTTCTAAAGAAACTGAAACTTTCCAGGCATGCACATAACTTCTGGAGTGTGATAACGCGAGTGGATTCCGTCACGTTATCATGCGATTAGAGTTGGATCCCGATTCCCACTGATGAGTTGGTTTACTCTTCGGGTGATCCCGATTGATTCTTCTTTTAGGTTTTGGAGGAGAATTTGACTGTACAGTAGGAGGTTTCCGGATTAGATAAAGTGATAACCATTCTGATCTAGGTTAGAGTGCACGCAGAGTGTTTCTTTTCTCTCTCTCTTTGGCAGCGACCTTTGACCGACCCTAGACTATGACTCAGTGACCAAGTTGATCGAACCTTCTTAAAATATTGGCTTTTGGATTGTCTGAGTTTCATAACTCATTGCCACTCCTTCTTTTACCCTTTGAATTTCTCAGAACACCCCGTATTACTACGGACATCCACTTTCATTGGATAGATCCATCGTATGGTTATATACGAACTCGAAGAGACTTCTTCGAGGATGGATCCAGATTCAGGAGAAATAGAATTGGTTTATTCAGTTGTCTTTTATTATCACCTTCTCTCAGGTTGCGAGGGCTCCTTGGTTTAGGAGAGTACACCTATTACACTTATTGGATAGTCTTCTTCCAAACCATAGGCAGGTGCCGAAAGGTAGGGAATGAAGAAAACCAATTAGCCTAAGTAGGGTGTACAGAAGGTAATATGTAAAGACATAATAAAGGGATTAGAAAGAGGGCAAAGTAAATTGCGACTGCTATCATTCACGACCAAACCGCGTACTTCATCGCCACTCCTATTTCACATTTGCTTTTTTCCCAGTTCGGGAGAAATAGAATAATGTGTTATTCAGTTGTCTTTTATCATCACCTTCTCTCAGGTTACGAGTACTCCTTGGTTTAGGAGGGTACACCTATTATGCTTACTGGATAGTCTTCTTCCAAACCATAGGCTGGTGCCGAAAAGGTAGGGAAGGAAGAAAACCATTTAGCCTAACGATGATGTACAGAAGGTAACGACTAAAGACAAATAAACGGATTTGGAGAGATGACAAAGAAATATACGGTTAAAGTCATGAATTGGATTATGGAAGAGGCATTACTATGAATACCACGATATCCCTACGAAACATTTTCATGTTTCAGTGCATTGTTAATGGAAAATTGTTTTCCCGATTAGATACTTACTCCAGGGTATGTATTTACCAGGTTTCATTCTCACATCTGTATTGTTTTACAGATGATGAGTGGGAGGAAGTTATTGGGAATTAGGTGATCATCCTCATTATATCGGAATTCGTTGTAATTGGTGATATTTGAGGAAATCGCCTGGGTACAGTTTTCAACCTACGACGCACAGGTTTTGAGTTATTCAACTCAGCGGACTTATACAGAATATTGTATGTTGTCCAGTGTCCATCAGGACAAAGGGGTAGGTCCTCGTACTATGTTCTGTTTACTTATGACTTCTCTAGTTTTTAGACAAGTGTTTCGTAGAAATACAAGGTCTAAGTTTTGAGAAGTTGTGGGTATAAGAATAAAGTAGAGAACCAAATGTTGCAAGTATCGGGATTCTTCAAAGAGATCGAAAATGTAGATACTTGTGATTGGTATTCAGATGATAGTAAAAGTTTTGAGAAACTTGTTTCCCTTTCAGGTTACTCATAATTGGATAGATTCCTACGTTGTGTAATGTTGATTAGCCTCTCTCCATTAAGTTGATATGCACTGGAGACAGATGCATGATTTGAATCTGGTTCCAATTAAATAAGTGCCAAAGTTTCTATATTGGATATAGAATGGTTCATATCTTAACGTTGTTAAGTTACGGGGAGTTGTCCGGCTTATTCTTAAAACCAGACTCTGGATAACTCAGGGCACGTTTCTGTAATGGCTGTTTGTGGGTTGGCCCAGGCTATGACGAGGGTTGACTTTCTACCATCTGGAAGATCAATAGTGATATTGTTCTTAACTCGCCACAGTTTTAGTAAAATGGATTTTTTCATAAAATAGTAGTGGGAGTATGGTAGAACTGGAAGTGATTCCAAAACCGCAAACGATTACGGAAAATTTAATAGGACCTAAAGATTTAATCAGGTTTGACATTCCAATAGCTACTCCGCAGATATGGTGGGTAACCTCAGACACCCGAGAGGTACTCCGGTAGCCTCAAGGACGGTGACAGGGAGGTTCTTATCTACCCAGAATTGACACTACTATTGTTCCAAGCTATGAGACCCGGCAGGAGGATAATTATAGCGTCGTTCTAAACTATATTTAGAAGTCCACGAATATATTATTCTGCCAGAGGGTTGTTGTGGTCAGTGGGAGCAGCAGAAGCATAGTGGGCAAGTAGCTTATGTCTATTTATAGACATGAGCAGTTATAGCGGAGATAGATCATTTAATTTTGAAGTAACAGTCATGGGTTTGACTTCATCAGAATAGGGGATAGATCTGTTAAGAAGGTAGTAGGGTGTGATGTCCCAGTATTATGGATGTCATACACAGAGTAGGAAGTAAAATTCCTATACTACGATCGGTTGTACTGTGGTCGTCACAGAGTTGTTTCTCCAGACAGGATATGGATATAATATCAGACATTCTGGTTTCTAGATCTATGGTTTTAGATCTGGATTTGGGTAGTTTTCCAATGTGGGTTACTTTGACAGTATTCCAATGGTTTTTAGACTAGATGACTCCTGGCATGGTGGTGTACCTGCAGGTGATGGAGTCACCCTCTCTAAAGGTGTCTTACAAACTAAAGGGGAGAGAGATGCGCATGATTGGCAGATCACTTGCTTAGGCAATTGAGTCAATCGTGAGATGTCAAGTACCACACCAGATGTTGTTTTTGCACTAGTTGCAATAAGTTTATATTAATCCAATCCTGGAGAAACATAAGGAAGCAGTTTTAGAACATAAGTGGATGTTCTACGAATTTGATAACGGCAGCCTCCTTGGGGAGACGGTTATCATTCCAGGCTTCAAAGGTGACATGGATGACAGAGTGATTGTCAGAGTTATAGTTTTCCCTCTGACACGAGGGGAAGTATTATGGACAGATGGTCCAAGAGGATACTGTGGGAGGCATGGTGCAGGATACTGATTAGGTTCAGTTATCGATACAGTCTAAGAAGTTTGGATTTGGAGTTCATTTATGAACTAGGTCCCATCAGATATCCAGACATATTTTAAGACAGGTATTACTCGATTCGGGAGATGACTTTCTCCGCGAACTTGAGATTAAGAGAGACATAGAAAGAGACATCAGGGTGGATCCACTCACTGAGGCTATTTCTCGAACACAATAGTTTTACAAACGGGCTTTGTGAAACTGATTAGTAGAGCAGTTGGATGTTCGGTATCACACGGGCTGTGAGTATGCGACATCGCAATAATTAGCCTTAAGTGCAAGTGGGAGATTGTTGGATATAGTGCCCTCAAAGTCAATTATTGGATCGCAGGTACGTGATTGCAATGATTGAGGAGGACCTATGACGGTAGGACAGTCTTACTCGAGATGATAGTATGCTATCTGGTTTGTCTTTATCAGTTGTGTACATGTTCAGGTGACTGATTACATGTTACACGTTGATAGAGCCCTTAGGATCTTTCTTGACTACCAACAGTATGAGGGCGATCATATACGTGAAAGTTGGGTGGTCTATAAGCATATCCTTAATTGTGGTCCCTAGTCGTGGGAGTTTCGAGACAGGGCATCGATACTCCGGAGTAGACTAGTGTATACAGTCGAGACCCCGACGAGGGGCGGTGGCCGGTCTCACAAGCCACTGGTGTCAGTTGGATCACCTAAGATGTATACAGGTGCTCATTGGGTTATGAGTATACCGGACATGACTCGCCGGGAACCTGCTAGTTGGTATTATACATATCGTCATATAGCAGTTCCCTGGTGACATGTGTACAGGTTATTTCATCAACCTAAGGTCGTCATTTGCCTCGTGTGAGTTCCCCCTATGCTTTGATTTCTATCCTACCACGGCTCAAAGGAGTCGTGCAAACAGGTAGTTTTTGGGTACAGTCCCGAGCCACATGGAGGCACGTGAGCGGATCGGCAGGGGATTCGTCTCTCCCGGTATTGGGGGTAGAGATCGCGCTGTGTCTAGGAAAGCCATTACACCAAGTCCTTGGCCAAGGCAGGTGAGATTTACTGGTGGGTACTCCGGTAGTTTCTCAGGGTGTTCAGGGCTTGTCTCCGACACGACTTATACCGCTATTGGGGGTCTGACGTTACTAGTCCCCTAGGCCGGATATGCGATACTCATAGACGAACGGACCGGAATATATATACATTGTCACTGTTAGGCTCAGAAGGGTTTACGGATGAGTTCGCTCATCGGCCTCCCTTGAGGTCAGTACATGGGCAGCCGTTACGCACAGCTAGTGCCGCTGACGGCTTGTGGTTAAACCCACTGCCAGGATACTGACGAGTCATTAAAGTCCCCCACAGATAGTTTCCCAAGTTCGGGCGAAACGTTGTAGAGGCCGTATGGTTTTACGGCAGGGTTCGGAAAATGCACGTGCGTTTACGCACGTGTTATATTTCGGGCAGATAATACTGGTGGGCTTTGGTTTAAGCCGGATCCATGTATTATACAGAGTAAATATATTATCTTTGTCTCAGTTGCATTTGTATTCGGTCGTAATACAAATGCGGGTATATTTATACAGTTACGGGGATATCCTGAAATTCGTTTCGGGATCACTTTTGGAAGTTTCCAGTTTCAAGTTTTCTATCACCCGTATTTAACATTCGGTTAAATACGGATTTATCTTTTCTTGAGGTGAGTCATGAGTGTGGAAGGTTCTAGAAGCTTCTTGATTTTGGTGACTAGGTTCATGAATCATTCACTTGCATTAATTGAATGGATGACTAGATTAATGACTCATTCTTGCATTTAATGTTATGCAAGGTGTCATTAGTGATTCATCATTCCTTTAATGAAGTGATAAGGATTCATGCTTGTGGTCACCCTCTCCCTTGCTCCTACACTCACCCCCCACCTACATATTGTGGCCGGCCCCTTGAGAGAAGAAGAGAGATTGATTCATTTTGGAAAAAGATTATAGATTTCGGTGTATGGAAATTTCATAGCTCATTTCATTCCATCATCCGACTCAAATGGAAACTTCATTAACCGTTCGTCCATGGCTTTGGACGAAGCGAGACAAAGTGTTCTACTCTTTCTCTACATCATCTTGGCCGTCTCTTCTAGCAAACTTGACGATCGAGTTGCCTCGGGTCAGAGGCGGGAGCCCGTTTAAAGATCCGTTGACGTGGTGCCACCTGGACGAGGAGATCGGAGATCGACGAGATCGGAGCAGCCGCAACAGGAGCGTGGGATGATGGTTAAAGAACGAAGGACTCGGATCGTTCGGTATAACCTCTCTACCCTCTTATTAGTTTGTTAGATTAGCGTTAATGGCAGATCCGGGTTATAGTTTGCGATAGCGCAAGTTATAAATTTTTTTTCCGCATTTTGTCCTCTGAAAGACGGTCAGGGCGCTACCGTAGACTTACACATAACACCAACCTTCAGAACTCTACGGTTTCTCAGTGCCTGCAATGAATTGCATATATGAGATCCTGATCCGGTATCCAATACCCAGGAAGTAGAGTTGATTGACAGACAATTCTCAATTACAAACACACCTGAAGTCGAAGCCACAGCTTGCTTCGGTTCCTGGTTCTTAGCATTCCAAGCCTTGCAATCTTTCTTCCAGTGCCCTTTCCTATGACAGTGGAAGCACTCATCCTTTGCCACTACTGGCACCACAATCTTTTTCTTTCCCTTCACTCCCACCTTACTAACACCTCCTCTAGGTTTGGTGGCGGCCTTATTCTTCCTTCCTTTGGCCCTAGCCATGGACCCGGAAGAAGAAGCACCGCGAACAAACATAGCGGGTGTATCCCTTGCCTTCTGCAAGGTGCCCTCTGCACTCCTCAATATGTTAAGGAGTTCTGGAAGTTCAACTTCTTTTCTTTGAATGTTGAAATTCAGAATAAACTGGGCGTAGGTGGAAGGAAGGGACCGGAGAATCAAGTCTGTATAGAGCTCGTTCTCCAAAGTCGTCCCAAGGTCTGTGAGCTCTTCTATATAGCCAATCATCTTTAGGACATGTTCTCCTACCGATGATCCGACGGCCAACCTCGCCTGAAACAAGTTCTTTGAAGTCTCGTATCTTGCTATACGAGATTGCTCTCCATAAAGTTCCTTTGTATGGAGAAATATGGCATCAAGATCTATATCCTCTTGTCTCCTCTGATGTTTATTATTCATCGAGGAAAGCACGATGCACTTGGCCCTCGCGCAATCTAACTCCCAAGTTTTGCGGATTTCCTTATCCGCATTACTGGATTTGGGACCAGGAACAGCAGGTGCCTTAGCGGTAAGGACATACCCCAATTTGTCATAGGTCAAAGCCATCTTGACATTCCGCAGCCAATCTTTATAGTTTGTCCCTGTCAATATATTTTTTTCTAGTAGTAACTTAAGTCCTATCATTTTCTGGGTCGCTGCAATTAGGAGAGAAAGAAAGAACACTTTAGCATGATGCTCTTGCATGTTTAGAGTGGTTTTTAGTTTATATAAACTGGATGCCTCCCACTGTTTCTCGAATCCCTCCTCAAACCAAAAAGGAAGAACTAGCCAGGACTATTCTCACCGTACAATACTTGCTTAACCGTTCAGCCAGGCCGGTGTCGGTACTTCGAGGGAGGTTTTCCAACGCATTCGCCAAGTTCCTTTATTAAATAACCTCATTTCTCTGGGGGCGTAGCCCCGCTGACACCTTTCTCGGCACCTACTTGGTTTATAGCATTGATCGTTAAGTGACGAATCTCCTGATGAGTAGCATATACTCACAGTAGGATCGGGATCCAAATATCATCGTGTGATAATGTTGAAGGCATCCTACCAACATTCATCAAACTCCAAATGGTATGCTTCTCTTTGCAAATTTCAGTTTTTTTAGAAATTCCCGATATAAATTTCTGCCCCATGCTCTTATGACCTTGGCTTTGGTCAAAATGTCATAAGTCACATGTCAAGTTCTACCCATCATTATCTTGTTAATTTAATCCCATCCGTACATACCCTTGACTTTGGTCAAATGATAATACGACTGTCCCAAACTAACTCAACTATCTATGCAACAAATGAATACCCAAAAGCTACCAAACACTATTGCTTGACTTTGGCCAAAATACATAGCTTGAATACTACTGAATACCCAAATGAAATGACGGAGGGCTACGAATGGTTTTGGCGAAACCGTGAACGTAGTGAACTTGATATGACCGAAGGAACCTGATAGCTTTTAAAAGGAGTGGTTAAAGCTCCGCGATTAAAAAATATCTTCTGTTTTAAAAATAACCGAGTGGTTTCTTTTAAACTGTTCCAATGATTCAAGTTTGGTTTATTTTCTTTGCATTAATAATAATGCGTCCCATCATTAACCTATCATTGCAGAAAACAACGAAAATACAACGTCTTCTTATGCCTTCTGCATTCGCCACTGGGTCCCGTCATTACCCGTTAGGTTACTTAACTAACGACAGAGCGGGGGCTGGGCTAGCGCGGGTGTAAAACATAAGTGATGTCTAAATAGCTATCATATATAGATATTGTACATTCGTCCGACGCAATAATAGGCATTCCAGATCACAGATGAACATTATTGGATATACAAGCAATCAGCGTTTCCTTTGAGCCTGCAACGAAAGACGGATTACACAGTTGTGATGAATAGACATTACCCCACCCTAGACCCCTACGGGTACGGAAAACTACCCGCCAAGTGCCCGAAGTGAAGCGGTCTCCCTCAACAACGTGAGTAGGCCACTAAACACTTCAAAGTACCCGGTAGTTTGTGCAACCCACCTTGGGTCTATCCTAGGAGCAAAAACAGTAAATGAAATAATACAACGGTGGCTACAACCGCAACCTGGATGTGCCCCGCAAAAGAATATTACAACATATTACAATTTACATCGAATGAATGAATATTAAAATCCATCTCAAACCTCGGCTAATCATCACAACGATCCTATCAAGTTCATAAACACAAACAGTAAAATCATTACAGAAATGTGCAACCCCCTGCCAACCTACCTACTAGCAGTTAGGGGAGGTTTACGAACACATTATACAAATTACACATATAATCTAATTAGCCAAACATCATAGAATTTCGATCGAGCAAACACAATTGATTCTACTCCAAAAACTTCTCTGTGCACCTGAGACTTGAGCAGAAACAAAACATTCCAGAAAGAACAAAATTAACACAGAAGAGTTACTGGGGAAATTTGAGTCAACTCGGATTCAACTCGGCGGCGGATTCACGGCGGATCGGTTGGATCGGCCACGGTTCCGTGGCGGTTTGGCCGAGTTAGGACCCCAAATTTCTCCAGTATTCTTAAGTTTCCCTGCTTGTAATTTTAAGGGTCCCTGAAAAAATTTTAGACCCTGTTTTAAAATCGACAGAAACTTGGTGAAATCGATGTTTTTTTCCGGTTCGTTTTGCGATCGAATTTCTAACGACTTTGCTAACAAGTTAGTTATAGTTTAGCGAGGCTCTGATACCACTGTAAGTCGACGTTGTACACCCCACGCTTTGCGGGGAGGCGGAATAGGTAAAACAATCATTTTGTTTAAAACAACATCGACTAACCGAAAGGATCTTTGCTAAACTATAACTAACACTATCATAGGAGTAGTTGGCTACTATGAAAGAAGATTATACCTAATGAACCAAGTCCTTCTTCTTCTCGTTAACCACCTCCTCGTCGGCCTCCTCTTTGTAATAGACGATCCACCCGAAAGCTACTACTCCAAGCTTTGCCTCTAACTTGAGGAAACTAGGTTACTCAAATTGCTAATCAAAGTCACCTAGGTAATATAGAGTGTGATTAGGGATTAACAAGTCTTACTAATCCTTGATCTCAATACATGAGAGGTTAGGATTAGGGTTTGAAGAGAGAGAGCTTGAGGAGAGAGAAGGTGAGAGTGAGAATGAAATGAAATAATGATTCATTTTGAATATATGAAGCATGATGATTTATTAAATGAATAAATCAAATGATTTATCAACCATGCTTCATTCATTCACCTTGTGTGATTCATCTCATGAGTCATTAGCCATTAAATGCATCATTAACTCCATGGATGAATCACACAAATGAGTCACCAAATCAATAAATGCAAACGCCACATTAACCCCCAAGTCATCATCCTTCTAGAAGCTTCTCGCCAAATTACGAGAACGCCCCTCCTATCCGTGAAAACACGGAAAAACTTTAGACTGTATAAATCCAATAATCCGATACTAGAATCTGTCTTAAACCAAAGCCGGCTAGTAAAAACTGTCCGAACATCGCACGTGCGTAAAAACACGTATGCGTCCGAACCCTTGTCGTAAAACCATACGACCTCTATATCGTTTCGCCCGGAGCAGGGAAACTCTCTGTGTGGGACTCTAAAGACTCAACTACTACGCTGGCAGTGGGTTTAACCATAGACTGCAAGCGGCACTAGCTGTACGTAACGGTCCCCAGGTAGATGTCGATAAGATGGCCTATGAGGAAACCCATCCGAACTCCTACTGAGCTTGATGTGACAATCTCCATACAGTCCGGTCTGTTCGTCTAGGACTATCGCATATCGGGCCTAGGGGGCGGCAAGCGCCAATCCCCTAAAAGCGGTATAAGTCGTGTCGGAGCGAAGCCCATTACACCTTGAGAAACTACTGGAAAACCTACCAGTAAATCTCGCTTGCCCTGGCCAGGGACTTTTCGTAATGGCTCTCTGACACAGCGCGATATCAACTCCTAATACCGGGAGAGACGAATCCTATCTAACCGCCACTGCCTCCAAGTACTCGGGACTGCACCCAACTGCTACCTGTTTGCACGACTCTTTTGAGCCGGATTAGGTGATTGAAAAGAAATTCTTGACTGTGTAAGTAAATCAACTCAAATGATCCCTGATAACGGTTTCATTTGGTTGTAATATTTTCTTGTTTGTGTAAATCGAATAAGTTTCTATGTGTCGGTAATATTGAATAAAATTCACAATCAAAGAATTATATTTGACCGCAATCAATTACGGTGTCGATTGTAGATCGTAAGCGAGTGCGGATCGTCCATAGGGATTTTGCGATTCGTTTTTATATTTAATTTGTTTGAATTGAAAAGTTAATCGAACAGAAAAAAAAAACATGATTCAAGAATTTATCGATTGATTCAGGTGTCACTAGTTTAATCAAGAATCAAGAAACTGATAAACAATCGAGAATCGGGTTTCGATGATATTTCCAACCAAATGTCAAGAATCTAAATGAGGCTTATAGGAATCGATCGAATCTATAGACGTGATGTAATCTCAAGATTTCGTGTTCTTGTCCTTCGAAGGATTGATACTAGATCGATGATGATCGACGAGAGTTAGGGCTTTCTCGTGAAACTAGGGTTTCATCATTTAACCTTTGTTCTTTCGTCGATATCATTCACATTCTAGCCTCTAGTAATTTCAAGAAACGATCGTAACTCTCCAATTTCGAGCGATATCAATCAAGAAAGCATCGCAACGAAATGGGTCGTCGGTTCTTGAACTTTCTAGGGTTTACAAAACTCGTAGGAATCAAGAATCGTTTTCAGATATATTATATCATCATTCTATTGATCGTCTCGACTCCTCGACGAGCGGAGTATTACTCAAACATCACAACAAGAATTACAACTAGAAATTTAGATTGAATCATGATGCAAGAATTTAAAGAAAACAAGATAAAAGAATATCACCTTTTATTTATATCAACAACTTGATTACAGTCGCTCAAGAACTACAAGAGGAAGAACTAAATTGTCGATTTGGCGTCGCTCGGCTCCGTGAGTCGCGGATCGCTTGGACCACTTGCTCTGTTGAAGATCGGCTCGGCTCATAAAAGGTTGCAAGGCTTCTTGCTTGATGGGGTACTCGGGATCTTGGCTATTGATTGGAATTAGGGTTAGGGTTTCACAGAAGCCCTGTCACTAGACTTGTGGAAGAAGATGATGAAGGGGGTAAAATGAAGAAGTATCTAAGTCTTGGATAATGGATCCAAGTATCAAGTATATCTTAACCCTAGATTTAGGCTTCTATTTATAGAGTTCCCAAACCCTAGGTCTAGGTTTGAAATTACAATTCCCTCCAAAAGTTTGTTGAGGAGTTTCTAGAAAGAGTTTGTTAGGAGCTAGCTTAGGTTTTAAGCTAGGATTAATTAAGCATTAGAAACCCTAGTTTGCTGATCTGGCAGAAGTCTCTGGAATATTCTGGAATTTGTCATGTCTTTCTGAGCTTCTGGAAGTGAGGTAAGAGTTGTGAACCAAATATTTAGGGCTGACGTGGCATCTCCGCCGCGGAACCGCGGCTCAAGCCGGCTCCGGCCGCGGTTCCGCGGCCATGTTGGCTCTTTGTGGCTTCAAAATTCCAGTGTTGCTTTGGGCTAAACTTTGGGGCTTTATCTGATATGTGGAATTGTGTTTTGCCTTTTGGATTGCTACCAGATCTACAAACTTGGAGTTGGTGTAATGTTTGATCAGCACCATGTAAATTTTTAGCCTTTCTTCTGGATTTTCCTGCACGGACTTCGAAACACGGGTTGCAATATATAGAAATGATGCCATGCTATGAAATGCAGTCAATTTCCCTAGAAATGCCGGTTTTAAGGTCTAACACATGTAATCTGATATTTTGCGACAGATTTTCTAATATGTGAAATATGAATGCCGAACACTTCTATATGAATGCACATGATGAGGAAATTGCCGGCTAAAAGATGCAATATTTTCGACTAATCAAATTCCCCCAAACTTAATTTCGATCGTCTCGAGCGAACTTTTATTAAAAAGAGAAGGAGAAAATAAAGAATGAGAAAAACTAACTAGCACACTTTCGTAGGCAACACGATTGCACTGAGCATGTGCAACAAGCCTTTAAACCTCTAGGTGTCCCTAGTAGGAGGAGTGTTGTCTCCTGAGGATTTTCAGCGGATTGCACCCACAAAATACAATAATAAAAGGCAGATCATGAAATTTACATTTAAAGAAAAGATTTGTAAAAGGAAAGCTTCGAAAATTAGGGTTTCCAACTAAGCTAGCTTTTCGATTGTCATGAGCCCTATCTTAATGGTCATGAAAAGATGTTAGAAATCACGTCCTCCCTCAATAAAACATCGTCTTATTCTTCATTCCTATCTTTCTTCCAAATATCGATCATTTCACCCTGCGTGTGTGTAAAGACATCCCTACACCCGGAGAATTCAATTCAAGCTATCATACTCTTGCCCATCAGCCTCAGTACTTTTTAATTAATGAATATTTAGATGAGATTGCTCACACACTTTAATGCGACCGTTAATACTTCTTGAGGTACTAACCGACCGATTACTCCTGTGCCTGCTTACTTGGTGTATTTTCCTCGTCTTGCACCACCTCAGGCATAGCAGTGACTCCCAGACCAGTTGGCCTTAGGGCACTAGGTGAAGAAGCACCCTCGCTATATATTTTTTATTGCCCTCGGTGATAACAAAACCAGTGTCCATTTTTCTCACCACTTTATATTTTCTTCATTCCATTTTTTTTATTTCCTTCATACTTTTGGCTTTAAGACAAGAGCATTTCATGGTATCCTCTACTATCCCAGGCTTTACGACGTGTGTAAGTGCGAATAGCAGGGTATCAACGTTCAAAATGTTTGGCTTCCAGAATAGAAACTATTTTTCAGACTTATTTTTATCCTCAGATTAGTGACGTCCTTCATCTTACTAACCCTTGGGACAACGGCTCATAACTACTTATTACTATTTCGTATAAGAAAATTTCTAATTTTCTTGGTTTTCTCAAATTTTTCTAATCTCATGGGTGTAATTTTTCACTATCTAAACTTTTATTATCTTATTTATGTACAAAAATAATTTTTATCTTTTGAAATTTTTTAAATTTTTATATGTTTTGAAAAAAATATTTTGTGCTTATGCAAACGATATGCAAATGATGCAAAAAATAAGCACAAACCTACCCCAAACTTGTTTTCAACAATGTCCTCACCGTTGCTATCTGCTAAATCTGAAAAACCTGTAAGCTTGGGAGGAATTTATTAGTGGGGGCAAAATATTTAAGTGAGGACCCTCCCCCAAACTTATTTTTGGCTCATCATTTTGTAAAATTTTCTTTTCAGGAGCCAGAAAATATACCCCCCCCCCCAAACTTGAGTTATGCAATGTTAATCTTTGAAAATCATATGAGGGGGTCAAGAATCATTGGTCGATGCCAAGCTTTGCAAAGACCGAATGTCAACACCAACCATTCAAAAATTTTATCAATGCAGTGCTCTGGTTGGTGGAAGAAGAAGTGTGGAAAGGGTAAGTGGTGGAATAGAATGTGTGTGCGTCTCATTTTGGAGAGACGATGCAGTGAGTGTGATGGATTACTCGCATTCTTCTTACAAGTTAAAAGAAGGGGTGGAGGTTCAATTTCATTGATTGGGAGATGATTCATCTCAACACCCGTGTTATTCGGAAATGCGAGTTCATCAGCGAAGATCTCCTCAAAAGTTTCATCAATACCCCGAAGAATAATGTCATCACAAAGTGCGGGGTGATCTTCAGACTCTAAAAGCAGTTCATAATCAGTGTTAATTGTTGACCCGGACATCTCGGTGGAAGAGTCCGTATGTGTATGATACATAGTTGGGTTAAGCAATAACGTATGAAAAGAGTCAAGATTGATATCAGGAGGATCATCAAATTCGCTGCTGTCGACATCCATTAAGTCGACAGAACATACCTGAGCAGTAGGTTCAGAGGGTACACTTCCTAACTTGTAAATGTTCATCTCAATTGTCCTTTTCCCGAAGGATAGGGTCATAGAACCGTTACGACAATTGATGATAGCGTTGGAAGTGGCCAAAACGGGGCGACCTAAAATCACCGGAATTTGATTCCGTGAGTTCGCTACAGGCTGTGTATCAATTACAATAAAGTCCACAGGGAATATAAATTCTCCGATTTTTATTAACACATCCTCTAGTTCACCCCTAGGTCTGGTGATTGATCGGTCAGCCATCTGGAGAGTGCAAGGAGATGGTTTCAACTCTCCGATCCCTAACTGCTCATAAACTGAGAAAGGAAGTAGGTTAACACTTGCCCCAAGATCTAGTAGAGCACGGTTAACGTGTTTCTCCCCAATAGAGATGGAAATAGTAGGATATCCAGGATCCTTACGTTTCCTCGGTAATTGTTGAGGGAAAGCCGTGTCTACTGTTTTTGCCATGAATATCTTCTTGGGCATTTGTTTCTTCCTCTTTCTAGTGCACAAGTCTTTAAGAACTTTCGCATATGCAGGGACTTGTTGGATAGCATCTAGAAGAGGGATATTGATGTTAATCTGTTTAAACTTCTCAATGATCTTCTCCATATGTGGACTTGGTGTGTTAGCCCTTAACCGATTAGGATAAGGTGCTTTAGCAATAAGCGCTGGGTCCATCATAGAAGAAGGAAGTGTGTGTGGAACCGATCCCAGAATAGAAGTGGGGATCGTCCGTGGAGGGTTAAAAGAGGTGGGCTGAAGTGGCGAGCCTTTTGTGAAACGAAGAATAGGCTCGGAAGAAGGTGGGTGGGGTAGAAGAACTGGGGTCAGAACTAGAAGTGTGTGTGTGAGGAAAGGTCTTAGCCGGGGTGTTGATATGATTTTCAATATCATCAACTTCTTCCCCAACATGATTGTCAAGCACTCTTCCAGATCACAACGTAGGATTGGGTAAGGGTTGAGCTGGAAGTTTCCCTTTCTCTCTTGCACTAATTTCGGCTTTTAATCGTGCAATTTCTTCTTCCATCGATTTAATACTCTCGTTTTGGGACGCAGAGTTTTTCTCAATTTTATCGACAGAAGACTTCATTTCAGCCGAAACTTATATGATATTTGATAAGACCAAATTCATGTATTGTGCAAAAGAAGAGGATTCATCAGTTCCGGTCAACTGTAAAGGACTAGACAGTGCAGGTGTGTTGACCTGATTTTGAAAATTATGTGCTTGAAAGGGGTGCTGACTCAATTGAAGTTGTGGTTGCTGTTGTGGTGGAGGGACCCTTTGGAAATTGTTTTGGTTTGGAACCGTGTTTTGAGAGTGTGATTGGTTCCAAGCAAAATATGGGTGATTCCTCCAACCCTGATTATATGTGGAAGAAAAATGATAGTTTCTCGGTCTTTGAAATCCGGCATTGGTATGCTCACGACCTTGAAACGGATATTCTTCCGTCAAGTGAGACGGATCAGAACAACAGCCACATACAGTTTTGGAAAGTGACATTTGATTAAGGGAGGCAGCTAAAAATTTGTTTTCCATAGTCTCGAGTTTCTTGTGTATAGCTGAAATGTCAGCTCTAACTCCTATGGAAACATCCGATTGGTTATTGCCACTCCTAAATGATGGACTTTCCCACTGTAAAGACTTTTCAGCGAACTCTTCTAAATATCGCCAAGCTTCCCCATCATCCTTAGTCATGAAGGTGCCTTGACACATGTTTTCAAGACTCTGTTTAGTGTTAGGGTTACTGCCCTCATATATGATTCGGCAAAGCTCCCATCTAGGGATGCCGTGATGAGGACACTGCACCAAAAGATCCTTGAAACGTTCAAAGCATTTAGAGAATGGTTCAGCAGGGAGATGGGCAAATTGATTCAGTTCGCTACGGATTCGAGCTGTCTTTTGTATTGGGTAAAATTTCATAAGGAATGCAGCGACAAATTCTTCCCAATTCGTAATAGAGTGTGCGGTAGTGTTATATAGCCACTTATCGGCTATATCGCACAAGGTAAATGGAAGAAGTCGTAGACGCATAGCATCCACTGAAAGTTGTGACGTACCCATCATTGCGCATACGTTTTCAAATTTGGTAATGAAAACGTAAGCGTCCTCAGTCTTGAGTCCGTGGAATTTGGGTAAAAGGTTGATGTATTGGGGTTTAATCTCAAAGTTATCCCCATTGGCTGGTGGTGTGGATAAGCAGGTCGAAAGAGGACCTCGAATAGGGTAGCACCTCTCCTGGAGAGAGATGCGGGATGGATTCTGCGCACAAACGGACGGCGGCAGATTAGGGTTAAAGAAGTTCGATGGGGGTGGATCCATCGATGTGGGTGTGGTAGTGGGTAAAGAAGAAGTAAATGGAGAAATATCGACTTCGGAGTCGATAAAGGGTATGCGGACTAAACGGGCACTAGAATCTGTAAGTCCACGTTGCGACTCCCGGTTCTTACGGGGAGGCGGAAACGGTATAAAAATCAAATTTTTAGCGCATGGGGCAACATGGACTAACAAAGTCGGGATCTTTTCTAAACTAAACTAGCAAACATGCAAAGGAGAGTTAACTACTCGGCAAAGTAGTTATACCTAACTTGAACTCCTTCTTCTTGAAACCTAGTAGAGGTTGATGGTTCTCTTCTCGTCGCCTTCTTCCGTCGAACATGGATCCACCTGAGGGTTCAACCTTCGGGCTCTTTCTCGAACTTGGAGAGAACTAGAATTTTCGGCTTGCTAAACCTTTGATCCTAGAGTGAGTAGAGAGTGTCTAAAGGGTGATTTTCTTTTAAGGAGAGGGATTCTCAACACATGAGAAGGGTTCTCCTTTTGCTAGAGGAAGAAGAAGATGAAGTGAGGAGAGAGAAGCTAAATGATAGAATGAGCTCTTTTCTTTTTGCAACCATAACAAAAAGCAAAAGAATTATCAAATTAATAATAATAATGAAAATGAAAAGGTTGATGGAAGGTTTAGGAATGACCATTATCATTTCAAACATTAAATGAATTTGCTAGAATCAAAGAGCATCTTTCTTTTGTAATGATGATGGTCAAAACTTCAACCATGGTCAACAAGTCAACCATGGTCAACAAGTCAACAAAAAAACCAACCATTACACAATTTCATTTTATTATTTATTATTAATTGATATAACATAAATCCATTAGGGTTTGGAAAAAGACGACTGTCAACTGTGCACACGCACCCGTTCCGAAACCCTAATGAAAGTCCTCTTCCTCCTCCTCAAATAACTGTGCATACACACCTGCATTCTTGTTCCGAGGAACATGAATACTGAGAGATAAAAGCAACCCCAAAACATATACCAGTATCTGACTCAAACCAGAGCCAGCCAGTAATATCCGTCCGGACTCCAAACGTGCACAAGTGCGCGGATGAGAACGAACCCTGTCGCAAAACCATACGACCTCTACTCTGTTTTGCCCAGAGGCGAATACCCTCTGTGTGGGGCTCTAAAGACTCGACACTACGCTGGCAGTGGGTTTAACCACAGACCGCAAGCGGCACTAGCTGTGCGTAACGGTCCTCAGGTAGATGCCGACAAGAAGGCTGACGAGGTGAAACCCCATCTGAACTCCTACTGAGTCTGAATGTGACAGTCTCCGTACAGTCCGGTCTGTTCGTCTAATACATCGCATGTCGGGCCTAGGGGGCGGTAAAACGTCAGTCCCCTAATAGCGGTACAATTCGTGTCGGAGTGAAGCCCAAAACACCCTGAGATAACATTGGAAACCTACCAGTATATCTCGCTTGCCCTGGCCAGGGACTACTCGTGTAATGGCTCTCCTAGACACAGCGCGATGTCAACCCCCAATACTGGGAGAGACGAATCCTGTCTAACCGTCACTGCCTCCAAGTGCTTCGGGACTGTACCCAACTACTATCCATTTGCACGACTCCTTTGAGCCGTGGTAGGGTAGTAATCAAAGTACAGTGGGAACACACTCGAGGCGAAGTGACAGTGTCAAGTCAGCGGACTAAGCTGTACTCATGTCACCTGGGAACTGATAACTGACGATAGGTATAATACCAACCTGTCAGTTCCCGACGAGTCCTGTCCAGTGTACTCGTAACCCAACGAGCACCCGTATACTATCTCCAGTACGACGTACTGATGGCTGTGGGACAGACCATCTTCCACACTGGGATGAGAAGCGCATACGCTAGTCTACTCCGGAGTATCGATGCCCTGTCTCGATAGTCCTGCGACTAGGGACCTGTATAAGGATGTGCTTATAGATTACCCAGCCCCCACTAGTGTGACTGCCATCACAACGCTGGTAATCAAGCAAAGATCCTAAGGGCTCCACTAATGCGTATAAGTGATATACTGAAATAAACACAAGTACACATTGAAGTAGAAACAAACCAAGTAGCATACTACTATATTGAGCAAGATTGTTTATACAAGGTGAATATCCCAAGCTTCCACTAAGTAATATACAAACTAGTATGATACAGTAATGGCCTCTAGGGCATATACACTAACAATCTCCCACTTGCACTAAGGCCATGTACTGGGGTATCGAAGTCCTATCATCTCGATCAGCCGCTCGAACTGAGTCTGGGGTAAGGCCTTGGTGAATGAATCTGCAGTGTTCTCTTCTGAAGCAACCCTCCGAACCTCGATCTCCTTGCGATCCACGATCTCCCTGATCAGGTGATACCGCCTCAAGATGTTCCTGGATCTCTGATGGGACCTGGGTTCCTTCGCTAAAGCTATAGCCCCGTTGTTGTCGCAATACAGAGGTACTGGGTCAACAATGGACGGAACCACCTGAAGTTCTTTCAAGAACTTCCTCATCCAGACAGCTTCTTTTGCGGCATCAGATGCAGCAATGTATTCCGCTTCCATAGTCGAGTCTGCAACGGTTTCCTGTTTGGAGCTCTTCCAACACACCGCCCCTCCATTGAGGGTAAAGACGAAACCCGACATGGACTTGGAATCATCCTTGTCACTCTGGAAGCTGGAGTCAGCAAAGGCCTCGATCTGGAGGTCTTTTCCGCCATACACCAAGAACATCTCCTTAGTCCTTCTCAGGTACTTGAGAATGTTCTTTACCGCTATCCAGTGTTTCTCCCCAGGGTTTGACTTATACCGGCTTACCACACTCAGTGCATAAGCTACATCCGGTCTGGTACACAACATCGCATACATTATAGAGCCTACCGCAGAAGCGTAGGGTATAATAGACATGCGATCCCTCTCCAAATCAGTCTTGGGAGACATCTCTTTAGAGAGGGTGATCTCGTGACAAGCCGGTAGGTTACCGCGCTTGGAATCTTCTATACTGAATGTTTTCACTATGGTGTCGATGTACCTGGACTGAGAAAGTCCTAATATCCTCTTGGATCTATCACGATGGATCCGGATCCCCAGGATGTATGAGGCATCACCCAGGTCTTTCATGGAGAACCTGTATGACAAGAACCCCTTGACAGATTGTAGCATAGGAATGTCATTTCCTATTAAGAGAATGTCATCCACGTATAAAACGAGGAATACTACAGTTCTCGCTACAAATCTACTATAGATGCATGGTTCATCTAAATTTTTGATAAAGCCAAATTCCTTGACCGTCTCATCAAAACAGATGTTCCAACTCCGCGATGCCTGCTTTAGTCCATAGATGGACTTAAGCAACTTGCACACCTTTCCGCTGCTCCCACTCTGAATGAAACCCTCTGGCTGATCCATATAGACACACTCCTTTAAATTTCCATTCAAAAAAGCGGTCTTTACGTCCATCTGCCAAATCTCATAATCGTGGAAGGCAGCAATGGCAAGAAGGATCCGAATGGATTTCAGCATAGCCACTGGAGAAAAGGTTTCGTCATAGTCCAAGCCAGGTCTTTGACGGAAACCCTTTGCTACAAGTCTAGCTTTATAGGTCTCAACCTGTCCATCTACACCAATCTTCCTTTTGAAGATCCACTTGCATCCTACGGGTTTTACCCCGTCTGGAGCAATGTCCAACGTCCATACTTTGTTGGTGTACATGGACTCCATTTCGGTCCGCATTGCATCCAGTCATTTTACCGAGTCAACGCTCTGAACGGCCTGCTGGAAGCTAGTAGGCTCATCATAATCTATGATGCAATCCTCTCTATCCCCGTCTATGAGAAAACCGTAGTATCTCTCGGGCGGATGAGACTGCCTACTACTTCTGCGGAGCGGCGTAGGAATGTCCTGTTCATTTGAACCCTCTGGTTCCACTAAGCTTTCAGTAATAGTTTGTGGTTCTGGAATTTCTTCCAGTTCTACTGCGCTCCCACTAATTTCCTTTTCTAAGAACTGGTGTTTTAGAAAGTGGGCATTACGAGAAACAAGGGCTTTTTGTTCCTCTGCGTAGTAGAAAAGATACCCCCTGGTGTTCTTTGGGTATCCCACAAACTTGCACAGTACTGAGCGTGCCTCGAGTTTGTCCGCATGCTGCTTTTTGACAAAAGCCGGACATCCCCAGATCTTCAGATATTGAAGATAGGGTTTCTTCCCACTCCATAACTCATATGGTGTGGTAGGCACAGTCTTAGTGGGAACTCGGTTCAAAAGGTACGCAGCTGATTCTAGCGCATACCCCCAGAATGATCGCGGTAACTCAGCGTTACTCATCATGGACCGTACCATATCCAATAGGGTGCGGTTCCGTCTCTCCGATACACCGTTATGTTGCGGAGTGTATGGAGGAGTAAGCTGAGAGAGAATTCCATTCTCTTTTAAGTAGTTCAGGAACTCGGCACTCAAGTATTCTCCACCTCGATCCGATCTTAGAATCTTGATACCTTTGCCGGTTTGTTTTTCTACCTCATTCTTATATTCCTGGAATTTTTCTAAAGGCTTCGGATTTATGTTTCATCAAGAAGACATGTCCAAACCTTGAAAAATCATCCGTAAAAGTAATGAAGTAAGAAAAACCGCTTCGCGCAAGTGTAGACAATGGACCGCACACATCGCTGTGTACGAGTCCCAAGAGCTCGCTCGCTCTTACTCCGTGTCCAGTGAACGGAGTCTTTGTCATCTTTCCTTTGAGACAGGATTGACAAGTGGCATACGATTGATATTCGAACGGATTCAAATACCCTTCTATATGTAACTTAGTCAACCTTCTCTCATTGATGTGACCCAGTCTACAATGCCACAAGAAAGCCTGATTGATATCTGGAGACTTTCTTTTGTGTGTATTCTGGACATTATAAATCTGTGGTTGGTTTAACACGTATATACCATTGCTCAGTGTACCTGACCCATTCAGAACTTGATTAAGGTGAATGTTTACAACATTACTTACAAACGCAAATTCATAACCTTCTTTAGAAACTAAAGATACAGAAATGATATTACAAGTTGCGTTGGGTACAAAAAAGCAATTACGCAAAACCAAAACATGCCCATCTGACATTCCCAGGTGATAGTCCCCCACGGCTTTAGCATCCATGCTAGCTCCGTTCGCAACTCTGAGGGTCATGTCACCTGCCTTCAAAACCCTACGGTTTCTCAACGCCTGCAAAGAATTACAGATATGAGATCCTGATCCGGTATCCAATACCCAGGAAGTAGAGTTTATAGAAAGACAGTTTTCAATAACATACACACCTGAAGCTGAAGCCGCAACCTGCTTCAGTTCCTGTGTCTTGGCCTTCCAAGCCCTGCAATCTTTCTTCCAGTGTCCACTCTTATGACAATAGAAGCATTCCTCCTTTCCCACAAGCTTCCCCGCAATCTTTGTTGCCATTTCTTTTCCCTTCGTACCCACTTTACTAACACCGCCCCTTGGTTTGGTGGGGGCTTTCTTCCTCTTTCCCTTGGCTTTCGCCTTGGACCTAGAGGAAGAAGATCCTCCTACAAACAAAGCGGGTGTTTCCCTACCTTTCTGTAGGGTGCCCTCTGCGCTCCTCAGCATGTTGAGGAGTTCTGAAAGTTCAACTTCCTTTTCTTGTAAGTTGAAGTTCAGTATAAACTGGGCGTAAGTGGATGGAAGGGACTGGAGAATTAAATCCGTATAGAGTTCACTTTCCAACGTGGTCCCAAGTTCCGCGAGCTCCTCAATGTAGCCAATCATCTTAAGCACGTGGTCCGCTACCGATGATCCGACGGCCAACTTTGCCGAAAACAACTTCTTCGACACTTCGTATCTTGCGATACGAGACTGCTCTCCATACAGTTCTTTTGTATGAAGAAATATGGATTCCAAATCCATATTCTCGTGCCTCCTCTGATGTTCGTTGTCCATAGAGGCAAGCACGAGGCACCTGGCCTTCGCGCAATCAATCTCCCAAGTCTTACGGATTTCCTTATCCACGACGCTGGAGGTGGGACCTGGGACGGGGGGAGCTTTGGTGGTAAGAAGATACCCCAGCTTGTCGTAAGTGATTGCCATCTTGACATTCCTGAGCCAATCTTTGTAGTTTGGCCCTGTCAATATATTTTTATCTAGAAGTAACTTAAGTCCAGTCATGTCGAATGGTCGCTGCAATTAGGAGAGAGAGAAGAAACACTTTAGCACGATGCTCTTGCAAGTTTAGAGTGGTTTTAATTTGTCTAAACAGGATGGCTCCCACTGTCTCTCGAATCCCTCCTCAAACCATAAAGGAAGAATTAGTCGGGATCAATCCCACCGCACAATACTTGCTTAACCGTTCAGCCAGGCCAGTGTCGGTACTTCGAGGGAGGTTTTCCAACGCTTTCGCGAAGTTCCTTAATTAAATAACCTCTTTTCCCTGGGGGCGTAGCCCTGCTAACACCTTTCTAGACACCTACTAGGTTTATAGCATTGATCGTTAAGTGACGAATCTCCTGATGAGTAGCATATACTCACAGTAGGATCGGGATCCAAATATCATCGCGTGACGAAACTGAAGGAATCCTTCCAGAATCACCACACTCTAAATGGTATGCAAATCTAGCAAGTTTCAGTACTTATGAAACTCCCGATGTGGATTTTTGCCCCATGCTCTTATGACCTTGGCGTGAGGTCAAAATGTCATAAGTCATATGTCAAGTTCTTCCCATCATTATCCTGGTTAATTTGAACCCACCCGTACCTACCCTTGACGTAGGCCAAAATGGCAGTACGACTGTCTCAAACCAACGCATTCTATCTATGCAACAGATAAATATTCGGTAGCTACCAATCACTATGCCTTGGCGTGAGGTCAAAATACATAGCTTGAATACTACCGTATATTTAACTGAAATGATGGAGGGCTACGAATGGTTTTGGCGAAACCGTGAACGTAGTGAACTTGATATAATCGATGGAACGAGATAGCTTTTAAAAGGAGTGGCTCAAGCTCCGCGTTTAAAAGTTAGTTTTGAAAAGAACCTAGTGGTTTTTCGAAAGTGTTCCAACGATTTTAACTTGGTTTATTATCTTGCATTAGTTCTTTTAATGCGTGATATTCTTGCATTAGTTCTTTTAATGCGTCCCATCATTTAAATCCTACCATTGCAGAAAACAACCAAAATATGACGTACGCTTATGCCATTCGCATTCGCCACGGGGCCCCGTCATCACCCGTTAGGTTACTTAACTAACGACAGAGCGGGGGCTGGGCTAGCGCGGCTGTAAAACATAAGCAACGCCTAAATAGTTATAATTATAGCAATGATAGACATTACAGATCACAGATGAATACATTGGATATACTAGGAATCCGCAATCCGTTCGAGCCTGCAACGAAAAGCGGATTACACGGTCGCGGTGAATAGCCAATACCCCACCCAAGACCCCTACGGGTGCGGCAAACTACCCGCCAAGTACTCGGCAGTTTGTGCACCCCTCCATGGGTCTATCCTAGGAGCAAAAACAGTAAAAAGAATTATACAATGACGGCTACAACCCCGACCCGGTTGTGCGGCCAAACAAATAATAATATTACATCAATTTACATTTACAATGAATGAAAGAAAAACAAAAGCTCATCTCACATCCACCCCGGCTATTCATCCGCGACAGTCCAACACATTCATATACACATTCAATATCAAACACAGATCATAGAGATGTATAACCTCGACTAATCAACTTATAGCGATTAGCCGACGTTCAATACAATCAAACATCACAGATATAACCAATATAGTCCAAGTGTAGTGAAGTTCGGAAAAAAATACGGAATTATAGGCCCCCAAAAACAAATTTCTCTTCTGGAAAATCTGGGCACATATAATATATCTTAAAAATCCCAAAACCCTACCAGGAGAACACTGCACAAAACCCGATCACGAGAGGGCCCCAAACTGCGGTGGTTCCGCGGCAAATGCCTACCTCATGCCGTGGAACCGCGGCGGTTTGAAAGAATCAGGGGATCGTTTTTCTTGGGTGTTCACACAAAACCCTGAGCCGAATTTAGGTGTATAACAAATCATGTTTTGACCAGAAAAATTTTTAACAGAAACTAGGGTTTTGTAAAAGTTTGGTTTTTGGATTTTTCGGTTCCGAACTTCGTTACACTTCACTACCAAGCTAGTTTAAGTTTAGTTAGGCTCTGATACCACTGTAAGTCCACGTTGCGACCCCCGGTTCTTACGGGGAGGCGGAAACGGTATAAAAATCAAATTTTTAGCGCATGGGGCAACATGGACTAACAAAGTCGGGATCTTTTCTAAACTAAACTAGCAAACATGCAAAGGAGAGTTAACTACTCGGCAAAGTGGTTATACCTAACTTGAACTCCTTCTTCTTAAAACCTAGTAGAGGTTGATGGTTCTCTTCTCGTCGCCTTCTTCCGTCGAAGATGGATCCACCTGAGGGTTCAACCTTCGGGCTCTTTCTCGAACTTGGAGAGAACTAGAATCTTCGGCTTGCTAAACCTTTGATCCTAGAGTGAGTAGAGAGTGTCTAAAGGGTGCTTTTCTTTTAAGGAGAGGGATTCTCAACACATGAGAAGGGTTCTCCTTTTGCTAGAGGAAGAAGAAGATGAAGTGAGGAGAGAGAAGCTAAATGATAGAATGAGCTCTTTTCTTTTTGCAACCATAACAAAAAGCAAAAGAATTATCAAATTAATAATAATAATGAAAATGAAAAGGTTGATGGAAGGTTTAGGAATGACCATTATCATTTCAAACATTAAATGAATTTGCTAGAATCAAAGAGCATCTTTCTTTTGTAATGATGATGATCAAAACTTCAACCATGGTCAACAAGTCAACCATGGTCAACAAGTCAACAAAAAAACCAACCATGACACAATTTCATTTTATTATATATTATTAATTGATATAACATAAACCCATTAGGGTTTAGAAAAAGACGACTGTCAACTGTGCACACGCACCCGTTCCGAAACCCTAATGAAAGTCCTCTTCCTCCTCCTCAAATAACTGTGCATACACACCTGCATTCTTGTTCCGAGGAACATGAATACTGAGAGATAAAAGCAACCCCAAAACATATACCAGTATCTGACTCAAACCAGAACCAGCCAGTAATATCCGTCCGGACTCCAAACGTGCACAAGTGCGCGGATGAGAACGAACCCTGTCGCAAAACCATGCGACCTCTACTCTGTTTTTCCCAGAGGCGAATACCCTCTGTGTGGGACTCTAAAGACTCGACACTACGCTGGCAGTGGGTTTAACCACAGACCGCAAGCGGCACTAGCTGTGCGTAACGGTCCTCAGGTAGATGCCGACAAGAAGGCTGACGAGGTGAAACCCCATCTGAACTCCTACTGAGTCTGAATGTGACAGTCTCCATACAGTCCGGTCTGTTCGTCTAATACATCGCATGTCGGGCCTAGGGGGCGGTAAAACGTCAGTCCCCTAATAGCGGTGCAAGTCGTGTCGTAGTGAAGCCCAAAACACCCTGAGATAACACTGGAAACCTACCAGTATATCTCGCTTGTCCTGGCCAGGGACTACTCGTGTAATGGCTCTCCTAGACACAGCGCGATGTCAACCCCCAATACCGGGAGAGACGAATCCTGTCTAACCGTCACTGCCTCCAAGTGCTTCGGGACTGTACCCAACTACTATCCGTTTGCACGACTCCTTTGAGCCGTGGTAGGGTAGTAATCAAAGTACAGTGGGAACACACTCGAGGCGAAGTGACAGTGTCAAGTCAGCGGACTAAGCTGTACTCATGTCACCTGGGAACTGATAACTGACGATAGGTATAATACCAACCTGTCTGTTCCCGAGGAGTCCTGTCCAGTGTACTCGTAACCCAACGAGCACCCGTATACTATCTCCAGTACGACGTACTGATGGCTGTGGGACAGACCATCTCCCACACTGGGATGAGAAGCGCATACGCTAGTCTATTCCGGAGTATCGATGCCCTGTCTCGATAGTCCTGCGACTAGGGACCTGTATAAGGATGTGCTTATAGATTACCCAGCCCCCACTAATGTGACTGCCATCACAACGCTGGTAATCAAGCAAAGATCCTAAGGGCTCCACTAATGCGTATAAGTGATATACTGAAATAAACACAAGTACACATTGAAGTAGAAACAAACCAAGTAGCATACTACTATATTGAGCAAGATTGTTTATACAAGGTGAATATCCCAAGCTTCCATTAAGTAATATACAAACTAGTATGATACAGTAATGGCTTCTAGGGCATATACACTAACAGAATCCCGTGTCCAGCCTATCTTGTACTAAAAAGGGTTAGTACAAGTGCCAGCGTTGGCTTATAATTAGGGGTATGAATGAATGCGGTGTTTGCTTTGAAAAAGGGACGGATTTTTGAAAAAATGATGCGACACAACAAATGCAGCACACAAACCCTAGAATCTAGTGGTCACCTAGGTCCGGCTCTAAACCGCTCCTAACTGCCAAAAGACAAGTCGCAGGATAGAATCCTCCACTGCCTCTTTGTCCCCCTGTGGCCAGGTAAGTGCCAGGTAAGTGGGAAGGTACTCCACTACGTAAGTATTGGGCCTAATTAATAACCACTAGCCTTCGACACACTTGCCTAGGCACCATAAGAAAACGCGGATAAGCAATGAATTACCCACGGCCTTCTTCTGTCCTACATGAGCGCGAAGGTCCTTAGAGTCATCACTAGATATTTTTTAATTAATTAGGGTAAATGCGGATGCAAGTTTGTGATTTTCGGGGCCTAGGAAGGGTAATGAAATCCCCACCTAATTTGGATTTGGCCGTGCCCCTTAATATCCGTATTTAGAATGAAAACAACCAAGAAACAAAATCACGCACAAATTTAATTTTTTTGCAATTTGCGAGCTGCGATTATTTGCAAAGAATCCTGCAGAAATTTGTTAGTTGGAGCTAAAAAGAGGAGAGAGGAGAAGGTAAGAAATTACCTGAGAGAAAAATTTCTCAGAGAACGCTTCACCAAGCCGCGGTTCCGCCGCAATAGGGGCTTATTGCCGCCCTTCCGCGGTCAAACAATGGGAACACTGCACCAAAATTTTTCAGGGAGCTTCTGTAGACTCCCTCAACTCTCTGGCATTTTCCAAAAATTTTCTTCAATTACCAGACAGCTCCAGATTTCCTAGCAATGAACCACAACAAATCGTTTAGGGTTTGCACGAATTTTGATCTCAAAATAACAATGGAATAAATCTTTCAATTCAAACTATAATATGAAACGAATTAGCGCGTAATCCCCGGCAACGGTGCCATTTGATTGATCGTGAAATTCGAGACTGTGTAAGTAAATCAACTCAAATGATCCCTGATAACGGTTTCATTTGATTGTAATATTTTCTTGTTTGTGTAAATCGAATAAAGCGAATAAGTTTCTATGTGTCGGTAATATTGAATAAAATTCACAATCAAAGAATTATATTTGACCACAATCAATTACGGTGTCGATTGTAGATCGTAAGCGAGTGCGGATCGTCCATAGGGATTTTGCGATTCGTTTTTATATTTAATTTGTTTGAATTGAAAAGTTAATCGAACATAAAAGAAAACATGATTCAAGAATTTATCGATTGATTCAGGTGTCACTAGTTTAATCAAGAATCAAGAAACTGATAAACAATCGAGAATCGGGTTTCGATGATATTTCCAACCAAATGTCAAGAATCTAAATGAGGCTCGTAGGAATCGATCGGATCTATAGACGTGATGTAATCTCTAGATTTCGTGTTCTTGTCCTTCGAAGGATTGATACTAGATCGATGATGATCGACGAGAGTTAGGGCTTTCTCGTGAAACTAGGGTTTCATCATTTAACCCTTGTTCTTTCGTCGATATCATTCACATTCTAGCCTCTAGTAATTTCAAGAAACGATCGTAACTCCCTAATTTCGAGCGATATCAATCAAGAAAGCATCGCAACGAAATGGGTCGTCGGTTCTTAAACTTTCTTGGGTTTACAAAACTCGTAGGAATCAAGAATCGTTTTCAGATATATTATATCATCATTCTATTGATCGTCTCGACTCCTCAACGAGCGGAGTATTACTCAAACATCACAACAAGAATTACAACTAGAAATTTAGATTGAATCATGATGCAAGAATTTAAAGAAAACAAGATAAAAGAATATCACCTTTTATTTATATCAACAACTTGATTACAGTCGCTCAAGAACTACAAGAGGAAGAACTAAATTGTCGATTTGGCGTCGCTCGGCTCCGTGAGTCGCTGATCGCTTGGTCCACTTGCTCTATTGAAGATCGGCTCGGCTCATAAAAGGTTGCAAGGCTTCTTGCTTGATGGGGTACTCGGGATCTTGGCTTTTAATTGGAATTAGGGTTAGGATTTCACACAAGCCCTGTCACTAGACTTGTGGAAGAAGATGATGAAGGGGGTAAAATGAAGAAGTATCTAAGTCTTGGATAATGGATCCAAGTATCAAGTATATCTTAACCCTAGGTTTAGGCTTCTATTTATAGACTTCCCAAACCCTAGGTCTAGGTTTGAAATTACAATTCCCTCCAAAAGTTTGTTGAGGAGTTTCTAGAAAGAGTTTGTTAGGAGCTAGCTTAGGTTTTAAGCTAGGATTAATTAAGCATTAGAAACCCTAGTTTGCTGATCTGGCAGAAATCTCTAGAATATTCTGGAATTTTTCATGTCTTTCTGAGCTTCTGGAAGTGAGGTAAGAGTTGTGCTCCAAATATTTAGGGCTGACGTGGCATCTCCGCCGCGGAACCGCGGCTCAAGCCGGCTCCGGCCGCGGTTCCGCGGCCATGTTGGCTCTTTGTGGCTTCAAAATTCCAGTGTTGCTTTGGGCTAAACTTTGGGGCTTTATCTGATATGTGGAATTGTGTTTTGCTTTTTGGATTGCTACCAGATCTACAAACTTGGAGTTGGTGTAATGTTTGATCAGCACTATGTAAATTTTTAGCCTTTCTTCTTGATTTTCCTGCACGGACTTCGAATCACGGGTTGCAATATATAGAAATGATGCCATGCTATGAAATGCAGTCAATTTCCCTAGAAATGCCGGTTTTAAGGTCTAACACATGTAATCTGATATTTTGCGACAGATTTGCTAATATGTGAAATATGAATGCCGAACACTTCTATATGAATGCACATGATGAGGAAATTGCCGGCTAAAAGATGCAATATTTTCGACTAATCAGAAGGGTAGCAATCTAAGAACAGTGGGACACACTCGAGGTGAAGTAGCAGTGTCAAGTCCGCGGACTATGCTGTACTCCTGTCACCTGGGAACAGTTAACTGACGACGGGTATAATACTGAACAACAGTCCCCCGCGAGTCCTGTCCGGTGTACCCGTAACCCAACGAGCACCTGTATACTATCTCCAGTACGACGTACTGATGGCTGTGGGACAGACCATCTCCCCAACTGGGATGAGAAGCGTACACACTAGTCTACTCAGGAGTATCGATGCCCTGTCTCGATAATCCTATGACTAGGGACCTGAAAAAGGATGTGCTTATAGACTTCCCAGCCCCCACTAGTGTGACTGCCATCACAACGCTGGTAGTCAAGCAAGATCCTAAGGGCTCTATCAATACGTACACGCATATTAAGATAGATATAACCAAGTAGCATACTACCATGTTTAGCAAGACTGTTAATATAACTGTGAATATCCCAAGCTTCCATTAAGTAATATACAAGCTAGTATGATACAATAATGGTCCCTAGAGCATATACACTAACAATCTCCCACTTGTACTAGGCCATGTACTAGCATATCAAAGACCGGTCATCTCGAGTAGCCTCTCGAACTGAATCTGAGGTAAGGCCTTTGTGAATGGATCAGCAATGTTCTCCTCTGTAGCAACTCTCCGGGCCTCGATCTCCCGGCGATCTATGATCTCCCTGATCAGGTGATACCGCCTTAAGATGTGTCTGGACTTCTGATGGGACCTGGGTTCCTTCGCTAAAGCTATAGCTCCGTTGTTGTCGCAATACAGCGGTATTGGATCAACAATGGTAGGAACCACATGAAGTTCTGTTAGGAACTTCTTCATCCAGACCGCTTCTTTTGCGGCATCGCAAGCAGCAATATACTCCGCTTCCATCGTCGAGTCAGCAACGGTGTCCTGCTTGGAACTCTTCCAGCACACCGCCCCTCCATTGAGGGTAAAGACATAACCTGACATGGACTTGGAGTCATCCTTATCACTCTGGAAGCCGGAATCAGCAAAGGCCTCGATCTTGAGGTCTTTTCCGCCATAAACCAAGAACATCTCCTTAGTCCTTCTCAGGTACTTGAGAATGTTCTTCACTGCTATCCAGTGCTTCTCCCCTGGGTCTGACTGATACCTGCTCACCACGCTCAGTGCGTAAGCTACATCTGGTCTGGGGAACAACATCGCATACATTATAGAGCCTACCGCAGAAGCGTAGGGTATAATAGACATGCGATCCCTTTCCATATCAGTCTTGGGAGACATCTCTTTGGATAGGGTGATTCCGTGACAAGACGGTAGATTACCGCGCTTAGAATCATCCATACGAAATCTTTTCAGTACAATGTTGATATACCTGGACTGCGAAAGTCCCAACATCCTCTTGGATCTATCACGATAGATCCGGATCCCCAGAATGTAAGAGGCATCACCCAGGTCTTTCATTGGGAACCTGTGTGACAAGAATCCTTTGACAGATTGTAGCATAGGAATGTCATTTCCTACCAATAGAATGTCATCCACATACAAGAAGAGGAATACAACAGTTCGTGCTACAATTTTACTATATATACATGGTTCAACTGGATTTTTGATAAAGTCATATTCTTTGACCGTTTCATCAAAACAGATGTTCCAACTCCGTGATGCCTGCTTTAGTCCATAAATGGACTTAAGCAACTCGCACACTTTCCCGCTGCTCCCACTCTGATTGAAGCCTTCTGGCCGATCCATATAGACGCACTCTTCCAAATTACCATTTAGAAAAGCCGTCTTTACGTCCATCTGCCAGATCTCATAATCATGGAAGGCGGCAATAGCAAGAAGGACTCGAATGGATTTGAGCATAGCCACTGGAGAAAAAGTCTCGTCATAGTCTAAACCGGGTCTTTGACGAAAACCCTTTGCAACAAGTCTAGCCTTATAGGTTTCCACCTGTCCATGTACACCAATCTTTTTCTTAAAGATCCATTTGCATCCTATGGGTTTTACCCCATCAGGAGTAAAGTACAAAGTCCATACTTTGTTGGTGTACATGGACTCCTTCTCGGTCCGCATTGCATCCAGCCATCGTACCGAGTCACCGCTCTGGATGACCTGCTGGAAGCTAGTAGGTTCATCATCATCAATGACGCAATCCTCTCTATCCCCATCTATGAGAAAACCGTAGTATCTCTCAGGCGGATGATACGGCCTACTACTCCTGCGGAGGGGTGCGGGAATGTCCTGTTCTTCTTGAACTACTGGTCTTACCAAACTTTCAGTAGTAGTTTGTGGTTCTTGAATTTCTTCCAGTTCTATTTCACTCCCACTTGTTTTCTTTTCTATAAACTGCTGTTCTAGAAAATGGGCATTACAAGAAACAAAAAACTTTTGTTCCTCTGCGTAATAGAAATAATACCCCTTGGAGTTCTTTGGATATCCCACAAACTTACACTGTACTGATCGTGCCTCGAGTTTGTCCGCATGCTGCTTTTTAACAAAAGCTGGACATCCCCATATCTTCATATGCTGAAGATGGGGTTTCTTCCCACTCCACATCTGATATGGCGTAGTAGGCACAGTCTTGGTAGGAGCCCTGTTCAGAAGATATGCTGCTGATTCTAGCGCATAACCCGAGAAAGATCGCGGTAACTCAGCATTACTCATCATGGAACGTACCATATCTAATAGGGTTCGATTCCGTCTCTCCGATACACCGTTATGCTGTCGAGTGTATGGAGGTGTAAGCTGAGAGAGAATTGCTTTCTCTTTTAGGTAACCTAGGAACTCGACACTTAAGTATTCACCACCTCGATCAGATCTTAGTGTCTTGATAGTTTTGCCGGTTTGGTTTTCTACTTCATTCTTATACTCTTGGAATTTCTCAAAAGTCTCGGATTTATGTTTCATCAAGAAAATGAATCCGTACCTAGAGTAATCATCCGTAAAAGTAATGAAATAGGAAAAACCACCTCTTGCATGTGTAGACATTGGACCACATACATCGCTCTGTATGAGTCCTAAGAGCTCGCTCGCTCTTACTCCATGTCCAGTGAATGGAGTCTTTGTCATCTTTCCTTTGAGACATGATTGACAAGTGGCATAAGTTTGATATTCGAACGAATCCAAATATCCTTCTTTATGTAACTTAGTTAACCTTGTCTCATTGATTTGACCTAGTCTACAATGTCATAAGAAAACCTTATTTAAATATGGAGACTTTCTTTTTAGTGTGTTCTGGACATTGAAAATCTGTAATTGGTTTAGGACATATATAGCGTTATCCAGTGTACCGGACCCAATCAAACCATGATTAAGGTGGATGTTAACAACATCACTTACAAACGTGAAATCATAACCTTTATTTGATAACAAGGAAACTGATATGATATTACACGTTAAAGTAGGTTGACAAAAACAGTTATGCAAAACCAAAATATGTCCACTCGTCAATCCAAGGTGATAATCCCCTACGTACACAGCTCCCACGCTAGCTCCGTTAGCAACCTGAATCAGTCTTGGGAGACATCTCTTTGGAGAGGGTGATCCCGTGACAAGCCGGTAAATTACCGCTCTAGGAATCTTCCATACTGAATCTTTTCAGTATGGTGTCCATGTACCTGGACTGTGAAAGTCCTAATATCCTCTTGGACCTATGAATATCCAACACCTCAGTCGACGAGGCAAGGGCCGAGATCCCTTCACCGGGAGTGACCCCTTAGACAGAAGTTTGCGTCAGGGTAATAACTTCACTATAGCCGATTACTTTTTGCTTTGCATCGTGGTATTCGGTTGGAATATCCTGCACCTCATTCTACGGGGAAAGAGCCGAGATCCCTTCAATGGGAGTGACCACTTTAGCAAAGGTTTTCGTCACTATATTTTATAAAAAAGCTATGCAGTTCCTTCAACGATATCAAGTTCATTACGGTAAAAGGTTTTTCGCCAAAAACCAACCGTAGCCCTCCGTCATTTCTTACAAATATTACTTATTATTCGTGCTGCGCTTGTTGACTGTGTCAAGGCGTAGTGTACGGTAGCTAAGTAGTGTTCGTTTGTGGCATATTAATGGGATTGGTTAGGACAGTCGTGCGGCCGTGTTGACTGTGTCCAGGGCTTGTACGGGGTGATAATCCCCTACGGACACAGCTCCCACGCTAGCTCCGTTAGCAACCTGAATCAGTCTTGGGAGACATCTCTTTGGAGAGGGTGATCCCGTGACAAGCCGGTAAATTACCGCGCTAGGAATCTTCCATACTGAATCTTTTCAGTATGGTGTCCATGTACCTGGACTGTGAAAGTCCTAATATCCTCTTGGACCTATGAATATCCAGCACCTCAGTCGACGAGGCAAGGGCCGAGATCCCTTCACCGGGAGTGACCCCTTGGACAGAAGTTTGCGTCAGGGTAATAACTTCACTATAGCCGATTACTTTTTGCTTTGCATCATGGTATTCAGTTGGAATATCCTGCACCTCATTCTACGGGGAAAGAGCCGAGATCCCTTCACCGGGAGTGACCTCTTTAGCAAAGGTTTTCGTCACTATATTTTATAAAAAGCTATGCAGTTCCTTCAGCGATATCAAGTTCATTACGGTAAAAGGTTTTTCGCCAAAAACCAACCGTAGCCCTCCGTCATTTCTTACAAATATTACTTATTATTCGTGCTGCGCTTATTGACTGTGTCAAGGCGTAGTGTACGGTAGCTAAGTAGTGTTCGTTTGTGGCATATTAATGGGATTGGTTAGGACAGTCGTGCGGCCGTGTTGACTGTGTCAAGGGCTTGTATGGGGTGATAATCCCCTATGGACACAGCTCCCACGCTAGCTCCGTTAGCAACCTGAATCAGTCTTGGGAGACATCTCTTTGGAGAGGGTGATCCCGTGACAAGCCAGTAAATTACCGTGCTAGGAATCTTCCATACTAAATCTTTTCAGTATGGTGTCCATGTACCTGGACTGTGAAAGTCCAAATATCCTCTTGGACCTATGAATATCCAGCATCTCAGTCGACGAGGCAAAGGCCGAGATCCCTTCACCGGGAGTGACCCCTTGGACAGAAGTTTGCGTCAGGGTAATAACTTCACTATAGCCGATTACTTTTTGCTTTGCATCGTGGTATTCAGTTGGAATATCCTGCACCTCATTCTACGGGGAAAGAGCCGAAATCCCTTCACCTGGAGTGACCTCTTTAGCAAAGGTTTTCGTCACTATATTTTATAAAAAGCTATGCAGTTCCTTCAACGATATCAATTTCATTACGGTAAAAGGTTTTTCGCCAAAAACCAACCATAGCCCTCCGTCATTTCTTACAAATATTACTTAGTATTCGTGCTGCGCTTGTTGACTGTGTCAAGGCGTAGTGTACGGTAGCTAAGTAGTGTTCGTTTGTAGCATATTAATGGGATTGGTTAGGACAGTCGTGCGGCCTTGTTGACTGTGTCAAGGGCTTGTACGGGTGGGTTTAATGCAATCCAGGATAATGAAGGGTTGAACTTGACTAGGACTCTTTTGATTTGTTGACTGTGTCAAGGTCACTTGGGTCCTAGGGGTAAAAATCACATCGGGAGTTTCTAAAGAAACTGAAACTTGCCAGGCATGTGCATACCTTCTGGAGTGTGAAAACGTGAGTGGATTCCGTCATGTTATCATGCGATGATAGTTGGATCCCGATTCCCACTGATGAGTTGGTTTACTCCTCGGGTGATCCCGACTAATTCTTCTTTCGGGTTTGGAGGAGAATTTGAGGTTACAGTGGGAGGTTTCCTGTTTAGATAAATTGATAACCATTCTGATCTAGGTTAGAGTGCACGCTGAGTGTTTCTTTTCTCTCTCTCTTTGGCAGCGACCATGACCCGACCCGTGACTATGACTCAATGACCAAGTTGACCGAACCTTCTTATAAGACTGGCCTTTTGGATTGTCAGAGTTTCATACCTCGTTGCTACTCCTACTTTTACCCTTTTCTCCAGGACACCCTGTATTACTACGAACGTCCACTTCCATTGGATAAAACCATCGTATGGTTATATACAAACTCGAAGGAATTTATTCGAGGATGGTTTCCGGTTATGGAGAAAACGAATATGACTATTCAGTTGTCTTTTCCTTTTACCTTCTCTCAGGTTGCGAGTGCTCCTTGGATTAGGACAGTACACCTATTACGCTTATTGGATAGTCTTCTTCCAAACCATAGGCAGGTGCCGACCGGTAGGGAATGAAGAAAACCATTTAGCCTAAAAGGTGTACAGAAGTTATTAAGTAAAGACATATCAAGGGATTAGTAAGAGGGCAAAGTAAATTGCGACTGCTATTCACGACCAAACCAAGTATTTCTTCGCCAATCCTAAATCACCCTTGTATTTCTCCAGGACACTCCGTATCATTACGAAGATCCACAGTCTATTGGATACTCCATCGTATGGTTATATACGAACTCGAAAGGAACTTGTTCCAGTTCGGGGATTGATTCCGGTTCAGGAGAAATAGGAATAAGGTTTGTTCTGTTGTCTTTTATCTTTACCTTCTCTCGGGTTGCGAGTGCTCCTAGGATTGGGACAGTACACCCATTATGCTTATTGGATAGTCTTCTTCCAAACCATAGGCTGGTGCCGAACGGTAGGGAAGGAAGAAAACCATTTGGCCTAAAAGGGTGTACAGAAGGTAATGACTAAAGACATATAAAGGGATTTGGAGAGATGGCAAAGAAATATACTGTTACAGTTGTGAATCTGGTTAATGGAAGAGGCATTACTAGGAATACCCGGGTACCCCTACGAAACATTTCAATGTTTTAGTTTCACTGTGTACTGTTAAAAGAAAACTGATTTCCCAATTAGACCTTGCTCCAGGGTATGTATTACCAGGTATGATTCTCACATCTGTATGGTTTTAAAGATGATGAGTGGGAGTATGTTATTGGGAATTAGGTGATCATCCTCATTATATTGGAATTCGTTGTAATTGGTGATATTTGAGGAAATCACCTGGGTTGTTTCCCGGACGACAAATATTTGGTTCTGAATATCCGTTGCTATGCACCTATTTAAAATTGATATATCTGTACGTCTATTTTTATAGAGTGAGATATAACTTTTTGAAATTATGTCCATGACATTTATCTATACCAGTGGATGGTTAGGTAAGGAGCATTGAACAGCGGTGTAATTCTTCTTAACCATAAGTACAGTTTTCAACCTACGACACACAGGGAATGAGTTATTAGACTCAGGGGACATATACAGAGTATTGTATGTTGTCCAGTGTCCATTAGGACAGAGGGGTTGGTACTCGTACTATATTCTGTTTACTTGTGGCTTCTCTAGTTCTTAGACATGTGTTTCGTAGAAACACAAGGTCCAAGTTTTGAGAAGTTATAGGTATATGAATAAAGTAGAGAACCTGGCATTGCAAGTATCAGGATTCTTCAAGGTGGTCGAAGATATAGATACTTGTGTATGGTATTCAGTTGATAGTAATGATTAAGAGAACTTGCTTCTCTTTCAGGTTACTCATAATTAGAAGCGTTCCTAAGTTGAATAACGCTGATCGGCCTTCTTCCATTTAGTTGACATGCACTGGAGACAGCTGCATGATTTGAATCTGGTTCAATTAAATCAGTGCGTCTGTTTCTGTATTGGATATAGAACATTTCATATCTTGACATTGTTAAGGTACGGGGAGTTTTCCGGCTTATGCTTAAAACCAGACTCCGGATAACTCGAGGCATGTTTCTGTAATGGTTGTTTGTGGGTTGACCCAGGCTATGACGAGGGTTGACTTTCTACCATCTGGAAGATCAATAGTGATATTGTTCTAGACTCGCCACAGTTTTAATAAAAATGGATTTTTTCAGAAAACAGTAGTTAGAGTATGGTAGAATTGGAAGTGATTCCAGAACCGCAAACGATTACTGAAAATTTGATAAGAACCTAAAGATTCAATCTGGCTTGACATTCCATTGGCCACTTCGCAGATATGGTGGGTAACCTCAGGCACCCGAGAGGTACTCCGGTAGCCTTAAGGACGGTGACAGGGAGGTTCTTATTTACCCAGACTTGCCATTACTGTTGTTCCAGACTGTGAGACCCGGCAGGAGGATGTGTATAGCGTCGTTCTGAACTAGCTTTAGAAGTGCACGTGTATACGATTCTGCTAGAGGGTTGTCATAGTCAGTGGGAGCAACGGAAGCATTGGTGGACAAGTGGCTTATGTCTATTTATAGACTAAAGCAGATATAGCTGAGATAGATCATCTATTTCTGATGTGACAGTCATAGATTTGACTTCTTCAGAATAGGGGATGGATCTGTTAAGAAGGTAGTAGGGTGTGATATCCTGGTATTTGGATGACATACACAAAGTAGGAAGTGAAATTCCTATACTACGGTCGGGCATACTGTGGTTGTCACACAGTGGTTTCTCCACAAAGGATATGGACATTATATCAGATATTCTGGTTACCAGATCTATGGTTTTAGGACTAGATTTGGGTAGTTTCCCAATCTGGGTACTTAGACAGCATTCTAATGGTATTTTAGAATGGACGACTCCTGGCACGGTAGTGTACCTGCAGGTGATGGAGTCACCCTCTCTAAAGGTGTCTTACAGACTGAAGGGGAGAGGGAAGTGCATGATTGGCAGATCACTTGCTTAGGAAATTGAGTCAATCATGAGATGTCAAGTACCACACCAGATATTGTTTTTGCACTAGATGCGATAAGTTGATATTGTTCCAATCCTGGATAAACGATCGGAAGCAGTTTTAGAACATAAGTGGATGTTCGACGGATATGATAACGACAGCCTCATTCAGTGAGACGGTTATGATTCCAGGCTTCCAAGGTAATCTGGATAACAGAGTGACTGTCAGAGTTATAGTTTTTCCTCTGACGAGGGACAGTACTTTGGACAGGAGGTCCAAGCGGATACTGAGGGAGGCATGGCACAGGATACTGATTGGTCTCAGTTGACGATAAAGTCTAAGAAGTTTGGATTTGGAGTTCATTTATGAGCTAGGTTCCATCAGATATCCAGACATATTCTAAGACAGGTATTGCTCATTTCGGGAGATGGCTTTCTCCGCGAACGTGAGATAAATAGAGACATAGAAAGAAACATCAGAGCGGATCCACTCACTGAGGCTATTCCTCGAACGCAATAGTTTCGCAAACAGGTTTTGTGAGACTGACTAGTAGAGGAGTTGGGTGTTCGGTATCACACAGGCTGTGAGAATGCGACATCGGAATAATTATCCTAGAGTGCAAGTGGGGGATTGTTGGATATAGTGCCCTCAGAGTCAATTATTGGATCACAGGCACGTGATTGCAATGATCGAGGGAGGACTTATACCGGTAGGACAGTCTTACTCAAGATGATAATATGCTATCTGGTTTATCTTTATCATCGTGTACTGCTTTAGGTGATCTTACAAGTCACTATTGCGCGTTGATAGAGCCCTTAGGATTCTTGCTTGACAGCCAGCAGTATGATGGCGATCATATACGTGGGAGCTGGGGTCTATAAGCACATCCTTAAAAGGTCCCTAGTCGTGGGAGTTTTCGAGACAGGGCATCGATACTCCAGAGTAGACTAGTGTATACAGTCGAGACCCCGACGAGGGGTGGTGGCCGGTCTCACAAGCCACTAGTGTTAGTTGGTTCACCTAAGATGTATACAGGTGCTCATTGGGTTATGAGTACACCGGACAGGACTCGCCGGGAACATGCTAGTTGGTATTATACCTGACGTCAGATAGCAGTTCCCTGGCGATATGTGTAAAGGTTAGTTCATCGACCTGAGATCGTCATTTGTCTCGTGTGAGTTCCCACTGTGCTTTGATTACTACCCTACCACGGCTCAAAGGAGTCGTGCAAACAGGTTTTAGTTGGGTACAGTCCCGAGCCACATGGAGGCAGTGAGCGGATCTTCAGGGGTTCGTCTCTCCCGGTATTGGGGGTGAGGTCGCGCTGTGTCTAGGAGAGCCATTACACAAAGCCCTCGGCCGAGGCAGGAGATTTACTGGTAGGTATTCCAGTAGTATCTCAGCGTGTTCTGGGCTACACTCCGACACGACTTGTACCGCTTATGGGGGGTCTGACTATTACCAACCCCCTAGGCCCGCCATGCGATACTCATAGACGAACGAACCGGACTGTACGGATATTGTCACTGACAGGCTCAGTAGGACGTCAGGATAAGTTCGCTCATCGACGTCCCTTTTAGTCAATACTTGGTAGCCCATTACGTACGGCTAATAACTCTGACGTGCTAGTGGTTAAATCCACAGCTAAAGTATTGACGAGTCTTTAGAGTCCCCCACAGACAGTTTCTCAAGTTTCGGGCGAAACGTTGTAGAGGCCGTATGATATATGGCAGGGTTCGATCTTATACGTGCGGTATTGCACGGATCGTGATCGGACTGATCATACTACTGGGCTTTGGTTTAATCCGGATCCTAGTATTCGATTTGTTGGATTACTTTAGTCTCATCGCATTCGCATTCAGTCGGAATGCGGGTGCAGGTATGTATATACAGGTGAGGGGTATCCTTGTGATCCGTCACGAGTTTACTTTAGATGTTGCCGGATTTTCTTTGTTATGGCAAACATTTGGATTAATGTTTGCTTAAGGAAATAATGAGCTAGAAATCATCATGACAATGCATTAATGTGACATAGACTTATATCATGAGTCATGGTCTCTTTTCTAGCAACTGTGTCACATTAATGAATTGCTTTATGTCATGAAATGAGATGGAGTGAGAGAGGGGCTGCCTAGTGTTGGTAGTGAGCTCTCATATTATTCTACACTCTCTCACTCTCATTATTGATAGCATCAAAAAGAAAAGAAAAGATGAAAAAGCCTTCTCTTCTTCTTCTTCTTCTTCCTCTAGCTCATTGTCTTGCTCCAATGGCAACAACTTCAACCTCCATCCAAGCCATGGATGCAAAGTGACAAAGTGATCACAAACATTCTCTACAACACCTTGGACGCATCGGCTAGCACACTTCGCGCCCGAGTTGCTTCGGATGAAGCGGGAGCCCGTAAAGAGACTTCTCGATGTGGTGCCCTTTCCGACGAGGAGATGAAGACCGGAGATTCCGCGAGGAGATCGGGGTGGAGGCCGAAGACCGAAAGACACGAATCGCTCGGTTTAGCTTCTTACCCATTCTTATGTTAGCTAGCATTAGGTTAATGGTTACGATCTGTGTTTTTAGGATGCGGTAGTGCCGGTTTAAAGTCAAGAAAATTTTCGTTTCCACATTTTGGCCTCGGATAGACGGCCGGGACGCTACCGTAGTCCTACAGCATCACCCAGGTCTTTCATGGAGAACCTGTGTGACAAGAACTCTTTGACATATTATAGCATAGGAATGTCATTTCCTATCAAGAAAATGTCATCCACGTATAAAACGAGCAATACGACAGTTCGTGCTACAATTTTACTATAAATACATGGTTCATCTGGATTTTTGATAAAGCCAAATTCTTTGAACATCTCATCAAAACAGATGTTCCAACTCCGTGATGCCTGCTTCAGTCCATAGTGTAAGTCCATGTCACGCACCCCACGAACTTGCAGGGAGGAGGAATATACGAAAAACAATTATCAAAGCTTCGTAACACGGACTTGAGCGCATGAATCGTTTCTAAACCTTTGCTAACAAAGTACTAGAGGTTTAACTACTCGGATACGAAGTTATACCTCACGTTAATTGTCCTTCGGGTCTTCATCGCGGTCCTCCACTCCTCATAGGCTCCTTGGAACATCGGCATCTCAACGGCCTCCTCGAATCAAAGACGATCCACCTGAAAGCTCCTACGCCAAGCTTAATCTCAAATTTGAGATAACTAGGTTGCTTAAAGTGCTAATCTAAGCTACCTAGGGGATATAGAGTGAGGTTATAGATGTATTAGTCTAGCTAACCCTTGATCTCAACACATGAGAGGTTAGGGTTAGGGTTTGAAGAGAGAGTGAGCTTTATGAGAGAGAAGGTGAGAATGATAATGAAAAGAATAATGAACTCATATGAATATTTCAACCATAACAATAAATCAAATAAATAATATAAATGATTTATCATCATGGTTAGATTCATTCATCTAGTGTGATTCATCATATGACTCACTAACTCATTAATGAATCATTTAATACAAAGCATGAATCACACAAATGAGTCATTAAGCAATTAATGCTCATGCAACCTTAACCCCTTAGTCACCACTCTTCTAGAACCTTCCCGACAAATTAAGAGAACGCCCCTCCAATCCGTGAAAACACGGAAAAACTTTAGACTGTATAAATCCAATAACCCGATACTAGAATCTGGCTTAAACCAAAGCCGGCTAGTAAAAACTGTCCGAAAAGTCGTACGTGCGTAAACACACGTACGCGTCCGAACCCTTGTCGTAAAACCATACGACCTCTATATCTTTCTCCTGGAGCAGGAAAACTCTCTGTGTGGGACTCTAAAGACTCGACACTACGCTGGCAGTGGGTTTAACCACAGACCGCAAGCGGCACTAGCTGTACGTAACGGTCCCCAGGTAGATGTCGATAAGAAGGCCGATGAGGAAACCATCCGAACCCCTACTGAGCCTGATGTGACAATCTCCGTACAGTCCGGTCTGTTCTTCTAAGACTATCGCATATCAAGCCTAGGGGGCGGCAAGCGTCAGTCCCCTAATAGCTGTATAAGTCGTGTCGGAGCGGAGCCCATTACACCCTGAGAAGCTACTGGAACCTACCAGTATATCTCGCTTGCCCTGGCCAGGGACTTTGCATAATGGCTCTCTGACACAGCACGATATCAACTCCCAATACCGGGAGAGACGAATCCTATCTAACTGCCACTGCCTCCAAGTGCTCGGGACTGCACCCAACTGCTACCTGTTTGCACGACTCCTTTGAGCCGTGGTAGGGTAGCAATCTAAGAACAGTGGGACACACTTGAGGCGACGTAGCAGTGTCAAGTCTGCAGACTATGTTGTACTCATGTCACCTGGGAACTGTTAACTGACGATGGGTATAATACCAACCAATCAGTTCCCCGGCGAGTCTTGTCCGGTGTACCCGTAACCTAACGAGCACCTGTATACTATCTCCAGTACGACGTACTGATGGCTGTGGGACAGACCATCTCCCTAACTGGGATGAGAAGCGTACACACTTAGTCTACTCCGGAATATCGATGCCCTCTCTCGATAATCCAACGACCAGGGACCTGTATAGGATGTTGCTTACAGACTACCCAGCCCCCACTAGTGTGACTGCCATCACAATGCTGATAATCAAGCAAAGATCCTATGGGCTCTACTAATATGTATAAGTGATACGCTACAAGAAACATATGCACATATTAAAGTAGACTCAAACTAAGTAGCATACTACCATTTTAAGCAAGACTGTTATATATACAACTGTGAATATCCCAAGCTTCCATTAAGTAATATACAACCTAGTTTGATACAATAATGGCCCCTAGGGCATATACACTAACACATAGATGGACTTAAGCAACTTGCACATCTTCCCGCTGCTTCCACTCTGAATGAAATCCTTTGGCTGGTCCATATAGACACACTCCTCTAAATTTCCATTCAGAAAAGCAGTTTTTACGTCCATTTGCCAAATCTCATAATCGTGGAAGGCAGCAATGGCAAGAAGGATCCGAATGGATTTGACCATAGCCACTGGAGAAAAGGTTTCGTCATAGTCCAAACCAGGTCTTTGACGAAAACCCTTTGCAACAAGTCTATCCTTATAGGTTTCAACCTGTCCATCTACACCAATCTTCCTTTTGAAGATCTATTTGCAGCCTACGGGTTTTACCCCTTCTGGTGCAACGTCCAAAGTCCATACTTTGTTAGTATACATGGACTCCATCTCGGTCCATATTGCATCCAGCCATTTTACCGAGTCAGTGCTCTGAATGGCCTGCTGGAAGCTAGTCGGCTCATCATTATCAATGATGCAATCCTCTCTATCCCCGTCTATGAGAAAACCGTAGTATCTCTCGGGCGGATGAGACTGCCTACTACTCCTGCGGAGTGGCGCAGGAATGTCCTGTCCTTTCGAATCTTCTGGTTCTACTAAGCTTTCAGTAATGGCTCGTGGTTCTGGAATTTCTTCCAGTTCTATTGCGCTCCCACTTATCTAATTTTCTAAAAACTCAGTTTCTAAGAAGCAGGCATGACGAGAAACAAATACCTTTTGTTCCTCTGCGTAATAGAAGAAATATCCCTTGGAGTTCTTTGGATATCCCACAAACTTGCACTGTACTGAGTGTGCCTCGAGTTTGTCCGCATGCTGCTTTTTTACAAAAGCTGGACATCCCCATGTCTTAATGTGTTTAAGATAGGGTTTCTTCCCACTCCACATCTGATATGGTGTGGTAGGCACTGACTTAGTTGGAACTCGGTTCAAAAGATATGCAGCTGATTCTAGTGCATATCCACAGAAAGATCGCGGTAACTCAGCGTTACTCATCATGGAACGTACCATATCCAATAGGGTTTGGTTCCGTCTCTCCGATACACCGTTATGTTGTGGAGTATATGGAGGAGTAAGCTGAGAGAGAATTCCATCCTCTTTTAAGTAATCCAGGAACTCGGCACTCAAGTATTCACCACCTTGATCAGATCTCAGTGTCTTGATACTTTTGCCTGTTTGTTTTTCTACTTCATTCTTGTATTCCTGGAATTTTTCAAAGGCTTCAGATTTATGCTTCATTAAGAAGACATGTCCATACCTTGAAAAATCATCCGTAAAAGTAATGAAGTAAGAATAACCACTTCGCGCATGTGTAGACATTGGACCACATACATCGCTGTGTATGAGTCCCAAGAGCTCGCTCGCTCTTACTCTATGTCCAGTGAACGGAGTCTTTGTCATCTTTCCTTTGAGACATGATTGACAAGTTTCATATGATTGATATTCGAACGGGTCCAAATATCCTTCTTTATGCAACTTAGTTAACCTTGTCTCATTGATGTGACCAAGTCTACAATGCCATAAGAAAGCATGATTTATTTCTGGAGACTTTCTTTTGTGTGTATTCTGGATATTTAAAATCTGTGGTTGGTTTAATACGTATATACCGTTGCTTAAAGTACCCGACCCAATCAAAACATGATTAAGGTGGATGTTTACAACATTGCTTACAAACGCAAAATCATAACCTTCTTTAGACATTAAAGATACAGATATGATATTACAAGTCGAACTGGGTACAAAATAATAGTCACGCAAAACCAAAACATGCCCATCTGACAATCCCAAGTGATAGTCCCCCACAGACTCAGCATCCATGCTTGCTCCATTTGCAACTCTGAGGGTTATATCACCTGCCTTAAAAACCCTACGCTTTCTCAGTGCCCGCAAAGAGTTACAGATATGAGATCCCGATCCGGTATCCAATACCCAGGAAGTGGAGTTTATTGATAGACAGTTTTCAATAACATACACACCTGAAGCCGAAGCCACAACTTGCTTCGGGTCCTGGTTCTTGGCTTTCCAAGCCCTGCAATCTTTCTTCCTGTATCCTTTCTTACGATAATAAAAGCACTCTTCTTTTCCCACAAGCTGTCCCGCAACCTTTGCTACTTTTGCCTTTCCCTTGGCTTCCACTTTACTAACACCGCCCCTTGGTTTGGTGGGGGCCTTCTTCTTCTTTCATTTGGCTTTCTCCTTGGACCTAGAAGAGGAAGCTCCTCCAACAAACAATAAGGGTGTTTCCCTGACTTTCTGTAGGGTGCCTTCTGCATTCCTCAACATGTTGAGGAGTTCCGGAAGTTCAACTTCCTTTCCTTGCATGTTGAAGTTCACGATAAACTTAACGTAAGTGGATGGAAGGGACTGGAGAATCAAGTCAGTGTAGAGCTCGTTCTTTAACATGGTCCCGAGGACCGCGAGCTCTTCAATGTAGCCAATCATCTTAAGCACGTGTTCCGCTACAGATGATCCGACGGCCAATCTCGCGGAACACAACTTTTTCGAGACTTCGTATCTGGCGATACGGGATTGCTCTCTATATAGTTCCTTATTATGGAGAAATATGGATTCAAGGTCCATATTCTCGTGCCTCCTCTGATGTTCATTGTCCATAGAGGCAAGCACGAGGCACTTGGCCTTCTCGCAGTCAATCTCCTAGATCTTACGGATTTCCTTATCCATGACGCTGGATTGAGGACCTGGGACAGCGGGGGCTTTGGTGGTAAGGAGATACCCCAACTTATTATAAGTGATTGCTATTTTGACATTCCTGAGCCAATCTTTATAGTTTGGCCCTGTCAGTATATTCTTATCTAGTAGTAACTTAAGGCCGGTCATGATGTTTGGTCACTGCAATTAGGAGAGAGAGAAGAAACACTTTAGCATGATGCTCTTGCAAGTTTAGAGTGGTTTTTAGTTTGTCTAAACAGGATGGCTCCCACTGTTTCTCGAATCCTTCCTCAAACCATAAAAGAAGAATTAGTCGGGATCAATCTCACCGTACAATACTTGCTTAACCGTTCAGCTATGCCAGTGTCGGTACTTCGAGGGAGGTTTTACGACCCTTTCGCGAAGTTCCTTAATTAAATAACCTCTTTTCCCTGTGGGCGTAGCCCCGCTAACACCTTTCTAGATACCTACTTTGTTTATAGCATTGATTGTTAAATGAGAGAGTTTCCCGAGGAGTAGCATATACCCATAGTAGGATCGGGATCCAAATATCATCGAGTGATAAAGCTGAAGGAATCCTACCAAAATCATCACACTCTAAATGGTAAGCAACACTAGCAAGTTTCAGTTTCTTTTGAAACTCCCGATGTTGATTTTTGCCCCATGCTCTTATGACTTTGACTTTGACTTTGGCCAACAAATCATAAGTCACATGTCAAGTTCTACCCGTCATTTTCTAAGTTAATTTGAACCCACCCGTACCTACCCTTGACTTTGGCCAACAAGGCAGTACGGCTGTCCCAAACAAACGCATCTATCTATGCTACATATGAATATCCAATAGCTACCAATCACTATGCCTTGACTTTGGCCAACAAACATAGTTTGAATACTATTGACTATCCATACAAAATGACGGAGGGCTACGAATGGTTTTGGCGAAACCGTGAACGTAGTGAACTTGATATAATCGAAGGAACCTGATAGCTTTTAAAAGGAGTGGTTTAAGCTCCGCGTTTTTAAAAGTTTTCTGTTTTGGAAAAAAAAACGAGCGGTTTTGAAATTATTCCAACGATTTAACTTTGGTTTGTTTTCTTTGCATTAATTTAATGTGTCCCATCAATTAATCCTACTATTGCAGAAAACAACGAGAATATGACGTACGCTTATTCCATCCGCATTCGCCACTGGGCCCCGTCATCACCCGTTAGGTTACTTAACTAACGACAGAGCGGGGGATGGACTAGCGCGGATTCAAAACATAAGCAACGCCTACTAGATATCATATATAGATATATACATTAGTCAGAGGCAATGATAGACATTCCAGATCACTGATGAACACATTGGATATGCTAGGAATCCGCGTTTCGTTCGAGCCTGCAACGAAGGACGGATTACACGGTCGCGATGAATAGCCAAACCCCACCCTAGACCCCTACGGGTGCGGCAAACTACCCGCCAAGTACCCGAAGTGAAGCAACCTCCCTTAACAACGTGAGTAGGCCACTCGGCACTTCAACGTACCCGGTAGTTTGTACACCCCACCTTGGGTCTATCCTAGGAGCAAAAACAGTAAAAGAAATAATATACAATGGCTGCTACAACCTCATCCCGGAAGTGCGGCCATAAAAATAATATTACATCAATTTACAATTTAGATCAAATGAAAGATAAAGAAACTCTCATCTCACAACCCCGGCTATTCATTCGCGGAAATCCAACAAGTTCATATACACAATCCAACATCACAGATCACAGATATGCACAACTCCCACTAATTGACGTATATCGATTAGTCGACGTTTAGTACATACATCACATTACAGATATAACCAATTAGCTAAAGTTTATAGAATTTCGATCAATATTCCAATTTGAAACTACCCCAGATACAATATTGTTCTCTGAAGAATCTGAGCAGAAACAAATAATCTTAAAAATCACAAAACATCAGTCTGAACACACTGCAGGAAAACCGAGTCGCGACCGAGTCGACTCGGCCGCGGATCCGCTGCGAAACGCTTGGTTTCGCCGCGCTTCCGCGGTGTTCTGATCGAGTCATGGGCTCTTTTTTCTTGGGTGTTCTTAAAAAACCCAGCACGTATTTTTCAGGTGTGTGGAAATATTTTTAGACCTGTTTTTAAAAACGACAGAAAGCACAAGATTTTTGATGTATTTTGCGATTTTTTCCGGATCGAAGTTTTAAACACTTTGCTAACATGTTAGTTGATGTTTGGTTAGGCTCTGATACCACTGTAAGTCCACGTTACCCACCCTGGTGAATACGGGGAGGCGGAATAGGTAAAAAATGGATTTTTAACACAAGGTAACATGGACTAAAACTAGAGGATCTTTGCTAAAAAAAAACTAAAATGCAAGCTAAAAGTTCTAGCTACTATGTTAGATGGTTATACCTAGATCTTGAACTCCTTCTCTTCTTGTTGTGGTTCTCCTTCTTTCTTGCTCCTTGGAGTGGTGTAGACGGCTCCTCCTCGTCGTCTTCTCTTTGCCGAAGAAAGATCCACCCGAAGGCCTCTACCTTGAGCTCCTACCTCAAACAAGAGGTAACTAGAGTGCTTGGCTTGCTAAACTAAGAACCCTAGAATGAGTAGAGAGATGTCTTGATGGTTTTATCTCACAAAGCTCGTGTTTTTCAACACATGAAATATGAGAGCATTGAGAGAGGAAGAGGGAGAGCTTTGCATGAGAGAGAAAGATCAAGTGAGAATGAGCAAGAATAATCACAACCATGCTCTCATATGAGAATAATAATAATAATAATAATAATAACTAAAGAAATTGTGATGGTTAGTTGAAATGACCATTATCATTTCACATTTAATGCAATTTGCAAGAATCAAGAAGCATCTTGCAAAAGAAATGATCATGGTCAAAAGGTCAACAAAAGTCAAATGGTCAACAAAAGTCAAATGGTCAACCTAACCATGGCACAATTATCCTTAATTAATATTATCAGTCATATTTCTCATTCTCATTAGGGTTTAGGAAAAGTCAACTGTCAAAAACCCTAATGAGATTCCTCTGCCTCTGTCAACTGTGCATACACACCCGCATCCGTGTTCCGAGGAATACGAATACAATGAGACAAAATGTAACATTTCAAAAAAATAAAATATTAATTTTGGGAATTTTTATAATTTAATATTATTTTATTGAATATTTTAATATTTTGGAATTATTAAATACAAATAAATGGGGAAAAATTTTGGAAAATTTTGGAAAATTCTAAAATAGGGTAAATTAGAGAATTATGACATTTTAAAGTTTTTGTGATTAATTTGACACTAATTTAGTGCTAATCACGATTAAAAATCGCTAATCGGTTTTTAGCTTTTTTGTGCAACACATGCACATATCACTTTTTCACACTTGTGCATTTTCTTGCCATGCTTTTCATTTGGGTTTACTATTTGAGTGAGAAGGGTTTTAAAAGGAAAAGGAAAAGGAAAAGAATAAAGAAATGGGTAGTTGGTGAGAGAGAGAGAGGTATGGGCTTCATTGACTAAGGACTTAACCATTTCTCCCCTCATTTCCCTCCCTCTTCTCCCTTCTCCTGTTGCTGCTCCTGCACCTCCTTTCCCTCCCCTCTTCAAGCTCCAAAACACCTCTAAAACAACCCCAAAACCCAATCTCCATTTCATTAAATGTGTGCACAATCCCTAGATCTACACTTGGTGCTAAAGAAGCAAGGATTTTGGCCACTAGGGGCAACTCAAGAAAATTCTTGAGTTGCCAAATGAGGTATTTTCTGGACCTTAAACTTAGTTTATGCATTTCCTTTACCCTCATATTAAGATCGAATCGATATTGTGTGATATTGTGGACTTGTGGATAACCTAGTTAGGGTTGTGATGATTTATGGGTTGTAATATGAAATTGAGGTCAGTAGAGGTTATACCATCACCCTAGTGTATGAATTGGAAACCCAAAACCTGAAGCTTAAACCATAATACGGATTTTAGAAACCGATATCGGGGAATTTATGAAATCTGTGAAGGGTATATTGAATCTGCTATCAACCGAGACACCCTAAATTAAAATTGATTGGACAGTGACACGTGCAGGCACCCAGGAAGCTACCACCAAGACCCCAGCCCCTACTTCCATTTCCAGGCCGCAAATTCCTCCATTCTGGCCGCAAATTGCGGCCAGACCATGATGGAATTGGCTCGTTTTGGTTTTGGTGTTCCCTTATCTGTAGTTTAGACCCCTGGTATATTTAGATTTGTATAAATTGACCTAGGGTGAAATCTGGGACATATTTCCTAAGTTGCTGTTTTGGATTCGTGTTTCCGTATTCTGTATTTTTTATTCTGAAATTTTTTCTTGTGTTTTACCTTGAATATTTGGCGTTTATACGACGATATAGAGGATTTATTGATGGTTTTAAAGGCGTGCCATAGGTTCTAACCTATAGGCCTCTTATCGTATCATTTTGGATTTCATGTGCCGTTTTAGCTTTGATTTGGTGTTAATGCGCATATACGATACTTTGATGTGTAGGTAACCCATGAAGACTTCGGGACGACAAGCAAGCACGTGGCGACGTCCACAAATGAAGACGCTAGGTGGGTAGATTATATCTATTGGGGGAAGTCGGGTGGATGGCGTATAGCACCCCCGCAGTCCGTAGTTGTTATTATATATGATAGTTAGGTGTATTATGGATAGTGTAGGGTTAGAAGTGACTAGTGCAGTTCATAGTCGCGAACCCTAGAATAGGATTACACCTACACGCACACCCTTGCATATTACCTATACTTACATGGTGTTAATGATGATATTGGATGACTTTGGAGATGAGTCGATGATTTTGGGCTTTGTGCCGCGAGATCGGTGATGTGGTATGATTCGTATTTGGGATACGAAATGTGATTCTTGCGGGTTTGGGATGTGTGTTTTCCCCCGCATTCTTACTTTGTAGTTGGTATCAGTTGTACTAGACTTAGATCAGTACCCCAGCTTATGTGATATGATATGATGATAGTGATACCTGAAGTGTGATGAGATAGTGTGATATTGACCCGTACCCAGCTATTAGGATGCCGTACGACGATTTACCGTATGAGCTTTACATTGATGATAGATCCGCACTCATGACTTGAGGATGTCATATGATATACTGTATCGTACGCGATACTATTGAGGCGGAATCACCGACTATTATATCTATATATATATCGACTCAGATGTTAGGCGGTTTCCTTACCTGTAGCTCAGCTTGTTAGTTCAGCTGTATAGTTTAGTGTAGTTGTTAGATTAGATTAGATTCCTACCTATTTCAAAACTAGCGGGTCGTGGGTATTTTAAAAGACAAGTCAAGGGATCTACAGACATTTCAAAAAGGCGTATCTTTTCATAAAAACACCGTAGCCCCTATTTTCAAAACCCCATGATTCGTGATATTTCAAAAGGCACCATTTGTAGGACTTATATTAGATTAATGCAGATTAGTTATAGTTGCGTCTAGATTCAGCTCCCACTCTTTTTGTAGTTAGCTTTGCATCGCATTCTTATATTATGTTTCATACTCCATTATTGATATCATGCTGTTAGGACACCAGCACCATTACAGATGTTCCGTATGTACCACGTACACTTACTTGCCGGCTCACACACATCTTCATCGGTAATTGCCATGTCACGTACACCTTAGAAAATACTATTGCTTGTCATAACCTATTATCTAATAGTTTAGAAATTGTAGTTATTACCAGCTACTTCATGCATACTGTTATTCATTGTTATGCCGCATTCATGGATTCTCATGCATATATTCACTATTTTACGTGTTACTGAGGTTTTGGATTTGGATTTCCGTGAGATTTTCTAGATTTGGAGGAAAACCGCAAAAACACAGATAAACATTTTCTCTCTTTTAAAATAAAAAGTACGGTTTTCCCATGATGTATGAGTCGTCCACCATGAGTTTGCTGATGGATTTGGAAACCCGATTCGAGGAGACGGATGAACCGTTTCGGGTACATGGTGGACCCGGTGTGGTACCCCGGGGCAAGATGAATATGGTGATGACGTTGAGCCTGGCAGGGGAGCACTACCGACCGGTGATTTTACCTGACGCGTCGGATATCCGGAGGATACCGTCGTGGTCTTGAGATTGATGGTAGGGGCCGGTCTGGACTGACGGCGCCCTAGATTTTGTGATTGGGATACAGAGATATCGGGATATTTGGATTACGTTTTGTGCCGATGTTAGGCACTGTTTTATGCTGATTTCATTATGATACCTCATTTTAAAAATACAAAGGAAATCTCACTAAAGTATGAAAACAGTTTCTTCATTTACATATATTATGTTCTCATGCATTCATACCTCATTCTTATGTTATATTGCTACCTGAGGCACTGACACAGGCACAGGAGATTACACTCGGGTTAGATATTTACCCTAGCCTTGTTATAAGCTGCATGTTTTATATTGAGGATTTTGTACTGATCGTTTTGACCTAGGATTATGTCTTGCGTTCGATTTCTGCTTGTAGTTATTCTCTCTTCACGAGTTGGCAACACACCCCCGTTGTGCCACAGTTCTTGCAGGTTTTGCCGTACAGGTTCCTTTGCGGCATTTCTGGTACATTGCTTCCTTGAGGGTGAATTGCATTTGGTAGGTGGTTTCTTTTGCATCAAGAACCACCATTGTACTTATATTATTCTTTGTATCTAGAATTTCCATCAACCAAATTTGTATATTGTTTCAGACTCAGACTTTAGTGATGTATTATTTGGCCTTAGAGTCGCGCTTAGTAGTATTGCTGTTTTCATGCTTACTGTGTTTCTTTTGGATTTGATCCTCGACTTTCGGCGTTGTATATTATTGCATGTGTGGTTGTGACCGTAAATTGACGAAGAGCTAGCTCCCGCTTGGGGATGCCTTTTATCATTGTATATATGTTATGCTTGTTGTACCCCGTTCGGTGCCAGTATTTACAAAAGAAACTCTGCCGAAATTTTTAGAAAAGACTTTACCTTTTAAAAATGCATCTTCGGCTTAGTTATTTAAAAACCTTGACTTCAAACATATTTTCCTTCACTTCTTTAAACCAGTTTTCTTTACTTACTCTTAAAATGGTTTTAGATTTCTGGGCTTTGGCTTACATGGATCAGATGGAGTCCTATAGATTTCATATGGTTCAAGGGCCAGTCACGTGCTCTTTCGGGTCGTGACAAAGTTGGTATCAGAGCGCTAGGTTGACCTTGGTTCGAGTCTAAGTTTGACTATGTAGAGCCTAGGGCGTTTATATATATACGGAACTTAGGCTTGACCTTACGGAACTTAGACTTAGTCTAGGGGGTATTAGACCCGAACTTTCGTCGTATAGGATGACCCTTAGTTGATGGAATAGGTGACTAAAGTAGAGTGACGTACCGTTGGTATGTTCCGCGGCATACTTACGACACGCCACTCCGCTTAAGGAACCTTAGGATGTACATATTTTCGAGATCAGTGATTCTCTTTATATCCATGATTATACATCCATTTGAGATCCCCGATTCTATTAGTTCATGATCATACCTTCATTGATGTTGTTCCTTCTTATGATCATGTATCCACTCTGGATCTGTTGTTTCCTTTCTTGCCATTGATTTGCTCTCTTCGATACTCGATTGAGGTTCCTGTCGCCATGTTTGAGCGCAGTTTGGGCTGCTGCTAGGGTTACGGTCAGTGCGAGCTCGTCTGGTACGAGGGCTGACCATTGTGTTTTCTGGTGACATGGGAACGTCTCGAGTTAGTATTGGTGATTGTGACCTCTAGTGGAGGTGAGTGCTTGGTTTTGCACCGGATGATCGGGCCATTGTTAGAGCTGCCAGTTGAGAGAGGACTGTTGATGTACAGCATACCTCAAAGATTATGGTGTCGCCTACCGTGCAGACAGATGGACCCGCTGTTGCTGAGATTGACAGGATGTCGCTTCCGGAGCTTATGAGCTGAGATTGTCGGAGCATCCAGGTAGATGTCTGGCAGATGATAGCTAGTCTACTCGATTTGAGAGACGAAGGTGATTCGTCCGATTTATGCGCCGGAGCGGGCCCAGTTGAGTTGAAGATTTCCAGTGTGGAGAGTCTTACTCAGATCTAGAGCAGACCGATTCAGAGATGACCGCCAATGTATCGCCTTTCCTGGAGGATTGAGGCGCTGTTCGGCGTACAGGTGAATGAGCCAGTTGTTGCTGCAAATGAGGAGATATCACCCAGATGGTTGGAACTACTGCAGCATGAGCTTATACTAAGAGATATGATGGACGGTCGCTAGTCACCTGAGAACTAATGACTAGGGCATGTGGTTCGTTCGGTTACCGATGCGAGGTCATCAGATAGATTGTTTCCAGCTAGAGACGACTTCGCGCAGATTCGTTGAGAGTCGATAGAGACGATCGAATGTCAGGAGCCCATTTTCCAAGTTTAAAGTATACGGAAAGACATGCAGATGATTCTATGGACCCTCTAGAAGAATGAAACCCTAACTCGACTTAATGACCGTGTGAAAGCCTTTGAACCTTAGGGTTTGCGGCAGTTCCGCGGCGCCATTAGTGAGGCTTGGGTTTGCCCTTCTACGGCTGGACCACCGACGCTGAGGCATGTACTCGATACTATTAAACTGTACTCGAGATGTTGATCTCTTGGGGGATTATAAGGTTCTGACAAGTCGATTGAATGTTTCGACATCATTCGGATATCATGTGATGGGATGCATTGCTTGGGAGACTCCAGATACGAGTATAGCCGTTGGAGCATAGTCCATGCAGCCACGATAAGACGAGTCCGAATCAGTCGACATTGAAGCAGAGTGAAGAAAAGAGTTCGCAAGAGATTTCGACGAGATGACGTCCCACTCCGCTGACATTAAAGATGTGATACGCCCAGAGGCGTTGTATATGGATATATCTTCCAGAAAGAAGCGCGATAAGTATGCAGCCGTTCCGGAATAAGAATTTGCTTCAGCAATGGATGATGACTTCCAGGCAATCCTGCAGGAAAGAGATTTGAGAGAGAAATCTCGATAGGACCTTTCTGGAATGCGATACGAGAAGACCTAGACCCAGGAGTGGTCATATTGTGCGCACCCAGCAGGCCAGAGTTGGCATTGTCGACGAGGTAGTTGACCAGATTCGGATAAAGGAACTTACCCAGATGCGTTGCGAATTGATCAAGGACGGACGAGTTTTGAGTATTCCTCCGATGGTTGGGACGTGTTCCCGAGGACCTGTTCGGCCTGACATCTTCTACAGAATGATGAAGCTACAGAGTACGCGATTTCGAGTCCGTGTGAGAGACTTCAGATTGACCGTGGCCGAGAACAGTGCAGTGCATAGATATGCATGGCGTGACGTCATAGTGGACGACGATAGAGACAGGTGGAACCAGTGGTTCGAGCGAGACGCTGACGAGCTGTCATTACTTCCTGTCGAGACTAGAGACCTGATATGCTTACAGAGACGTTGGGATGTGAACAATTTCCGAGAAAATATTGTGCTGAGGACACAGATGTCTATTGAGCGAGAAGAGGTTATGCAAGAGAGCCAGCCTCCGTACAGATCGGCATAGGCATGATTGGAAGAGACCCTGAGCAGGATTCCTTCCAAGACATTGCTGCAATGATGTTTGCACCCAGGATCAGATGTGTGATGTGCATTCAGAGAGCCAGAGGCCGACGCCAGTGATAGGCTGCCTCACGAGTGGTCATGAGGATTGACCGAGAGACGAACAGAGAAGTGCCAGAACGGAATCGTCCCCGTTAGCACACCTGACAGGGCCGATGAGCCGATTGACTGCGAGATAGGTAATCCGCAGAGAAGATAAGGACCCAGAGTCAGAGGACGCCAGACCGTGAGCAAGAGGCAAGTAGATATCTTGCGCTGCTAGCAGTGGATGCACCGACTCCTTCTCGACCTCGAAGGAGGAACTACCGACGACGGTACTATGATTTGTGATTTTGTGATTCGATTATCACGTATCTGTCATTCTGGATTTCTGTATTTTGGGCGTTCTGTTTGCATGATTTAGTTTTGATGACTGAGTTTCATGATATTTGTTTCATGCACCCACTGGATATTTATATTTTGCTCATAGTTATTACATTCGAGGTATTGATTGTGAATTCACGCCCATCTTATACTGTGATTTGATTTACACTTCCAGCAGAGTTTTCATGCACCTTTAGTGTTTTGATATACGATTTTGGTGCACGCCAGATGCACTAAATCGGGATTCTTCGTGCATGTTACATGCACCTGATTTGGTTGCTGTCAGGCACACACGTTGCCTATGACAGATGTTTCGTGCACACCCGTTGCACCTTGATGTTGTTTTGTACACCTGTATGACACATATATGAATTTTGATTCCTTGCGTACCAGACGCATAGGATATTCTTATATATATACATTTTGTGGATTGATTTTTAGTAGAGCAGTACTCTTTGATGATATTCTCTATGTATTGATGTCTTCGGAGCCCCGACAAATTGGAGTATTACTAAAATTGTTTTAGTATTGGGGGTTTAAATTTAAATTCGGGGACCGAATTTCTTTAGGGGGGGTAGATTGTAACATTTCAAAAAGATAAAATATTAATTTTGGGAATTTTTATAATTTAATATTATTTTATTGAATATTTTAATATTTTGGAATTATTAAATACAAATAAATGGGGAAAAATTTTGGAAAATTCTAAAATAGGGTAAATTAGAGAATTATGACATTTTAAAGTTTTTGTGATTAATTTGACACTAATTTAGTGCTAATCGCGATTAAAAATCGCTAATCGGTTTTTAGCTTTTTTGTGCAACACATGCACATATCACTTTTTCACATTTGTGCATTTTCTTGCCATGCTTTTCATTTGGGTTTACTATTTGAGTGAGAAGGGTTTTAAAAGGAAAAAAAAAGGAAAAGAATAAAGAAATGGGTAGTTGGTGAGAGAGAGAGAAGTATGGGCTTCATTGACTAAGGACATAACCATTTCTCCCCTCATTTCCCTCCCTCTTCTCCCTTCTCATGCTGCTGCTCCTGCACCTCCTTTTCCTCCCCTCTTCAAGCTCCAAAACACCTCTAAAACAACCCCAAAACCCAATCTCCATTCCATTAAATGTGTGCACAATCCCTAGATCTACACTTGGTGCTAAAGAAGCAAGGATTTTGGCCACTAGGGGCAACTCAAGAAAATTCTTGAGTTGCCAAATGAGGTATTTTCTGGACCTTAAACTTAGTTTATGCATTTCCTTTACCCTCATATTAAGATCGAATCGATATTGTGTGATATTGTGGACTTGTGGATAACCTAGTTAGGGTTGTGATGATTTATGGGTTGTAATATGAAATTGAGGTCAGTAGAGGTTATACCATCACCCTAGTGTATGAATTGGAAACCCAAAACCTGAAGCTTAAACCATAATACGGATTTTAGAAACCGATATCGGGGAATTTATGAAATCTGTGAAGGGTATATTGAATCTGCTATCAACCGAGACAACCTAAATTAAAATTGATTGGACAGTGACACGTGCAGGCACCCAGGAAGCTACCACCAAGACCCCAGCCCCTACTTCCATTTCCAGGCCGCAAATTCCTCCATTCTGGCCGCAAATTGCGGCCAGACCATGATGGAATTGGCTCGTTTTGGTTTTGGTGTTCCCTTATCTGTAGTTTAGACCCCTGGTATATTTAGATTTGTATAAATTGACCTAGGGTGAAATCTGGGACATATTTCCTAAGTTGCTATTTTGGATTCGTGTTTCCGTATTCCGTATTTTTGATTCTGAAATTTTGTCTTGTGTTTTACCTTGAATATTTGGCGTTTATACGACGATATAGAGGATTTATTGATGGTTTTAAAGGCGTGCCATAGGTTCTAACCTATAGGCCTCTGATCGTATCATTTTGGATTTCATGTGCCGTTTTAGCTTTGATTTGGTGTTAATGCGCATATACGATACTTTGATGTGTAGGTACCCCATGAAGACTTCGGGACGACAAGCAAGCGCGTGGCGACGTCCACAAATGAAGACGCTAGGTGAGTAGATTATATCTACTGGGGGAAGTCGGGTGGATGGCGTATAGTACCCCCGCAGTCCGTAGTTGTTATTATATATGATAGTTAGGTGTATTATGGATAGTGTAGGGTTAGAAGTGACTAGTGTAGTTCATAGTCGCGAACCCTAGAATAGGATTACACCTACACGCACACCCTTGCATATTACCTATACTTACACGGTGTTAATGATGATATTGGATGACTTTGGAGATGAGTCGATGATTTTGGGCTTTGTGCCGCGAGATCGGTGATGTGGTATGATTCGTATTTGGGATACGAAATGTGATTCTTGCGGGTTTGGGATGTGTGTTTACCCCCGCATTCATACTTTGTAGTTGGTATCAGTTGTACTAGACTTAGATCAGTACCCCAGCTTATGTGATATGATATGATGATAGTGATACCTGAAGTGTGATGAGATAGTGTGATATTGACCCGTATCCAGCTATTGGGATGCCGTACGACGATTTACCGTATGAGCTTTACATTGATGATAGATCCGCACTCATGACTTGAGGATGTCATATGATATACTGTATCGTACGCGATACTATTGAGGCGGAATCACCGACTATTATATCTATATATATATCGACTCAGATGTTAGGCGGTTTCCTTACCTGTAGATCAGCTTGTTAGTTCAGCTGTATAGTTTAGTGTAGTTGTTAGATTAGATTAGACTCCTACCTATTTCAAAACTAGCGGGTCGTGGGTATTTTAAAAGACAAGTCAAGGGATCTACGGACATTTCAAAAAGGCGTATCTTTTCATAAAAACACCGTAGCCCCTATTTTCAAAACCCCATGATTCGTGATATTTCAAAAGGCACCATTTGTAGAACTTATATTAAATTAATGCAGATTAGTTATAGTTGCGTCTAGATTCAGCTCCCACTCTTTTTGTGGTTCGCTTTGCATCGCATTCTTATATTATGTTTCATACTCCATTATTGATATCATGCTGTTAGGACACCAGCATAATTACAGATGTTGCGTATGTACCACGTACACTTACTTGCCGGCTCACACACATCTTCATCGGTAATTGCCATGTCACGTACACCTTAGAAAATACTATTGCTTGTCATAACCTATTAGCTAATAGTTTAGACATTGTAGTTATTACCTGCTACTTCATGCATACTGTTATTCATTGTTATGCCGTATTCATGGATTCTCATGCATATATTCACTATTTTACGTGTTACTGAGGTTTTGGATTTGGATTTCCGTGAGATTTTCTGGATTTAGTGGAAAACCGCAAAAACACAGATAAACATTTTCTCTCTTTTAAAATAAAAAGTGCGGTTTTCCCATGATGTATGAGTCGTCCACCATGAGTTTGCTGATGGATTTGGAAACCCGATTCGAGGAGACGGATGAACCGTTTCGGGTACATGGTGGACCCGGTGCGGTACCCCGGGGCAAGATGAATGTGGTGATGACGTTGAGCCTGGCAGGGGAGCACTACCGACCGGTGATTTTACCTGACGCGTCGGATATCCGGAGGATACCGTCGTGGTCTTGAGATTGATGGTAGGGGCCAGTCTGGACTGACGGCGCCCTAGATTTTGTGATTGGGATACAGAGATATCGGGATATTTGGATTACGTTTTGTGCCGATGTTAGGCACTGTTTTATGCTGATTTCATTATGATACCTCATTTTAAAAATACAAATGAAATCTCACTAAAGTATGAAAACAGTTTCTTCATTTATATGTATTATGTTCTCATGCATTCATACCCATTCTTATGTTATATTGCTACCTGAGGCACTGACACAGGCACAGGAGATTACACTCGGGTTAGATATTTACCCTAGCCTTGTTATAAGCTGCATGTTTTATATTGAGGATTTTGTACTATCGTTTGGACCTAGGATTATATCTTGCGTTCGGTTTCTGCTTGTAGTTATTCTCTATTCACGAGTTGGAAACTCACACCCGTTGTGCCACAGTTCTTGCAGGTTTTGCCGTGCAGGTTCCTTTGCGGCATTTCTGGCACATTGCTTTCTTGAGGGTGAATTGCATTTGGTAGGTGGTTTCTTTTGCATCAAGAACCATCACTGTACTTATATTATTCTTTGTATCTAGAATTTCCATCAACCAAATTTGTATATTGTTTCAGACTCAGACTTTAGTGATGTATTATTTGGCCTTAGAGTCGCGCTTAGTAGTATTGCGGTTTTCATGCTTACTGTGTTTCTTTTGGATTTGATCCTCGCCTTTCGGCGTTGTATATTATTGCATGTGTGGTTGTGACCGTCAATTGACGAAGAGCTAGCTCCCGCTTGGGGATGCCTTTTATCATTGTATATATGTTATGCTTGTTGTACCCCGTTCGGGGCCAGTATTTACAAAAGAAACTCTGCCGAAATTTTTAGAAAAGACTTTACCTTTTAAAAATGCACCTTCGGCTTAGTTATTTAAAAACCTTGACTTGAAACATATTTTCCTTCACTTCTTTAAACCAGTTTTCTTTACTTACTCTTAAAATGGTTTTAGATTTCTGGGCTTTGGCTTACTTGGATCAGATGGAGTCCTATAGATTTCATATGGTTCAAGGGCCAGTCACGTGCTCTTTCGGGTCGTGACACAAAACCAATCCCAAAACTAATACTAGGATCTAGCTTAAACCAAAGCTCGCTAGTAATAACTGCCCGGACACCAAACGTGCACAAGTGCGCGGATGTGAACGAACCCCGTCGCAAAACCATGCGACCTCAACTCAGTTTTGCCCAAAGGCGAACAACCCTCTGTGTGGGACTCTAAAGACTCGACACTACGCTGGCAGAGGGTTTAACCACAGGCCGCAAGCGGTACTAGATGTGCGTAACGGTCCCCAAGTTGATGTCGATAAAAGACCGATGAGGTGAACCCATCCGAACTCCTACCGAGCCTGAATGTGACAATCTCTGTACAGTCCGGTCTGTTCGTTTAAGAGTATCACATGCCGGGCCTAGGGGTGGTAAACGTCAGACCCCTAATAGAGGTATAAGTCATGCCGGAGTGTAGCCCAGAACACCCTGAGAAACTGCTGGAAAAACTACCAGTAAATCTCGCTAGCTCTGGCCAGGGACTTTGTGTAATGGCTCTCCTAGACACAGCGCGATATCAACCCCCAATACCGGGAGAGACGAATCCTGTCTAACCGTCACTGCCTCCAAGTGCTTCGGGACTGCACCCAACTGCTACCTGTTTGCACGACTCCTTTGAGCCGTGGTAGGGTAGCAATCTAAGAACAGTGGGAACACACTCGAGGCGAAGTGACAATGTCAAGTCAACGGACTAAGCTGTACTCATGTCACATGGGAACTGATAACCGACGATACGTATAATACCAACCAACAGTTCCCGACGAGTCCTGTCCAGTGTACTCGTAACCTAACGAGCACCCGCATACTATCTCAAGTACCACGCACTAATGGCTGTGGGACAGACCATCTCCCCTGCTGGGATGAGAAGCGCATACGCTAGTCTACTCCGGAGTATCGATGCCCCGTCTCGATAATACTAAGACTAGGGACCTGTATAAGGATATGCTTGTAGATTAGCCAGCCCCCTTTAGTGTGACTGCCATCACAACGCTGGTAATCAAGCAAAGATCCTTAGGGCTCCACTAATATGTATAGGAGATATGCTAAAAGAAACACATGCACGTATTAAAGTAGAAACAAACCAAGTAGCATACTACCATTTTGAGCAAGATTTTCTATACAACTGTGAATATCCCAAGCTTCCATTAAGTAATATATAAACTAGTATGATACAGTAATGGCCTCTAGGGCATATACACTAACACTTAGCTAGTCGTGTCACATTGATATAGCCTAGTCTACAATGCCACAAGAAGGATTCATTCATTTCTGAACTTTTCCTCTTGTGTGTGTTCAGTACATTAAGAACTATATTTTGATTTAGAACGTATATGCCATTACATAACGTGCCTGATCCAATCAACTTTTGATTTAGGAAAATGTTCATAACATTATCCTGTAATACAAAATTATATTCTTCTTTACTTAATAAGAAACTGATATAATATTGCATATCTGGTTCGGTATGTAATAACATTCGTTCAGAATCGATGTATTACCAGTTGGTAATACAAGGTGATATTCGTCAACCACTTTGGCTGCAACATTTGCACCATTCCCTACTATTAGAGAATGATCACCTTTTCCCAGTTCTCTACCTTTCTTTAGCCTATGTAATATATTACAAATGTAGGATCCTGATCCGGTATCAAATATCCAGGACGTAGAGTGGACTGAGAAACAGTTCTCTGTAACAAACACACCCGAAGAAGATGCATCAACATGCTCATTCTTCGTTCGGGTCGTGTGGGAATTCGGATATTCCCCTATTTCTTGCTTGGACTTATAACAATTATAAGATAGAGCGGAACCAACGTTCCCCAGCTCAGTATAACAAGCGGGTTCGGTCAATACATCCATATTATTATCTTGATTGAGGCGTGTCATGGTCGCTACCTGGAGAGAGAGAGAAGAAAACACTTTGCGTGTGCTCTTGCAAGATTAGATTGGTTGTTATCTTATCTAATCAGGATAGCTCCCACTGTTTTTATCAAATCTTCCTTCAAACCCTAAAAGGTAAAACTAGCCGGGATTAATTACACCCTACAAGTTCGCCAATCTTTCAGCCAGGCCAGTGTCGGTACTTTAAGGAAGGTTCCTCCTGCTATCGCACAGACCTAATTAAAATAAACCTCATTTTCCCAGAGGCATAACCCTATTAACACCTTTCTAGACACCTACTTGATCGACTAATTGTAAAGTGCAAAACTCTCCCAGGAGTAACTCTTACTTGCAATAGGTATCGGGATCCAAAAATCTCATAGAAGGTATGCAATCTCATTGCAAATTTCAACACTTGAAATTCCCAATAATATTTTGCCCCTAGTATCCTATGACCTTGACAAAGGCCAACAAACCATAGGGCGCTAGTCAAGTTCAACCCGTACATTTCCTGATTGAATTAAACCCACTCGTACGACCCTTGACAAAGGCCAACAAGGTCGTACGACTACCCTAATCCAATCGCATCATATGGTAGCAGATAAGCACTAATCAGCTACCGCACACTACGCCTTCACAAAGGCCAACAAACGCAGCACGAATACTAAATAGTACTTATCTGAAATGACGGAGGGCTACGACAGGTTTTTAAGAAAACCTTTTGCGTAATGAACTTGATATCGTTGTAGAATCGAGTGATTTGAAAAGGAGTGGTTTAAGCTCCGCTTTTAAAATCAAGTTTTTTCAAAATAAACCGAGTGGGTGTAACATCTGCTAGATTTTGCTAAAGAGGTCATTCCCGGTGAAGCGATCTCGGCTCTTTCCTCATCGAATGAGGTACTAGATATTCATAAAGGAATACCTCTATGCAAAGCAAAAACTAGAGCTACCAGTTTTGAAAATTTGATACCACAACATCATTGGGTTTCTTTCCTTTTCATTAATCTCATTAATGAAGTCTCATCATTTATGCTTCCTAAGCATCACAGATAAAGAAACGAAAATACAACGTACGCTTATGCTATCCGCATTCGCCACGAGGTCCCTTCATGCACCGTTAGGTTAGTTAACTAACGGCAGAGTGGGGGCAGGACTAGCACGGATGCAAAACATAAGCAACATTTATTATATATCATATATATAATATAAAGCATTCGTCTCATGCAGTTATATGATCTCATCACACAACATTACTGCAGAAGTCAACATATGAAATATTGGATATACTAAGAGATTCGTGTTTTAAGTTAAGCCTGTAAAAAAACACGGATTCCATGGTCGTGATGAATAGCCAAACCCACATCCCTAGTTCCCTACGAGAGCGTCAAGCAACCATACAAATTCTAGAGTTAGGAGACCCGGACTCGATTCCTTGAGATGGCCTCCCACTGGACTCTATAACCCAGTTACTTGTGCTCCCCGCCTTGGGTCTATCCTAATGCGGAAAAGTAAATAATGTACATCAATGGTGACATCATCCTCAACCTGGAAGTGTCCCAACAAGAGAATATTACATACAAGTTATTACATGAATGAAAATGAAAAACTTTCATCTCACGCAAAAAAAACCCGGCTATTCAAACACGACGATCCAATATAAGATATTACATCAACATATAACATCACATGTCATCAACGTAAGTAAATATGCGTATCCCAATTGTCGTTGACGTATAGAAATGAAACCGGCGATACACCACATATTACACTTACGGTCGCTGAAAAGAAAGTGAAAACTACAACAATTGGAATCCGCAACATCTTTAGACAACATAAACCTGAAATATCACATACATCGGATTTCATGCCTAACCGTAAAATTCCTTAGACATCATAAACCTGGAATATCACATATTCCGAATTTCATGCCTAACATTATAAACCCGACATTTTAGTCTCAAATTGAAAACACTTTTCAATATCTAGACGGGCAATTCAACAAGATTCCCGGCTGTTGATCGAATGCTCGTCGGAAACATTAGTAGATGGCCGCACCCCCGATGCCATCGATGAAGTGCACTTAGGCGGAACACCGCGACCGCGAGCCCCCGAACGGATGCATTTGGCTACGGGTTCTCCTACAGTCACTTGGTCGGGGCTATGGGGCAGGGCTATCCAGTAGTGTTACCCGACGAGCGTTCGCGTACAATACGAGATTGCGACAGAGTTTTGATCCGAATCAAAACCCCGCGGCAACCGATCAAGTGAGACTAAATTGATAGATTTACAAAATACTAATTAGTTTTCACAAAACAAATTATTGTGGATTCCAAATATTGTATCACAGATCAAGATATCTAGACGATGTTAAACATTTCGATCGATTTATCAAACAACAAAAATTCATAGAGACCTCAACACTTGAGTCATAGTTAAAAATACCCAGACAGTGCCCCAAGCACCTACGGATCTACAAAAGAAGGCATGCTCCCTGCCTTATCAACGGCGCCGCGGAACTGCCGCCAAAGGCATGCTTTGGCCGCGCTTCCGCGGTCATTTGGTCGAGTTGGGCCGTCGTTTTTCTTGTGGGTCCATAGAAAATCCTGCACAATTTTCTGAATATTTTTAATTAGAAAAATTCCAACTTTTGAAATTTTTTCCAGAGAATGGGAAAAACGGGATTTGAAAAGCCGATCGAACACTTTAACTTTGTCTAGGCTACGCCTAATGCTCTAGAATGGCTCTGATTCCACTGGTAGGTTCGCTTAGCACCCCCAACGGGTTTCGGTACGCATCAAGTATGCTATTTAAAAAAAATCTAGGGTGTCGAGCGAGCCCGACCAAGGATCTAACTAGAGAAATAGGGTTTTTATAGCATGTAAATAAACTTTACACTAAGTGATATAGGAATACAACCTTTGTAGACCGGTCCTTCACTTCTAAGCTCTGTGTAGTAGTCCCTTTGCTCCAAGTTGTGGACTCCCGGACTCTTCTTAGGCTCCAGTAGGCGAAAAGAACGAGCTTGCTCAAGGATCTTTGAGGCCGAAGATGATCTACGTCGAAGAATCCCTAACTCAAGCTACCTCTTCACTAATTGAGAATTAGTGAAGTAAACAACCTATACTAAATGGCTAGTTTGGTATAGCTTGATGAAGTAGGAATTTTTCCCACTGTAGAATTCTTTTTCTCCTTTTCTTTTTCTTCTCACTTGAAAGTTAGAGAGCAATGAAGGAGATGAAGAAGAAACTCTAGTGATCAAGCATTGCCATCATGGGTGAAAAAATATCTCCAAGATATTTGTAGAGACTTAACCATGACTAAAGATAATAGGTTAATAAATATCTAGAGTAAGAAAAAATTAGTGGACTAAGTCAAGGATTCCATAAATATCTACAAGCATTTTAAACCATGGCTTTTTCCACCTAATTTGTTTTTCCCTTAATAATTAAATCCCAAAATTATCTTAAGTATGGTATGAGTCTCATACACCCATGTCTAATGTATCATCAAGCATGACACAATAAATACATTAACATATATCACATATATATTAAATGTATAAGTAGAAAAGAAATTCTTAAGTAAGCTAATATTAGTTAATGTATATTAATATATGAAATATATAATTATACATTAAATTATTAAATCAACACTTGATTTAATAACCCGGTTATATACAACCGACTAAAATCATTTACATGTATATCAAATATACATATAACAAATTATTGAATCAACACTTGATTCAATAATCCGGTTATATCACATATAACCCATATCACGAGTTTAGAATACTGTATCACATACAAGTATCAATCTTGGTCCCGCATGTAAGTCTACGCTAGCGCCCCGGCTGTCTACAGACGCCAAAATGCGGAACAAAAAACTTTTAACTGGCGCTATCGTATACTTTAACCCGGATCTGCCATTATTGCTAAACTAACAAACTGTAAAGAGTGTAGAAAGGTTATACTGAACGATCCGAGTCCTTCGTTCTTCAACCATCATCCCACACTCCGTTGCGGCTGCTCCGATCTCGTCGATCTCCGATATCCTCGTCGAGGTGGCACCACATCGACGATTCGTTAAACGAGCTCCCGCCTCTGACTTGAGGCAACTCGATCGTCAAGTTTGCTAAAAGAGAAGACCAAGAATGATGTAGATAATGAGTAGATGACTTTGTCTCACTTCGTCCAAATCCGTGGACGATCGGTTAATGAAGTTGCCGAGGGAATTGGGTGATGGAATGAAATGAACTGTAAAATTCCATACACCCCAAATACTATCATATCTTTTTACAACCATGAAAAACTCAAGTGAGAGAGTGTGTGGAGGTGAGAGAGGGCCGGCCATTCTTATAGAAGAGGGGGAGGTGACCGTAGGAGCAAGTGGTGACCTTAAGATGAAGCTTATCATGAAGAAAATATCTTAACAAGAACAAAATGTATTAATGTCAAAGCATGAGTCATAATCACTTAGTCATCACATAATAAATGCAATTAAAGGTTCATGAACCTAGTCACCATCCTTGTCATCACTTCTAGAAACTTCTAGAACACTGACTCACCTCATCCAAGAAAAGATAAATCCGCCTTTAACCAAATGTTAAAAGACGGCTGATAGAAAACTGGAAACTGGCAACTTCCAAAAGTGATCCTGAAACGACTTTCAGGATAACCCCGAAACTGTATAAATATACCCGCATTTGTATTACGACCGAATACAAATGCAACTGAGACAAAGATATTATATCTACTCAATATAATACTCGGATCCGGCTTAAACCAAAGCCGACCAGTATTATCTGCCCGAAAAATAACACGTGCGTAAACGCACGTGCATTTTCCGAACCCTGCCATAAAACCATACGGCCTCTACAACGTTTCGCCCGAACTTGGGAAACTGTCTGTGGAGGACTCTAATGACTCGTCAGTACCCTGGCAGTGGATTTAACCACAAACCGTCAGCGGCACTAGCAATGCGTAACGGCTGCCCATGGACTGACCTCAAGGGATGCCGATGAGCGCACTCATCCGGAAAACCCTACTGAGCCTAACAGTGACAATGTATATACAGTCCGGTCCGTTCGTCTATGAGTATCGCATATCTGCCTAGGGGGCTAGTAACGTCAGACCCCCAATAGCAGTATAAGTCGTGTCGGAGTGAAGCCCAATAACACCCTGAGATACTACTGGAGTACCTACCAGTAAATCTCCTGCCATGGCCATGGACTTTGTGTAATGGCTCTCCTAGACACAGCACGACCTCGCCCCCAATACCGGGAGAGACGAATCCCCTGCCGATCCGCTCACGTGCCTCCATATGGCTCGGGACTGTACCCAAAAACTACCTGTTTGCACGACTCCTTTGAGCCGTGGTAGGGTAGAAATCAAAGCACAGTGGGAACTCACACGAGAAAAATGACGACCTCAGGTCGATGAACTAACCTGTACACATGTCACCAGGGAACTGCTATCTGACGGTAGATATAATACTAATTAGCAGATTCCCGGCGAGTCCTGTCCGGTGTACTCATAACCCAATGAGCACCTGTATACATCTTAGGTGATCCAACTGACACCAGTGGCTTGTGAGACCGGCCACCGCCCCTCATCGGGGTCTCGACTGTACACACTAGTCTACTCCGGAGTATCGATGCCCTGTCTCGAAACTCCCACGACTAGGGACCATAATTAAGGATATGCGTATAAACCACCCAACTCTCACGTATATGATCGCCATCATACTGTTGGTGGTAAAGAAAGATCCTAAGGGCTCTATCAAAGTGTAACATGTAATCAGTCACCTGATCATGTACACGACTGATAAAGGCAAACCAGATAGCATACTATCATCTTGAGTAAGACTGTCCTACCGGTATAGGTCCTCCGCAATCATTGCAATCACGTACCTGTGATCCAATAATTGACTATGAGGGCACTATCTCCAACAATCTCCCACTTGCACTCAAGGCTAATTATTGCGATGCCGACTACTCACAGCCCATGTGAAACCGAACATCCAACTCCTCTACTAATCAGTATCACAAAGCCCGTTTGTAAAACTATTGTGTTCGAGAAATAGCCTTAGTGAGTGGATCCTCCTAGAAGTTTCTTTCTATATCTCTCTAAATCTCAAGATCGCGGAGAAAGCCATCTCCCGAATCGAGTAATACCTGTCTTAGAATATGTCTGGATATCTGATGGGACCTTGTTCATAAATGAACTCCAAATCCAAATTTCTTAGACTGTATCGATCACTGAACCTAATCAGTATCCGGCACCATGCCACCCACAGTATCCTCTTGAACCACCTGTCCATAATACTGTCCCTCTTCGTCAGAGGGAAAAACTATAACTCTGACAATCACTCTGTCAACCATGTCACCTTTGAAGCTTGGAATGATAACCGTCTCCCGAAGGAGGCTGCCGTCATCAAATCCGTAGAACATGTACTTATGTTCTAAAACTGCTTCCTTATGTTTCTCCAGGATTGGATTAATACAAACTTATTGCATCTAGTGCAAAACCAACATTTGGTGTGGTACTTGACATCTCATGATTGACTCAATTGCCTAAGCAAGTGATCTGCCAATCATGCACATCCCTCTCCCCTTTAGTCTGTAAGACACCTTTAGAGAGGGTGACTCCATCACCTGCAGGTACACCACCATGCTAGGAGTCAACTATTCCAAAAACCATTAGAATATCTGTCAAAGTACCCACATTGGGAAACTACCCAAATCCAGATCTAAAACCATAGATCTAGAAACCAGAATGTCAAATATTATATCCATATCCTGTCTGGAGAAACAACTGTGTGACGACCACAGTGCAACCGATTGTAGTATAGGAATTTTACTTCCTACTCTGTGTATGTCATCCAGATACTATGACATCACACCCTACTACCTCCTTAACTGATCCATCCCCTATTCTGATGAAGTCAAACCCATGACTGTCACATCAAAATTAGATGATCTATCTCCGCTATAACTGCTCAAGTCTATAAATAGATATAAGCATCTTGCCCACTTTGCTTCCGCTGCTCCCACTGACTACGACAACCCTCCCACCGGGTCTCATATTCTGGAACAACAGTAGTGTCAAGTCTTGGTAGATAAGAACCTCCCTGTCACCGTCTCTGAGGTTACCGAAGTACCTCTTGGGCGTCTGAGGTTACCTACCATACCTGTGGAGTGGCTATTGGAATGTCAAACCTGATTGAATATATTAGTCCTATTAAATTTTCCGTAATCGTTCACGGTTCTGGAATCACTTCCAGTTCTACCATACTCCCACTACTGTTTTCTGAAAAAGATCCATTTTACTAAAACTGTGGCGAGTCAAGAACAATATCACTATTGATCTTCCAAATGGTAGAATATCAACCCTTGTCATAACCAGGGTCAACCCACAAACAGCCATTACAGAACCGTGCCCTGAGTTATCCAGAGTCTGGTTTTAAGCATAAGCTGGACAACTCCCCGTACCCTAACATCTTTTAAGGTACGAACTATTCTATATCCAATACAGAAACTTTGGCACTTATTTAATTGGAACCATATTCAAATCATGCAGCTGTCTCCAGTGCATATCAACTTAATGGAAAGAGGCTAATCAGCATTACTCAACATAGGAATCCTTCCAATTATGAGTAACCTGAAAGAGAAACACGTTTCTCAAAACCATCACTATCATCTGAATACCAATCACAAGAATCTACATCTTCGATCTCTTTGAAGAATCCCGATACTTGTGATACCTGGTTCTCTACTTTATTCTTATACCCACAACTTCTCAAAACTTAGACCTTGTATTTCTACGAAACACTCGTCTAAATACTAGAGAAGTTATAAGTAAACAGAACATAGTATGAGGACCTACCCCTTTGTCCTGATGGACACTGGACAACATACAATACTCTGTATAAGTCCGCTGAGTTTAAACAACTCAAAACCTGTGCGTCGTAGGTTGAAAACTGTACCCTGGCGATTTCCTCAAATATCACCAATTACAACGAATTCCGATATAATGATGATGATCACCTAATTCCCAATATCTTACTCCCACTAATCATCTGTAAAACCATACAGATATGAGAATGAAACCTGGTAAATACATACCCTTGGAGTAAGTGTCTAATCGGGAAAACAGTTTTTCTTTAACGATGCACTGAAACATGAAAATGTTTCGTAGGGGTATCCCGGTATTCTTAGTAATGCCTACCCTCCTAAACCAAGGAGTACTCGCATCTCGAGAGAAGGTGATGATAAAAGACAACTGAATAATACCTTATTCTTTTAAAGGTGAAATAGGAGTGGCGATGAAGTACGCGGTTTTGGTCGTGAATGGTATCAGTCGCAATTTACTTTGCCCTCTTTCTAATCCCTTTATTTTGTCTTTACATATTACCTTCTGCACACCCTACTTAGGCTAATTGGTTTTCTTCATTCCCTATCTTTCGGCACCAGCCTATGGTTTGGAATAAGACTATCCAATAAGCGTAATAGGTGTACTCTCCTAAACCAAGGAGCTCTCGCAACCTGAGAGAAGGTGATAATAAAAGACAACTGAATAAACCAATTCTATTTCTCCTGAACCTGGATCCATCCTCAAAGAAGTCCCTTCGAGTTCGTATATAACCATACGATGGATCTATCCAATGGAAGTGGATATCCGTAGTAATACGGGTGTTCTGAGAAATGCAAAGGGTAAAAGAAGGAGTGGCAATGACTTATGCAACTCAGACAATCCAAAAGCCAGTATTTTAAGAAGGTTCGGTCAACTTGGTCACTGAGTCATAGTCTAGGGTCGGTCAAAGGTCGCTGCCAAAGAGAGAGAGAAAAGAAACACTCTGCGTGCACTCTAACCTAGATCAGAATGGTCATCACTTTATCTAATCCGGAAACCTCCCACTGTCCTGTCAAATTCTCCTCCAAACCTAAAGAAGAATCAATCGGGATCACCCGAAGAGTAAACCAACTCATTAGTGGGAATCGGGATCCAACTCTCATCGCATGATAACGTGATGGAATGCATCCACGTTACTCATACTCCAGATGGTATGCGCATACTTGGCAAGTTTCAGTTTCTTTAGAAATTCCCGATATAGTTTTTGCCCCATGCTCTTATGATCGTGACTAAGGGCCAGCCCACCATAAGTCACATGTTAAGTTCTTCCCATCATTATCTTGTTAATTTGAACCCACCCGTACTCGCCCTTGACTAAGGGCCAACAAGGCTGTACGACTGTCCCAAACCAACTCATCTATCTATGCAACATGTGTACACCCCAGCAGCTACCAATCACTATGTCCTAGCTAAGGGCTAGACCAACATAGCTTGAATACTACTGACCATTCATATGAAATGAAGGAGGGCTACGGCTTGTTTTTGGCGAAAAACCTTTAACGTAGTGAACTTGATATCGCTGAAGGAACATGATAGCCTTTTAAAATATAGTGGCGAAAACCTTTTGCTAAAGAGGTCATTCCCGATAAAGGGATCTCGGCACTTTCCTCGTGGAATGAGGTGCAGGATATTCCACTGAATACCGCTATGCAAAGCAACTTGTAATCGACTATAGTGAAGTTATTACGCTGACGCAAACTTCTGGCCAAGGGGTCAGTCCCGGTGAAGGGATATCGGCCCTTGCCCCGTTGAATGAGGTGCAGGATATTCCACTGAATACCGCTATGCATAACAAAAGAAAACGTCTTTGCAATAACACTTTTTAAATTTGTTCCAACAACTGCAAACATGTTTGCTTTACTTTGCATTGATCAGAATCAACGCAGTCCCATCATTTAATCACACCAGAAAAGAACGAAAATAAAATGTACGTATATGCCATCCGCATTCGTCACTGGGTCCCGTCATCACTCGTTAGGTTACTTAACTAACGACAGAGCGGGGACTGGACTAGCGCGGGTGTAAAACATATACAACATCTAATAGTATATAAACCAATATACAATAATCGCTCCAGGCGTGATAGTATGCAACATTACATAAAAGTAATAAGCATCACAGAACAATACAGATATCTGGGATCCCCAGGTTTCACAGAGCCGCTGCTGAAACCCGACGTTCCCCTGTCGTGTGGATAGCCTGTGAAATGAAACCTAGACCCCTACGGGTGCGGCAAGTTACCCGCCAAAACCTAAAGCGAGGCAGCCCCCTACAGCATAGTGAATGGACCACCCAGCACTCCACGGAATCCGGTAAGCTTGGGCACCACTCCTTGGGTCAACCTGTACCCCTTACGAGTGCGGCGAATAGTCTTCCAATTCTAGAGTGGGGCCCCTCTGCCTCTCAAAGCCATGAGATGCGGACCCGTTGCCCCCCAGAACCCGGCTATCCGTGCACTCCGTCGCGGGGCAAAACCTAGTACAGTAATGAAAAATAGTACAATAGGTACATCGACCGCAACCTGGTCGTGCCCCAAAAGAATATTATACAACAGGCAGTGACGGCAGTCCACAAGTTGGACGCTCGCCCTGCAATATCAAATGTACAAATAAACTCAAACTGTACTACCATTGCACACTGCTATCCACCACGACAAATCCGCAACATCACAGCACAACACAGAACATCAACGCGAATGTCACGTTCGCAAACCCGTCTAAAAGAACCATAGCAATCTGACGCGGTTTACCGATCAAATGACATTCCCGGTCGGAGATATAATGTAAGCACTGTAAACTAACATGTTTAAATTTCGATCGACCAAATATCAAAAAATGGGCCCCACGACTTACTGGTGAACAGTAACAAAACCTGGGCCAAAACGATATTTACCAAAAACCACAAAATCCAACAGAGGAGACACATACAAAATTTGGTGCACTGATCCCATCATATGGCCGCGGATGCGCGGCCAAACCATGGGTTTGGCCGCTAATCCTCGGCGCTTTGGTGAGATCACGTGCTCAAATTTTGCACGTGTGCTTAATAAACCCTGCACAGTTTTCTGAGATGTGTGAAATATTTTTAGGACACCGTTTAAAATCAACAGAAACTGTCATATTGTAAAAATGTGATTTTTGATTTCCGGTCGGATCGATGTTTTAAACGCGTTAGCAAAAGTTAGTATAGCAAAATGGTGAGGCTCTGATACCACTGTAAGTCTACGCTAGCGCCCCGGCCGTCTACAGACGCCAAAATGCGGAACAAAAAACTTTTAACTGGCGCTATCGTATACTTTAACCCGGATCTGCCATTATTGCTAAACTAACAAACTGTAAAAAGTGTAGAAAGGTTATACCGAATGATCCGAGTCCTTCGTTCTTCAACCATCATCCCACGCTCCGTTGCGACTGCTCCGATCTCGTCGATCTCCGATATCCTCGTCGAGGTGGCACCACATCGACGATTCTTTAAACGGGCTCCCGCCTCTGACTTGAGGCAACTCGATCGTCAAGTTTGCTAAAAGAGACGACCAAGAATGATGTAGAGAATGAGTAGATGACTTTGTCTCACTTCGTCCAAATCCGTGGACGATCGGTTAATGAAGTTGCCGAGGGAATTGGGTGATGGAATGAAATGAACTGTAAAATTCCATGCACCCCAAATACTATCATATCTTTTTACAACCATGAAAAACTCAAGTGAGAGAGTGTGTGGAGGAGAGAGAGGGCCGGCCATTCTTATAGAAGAGGGGGAGGTGACCGTAGGAGCAAGTGGTGACCTTAAAATGAAGCTTATCATGAAGAAAATATCTTAACAAGAACAAAATGTATTAATGTCAAAGCATGAGTCATAATCACTTAGTCATCACATAATAAATGCAATTAAAGGTTCATGAACCTAGTCACCATCCTTGTTATCACTTCTAGAAACTTCTAGAACACTGACTCACCTCATCCAAGAAAAGATAAATCCGCCTTTAACCAAATGTTAAAAGACGGCTGATAGAAAACTGGAAACTGGCAACTTCCAAAAGTGATCCTGAAACGACTTTCAGGATAACCCCGAAACTGTATAAATATACCCGCATTTGTATTACGACCGAATACAAATGCAACTGAGACAAAGATATTATATCTACTCAATATAATACTCGGATCCGGCTTAAACCAAAGCCGACCAGTATTATCTGCCCGAAAAATAACACGTGCGTAAACGCACGTGCATTTTCCGAACCCTGCCATAAAACCATACGGCCTCTACAACGTTTCGCCAGAACTTGGGAAACTGTCTGTGGGGGACTCTAATGACTCGTCAGTACCATGGCAGTGGGTTTAACCACAAACCGTCAGCGGCACTAGCAATGTGTAACGGCTGCCCATGGACTGACCTCAAGGGATCCCGATGAGCGCACTCATCCGGAAAACCCTACTGAGCCTAACAGTGACAATGTATATACTGTCCGGTCCGTTCGTTTATGAGTATCGCATATCTGCCTAGGGGGCTAGTAACGTCAGACCCTCAATAGCAGTATAAGTCGTGTCGGAGTGAAGCCCAATAACACCCTGAGATACTACTGGAGTACCTACCAGTAAATCTCCTGCCATGGCCATGGACTTTGTGTAATGGCTCTCCTAGACACAGCACGACCTCGCCCCCAATACCGGGAGAGACGAATCTCCTGCCGATCCGCTCACGTGCCTCCATATGGCTCGGGACTGTACCCAAAAACTACCTGTTTGCACGACTCCTTTGAGCCGTGGTAGGATAGAAATCAATGCACAGTGGGAACTCACACGAGACAAATGACGACCTCAGGTCGATGAACTAACCTGTACACATGTCACCAGGGAACTGCTATCTGACGGTAGATATAATACTAACTAGCAGATTCCCGGCGAGTCCTGTCCGGTGTACTCATAACCCAATGAGCACCTGTATACATCTTAGATGATCCAACTGACACCAGTGGCTTGTGAGACCGGCCACCGCCCCTCGTCGGGGTCTCGACTGTACACACTAGTCTACTCCGGAGTATCGATGCCCTATCTCGAAACTCCCACGACTAGGGACCATAATTAAGGATATGCGTATAAACCACCCAACTCTCACGCATATGATCGCCATCATACTGTTGGTGGTAAAGCAAGATCCTAAGGGCTCTATCAAAGTGTAACATGTAATCAGTCACCTGATCATGTACACGACTGATAAAGGCAAACCAGATAGCATACTATCATCTTGAGTAAGACTGTCCTACCGGTATAGGTCCTCTGCAATCATTGCAATCACGTACCTGTGATCCAATAATTGACTATGAGGGCACTATCTCCAACACCGCACATATCACATATGTGCCCTACTTCGTTTCGCATGAGCTACGAAACCTCTGTATAGGACTCTAAAAACTCGTCAATACGCCGGCAGTAGGTGATGTGTAAGTGTACGGCGGTGCCCCAGCCGTCAATCCGACGGCGGAATGCGGAAACGAAAATTTTCTAAAACTTAGAAACCGGAACCACCGCGCACTAAAATCCCGGATTGGGCCATTAACCTAACTACTAGCAAACTAAAAGATAGGTAGAGAGATATACCGAGCGATCCGTGTCCTTCGGTCTTCGTCTCCACTCCGATCTCCTTGCGGAATCTCCGATCGTCGCCTCCTCGTCGAAACGGACACCACATCGCCGGGTTCTTTTACGGGCTCCCACCTCTGGACCGAGGCAACTCGGGCACGAAGTTGGCAATCCGACGTGCCCAAGGAGTGCTGTAGATGAAGTGTAGAATCCGTTGTCTCTTACGGGTAGTGAAGTTGCCATGTATTATGGAGGAATGAACTTTAAAAGGAACTTGGGATTTTTGGTGTGTACAAAGAATGATATGAAGAATTTCCCTACACTAAAAATGAATTCTCTCTCCCTCACCCTAGAAGTGGCCGGCCCTCTCATGAAAATGGTAGAGGAAATCACAAGAATAAATCCAAGTGGGAAAAAATGTGATAAAAAGAAATATAAAGATCATCACAAGATCAACCTCACATCCTTTCAATAACCCATCATAATAAATGCAATGGAAGAGACTTAAAAAGAATCTCATCATGAAGCCACACATATACAAAGGACCCCCTCCACAAATACTAATTTGCACAATTGCAAATTAGCCCCTCCATCGGAAAAAATCCGCCCGTGAAGGAATAAAGGAAAGCTGGCTGGAACGGAATGCAAACTGGCAAATTCAGAAAACTGATCCCGTAATAAATTACAGGAAAACCTCGCGACTGCATATACATGCCCGCATTTGTATTCCCACTGAATACAAATGCTAAGAGACAAAACTACACTGTCTAAAACTAGGATCCGGCTTAAACCAAAGCCCGCTAGTAAAATCCGTCCGATCACGATGCGTGCAATACCGCACGTATCTGATCGAACCCTGCCATATCTCCATACGGCCTCTACAGCGTTTCGCCCGAAACTTGAGTAACTGTGTGTGGTGGACTCTAAAGACTCGTCAATACTATGGCTGTTGATTTAACCACCAGCACGTCAGAGGTATTAGCCATACGTGACGGGCTACCAGCTATTGACCAAAAGGGACGTCGATGAGCGAACTCATCCTGACACCCTACTGAGCCTGTCAGTGACAATATTTGTATAGTCCGGTCCGTTCGTCTATGAGCATCGCATGGCGGGCCTAGGGGGTTGGTAAAAGTCAGACCCCCAAAAGCGGTACAAGTCGTGTCAGAGTGTAGCCCAGAACACTCTGAGATACTACTGGAATACCTACCAGTAAATCTCATGCCTTGGCCAAGGACTTTTCATGTACTGGCTCTCCTTGACACAGCGCGACCTCACCCCCAGTACCGGGAGGGACGAACCCATGCAGATCCGCTCACTGCCTCCATGTGGCTCGGGACTGTACCCAACTAAAACCTGTTTGCACGTCTCCTTTGAGCGTGGTAGGGTAGTAATCAAAGCACAGTGGGAACTCACACGAGACAAATGACGATCTCAGGTCGATGAACTAACCTATACACATGTCACCAGGGAACTGCTATCTGACGTCAGGTATAATACCAACTAGCAGATTCCCGGCGAGTCCTGTCCAGTGTACTCATTGTAAGTCGATGTAGTACACCCCAGTACTTGTGGGGAGGCGGATTTTACAAAAACGATCAAGTTTAAGGAACGAACATCGACTAACCGCTTAAATCGAAGCTAAACAAATAATAACCAAACACATAGCTATACTAAACTATAGTGTTAAGGGATTATACCGATCGAAACTAGTCCTTCGTCTTTGTGTCCTCCTTTGTTCTCCTCGACCTTCTCTAGGTAGCAGACGATCCACCCGAGAGCAAAACACCAAGCTAAACCTCTAACTTGAGGTAACTAATCAACTTTGATCGCTAATCAAAGATGAAAGGATGATATAGAGTAAAGGTAATGGATTGTTTAGTCTAACTAATCCTTTGATCTCAACACATGAGGATTAAGGATTAGGGTTTGAAGATGAGAGCTTGAGGAGAGAGAATGTGTGATAAGATAATGAGAGGAGAGAGAGTGTATCATAATATATTATGAAGCATTCTTTTTAAAGAATAATCAATAAAAGAAATGAATAAGCATGCTTCATAAAATATCTAGTGGTGATTCATTAGCATGAGTCATTAAGCAATAAATGTGCATTAATGAAGTGAATGAATCACCACCATGACTCACTCTCTTATCCAAAAGAAACCTCCTTAGTCACATCTTCTAGAAGCTTCTCGTACAATTACGAGAACGCCCCTCCAATCCGCAAAAATACGGAAAAACTTTAGACTGTAAAAATCCAATAACCGGATACCAGTAACTGGCTTAAACCAAAGCCGACTGGTAAAAACTGTCCGAAAGTCGTACGCGCGTAAACGCACGTATGCGTCCGAACCCTTTGTCGCAAAACCATGCAACCTCTATATCGTTTCGCCTGGAGTAGGAAACTCTCTGTGTGGGACTCTAGAGACTCGACTACTACGCTGGCAGTGGGTTTAACCACAGACCGCAAGCGGCACTAGCTGTACGTAACGGTCCCCAGGTAGTTGTCGATAAGAAGGCCGATGAGAAAACCCATCCGAACTCCTACTGAGTCTGATGTGACAATCTCCATACAGTCCGGTCCGTTCGTCCAAGACTATCGCATATCGGGCCTAGGGGGGCGGCAAGCGTCAGTCCTCTAATAGCGGTATAAGTCGTGTCGGAGTGAAGCCCATTACATCCTGAGAAACTACTGGAACCTACCAGCAAATCTCGCTTGCCCTGGCCAGGGACTTTGTGTAATGGCTCTCTGACACAGCACGATATCTACTCCCAATACCGGGAGGGACGAATCCTGTCTAACCGCCACTGCCTCCAAGTGCTCGGGACTGCACCCAACTGCTACCTGTTTGCACGACTCCTTTGAGCCGCGGTAGGGTAGCAATCTAAGAACAGTGGGACACACTCGAGGCGAAGTAGCAGTGTCAAGTCTGCGGACTACGCTGTACTCATGTCACCTAGGAACTGTTTACTGACGACTGGTATCAAACCAACCAACAGTTCCCTGTGAGTCCTGTCCGGTGTACCCGTAACCTAACGAGCACCTGTATACTATCTCCAGTACGACGTACTGACGGCTGTGGGACAGACCATCTCCCCAACTGGGATGAGAAGCGTACACACTAGTCTACTCCGGAGTATCGATGCTCTGTCTCGATAATCCAACGACCAGGGACCTGAATAAGGATGTGCTTGTAGACTACCCAGCCCCCACTAGTGTGACTGCCATCACAACGCTGGTAGATAAGCAAGATCCTAAGAGCTCTATCAATACGTACACTCACATATTAAGATAGAAAAACCAAGTAGCATACTACCATGTTTAGCAAGACTGTTATATACATGTGAATATCCCAAGCTTCCATTAAGTAATATACAAGCTAGTATGATACAGTAATGGCCTTCTAGGGCATAAACACTAACAATCTCCCACTTGCACTAGGGCCATGTACTGGCATATCGTAGACCAATGATCTCGAGCAGCCTCTCGAACTGAATCTGAGGAAGGGCCTTCGTGAATGGATCAGCAATGTTCTCTTCTGAAGCAACTCTCCGAACCTCGATCTCCTGACGATCAATGATCTCCCTGATCAGGTGATACCGCCTCAAGATGTGTCTGGACTTCTGATGGGACCTTGGTTCCTTCGCTAAAGTTATAGCTCCGTTGTTGTCGCAATACAGAGGTATTGGATCAACTATGGTAGGAACCACCTGAAGTTCTGTTAGGAACTTCTTCATCCAGACTGCTTCTTTTGCGGCATCGCAAGCAGCTATATACTCCGCTTCCATCGTCGAGTCAGCAACGGTGTCCTGCTTGGAGCTCTTCCAGCACACCGCCCCTCCATTGAGGGTAAAGACATAACCCGACATGGACTTGGAATCGTCCTTATCACTCTGGAAGCCGGAATCAGCAAAGGCCTCCAACCTGAGGTCTTTTCCGCCGTAAACCAAGAACATCTCCTTAGTCCTCCTCAGGTACTTGAGAATGTTCTTTACTGCTATCCAGTGTTTCTCCCCTGGGTCTGACTGATACCGGCTTACCACGCTCAGTGCGTAAGCTACATCTGGTCTGGTACACAACATCGCATACATTATAGAGCCTACCGCAGAAGCATAGGGTATAATAGACATGCGTTCCCTTTCCAAATCATTCTTGGGAGACATCTCTTTGGAGAGGGTGATTCCGTGACAAGCCGGTAGATTACCGCGCTTAGAATCTTCCATACTGAATCTTTTCAGTACAGTGTCGATATACCTGGACTGCGAAAGTCCCAACATCCTCTTGGATCTATCACGATAGATCCGGATCCCCAGAATGTAAGAGGCATCACCCAGGTCTTTCATGGAGAACCTGTGTGACAAGAATCCTTTGACAGATTGTAGCATAGGAATGTCATTTCCTATCAATAGAATGTCATCCACGTACAAGACGAGGAATACGACACTTCTGGCCACAACTTTACTATATATGCACGGTTCATCTGGATTTTTTGATAAAGTCATATTCTTTGACTGTCTCATCAAAACAGATGTTCCAACTCCGCGATGCCTGCTTTAGTCCATAAATGGACTTAAGCAGCTTGCATACTTTCCCGCTGCTCCCACTCTGATTGAAACCCTCTGGCTGATCCATATAGACGCTCTCTTCTAAATTTCCATTCAGAAAAGCCGTTTTTACGTCCATCTGCCAGATTTCATAATCATGGAAGGCAGCAATAGCAAGAAGGACCCGAATGGATTTGAGCATAGCCACTGGAGAAAAGGTTTCGTCATAGTCCAAACCAGGTCTTTGACGAAAACCCTTTGCAACAAGTCTAGCCTTATAGGTTTCCACCTGTCCATCTACACCAATCTTTTTCTTGAAGATCCATTTGCATCCTATGGGTTTTACCCCATCTGGAGCAAAGTCCAAAGTCCATACTTTGTTGGTGTACATGGACTCCATCTCGGTCCGCATTGCATCTAGCCATCGTACCGAGTCGCCGCTCTGGATGGCCTGCTGGAAGTCAGTAGGTTCATCATCATCTATGATGCAATCCTCTCTATCCCCGTCTATGAGAAAACTGTAGTATCTCTCAGGCGGATGAGACGGCCTACTACTCCTGCGGAGGGGTGCGGGAATGTTCTGTTCTTCTTGAACCTCTGGTTCTACCAAACTTTCAGTAACAGCTTGTGGTTCTGGAATTTCTTCCAGTTCTACTTCGTTCCCACTCTTCTGATTTTCTAAAAATTCAGTTTCTAAGAAGTGGGCATGACGAGAAACAAAAAACCTTTTGTTCCTCTGCGTAATAGAAATAATATCCCTTGGAGTTCTTTGGATATCCCACAAGCTTACACAGTACTGAGCGTGCCTCGAGCTTGTCCATATGCTGTTTTTTTACAAAAGCTGGACACCCCCATGTCCTAAAATGTTTTAGACAGGGTTTCTTCCCACTCCACATCTGATATGGTGTGGTAGGCACAGTCTTGGTTGGAACCTGGTTCAAAAGATATGCCGCTGATTCTAGCGCATAACCCCAGAAAGATCGCGGTAACTCAGTATTACTCATCATGGATCGTACCATATCCAATAGGGTTCGATTCCGTCTCTCCGATACACCGTTGTGCTGTGGAGTGTATGGATGAGTAAGCTGAGAGAGAATTCCTTTCTCTTTTAGGTAACCTAGGAACTCGGCACTTAAGTATTCTCCACCTCGATCAGATCTTAGTGTCTTAATACTTTTGCCTGTTTGGTTTTCCGCTTCACTCTTGAATTCCAGGAATTTCTCAAAGGCCTCTGATTTATGCTTCATTAAGAAAACATATCCATACCTAGAGAAATCATCTGTAAAAGTAATGAAGTAGGAATAACCACCTCTTGCATGTGTAGACATTGGACCGCATACGTCGCTGTGTATGAGTCCTAAAAGCTCGCTCGCTCTTACTCCTTGTCCAGTGAATGGAGTCTTTGTCATCTTTCCTTTGAGACAAGATTGACAAGTGTCATAAGTTTGATATTCGAACGTGTCCAAATATCCTTCTCTATGCAACTTAGTCAACCTTCTCTCATTGATGTGACCCAGTCTACAATGCCATAAGAAAGCTTTATTTAAATCTGGAGACTTTCTTTTTAGTGTGTTCTGGACATTGAAAATTTGGAGTTGGTTTAACACATATATGCCGTTATTTAGAGTACCGGACCCAATCAAACCATGATTAAGGTGGATGTTGACAACATCTCTTACAAACGTGAAATCATAACCTTTATTTGATAACAAGGAAACTGATATGATATTACACGTTAAGCTGGGTACAAAATAACAGTTATGTAAAACCAAAATGTGTCCACTCGTCAATCCTAGGTGATAATCCCCGACGGACGCAGCTCCCACGCTAGCTCCGTTAGCAACCCTGAGGATCATATCACCTTCCTTCAGCACTCTACGGTTTCTCAGTGCCTGCAATGAATTGCAAATATGAGATCCTGATCCGGTATCCAATACCCAGGAAGTAGAGTTGATCGACAGACAATTCTCAATTACAAACACACCTGAAGTCGAAGCCACAGCTTGCTTCAGTTCCTGGTTCTTGGCGTTCCACGCCTTGCAATCCTTCTTCCAGTGCCCTTTCCTGTGACAATGGAAGCACTCATCCAGGCCAACTACCGGTGCTGTAAACTTTTTCTTTCCCTTCTTTCCCACCTTACTAACACCTCCTCTAGGTCTGGGTGCGGCCTTCTTCTTCCTTCCTTTGGCCCTAGCCTTGGACCCGGAAGAAGATGAACCGCCAACAAACATAGCGGGTGTTTCCCTTGCCTTCTGCAAGGTGACCTCTGCACTCCTTAACATGTTCAGGAGTTCCGCAAGTTCAACTTCTTTTCCTTGAGGATTGAAGTTGAGGATAAACTGGGCGTAGGTGGGAGGAAGGGACTGGAGAACAAGGTCTGTATAGAGCTCATTATCCAAAGTCGTCCCAAGGTCTGCGAGCTCTTCAATATAGCCGATCATCTGTAGGACATGTTCACCTACCGATGACCCGACAGCCAACCTCGCTCGAAACAGTTTCTTAGAGGTCTCGTATCTTGCTATACGAGATTGCTCTCCATAAAGTTCCTTTGTATGGAGAAATATGCCATCTAGGGACATATCCTCGTGCCTCCTCTGATGTTCATTGTTCATCGAGGCAAGCACGATGCACTTGGCTCTCGCGCAATCTAAATCCCAGGTTTTGCGGATTTCCTTATCCGCATTGCTGGATTTGGGACCAAGGACAGCAGGTGCTGTAGCGGTGAGGACGTACCCCAGTTTGTCATAGGTCAAAGCCATCTTGACATTCCGCAGCCAATCTTTATAGTTTGGCCCTGTCAGTATATTTTTCTCTAAAAGTAACTTAAGTCCAGTCATTTTCAGGGTCGCTGCAATTAGGAGAGAGAGAAGAAAACTCTTTAGCATGATGCTCTTGCAAGTTTAGAGTGGTTTTTAGTTTATCTAAACTGGATGGCTCCCACTGTTTCTCGAATCCTTCCTCAAACCATAAAAGAAGAATTAGCCAAGACTATTCTCACCGTACAATACTTGCTTAACCGTTCAGCCAGGCCGGTGTCGATACTTCGAGGGAGGTTTTCCAACGCTTTCGCGAAGTTCCTTAATTAAATAACCTCTTTTCTCTGGGGGCGTAACCCCGCTGACACTTTTCTGGACACCTACTAGGTTTATAGCATTGATCGTTAAGCGACGAATATCCTGATAAGTAGCATATACTCACAGTAGGATCGGGATCCAAATATCATCGTATGATAATGTTGAAGGAATCCTACCAACATTCATCAAACTCCAAATGGTATGCATCTCTTTGCAAATTTCAGTTTCTTTAGAAATTCCCGATATAAGTTTTTGCCCCATGCTCTTATGATCTTGACTAAGGGCCAACAAATCATAAGTCACATGTCAAGTTCTGCCCATCATTATCCTGTTGATTTGAACCCATCCGTATACTCTTGACTAAGGGCCAAACAAAGTAATACGACTGTCCCAAATTAACTCATCTATCTATGCAACAAATGAATACCCCAGCAGCTACCAAACACTATGTCTTGACTAAGGGCCAAACAAACATAGCTTGAATACTACTGACCATTCATAAGAAATGACGGAGGGCTACGACTGGTTTTGGCGAAACCGTGAACGTAGTGAACTTGATATAACCGAAGGAACCTGATAGCTTTTAAAAGGAGTGGTTAAATCTCCGCATTTAAAAAAAATATCTGTTTTTAAAATTAACCGAGTGGTTTCTTTTAATTGTTCCAACGATTTAAACTTTGGTTTGTTTTACTTTGCATTATAGATAATGCGTCCCATCATTAACCTATCATTGCAGAAAACAACGAAAATACAACGTCCTCTTATGCCATCCGCATTCGCCACGGGGTCCCGTCACCACCCGTTAGGTTACTTAACTAACGACAGAGCGGGGGCTGGGCTAGCGCGGGTGTAAAACATAAGTGACGTCTAAATAGCTATAATAAATATAGATATTTTACATTCGTCTGACGCAATGATATTCATTCCAGAACACAGATAAACAATATTGGATTTGCAAGCAATCTGTATTTCTTTTGAGCCTGCAAGAAAAGACAAATTACACAGTTGTGATGAATAGCCGTTACCCCACCCTCGACCCCTACGGGTACGGCAAACTACCCACCCGGCAGTCTGTGTACCCCACCTTGGGTCAGTCCTAGGAGCAAAAACAGTAAAATGAAATAATACAACGGTGGCTACAACCGCAACCTGGAAGTGCCCCGCGAAAATAATATTACAACAAATTACATTTACAACAAATGAATTAACCAATAACCCATTGCGAACCCCGGCTATACACCACAACAGTCCAATACAGTTTATATGCACAAACAGATATAACCATTTCAGAAATGTGCAACCCCCTGCCAACCGACATACTAGCAGTTGGGGGAGGTTTACGAACACATTAAACAATCACAGATATAATCCAATACGCAAATACTGTACAATTCGATCGAATAAACAACATTAATATTGCTCCAAAATCTGCTCTGTTAAACAGTAACCTGAGCAATAATTAAACATTCCAGAAAACCCAAAACACCACAGGGGACCCACCCAAAAAAAACGAGCTCCTGACTCGTCAACTCGGCCGCGGTTGCACGGCGGATCAGTGGGATCCGCCGCCCTTCCGCGGCGCTTTAGACGAATCAGAAGCCCAAATTTTTTGGGTGTTCTACTGTGGTCATGTCAAGCTCTATGAACATACCTGAAAAATTTTCTGACTTCATTTTAACTTCGACAGAAACTTGACAGAATTAGGGTTTTGCGGCTTTGTTTTTCCGTTCGAAATTCGTACAAATTTGCAATTAAGTTATTTATTGTTTAGCGAGGCTCTGATACCACTGTAAGTCGATGTAGTACACCCCAGTACTTGTGGGGAGGCGGATTTTACAAAAACGATCAAGTTTAAGGAACGAACATCGACTAACCGCTTAAATCGAAACTAAACAAATAATAACCAAACACATAGCTATACTAAACTATAGTGTTAAGGGATTATACCGATCGAAACTAGTCCTTCGTCTTTGTGTCCTCCTTTGTTCTCCTCGACCTTCTCTAGGTAGTAGACGATCCACCCGAGAGCAAAACACCAAGCTAAACCTCTAACTTGAGGTAACTAATCAACTTTGATCGCTAATCAAAGATGAAAGGATGATATAGAGTAAAGGTAATGGATTGTTTAGTCTAACTAATCCTTTGATCTCAACACATGAGGATTAAGGATTAGGGTTTGAAGATGAGAGCTTGAGGAGAGAGAATGTGTGATAAGATAATGAGAGGAGAGAGAGTGTATCATAATATATTATGAAGCATTCTTTTTAAAGAATAATCAATAAAAGAAATGAATAAGCATGCTTCATAAAATATCTAGTGGTGATTCATTAGCATGAGTCATTAAGCAATAAATGTGCATTAATGAAGTGAATGAATCACCACCATGACTCACTCTCTTATCCAAAAGAAACCTCCTTAGTCACATCTTCTAGAAGCTTCTCGTACAATTACGAGAACGCCCCTCCAATCCGCAAAAATACGGAAAAACTTTAGACTGTAAAAATCCAATAACCGGATACCAGTAACTGGCTTAAACCAAAGCCGACTGGTAAAAACTGTCCGAAAGTCGTACGCGCGTAAACGCACATATGCGTCCGAACCCTTTGTCGCAAAACCATGCAACCTCTATATCGTTTCGCCTGGAGTAGGAAACTCTCTGTGTGGGACTCTAGAGACTCGACTACTACGCTGGCAGTGGGTTTAACCATAGACCGCAAGCGGCACTAGCTGTACGTAACGGTCCCCAGGTAGTTGTCGATAAGAAGGCCGATGAGAAAACCCATCCGAACTCCTACTGAGTCTGATGTGACAATCTCCATACAGTCCGGTCCGTTCGTCCAAGACTATCGCATATCGGGCCTAGGGGGGCGGCAAGCGTCAGTCCCCTAATAGCGGTATAAGTCGTGTCGGAGTGAAGCCCATTACATCCTGAGAAACTACTGGAACCTACCAGCAAATCTCGCTTGCCCTGGCCAGGGACTTTGTGTAATGGCTCTCTGACACAGCACGATATCTACTCCCAATACCGGGAGGGACGAATCCTGTCTAACCGCCACTGCCTCCAAGTGCTCGGGACTGCACCCAACTGCTACCTGTTTGCACGACTCCTTTGAGCCGCGGTAAGGTAGCAATCTAAGAACAGTGGGACACACTCGAGGCGAAGTAGCAGTGTCAAGTCTGCGGACTACGCTGTACTCATGTCACCTGGGAACAGTTTACTGACGACTGGTATCAAACCAACCAACAGTTCCCTGTGAGTCCTGTCCGGTGTACCCGTAACCTAACGAGCACCTGTATACTATCTCCAGTACGACGTACTGACGGCTGTGGGACAGACCATCTCCCCAACTGGGATGAGAAGCGTACACACTAGTCTACTCCGGAGTATCGATGCTCTGTCTCGATAATCCAACGACCAGGGACCTGAATAAGGATGTGCTTGTAGACTACCCAGCCCCCACTAGTGTGACTGCCATCACAACGCTGGTAGATAAGCAAGATCCTAAGAGCTCTATCAATACGTACACTCACATATTAAGATAGAAAAACCAAGTAGCATACTACCATGTTTAGCAAGACTGTTATATACATGTGAATATCCCAAGCTTCCATTAAGTAATATACAAGCTAGTATGATACAGTAATGGCCTTCTAGGGCATAAACACTAACACTCATAATCCAATGAGCACCTGTATACATCTTAGGTGAACCAACTGACACCAGTGGCTTGTGAGACCGGCCACCGCCCCTCGTCGGGGTCTCGACTGTATACACTAGTCTACTCTGGAGTATCGATGCCCTGTCTCGAAACTCCCACGACTAGGGACCTTTTAAGGATGTGCTTATAGACTACCAGCTCCCACGTATATGATCACCCTCATACTGCTGGCAGTCAAGCAAGAATCCTAGGGGCTCTATCAACGTGGAATAGTGATCAATAATGTCACCTAAAGCAGTACACGATGATAAAGATAAACCTTATAGCATACTATCATCTTGAGTAAGACTGTCCTACCGGGATAGGTCCTCCCTCAATCATTGCAATCACGTGCCTGTGATCTAATAATTGACTCTGAGGGCACTATCTCCAGCAATCTCCCACTTGCACTCAAGGCTAATTATTGCGATGTCGCATACTCACAGCTCGTGTGATACCGAAAACCCAACTCCTCTACTAGTCAGTCTCACAAAGCTCGTTTGCAAAACTATTGCGTTCGAGGAATAGCCTCAGTGAGTGGATCTGCTGTGGTGTTTCTTTCTATGTCTCTCTTTATCTCAAGTTCACAGAGAAAGCCATCTCCCGAAATGAGCAATACCTGTCTTAGAATATGTCTGGATATCTGATGGGACCTAGCTCATAAATGAACTCCAAATCCAAACTTCTTAGACTGTATCATCAACTGAACTTAATCAGTATCCTGCGCCATCCTTCCCTCAGTATCCACCGGACCACCTGTCCAAAATACTGCCCCTTGTCAGAGGGAAAACTATAACTCTGACAGCCATTCTGTCATCCATGTCACCTTGGAAGCCTGGAATGATAACTGTCTTCCAAAGGAGGCTGCCGTTATCATTTCCCCAGAACATCCACTTATGTTCTAAAACTGCTTCCGATTGATTCTCCAGGATTGGATTAATATCAACTTATTGCATCTACTGCAAGAACAACATCTGGTGTGGTACTTGACATCTCATGATTGACTCAATTGCCTAAGCAAGTGATTTGCCAATCATGCACATCCCTCTCCCCTTTAGTCTGTAAGACACCTTTAGAGAGGGTGACTCCATCACCTGCAGGTATACTACCGTGCCAGGAGTCGTCCATTCTAAAAACCTTTAGAATGTTGTCTAAGTACCCAGAATTGGAAACCACCCAAATCTAGATTTAAAACCATAGATCTAGTGATCAGAATGTCTGATATAATCTCCAAGTCCCATGTGGAGAAACCACTGTGTGACAACCAAAGTATAACCGATCGTAGTATAGGAATATCACTTCCTACTCCGTGTATGTCATCAAATACCCTGCACACCCTACTACCTTCTTAACAGATCCATCCCCTATTCTAATGAAGTCAAACCTATGACTGTCACATCAGAAATAGATGATCTATCTTCGCTATATCTGCTTTAGTCTATAAATAGACATAAGCCACTTGTCCACCATGCTTCTGCTGCTCCCACTGACCATGACAACCCTCTGGCAGAGTCATATAAACGTGCACTTCTAAAGCCAGTTTAGAACGATGCTATACTCATCCTCATGCCGGGTCTCACAGTCTGGAACAACAGCAATGGCAAGTCTGGGTAAACAAGAACCTCCCTGTCACCGTCCTTGAGGCTACCGGAGTACCTCTCGAGCGCCTGAGGTTACCCACCATATCTGCGGAGTGGCCAATGGAATGTCAAACTAGATTGAATCTTTAGGTTCTTATCAAATCTTCAGTAATCGTTTGCGGTTCTGGAATCACTTCAAGTTCTACCATACTCCCACTACTGTTTTCTGAAAAAATCCATTTTTGTTAAAACCGTGGCGAGTTAAGAACAATATCACTATTGATCTTCCAGATGGTAGAAAGTCAACCCTCGTCATAGCCCGGGTCAACCCACAAACGCCATTACAGAAACGTGCCTTGAGTTGTCCAGTGTCTGGTTTTAAGCATAAGCTGGACAACTCCCCGTACCTTAACAATGTCAAGATATGAACTGTTCTATATCCAATATAGAAACAGAGGCACTGATTTAATTGAACCAGATTCAAATCATGCAGTTTTCTCAAGTGCATGTCAACTAAATGGAAGGAGTCCGATCAGCGTTACCCAACTTAGGAGTACTTCCAATTATGAGTAACCTGAAAGAGAAGCAAGTTCTCTTAATCATTACTATCAACTGAATACCATACACAAGTATCTACATCTTCGATCACCTTGAAGAATCCCGATACTTGCAATACTTGGTTCTCTACTTTACTCTTATAACTACAACTTCTCAAAACTTAGACCCTGTGTTTCCATGAAACACCTGTCTAAAAACTAGAGAAGTCATAAGTAAACAGAATATAGTACGAGGACCAACCCCTCTGTCCTAATGGACACTGGACAACATACAATACTCCGAATAAGTCCCTTGAGTCTAATAACTCATTCACTGTGTGTCGTAGGTTGAAAACTGTACTTATGGTTAAGAAGAATTACACCGCTGTTTAATGCTCCTTACCTAACCATCCACTGATATAGGTAAATGTCATAGACATAATTTCAAAAAGGTATATCTCACTCTATAACAATAGACGTACAGATATATCAATTTAAAATTGGTGCATAACAACGGATATTCAAAACCAAATATTTGCCGTCCGGCAAACAACCCAGGTGACTTCCGCAAATATCACCAATTACAACGAATCCCGATATAATGAGGATGATCACCTAATTCCAAAGAACATACTCCCACTCATCATCTGTAAAACCATACAGATGTGAGAATCTAACCTGGTAAATACATACCCTGGAGCAAGTGTCTAATTGGGAAATCAGTTTTCTTTTAACAGTACACAGTGAAACTGAAACATTGAAATGTTTCGATGGGGTATCCTGGTATTCCTAGTAATGCCTCTTCCATTATCAAGATTCACAACTGTAACCGTATAATTCTTTGCCACCTTTCTAAATCCCTTTATATGTCTTTAGTCGTTACCTTCTTCACACCCTTTTAGGCCAAATGGTTTTCTTCCTTCCCTACCGTTCAGCACCAGCCTATGGTTTGGAAGAAGACTATCCAATAAGCATAATGGGTGTACTGTCCCAATCCTAGGAGCACTCGCAATACGAGAGAAGGTGAAGATAAAAGACAACCGAATAAACCTTATTCCTATTTCTCCTGAACCAGAATCCATCCCCGAACAGGAACAAGTTCCTTTCGAGTTCGTATATAACCATACGATGGAGTATCCAATAAACTGTGGATCTTCATAGTGATACAGAATGTCCTGGAGAAATACAAAGGTGATTTAGGATTGGCGAAGAAATACTTGGTTTGGTCGTGAATAGCAGTCGCAATTTACTTTGCCCTCTTACTAATCCCTTGATATGTCTTTACTTAATAACTTCGGTACACCATCGTTATGCTAATTGGTTTTCTTCATTCCCCACCGTTCGGCACCAGCCTAAGGTTTGGAAGAAGACTATCCAATTTGCGTAATAGGTGTACTATCTCCTAAACCAAGGAGTACTCGCAACCTGAGAGAAGGTAAAATGAAAAGACAACTGAATAGTCCTATTCGTTTTCTCCAGAACCAGAAACCATCCTCGAATAAATTCTTTTGAGTTCGTATATAACCATACGATGGTTTTGTCCAATGGAAGTGGACGTTCGTAGTAATACGGGGTGTCCTGGAGAAAAGGGTAAAAGTAGGAGCGGCAATGAGGTAGGCAACTCTGACAATCCAAAAGCCAATATTTAAGAAGGTTCGGTTAATTTTGGTCACTGAGTCATAGTCTAGGGTCGGGTCAATGGTCGCTGCCAAAGAGAGAGAGAAAAGAAACACTCAGCGTGCACTCTAACCTATATCAGAATGGTTATCACTTTATCTAATTAAGAAACCTCCCACTGTAACCTCAAATTCTTCTCCAAACACGAAAGAAGAATTAGTCGGGAACACCCGAGGAGTAAACCAACTCATTAGTGGGAATCGGGATCCAACTATCATCGCATGATAACGCGACGGAATCCGCTCACGTTATCACACTCCAGAAGGTATGCGTATATCTGGCAAGTTTCAGTTTCTTTAGAAACTCCCGATGTGATTTTTACCCCATGCTCTTATGACCTTGGCATGAGGTCAAAATATCATAAGTCACATGTCAAGTTCTACCCATCATTGTCCAGGTTAATTTGAACCCACCCGTACATACCCTTGACGTAGGCCAAAATAATAGTACGCATGTCCCAAACCAATGCATCTATCTATGCTGTAGATAAATATCCGGCAGCTACCAATCACTATGCCTTGGCGTGAGGTCAAAATACATAGCTTGAATACTACCGAATATTTAACTGAAATGATGGAGGGTTACGAATGGTTTCTGGCGAAAACCTTTAACGTAATGAACTTGATATCGTTGAAGGAACCGGATAGCTTTTATAAAAATATAGTGACGAAAACCTTTGCTAAAGAGGTCACTCCCGGTGAAGTGATCTCGGCTCTTTCCCCGTAGAATGAGGTGCAGGATATTCCAACTGAATACCACGATGCAAAGCAAAAGTAATCGACTATAGTGAAGTTATTGCCCTGACGCAAACTTCTGTCCAAGGGGTCACTCCCGGTGAAGGGATCTCGGCCCTTGCCTCGTCGACTGAGGAGCTGGATATTCATAACCGAATACCACTGTGCAAAACAAAAGAGAACGCCCTTGCAATAACAGCTTTTTGAAAAATGTTCCAACATCAGAATAGGTTTGTTTAGCTTACATTGATCCGAATCAACGCAGTCCCATCAATTGATCACACCAATAAAGAACGAAAATGATGATGTACGTATATGCCATCCGCATTCGCCACTGGGTCCCGTCATCACCCGTTAGGTTACTTAACTAACGACAGAGCGGGGATTGGACTAGCGCGGATGCAAAACATATACAACATCTACTAGTATATATATCAATATATAATATTTTGCTCAAGGCGTGATAAAATGCAACATCACAGAAATGTAATAAGCAACACAGAACAATACAGATATCTGGGATCCCCGGGTTTCACAGAGCCGCTACTGAAACCCGACGTTCTCCTGTTCGTGTGGATAGCCTGTGCAATGAAAACCTCGCGCGGCAAGTTACCCGCCAAAACCTGAAGCGAGGCAGCCCCCTTCAGCAACGTGAATGGACCACCCAGCACTTCACGAAATCCGGTAACTTGGGCACCCCTCCTGGGTCAACCTGTACCCCCTACGAGTGCGGCGAATAGCCCGCCAATTCTATAGTAAAGCCCCCTCCGTCTCAATGCTATGAGATGCGGGCCCGTTGCCCTCTAGAACCCATCTATCCGTGCACCCCTCCTTGGGGTAATCCTATTACAGGAAGTAAAATATACATACAACGGGTACATCGACCTCAACCTAGTCGTGCCCCAAAAGAATAATATACAAACAGGCAGTGACGGCAGTCCACATGTCAGACGCTCGCACCGCAATATCAAATGTACATATAAAACAAAACTGTACTAACATTGCATCCAGGCTATCCCCCATGACCAATCCGCAACATCACAGCACAACACAAAACATCAACGTGAATGTCACGTTTGCAAATCCGTCTAAAAGGGCTATAGCAAATAGACTGGATTTACCGATCGAGTGACATTCACGGTCGCAGATATAATGTAAATACTGTGAACTAACATGTTTAAAATTCTCGATCGATCAAATATACCCAAGTGGGCCCCAAGCACTACTGTAGCACTCACAGAAAATCTGGGCCCAAAAAGAATGTTCCAAAACCCCTATTTCCATGTAGAAAGCCCTCTGGAAAAATTTGGTACGGTATTGACTTTCTTCCACCGTGGAACCGCGGCCAAACAAGGGGTTTGGCCGCGTTTCCGCGGTCGTACTGAAGCGTCACGTCACCAAATTTTTGCAGAACGCTTAAAATTTCCTGCACATTATTCTGAAACAACCTGAAAAATTTTTAGAGCCTAAAAAAATTTCGACTGAAACATGTGCAATGAAAATGCGGTTTTGGGATTTTTTTTGTTCGATCGAGTTCTAAACATACTAGAGCAAGCTAGACTAGGTTAATGGCGTGGCTCTGATACCAATGTAAGTGCACGGCGGCGCCCCGGCCGTCAATCCGACGCCGGAATGCGGAAACGAAAATTTTCTAAAACTTAGAAATCGGCACCACCGCGCACTAAAATCCCGGATCGGGCCATTAACCTAACTACTAGCAAACTAAACGATGGTTAATGAAATATATCGAGTGATCCGTGTCCTTCGGACTTCGTCTCCACTCCGATCTCCTTGCGGAATCTCCGATCGTCGCCTCCTCGTCGAAACGGGCACCACATCGCCGGGTTCTTTTACGGGCTCCCACCTCTGGACCGAGGCAACTCGGGAACGAAGTTGGCAAGCCGATGTGCCCAAGGAGTGCTATAGATGAAGTGTAGAATCCATTGTCTCTTACGGGTAGTGAAGTTGCCATGTATGATGGAGGAATGAACTTTAAAAGGAACTTGGGATTTTTGGTATGTACAAAGAATGATATGAAGAATTTCCCTATGCCAAAAATGAATTCTCTCTCCCTCACCCTAGAAGCGGCCGGCCCTCTCATGAGAATGGTGGAGGAAATCACAAGAATAAATCCAAGTGGGAAAAAATGTGATAAAATGAAATATAAAGATCATCACAAGATCAACCTCACATCCTTTCAATAACCCATCATAATAAATGCAATGGAAGAGACTTAAAAAGAATCTCATCATGAATCCACACATAAACAAAGGACCCCCTCCACAAATACTAATTTGCACAATTGCAAATTAGCCCCTCCATCGGAATAAATCCGGCCGTGAAGGAATAAAGTAAAGCTGGCCGAAACGGAATGCAAACTGGCAACTTCAGAAAACTGATCCCGTAATAAATTACAGGAAAACCCCGCGACTGCATATACATGCCCGCATTTGTATTCCCACTGAATACAAATGCTAAGAGACAAAACTACACTGTCTAAAACTAGGATCCGGCTTAAACCAAAGCTCGCTAGTAAAATCCGTCTGATCATGATGCGTGCAATACCGCACATATCTGATCGAACCCTGCCATATCTCCATACGGCCTCTACAGCGTTTCGCCCGAAACTTGAGTAACTGTGTGTGGTGGACTCTAAAGACTCGTCCATACTATGGCTGTGGATTTAACCACCAGCACGTCAGAGATATTATCCATACGTGACGGGCCACCAGCTATTGACCAAAAGGGACGTCGAGGAGCGAACTCATCCTGACACCCTACTGGGCCTGTCAGTGACAATATCCGTACAGTCCGGTCCGTTCGTCTATGAGCATCGCATGGCGGGCCTAGGGGGTTGGTAAAAGTCGGACCCCAAAAAGCGGTACAAGTCGTGTCGGAGTGTAGCCCAGAACACCCTGAGATACTACTGGAATACCTACCAGTAAATCTCCTGCCTTGGCCAAGGACTTTTCATGTACTGGCTCTCCTTGACACAGCGTGACCTCACCCCCAATACCGGGAGAGACGAACCCCTGCAGATCCGCTCACTGCCTCCATGTGGCTCGGGACTGTACCCAACTAAAACCTGTTTGCACGTCTCTTTTGAGCGTGGTAGGGTAGTAATCAAAGCACAGTGGGAACTCACACGAGACAAATGACGATCTCAGGTCGATGAACTAACCTGTACACATGTCACCAGGGAACTGCTATCTGACGTCAGGTATAATACCAACTAGCAGGTTCCCGGCGAGTCCTGTCCAGTGTACTCTTAATCCAATGAGCACCTGTATACATCTTAGGTGAACCAACTGACACCAGTGGCTTTTGAGACCGGCCACCGCCCCTCGTCGGGGTCTCAACTGTATACACTAGTCTACTCTGGAGTATCGATGCCCTGTCTCGAAACTCCCATGACTAGGGACCTTTTAAGGATGTGCTTAAAGACTACCAGCTCCCATATATATGATCACCCTCATACTGCTGGCAGTCAAGCAAGAATCCTAGGGGCTCTATCAACGTGCAATAGTTATCAGTAATGTCACCTAAAGCAGTACACGATAATAAGATAAACCAGATAGCATACTATCATCTTGAGTAAGACTGTCCTACCGGGATAGGTCCTCCCTCAATCATTGCAATCACGTGCCTGTGATCTAATAATTGACTCTGACGGCACTATCTCCAACATGATGATCATATCAGTCACCCACAAGTCGTCAGTGGTACTAGCTGTATGTAACGGCTACCTAGGTATTGAGTGATCAGAAGATCAACAAGCAAGTTTGTCCATACTCTGGTGAATCCAATAAGTAACACTACCGTACATTCCGGTCTCTTCGTATGATTTGTCACATATCGAGTTTGGGGTGGTAAATGTCAGACCCCAATAACTTGATAAGTCATGCCGATGTAAGGCTCATAACGGGTCGAGAACCTTGTATTTACAAGAAGGTGGCAAAGAGTAAGGTTGGCTTCCTCGTATTGTATGTGGATGACATACTCTTGATAGTAAATGATGTTCCTAAGCTGCACTCGGTCAAGCTCTTCTTATCACATAGATTCTCAATGAAAGATCTAGGTGATGCTGTAGGGTTGCTAGGCATGCTCACAAGGTTCTACGAGGCATCAACCATGCCCGATTAAAAATTTAGCCATGCCGAACAACCGGAAGCCGGATCTATAAACTAGAGATTAGGCGAAAATGAACATGTTAAACACTTTAACACTAAGTGAGAGGGATTACAACCTTTGTAGATCCGGTCCTTCACTTCTAAAGCTCCGTGTTGAAGTCCCTTCGCTGCGATCATCGTGTCCCGGACTCTCGAGAGGTTCTATGAAGAGAAAGATGCAGTCTTGCTTCCGATCTTCGATACAAAGATGATCTACCTTGAAGTTTCGTTAACACAAGCTAACACTCATTTCATGAAGTGAACACCCTCATATAAATGGCAAGGATAGATGAGGATGATGAAGTGGGATTATTGCTCTCATTTGTTTTCTTATTCTCACTCATATTCATCACTTTGGAAAAACCTAGAAAAGCTTTTCCATGAAAAGAAGAAGGAAGGAGAAGATGAATGAATAATGAATTAAAATCCTTTTGTGATGAATAATGATAGACTTGATAAGGTTAGAAATGCAACCATGGTTCAAGTAACCATTGTAGAGATTTTACTAGGGTTAAAGGTTCGGGTTAAGTTAAAAATATCTTGCAAAATATCTTTTCCAAAACAAAAAAGAAAACCTTCTAGAAACTTCTAGAAATGATTAACCCTAATCAAACCCTAACCAAGTTTAATCTCCACTAAACTTGTTGCATTAATAATCATATCATGTTACAATATTATATATCACATATATAATATTTATCGTAACAAAATAAAATAATACAATTAACATATATCGCATATATATCAATGTATTACCCGAGTGAGACAAAGAATCTTTTAGTGAGCTAATATTAGTTAATGTAATTTAATATATCACATATATTATTATACATTAAATTATCGAATCAACACATGATCCGACAATCCGGCTATATCGCATATAACCGACTAATATATATCCGTACCGATTCATCGAATCAACACTTGATCCGATGACCTAGCTGATATCAAATATCGCGAGAATAGAATACGGTATCTCATATCGCATTATCCTCGGTCTCGCACATATCACATATGTGCCCCTACTCCGTTTCGCCTGAGCCAAGAAACCTCTGTGTAGGACTCTAAAGAATCGTCAATACGCCGGCAGTAGGTGATGATCATATCAAACACCCACAAGCTGCAAGCAGTCAGTTAAACGTAACAGCTACCCAGGTATTGAGCGCTCAGAAGATTAACAAGCAAGCCTATACATTCTCTTGTGAATCCAAACAGTAACACTCCCGTACAGTCCGGTCTCGTCGTCTGATATGTTGCATATCTCGCCTAGGGGTGGTAAACGTCGGACCCCAGTAGGTTGATAAGTCGTGTCGATTTGAGGTCTATAACAGTTCGAGAAACTACTGATAACACTTACCAGTAAATCTCAGCAATCCTGGCCAGGGATTTCCGGTTATAGCCAATCGTTCACAGCACAACATCAACTCCCTATACCGGGAGAGACGAATCCCCTCCTATCGCTCATTGCCTCCATGTGATTCGGGACTGTACCTAAAAGCCACCTTTTTGCATGCCCTCTTGGATGTGGTATGATGGAAATCAAAGCACAGTGGGAATCACATAAGACTCCATGACGATCTCGGGTCAACAGACTACTCTGTACCAGTGTCACCGGAGAACTGCCATCTGACGTGAGGTATAATACCATCTGGGAGTTCTCGGCGAGTCCGTCCAGTGTACCCAGTCTCCACTGAGCACCCGTACACCATCCTTGATGTCAAACACCGATGGATATGGGATTATCCATCGCCCATCATATGGGTCAAGATGCGTAAACGTTAGTCTACTCTGGTGTATCGATGCCCTGTCTCGATACACCCTCGACTAGGAACAGTTATAGGATGTACTCATGGACTACCGTGGCCCCACTAGTATGATCTCATCATAGTCCCAGTAGTCGAGTACATATCCTAAGGGCTTTATCAAACATGTAATATAGAGACAATCAGAGTACATGTTAAGATAAAGTACAACCAGATAGCATACTATCATGTCGAGCAAGAAAGTCCTCCCTATATATGTCCAAGCATCCATTACAATATACATCGTATGTACAGTAATGGCCTCTAGGGCATACATATAACTAACAATCTCCCACTTGCACTAGGGCCATCTGTTGTGGTATCGCATATCCAACAATTAGCTGCGGTTGAAGTATCTCATACTCAACCATCCCATAAAAGTCTCTACTAGAAAAAAGGCCTTTGTGAGTGGATCCGCGCTGTCGTCCTCTGTGTCTACTCTCCTAACCTCGGTCTCCCTGGAGATCAACCATCTCCATGATCAGGTGATACTGCCTAAGAATTATATCTGGATTTCTGATGGGACGGGGGTTCCTTGGCTAAAGCCACAACTCCATTGTCACACAATGGTAGGAACGAAGTTCATCTCATGAACTTATATATATCCAGACTGCCTCTTTGGTAGCATCCTTGGTAACGATGTATCTTGCATTTAATCGTCTAGTAAGTCACGGTATCTAGCTTGGAACTCTTCCAACATACCGTCCCTCTACTGAGGGTAAAGACAATGCCTGCGACTGACATTCAGTCGTCCTTATCACCCTGGAACCTTTCCAGTGATTCTCCCCGGGATCGATTGATACCATTTCACCACAACTTGTGAGTATCCTAACATCCAATTAGATCTATCTCATAGATCCAAAACCCAGGATTTAGGAGGTATCACTTTGATCCTATATGGATAATCCTTGTGATAAGCGGAGATTGACTGAGCGTAGCATAGGAAACTCCTTCCCTATCAAGAGTATGTAATCCACGTACTCTACGAGGATCACCACCATACTCCCTACTACCTTTTTGTATATACAAGGTTCATCTACCATTTTGATGAAGTCAAACTCTTTGACTACCACATCAAAACAGATGTTCCAACTCCGCGATGCCTGTTTTATCATATAAAACATCTTGCACACATTTTCGCTGCTCCCACTGTCTACGAAGCCCTCTGGCTGTGTACTTATAGACGCTCTTTTCTAAAACATCATTTAGAAAAGCAGTCATGACACCCAACCGCGAGATATCGTAGTCATGGTATGTAGCCGTGGCAAGTAGGATCTGGATGGACTTAAGCATAGCTTTGAAAGTCTCAATTTTTCCATGTACACCTAGTAATCTTCTCAATATATACTTGCTCCTGATGGGGATTTAACCCTTCAGATAGAGCAACCAAAGTCCATACTTTGTTGGTGTATAAGGATTCCATCTCAGATCGATAAGAATCCAGCCATTCTTACAGAGTCCCACTCCTGATGGCCAGCTCGAAACTAGTTGGGTCATCATCTCATGATTCAATCCTCGCTCCCACTGTCATAGAGAAACCGAAGTATCTCTCAGGTGGGTGAGGAACCCTACTAGATCGGCGGAGAGGCTGAGGTTCGTTGGAAACTATTGAATCCTTTGGTTCTACCAAATCATCAGCTGCAGTTTGTATAGCTGGAACATTTCCAGTTCTACATAATAGACCTTGCCTCGAGCTTGTCCGGATTTTGCTTCTAGACATAGGCCGGACAACCCCAAATCTTAACAAACTTAAGATATGGGCTCTTTCCTTTCTATATCACATATGAAGTGGTAGGCAACTGATTTGATTTAAACCCTATTCAATAGGTATGCAGCTTCTCAAGTGCATAACTCCCAAAAGGAAATAGGCAGCTCAGTAGTACTCACCATAGAGCACACCATATCATATAGGGTGCAATTGCTCTGCCCCGATACACCGAGGTGCTGTGGTGTATTTGGAGAAGTAATGCTGAGAGAGAATCTCATTCTCTTTTAGAATAGTCCAGGAATTCCGTGCTCAAGTATTCTCGTCCTTGATCTCATCAAAGGACATAATACTTATACCCGTTTTTGGTTCTCTACTTCTAACTTACATTCTGTGAATATCTCAAAAGCTTCGGACTTGTGTTTCAACAGGAACATATGTCTGAATCTTGAGAGATCATCAGAGAATGTAATGAAGTACAAAGAACCGGTCTTGGCATTTGTAGACAGGGGACCTTCATACATCAGCATGTATCAATCCCAAGAGTTCACTAACCCTTTCTCTGTTTCCAACAAACAGAGCTATGGTCATCGTATCTTTGTGACATGACCGGCAAGTTTCACAAGATGTAAATTCAAACAAATTTAAATATGCATCTTAATTAAACTTCAGCCAGTCGGGTCGCATTGATATGACCTAGTCTACAATGCCTCAAGAAGGATTCGTTCATTTCTGAACTCTTCCTCTTGAGTGTGTTCTGTATACTAAGAACTGAAGTTTGATTTATAACGTCAATGCTTTTAGATAACGTGCCTGAACCGATCAACTCTTGATATAGGAAATGTTCAAAACATTATCTAACAATACAAAATTATATCCTTTCTTTACTAATAAAGAGACTGATATGATGTTGTACATCAGGTTCGGTATCTAATAACATTCATTCAGAATCAATGTATTCTGGTAATACAGGGTGATAGTGACCAACAGACTTGGCTGCAATACTTGCACCGTTTTCTATCTCATGAAACTTATCACCCGTTCTCAGTTCTCTACCTATCTGTAGCCCATGTAACAGATTACATATGCGGGACTCTGATCCGGTATCTCATACCCAGGACGTAAAGGATACTGAGAAACAGTTCTGTGTAATGAACACACCCGTAGATGATGCATCAGCATGCACTTTCTTCGTTTTGGCGGCACGGGAAATCTGGTATTCCCCAATTTCCTGCTCTGTCTTATAACAATTATAAGTTGGAGCGGGACCAACGTTCCCCAGCTCAGTATAACAAGCGGGTTCGGTCAATACATCCGTTTTATTATCTTGATTAAGGCGTGATATGGTTGCTACCTGGAGAGAGAGAGAAGAAAACACTCAGCGTATGCTCTTGCAAGATTAGATTGGTTATCTAATATATCTAATCAGGATGTCTCCCACTGTTTTAGTCAAATCTTCCTTCAAACCCTAAAAGGAAAGACAAGCCGGGATTAATTACACGCTACAAGTTCGCCAATTTTTCAGCCAGGCCAGTGCCGGTACTTTGAGGGAGGTCCCCCGTGCTTTCGCACGAACCTAATTAAAGTAAACCTCGTTTTCCCAGGGACGTAACCCCGTTGACACCTTTCTAGACACCTACTTGATCGGCTAATTGTAATGTGTAAAACTCTCCCAGGAGTAACTCTTACTCGCAGCGGGTATCGGGATCCAACTATCTCATAGAAGGTATGCAATCTCATTGCAAATTTCAACACTTGAAATTCCCAATAATATTTTACCCCTAGCATCCTATGACCTTGACGAATGCCAACAAACCATAGGCTACTAGTCAAGTTCAACCCGCCATTTCCCGATTGAATTAAACCCACCCGCACGGCCCTTGACGAATGCCAACAAAGTCGCACGACTACCCTAACTCAATCGCATCATATGGTTATACAGATAAGCATAAATAGCTACCGCACACTACGCCTTGACGAAAGCCAACAAACTCAGCACGAATACTATGAAGTACTTATCTGAAATGACGGAGGGCTACGACAGGTTTTTAAGAAAACCTTTTGCGTAATGAACTTGATATCGTTGTAGAATCGAGTGATTTTAAATGGAGTGCTTTTGAGGCTTTTCTAGTTTTGCTAAAGGGGTCACTCCCGGTGAAGGGATTGTCGACCCTTTCCTCATCGAATAAGGTGCAGGATATTTCACAAATATAACTATGCAAAGCAAGAACTATAGAAGCAATCAAAAGACAAACCGAGTTTGTAGCATCTGCTAGTTTCACTAAAGAGGTCACTCCCGGTGAAGGGATCTCGGCTCTTTCCTTATTGAATAAGGTGCTGGATGTTCTACAAGGAACACCGCTATGCAAAGCAAGAACTAGAGCTACCAGTTTTTAAACAGGTTTCTACAACATCTTAGGTTTCTTTTATTTCATTAATCTCATTAATGAAGTCCCATTTTATTATGCTTCACAAGCATCTCATTTGAACCGAAATCTGCAATATAACATATATCTCATATATATATAATATAAACATTTGTCTCAGGCAGTAATATGATCTCATCACAGAACATTGCAGCAGAAGAACATATATGAAATATTGGATATACTAGGACGTCCGTGTTTTAGTACGAGCCTGTATAAAACACGGATTCCACGGTCGCGATGAATAGCCAAACCCACATCCCTAGACCCCTACGAGAGAGGCAAGAAACACTGCCAATTCTAGGGTTAGGAAACCCGGTCTCGACTCCTCGAGATGATCTCCCACTGGACCCTAGAACCCGGTTACTTATGCTCCCCGCCTTGGGTCTACCTAATGCGGAAAAGTAAATAATATACAATGGTGACATCATCCTCAGCCCGGAAGTGCCCCAATAAAAGAATATTACATACAAATGAATTTTACAAGAATGAAAAAGAAAAACTCTCATCTCACATAAAACCCCCCGGCTATTCAAAACGCGATGATCCAATATAAGATATCACAGCAACACATAATATCTCATATCATCAACGTAAGCAAGTATGCGTATCCCGATTGTCGTTGATGTATAGCAACGAAGCCGGTGATACACCACATAGTACGCTTACGGTTATAGAAAAGAAAGTGTAAAACTACAACAGTTGGAATCCACAACCTTCTTAGACATCGCATGCCTAACCAAATGAATTCCTTAGACATCGCATGCCTAACAATTATAAACCCCGCATTTTATTCTCATCATCGAAAACTCTTTTCAATATCAAGTCGGGCAATTCAACAAGATTCCCGACATCTTGATCGAATGCTCGTCGCAAACTTTAGTAGACGGCCGCACCCCCGGATGTCGTCGACGAAGTGCACCAAGGCTGAACACCGCTGCCGCGAGCACCCGAACGGATGCTTTTGGCGACGGGGTTCTCCTACAGTCACTTGGTCGGGGCTATGGGGCGTGGCTGTCTATTAAGTTTACCCGGCGAGTATCCGCGTACGCTACGTGATTGCGACGGACTTTTGATCATATCAAAATTCCGTGGCAACCGATCATCTGAGACTAAACTGCTATGTTTATAATATTCATATTAGTTATCTCATAACTATATGTGGATTCCAAATATTGTATCACATTCCAGATAAATAGACAATGTTAAACTTTCCGATCGAATAATCAAACACCCAAGATTTCCCCAATATATCTCATTCTTGAAATCAGTTTAAAAACATCCATCACATGCCACAGTACCAATGGTCCAGCCATAGAAGGGTTAAGCCAACGCCTCACATGTGGCACGCCGTACTGCTCCAAACCCTAAGGTTCAGAGGCAGTTCAAGACGGTCACATAATCGAGTTAAGGTTTGTTGTCTTCTAGAGGGTTCACCGCGTTACTTGCATGACTTAGAACGTTCTTAAACTCAAGAAAAAATCCAACTTTTGAAAAAATTTCCGACAGGGGAAAAATTGAGTTATTGATATCCATTCGAACTTTTTAACAGTTTCTAAAATTATCCGGACAAAACTAAACAAAGTTAAATTATCTGATCGAATCAACGAGTCCCCAATACAACCCTAGAATACTCAACACTTGAGTGGAATTAAAAAATTCCCAGAAAAAATTGCCAAGAAAGGACCTAAGAATAAATATGTGAAATTCCAGGGACTAAGTCCAAATTTTGGCCGCGGAACCGCCGCTAAACCCATGGTTTAGCCGCGGTTCCGCGGTCAAAATATTGACTTAGTTGACCGTACATCACAGTAATTCTTAGTTTTTCCTGCTTATTTTTCTGCGCATTTTTAATTCAGAAAAAAACACATTTTTGAAAAATGTACAGAGAAGGGTTCGTGTCGGGGTATTCAGGTTCGATCGGAGTTTAAATTTTGTCTAGACTTCGCCTAAAGGTTTAGCTTGGCTCTGATACCACTGTAGGGTTGCTAGGAACGCTCACAAGGTTCTACGAGGCATCAACCATGCCCGATTAAATATTTAGCCATGCCGAACAACCCGAAGCCAGATCTTTCAACTAGAGATTAGGCGAAAACTAACATGTTAAACACTTTAACACTAAGTGAGAGGGATTACAACCTTTGTAGATCCGGTCCTTCACTTCTAAAGCTCCGTGTTGAAGTCCCTTCGCTGCGATCATCGTGTCCCGGACTCTCGAGAGGTTCCACGAAGAGAAAGATGCAGTCTTGCTTCCGATCTTCGATACAAAGATGATCTACCTTGAAGTTTTGTTAGCAAAAGCTAACACTCATTTCATGAAGTGAACACCCTCATCTAAATGGTCAGGATAGATGAGGATGATGAAGTGGAATTATTGCTCTCATTTGTTTTCTTATTCTCACTCATATTCATCACTTTGGAAAAACCTAGAAAAGCTTTTCCATTAAAAGAAGAAGGAAGAAGAAGAAGAATGAATAATGAATTAAAATCCTTTTGTGATGAATAATGATAGACTTGACAAGGTTAGAAATGCAACCATGGTTCAAGTAACCATTGTAGAGATTTTACTAGGGTTAAGGGTTAGGGTTAAGTTAAAAATATCTTGCAAAATATCTTTTCCAAAACAAAAAAGAAAACCTTCTAGAAACTTCTAGAAATGATTAACCCTAATCAAACCCTAACCAAGTTTAATCTCCACTAAACTTGTTGCATTAATAATCATATCATGTTACAATATTATATATCACATATATAATATTTATCGTAACAAAAATAAAATAATACAATTAACATATATCGCATATATATCAATGTATTACCCGAGTGAGACAGAATCTTTTAGTGAACTAATATTAGTTAATGTAATTTAATATATCACATATATTATTATACATTAAATTATCGAATCAACACTTGATCCGACAATCCGGCTATATCGCATATAACCGACTAATATATATCCATACCGATTCATCGAATCAACACTTGATCCGATGACCTGGCTGATATCAAATATCGCGAGAATAGAATACAGTATCTCATATCGCATTATCCTCGGTCCAGCACATATCACATATGTGCCCCTACACCGTTTCGCCTGAGCCAAGAAACCTCTGTGTAGGACTCTAAAGAACCGTCAATACGCCGGCAGTAGGTGATGATCATATCAAACACCCACAAGCTGCAAGCGGTCAGCTAAACGTAACAGCTACCCAGGTATTGAGCACTCAGAAGATCAACAAGCAAGCCTGTACATTCTCCTGTGAATCCAAACAGTAACACTCCCGTACAGTCCGGTCTCGTCGTCTGATATGTTGCATATCTCGCCTAGGGGTGGTAAACGTCAGACCCCAGTAGCTCGATAAGTCGTGTCGATTTGAGGTCTATAACAGTTCGAAACTACTGATAACACTTACCAGTAAATCTCAGCAACCCAGGCCAGGGATTTCCGGTTATAGCCAATCGAACACAGGACAACATCAACTCCCTATATCGGGAGAGACGAATCCCCTCCTATCGCTCATTGCCTCCATGTGATTCGAGACTGTACCCAAAAGCCACCTTTTTGCACGCCCTCTTGGACGTGGTATGATGGAAATCAAAGCACAGTGGGAATCACACAAGACTCTATGACGATCTTGGGTCAACAGACTACTCTGTACCAGTGTCACCGGAGAACTGCCATCTGACGTGAGGTATAATACAATCTGGGAGTTCTCGGCGAGTCCGTCCAGTGTACCCAGTCTCCACTGAGCACCCATACACCATCCTTTGTAGGGTTCCTAGGCACGCTCAAGGGGTCTCACAAGGCATCAACCATGCCAATTTCAAATTTTACGGTGCCGAGAAACCCTAGACTAGATCGTTGACTAGAATTTTAAGCGAAACTAGAAACTAGTCAACAACTTAACTAAGTGAACGGAAAATACAACCTTTGTAGATCCGGTCCTCCACCTCCATAGCTCCGTGATGATGTCTCCTCGCTGTCCAAATCGAATCCATGACTCTAGCATCGGCTTCATCGGAGAAATGGGCGGGCTAGGTCGTCGACTTCGATGCCGAAGATGATCTACGTCGAGGCATCACAAGATCAAGCTCCAACTTCACCAAGCCATGAAACTTGTGAAGAAAACACCCTATACTACTTGGCAAGTGGTAGAGGATAAAGAAATAGGAAGTGGGTTCACTTTAGAATTGGATTTCTCACTCTTTTTCACTAGTTGCCATTGATGGAGGCAAGCTTCTTCATCTTGAAGAAGAAGAAGAAGAAGAAGAAAAGAATATGATAAGTTATTTTCAAAATAGAAAATAAATGAATACTTATCATATGGCAACCATAGTTAGGTGTAGAGAGTAAACTAAGGTTAGTTAAATGGTTAGGGTTAGGAGATGAAGACAAAATGGTTGCTTTAGTCAAAGATGCTTTGAAGCTTCAAGAAGCTTCAAGCAAAGAACAAAGAAAGCCACCATTTTCTCTTTATCATTTTCTTTTGCCAAAATAAACAAATTAAATAAATAAATGAATAAGTAAATAAACAAAACCCTAACCACTCATATAACCATGGTTTAATTCTTTACATACACCCAAACTATCATGTATCATCAAACATGATACAATCAAATGTACAAAAGTATATCACATATACAATGTGCACATCAAGTGAGAAAATCCATTTAAAGTGAACCAATACTAGTTAATACAAAGTAATATATCAAATATATAATTACGCATTAAATCATTAAATCAACACTTGATTTAACGATCCGGTCATATCTCATATAACCGACTAATATCCAATGTATCGGCTTATCGAATCAATCCTTGAATCGACAACTAGGTTATATCACATACAACCAATCGATACATTCATCGCGAGAATGGAATACGGTATCACATACACGCATTATTCTCGGTCCCGCACATATCTCATATGCGCTCCTATTTCGTTTCGCTTGAGCCAGGAAACCTCTGTGTAGGACTCTAAAGACTCGTCAATACGCCGGCAGCAGGTGATGATCATATCAAACACCCACAAGCCGCAAGCGGTCTGCTAAACATAACGGCCACCCGGGTATTGAGCGATCAGAAGATCGATGAGCAAGCCCGCTCACTCTCCTGTGAATCCAACCAGTAACACTTACCGTACAGTCCGGTCTCGTCGTCTGATATGTCGCATATCTCGCCTAGTGGTGGTAAACGTCAGACCCCAATAGCTCGATAAGTCGTGTTGATATGAGGTCTATAACAGTTCGAGAAACTACTGGTAACACTTACCAGTAAATCTCAGCAACCCTGGCCAGGGATTTCCAGTTATAGCCAATCGAACACAGTGCAACATCAACTCCCTATACCGGGAGAGACGAATCCCCTCCTATCGCTCATTGACTCCATGTGATTCGGGACTGTACCCAAAAGCCACCGTTTTGCACGCCCTCTTGGACATGGTAAGGTGGAAATCAAAGGACAGCGGGAATCACACAAGACTTTATGACGATCTTGGGTCTACAGACTAACCTGTACCAGTGTCACCAGAGAACTGCCATCTAACGTGAGGTATAATACCATCTGGGAGTTCTCGGCGAGTCCGTCCAGTATACCCAGTCTCCACTGAGCACCCGTATATCATCTCTGATGTCAAACACCAATGGATATGGGATCATCCATCGCCCATCTGTATGGGTTGAGAAGGTATGCGCTAGTCTACTCTGGTATATCGATGCCCCGTCTCGATATACCCACGACTAGGGACCTTGAAGGATGTACTTATGAACTACCATTTCCCCACTAGTATGATCTGCATCATAGTCCAGGTAGTCAAGTACACATCCTAAGGGCTTTACCAACATGTAACAGAGAGACAATCAGTGTACACGTTAAGGCAAAGAGTAACCAGATAGCATACTATCATGTCGAGCAAGAAAGTCCTCCCTATATATGTCCCAGCATCCACTACAATATACATCCTATGTATAGTAATGGCCTCTAGGGCATACATATAACTAACAATCTCCCACTTGCACTAGGGCCATCTGATAGCAGTGGTTGCAGTATCTCATACTCAACCATCCCATAAAAGTCTCTCTCTGGGAAAAGGCCTTTCGTGAGTGGATCCGCCGTGTTGCCTTCTGAATCTGCTCCCCTAACCTTGATCACCCTGAAGATCAACCATCTCCATGATCAGGTGATACTGCCTTAGAATATGTCTGGATCACTGATGGGACAGGCGTTCCTTGGCATAAGCCACAACTCCATTGTCACATAATGGGAGGAACTAAGTTCATCTCATGAACAAATATACATCCAGAATGCCTCTTTGGTAGCATCTTAAGTAGCGATGTATCCAGCCTTTATCATCTAGTATGCCACGGTATCTAGCTTGGAACTCTTCCAACATACCGTCCCTTTACTGAGGGTAAAGACTGTTAGTTATATGTATGCCCTAGAGGCCATTACTGTACATTGGATGTATATTGTAGTGGATGCTGGGACATATATAGGTAGGACTTTCTTGCTCGACATGATAGTACGCTATCTGGTTGCTCTTTATCTTAACATGTATACTTTCTGTCTCTCTGATTACATGTTGATAAAGCCCTTAGGATGTGTACTCGACTTCCAGGACTATGATGAAGATCATACTAGTGGGGCCTGGGTAGTCAATGAGTACATCCTTCATTGTTCCTAGTCGAGGGAATATCGAGACGGGGCATCGATATTCCAGAGTAGACTAGCGTATATCTTCTCGACCCATGCGATGGGCGATGGATGATCCAATATCCATTGGTGTTTGACATCGAAGATGGTATACGGGTCCTCAGTGGAGACTGGGTACACTGAACGGACTCGCCGAGAACTCCCAGATGGTATTATACCTCACGTCAGATGGCAGTTCTCTGGTGACACTGGTACAGCTTAGTCTGTTGACCCGAGATCGTCATAGAGTCTTGTGTGTCTCCCACTGTGCTTTGATTTCAACCCTACCACGGCTCTACTGAGTTGTGCAAACAGGAGGTTTTTGGGTACAGTCCCGATTCACATGGAGGCAATGAGCGATAGGAGGGGATTCGTCTCTCCCGGTATTGGGGGTTGATGTTGCGCTATGCTCGACTGGCCATAACAGGAAATCCCTGGCCAGGGTTGCAGTGACCTACTGGTAAGTGTTATCAGTAGTTTCACACATGTCATGGACTTCAAGTCGGCATGACTTATCAAGCTATTGAGGTCTGACGTTTACCACCCCTAGGCGAGATATGCGACATATCAGACGAACAGACCGGACTGTACGGTAAGTGTTACTGGTTGGATTCACAGGAGTGTGAGCGGGCTTGCTCGTCGATCTTCTGATCGCTCAATACCCGGGTGGCCGTTACGTTTAGCAGACCGCTTGCGGCTTGTGGGTGTTTGATATGATCATCATCTGCTGTCGGCGTATTGACGAGTCTTTAGAGTCCTACACAGAGGTTTCCTGGCTCAAGCGAAACGAAATAGGAGCGCATATGAGATATGTGCGGGACCGAGAATAATGCGTGTATGTGATACCGTATTTCATTCTCGCGATGAATGTATCGATTAGTTATATGCGATATAACCTAGTTATCGAATCATGGATTGATTCGATAAGCCGATACATTGGATACTAGTCGGTTATATGCGATATGACCGGATCATTAAATCAAGTGTTGATTTAATGATTTAATGTATAATTATATATTTGATATATTACTTTGCATTAACTAGTATTGGTTCACTTTAAATGGATTTTCTCACTTGAAATGCACAAGTTGTATATGTGATATACTTTTGTGCACAAGATTGTATCATGTTTGATGATACATGCAAGCTAGGGTTAGTGTGAAGAACTGACCATGGTTATATGAATGGTTAGGGTTTCATTTTATTTACTTATTCATCTATTTATTCTTTTGGTTTATTTTGGCAAAAGAAAAAGATAAAGAGAAAAAGAATGGTTGCTAGTTTTGTTTTTAGTTGAAGTTTCTTGAAACTTTGACCAAGTCACCATTCTTGTCTCATCCTTAACCCTAACCATTCAAGTTAACCATGGTCCATTCTCTACAACTAACCAAGGGTTAATATATGATAAGTATTGATTTATTTATCTCATTATAAACACTTATCATAATTCTTTATCATCTTCTTCATCATCTTCAACTTGAAAAAAGCTTGCACCATCAATGGCAACTAGCCAAAATGAGTGAGAAATCCAAATCTAAAGTCTACCCACTTCCTATTTCTTCATCCTCTACCTCTTGCCAAGTTGTATAGGGTGTTTCCTTCACAAGTTTTCAAGGCTTGGTGAAGTTGGAGCTTGTTCTTGTGATGCCTCGACGTAGATCATCTTCGGCACCGAACTGATGATCAAGCCCGCCCATTCTTCGATGATGCCAACGCTAGAGTCAAGGGTTCAATTTGGACAGCGGAGGGAGATCATCGCGGAGCTTAGGAAGTGGTGGACCGGATCTACAAAGGTTGTAGTCACTTTCCTTTAGCATTTAATTCGATTACATGCTTGCTTCGCCTACATATCTAGTTAACGATCCGTATTAGGGTTTGTAGGCACCCGTAAAATTTGAATTAGCCATGTTTGATGCCTTGTGAGACTTCATTAGTGTTCCTAGGAACCCTAAAGTGGTACCAGAGCCTAGCTAGAGCCTTAGGCGAAGTCTAGACGGAATTAGAACTCCGATCGAATCAAAACCCAAACCCTAATATTGCTCTCTGTACTTTTTCTGAAATCGTGGAATTTTAAGAATTAAAAATATGCAGGAAAATAAGCAGGGTTTTATAAGAATTACGGTGCAAAATTTTAGTCGTAATTCCATCAAAGAACCGTGGAACCGAGGCCATAGCCCACGTGGCACGGCGGTTCCGCGGCAACACTGTTGCATAGTTGACCAAAATTTGCACAGTAATTCTCAGTTTGCTGTGCTCGTTTTCCCGGGAATTTTTAATATTTATTCAAGAGTTTTATTTTCTGGGTTGTATTGGGGACTCGGTGTATTCGATCGGACTGTCTAATTTTTGTCGGTGTGCTTTTCCGGGTATTTTTAGAATATGTTAAAAAGTTCGACCGGATATAAATACCCAATTTTTTCCCTGCCGGGAAATTTCCAATTGTTGGATTTTTCCGTAGTTTAGCGACGTTCTAAGTAGTGCAAGTAACGCGATGGACCCTCTAGAAGACAACAAACCTTAACTCGATTATGTGACCGTCTTGAACTGCCCTTTGAACCTTCGGGTTTGGGGCAGTACGGCGTGCCACATGTGAGGCGTTGGCTTGACCCTTCTACGGCTGGACCGTTGGTACTGAGGCACGAACTGAATGTTGTTAGACTTATTTCATGTGTTGAGCTGTATCGGGAAAACTTGGGTGTTCGATTGTTCGATCGAAAAGTTTAGCATTTTCTATTTATCCGGAATGTGATACAATACTTGGAATTCGCAAATAGTTATGAGATGACTGGATGAATGTTATAAACATAGCAGTTTAGTCTCACTTGATCGGTTGCCACGGAATTTTGATGTGATCAAAAGTCCGTTGCAATCACGTAGCGTACGCGGATACTCGCCGGGCAAACTTAATAGACAGCCTCACCCCATAGCCCCGACCAAGTGACTGTAGGAGAACCCCGTCGTCGAAAGCATCCGTCCGGGTGCTCGCGGCAGCGGTGTTCCGCCTTGGTGCACTTCGTCGACGGTATCAGGGGTGCGGCCGCCTACTAAAGTTTGCGACGAGCATTCGATCAGTTTTTCGGGAATCTTGTTGAATTGCCCGACTTGATATTGAAAAGTGTTTTTGATAATGAGACTAAAATGCGGGGTTTATAATTGTTAGGCATGCGTTGTCTAAAGAATTCATTTGGTCAGGCATGCGATGTCTGAGGTGGTTGCGGATTCCAACTGTTGTAGTTTTACACTTTCTTTTCTGTGACCGTAAGTGTAATATGTGATATCGCCGGTTTCGTTGCTATATGTCAACGACAATTGGGATGCGCATATTTACTTACGTTGATGACATGTGATGTTATGTGTTGCTGGATATGTTATATTGGATCGTCGTGTTTGAATAGCCGGGGTTTTTTTTTATGTGAGATGAGTGTTTTTTCATTTTCATTCATGTAAAAACTTGTACGTAATATTCTTTTATTGGGGCACTTCCAGGTTGCGGAAGTTGTCACCGTTGATGTATATTATTTACTTTTCCGCATTAGGATAGACCCAAGGAGGGGAGCACAAGTAACCGGGTTCTGGGGTCCAGTGGGAGACCAACTCGAGGAGTCGAGTCCGGGTCTCCTAACCCTAGAATTGGTAGGGTTGCTTGCCGCTCTCGTAGGGGTCTAGGGGTGTGGGATTGGCTATTCATCACGACCGTGGAATCCGTGTTTTATACAGGCTCGTATTGAAAACACGGACGTCCTAGTATATCCAATATTTCATATGATTCTTTCTGCTGCGTTATCTGTGATGTGATCATGCGATGTTCTGTGCTCTGTTCAGATAGATGTAGTATATAGTATATATGATATATTATATAGACGTTACTTATGTTTTACACCCGCGCTAGCCCTGCCCCGCTCTGCCGTTAGTTACCTAACCTAACGGTGCACGATGGGACATCGAGGCGAATGCGGATGGCATAAGTGTACGTCATATTTATCTGTGATGTTTAGGTAATTTAAATGATGGGATATTCATTAATGAGATTAATGAAAGAAAATAAACCTAATAGATGTTGTGGAATCGAATTTCAAAAATAAAACAGGTAGCTACAGTTCTTGCTTTGCATCGCGGTGTTCCTTGTAGAACATCCTGCACCTTATTCGATAGGGAAAGGACCGAGATCCCTTCACCGGGAGTGACTCCTTTAGCAATAACTGGCAGATGCTACATCACTCGGTTTGTCTTTTGATAGCTTCTATAGTTTCTGCTTTGCACAATGATATATATGATATATCCCGCACCTCATTCGACGAGGAAAGGGCCGACGATCCCTTCACCGGGAGTGACCCCTTTAGCAAAACTAGAAAAGCCTTAAAAACATTCCATTTAAAACCATTTGATTCCGCAACGAGATCAAGTTCAAAGCGTTAAAGGTTTTCACAAAAACCATTTGCAACCCTCCGTCATTTTAAGAAGTAGAGTACTTAGTATTCGTGCTGTGTTTGTTGACCATAGTCAAGGCACAGTGTACGGTAGCTAAGTGATGTCTTCCTACACCGCATATGATGCGATTAGTTAGGACAGTCGCGTGACTTTGTTGACTTTAGTTAAGGGTCATGTGGGTGGGTCTAATTAATCACGAAATGACGGGTAGAACTTGACTAGTACTTATGATTTGTTGACCATAGTTAAGGTCATAAGTGCTAGGGGTAAAAACCTTTATCGGGAGTTTCAAGTGTTGAAATTTGCAATGAGATTGCATACCTTCTATATGATAGTTGGATCCCGATACCCACTGCGAGTAATTGGTACTCCTGGGAGAGTTTTGCACTTTGCAATTAGCCGATCAAGTAGGTGTCTAGAAAGGTGTCAACGGGGTTACGCCTCTGGGAAAACGAGGTTTACTGTAATTAGGTCCGTGCGAAAGCACGGGGAACCTCCCTCAAAGTACCGACACTGGCCTGGCTGAAAGATTGGCGAACTTGTAGAGTGTAATTAATCCCGGCTAGTCTTTCCTTTTAGGGTTTGAAGGAATATTTGATACAAACAGTGGGAGCCATCCTGATTAGATAAAATATATAACCAATCTGATCTTGCAAGAGCGCACGCTGAGTGTTTTCTTCTCTCTCTGTCCAGGTAGCGACCATATCACGCCTTAATCAAGATAATAATATGGATGTATTGACCGAACCCGCTTGTTATACTGAGCTGGGGATCGTTGGTCCCGCTCCGAATTATAATTGTTATAAGACCGAGCAGGAAATAGGGGAATACCAGATTTCCTATGCCGCCCAAACGAAGAAAGTGCATATGATGCATCTCCTTCGGGTGTGTTCGCTAAACAGAACTGTTTCTCAGTATCCTCTGCATCTTGGGTATATGATACCGGATCAGGATCCCAAATATGTAAACTGTTATATAGGGCTACAAAAAGGTAGAAAAACTGAGAACGGGTGATAAGTTTCATGAGACAGAAAACGGGGCAAGTGTTGCAGCCAAGTCTGTTGGTCACTGTCACCCTGTATTACGAATACATTGATTCTGAACAAATGCTATAAGATACCGAACCTGATATACAAAATCATATAAGTCTCTTTATTACTAAAGAAAGGATATAATTTTGTATTGATGGATAATGTTTTGAACATTTCCTATATCAAAAATTGATCGGTTCAGGCACGTTATCCAAAAGCATTGAAGTTCTAAATCAAACTCCAGTTCCTAGTATACATAACACACACAAGAGGAAGAGTTCAGAAATGAACGAATCCTTCTTGAGGCATTGTAGACTGGGTCACATCAATGCGACCCGACTGGCTGAAGTTACATTTTAGATGCATATTTAAATCAGTTTGAATTTACATCTTGTGAAACTTGCCAGTCACAAAGATTAGATGACCATAGCTCTGTTTATTAGAAACAGAAAAAGAGTTAGTAAACTCTTGGGACTGATACATAATGATGTATGTAAAGTCTCATGTCTACACATGCCAGGACTGGTTCTTTATACTTCATTATATTCTCTGATAATCTCTCAAGATTCAGTCATATGTTCCTGTTGAAACATAAGTCTGAACCTTTTGAGATATTCACAGAATATAAGTTAGAAGTAGAGAACCAAAATACGGGTATAAGTATAAGATCAGGGAGGAGAATACTTGTGCATAGAATTCCTGGACTATTCTAAAGGAGAATGAGATTCTCTCTCAGTGGTACTCCTCTGAATACACCACAGCACAACGGTGTATCAGGGCAGAGCAATTGCACAATATTAGATATGGTGTGCTCTACGATGAGTATTACTGAGTTACCTATTTCCTTTCGGGGTTATGCACTTGAGAAGCTGCATACCTATTGAATTAGTTTTGAATCAAATCAGTGCCTACCACTCCATATGAGATATGGTATGGGAAGAACCCATCTCTTAAGCGAGTTAAGATTTGGGGTTGTCCGGCCTATGTTTAAAGTAAAATCCGGACAAGATCGAGGCAGAATCAGTTTTGTAGAACTGGAAAGGTTCCAGCTATACAAAACTGCAGTAGATGATTTGACAGAACCAAAGGATTCTATAGTTCCCGTCGAACCTCAGCCTCTCCGCCGATCTAGTAGGGTTCCTCATCCGCGTGAGAGATACCTCGGTTTCTCGATGACAGTGGGAGCGAGGAATGCATCATGAGATGATGACCCATCTAGTATCGAGCAGGCCATCAAGAGTAGGGACTCTGTAAGAATGGCTGGATGCTTAGCGATCTGAGATGGAATCCATGTACACCAACAAAGTATGGACTTTGGTTGCTATATCTGAAGGGTTAAATCCCCATCAGGAGCAAGTATATCTTGAGAAGATTACTTGGTGCAGATGGAAAAGTTGAGACTTTAAAAGCTAGACTTGTTAAAGGTTTTCGTCATCAACCAGGCACGAATAATGATGAAACCTTTTCCAGGGAATATGCTTGAGTCCATCCAGATCCTACTTGCCACGGCTACATACCATGACTACGATATCGGGTGGTTGGGTGCCATGACTACTTTTCTAAATAATTATTTAGAAGAGAGAGTCTATAAGAACAAAGCCAGAGGGCTTCGTAAACAGTGGGAGCAGCGGAAACATGTGCAAGTTTCTTTACATAATGAAGCAGGCATCACAGAGTTGGAACGTCTGTTTTGATGTGATAGTCAAAGTGTTTGACTTCATCAAAATGGTAGACGAACCTTGTATATACAAAAGGGTAGTATAGAGTAAGGTGGTCATCTTCGTATTGTACGTAGACTACATACTCTCGATAGGAAAGGAGTTTCCTATACTACGATCGGTCAATCTCCTATTATCACAAGGATTCTCCAAATAGGATAAAGATGATACCTCCTAAATCCTGAGATTTGGACCTATGAGATAGATCTAAAGGGATATTAGGGTTCTCACTAGGTATAGTGAGATTGTATCAATCGATCCTGGGGAGAATCACTGGAAGTGTTCCAGGGTGATAAAGACGACTGAATGTCAGTCACAGGCACTGTCTTTACCCTCAGTAAAGGGACGGTATGTTGGAAGAGTTCCAAGCTCGATACCGTGGCAAACTAGAAGATAAAGGCTGGTAACATCGCTATTAAAGATACTGCCAAAGAGGCAGTTTTGGTGTATATTGGTTCATAAGATGAACTAGGTTCCTGCCATTGTATGACAATGGAAGTGTGGCTTCGGCCCTGGAACCCTGGTCCCATCAGTGACCCAGACATATTATGAGGCAGCATCACCTGATCATGGAGATAGTAGATCTCCAGGTTGATCGAGGTTAGGAGAGTAGACTCAGAGGACAACACGGCGGATCCACTCACGAAGGCCTTTTCCCAGAGAGAGACTCATATGGGATGGTTGAGTATTAGATACTGCAACCACTGCTACAGATGGCCCTAGTGCAAGTGGGAGATTGTTAGTTATATGTATGCCCTAGAGGCCATTACTGTACATTGGATGTATATTGTAGTGGATGCTGGGACATATATAGGTTGGACTTTCTTGCTCGACATGATAGTACGCTATCTGGTTGCTCTTTATCTTAACATATATACTTTCTGTCTCTCTGATTACATGTTGATAAAGCCCTTAGGATGTGTACTCGACTTCCAGGACTATGATGAAGATCATACTAGTGGGGCCTGGGTAGTCAATGAGTACATCCTTCATTGTTCCTAGTCGAGGGAATATCGAGACGGGGCATCGATATTCCAGAGTAGACTAGCGTATATCTTCTCGACCCAAGCGATGGGTGATGGATGATCCAATATCCATTGGTGTTTGACATCGAAGATGGTATACGGGTGCTCAGTGGAGACTGGGTACACTGAACGAACTCGCCAAGAACTCCCAGATGGTATTATACCTCACGTCAGATGGCAGTTCTCTGGTGACACTGGTACAGCTTACTCTGTTGACCCGAGATCGTCATAGAGTCTTGTGTGTCTCCCACCGTGCTTTGATTTCCACCCTAACACGGCTCTACTGAGTTGTGCAAACAGGTGGTTTTTGGGTACAGTCCCGATTCACATGGAGGCAATGAGCGATAGGAGGGGATTCGTCTCTCCCGGTATTGGGGGTTGATGTTGCGCTATGCTCGACTGGCCATAACAGGAAATCTGTGGCCAGGGTTGCAGTGACCTACTGGTAAGTGTTATCAGTAGTTTCACACATGTCATGGACTTCAAGTCGGCATGACTTATCAAGCTATTGGGGTCTGACGTTTACCACCCCTAGGCGAGATATGCGACATATCAGACGAACAGACCGGACTGTACGGTAAGTGTTACTGGTTGGATTCACAGGAGTGTGAGCGGGCTTGCTCGTCGATCTTCTGATCGCTCAATACCCGGGTGGCCGTTACATTTAGTAGACCGCTTGCGGCTTGTGGGTGTTTGATATGATCATCATCTGCTGCCGGCGTATTGACGAGTCTTTAGAGTCCTACACAGAGGTTTCCTGGCTCAAGCGAAACGAAATAGGAGCGCATATGAGATATGTGCGGGACCGAGAATAATGCGTGTATGTGATACCGTATTTCATTCTCGTGATGAATGTATCGATTAGTTATATGCGATATAACCTAGTTATCGAATCATGGATTGATTCGATAAGCTGATACATTGGATACTAGTCGGTTATATGCGATATGACCGGATCGTTAAATCAAGTGTTGATTTAATGATTTAATGTATAATTATATATTTGATATATTACTTTGCATTAACTAGTATTGGTTCACTTTAAATGGATTTTCTCACTTGAAATGCACAAGTTGTATATGTGATATACTTTTGTGCACAAGATTGTATCATGTTTGATGATACATGCAAGCTAGGGTTAGTGTGAAGAACTGACCATGGTTATATGAATTGTTAGGGTTTCATTTTATTTACTTATTCATTTATTTATTCTTTTTGTTTATTTTGGCAAAAGAAAAAGATAAAGAGAAAAAGAATGGTTGCTAGTTTTGTTTTTAGTTGAAGTTTCTTGAAACTTTGACTAAGTCACCATTCTTGTCTCATCCTTAACCCTAACCATTCAAGTTAACCATGGTCCATTCTCTACAACTAACCAAGGGTTAATATATGATAAGTATTGATTTATTTATCTCATTATAAACACTTATCATAATTCTTTATCATCTTCTTCATCATCTTCAACTTGAAAAAAGCTTGCACCATCAATGGCAACTAGCCAAAATGAGTGAGAAATCCAAATCTAAATTCTACCCACTTCCTATTTCTTCATCCTCTACCTCTTGTCAAGTTGTATAGGGTGTTTCCTTCACAAGTTTTCAAGGCTTGGTGAAGTTGGAGCTTGTTCTTGTGATGCCTCGACGTAGATCATCTTCGGCATCGAACCGACGATCAAGCCCGCTCATTCTTCGATGATGCCAACGCTAGAGTCAAGGGTTCGATTTGGACAGCGGAGGGAGATCATCGCGGAGCTTAGGAAGTGGTGGACCGGATCTACAAAGTTTGTAGTCACTTTCCTTTAGCATTTAATTCGATTACATGCTTGCTTCGCCTACATATCTAGTTAACGATCCGTATTAGGGTTTGTAGGCACTCGTAAAATTTGAATTAGCCTTGTTTGATGCCTTGTAAGACTTCATTAGTGTGCCTAGGAACCCTACAAAGACAATGCCTGTGACTGACATTCAGTCTTCTTTATCACCCTGGAACCCTTCCAGTGATTCTCCCCAGGATCAATTGATACCATCTCACTACACCTAGTGAGTATCCTAATATCCAATTAGATCTATCTCATAGATCCAAAACCCAGGATTTAGGAGGTATCATTTTGATCCTATATAGAGAATCATTGTGATAAGCGGAGATTGACCGAGCGTAGCATAGGAAACTGCTTTCTTATCAAGAGTATGTCATCCACGTACTCTACGAGGATCACCACCATACTCCCTACTACCTTTTTTGTATATACAAGGTTCATCTACCATTTCGATGAAGTCAAACTCTTTGACTACTACATCAAAACAGACGTTCCAACTCCGCGATGCCTGCTTTATCACATAAAACATCTTGCACGCGTTTCCGCTACTCCCACTTTTTACGAAGCCCTCTGGCTGTGTTCTTATAGACGTTCTCTTCTAAATCATTATTTAGAAAAGCAGTCATGGAACCCAACCACCAGATATCGTAGTCATGGTATGTAGCCGTGGCAAGTAGGATCTGGATAGACTTAAGCATAGCCACTGGAAAAAGGTTTCATCATAATCCACGCCTGGTCGATGACGAAAACCTTTAACAAGTCTAGCTTTGAAAGTCTCAACTTTTCCATCTACACCAAGTAATCTTCTCAAGATATATTTGCTCCTGATGGGGATTTAACCCTTCAGATATAGCAACTAAAGGCCATACTTTGTTGGTGTATAAGGATTCCATCTCAGATCGCTAAGCATCCAGCCATTCTTACAGAGTCCCACTCCTGATGGCCAGCTCGAAACTAGTTAGGTCATCATCTCATGATGCAATCCTCGCTCCCACTGTCATAGAGAAACCGAAGTAACTCTCAGGTGGGTAAGGAACCTTACTAGATCGGCGGAGAGGCTGAGGTTCGTTGGAATCTACTGAATCCTTTGGTTCTGTCAAATCATCAGCTGCAGTTTGTATAGCTGGAGCATTTCCAGTTCTACATAACAGACGTTGCCTCGAGCTTGTCCTGATTTTGCTTTTAGACATTGGCCGGACAACCCCAAATCTTAACTAACTTAAGATATGGGCTCTTCCCTTTCCATATCACATATGAAGTGGTAGGCAATTGATTTGATCGAAACCCTATTCAATAGGTATGCAACTTCATAAGTGCATAACTCCCAAAAGGAAATAGGTAACTCAGTAGTACTCATCATATAGCACACCTTATCATATAGGGTGTATTTGCTCCACCCCGATATACCATCGTGCTATGGTGTATACGGAGGAGTAATTCTGAGAGAGAATCTCATTCTCCTTTAGAATAGTCCATGAATTCCCTGCACAAGTATTCTCCTCCTCGATCACATCAAAGGACATAATACTTATACCCGTATTTTGGTTCTCTACTTCTATCTTATATTCTGTGAATATCTCAAAAGGTTCGGACTTGTGTTTCAACAGGAACATATGTCTGAATCTAAAGAGATCATCAGAGAATGTAATGAAGTACAAAGAACCGATCTAGGCACATGTAGACAGGGGACCTACATACATCCACATGTATCATCCCAAGAGTTCACTAACTCTTTCTCTGCTTCCATTAAACAGAGCTGTGGTCATCTTATCTTTGTGACATGACCGGCAAGTTTTCACAAGATGTAAATTCAAACAGATTTAAATATGCATCTTTGTGCAACTTAGCTAGTCGGGTCACATTGATATGACGTAGTCTACAATACCTCAAGAAGGATCCGTTCATTTCTGAACTCTTCCTCTTGTGTGTGTTCCGTATACTAAGAACTGTAGTTTGATTTAGAACATCAATGCTTTTAGATAACGTGCCTGAACCGATCAACTTTTGATATAAGAAATGTTCAAAACATTATCCAACAATACAAAATTTTATCATTTCTTTACTAATAAAGAGACTGATATGATTTTGTATATCAGGTTCGGTATCTAATAACATTCGTTCAGAATCAATGTATTAGTAATACAGGGTGACAGTGACCAACAGACTTGGCTGCAACACTTGCCCCGTTTTTCTGTCTCATGAAACTTATCACCCGTTCTCAGTTCTCTACCTATCTGTAGCCCTATGTAACAGATTACATATGTGGGATCCTGATCCGGTATCATATACCCAGGACGTAAAGGACATTGAGAAACAGTTCTGTGTAACGAACACACCTGAGGATGATGCATCAATCATGCACTTTCTTCGTTTGGGCGGCACAGGAATTCTGGCATTTCCCAATTTCCTGCTCTGTCTTATAACAATTATAAGTTGGAGCGGGACCAACGTTCCCCAGCTCAGTATAACAAGCGGGTTCGATCAATATATCCGTTTTATTATCTTGATTAAGGCGTGATATGGTCGCTACCTGGAGAGAGAGAGAAGAAAACACTCAGCGTGCGCTCTTGCAAGATCAGATTGGTTATTATTTTATCTAATCAGGATGGCTCCCACTGTTTTTATCAAATCTTCCTTCAAACCCTAAAAGGAAAGACTAGCCGGGATTAATTACACGCTACAAGTTCGCCAATCTTTCAGCCAGGCCAGTGTCGGTACTTTGAGGGAGGTCCCCCATGCTTTCGCACGAACCTAATTAATGTGAACCTCGTTTTCCCAGAGGCGTAACCCCGTTGACACCTTTCTAGACACCTACTTGATCGGCTAATTGTAATGTGTAAAACTCTCCCAGGAGTAACGATTACTCGCAGCGGGTATCGGGATCCAACTATCTCATAGAAGGTATGCAATCTCATTGCAAATTTCAACACCTGAAATTACCGATAATGTTTTGCCCGTAGCATCCTATGACCTTGACGCAGGCCAACAAACCATAGTCCGCTAGTCAAGTTCATCCCGTCATTTCCTGATTGAATTAAACCTACCCGCACGACCCTTGACACAGGCCAACAAAGTCGCACGACTACCCTAATCCAATCTGCATCATATGCATAAGCAGATAAATGCTAGTTAGCTACCGCACACTACGCCTTGATGCAGGCCAATAAACGTAGCACGAATACTAACTACCACTTATCTGAAATGATGGAGGGCTACGACAGGTTTTTCTGAAAACCTATTGCGTAATGAACTTGATATCGTTGTAGAATCAAATGATTTTAAAATGGAGTGCTTTTGAGGCTTTTCTAGTTTTGCTAAAGGAGTCACTCCCGGTGAAGGGATCGTCGGTCCTTTCCTCGTCGAATGAGGTGCGGGATATATCATATATATCACTGTGCAAAGCTGAAACTATAGAAGCAATCAAAAGACAAACAGAGAGTTGTAGCATCTGCCAGTTATTGCTAAAGGAGTCACTCCCGATGAAGGGATCTTGGTCCTTTCCTTATCGAATAAGGTGCAGGATGTTCTACAAGGAACACCGCGATGCAAAGCAAGAATTGTAGCTACCTGTTTTAATTTTGAAATTCTATTCCACAACATCTTAGGTTTCTTTTCTTTCATTAATCATATTAATGAAGTCCCATCATTTAAGTTACCTAAACATCACAGATAAATACGACGTACACTTATGCCATCCGCATTCGCCTCGATGTCCCCTCGTGCACCGTTTGGTTAGGTAACTAACGACAGAGTCGGGGCAGGGCTAGTGCGGGTGTAAAACATAAGTAACGCCTATATAATACATCATATATACCATATACAGTATTTATCACAGAACATCAAATTATCACATCACAGATATCGCAGCAGAAGAATCATATGAAATATTGGATATACTAGGACGTCCGTGTTTTTAATACGAGCCAGTATAAAACACGGATTCCACGGTCGCGATGAATAGCCAAACCCACACCCCAAGACCCCTACGAGAGCGGCAAGCAACCCTACCAATTCTAGAGTTAGGAGACCCGGACTCGACTCCTCGAGTTGGTCTCCCACTGGACTCCAGAACCCGGTTACTTGTGCCCTCCTCCTTGGGTCTATCCTAGTGCGGAAAAGTAAATAATATACATCAACGGTGACAACTTCCGCAACCTGGAAGTGCCGCAATAAAAGAATATTACATACAAGTTTTTACATGAATGAAAATGAAAAACATTCATCTCACATAAAAAAAAACCCGGCTTTTCAAACACGACAATCCAATATAACATATCCAGCAACACATAACAACACATGTCATCAGCGTAAGTAAACATGCGTATCCCAATTGTCGTTGACATATAGCAACGAAACCGGTGATAACATATATTACACTTACGGTCGCAGAAAAGAAAGTGTAAAACTACAACAGTTGGAATCCGCAACTTGCATAGACATCGCATGCCTAATCAAATGAATTCCTTACACATCGCATGCCTAACAATTATAAACCCCGCACTTTAGTCTCTTTATCGAAAACTCTTTTCAATATCAAGTCGGGCCATTCAACAAGATTCCCGAAAATCTGATTGAATGCTCGTCGCAAACTTTAGTAGGCAGCCGCACCCCCGATACCGTCGACGAAGTGCACCAAGGTGGAACACCGCTGCCGCGAGCACCCGAACGGATGCTTTCGGTGACGGGGTTCTCCTACAGTCACTTGGTCGGGGCTATGGGGTGAAACTGTCTATTAAGTTTATCCGGCGAGTATCCGCGTACGCTACGTGATTGCGACGGACTTTTGATCACATCAAAATTCCGTGGCAACCGATCAAGAGAGACTAAACCGCTAGATTTATAACATTCATTCAGTTATCTCATAACAATTTGTGAATTCCAAATATTGTATCCCATTCCAGATAAATAGAAAATGTTAAACTTTCCGATCGAACATTCAAACACCCAAGTTTTCCCGAAACAAATCAACACATGAAATAGGTTTAAAAACATCCAGTTCATGCCTCAGTACCAACGGTCCAGCCGTAGAAGGGTCAAGCCAACGCTTCACATGTGGCACGCCGTACTGCCCCAAACACGAAGGTTCAAAGGGCAGTTCAAGACGGTCACATAATCGAGTTAAGGTTTGTTGTCTTTTAGAGGGACCATCGCGTTACTTGCACTACTCAGAACGTCCTTAAACCATAGAAAAATCCAACACTTGGAAATTTTCTGGCAGGGGAAAAAGTGGGTATTTTTATCTGGTCGAACTTTTTAACATATTCTAAAATATCCGGAAAGCCACATACACAAAATCTGATAATCCGATCGAATCATCTACGCTCTAAAACAACCCAGAAAACTCAACTCTTGAGTGCAAATTAAAAATTCCCAGAAAACTCAGCACCTGAAAACATGAATTACTGTGCAAACTTTGGAGGCTAATCTCATTAATTGGCCGCGGAACCGCCGCAGAAGCCAGGTTTCTGCCGCGGTTCCGCCGCGCTATAGACAGATCATGAGTTAATTTTTGCACCGTAATTCTTAGAATTCCCTGCTGGATTTTTTAAGCATTTTTAATCTGGAAAAAACCCAGTTTTTGAAAAAAGTCCAGAGAGCAATTTGGGTTAGGGTTTCGATATTCGTTCGGATTTCAAACGTCGTCTAGACTTCGCCTAAGGCTCTAGCTAGGCTCTGATACCACTGTAAGGTTCCTAGGCACGCTCAAGGGGTCTCACAAGGCATCAACCATGCCAATTTCAAATTTTACGGTGCCGAGAAACCCTAGACTAGATCGTTGACTAGAATTTTAGGCGAAACTAGAAACTAGTTAACAACTTAACTAAGTGAACGGAAAATACAACCTTTGTAGATCCGGACCTCCACCTCCATAGCTCCGTGATGATGTCTCCTCGCTGTCCAAATCGAATCCATGACTCTAGCATCGGCTTCATCGGAGAAATGGGCGGGCTAGGTCGTCGACTTCGATGCCGAAGATGATCTACGTTGAGGCATCACAAGATCAAGCTCCAACTTTACCAAGCCATGAAACTTGTGAAGAAAACACCCTATACTACTTGGCAAGTGGTAGAGGATGAAGAAATAGGAAGTGGGTTCACTTTAGAATTGGATTTCTCACTCTTTTTCACTAGTTGCCATTGATGGAGGCAAGCTTCTTCATCTTGAAGAAGAAGAAGAAGAAGAAGAAGAAGAAGAAGAAGAAAAGAATATGATAAGTTATTTTCAAAATAGAAAATAAATGAATACTTATCATATGGAAACCATAGTTAGGTGTAGAGAGTAAACTAAGGTTAGTTAAATGGTTAGGGTTAGGAGATGAAGACAAAATGGTTGCTTTAGTCAAAGATGCTTTGAAGCTTCAAGAAGCTTCAAGCAAAGAACAAAGAAAGCCACCATTTTCTCTTTATCATTTTCTTTTGCCAAAATAAACAAAATAAATAAATAAATGAATAAGTAAATAAACAAAACCCTAACCACTCATATAACCATGGTTTAATTCTTTACATACACCCAAACTATCATGTATCATCAAACATGATACAATCAAATGTACAAAAGTATATCACATATACAATGTGCACATCAAGTGAGAAAATCCATTTAAAGTGAACCAATACTAGTTAATGCAAAGTAATATATCAAATATATAATTACGCATTAAATCATTAAATCAACACTTGATTTAACGATCCGGTCATATCTCATATAACCGACTAATATCCAATGTATCGGCTTATCGAATCAATCCTTGAATCGACAACTAGGTTATATCACATACAACCAATCGATACATTCATCCCGAGAATGGAATACGGTATCACATAAACGCATTATTCTCGGTCCCGCACATATCTCATATGCGCTCCTATTTCGTTTCGCTTGAGCCAGGAAACCTCTGTGTAGGACTCTAAAGACTCGTCAATACGCCGGCAGCAGGTGATGATCATATCAAACACCCACAAGCCGCAAGCGGTCTGCTAAACGTAACGGCCACCCGGGTATTGAGCGATCAGAAGATCGACGAGCAAGCCCGCTCACACTCCTATGAATCCAACCAGTAACACTTACCGTACAGTCCGGTCTCGTCGTCTGATATGTCGCATATCTCGCCTAGGGGTGGTAAACGTCAGACCCCAATAGCTCGATAAGTCGTGTCGATATGAGGTCTATAACAGTTCGAGAAACTACTGGTAACACTTACCAGTAAATCTCAGCAACCCTGGCCAGGGATTTCCGGTTATAGCCAATCGAACACAGTGCAACATCAACTCCCTATACCGGGAGAGACGAATCCCCTCCTATCACTCATTGCCTCCATATGATTCGGGACTGTACCCAAAAGCCACCGTTTTGAACGCCCTCTTGGACGTGGTAAGGTGGAAATCAAAGCACAGTGGGAATCACACAAGACACTATGACAATCTCGGGTCTACAGACTAACCTGTACCAGTGTCACCAGAGAACTGCCATCTGACGTGAGGTATAATACCATCTGGGAGTTCTCGGCGAGTCCGTCCAGTGTACCCAGTCTCCACTGAGCACCCGTATATCATCTCTGATGTCAAACACCAATGGATATGGGATCATCCATCGCCCATCTGTATGGGTCGGGAAGGTATGCGCTAGTCTACTCTGGTATATCGATGCCCCGTCTCGATATACCCACGACTAGGGACCTTGAAGGATGTACTTATGAACTACTATGTCCCCACTAGTATGATCTGCATCATAGTCCAGGTAGTCAAGTACACATCCTAAGGGCTTTACCAACATGTAACAGAGAGACAATCAGTATACACGTTAAGGCAAAGAGTAACCAGAAAGCATACTATCATGTCGAGCAAGAAAGTCCTCCCTATATATGTCCCAGCATCCACTACAATATACATCCTATGTATAGTAATGGCCTCTAGGGCATACATATAACTAACATCCTTGATGTCAAACAGCGATGGATATGGGATCATCCATCGCCCTTCATATGGGTCAAGATGCGTATACGCTAGTCTACTCTGGTGTATCGATGCCCTGTGTCGATACACCCTCGACTAGGAACAGTTATAGGATGTACTCGTCGACTACCGTGGCCCCACTAGTATGATCTCATCATAGTCCCAGTAGTCGAGTACATATCCTAAGGGCTTTATCAAACATGTAATATAGAGACAATCAGGGTACATGTTAAGATAAAGTACAACCAGATAGCATACTATCATGTCGAGCAAGAAAGTCCTCCCTATATATGTCCAAGCATCCATTAAAATATACATCGTATGTACAGTAATGGCCTCTAGGGCATACATATAACTAACAGATGCTTCCTGCATTTTGGGGATTAAGATCTATAGAGATAGATCTAAATGGATATTGGGATTGTCCCAATCCAGGTACATTAACACCATACTAAAGAGGTTTAGTATGGATGAATCCAAGCGTGGGAATTTACCCACGATCTCTGGACTCACTCTCTCCAAAGAGATGTCTCCCAAGACTGATTTGGAGAGAGCTCGCATGCAAGAGATAACCTTTGCTTCGGCAGTAGGCTCTATCATGTACGCGATGCTATGTACGAGGCCCGATATAGCATACTCACTAAGTGTAGTGAGTAGGTATCAAGCAGATCTAGGAGAGAGTCACTGGACAGTTGTGAAGAACATTCTCAAGTACTTGAGAAGGACTAAAGAGATGTTCTTGGTGTATGGTAACGGAGAACTCCAGGTGGAGTCCTTTACCGATTCGAGCTTCCAAAGTGATAAGGACGACTCTAAGTTGCACTCGGAATTTGTCTTTACCCTCAATGGTGGGGCGATGTGTTGGAAGAGTTCCAAACAGGAAACTGTGGCAGGCTCGATGATGGAGGCTGAATATATCGCTGCCAACGATGCCGCCAAAAAGGCTGTCTGGATGAAGAAGTTCATCACTAAACTTGGTGTGGTTCCGTCCATTGAGCATCCAATACTTTGTATTGTGATAACAATGGAGCTGTGGCTTTGTCCAAGGAACCCAGGTCCCATCAAAGATCCAGGCATATTCTAAGGCGGTATCACCCGATCCGGGAGATAGTTGATCTTCGCGAGATCGAGGTCAGGAGAGTTGACACGAAGGACAACACTGCGGATCCACTCACGAAGGCCATACCCCAGATACAATTTGAGAGACTCTTCTGGATGTTGGGTATGAGATACTACAACAGCTGGCCTTAGTGCAAGTGGGAGATTGTTAGTTATGTATATGCCCTAGAGGCCATTGTTGTACTCGATATGATAGTATGCTATTTGGTTACTCTTTGTCTTAACATCTTGTATTGTATTACCGTCTTGCTTTCACAAGTTGATAAAGCCTTTAGGATATGTACTTGACTACTAGGACTATGATGCAGATCATACTAGTGGGGCCAGGGTAGTCCACGAGTACATCCTATAATTGTTCATGTTAGTTATATATATGCCCTAGAGGCCATTGTTGTACATATGATGTATATTATAGTGGATGCTTGGATATATAGAGAGGACTTTCTTGCTCGATATGATAGTATGCTATCTAGTTTCACTTTGTCTTAACATGATGACTTGTATTGGTTTACTGTCTTGCTCTCACATGTTGATAAAGCCCTTAGGATATGTACTTGACTACTAGGACTATGATGGAGATCATACTAGTGGGGCCAGGGTAGTCAACGAGTACATCCTATAATTGTTCCTAGTCGAGGGTGTATCGAGACAGGGCATCGATACTCCGGAGTAGACTAGCGTATACGCATCTTGACCCATATGATGGGCGATGGATGATCTCATATCCATTGGTGTTTGAAATCAAAGATGGTGTACGGGTGCTCAGTGGAGACTGGGTACACTAAACGGACTCGCTGAGGACTCCTAGATGGTATTATACCTATCGTCAGATAGCAGTTCTCCATCACACTGGTACAGGTTAGTCTGTAGACCCGAGATTGTCATAGAGTCTTGTGTGATTCCCACTGTGCTTTGATTTCCACCTTACCACGTTTAAGAGGACGTGCAAATAGGTGGCTTTTGGGTACAGTCCCGAATCACATGGAGGTAATGAGCGATAGGAGGGGTTTCGGCTCTCCCGGTATTGAGAGTTGATGTTATGCTGTGTTCGATTGGCCATAACTTGAAGTCCCTGTCCAGGGCTGATATGGAGATTGACTGGTAAGTGTTATCAGTAGTTTCTCAACCCGTTATGAGCCTCATATCGACACGACTTATCGGTTACTGGGGTCTAACGTTTACCACCCCTAGACTGAATATGTGACATATCAGACGAAGAGACCGGACTGTACGGTAGTGTTACTGATTGGATTCACAGGAGTGTGTACAGGCTTGCTTGTTGATCTTCTGATCGCTCAATACCTGGGTAGCTGTTACGTTTAGCTGACCGCTTGCAGCTTGTGGGTATTTGATATGATCATCACCTACTGCCGGCGTATTAACGAGTCTTTAGAGTCCTACACAGAGGTTTTCGGGATCAGGCGAAACGGAGTAGGAGCACATATGTGATATGTGCGGTACCGAGATTAATACGATATGAGATACCGTATTCTATTCTCGCGATATGTGATATCAGCCGGGTATATGAGATATAGCCGGGTTATCGGATCAAGTGTTGATTCGACAAAAAGGTACGTATTATATTAGTCGGTTATATGTAATATAGCCGGGTTATTACATCAAGTGTTGATTTAATAATTTAATGTATAATAATATATGTGATATATTACATTACATTAACTAATATAAGCTCACTTAAATGATTCTTTTTCTCACTTGATGATACATTGATATATATGTGATATATGTTAATTGTATTATTTTCTTTTGTTACAAAATATTATATATATGTGATATATAATAATGTAACATGTCAGGTTACAAATGCAACTAGGATTTATGAGATTAAACCATGATTAGGGTTAAGATTAGGGTTTACTTTTTTATTTTAGATAATTCAATTATGGATGAGCTTTGAAGAAGCTTCATGAAGCTTTGACTAAGTCCACCCTTTTATATATTTCTAAGATATTTTGTTAACCCAATCCTAACCCTAACCCATGGTCAACTCACTACAAGGGTTAAGCATACCATGCTTAACCCTTGGTTGCATTTCTAACCTCAAACAATAATTCATTTTCATTCATCACAACTTCATCTTCTTCTTGCTTTTCACAAAAGCTTTCTAGCTTTTCATTTGTGATGAATATTTTGTGAGAAAAGGAAAACTAAAGAGAGAAAAATTCCTACTTCATCATCCTCTTCTATACTAGCCATATAGATTAGTGTGTTTGCTTCACTAATACGTCATTAGTGAAGTAATAGATTAGGTTCTAGATTCCTCAAGGTAGATCATCTTTGATTGTGAAGATTACTAGCAAGCATGCATTATTCACTTCATGGAGCCTCTCAAGAGTATGAGAACTTGATGATCGCACCCAAGGGACCTCAACTCGGAGCTTATGAAGCGAAGGAACGGACTACAAAGGTTGTAATCCCTAACTCTTAGAAGTAAAGTAGTTTACTTGTTCATTGTTAACCCTAATTCTCTATTAAAGATCCTTGCTTAGGTTGTTTGGCACTTGAAAATTTTAATTTTGGCATGGTTGATGCCTTGTAGAACCTTGTTCTAGTGCCTAAGAACCCTACAGTAGTATCAGAGCCTAGCTAGAGCATTAGGCGTAGCGTAGGCGAAGTTAAAAGTCCGATCGAACCCCGAAAACCCAAATTATACTTCCTCTCTGGAAAATTTTCAAAAAATTGGATTTTTCCATGTTAAAAATATTTAGAAAATCATGCAGGGAATTCTATGAACACACCTGAAGAACGAAACCATAACTCGTCTAAGTGACCGCGGATCCACGGCTAAAACCTGGTTTTGGCGGTGGATCCACGGCGCCACTTAAGAGGCTTGGGTCGGGCCCTTCAGCTGAGGTCCGTAGGTGTTGTGGCATGTCTCTGGGAATTTTTAATAGTGCTCAAGTGTTGAGCTCTCTAGGAATTTTGGGAATTCGTTGATTCGATCGAATTGTTTAACGTCGTCTAGCTTTTTGAAATGTGATACAATAATTGGAATCTACAAATTTGTTTGTTGCGTGTAATTCTAACATTTCGGTCTCGGGAGTAATCGGAAATCTTGTTGAATTATCCGACTTATTTTGAAAAAGTGTTTTCATGGGTGAGACCTAAATGCGAGCTTTACATTGTTAGGCATGAAATCTTGGATATGTGATATCTCGGGTTTGTGTTGTCTAAGGGCAGTTACGATTCCAATTATTGTAGTTTTTCATTTTTCTTTTCTGCAACCGTAAGTGTAATATGTGGTGTATCGCCGGTTTCGTTGCTATACATCAACGACAATTAGGATACGCATATTTACTTACGTTGATGCATGTGATGTTATGTGTTGCTGTGATATGTTATATTGGATCGTCGTGATTTGAATAGCTGGGGGTTTTATGTGAGATGGGGGTTTTTATTTTCATTCATGTAAAATTCTTTGTATGTAATATTCTTTTATTGGGGCACTTCCGGGTTGAGGAGGATGTCACCATTGTATATTATTTACTTTTCCATATTAGGATAGACCCAAGGCGGGGAGCACAAGTAACCGGGTTCTTGGGTCCAATGGGAGGTCATCTCGAGGAGTCGAGATCGGGTCTCCTAACCCTAGAATTAGGAGGGTTGCTTGCCTCTCTCGTAGGGGTCTAAGGATGTGGGTTTGGCTATTAATTGCGACCGTGGAATCCGTGTTTTATACAGGCTTAAAATAAAACACGGACCTCCTAGTATATCCAATATTTCATACATTATCTTCTGCTGCTTATATTCTGTGATGTGATCATTTTATATGCGTGAGACGAATGATTTATTATTGTATATATGATATATAATAAATGTTGTTTATGTTTTGCACCCGTGCTAGTCCCGCCCCGCTATGCCGTTAGTTAAGTAACCTAACGGTGCATAACAGGACATTGCGGCGAATGCGGATGGCATATGTGTTTGTTGTATTTTCGTTTCTTCTGTGATGCTTAGGAAGCATAAATGATGGGATTCATTAATGAGATTAATGAAAGTAAAAGAAACCTAAAAGATGTTGTAGAATCAAATTTTCAAAAAGGGTAGCTCTAGTTTTTGCTTTGCATAGCGGTATTCCTTGTAGAATATCCAGCACCTTATTCGATAAGGAAAGAACCGAGATCCCTTCACTGGGAGTGACCTTTTTAGCAAAACTAGTAGATGCTAAAACTCACTTGGTTTTGTTTTTGACTGCTTCTATAATTTTTGCTTTGCATAGTGGTATTTGAGAAATGTCATGTGTAAGTCCGCGGCGGCGCCCCGGCAGTCGATCCGACGCCGGAAACGCGGAAACAAAAACTTTGCAAACTAGCAATCCGGCACCACCGCGCACTTTTATCCCGGATCGAGCCATTAACCTAGCTACTAGCAAAACAACAAAATGGGTAAAGAGTTATACCAAGCGATCCGTGTCCTTCGGTCTTCGTCTCCACTCCGATCTCCCACGGAATCTCCGTCCGTCATGTCCTCGTCGGAAAGGGCACCACGTAGCCGATTTCTTTTACGGGCTCCCACCTCTGGACCGAGGCAACTCGGGCGCGAAGTTGGCTAGCCGACGCGTCCAAGGGATGCTATAGACTAAGTGTAGTAGGTTGTCTCTTTAGGGTTTTTGTTGCCATAATGGAGGAATAGAGAAAGAACAATGGAGAGAGGTTTTGAACTTTTGCAAGCCAAGAATGAAAATGAGATGAATCAATTCCTACACATAATGAAAACTCTCTCATCCTCTCCCCTCAATGTGGCCGACCCCTCATAAAGAAAATGGTGGAGAGAGAAAAAAGAAACTTAGCAAGAAAGAATATGTATGATCAAATGAAATTTGTCACACTCATTTCTCATCTCAACCTCACTCAATCTCATCACAATAAATGCAAGACATATGATGCAAAAGGAATCTCATCATGAGGAAGCTACAATCACAATAAACCCCTCCACACATAAGTTATTTGCAAACTGCAAATAACCCCCTCCATCAATAAAGTCCGGCCGTGAAGGAACAAAGGAAAACCAGCCGGAACGGAATGCAAACTGGCAACTTCAGAAAACTGATCCCGTAATAAATTACAGGAAAACCCCGCGACTGCATATACATGCCCGCATTTGTATTCCCACTGAACACAAATGCAAAGAGACAAAACTACACTATCTAATACTAGGATCCGGCTTAAACCAAAGCCGGCTAGTAAAATCCGTCCGATCACGATCCGTGCAATACCGCACGTATCTGATCGAACCTTTCCATATCTCCATACAGCCTCTACAGCATTTCGCCCGAAACCTGAGTAACTGTGTGTGTGGTGGACTCTAAAGACTCATCAATACTATGGCTGTGGATTTAACCACTAGCACGTCAGAGGTATTAGCCATACCTGACGGGCCACCAGCTATTGACCAAAAGGGACGTCGATGAGCGAACTCATCCTGACACCCTGCTGAGCCTGTGAGTGACAATATCCGTACAGTCCAGTCTGTTCGTCTGAGAGCATCGCATGGCGGGCCTAGGGGGTTGGTAAAAGTCAGACCCCTAAAAGCGGTACAAGTCGTGTCGGAGTGTAGCCCAGAACACCCTGAGATACTACTGCAATACCTACCAGTAAATCTCCTGCCTTGGCCAAGGACTTTTCATGTACAGGCTCTCCTAGACACAGCGCGACCTCACTCCCAATACCGGGAGAGACGAACCCCTGCAGATCCGCTCACTGCCTCCATGCGGCACGGGACAGTACCGGACTAAAACCTGTTTGCACGACTCCTTTGAGCCGTGGTAGGGTAGTAATCAAAGCACAATGGGAACTCACACGAGACAAATGACGATCTCAGGTCGATGAACTAACCTGTACACATGTCACCAGGGAACTGCTATCTGACATCAGGTATAATCCCAACTAGCAGGTTCCCGGCGAGTCCTGTCCGGTGTACTCATAACCCAATGAGCACCTGTATACATCTTAGGTGAACCAACTGACACCAGTGGCTTGTGAGACCGGCCACCACCCCTCGTCGAGGTCTCGACTGTATACACTAGTCTACTCTGGAGAATCGATGCCCTGTCTCGAAACTCCCACGCTAGGGACCTTTTAAGGATGTGCTTATAGACCCCAGCTCCCACGTATATGATCGCCCTCATACTACTGGTAGTCAAGCAAGAATCCTAGGGGCTCTATCAACGTGCAATAGCGACTCGTAAGGTCACCTAAAGCAGTACACGATGATAAAGATAAACCAGATAGCATACTATCATCATCTTGAGTATGACTGTCCTACCGGGATAGGTCCTCCCTCAATCATTGTAATCACGTTCCTGTGATCCAATAATTGACTCTGAGGGCACTATCTCCAACAATCTCCCACTTGCACTCAAGGCTAATTATTGCGATGTCGCATACTCGAACCCGCAACTCCTCTACTAGTCAGTCTCACAAAGCTCGTTTGCGAAACTATTGCGTTCGAGGAATAGCCTCAGTGAGTGGATCCGCTCTGATGTCTCTTTCTATGTCTCTCTTTATCTCAAGTTAGAGGAGAAAGCCATCTCCCGAAATGAGCAATACCTGTCTTAGAATGTGTCTGGATATCTGATGGGACCTAGCTCATAAGTGAACTCCAAATCCAACTTCTTAGACTGTATCGTCGACTGAACTTAATCAGTATCCTGCGCCATGCCTTCCCTCAGTATCCACCTAGACCATCTTTCCAAAATACTGCCCCTCGTTAGAGGGAAAACTATAACTCTGACAACCTCTCTGTCATCCAGGTCACCTTGGAAGCCTGGAATGATAACTGTCTCCGAAGGAGAATGCTGTTATCATATCCCTAGAACATCCACTTATGTTCTAAAACTGCTTCCGATCGTTTCTCCAGAATTGGATTAATATCAACTTATTGCACCTACTGCAAAAACAACATCTGGTGTGGTACTTGACATCTCATGATTGACTCAATAGCCTAAGAAGTGATCTGCCAATCATGCACATCCTTCTCCCCTTTAGTCTGTAAGACACCTTTAGAGAGGGTGACTCCATCACCTGCAGGTATACTACCATGCCAGGAGTCGTCCATTCTAAATACTCATAGAATGCTGTCTAAGTACCCAGATTGGGAAACTACCCAAATCGAGATCTAAAACCATAGATCTAGTAACCAGAATGTCTGATATAATATCCAAGTCCTGTGTGGAGAAACCACTGTGTGACAACCAAAGTATACCCGATCGTAGTATAGGAATATTACTTCCTACACTGTGTATGTCATCAAATACCAGGACATCACACCCTACTACCTTCTCAACAGATCCATCCCCTATTCTGATGAAGTCAAACCTATGACTGTCACATCAGAAATAGATGATCTATCTCCGTTGTATCTGCTTTAGTCTATAAATAGACATAAGCCACTTTTCCACTATGCTTCCGCTGCTCCCACTGACCACGACAACCCTCTGGCAGAGTCATATACACGTACGCTTCTAAAGCCAGTTCAGAACGACGCTATACTCATCCTCCTGCCGGGTCTCATAGTCTGGAACAACAGCAATGGAAAGTCTGGGTAAACAAGAACCTCCCTGCCACCGTCCTTGAGCATACCGAAGTACCTCTCGGGTGCCTGAGGCTACCCACTTTATCTGCGGAGTGGCCAATAGAATGTCAAACCAGATTGAATCTTTAGGTTCTTATCAAATCTTAAGTAATCGTTTGCGGTTCTGAAATTACTTCCAGTTCTACCATACTCCCACTACTGTTTTCTGAAAAAATCCATTTTTATTAAAACTGTGGCGAGTCAAGAACAATATCACTATTGATCTTCCAGATGGTAGAAAGTCAACCCTCGTCATAGCCCGGGTCAACCCACAAACAGCCATTACAGAAACGTGCCTTGTGTTATCCAGAGTCTGGTTTTAAGCATAAACCGGACAACTCCCCGTACCTTAACAATGTCAAGATATGAACTGTTCTATATCCAATACAGAAAAAGAGTCACTGATTTAATTGAACCAGATTCAAATCATGCAGCTGTCTCCAGTGCATGTCAACTAAATGGAAGGAGGCCGATCAGCGTTACTCAATTTAGGAATGCTTCCAATTATGAGTAACCTGAAAGAGAAGTAAGTTCTCTTAATCATTACTATCAACTGAATACCATACAAAAGTATCTATATCTTCGATCACCTTGAAGAATCCTGATACTTGCAACATTTGGTTCTCTACTTTATTCTTATACCTATAACTCCTCAAAACTTAGACCTTGCATTTCTACGAAACACATGTCTAAGAACTAGAGAAGTCATAAGTAAACAGAATATAGTACGAGGACCAACCCCTCTATCCTAATGGACACTGGACAATATACAATACTCTGTACAAGTCCCCTGAGTCTAATAACTCATTCACTGTGTGTCGTAGGCTGAAAACTGTACTTATGGTTAAGAAGAATTACACCGTTGTTCAATGCTCCTTACCTAACCATCCACTGATATAGGTAAATGTCATAGACATAATTTCAAAAAGGTATATCTCACTCTATAAAAATAGACGTACAGATATATCAATTTGAAATTGGTGCATAACAACGGATATTCAAAACCAAATATTTGCCATCCGGCAAACAACCCAGGTGACTTCCTCAAATATCACCAATTACAACGAATCCCGATATAATGAGGATGATCACCTAATTCCCAATAACTTACTCCCACTCATCATCTGTAAAACCATACAGATGTGAGAATCAAACCTGGTAAATACATACCCTGGAGCAAGTGTCTAATTGGGAAATCAGTTTTCTTTTAACAGTACACAGTGAGACTGAAACATTGAAATGTTTCGATGGGGTATCCTGGTATCCCTAGTAATGCCTCTTCCATTATCCAGAATCATAACTATAACCGTATAATCCTTTGCCATCTCTCCAAATCCCTTTATATGTCTTTAGTCATTACCTTCTGTACACCCCTTTAGGCCAAATGGTGTTCTTCCTTCCCTACCGTTCGGCACCAGCGTATGGTTTAGAAGAAGACTATCCAATAAGCATAATGGGTGTACTGTCCTGATCCTAGGAGCACTCGCAATGCGAGAGAAGATGAAGATAAAAGACAACCGAATACACCTTATTCCTATTTCTCCTGAACCAGGATCCATCCCCGAACTGGAACAAGTTCCTTTCGAGTTCGTATATAACCATACGATGGAGTATCCAATAAACTTAGGATCTTCGTAGTGATACGGAGTGTCCTGGAGAATACAAAGGTGAAGTGGGAGTGGTAATGAAATACCTGGTTTGGTCGTGAATATCAGTCGCAATTTACTTTGCCCTCTTACTAATCCCTTTCTTTGTCTTAACTTAATACCTTCTGCACACCATCGTTATGCTAATTGGTTTTCTTCATTCCCCACCATTCGGCACCAGCCTAAGGTTTGGAAGAAGACTATCCAATTTGCGTAATAGGTGTACTACTCCTAAACCAAGGAGTACTCGCAACCTCAGAGAAGGTAAAAGGAAAAGACAACTGAATAGTCCTATTCGTTTTCTCCAGAACCGGAAACCATCCTCGAATTCCTTCGAGTTCGTATATAACCATATAATGGTTTTGTCCAATGGAAGTGGACGTTCGTAGTAATACGGGGTGTCCTGGAGAAAAGGGTAAAAGTAGGAGTGGCAATGAGGTTTGCAACTCTGACAATCCAAAAGCCGGTGTTAAAGAAGGTTCGGTTAATTTTGTTTACTGAGTCATAGTCTAGGGTCGGGTCATGGTCACTGCCAAAGAGAGAGAGAAAAGAAACACTCAGCGTGCACTCTAACCTAGATCAGAATGGTTATCACTTTATCTAATCTGGAAACCTCCCACTGTAACGTCAAATTCTTCCCCAAACCAGAAAGAAGAATTAGTCGGGATCACCCGAGGAGTAAACCAACTCATCAGTGGGAATCGGGATCCAACTATCATCGCATGATAACGTGATGGGATACGCTCACGTTATCACACTCAAGAAGGTATGCGCATATCTGGCAAGTTTCAGTTTCTTTAGAAACTCCCGATGTGATTTTTGCCCCATGCTCTTATGACCTTTACTTTGGCCAACATATCATAAGTCACATGTCAAGTTCTACCCGTCATTCTCCAGGTTATTTTGAACCCACCCGTACATACCCTTGACTTTGGCCAAAATAGTAATACGACTGTCCCAAACCAACGCATCTATCTATGCTGCATATGAATACCCAATAGCTACCAATCACTGTGCCTTGACTTTGGCCAACATACACAACTTGAATACTTATTGACTATTCATATGAAACGACGGAGGGTTACGAATTGTTTCTGGCGAAAACCTTTAACGTAATGAACTTGATATCGTTGAAGGAACTGATAGCTTTTTAAAAATATAGTGACGAAAACCTTTGCTAAAGAGGTCACTCCCGGTGAAGGGATCTCGGCTCTTTCCCCGTAGAATGAGGTGCAGGATATTCCAACTGAATACCACGATGCAAAACAAAAGAGAACGCCCTTGCAATAACAGCTTTTTGAAAAGTATTCCAACAACATCAGAATAGGTTTGTTTAACTTGCATTGATCCGAATCAACGCAGTCCCATCAATTGATCACACCACAAAAGAACGAAAATAATGATGTACGTATATGCCATCCGCATTCGCCACTGGGTCCCGTCATCACCCGTTAGGTTACTTAACTAACGACAGAGCGGGGACTGGACTAGCGCGGATGCAAAACATATACAACATCTACTAGTATATATATAATATATAATTTTCGCTCAAGACGTGATAAAATACAGCATCACAGAAATGTACAGCATCACAGAATAATACAAATATCTGGGATCCCCGGGTTTCACAGAGCCGCTACTGAAACCCGACGTTCCCCTGGTCGTGTGGATAGCCTGTGCAATGAAAATCCTAGACCCCTACGGGCGCGGCAAGTTACCTGCCAAAACCTGAAGCGAGGCAGCCCCCTTCAGCAACGTGAATGGACCACCCAGCACTTTACGGAATCCGGTAACTTAGGCACCCCTCCTGGGTCAACCTGTACCCCATACGAGTGCGGTGAATAGCCCTGCCAATTCTATAGTAAAGCCCCTTCCGTCTCAATGCCATGAGATGCGGGCTTGTTGCCCTCTAGAACCCGGCTATCCGTGCACCCCACCTTGGGGTAATCCTAGTACAGAAAGTAAAATATACATACAACGGGTACATCGACCTTGACCCGGTCGTGCCCCAAAAGAATAATACAAACAGGCAGTGACGGAAGTCCACATGTCGGACGCTCGCCCCGCAATATCAAATGTACATATAAAACAAAACTGTACTAACATTGCATCCAGGCTATCCCCATGACTAATCCACAACATCACAGCACAACACAGAACATCAACGTGAATGTCACGTTCGCAAATCCGTCTAAAAGGGCTATAGCAGATAGACTGGATTTACCGATCAAATGACATTCACGGTCGCAGATATAATTTAAATACTGTGAACTAACATGTTTAAACTATCTGATCGAACAAATTTACCGAAGTGGGCCCCAAGCAGTACTGTAGCACTTACAGAAAATCTGGGCCCAAACAGAATATCCCAAAACCCTTTTTTCCTATTCAAAAGCCCACTGGAAAAATTTAGCCCAATGAGGACACTTTCCACCGCGGAACCGCGGCCAAACCAGGGGTTTGGCCGCATTTCCGCGGTCGTACTAACGAATCATTGGATCGAATTTTCCCAGAATTCTTAGAATTTCTTGCATGTCTTTCTGCAATGACCTGAAAAATTTTTGGAGCAGAAAAATTTCGACAGAAACACGATGCACTAAAAATACGGTTTTGGGGATTTTGTTCGATCGAGTTCTAAACATACTAGAGCAAGCTAGGCAAGGTTAACGGCGTAGCTCTGATACCATTGTAAGTCCGCGGCGGTGCCCCGACCGTCGATCCGACGCCGGAAACGCGGAAACAAAAACTTTGCAAACTAGCAAACCGGCACCACCGCGCACTTTTATCCAGGATCGGGCCATTAACCTAGCTACTAGCAAAACAACAAGATGGGTAGAGAGTTATACTAAGCGATCCGTGTCCTTCGGTCTTCGTCTCCACTCTGATCTCCCGCGGAATCTCCGTCCGACACGTCCTCGTCGGAAAGGGCACCACGTAGCCGATTTCTTTTACGGGCTCCCACCTCTGGACCGAGGCAACTCGGGCGCGAAGTTGGCTAGCCGACGCATCCAAGAGATGCTCTAGACTAAGTGTAGTAGGTTGTCTCTTTAGGGTTTTTGTTGCCATGATGGAGGAATAGAGAAAGAACAATGGGGAGAGGTTTTGAACTTTTGCAAGCCAAGAATGAAAATGAGATGAATCAATTCCTACACATAATGAAAACTCTCTCATCCTCTCCCCTCAAAGTGGCCGTCCCCTCATAAAGAAAATGGTGAAGAGAGAAAAAAGAAACTTAGCAAGAAAGAATATGTATGATCAAATGAAATTTGTCACACTCATTTCTCATCTCAACCTCACTCAATCTCATCACAATAAACGCAAGACATATGATGCAAAAGGAATCTCATCATGAGGAAGCCACAAGCACAATAAACCCCTCCACAAATAAGTTATTTGCAAACTGCAAATAACCCCCTCCATCAATAAAGTCCGGCCGTGAAGGAACAAAGGAAAACTGGCCGGAACGGAATGCAAACTGGCAACTTCAGAAAACTGATCCGTAATAAATTACAGGAAAACCTCGCGACTGCATATACATGCCCGCATTTGTATTCCCACTGAACACAAATGCAAAGAGACAAAACTACACTATCTAATACTAGGATCCGGCTTAAACCAAAGCCGGCTAGTAAAATCCGTCCGATCACGATCCGTGCAATACCGCACGTATCTGATCGAACCTTGCCATATCTCCATACGGCCTCTACAGCGTTTCACCCAAAACCTGAGTAACTGTGTGTGTGGTGGACTCTAAAGACTCGTCAATACTATGGCTGTGGATTTAACCACTAGCACGTCAGAGGTATTAGCCATACGTGACGGGCCACCAGCTATTGACCAAAAGGGACGTCGATGAGCGAACTCATCCTGACACCCTACTGAGCCTGTCAGTGACAATATCCATACAGTCCGGTCTGTTCATCTAAGAGCATCGTATGGCGGGCCTAGGGGGTTGGTAAAAGTCAGACCCCTAAAAGCGGTACAAGTCGTGTCGGAGTGTAGCCCAGAACACCCTGAGATACTACTGGAATACCTACCAGTAAATCTCCTGCCTTGGCCAAGGACTTTTCATGTACTGGCTCTCACAGCGCGACCTCACTCCCAATACCGGGAGAGACGAACCCCTGCAGATCCGCTCACTTCCTCCATGTGGCTCGGGACTGTACACAACTAAAACCTGTTTGCACGACTCCTTTGAGCCGTGGTAGGGTAGTAATCAAAGCACTGTGGGAACTCACACGAGACAAATGACTATCTCAGGTCGATGAACTAACCTGTACACATGTCACCGGGGAACTACTATCTGACATCAGGTATAATCCCAACTAGCAGGTTCCCGGCGAGTCCTGTCCGGTGTACTCATAACCCAATGAGCACCTGTATACATCTTAGGTGAACCAACTGACACCAGTGGCTTGTGAGACCGGCCACCGCCCCTTGTCGGGGTCTCGACTGTATACACTAGTCTACTCTAGAGAATCGATGCCATGTCTCGAAACTCCCAGGACTAGGGACCTTTTAAAGATGTGCTTATAGACCCCAGCTCCTACGTATATGATCGCCCTCATACTGCTAGTAGTCAAGCAAGAATCCTAGGGGATCTATCAACGTGCAATAGCGACTCGTAAGGTCACCTAAAGCAGTACACGATGATAAAGATAAACATGATAGCATACTATCATCTTGAGTAAGACTGTCCTACCGGGATAGGTCCTCCCTCAATCATTGCAATCACGTGCCTGTGATCCAATAATTGACTCTGAGGGCACTATCTCCAACATCCTGCACCTTATTCAGTAAGGAAAGAGCCGAGATCCCTTCATCGGGAGTGACCTCTTTAGCGAAACTACTAAAAGCCTCAAAAAAACTCCTTTTAAAAATCATTTGTTTCTACAACGATATCAAGTTCGTTACGAAAAAAGGTTTTCTGAAAAACCTGTCGTAGCCCTCCGTAATTTCAGATAAGTCCTACTTGGTATTCGTGCTGCGTTTGTTGACCTTGTCAAGGCGTAGTACGGTAGCTAATTAGAGTTTATCTACTAAAGCATGAGATGTGATTGGATTAGGGTAGTCGTACGGCCTTGTTGACCTTGCCAAGGGTCGTACGGGTGGGTTTAATTCAATCAGGAAATGACGGATTGAACTTGACTTGCGATTTATGGTTTGTTGACCTTATCAAGGTCATAGATCACTAGGGGCAAAATATTATCGGAAATTTCAAGTGTTGAAATTTGCGATGAGATTGCATACCTTCTGTGAGATAGTTGGATCCCGATACCCACTGCGAGTAAGAGTTACTCCTGGGAGAGTTTTACACATGACAATTAGCCAATCAAGTAGGTGTCTAGAAAGGTGTTAACGGGATTATGCCTTTTGGAAAACGAGGTTTATTTTAATTAGGTCCGGCCGAAAGCACGGGGAACCTCCCTCAAAGTACCAACACTGGCCTGGCTGAAAGATTGCCGAACTTGTAAGGTGTAATTAATCCCGGCTAGTCTTACCTTTTAGGGTTCGAAGGAAGATTTGATGAAAGCAGTGGGAGCCATCCTGATTAGATAAGATAAAAACCAGTCTAATCTAGCAAGAGCATACGCTAAAGTGTTTTCTTCCCTCTCTCTCCAGGTAGCAACCATGTCAGGCCTTAATCAAGATAATAATATGGATGTATTGACCGAACCCGCTTATTATACTGAGCAGGGGAACGTTGGTTCCATTTTTTCTTATAAGTGTTATAAGACTAAACAGGATATAGGGGAATATCCGGATTCTCACGCCGCCCAAATGAAGAATAAGCATGTTGATGCATCATCTTCAGGTGTGTTAGTTATCGAGAATTGTTTCTCAGTTCACGCAACGTCATGGTTATTAGATACCGGATCGGGATCCCACATATGTAATATGTTACATGGGATATGGAAAGGTAGAGAACTGGGAGAGGGTGATCATTCCGCAAGAGTAGGGAATGGTGCAAATGTAAGTCTACGTTACCCACCCCGGTGCTTACGGGGAGGCGGAATAGGTAAAAAAATGGATTTTTTAACACAAGGTAACATGGACTAAAATCAGAGGATCTTTGCTAAACAAAAACTAACAAACTAACTACAAGTTCTAGCTACTAAGTTAGATGGTTATACCTAGATATTGAACTCTTTCTCTTCTTGTTGTGGTCATCCTTCTTGCTTGCTCCTTGAAGTGGTGTAGACGGCTCCTCCTCTTCGTCTTAACTTTGCCGAAGAAAGATCCACCCGAAGGCCTCTACCTTGAGCTCCTACCTCAACCAAGAGGTAACTAGAGTGCTTGGCTTGCTAGACTAAGAACCCTAGAATGAGTAGAGAGTTTTCTTGATGGTTTTATCTCACAAAGCTCATTTTTTTCAACACATGAAAAAAGAGAGCTTTGAAAGAGGAAGAGGGAGGGCTTTTCATGAGAGAAAGAGCAAAAGAGAAAAATAACAACCATGCTCTCATATGAGAGAATATGAGAATAATAATAATAACTAAAGAAAATTGTGATGGTTAGTTGAAGTGACCATTATCATTTCATATTTAATGCTAATTGCAAGCTTCAAGAAGCATCTTGCAAAAGAAATGATCATGGTCAAATGTCAACAAAAGTCAAATGGTCATCCCAACCTCAACCATGGCACAATTATCCTTAATTAATATTATTAATTATATTTCTCATTCTCATTAGGGTTAAGAAAAAGTCAACGGTCAACAACCTTAATGTGGTTCCTCTGCGTCTGTCAACTGTGCATACACACCTGCATCCGTGTTCCGAGGAACACGAATACAATGAGACAGAACCTATCCCAAAACAAATACTAGGATCTGGCTTAAACCAAAGCCCGCTAGTAATAACTGCCCGGACACTAAACGTGCACAAGTGCGCGGATGTGAACGAACCCCGTCGCAAAACCATGCGACCTCTACTCTATTTTGCCCAAAGGCGAACAACCCTCTGTGTGGGACTCTAAAGACTCGACACTACGCTGGCGGTGGGTTTAACCACAGGCCGCAAGCGGTACTAGCTGTACGTAACGATCCCCAGGTAGATGCCGATAAGAAGACCGATGAGGTGAACCCATCCGCACTCCTACTGAGCCTGAACGTGACAATCTTCGTACAGTCTGGTCTGTTCGTCTGAGAGTATCGCATGTCGGGCCTAAGGGGGCGGTAAACGTCAGACCCCAAACAGCGGTACAAGTCGTGCCGGAGTGTAGCCCAGAACACCCTGAGAAACTTCTGGAAACACTACCAGTAATTCTCACTTGCCCTGGCCAGGGACTTTGTGTAATGGCTCTCCAAGACACAGCGCGATATCAACCCCCAATACCGGGAGAGACGAATCCTATCTAACCGCTACTGCCAACAAGTGCTTCGGGACTGCACCCAACTACTACATGTTTGCACGACTCCTTTGAGCCGTGGTAGGGTGGTAATCAAAGTACAGTGGGAACACACTCGAGGCAAAGTAGCAGTGTCAAGCCGACGGTCTAAGCTGTACTTCTGTCACCTGGGAACTGTTATCTGACGATAGGTATAGTACCAACCAACAGTTCCCGACGAGTCCTGTCCAGTGTACTCGTAACCTAACGAGCACCCGCATACTATCTCCAGTACGACGTACTAATGGCTGTGGGACAGACCATCTCCCCTGCTAGGATGAGAAGCGTATACGCTAGTCTACTCCGGAGTTATCGATGCCCGTCTCGATAATCCTACGACTAGGGACCTGTATAAGAATGTGCTTGTAGATTACCCAGCCCCCACTAGTGTGACTTGTTGGATATATGTATGCCCTAGAGGCCATTATATGATAGTGGATGTATCTGTATATGTGTGTATATATATATATATATATATATTCTGTGTACATTCTTGCTCGACATGATAGTATGCTATATGGTTCTACTTTATCTGACATGTTGATTTGATCATGCTTTTATTCATTCATACATGCTGATAAAGACCTGAGGATATCGGCTTGACTACAGTGATTATGATAGCGATCATACTAGTGGGACATCTGTAGTTTATAAGCATATCCTCAAATGTCCCTAGTCGGAGGTGTATCGAGACGGGGCATCGATATACCAGGGTAGACTAGCGTATATGATACTAGACCCATGTGATGGGCGATGGATGTTCCCGCATTCATCGATGTTTGACATCAAGATCATATACGGGTGCTCAGTGGTGACTGGGTACACTGGACGGACTCACCGAGAACTCCTATATGGAATTATATCTATCATCGGATAGCAGTTCTCAGGTGACACTGGTACAGGTTAGTCTGTAGACCTGAGATCGTCATAGAGTCTTGTGTGCTCTCCCACTGTACTTTGATTACCACCCTACCACGGCTCTACTGAGTCGTGCAAACAGGTGGCCGTTGGGTACAGTCCCGAGACACGAAGGCGATGAGCGATAGGAGGGATTTCGTCTCTCCCGGTATTGGGAGTTGATGCTGTACTATGCTCGACTGGTTATATCAGTAAGTCCCTGGCCAGGGCTGCTGAGATTTACTGATAAGTGTTATCAGTAGTTTCTCGATCTGTTATAGACCATTCACTGGCACGACTTATTGAGTTATTGGGGTTGACGTTACCATCCCTAGACTCGATATGCAGCATATCTGACGAAGAGACCGGACTGTACGGTAGTGTTGCCGGTTGACTCGACGGGAGTTGTAGCAGGTTCGCTTGTTTTCTTCTTAACGCTCAATACCCGGGTGGCCGTTACGTTTAGCTGACCGCTTGCGGCTTGGGGGTGCTTGATATGATCATCACCCAATGCCGGTGTATTGACGAGTCTTAGAGTCCCACAAAGAAGTTACCTAGTCCAGGCGAAACGTTGTGGTGCGCGTATGCGATATGCGCATGGACCCGGTTAAAATGCGCGTATAAGATACCGTATATTAATTGGGCGGCTTGCTTTTGGTCAGGTCGTATGTGATATGACCGGGTTGATAAATCAAGTGTTGATTTATCATTCAACCATTAGCTTCTCACTAGAAATCTTATCTTGTTTCTTTTGGATATATGCATGCATGTATGCATTCATTCTTGTTCATGCACATATGGATGTGCATGCACACATGCATACATACATCATTCTATCATGGTTGTTTATACATTGAGAATGGTGGCAATATAAGACTCACACCATGGGTTTTTATATGGATTATTATTCCATTTGTGTTAAAACAAAAGGAAAAAGAAAAAGGGTTAATTCATAGAATGTTTCTATACTCTTCTTCATCTTACCATGCTCACCTACTTATTAACCCTTGGTTATTTTTCCTTTGGTGTTTTAAACTCAAATACAATAATATCTTTATCATTAACCATGGTTTGAAATGAGAAGGGGAAAATATATATACTTATATTTTTTATTTTTCTCATTAGAGTTTATCTTCTATTCTTCTTAAAAAGCCATCATCTTCTTCAACCTTGATCTCTTGCTCTCTAGACTTTTCAAGTGAGAAAAATACTCAAAAAGATAGGATTTTGAAATGAGAAAGAGAACCACAACACCATTCTACACAAGTCTAGCCCACTTGTTTAGAGTGTTAGCTTCATTTCATCCTCTTGTTAAAGTGAAGTTGCTAGCTTGGACAAAGGAGCTTCGGGTGGATCATCGTGGACGTTAGAAAACCTCAAGCTAATCGTTTTCCAACTCTCAAGTGGCCAAGGAGTCTACAAAAGGGAGCTACAAAGGTTGTGCTCTCAAGACCCTAGCCTTATGTTACATATGATGTTGGTTAAAGTTTATGAAACCCTAATTTTCTAGGATAGATCCTTTGTATGCTTACTTAGCACCATAAAAATTTGATCTTTATGACATGTGATGCTTCCAAACCTCTCATAGGGTGCTAGGTAAACCTTACATTGGTATCAGAGCCAACCTAGAATATTAGGCGACACTTTAGCGAAGTATAAACTCCGATCGAACCGAAATACGGAATTACGGGACACTCTCTGGACATTTTTTGAAAACTGATATTTTTCAGAATTAAAAATATGCAAAAAATTCAGCAGTTAAATATAAGGACAACTGTAAAATACGATACCATGAACAGTATATTCCACCGCGGAACCGCGGCAATAGCCTGCTTGGGCCGCGGTTCCGCGGCCGTACTGAAGCATCATAGTGTCGTATTTGTACAGTGACTTTGTTATCTGCTTGTATATTTTTGGAGTATTTTTAATCTGAATTTAGTGCTGTAAGTTCTGGAGATTGTTTTGAGTTCATTGATTCGATCGGAATTTTAACTTCTTGTCTTTCCAGGTAAATTAGAAAGTATTGAATTGTTCGAACGAGTGTCGTTTGCTCACTTTTCACGGGGTTTAAATCTTTCGGATATATGTGCAAGTTTTGTGGTGGACCCTCTAGAAGACAACAAACCTTAACTCGATTATGTGACCGTCCTGAACTGCCCTTTGAACCTTAGGGTTTAGGGCAGTACGGCGTGCCACATGTGAGGCGTTGGCTTGACCCTTCTACGGCTGGACCGCTACTACTGTGACACACTCCGGATCTTTTGAACTCCGCTCAAGTGTTGAGCTTTAGGGAATTTTGGGTATTTGAACATTCGGTCGAAAACTTTAATACTGTCTATTTATCTGGAATGTGATACAATATGTGGAATTCATATAGTTTAGGCATGAAATACGAAGTATGTGATATTTCGCATTTATGCTGTCTAAAGAGAATGTGGATTCCAAATATTGTAGTTTTACACTTTCTTTTCTGTGACCGTAAGTGTAGTATGTTCGATATCGCCGGTTTCGTTGCTATACATCAACGACAATTGGGGTACGCATACTTACTTACGTTGATGATATATGATATTACGTGTTGCTGAGATATGATGTGCAGGATTGTCGCGATCGAATAGCGGGGGATTTTTATTGTGAGATGAGAGTTTTATTTTTCATTCATGTAAATTCAAATGTAATGTAATATTCTTTTATTTGGGGCACTTCCGGGTTGAGGTTGATGCCACCAGTGTTGTATATTATTTACTTTTCCGCATTATGATAGACCCAAGGAGGGGAGCACAAGTGACCGGGTTCTGGGGTTCAGTGGGAGGCCATCTCGAGGAGTCGAGACCGGGTCTCCTAAACTCCAGGATTGGTAGGGTCGCTTGCCGCTCTCGTAAGGGTCTAAGGGTGTGGGCTTGGCTATTCATCGCGACTGTGGAATCCGTATTTTCTATTGTTGGCTAGATACTAAATACGGACGTCCTAGTATATCCCACATTATATATATGTTTCTGCTGCCTGTGTTCTGAGATATCTGAGACGAATGACATATTATATATATGATATATAGTAGACGTTGCTTATGTTTTACACCCGCGCTAGTCCCGTCCCGGTATGCCGTTAGTTAAGTAACCTAACGGTGCATAACGGAACATTGCGGCGAATGTGGATGGTATAAGCGTACGTGTTATTTTCGTTTCTTTTCTGTGATTGGCTTAAGGACTTAAATGATTGGATTACATTAATATGGTTAATGTAAGAAAATAAACCTAAATAGATGTTGTAGAATCAGATTTGAAAACCACTCGGCTCTTTATGAAAAAGCTATATTTCAAAACTGCGGAGCACAAGCCACTCCTTTTGAAAACCATTTGATTCTACGACGATATCAAGTTCAAAGCGTTAAAGATTTTCTTAAAAATCATCTGCAACCCTCCGTCATTTTTGGAAGTAGAGTACTTAGTATTCGTGCTACGTTTGTTGACTTTAGTTAAGGCGTAGTGTACGATAGCTAAGTGATGTATACCTACACTGCATATGATGCAGATTAATTAGGACATTCATGCGACTTTGTTGACCATAGTTAAGGGTCATATGGGTGGGTCTAATTGATCAAGAATTGACGGGTAGAACTTGACTGGTACTTATGATTTGTTGACCATAGTTAAGGTCATAAGTACTAGGGGTAAAAATCACATCGGGAATTTCAAGTGTTGAGATTTGCAATGAGATTGCATACCTTCCATATGATGGTTGGATCCCGATCCCACTGTGGGCAATAGTTGCTCCTAGGAGAGTTTTGCAGTTTACAATTAGCTAACTCATTAGGTGTCTAGAAAGGTGTTAACGGGGCTACGCCTCTAGGAAAACGAGGTTTACTTTAATTAGGTCCGTGCGAAAGCACGTGGAACCTCCCTCAAGTACCGACACTGGCCTGGCTGAATGGTTAGCGAAGTTGTAGACTGTAATTAATCCTGGCTAGTTTTCTTTTTAAGGATTGAAAGAAAAACTTGATTAAAGCAGTGGGAGACATCGATTAGACAAGATAATAACCAATCTGATCTGTGCAAGAGCTTTCGCTGAGTGTATTCTTTTCTCTCTCTTAATGGCAGATACCAATGACTGGACTCAAGCTTCTTCTAGATAAAAACAAACTGAATGGGACCAATTATAAAGACTGGCTGAGGAATCTGAAAATAGCCTTGACTTATGATAAAGTATCATATGTCCTCACGTCTTCAGTCCCGCCCACCCCAGGTCCAAAATCCTCAGTTGCGGACATTGAAGTCCGCAAGACATGGGACGCTGACTGTGCCACGGCCAAATGCCTCGTGCTTTGCATCGATGGACAATACACATCAAAAGCAGCACGAGAATATGGACATTCAAACCATATTCCTCCATACAAAGAGTTGTATGGAGAGCAATCCCGCGTATTACGATACGAAGTATCAAAGAAATTGTTTCAGATGCGAATGGCCCCTGGCACACCGGTAGGAGACCATGTTCTCAAGATGATAGCTCTTATAGAAGAGCTTGAGGACCTAGGATGGACAATGGACAATGAACAATATACAGATATTATTTTGCAATCCCTCCCCTCCACCTTTGCTCAGTTCATAGTTAACTTCAACATGCACGGCATGCAGAAGGAGCTACCTGAACTCCTTAATATGTTAAGGAGTGCAGAGAGCACTATGAAATCAGTAAAAACTCCCGTTATGACTATTGGACAATCTTCCTCTTCTCGCCCAAAGGCTAAGGCCAAGGGAAAGAAAAAGAAGAAGCCCACCAATCCTAAGGGTGGAGTTAAAAAGGTGAAGGGAATGGAAAAGTCCAAAGCTGGAGACTCGGGGAAAGGTGAATGTTTTTATTGCCACAAGACAGGACATTGGAAGCGCAACTGTACGGAGTACTTGAACCTCAAGAAGAAGCATGGGGATGCTTCCGCTTCAGGTGTGTTTGTGACAGAAAACTGTTTTTCAATAAACTCTGCTTCCTGGGTATTAGATAGCGGTTCAGGTTCTCACATTTGCAATTTTATGCAGGGGCTGGGAAATAGCAAAGTTTTGAAGACAGGTGACCATACTCTCCGCGTTGGAAATGGTTCCATTGTTCATACAGTCGCAGTAGGAGAGTATCACTTGGGGTTGCCATTTGGGTGTATATTGGTTTTGAACCCATGTTATTTTGTACCAAGTATGCTATGTAATATAATATCTGTTTCTTTGTTAGACAATGAAGGATATAATTTTGTATTGCAGAACAATGTTATGAACATTCACCTAAATCAAATGTTGGTTGGGTATGGTACACTTAATAACGGGATATACGTCCTAAATCAACACACAGTTTTCAGTATAGAACACACTAAGAAAAGAAAACTTTCAGAATTAAATGAAGCTTTTCTTTGGCACTGTAGACTTGGTCATATTAACGAAACAAGACTAAACAAGTTACACAAAGATGGATATTTAAATCCTTTTGAATATAAATCTTATGCGACTTGCCAGTCTTGTATCAAGGGTAAAATGACCAAAACTCCGTTTACCAGACACGGAGAAAGAGCTACTGAGCTCCTAGGCCTCATACATAGTGATGTATGCGGGCCAATGTCTACACAGGCTAGAGGCGATTTTTCTTACTTCATTACTTTCACTGACGATTTCTCAAGATTCGGTCATGTATTTTTATTAAAGCACAAGTCCGAAGCTTTCGAGAAATTCATTGAATATAAACAGGAAGTAGAAAAACAAACCGGCTTGAGTATCAAGATGCTTCGATCAGATCGAGGTGGGGAATACCTTAGTACAGAATTTGCAAACTTCCTAAAAGAGAATGGGATTCTCTCTCAGCTCACTCCTCCTTACACACCACAGCACAACGGTGTGTCTGAACGACGGAATAGGACCCTATTAGATATGGTCTGATCCATGATGAGTGATGCTGAGTTACCCGTCTCATTTTGGGGGCATGCATTGGAGACTGCAGCGTTTCTACTGAACAGGGTTCCAACCAAAACCGTGTCTACCACGCCATATGAGATATGGCATGGGAAGAGACCATCTCTTAAGAGAATTATGATTTGGGGTTGCCCGGCCTATGTTAAAAAGCAGAATCCGGACAAACTCGAGACACGGTCAGTCATGTGTAATTTTGTGGGGTATCCAAAGAATTCTTATGGATATCTATTCTACCACAAAGAGGAACAAAAGGTGTTTGTTTCTCAGTATGCCACATTCTTGGAAAAAGAGTTTTTCACAGATAAAGATGATGGCAATGTGGTAGATCTAGAAGAGGTTCTAGAGACACAAACTACAAATGACGACTTGGTTGAACCGGCTGTTGCAATAGAAACTGAAGAAGCTCAGCCACTCCGAAGGTCTGGTAGGACTTCTCGCCCACCGGAGAGGTACTACGGTTTCCTCATTGATGGTAATGGAGAAGACTGCATCATGGATGATGATGATCCTACCAGTTTTCAGCAAGCTATCACGAGTGGAGACTCTGTGAAGTGGCTGGATGCCATGAGATCCGAAATGGAGTCTATGTACACCAACAAAGTATGGACTTTGGACATTGTACCCCCTGGGGTAAAACCTGTGGGATGCAAATGGATCTTTAAAAGAAAGATTGGTGTAGATGGGTAGGTAGAGACCTATAAGGTAAGACTTGTGGCGAAAGGTTTTCGTCAAAGACCAGGTTTGGACTATGACGAAACTTTTTCGCTCGTAGCCATGCTTAAATCCATTCGGATCCTACTTGCTATTGCTGCTCACTACGACTATGAAATCTGGCAGATGGACGTTAAAACAGCATTTCTAAATGGAGATTTGGAAGAATACGTTTATATGGATCAGCCAGAGGGCTTCATTGACAGTGGGAGCAGCGGGAAAGCATGTAGATTGCTTAAATCCATATATGGGTTAAAGCAGGAATCTCGGAGTTGGAACATCTGTTTCGATGGTGTTATCAAAGAGTTTGATTTCATCAAAAATCCAGATGAACCTTGTGTTTATAAGAAGGCTGTAGGAAGAGCTGTCACATTCCTCGTATTGTACGTGGATGACATTCTTCTGATAGGAAATGATATTCCTATGCTACAATCGGTCAAATCTTTCTTATCACTAAGGTTCTCCATGAAGGACCTGGGTGATGCCACATACATCCTGGGCATAAGGATCTATAGGGATAGATCCAAAATGTTATTGGGATTGTCCCAAACCAGGTACATCAACACCATCCTAAAAAGGTTTAGTATGGAAGACTTCAAGCGGGGTGTCTTACCCGCTTGCCATGGAGTCACTCTCTCCAAGGATTCTTGTCCAAAGACCGATGAAGAGAGAGCTCGCATGAGCATTATACCCTATGCTTCGGCAGTAGGATCTATAATGTATGCGATGTTATGTACACACCCAGATGTAGCTTATGCACTTAGTGTTGTAAGCGGTATCAATCCAACCCAGGGAAGAACCACTGGACAGCCGTGAAGAACATTCTTAAGTACTTATGAAGGACTAAAGAATTGTTCTTGGTGTATGGTAATGCAGATCTCCAAATGGAGGCCTTTACCGATTCGAGCTTCCAGAGCGATAAGGACGACAGCAAATCTATCTCAAGGTTTGTATTTGCCCTCAATGGAGGGGCGGTAAGTTGGAAGAGTTCCAAACAGGATACCGTTGCAGACTCTACGATGGAGGCTGAGTACATTGCTGCAAATGATGCCGCCAAGGAAGCCGTCTGGATGAAGAAGTTCGTCTCGGAGCTAGGAGTAGTTCCAACCATTATTGATCCAATACCATTGTATTGTGATAATAATGGGACTATGGCGTTAGCCAAGGAGCCAAGGTCCCATCAGCGGTCCGGACACATCCTGAGGCGCTTTCATTTGATCTGGAAGATTGTAGATCGCCGCGAGATCGAGATTAAGAGAGTAGATACAAAGAATAACGCCGCGGATCCACTCACCAAGGCCCTCCCTCAGCCGCAGCATGAGCGACTTTTTGAGATGTTGGGTATGAGATACGCCAATAACTGGCCTTAGTGCAAGTGGGAGATTGTTGGATATATGTATGCCCTAGAGGCCATTATGTGATAGTGGATGTATCTGTACATGTATATATATATATATATATATATATATATAAATATATATATTCAGTGTACATTCTTGCTCGACATGATAGTATGCTATCTGGTTCTACTTTATCTGACATATTGATTTGATCATGCTTTTATTCATTCATACATGCTGATAAATCCCTGAGGATATCGGCTTGACTACAGTGATTATGATAGAGATCATACTAGTGGGACATCTGTAGTTTATAATCATATCCTGAAATGTCCCTAGTCGGAGGTGTATCGAGACGGGGCATCGATATACCAGGGTAGACTAGCGTATATGATACTAGACCCATGTGATGGGCGATGGATGTTCCCACATTCATCGATGTTTGACATCAAGATCATATACGGGTGCTCAGTGGTGACTGGGTACACTGGACGGACTCACCGAGAACTCCTATATGGAATTATATCTATCGTCGGATAGAAGTTCTCAGGTGACACTGGTACAGGTTAATCTGTAGACCCGAGATCGTCATAGAGTCTTGTGTGCTCTCCCACTGTACTTTGATTACCACCCTACCACGGCTCTACTGAGTCGTGCAAACAGGTGACCGTTGGGTACAGTCCCGAGACACACGAAGGCGATGAGCGAATGGAGGGTTTCGTCTCTCCCGGTATTGGGAGTTGATGCTGTGCTGTGCTCGACTGGTTATATCAGTAAGTCCCTGGCCAGGGCTGCTGAGATTTACTGATAAGTGTTATCAGTAGTTTCTCGATCTGTTATAGACCATTCACTGGCATGACTTATTGAGTTATTGGGGTCGACGTTACCATCCCTAGACTCGATATGCAGCATATCTGACGAAGAGACTGGACAGTACGGTAGTGTTGCCGGATGGCTCGACGGGAGTTGTAGCAGGTTCGCTTGTTTTCTTCTTAACGCTCAATACCCGGGTGGCCGTTACGTTTAGCTGACCGCTTGCGGCTTGGGGGTGCTTGATATGATCATCACCCACTGCCGGCATATTGACGAGTCTTCGAGTCCCACAAAGGAGTTACCTAGTCCAGACGAAACGTTGTGGTGCGCGTATGCGATATGCGCATGGACCCAGTTAAAATGCGCGTATGAGATACCGTATATTAATTGGGCAGCTTGCTTTTGGTCGGGTCATATGTGATATGACCGGGTTGATAAATCAAGTGTTGATTTATCATTCAACCATTAGCTTCTCACTAGAAATCCTATCTTGTTTCTTTTGGATGTATGCATGCATGTATGCATTCATTTGTTCATGCAGATATGGATGTGCATGCACACATGCATACATACATCATTCTATCATGGTTGTTTATATATTGAGAATGGTGGCAATATAAGACTCACACCATGGGTTTTTATATGGATTATTATTGCATTTGTGTTAAAACAAAAGGAAAAAAGAAAAAGGGTTAATTCATAGAATGTTTCTACACTCTTCTTCATCTTACCATGCTCACCTACTTATTAACCCTTGGTTATTTTTCCTTTGGTGTTTTAAACTCAAATACAATAATATCTTTATCATTAACCATGGTTTGAAATGAGAAGTGGAAAATATATATACTTATATTTTTCATTTTTCTCATTAGAGTTTATTTTCTCTTCTTCTTAAAAAGCCATCATCTTCTTCAACCTTGATCTCTTGATCTCTAGACTTTTCAAGTGAGCAAAATACTCAAAAAGATAGGATTTTGAAGTGAGAAAGAGAACCACAACACCATTCTACACAAGTCTAGCCCACTTGTTTAGAGTGTTAGCTTCATTTCATCCTCTTGTTAAAGTGAAGTTGCTAGCTTGGACAAAGGAGCTTCGGGTGGATCATCGTGGACGTTAGAAGACCTCAGGCTAATCGTTTTCCAACTCTCAAGTGGCCAAAGAGTCTACAAAAGGGAGCTACAAAGGTTGTGCTCTCAAAACCCTAGCCTTATGTTACATATGATGTTGGTTAAAGTTTATGAAACCCTAATTTTCTAGGATAGATCCTTTGTATGCTTACTTAGCACCATAAAAATTTGATCTTTGTGACATGTGATGCTTCCAAACCTCTCATAGGGTGCTAGGTAAACCTTACATGACTGCCATCACAACGCTGGTAATCAAGCAAAGATCCTAAGGGCTCCACAAATATGTGTAAGCGATATGCTAAAAGAAACATATGTACATATTGAAGTAGAGAAAAACCAAGTAGCATACTACCATTTTGAGCAAGATTGTCTATACAACTGTGAATATCCCATGTTTCCATTAAGTAATATACAAACTAGTATGATACAGTAATGGTCTCTAGGGCATATACACTAACAATCTCCCACTTGCACTAGGGCCATGTACTGGCATATCGAAGACCTATCATCTCGATCAGCCGCTCGAACTCAGTCTGGGGTATGACCTTCGTGAATGGATCTACAGTGTTATCTTCTGTAGCAACCCTCCGAACCTCGATCTCTCTGATCAGGTGATACCTCCTCAAGATGTGTCTGGACTTCTGATGGGACCTAGGTTCCTTTGCCAAAGCTATAGCCCCATTGTTGTCACAATACAGAGGTATTGGATCAACAATGGACGGAACCACCTGAAGTTCTGTCAAGAACTTCTTTATCCAGACGGCTTCTTTTGCGGCATCAGATGCTGCGATATACTCTGCTTCCATCGTCGAGTCAGCAATGGTTTCCTGTTTGGAACTCTTCCAACACACCGCCCCTCCATTGAGAGTAAAGACATAACCCGACATGGATTTGGAGTCATCCTTGTCACTCTGGAAGCTGGAGTCAGCAAAGGCCTCGATTTGGAGGTCTTTTCCACCGTAAACCAAAAACATATCCTTAGTCCTTCTCAGGTACTTCAGAATGTTCTTTACCGCTATCCAGTGCTTCTCCCCAGGGTTTGACTGATACCGGCTTAGGACACTCAGTGCATAAGCTACATTTGGCCTGGTAAACAACATCGCATACATTATAGAGCCTACCGTAGAGGAGTAGGGTATAATAGACATGCGATCCCTTTCCAAATCAGTCTAGGGAGGCATCTCTTTGGAGAGGGTGATCCCATGACAAGCCGGTAAATTACCATGCTTGGAATCGTCCATACTTAATCTTTTCAGTATGGTGTCGATGTACCTGGACTGTGAAAGTCCTAATATCCTCTTGGACCTATCACGATAGATCCGAATCCCCAGAATGTAAGAGGCATCACCCAGGTCTTTCATGGAGAACCTGTGTGACAAGAACCCTTTGACAGATTGTAGCATAGGAATGTCATTTCCTATCAAGAGAATGTCATCCTCGTATAAAACGAGGAATACGACAGTTCTTGCTACAATTTTACTATAAATACATGGTTCATCTGGATTTTTGATAAAGTCAAATTCTTTGACCGTCTCATCAAAACAGATGTTCCAACTCCGCGATGCCTGCTTCAGTCCATAAATGGACTTAAGCAACTTGCACACCTTCTCGCTGCTCCCACTCTGAATGAAACCCTCTGGCTGGTCCATATAGACACACTCCTCTAAATTTCCATTTAGAAAAGTGGTTTTTACGTCCATTTGCCAAATCTCATAATCGTGGAAGGCAGCAATGGCAAGAAGGATCCGAATGGATTTGAGCATAGCCACTGGAGAAAAGGTTTCGTCATAGTCCCAACCAGGTCTTTGATGAAAACCCTTTGCAACAAGTCTAGCCTTATAGGTCTCAACCTGTCTATCTACACCAATCTTCCTTTTGAAGATCCATTTGCAGCCTACGGGTTTTACCCCTTCTGGTGCAACGTCCAAAGTCCACACTTTGTTGGTGTACATGGACTCCATCTCGGTCCGCATTACATCCAGCCATTTTACCGAGTCAGTGTTCTGAATGGCCTGCTGGAAGCTAGTCGGCTCATCATTATCAATGATGCAATCCTCTCTATCTCCGTCTATGAGAAAGTCGTAGTATCTCTCGGGAGGATGAGACTGCCTACTACTCCTGCGGAGTGGCACAGGAATGTCCTGTCCTTTCGAACCTTCTGGTTCTACTAAGCCGTTAGTAATAGCTTGTGGTTCTGGAATTTCTTCCAGTTCTATTGCGCTCCTACTTATCTGATTTTCTAAAAATTCAGTTTCCAAGAAGCAGGCATGACGAGAAACAAATACCTTTTGTTCCTCTGCGTAATAGAAGAAATATCCCTTGGAGGTCTTTGGAGATCCCACAAACTTGCACTGTACTGAGCGTGCCTCGAGTTTGTCCGCATGTTGCTTCTTTACAAAAGCTGGACATCCCCGTGTCTTAATGTGTTTAAGATAGGGTTTCTTCCCACTCCACATCTGATATGGTGTGGTAGGCACTGACTTAGTTGGAACTCGGTTCAAAAGATATGTAGGTGATTCTAGTGCATATCCCTAGAAAGATCACGGTAACTCAGCGTTACTCATCATGGAACGTACCATATCCTATAAGGTTCGGTTCCGTCTCTCCGATACACCGTTATGTTGTGGAGTGTATGGAGGAGTAAGCTGAGAGAGAATTCCATTCTCTTTTAAGTAATCCAGGAACTCGGCACTCAAGTATTCACCACCTCGATCAGATCCCAGTGTCTTTATACTTTTGCCTGTTTGTTTTTCTACTTCATTCTTGTATTCCTGGAATTTTTCAAAGGCTTCAAATTTATGTTTCAATAAGAAGACATGTACATACCTTGAAAAATCATCCGTAAAAGTATTGAAGTAAGAATAACCACTTCGCGCATGTGTAGCCATTGGACCACATACATCGCTGTGTACGAGTCCCAAGAGCTCGCTCGCTCTTACTCCGTGTCCAGTGAACGGAGTCTTTGTCATCTTTCCTTTGGGACATGATTGACAAGTTGCATATGATTGATATTCGAACGGGTCCAAATATCCTTCTTTATGCAACTTAGTTAACCTTGTCTCATTGATGTGACCAAGTCTACAATGTCATAAGAAAGCATGATTTATTTCTGGAGACTTTCTTTTGTGTGTATTCTGGATATTGAAAATTTGTGGTTGGTTTAATACGTGTATACCGTTGCTTAATGTACCCGACCCAATCAAAACATGATTAAGGTGAATGTTTACAACATTGCTTACAAATGCAAATCATAACCTTCTTTCGACATTAAAGATACAGATATGATATTACAAGTCGCACTGGGTACAAAATAACAGTCGCGTAAAACCAAAACATGTCCATCTGTCAATCCCAAGTGATAGTCCCCAACGGACTCAGCATCCATGCCTGCTCCGTTTGCAACTCTGAGGGTCATATCACCTTCCTTCAAAACTCTACGCCTTCTCAGCGCCTGCAAAGAATTACAGATATGAGATCCCGATCCGGTATCCAATACCCAGGAAGTAGTGTTGATTGATAGACAATTTTCAATAACATACACACCTGAAGCCGAAGCCACAACTTGCTTCGGGTTTTGGTTCTTGGCCTTCCAAGCCCTGCAATCTTTCTTCTAGTGTCCTTTCTTGTGACAATAAAAGCACTCTTCCTTTCCCACAAGCTGTCCCGCTACCTTTGCTTTTCCCTTGGCTTCCACTTTACTAACACCGCCCCTTGGTTTGGTGGGGGCCTTCTTCTTCTTTCCTTTGGCTTTCGCCTTGGACCTAGAAGAAGAAGCTCCTCCAACAGACAAAGCGGGTGTTTTCCTAACTTTCTGTAGGGTGCCCTCTGCACTCCTCAACAAGTTGAGGAGTTCCGGAAGTTCAACTTCTTTTCCTTGCAAGTTGAAGTTCAGGATAAACTGGGCTTAAGTGGAAGGAAGGGACAAGAGAATCAAGTCAGTGTAGAGCTCGTTCTCTAACGTGGTCCCGAGGTCCGCGAGCTCTTCAATGTAGCTAATCATCTTAAGCATGTGTTCCGCTACAGATGATCCGACGGCCAACCTCGCTGAAAACAACTTTTTCGAGGTTTCGTATCTGGTGATACGGGATTTCTCTCCATATAGTTCCTTAGTATGGAGAAATATGGATTCAAGGTCCATATTCTCTGCCTCCTCTAATGTTCATTGTCCATAGAGGCAAGCATGAGGCACTTGGCCTTCGCGCACTCAATCTCCCAGGTCTTACGGATTGCCTTATCCGCGACGCTGGATTCTGGACCTGGGACGGCGGGGGCTTTTCTGGTTAGGAGATACCCCAACTTGTCATAAGTGATTGCCATTTTGACATTCCTGAGCCAATCTTTGTAGTTTGGCCCTGTCAGTATATTTTTATCTAGTAGTAACTTAAGACCGGTCATGATGTTTGGTCGCTGCTATTAGGAGAGAGGGAAGAAACACTTTAGCATGATACTCTTACAAGTTTAGAGTGGTTTTTAGTTTGTCTAAACAGGATGGCTCCCACTGTTTCTCGAATCCTTCCTCAAACCATAAAAGAAGAATTAGTCGGGATTGATCTCACCGTACAATACTTGCTTAACCGTTCAGCCAGGCCAGTGTCGGTACTTCGAGGGAGGTTTTATGACGCTTTCACGAAGTTCTTTAATTAAATAACCTCTTTTCCCTGTGTGCGTAGCCCCGCTAACACCTTTCTAGACACCTACTTAGTTTATAGCATTGATCGTTACGTGAGAAAGTTTCTCGAGGAGTAGCATATACTCACAGTAGGATCGGGATCCAAAGATAAAGCTGAAGGAATCCTACCAAAATCATCACACTCCAAATGGTATGCAACACTAGCAAGTTTCAGTTTCTTTTGAAACTCCCGATGTGGATTTGCCCCATGCTCTTATGACCTTGACTTTGGCCAACAAATCATAAGTCACATGTCAAGTTCTACCCATCATTTTCTAGGTTAATTTGAACCCACCCGTACCTACCCTCGACTTTGGCCAACAAGGCAGTACGACTGTCCCAAACCAACGCATCTATCTATGCTATATATGAATATCCAATAGCTACCAATCACTATGCCTTGACTTTGGCCAACAAACACAGCTTGAATACTATTGACTATCCATATGAAATGACGGAGGGCTACGAATGGTTTTGGCAAAACCGTGAACGTAGTGAACTTGATATAATCGAAGGAGCCTGATAGCTTTTAAAAAGAGTGGTTTAAGCTCCGCATTTTTAAAAGTTTTCTGTTTTGGAAAAAACCGAGTGGTTTTGAAATTGTTCCAACGATTTAACTTTGGTTTGTTTTCTTTGCATTAATTTAATGTGTCCCATCAATTAATCCTACCATTGCAGAAAACAATAAAAATATGACGCACGCTTATGCCATCCGCATTCGCCACGGGGCCTCGTTATCACCTGTTAGGTTACTTAACTAACGACAGAGCGGGGGCTGGACTAGCGCGGATGCAAAACATAAGCAACGCCTACTAGATATCATATATAGATATAAACATTCGTCATATGCAGTGATAGCCATTCCAGATCACAGATGAACACATTGGATATGCTAGGAATCCGCGTTTCGTTCGAGCCTGCAACGAAAGACGGATTGCACGGTCGCGATGAATAGCCGCACCCCACCCTAGACCCCTACGGGTGCGGCAAACTACCCGCTAAGTACCCGAAGTGAAACAACCTCCCTCAACAACGTGAGTAGGCCACTCGGCACTTCAAAGTATCCGGTATTTTGTGAACCCCTCCTTGGGTCTATCCTAGGAGCAAAAACAGTAAAAGAGATAATATACAATGGCGGCTACAACTTCAACCCGGATGTGCGGCCATAAAAAATAATATTACATCAATTTACAATTTACATCAAATGAAAGGTAAATAAACTCTCATCTCACAAACCCCGGCTATTCATCCGCGACAATCCAACAAGTTCATATACACAATCCAAAATCATAGATCACAGATATGTACAAGCCCCACTAATCGACGTATAGCGATTAGTCGACGTTCAGTACATATATCACATTACAAATATAACCAATTAGCTAAAGTTTATAGAATTTCCATCAATATTCCAATTTGGAACTACCCCAAAAACAATATTGTTCTCTGAAGAATCTGGGCAGAAAAAAATCATCTTAAAAATCATAAAACATCAGTCTGAACACACTGCAGGAAAAACGAGTCACGGCCGAGTCGACTCGGCCGCGGATCCGCAGCAAAACGCTTGGTTTCGCCGCGCTTCCGCAACAGTCTGATCGAGTCATGGGCTCGGTTTTCTTGGGTGTTCCTAAAAAACCCTGCACGTATTTTTCAGGTGTGTGGAAATATTTTTAGACCTGTTTTTAAAAACGGAAAAAAGCACAAGATTTTGATGTATTTTTCAATTTTTTTTCCGGTTCCAAGTTCTAAACACTTTACTAACATGTTAGTTGTGGTTTAGCTAGGCTCTGATACCACTGTAAGTCCACGTTACCCACCCCGGTGCTTACAAGGTGGCGGAATAGGAAAAAAAACGGATTTTTTAACACAAGGTAACATGGACTAAAATTAGAGGATCTTTGTTAAACAAAAACTAACAAACTAACTACAAGTTCTAGCTACTAGGTTAGATGGTTATACCTAGATCTTGAACTCCTTCTCTTCTTGTTGTGGTCCTCCTTCTTGCTTGCTCCTTGAAGTGGTGTAGACGGCTCCTCCTCTTCTTCTTCTCTCTGCCGAAGAAAGATCCACCCGAAGGCCTCTATCTTGAGCTCCTCCTCAACCAAGAGGTAACTAGAGTGCTTGGGTTGCTAGACTAAGAACCCTAGAATGAATAGAGAGTTGTCTTGATGGTTTTATCTCACAAAGCTCATGTTTTTCAACACATGAAAGAAGAGAGTTTTGAGAGAGGAAGAGGGAGAGCTTTTCATGAGAGAAAGAGCAAGAGAGAAAAATAACAACCATGCTCTCATATGAGAGAATATGAGAATAATAATAATAACTAAAAAAAATTGTGATGGTTAGTTGAAGTGGCCATTATCATTTCACATTTAATGCTAATTGCAAGCTTCAAGAAGCATTTTGCAAAAGAAATGATCATGGTCAAATGGTCAACCCAACCTCAACCATGGCACAATTATCCTTAATTAATATTATTAATCATATTTCTCATTCTCATTAGGGTTAAGAAAAAGTCAACGGTCAACAACCCTAATGAGGTTCCTCTGCCTCTGTCAACCTTGCATACACACCCGCATCCGTGTTCCGAGGAACACGAATACAATGAGACAAAACCAATCCCAAAACAAATACTAGGATCTGGCTTAAACCAAAACTCGCTAGTAATAACTGCCCGGACACTAAACGTGCACAAGTGCGCGGATGTGAACGAACCCCGTCGCAAAACCATGCGACCTCTACTCTATTTTGCCCAAAGGCGAACAACCCTCTGTGTGGGACTCTAAAGACTCGACACTACGCTGGCAGTGGGTTTAACCACAGGCCGGAAGAGGTACTAGCTGTACGTAACGGTCCCCAGGTAGATGCCGATAAGAAGACCGATGAGGTGAACCCATCTGCACTCCTACTGAGACTGAACGTGGCGATCCACGTACACTCCGGTCTGTTCGTCTGAGAGTATCGCATGTCGGGCCTAGGAGGCGGTAAACGTCAGACCCCTAACAGCGGTACAAGTCGTGCCGGAGTGTAGCCCAGAACACCCTGAGAAACTACTGGAAACACTACCAGTAATTCTCGCTTGCCCTAGCCAGGGACTTTGTGTAATGGCTCTCCAAGACGTAGCGCGATATCAACCCCCAATACCGGAAGAGACGAATCCTATCTAACCGCTACTGCCTCCAAGTGCTTCGGGACTGCACCCAACTACTACCTGTTTGCACGACTCCTTTGAGTCGTGGTAGGGTAGTAATCAAAGTACAGTGGGAACACACTCGAGGCGAAGTAGCAGTGTCAAGTCGACGGACTAAGCTGTGCTCCTGTCACCTAGGAACTGTTATATGACGATAGGTATAGTACCAACCAACAGTTCCCGACAAGTCCTGTACAGTGTACTCATAACCTAACGATCACCCGTATACTATCTCCAGTACGACGTACTAATGGCTGTGGGACAGACCATCTCCCTTGCTTGGATGAGAAGCGTATACGCTAGTCTACTCCGGAGTATCGATGCCCCGTCTCGATAATCCTACGACTAGGGACCTGTATAAGGATGTGCTTGTAGATTACCCAGCCCCCACTAGTTTGACTACCATCACAACGCCGGTGATCAAGCAATGATCCTAAGGGCTCCACTAATATGTATAAGCGATATGCTAAAAGAAACATATGTACATATTGAAGTAGAGACAAACCAAGTAGCATACTACCATTTTGAGCAAGATTGTCTATACAAATATGAATATCCCAAGTTTCTATTAAGTAATATACAAACTAGTATGATACAGTAATGGCCTCTAGGGCATATACACTAACAGCAAATGTTGCAGCCAAAGCAGTTGGCGAATATCACCTTGTATTGCCAAATGGTAATACATTGATTCTGAACGAATGCTATTATATTCCGACCCTGATATTCAATATTATATCAGTTTCTTTGTTGAGTAAAGAAGGATAAATTTTGTAGTACAGAATAATGTTATGAACATCTTGCTGAATCAAAAGTTGTTTGGATCAGGCTCGTTAAATAATGGCATATACGTTCTCAATCAAAATACAATACTTAATGTGCAAAACACACTTAAGAGGAAGAGTTCAGAAATGAACGAATACTACTTGTGGCATTGTAGACTAGGTCATATCAATACGACACGACTAGCTAAGTTACATAAAGATGGATATTTGAATCCGTTCGAACTATCATCTTATGAAACTTGCTATTCATGTCTCAAAGGAAAAATGACCAAAACTCCGTTTAGTGGACATGGAGAAAGAGTTAAGGAACTAATTGGACTGATACATAGTGATGTATGCGGTCCCATGTCGACACATGCCAGGAATGGTTCCTCGTACTTCATTACATTCACTAACGATCTCTCAAGATACGGACATGTTTTCCTGATGAAACACAAGTCTGAAGCTTTTGAGAAATTCAGAGAATATAAGAACGAAGTTGAGAACCAAACGGGTAAAAGTATTAAGATCCTTCGATCTGATCGAGGAGGAGAATACTTGAGCAATGAGTTCTTGGAATATCTAAAAGAGAATGGGATTCTCTCTCAGCTTACTCCTCCATAAACACCACAGCACAACGGTGTATCGGATTGGAGGAATCGCACCCTATTAGATATGGTGTGCTCTATGATAAGCACCGCTGAGTTACCTATTTCTTTTTGGGGTTATACGCTTGAGACAACAACATACTTATTGAATCAAGTTCCATCTAAATCTGTATCTACCACACCATATGAGATATGGAATGGGAAGAGACCATATCTTAAACGAGTTAAGATATGGGGTTTTCCGGCCTATGTCAAAAGGCAAAATCCTGACAAACTCGAGGAGCGATCAGTTCTCTACAAGTTTGTGGGATATCCAAAGAATTCTTATGCATATTTTTTCTACCACAATGAGGAGCAAAATGTGTTTGTTGCTCAACATGCCACCCTTTTAGAAAAGGAATTTCTTGCAAAAGAAATTAGTGGCGAACAGGTAGAGCTGGAAGAAGTTCCAGCAGCGCAAACTGCAACTGAGGATTTAGTGGAACCAGAGAATTCAGAAGTTCCCGACGAACCCCAGCCTCTCCGCCGATCTAGTAGGGTTCCTCATCCACCTGAGAGATACTACGGTTTTCTCATTGATGGTGGGAGAGAGGATTGCATCATGGAAGATGATGACTGTAACATTTCAAAAAAAATAAAATATTATTTTTGGGAATTTTTTAATTTAATATTATTTTAATGAATATTTTAATATTTCGGTATAATTAAATACCGATAAATGGGTAAAATTTTGGAAAAATTATGGAAAATTCTAAAATAGGGTATTTTATGGAATTATGACATTTTTAAGCTTTTATGATTAGTTTGACACTAATTTAGTGCTAATCGCGATTAAAAAAATCGCTAATCGGATTTTTGGCATTTTTATGCAAAACATGCATATAGCATTTTTGCTTTACACTTGTGCATTTCTACCATATCACTTTGGGTTTACTATTTGAGTGAGAAGGGTTTGGGCTAAAGAAAAATAAAAGAAAAGGATTTGGATTAGAATAATGGTAGCAGGTGGTAAGAGAGAGAAAGGGGGGTTTATCTTTGACTTGGTCATTCCTCTTCCTTCTTCTCTCATTCCTCTCCTCTCTCCTCACCTTGCTGCAGCTGCTGCTCCCTCTTCATCCTCCACCTTCAAGCCCTCAAATCATCTCAAAAACAACAACAAAACATCATCTCCTTTTCACAAAAAGCGTGCACAAGCTCAAGACAATCACATTGGACCAAGAAAGCTAGGATTTTGGCCACTTGGGGCAACTCAAGAATTTTCTTGAGTTGCTAAATGAGGTATTTTCTGGACCATTAGCTTAGTTTTTGTATTACTTACACCCCATGTTAAGCTTAGAATCGATATTGTGTGATTTTGAAGACATAGGAAAAACCTAGTTAGGGTTTGAGGGAATTTTGGGTTGTGATGTGAAATTGAGCTTAGTAGAGGCTACATGAACACCCTAGTGTATGAATTGAGACCCAAACCTGAGACTTGAAACTCGGAATACGGATTTAGAAATCGATATCGGAACAACTGTGAATCTGTGAAGGGTAAATTGGAATCTGCTATCACCCCGAGACTCTGAAAATATTTTTGGATTGACAGTGAGATGTGAAGGCACCCAGGAAGCTATCACCAAGACCCCAGCCCCTAACTCTTTTTCCCGGCCTCCAATTTAATCCTTCTGGCCACAATTTGCGGCCAGACCTGCACCAATTTGGCTCATTTTGGTTTTGGTGCTCCCTTATCAGTAGATTAGACCCCTGGCATGTGCAAAATTGTCCAATTTGACCTAGGGTGAAATCTGGGGCCCTTTTCCTTAGTTACTGTTTGGATTCGTGTTCCATATTCCGTATTTTTAATTCTGGATTTGTGTATTGCGTTTTACCTCGAATACTTGACGTTTATACGACGATATCGAGGATTGTTGTGGTTTTGAAGGCGTGGTCCATGGGTTCTAACCTATAGGCCTTTTAGCGTATCGTGTTGGTTTTCGCGTGTCGTTTTAGTTTCGATTTGGTTTTAATGCGATGCGATATGTGTGATATGTAGGTACCCCCACGGTGATCCGAGGCGATGAAGATGATGGTGGCAATATCGACACCGACACGCAAGATACAGGTGAGTAGATTATATCTACGGGGGAAGTCGGGTGGATGGCGTATTGCACCCCTGCAGTCCGAAGTTGGTATACTATATATGTATATGTTATATATATATGATAGCTTATAGTGTGTCGTGGATATTGAGATTAGATGTGCTATCGATAGATTAGGGTTAGAAGTAAACTAGAGCAATTTTTGGTCGCAAACCCTAGAATAGGTTTACACCACACGCACACACATGCTTATTTGCTATACTTATGCTTAAATGATGACGATAGTGGATGATATTTGGAGATTAGTCGATGATTTGGGCATAATGCCGTGAGATCGGTGATATGATGTGATTCGTATTTGGGATACGACATGTGGTTTTTAGCGGGCCTTTGGACGTGTGCTTCACACACGCATTCTTACTTATATAGATGGTATCAGTTGTACTAAACATAGATCAGTACCCCAGTTCATGAGATATGATGATAAGGATACCAGATAATTGATGAGCTGACTGTGATATTGACCCGTACCCAGCTATTGGGATGTCGTACGACGGATTTACGTATGAGCTTTATATTGATGATAGATCTGCACTCATGACTCGAGGATGTCTTATGATATACTGTATCGTACGCGATACTATTGATGCGGGATCACCGACTATTATATTTATTTATATATATATCGACTCACATTTAGGTGGTTTCCATACCCCTCCTGAATGACTTGGTAGTTAGATCTGTAGTTGGCATAGTAGATGTTAGACTAGACCCGAGTCATACCTATTTCAAGACTAACGAATCGGGGATATTTTAAAGATAGGAAAAAAGGATTCTACGGATATTTTCAAACGACGCATCTTTTCTTAAAACACCGTAGCCCTTATTTTACCAAAAATCCCGATTCGTCTTATTTCAAATGGCAAAGCTGCATGATATATTTATTGAGGTAGATTCTTCACTGTTACGTTGATTATTCGATTCCGCATATTCATGCTATTTGCATTTCATTGCTTGTGTTATTTCTATATTACAATCATGTTGTTAGGACACCAGCACCATTATCGATGATGCATATGTTCCACGTACACTGCTCCCCGGCTCACACACTTCATCATCGATAATTGCCATGTCACTACACTGTAGTACTGTTGCATTCAGGATATGACCCTTGAATGGCATACTTATGTACCAATATACTGTACACCCATACGTGCATACATACGTATTTGCACATACATTGATGATTCTGGTTTGATGAGAGATTTAGGAACCGCAAGATACCTTTTAAAGCTGATTCATTTTAAAGAAGTGGTCTTCCCTAAATAAGTGCATATTACTATTCCGTGTTGCATGACATACTGATATGCTTACATTTCTTTTACATGTCGCATACATCATGCTTTGATTATACGCATTGAGATATGTTGTTTCCATGATATTTCTGGATTTGGGAACCGTGGGTAATTCAAAAGAGAATATGTAATTGTTTTTAAAAACCCGGTTGCCCTTGATATGATATTTCAGTGCGTCCACCATGTGTTTTCTCGGTGCTGAGAGCGACATGTGAAACCCGATTCGAGGAGCGGACGAGGCCGATTGCGGGTACATGTTGGACCCGGTATGGTACCCCGGGACGAGAACGGATCTGCTGTGTATCTAGACGGTGAGCCTGGCAGAGGGACCACTACCTACCGGTCATTGGTTGGACCTGGCGGTTATCCGGAGGATACTGACCAGAGTCGATAGATGGATATGGGACGATCCGTACTGCTGGGGCCGAGGGCCGATTCCGCAAACGGAGCCCGTGGGCTGATCCGGACTGACGGAGCCCGATATATGAGGATTTACGTGCCGATGCTGGGCACAACTTTCATGATGTTTTCGAGTGTCGATGCTGGACACTCCGGTTCCATGATTTTGACGTGTCGCGAGGGACACAGATGGTTTATATCCTCATACTTCCATGCATATGCTTATGATATTTTCATGCATGATGTTTATTGTCATTGGGTGACACGTGGACGTGATCCACATACATACAGACTTGATTACATGGATCATACCTCATATTTATGATATGTTATTACCTGAGGCACTGGCACGAGCACTTGGCACTACACTCATGTATAGAGGTTACATTGCTACATGCTTCAGACTTATGTATATGAGGTTTATATATATCTGATCGTATTGACCTAGGATGAGTCATGCATACGATTTCTGCTCTGTGATGTTTTCTATTCACGAGTTAGCAACTCACCCCCGTTGGGCCACAGTTTCTTGCAGGTTTTGCCGTACATGTTTAATTGTGGCTTTTCTGGCACATTGCTTCCATTACGGGTGACTTGCTTTGATAGGTGGGTTCCTTTGCATCAGAACCACCATTGTACATGTATTATTCATTGTATCTAGAAATTCCATCAACCAAAACTTGTATATTGTTTCAGACTTAGAAGCCAGTTATGTATTATTTCGACCTTAGAGTCGCGCGTTGTAGTATTACGGTTTTCATGCTGTTTGAGTTTCTTTTTTGAGTTTTGATCCTCGTCTTTCGGCGTTGTATATTATATTGCTTGCGTGGTTGTGACCGTCGATTTACGAAGAGCTAGCTCCCGCTTGGGGATGCCTTTTATCATTGCATATATATTATTCTTGTTGTACCCCGTTCGGGGCCAGTATTTACAAAGGAAACTCTGCCGAAATTTTCAGAAAAGACAATACATTTTAAAAACGCATATTCGGCTTACTTATTTAAAAACCTTGCTTTTAAAAAAATGTTTTCTTCACTTCTTAAAACTATTTTTCTTCATTTACTCCTTAAAAATGGTTTTAGATTTCTGGGCTTTTGGCTTACTTGGATTAGATGGGGTCCTATAGACTTCATATGATTCAAGTGCCCATCATGGGCTATTTCGGGTCGTGACAATGACCCGACTAGCTTCGAGTAGGCCATCATGAGTGGCGACTCTGTGAAATGGCTGGATGCAATGCGATCTGAGATGGAGTCCATGTACACCAACAAAGTATGGACTTTGGAAGTTGCTCCTGAAGGGGTAAAACCCATTGGGAGCAAGTGGATCTTTAAGAAGAAACTTGGTGTAGATGGAAAAGTTGAGACTTTCAAAGCTAGACTTGTTGCAAAGGTTTTTCGTCAATGACCAGGTGTGGATTATGAGGAAACCTTTTCTCCAGTGGCTATGCTTAAGTCCATCCGGATCCTACTTGCCATTGCTGCATACCATGACTACGAAATCTGGCAGATGGATGTTAAGACCGCCTTTCTAAATGGTGATTTAGAGGAGTGCGTGTACATGACTCAGCCAGAGGGCTTCGTAGACAGTAGGAGCAGCGGAAAGGTGTGCAAGCTGCATAAATCCATCTACGGGTTAAAGCAGGTATCGCAGAGTTGGAACATCTGTTTTGATGTTGTAGTCATAGAGTTTGACTTCATCAAAAACGTAGATGAACCTTGTATTTACAAGAAGGTTACAGAGAGTAAGGTTGTCTTCCTCGTATTGTACGTGGATGACATACTCTTGATAGGAAATGATGTTCCTATGCTGCACTCGGTCAAGCTCTTCTTATCACATAGATTCTCAATGAAATATCTAGGAGATACCTCCTGTATTTTAGGGATTAGGATCTATAGAGATAGATCTAAGAGGATACTGGGATTGTCCCAATCCAGGTACATTGACACCATACTAAAGAGGTTTAGTATGGAAGAATCCAAGCGTGGGAATTTACTCACTCTCTCCAAAGAGATGTCTCCCAAGACTGATTTGGAGAGAACTCGCATGCAAGGGATACCCTATGCTTCGGCAGTAGGCTCTATCATGTACGCGATGCTATATACCAAACCCGATGTAGCATACTCACTAAGTGTAGTGAGCAGGTATCAAGAAGATCCAGGAAAGAGTCACTAGACAGCTGTGAAGAACATTCTCAAATACTTGAGAAGGACTAATGAGATGTTCTTGGTGTATGGTAACGGAGAACTCCAGGTGGAGTCCTTTACCGATTCGAGCTTCCAAAGTGATAAGGACGACTCTAAGTCGCAATCGAGATTTGTCTTTACCCTCAATGGAGGGGCGGTTTGTTGGAAGAGTTCCAAACAGGAAACCGTGGAGGACTCGACGATGGAGGCTGAATACATCGCTGCCAACGATGATGCCAAAGAAGCTGTCTGGATGAAGAAGTTCATCACTAAACTTGGAGTGGTTCCGTCCATTGAGCATCCAATACCTGTGTATTGTGATAACAATGGAGCTGTGGCTTTGGCCAAAGAACCCAGGTCACATCAGAGATCCAGGCATATTCTGAGGCGGTATCACCTGATCCGGGAGATAGTTGATCGCCGCGAGATCGAGGTCAGGAGAGTTGACACGAAGGACAAAACTGCGGATCCACTCACGAAGGCCATACCCCAGATACAATTTGAGTGACTCTTCGGGATGTTGGGTATGAGATACTACAACACCTGGCCTTAGTGCAAGTGGGAGATTGTTAGTTATATATATGCCCTAGAGGCCATTGTTGTACATATGATGTATATTATAGTGGATGCTTAGATATATATAGAGAGGACTTTCTTACTCGATATGATAGTATGCTATCTGGTTTCACTTTGTCTTAACATGTTGACTTGTATTGGTTTATTGTCTTGCTCTCACATGCTGATAAAGCCCTTAGGATATGTACTTGACTACTAGGACTATGATAGAGATCATACTAGTGGGGCTAGGGTAGTCAATGAGTACATCCTATAATTGTTCCTAGTCGAGGGTGTATCGAGACAGGGCATCGATACTCCGGAGTAGACTAGCGTATACGCATCTTGACCCATATGATGGACGATGGATGATCCCATATCCATTGGTGTTTGACATCAAAGATGGTGTACGGGTGCTCAGTGGAGACTGGGTACACTGAACGGACTCGTCGAGAACTCCTAGATGGTATTATACCTATCGTCAGATAGCAGTTCTCCGGTGACACTGGTACAGGTTAATCTGTAAAACCGAGATCGTCATAGAGTCTTGTGTGATTCCCACTGTGCTTTGATTTCCACCTTACTACGTTCAAGAGGACGTGCAAAAGGGTGGCTTTTGGGTACAGTCCTGAATCACATGGAGGCAATGAGCGATAGGAGGGGTTTCGTCTCTCCCGGTATTGGGGGTTGATGTTGCGCTGTGTTCGATTGGCCATAACTGGAAGTCCCTGGCCAGGGCTGATATGGAGATTTACTGGTAAGTGTTCTCAGTAGTTTCTCGACCCGTTATGAGCCTCATATCGACACGACTTAACGGTAACTGGGGTCTGACGTTTACCACCCCTAGACTGGATATGTGACATATGAGACGAAGAAACCGGACTGTATGGTAGTGTTACTGATTGGATTCACAGGAGTGTGTACAGGCTTGCTTGTTGATCTTCTGATCTCTCAATACCTGGGTGGCCATTAAGTTTAGATGACCGCTTGCAGCTTGTGGGTGTTTGATATGATAATCACCTACTGCCGGCGTATTGACAAGTCTTTAGAGTCCTACACAGAGGTTTCCGGGCTCAGGCGAAACGGAGTAGGAGCACATATGTGATATGTGCGGTACCGAGATTAATACGATATGAGATACCGTATTCTATTCTCGCGATATGTGATATCGGCCGGGTATATGAGATATAGCCGGGTTATCGGATCAAGTGTTGATTCGATAAAAAGGTACATATTATATTAGTAAGTTATATGAAATATAGCCGGGTTATTAAATCAAGTGTTGATTTAATAATTTAATGTGTAATTATATATGTGATATATTACATTAGATTAACTAATATAAGCTCACTTAAATGATTCTTTTTCTCACTTAATGATACATTGATATATATGTGATATATGTTAATTGTATTATTTTTTTTGTTACAAAATATTTTATATATATATATCTGTGTGTGTGTGTGTGATATATATAATATTGTAACATGTTAGGTTACAAATGCAACTAGGGTTTATGAGATTAAACCATGATTAGGGTTAAGATTGGGGTTTACTTTTTAATTTTAGATAATTCAATTATTGATGAGCTTTGAAGAAGCTTCATGAAGCTTTGACTAAGTCCACCCTTTTGGATATTTCTAAGATATTTTGTTAACCCAATCCTAACCCTAACCCATGGTCAACTCACTACAAGGGTTAAGCATGACATGCTTAACCCTTGGTTGCATTTCTAACCTCAAACAATAATTCATTTTCATTCATCACAACTTCATCTTCTTCTTTCTCTTCACAAAAGCTTTCTAGCTTTTCATTTGTGATGAATATTTTGTGAGAAAAAGAAAACTAAAGAAAGAAAAATTCCTACTTCATCATCCTCTTCTATACTAGCCATATAGATTAGTGTTTTAGCTTCACTAATACCTCATTAGTGAAGTAATAGCTTGTGTTTGAGATTTCTCAAGGTAAATCATCTTTGATTGTGAAGATTACTAGCAAGCATGCATCATTCACTTCATGGAGCCTCTTAAGAGTATGAGAACTTGATGATCGCAACGAAGGGACCTCAACTCGGAGCTTATGAAGCGAAGGAACGGACTACAAAGGTTGTAATCCCTAACTCTTAGAAGTAAAGTAGTTTACTTGTTCATTATTAACCCTAATTCTCTAGTAAAGATCCTTGCTTAGGTTGTTTCGCACTTGAAAAATTTAATTTTGGCATGGTTGATGCCTTGTAGAACCTTGTTCTAGTGCCTAAGAACCCTACAGTTCATAGTCGAGGGTGTATCGAGACAGGGCATCGATACTCCATGGTAGACTAGCGTATACGCATCTTGCCCCATATGATGGGCGATGGATGATTCCACATCCATTGGAGTTTGACATCAAAGATGGTGTACGGGTGATTGGTGGAGACTGGGTACACTGAACGGACTCGCCGAGAACTCCTAGATGGTATTATACCTATCGTCAGATAGCAGTTCTTTGGTGGCACTGGTACAGGTTAGTCTGTAGACCCGAGATTGTCATATAGTCTTGTGTGATTCCCACTGTGCTTTGATTTCCACCTTACCACGTTCATGAGAACGTGCAAAATGGTGGCTTTTGGGTACAATCCCGAATCACATGGAGGTAATGAACGATAGGAGGGGTTTCGTCTCTCTTGGTATTGGGGGTTGATGTTGCGCTGTGCTCGATTGGCTATAACTGAAAGTCCCTGGCCAGGGCTAATATGGAGATCTACTGGTAAGTGTTATGAGTAGTTTCTTGACCCGTTATGAGCCTCACATCAACACGACTTATCGGTTACTGGGGTCTGACATTTGCCACCCCTAGACTGGATATGTGACATATGAGACGAAGAGACCGGACTGTACGGTAGTGTTACTGATTGGATTCACAGGAGTGTGTGTAGGCTTGCTTGTTGATCTTATGATCGCTCAATACCCGGGTAGCTGTTACGTTTAGCTGACCGCTTACAACTTGTGTGTGATTGATATGATCATCACATACTACCGGCGTATTGACGAGTCTTTAGAGTCCTTCACAGAGGTTTCCTGGCTCAGGCGAAACGGAGTAGGAGAACATATGTAATATGTGTGGGACCAAGATTAACACGATATGTGATACCGTATTCTATTCTCGCGATATATGATATCGGCCGGTTATATGTGATATAGCCGGGTCATCGGATCAAGTGTTGATTCGATGAAATGATATATTTTATATTAGTCGGTTATATGTAATATAGCCGGATTATCGGATGAAGTGTTGATTCGATAATTTAATGTAAAATTATATATTTGATATTAAATTACATTAACTAATATATTTGCTCACTTAAGTATTACTTTTTCTCACTTGATGATACACTGATATATATGTGATATATGTTAAATGTATTATTTTCTTTTGTTCACAAAATTATATATGTGATATATAATTATGACTTGTTTGGTTACACATGCAAACTTAGGTTTATGAGACTTAAACTAAGCTAGGTTTAATGTTGGTTAATATTTATTATTAAGTGATTAAAAACCATTTGGATTTTATCATGGTATGAAGCTTGTATAAAGCTTGTCAAACATTGACTTGGTCCACTTGATTTGTTTTTGCTTAAGATATTTGTTAACCTAACCATTAACCCTAGCCTATGGTTTATTCTCTACATGAGTTAACCATGACACATTATTAACCCAAGGTTGCATTTCTAACCTTATCTCAATTCATTCATCTTCTTCCTCCTTCATCTCCTTCAAGCTCTCTTTCTAGGTTTTGAAAAGGAGAAGAAAAATTGTGAGAAAAAGAAAACTAAAGAGAGCCCACTTTTTACTTCATCATCCTCTTCTATACTAGCCATATAGATTAGTTTGTTAGCTTCACCAATCCTTAATTAGTGAAGCAATAGCTTGGGTTTATGTCTCCTCAAGGTAGATCATTTTTGATAGTGAAGACTTCAAGCAAGCATGGATCATTCACCTCATGGAGCCTCTCTAGAGTCCGGGAGCTTGATGATCGCAGCGAAGGGACCTCAACTCGGAGCTTATGAAGCGAAGGAACGGACTACAAAGGTTGTAATCCCTAATCTCTTAGTAGTAAAGTTGTATACTTGATGTTCTAGTTTGATTCTCTAGTTAAAGATCTAGGGTTAGGGTTATTTGAACATGAAATTTTTTTAAATTGGCATGAAAGATGCCATCCGAAACCTTGCTGTCGTGACAAAGAACCCAACAAACGTAACACAAAACCCTAACTTACTGTCGATTTTGAAAACTGTCAGAAAAATATTTCAGAGGCATCAAAATTGCAAGCAGGGTATTCTATGATCACTCAAGAAAAACGAGTTACTGAATCCCCAAGACGACCGTGGAAGTGCGACGAAACAGTGAGTTTCTCCGCCGTTCCGCGGCCGAGTCGAAGCCGAATCAACTCGTATTTCTTCTGTGCTTCTTATTTTTGGTGTTCTGTTTTCTGGTATATTTGGTTTCTATCCAGTATTGTTCGTATGCTGGTTTGCACTTGGGGTAGACATGGAAAATATGTTTCGATCGAAATTCTAAAGTTCTTGGCTATCGGGTTTTCTGTGTTTGGATATATGTGTTTGTAAACTTCCGCTAATTACTATATGTCGGTTAGTTGGAGGTTTCACATATCTGTGATGTTGGTTTGTGGATATGGAATATTGGATCGTCGTGGATGAATAGCAGGAGGATGTGAGAAGAGTGTTTCCTTTCTTTCATTCAATGTAAATTGTATAGTGATGTAATATTATTTTGCGGGGCACATCCGGGTCGAGATTGTAGTCACCATTGTATTATTTCATTTACTGTTTTTTGCTCCTAGGATAGACCTAAGGTGAGGTGCACAAACTACCGGGTTCTTGAAGTGCCGAGTGACCTACTTAGTTAACTGAGGGAGGCTTCTTCATTCGGGAATTTGGCGCGTAGTTTGTCATACCCATAGGGGTCTAGCGTAGGGTTTGGCTATTCATCACGACTGTGGAATCCGTCTTTCGTTACAGGCTTAAACGAAACGCGGAATTCCTAGTATATCTAATATGTTCATCTGTGATCCGGAATGCCTATTATTGCATGGGATGAATGGATATATTATATATGTTATATAATAGATGTTGCTTATGTTTTGCACCAGCGCTAGTCCAGCCCCCGCTCTGGCGTTAGTTAAGTAACCTAACGGTGTAAGACGGGGCCCAGTGGCGAATGCGGATGGCGTAAGCATACGTGGTATTTTCGTTTCTTTCTGCAATGATAGGTGTAAATGATGGTACTGCATTAATTGATTAATGCAAAGCAAACAAACCAAAACTATATCGTTGGAACTGTTTCAAAAACCATTCGGTTTTTTCAAAAAGCAACTTTTAAAAGCGGAGCTTAAACCACTCCTTTAAAAGCTATCATGGTTCTTTCGATTTTATCAAGTTCACTACGTTCACGATTTTGCCAAAACCATTCGTAACCCTCCGTCGTTCCAGATGGATATCCAATAGTATTCAAGCTATGTATTTTGACCTTCGCCAAGTGATTGGTAAAGATTCTGCGTGTTCAAGTTTAGTTAATTACCGCAATCAAGACGGTTTCGCTTTTAGCTAGCCGGTTGAGTACGGGTCGTCCGCAGGGAGATGGGAATCTTTTTCTATGTGCTTTAACGAGTTAAGTCCAGTTTTCCAGATTTGTTTATGATTAACTAAGTGTTAAAATGATATGTAAAGAGAGCTTGTTAGGGTTAGGATTAGGTTAGTTTGATTTAGGAGTCGCTCACCTCTTTCGTTGCCCCTCTTAATATCGGTGTTACGGTAATCGGCAACAACGGGGATTAGCACGACTAGGAAGAAACTTGCGAGTATAAGCTAGGCTTTCCAATGCATAAGTTCTTCCTATTGGTGCTTGTCCGTCCGTTCTTGGCTCTTAGCCATAACCTCCGGTTAATTCAACCACAACCGGTCTCACTACGGAATCACCGCTATCATGTAGGATAGGGTGCCGTAAGGAGCGAATTGTGGTTCAATTAACGGGAGTCGATTTAAGATGTTGGGCAAGGAAAGAGTGAGAGAGATTTCCTTCTCTCAAACTTCCCTTATCCTACCCTAACAAGTATGAAACTACTCACACATCATAATGAAAAGAAAACAAAACAAAAGAGGAAGATAGAAAGAAAGAGATTAGAAGATAACAACTAGCTATTTGCGATCTCACCTTGGCAAGGATCAAGCGTAAGCATCATGGTTGTTTTAATGATAAAGGAAAAGAGAAAAGAAAGAAACAACAAGAAATAACAACAACTAAGTTAACAAATGAAAATTACAAGCAATTAACAAATTAACTAAAGAACAAGACAAGCATGATAAGTAAAAAGAACTCATTTATTCATTCTTCACTCACAAAAGCTCACTACAAGATTTTTAATGGAGAAGAGATGAGAGGAGGAAGAAGAACAACAACTAAAACCTAAAAAATAAATACAAGATTATGCACCCTTGGCTTCACAAGGTTCTGGGCTATTTATAGGCTGGGAAATGAAAATCTAGGGCAACAATCTGCCTCCTTACAAAATTACCCAACTGCCCCTGAAATTTCATCATATGATACGCCAGTACGGCCGCGGATCCGCGGCCTAGACCCCCTATTGGACGCGGATCCACGGTCTTGTTGATGAGTTGGGTCCTCCGGTTTTTGGTACTTCCCTGGTCTGCTGTCCCCTTTTGTCTGGTACATGTTTTTTCTGATAATCTTTCCACATTTCTTCCAGAATTCTAGTGGATCAAAAAGGTGATTGGACATAGATCTTTTGTCATGATTTTCTTGAGCTCCGCGTAGATTTCTTGGATCTTGTGTTGCCATTGAGACTTGTGCATGAAGGTGACAATCGATTTGCCATTTTGTCTCCTAAACTGGTGTGTGGCAACAGACGGATAAAGAGCGGAGACCCGTGTTTTTTCTGTGGTTGGCAGGAACCCGGATTTTGTCGTGTTTTTCCATGGATTTCACCGTTTAGAGCCGAGAACCTGTATCCTGCAATTGACTAGCAAACACGGCTCAAGAGTACCTACCGATATGCAATGTGATAAAAATTGGGCGGTATGAAAATGCAAAAATCTGATATGCACAAATCCCCCCAAACTTATCATTTGCTCGTCCCGAGCAAAGCCAATTTATTCACAAAAAATTTCCTAACCTTACTTTCGCAGGGAACGCGATTGCACTGAGCATGTGCAACAAGCCGTTAAACCTCTAGGTGTCCCTAGTAGGAGGAGTGTTGTCTCCTGAGGTTTCTCAGCGGATACTACGCACAAAATCTGGTCAAGCTAGTTTTGTAAAATAACTCAGATTCAAACCCTAAAGTTTTGTTTCAGAAAATAACAATTCTAATATCCTAAGTCTAGACTATCGAACCTTTATTTTTCACACCTCGCTTCTTATTTAACTACAGATTTTATATGTCTTTACGTGCAGTGCAAATAGTGTTGTTAAGTTTCCAGAAGGATCGATTTACGTCATCATGTCACACAATAATGCCCAGATAAAAATTTTGAAAGGATCACATAAGTTTTATAAAGAGTTAAGCAATTTTCAAGTTTCGTTTTCCAGTAAAGTTTCAACTCTAGAATTTCTATCTTCCCTAACAGGAAACTAGGTCTTATTCTTCACTCCACATTTTTCTTGTTTTCATTTCATACACACCTCTGTGAACGTGCAATAGTCTTTATCATAGAGCAAAACCTTCATATCTCCGCTAAATTTTTTATAAAAGCCTGTCTTTTATCAAGATTATTCTCACACAAAGAACCGTTAGGAATTTTAACTCGGAGAGAACACTTTCTTGATTTTGTTTTAATCTGGACTTTCTAGGCTTCTTAGCGAGCTTTGGGCCAATGCACCCAAACCAGTTGGTTTTAGGGCATTGGGTGTAGAAACACCCCAGCGGACTTAATTACTCAAGTTACCTAGGTCCAAAAACAAAAGACAGTTTGGCGTGAAAATCAGATGATTTAATACGAACGGAGACATAACCGGCAGTTCAATTATTTTTTTTTGGATAAATGACGTGTTTAGTGGGTTCGGTGTGTAATCATTCCAATCAAGTTTCAGATGGGTTATTTTTCAGACTTAGTTCCAATTAAGGCATCAATAACATTCCTTCATATTCACTTACTTCATAAACTATTCTTGATATTACTTATTTCAGAACAAACCTATTTGATCCTCAGAAAAATCATTGATCCATTTAAAAGTTTTTCGACATAAAAGACTTGTCATCTAATTTCCAAAAACTCACGACACGTGGAGTGTGATGTAAAGACGTATATCAGCTATAGTTAACTTCAAAGGAGAGTTATCTTTCAGGTTTTCAAAATCTAAACATAAGATTTAGTTATTCTTATTTTATCAAACAAAAACCGTCGAAATGTTGAATCAGAGTCCTCCCACTAGCTAACTTGACAGAAAAGTTTTTATGTTTTTAGAAAATTTTCAGATTTTTATAGATTTTATGGATTTAAATATGCAGATGCAAAATATACATATGAATGCGAAGGTTAGAAATGCGTACCGAGCGTACCCCCAAACTTAAACTGGACAGTGTCCTCACTGTCATTGCATGAAGAGATCGGTTGAAGGGTCAAAAAAAATGTCGGTTAGCGATACAATTTTTTTTTGTTTTGTTTTTGGTTTTAAAGAAAAAAGAAAAAGAATATCCATAAATATATACAAAATGGTATATACATACCCCCAAACTTATTTGGAACAGTGTCCACTGTTCTTGGCTGGATAACCGAAGTTTGGAGGTAGGCAGAGGAAGATTAGGAAGGGTAAACCGGCTCCTGTAAGACCAGGAGCTCCTCTGTTGATTCGGCGCTAAGGTACGGTTTGAGTCGGTGTCCATTCACTTTGAAAAATGAACCGTCCTTCGGATCTTCCAAATCCACAGCGCCCTGCGGATATACATTCCGCACAAAATACGGCCCTTTCCAGCGAGATCTGAGCTTTCCTGGATGGAAGTGAAGTCGGGTGTCGTAAAGCAGTACCTGTTGACCAGGTACGAAGGTTTTGCGCAAAATGTGTTTATCGTGAAACACCTTTGTTCGGTTCTTAACGACAATCGCGTTATCGTAAGCTTCATCCCTAAGCTCGCTTAATTCGTTCAACTGCAGCTTCCGATGGCTGCCCGCATCCTCGAGAGACAGATTCAGCTCCTTTATCGCCCAAAATGTGCGATGCTCTATTTCGACAGGTAAGTGGCAGGCTTTTCCGTACACAAGCCGATAAGGAGACATGCCAAGGTCGGTCTTATAAGTGGTTCGAAATGCCCAAAGGGCATCAGTGAGTTTCAGCGACCAGTCCTTACAGTTCTTGGAAACCGTCTTCTCCAGTATCTGCTTGATTTGCCGATTTGAAACTTCGGCCTGCCCGCAGGTTTGGGGGTGGTAGGGCGTGGATAGCTTATGATTAATGGAATATTTCCGCATCAAGGCCTCGAAAGTCTTATTGCAGAAATGACTTCCATTGTCGCTAATGGTCGCTCGGGGATGCCCAAAACGGGGGAAAATGTTTTCTTTAAGAAACCTAACGACAACCTTGTTGTCGTTAGTCCGGCTGGGCACAGCCTCGACCCATTTAGAGACGTAATCAACAGCGAGAAGAATGTACAAGTTCCCAAAAGAGCTGGGAAACGGCCCCATGAAATCTATCCCCCAAACATCGAAAATCTCCACAACCAAGATCGGTTGGAGCGGCATCTCGTTCCTCCGGGATATCCGGCCTAAGTGTTGGCACCGGGAGCAAGTCTTGCAATAGTCATCAGCGTCTTTGAAGAGTTGTGGCCAGTAGAAACCACATTGCAAGATCTTCTCAGCTGTCTTTCTAGGGCCAAAATGCCCGCCACATGCTTGATCGTAGCAAAACGACAGCACACTCTTGAATTCATCGTCAGGGACACACCGACGAATAATCTGGTCGGGACAGTACTTGAACAGATAAGGTTCGTCCCAGTAAAAGTGTTTTAATTTGGATAAGAAGCGAAGTCTGTCCTGACTTGACCATTCAGTCGGTAGTAACCCTGTGGCCAAATAGTTCACAATATCTGCGAACCAGGGTTCGCAAGATACTGTCAAGAGCTGTTCATCCGGGAAAACGTCGTTGATCGGAATTGGAAGCGAAGGTGAAGAAGGAAGTCGTGAGAGATGGTCGGCAACTACGTTTTCACATCCTCGTTTGTCCATAATGACAAGGTCAAACTCTTGAAGCAAGAGGATCCAACGTATTAGCCGAGATTTTGCATCTTTCTTCACAAAAAGATGGCGCAGAGCAGAATGGTCTGTGTAGACAATGACTGGAGAGCCGATGAGGTAGGGCCTGAACTTTTCTAAAGCAAATACAACAGCTAAGAATTCCTTCTCAGTTGTTGTATAATTGAGTTGTGCGTCGTTCAGGGTTCGGCTCGCATAATAGATTACGTGCGACATCTTGTTGATGTGTTGTCCAAGGACAGCACCAATGGCAAAGTCGGATGCATCGCACATAATCTCAAATGGGTGCGTCCAGTCAGGTGAAGAAAGAACGGGAGCAGAAGTGAGTGAGCGTTTTAGTGACTCGAATGCAGTCACACAGCGCGAGTTGAAGTCGAATGGCGTGTCCTTGGCCAGCAAAAGAGTCAAGGGCCTAGCAATCTTGCTAAAGTCCTTGATAAACCGTCTATAGAAACCGGCATGGCCAAGGAAGGCTCGGATATCTCTGATGCATCGGGGAGGAGGAGGATTGGAAATGACCTCAATCTTTGCTTTGTCAACCTCTATGCCATTTTGCGAGATGATATGTCCTAAGACAATACCTTCGCGCACCATGAAGTGGCACTTCTCCCAATTCAAAGTGAGATTCTTGTCCTTACATCGGGTAAGGACAGCGTCAAGATGCAGCAAACACTCGTTGAAGGAATCGCCGAAGATGGAGAAATCATCCATGAAAATCTCCAGAAATTTTTCCACCATGTCTGAGAAGATTCCCATCATACACCGCTGGAAGGTAGCGGGCGTATTGCATAACCCAAAGGGCATGCGACGATATGCAAACGTGCCGAAAGGACAAGTGAATGTGGTCTTGTCCTGGTCTTTTTCGGCGATGGGAATCTGATTATAGCCGAAGTAGCCATCAAGAAAGCAGTAGTACTCGTGTCCAGCCAATCGTTCAAGCATTTGGTCAATGAAGGGTAGCGGAAAGTGGTCTTTCCGCGTTGCGGCGTTGAGTTTTCTGTAATCAATGCACACTCGCCACCCAGTTTGGGTGCGAGTAGGGATTAACTCGTTCGCCTCGTTAGTGATGACCGTTATACCTGATTTCTTGGGGACAACGTGAATGGAGCTAACCCACTGGCTATCAGAGATAGGGTAAATGATACCACTATCTAGACATTTTACGATCTCCTTCTTCACAGCCTCTTTCATGACTGGATTGAGACGTCTTTGTAGATCCCGGGCTGGTTTGGCATCATCCATCAGATGAATGTGATGCTCAACGATCAGGGGATTGATCCCCTTGATGTCCTCCATGGACCAGCCAAAAGCTTGCCTGTTGCTGTGCAAGACCGTAAGAAGGGCTTTCTCTTGCTCTGGAGCTAGAGAAGCCGAAATGATGATAGGGAGGGTCTCGTTCTCACCTAAGTAAGCGTACTTAAGGTGAGACGGCAAAGGCTTGAGTTCGAGCGCTGGAGGTGAAACGATTGAAGGCAAGATTGGTGCAGAGGTCTCGAACTCAAAAGATTCCAGCAAAGGTTCAAAACGAGTGTAAGCGACCGAGTCGGATGGTTCAGGTAACTCATCCGGAAATGCGAAGGATTCAAACTCGGGTTGCGAGCAGCTAAGATCGTTCAAGAACGTGAAACACTCGTAGTCATTTTCGGGCGCAGAAACAGCAGCAGGTTCGAAGAGGAACGCACTAGTGGCGTCAAGATTATCGTGATCAAACAGAAACTCCTCGAATTCACATTCTTCTGGGGTGATCCCCTGGATCGAGCAGACGTCCAGTATAAGAGCATTAGGTTCGGCGGGCTGATTCCCCAACCTAAAAATGTTGAGTTCAATCGTCATGTTTCCAAAAGAGAGGTTCATCGAACCATTGCGACAATTGATCACAGTATTTGAGGTTGCAAGGAATGGGCGACCGAGTATCACCGGAATTTGATTCCGGGGGTTAGCTACAGGCTGTGTGTCTAATACAATGAAGTCAACGGGGAATATGAAGTCCCCGACTTTTATTAACACATCCTCTAGCTCACCCCTAGGATGGGTGATCGATCGGTCGGCCATTTGGAGAGTGCAGTGTGTGGGTTTCAGCTCTCCGATGCCTAATTGCTCGTATACTGAGTACGGAAGCAGGTTAACACTGGCACCAAGATCTAATAGTGCACGGTTGATGTTCTTATCCCCACTAGTAATAGAAATCGTAGGACAGCCAGGGTCCTTCCATTTTTGTGGTAAAGATTGCGTAAGGGCATCACTCACAGCACTAGCCAAGAAAACTTTCTTGGGTACCTGAGACTTCCTCTTTTTCGTGCACAAGTCCTTTAAGATTTTCGCGTAGGACGGGACTTGTTGGACAGCATCTAAAAGAGGAATGTTAATGTTAACCTGCTTGAATAACTCCAGAATCTTCTCCATCTGAGGATTTTGTTTATTAGACCTCAACCGGTTTGGAAATGGAACATTTTTAAAATTGGTTGAGTCTAATGTTGGAAGAGGAGATTGTGGAGTTGGAACGGATCCCAGAATAGGTGTTTTCGTGGAGTGAGAAGTGGGTCCGTTCAGAGCAGAAGAAGAGGAAGGAGAGCTTTGTGAAGAACGGAGAATAGGCTCAGAAGACGAAGAAGCAGGAGAAGAAGAAGAAGTAGAAGAAGAAGCGGCCGGGGTGTCATCGTTGATCCGTGTGCCAATGTTGTTTTGCAGCATCCTTCCCGATCTCAATGTGGTCACGGCACTCACATTATGATTCTGTTGTTCAAGAGCAACATGTACATTATGTGGGTGATCGGGATTTGGGAGTGGCTGGGACGGGAGATTCCCCTTTTCTCGCTCGCTTAAGGCCGCATTCAGCTGTGCAATCTGGGCCTCGATGGTCTTGATGCTTTGCCCGTGACCGGCAGTGTGTTGCACTAAGGACTGAATGGAAGACTGGATGTTTGCGGTGGATTGTGTCGATTGTTTAACGAACGCCTCCAGACTTCGTTCGAGCGAGGAAACCTTATCGTTGTTTGACAGAACAAAGTTGTTTGGTGGAAAAGAATTGTTGGGTGCAAAGTTGTTCATCTGATTTTGGAAAGGTTGGGGTTAGAAGGGCTGCTGAAACTGCTGTTGAGTTTGTTATTGCGCTTGTTGTTGCGGTGGAGGGGCCCTTTGGAAATTGTTGCCTTGGAATTGATTCTGATTCTGATTCCAGGCGAAATTGGGGTGGTTCCTCCAACCGGGATTGTAGGTGGAAGAGTATGGATCATTCCTCGGTCTTTGCTGGAATGCAGTATTAACCTGATCCTGTCCTTGCGATGGTGGATTGTAAGGACACTCTTCGGTCAAGTGAGAAGGATCGGAACAACAAGCGCAAATGGTACGAAGGGGGAGAACAGGGGCAGGAGCAGGAGAAGAAAATTTGCTCTCTATCGCTTCAAGCTTTCTTGTTATTGCAGCCATTTTAGCTTTCATCGCAATAGAGACATCAAGTTGGTGAATTCCTACCCTAGACTGACCGGTAGAAGTGGAGGTAGAAGAAGAAGAAGTCGGTCTGGTGCTCTCCCATTATAGCGTTTGCTCCGCAAGGTCGTCAAAGAACTGCCACGCTTCCTCGTCAGATTTCGATAGGAAGTGGCCCTGACAGATGGTTTCCAACAATTGCTTCGTTGCTGGGCTCAGGCCCTCATATAAGGTTTGGCAAAGTTTCCATTTCTCTATACCGTGGTGAGGACACTGAACAAGAAGGTCTTTGTACCGGTCAAAGCACGTCAAGAAGGGTTCAGAAGGAAGCTGAGAGAATTGGTTGATTTCATTTCGAATCCTTGCGGTTTTATGATTCGGATAAAATTTCTTTAGAAATGCTTTTACAAACTCGTCCCAACTGGTTATGGAGTGGGAAGCGGTGCTATACAGCCATTTTTCAGTAAGATCGCATAAAGTGAACGGAATGACCCGTAGACGTATAGCATCGTCCGACAGTTGGGTAGTTTTCATCATGGCACAGACGTTTTGAAATTTATTGATGAAGATATAGGCATCTTCAGATTCAAGCCCATGAAATCGTAGGAGCATGTTGATGAAGTGGGGCTTAATTTCAAAATTATCCCCATTGGCCGGTGGAAGAGAAAGGCAGGTGGGAAGTGCAGAACGGGTGGGATAGAAACGATCCTGGAGCGCGATTCGCTGCGGCGCTACAACAGGCGGTGGTGGTGGGTTATTGGTCTACGTAGGAGGTGGAGCCAATCCAGGGGTAGTCAAAGAGATGTTCGGATTAAATCCTGACATCGCGGAAGAAGAGGTTGGTGATGGTGAAGGTGAAGATGTATGAACAGAATTCCGGTCAACGTCAGAGTTGGCCGGCAAAGGAAGGGGTGAAAGAGGAGTGGACGGAGTTTCGACGTCTGAATCGATCGCGTAGTTGATAGCGACTAACGTAACGCGGACTAGGCGGGCGCTAGTGTCCCGAGTCCAAGCGGACATACACTAAACGAGTTTAGTATAGTCAAAGCGGAGAAGGTGAGGGTAAGAAAACGTCAATGGAGAAAACGATGGGTGGTGGGTGAAAAATGGATTTGGCGACAAAGGGCAAGTTTTTATAAAAGTTTTTTGATTTTTTCCTTTTTTTTTAGAAAGATCTTTACAGAAATATGTACGGACTTACGGTTTTAAGCAATCACAAATAAGATATGCACAATCTCACCTAGATCCAGGGTCACCTAGGTCTGCTAGACAGCTCCTAACTGTTCCAGAGGGCTAGAAATAGGACCTCAAACCGCCTCTTCTCCGTCTAATGCGGCCAGATAAGTGCCAGGTAAGTGGGAGGTTGTCCAACGCTTTCGGGAAGTTCCTTAATTAAATAAACACTTGCCTTCGTCACACTTGCCTAGGCACCGCAAAAGTCGGATAGGATAAACGGCCGATGCCTGTAACTAGTCCTCTGTCCTATTGAGCGCGAAGTCCTTAGGGCTGAGTCTAGTAATTTTTAATTCAACAATGGTCAATGAATATGCTTTTTATGATTTTTGGGGTCCTGGGAAGGGTGATGAAATCCCCACCCAGTCTGAATTGGTTTCAAGCCCCTTAAGTCTGTATTAATGAATGCAAAGTGATAACAACTCAACTGCAAACAATTTTTATTTTAGCGCGGCGCAAAGAATCCTGCACAAGAACAGTTTATTGGAAGGGGGAAGAGAGTTTGCGCAAAGAATGCTGCAGAAAACACAATTTATTGGAGTCCAGATGAGTGGGGAGAAAAAGAGGGAAACTTACAGGGAGCTTGGCACCCTGAAGACACCAGACGTCCGCGGTTCCGCGGCCTAAGTCAGCTTATGCCGCGGTTCCGCGGCAAGATGGTGGGCTTGGGCCTTCAGGTTTTTGGGTAGTACTCTGTTGGGTGTCCTCTTCTGTTCTGGATTTCCTGAATCTTGAATTGTTCACTGTATCTGCTCCAGAATTTTTCAATAGACCTTCTTTTTCGTTTTGATCCGTCGCGGTGTAGCCGCGAAATATGGGTCTATCTTCCCACGTCTTTGGAACTGAACTCGAACTCCGTATTATCCTGCACACTTGCATAAAAACTAATCAAAAATAACAAAATGATTTTTTACAAAGAATATTTTTTTGTTTTGTTTTTCGGTTATATTTATATTCACAAGTTAACCCGAAATTACACAAAGAAATAAACTACCGTCTCCCTGGCAACGGCGCCATTTGATTGGTAAAGATTCTGCGTGTTCAAGTTTAGTTAATTACCGCAATCAAGACGGTTTCGCTTGTAGCTAGCCGGTTGAGTACGGGTCGTCCGCAGGGAGATGGGAATCTTTTTCTATGTGCTTTAACGAGTTAAGTCCAGTTTTCCAGATTTGTTTGTGATTAACTAAGTGTTAAAATGATATGTAAAGAGAGCTTGTTAGGGTTAGGATTAGGTTAGTTTGAGTTAGGAGTCGCTCACCTCTTTCGTTGCCCCTCTTAATATCGGTGTTACGGTAATCGGCAACAACGGGGATTAGCACGACTAGGAAGAAACTTGCGAGTATAAGCTAGGCTTTCCAACGCATAAGTTCTTCCTATTGATACTTGTCCGTCCGTTCTTGGCTCTTAGCCATAACCTCCGGTTAATTCAACCACAACCGGTCTCACTACGGAATCACCGCTATCATGTAGGATAGGGTGCCGTAAGGAGCGGATTGTGGTTCAATTAACGGGAGTCGATTTAAGATGTTGGGCAAGGAAAGAGTGAGAGAGATTTCCTTCTCTCAAACTTTCCTTATCCTACCCTAACAAGTATGAAACTACTCACACATCATAATGAAAAGAAAACAAAACAAAAGAGGAAGATAGAAAGAAAGAGATTAGAAGATAACAACTAGCTATTTGCGACCTCACCTTGGCAAAGATCAAGCGTAAGCATCATGGTTATTTTAATGATAAAAGAAAAGAGAAAAGAAAGAAACAACAAGAAATAACAACAACTAAGTTAACAAATGAAAATTACAAGCAATTATCAATTTAACTAAAGAACAAGACAAGCATGATAAGTAAAAAGAACTCCTTTATTCATTCTTCACTCACAAAAGCTCACTACAAGATTTTTATTGGAGAAGAGATGAGAGGAGGAAGAAGAACAACAACTAAAACCTAAAAAATAAATACAAGATTATGCACCCTTGGCTTCACAAGGTTCTGGGCTATTTATAGGCTGGGAAATGAAAATCTAGGGCAACAATCTGCCTCCTTACAAAATTACCCAACTGCCCCTGAAATTTCATCATATGATACGCCAGTACGGCCGCGGATCCGCGGCCTAGACCCCCTATTGGCCGCGGATCCGCGGCCTTGTTGATGAGTTGGGTCCTCCAGTTTTTGGTACTTCCCTGGTCTGCTGTCCTCTTTTGTCTGGTACATGTTTTTTCTGATAATCTTTCCACATTTCTTCCAGAATTCTAGTGGATCAAAAAGGTGATTGGACATGGAACTTTTGTCATGATTTTCTTGAGCTCCGTGTAGATTTCTTGGATCTTGTGTTGCCATTGAGCCTTGTGCATGAAAGTGACAATCGATTTGCTATTTTGTCTCCTAAACTGGTATGTGGCAACAGACGGATAAAGAGCGGAGACCCGTGTTTTATCTGTGGTTGGCAGGAACCCGAATTTTGTCGTGTTTTTCCATGGATTTCACCTTTTAGAGCCGAGAACCTGTATCCTGCAATTGACTAGCAAACACGGCTCAAGAGTACCTACCGATATGCAATGTGAAAATTGGGCGGTATGAAAATGCAAAAATCTGATATGAACACCAAGGAATAGTGATTGGTAGCTGCTTAAATATTCATCTGTTGCATAGATAGATGCGTTGGTTTGGGACAGCCGTACTACTATTTTAGCCATCATCAAGGGTATGTACGGGTGGGTTCAAATTAACCTGGACAATGACGGGTAGAACTTGACTTGCGACTTATGATATGTTGGCCTCTGTCATGGTCATAAGAACTTTGGGTAAAAATCAACATCAAGAGTTTGTAAGGAAACTGAAACTTGCTAGTGTTGCATAGCATTTGGAGTGTGATGATTTTGGTAGGATTCCTTCAAAGTTGTCACACTATGATATTTGGATCGCGATCCTACTGTGAGTATCCGCTACTCCTCGGGAGATTTTTTCACTAAACAATCAATGCTATAAACCAAGTAGGTGTCTAGAACGGTGTTAGCGGGGCTACGTCTCCAGGGAAAAGTGGTTATGTAACACAAAAGCGTTGGAAAACCTCCCTCGAAGTACCAACACCAGCCTGGCCGAAAAGTTAAGCAAGTATTGTAAGAGTGAGATTAATCCTGACTAATTCTTCTTTTATGGTTTGAGGAAGGATTCGAGATACAGTGAGAGCCATCATGTTTAGATAAACTAATAACCAATCTAAACTTGCAAGAGTATCATGTCGAGTGTTTTCCACCTCTCTCTCTCTTGATTGCAGCGACCAGATGACCGGACTTAGGTTACAGTTAGATAATAAATTGATTAAGCAAAACTATATTGATTGGCAATGGTTTGTCCAGATGTCCATTACCTATAACAAGCTGGGCCACCTCCTTACTACTAAAGCCCCTGCCGTCCCAGGTCTAGTTTCCATCGTCGTGGATGTTGATATCCGTAAGACAAGGGAAAAAGACAGTGCGAATGCCAAGTGCCTCATGTTGGCCTCAATGGATAGTGAACACCAGAGGCAGCACGAGAAGATGGACTTAGCTTCCATGTAACTGTCGAGTCTTCAGAGCCCTAAAAAGAGGGTTTCCCTGGTTCAGGCGAAACGATATAGAGGCCATATGGTTTTACGTGCAGGGTTCCGATCATATACGTATGCTAGCTACACGGATGATGTTCGGACAGATAATACTAGTGGGCTTAGGATTAAGCCGCATTCTAGTATTATATTATTGGATTATTTTTATCCCTTTGTATTTGTATTTTTTGCAGTACGAATACGGGTATGTATATACGGTGAGGGCATTCTTGTAATTTTACAAGAGATGCTTCTAGAAGGAGACACCTCATTTTTGGTTTTATCTATTTTTGGAAAATAGATTAATGAGGTGAAATGGAGATATTTGGACACCTCACCAGAGACAGTGCGAATGCCAAGTACTTCCTGTTGGCCTCAATGGATAGTGAACACCAGAGGCGGCACGAGAAGATGGACTTAGCTTCCATCTTCCTCCATACCAAAGTTTTATATGGAGAGAAATCTCGTATCGCAAGATATGAGACCTCGAAGGAATTGCTTCAAGCGAGGTTGGATGTCGGGTCATCTGTAGGGGATCACGTCCCTACAATGATCAGCTATATTAAAGAGCTCATGGACCTGGGGACCACGTTGGAGAATGAGTTATGTACTAACTTGATTCTACAGTCCCTCCCTTCTACTTACTGTAACATTTTGTGATATTTTAGATAATTAATTACTTTATTTATTTAATTAAATAAAATTATTTTATTGTGGTTGTAATAAAAAGGTCTTTTAAAATGTGGTAGAATAAATTTGTAAAGAAATGGTTTGTTTTTATAATAATAAGTATCATGAGGGGTTTTGTGAAGAGTTTAGTTAATTGTGGAAATTTGAAATTTGTGAGGGTTTAAGTGTAAATGGGTAAAGGTCAAGGTTAAGCTTAAGTTACACTCATGGCATAACATATCCTAGATGACACTTCATGCTACACCTCCTACTTCCATGAAAACACCAACCTCTTCTATGCTACACATCCTACTTGCATGAGATTACCACATCCTTGCTAAGTGACACCTCCTCCTATAAATCTCACTCATTCTCCTTATCTCCTAAAATTGTTCAGTTCATATATCATTTTGAAGCAAGTGTTTAACTTAAAAGAAAATAGAAATCTAAGAACAAGAAAGAAAAGAAAAGAGAAGAGAGAGCCTAAGTACTAAGGATCAATACCCCCATCCTCTTGCTAGGATCTTTGAGCTTGTGCATCTTGGAGGAAGCCTTTCCAGTAGTCTTGCTGTAGATATAATCTTTAAACTGTAGAATTTTAGTTCTGTAACTGTTTAAGTGTAGAAGTCAGATATCGGATATATCGTATTTTGATAGGAATAGGCTCTATTTTGATTCTGCTATAGTTTAGATATAAATTAGAAAAATCAAACAGTGCCTTAATCTTGTAATTTGGACCTAGAATAACCCATAGGAATACGAACCCATTTCCTCGGATTTTGGCCGGCGACACATAGAGAAAATCCGAGCTCGCCGGATTTTTATGGGAGTTGGGTGTTGTGGTTTTTTTGGGTAGCTCTCTGAATATGTATTAGGATATTTGGTATTGTTTGTTTAAGCTATTTTATCAGTAGGTGAAATCAGGAAGCTAATATCAGTTTTGGAGTTAAAATCCTATATACGACACAGACATATCGTATCATGAATTCTGTTTCTACCCGTTACGACCAGAATAGGGTTAGCTCAGATTAACTTAAGTTCAGTAACTCACGATATCATCACGTAGCATGTTTAGTTTGTGCAGTATCATAAACTGGGATTTTGTGATATCTAGCTCACTGCAATTGAATCTGGAACCATTAGTTACAATGTCTAGAAAAACTAGCAAGACCAAAACTATAATAAGATCATTAGAAGACTTTACACTAAACTCGAAACCCAAACTCCGCACTTGAACCGGCAACATCCTACCATTTTCCGAGCTCGCCGGCCCCTTTTGGGTTTTTGGTGATGGTTTTTCTTATGTGGCTTTGTATGGGTAAATTATGATTTATAGTATTGTTTGACTTGTCCCAATATTCATATAGAGAAATCTGGGAATGTTTAGTTGGGTTTTATTTAAAGTTTCCGACATTTCGATATGACTTTTCGTATTTCTGTACTGCAACTGAAACGTTGACGTTCGTACGTTAAGTTCAGGGGCATTTGATCATCTTTGGGATAAGTGAGCTATAGGTTCTAACCTACGGGTGCTTAGCTCGTTGTTTTGGTTTTCAATATGATATTTACATCGATATGATTTTAAATACGATTATAGGTGCGATCGCGAAGGATTCCGAGATGGAGTTGATGAACTTAGCAGCGTGGAATTCAGCAAGCTCATCAAGTTGGTGAGTAGATTTACATCTACGGGGGGAGTCGGGTGGATGGCGTATAGCACCCCCGCAACCTTATAAATAGTATTATGATATATAGAAGTTTTAGAAATTTATTAAGATATGGATATTTGAATTAAATTGCATATAGTATGATACTCAGGTGCATATAGTTTACGGATGGTTTGGTAAGTTGATACGAAGGATCATGCCGTACTAGAGAGGATTTGAGATATAGTGATAATGTGAGACATTATACGAGGAATTATATGTATTAGAAATGATGAGATTTATATGCCGAATAACGGCCAAGTGTTCCTTTAGACTCGTAAAGTTAGATTATTTTCCGCTTTAGGATGTAATACTTGTGTGAGCTATATTCTTTAAAAAACTACGATCCGTTTCCCTTTTAATGATAAAATACAAGGATGCGGTGCCAATTTCCAAAACGAATATCTATTTTAATCTAATGCAGCTTCCTTATCTCAAACCAACGTTTCGTTTCCTTTTCAAAGATAATGATATAGCTCATAGCAGGTAATTACAGTTATTATTTATGCTTAGATTTACTTTACATGTTTGCATTATATTTATCGATAGTATACGTTTCTGTAATACTAACACTCTGATAGAACACTGCGCAAATACCAATGAGTACTATGCCGCACAAGCATGTACCTGTATGTTACACCACATCTCATTGGTACTGCCATGTCACTGTAGAACTGTTATACTCCATAATACGTATATAGATGTTGATATGAGTAGGCTATTACACCTTTAGAACACTTACTAAAATACTAATGATTGCCATGCGGCACGAGCAAAGACGCATATGTTACACTACACATCATTAGTATTGCCATGACACAGTAGGATTGATAAGTTTATTTGCTTGTATGATTTATTTACGCACTTTACCTTATTATCTGTTAAGCATTGTGAATACCAGTATTATGAATGTTATATTTGATTTTATGAGTTTTCTGGACGTTTTACTTTTGATGATATATAACAGTGGTATGGGACGTTGTTATATATGTATATATAATATATCATCAGGATAATCAAGGCAAATATTCTCTTTCTTTACTTGAAGTTTTCTGAAGATGATGATTTAACGTCCACCATGAGTTTTGATGTTTTCTGACTGTTTTATTCCGAACCGAGAGGGGTAGCTATACAGTTTCAGACTTGTGAGTTATCTGTACTGAGTGGGGTAGCTATACAACGGGATACATGTTGGACCCGGTTCGAGACCGAGGGGCAGGATAGACGCATTATAGGCGGGGAGCCTAACGAGGATACTCGATACCGGAGATAGAGATGAGCACGGCAGATATCCAGGGGATACTGACCGGAGTTCGATGGGCACGGCGGATATCCAAGGGATACCGACCGGATCAGGGATATCGGGTGGCGATCATCTGTTGAGATGGTGTCGACGGTATCTGCATTTACGTGTCGATCTGGACACGAGAGATTTCTGATTTCGATGTCGATGTTGGACATCCATATATTTATTGATATGATTGTTATCATGAGGTACACAGTTAGATTTCATTTATTGGATTCGACTAGGGCTGATCCGGGGGACAGTACCTATATATATATGTATATATATATATATATATATATTCAACTTGGGGTTGCATGATAGTTAGTGTTGCATTATGTGATATATATATATATATGCATATTATATAGTATATTAGTACGATTATGGTAGTACTATACTTATGACCTAGGTATCGTCGTGTATTTCGATTTCTACTTTTAGATGTACATTTATTCACTGAGTTGGCAACTCATCCCCGTTGTGCCACAGTTTATTGCAGGTCTTACCGCTTGGATTATCAGCGGGTTGGGCACACATTCTTCTCGGTGATTGATGTTAGTGTATATGCCCTAGAGGCCATTACTGTATAATACTAGTATGTATATTACTTGATGGAAGCTTGGGCTATTCACAGTTGTACAGACAATCTTGCTCAATATAGTAGTATGCTACTTGGTTTGTCTCTGCTTTAATGTGTATATGTGTGTTTATTTATTATATCACCTATACGCATTAGTAGAGCCTTTAGGATCTTTGCTTGATTACCGACGTTGTGATGGCGATCACACTCGTGGGGGCTGGGTAATCCACAAGCACATCCTTATACACATCCCTAGTCGTGGGATTATCGAGACAGGGCATCAATACTCCGGAGTAGACTAGCGTATGCGCTTCTCATCCCAGCACGGGAGACGGTCTGTCCTACAGCCGTCAGTACGTCGTACTTGAGATAGTATGCGGGTTCTCGTTAGGTTACGAGTACACTGGACAGGACTCGTCGGGAACTGATGGTTGGTATTATACCTATCGTCAGTTATCAGTTCCCAGGTGACATGAGTACAGCTTAGTCCGCTGACTTGATACTGTCACTTCGCCTCGAGTGTGTTCCTACTGTTCTTTGATTACTACCCTACCACGGCTCTACTGAGTCGTGCAAACAGGTAGTAGTTGGGTGCAGTCCCGAAGCACTTGGAGGCAGTGACGGTTGGACATGATTCTTCTCTTCTGGTATTGGGGGTTGACATCGCACTGTGTCTAGGAGAGCCATTACACGAGTAGTCCCTGGCCAGGGCAAAAGAGATATACTGGTAGGTTTCCAGTGTTATCTCAGGGTGTTCTGGGCTTCACTCCGACACGACTTGTACCGCTATTAGGGGACAGACGTTTACCGCCCCATAAGCCCGCCATGCGATGTATCAAACGAACAGACCGGACTGTACGGAGATTGTCACATACAGGCTCAGAAGGAGATCGGATGGGTATACCTCATCGGCCTTCTTATCGATATCTACCTGGGGACCGTTACGTACAGCTAGTGCCGCTTGTGGTCTGTGGTTAAACCCACTGCCAGCGTAGTGTCGAGTCTTTAGAGTCCCACACAGAGAGTTTCCCTGCACTGAGCGAAACGTGTAGAGGCCGTATGGTTTTACGGCAGGGCTGCGATCACTTACGTACACTTGTGTGCGTGTGGTGTTCGGGCAGGCAATACTAGTGGGCTTTGGTTTAAGCCGGATCCTAGTATTGCACGGATGGATTTGTTTTGTCTTCTGCACATCCGCATTCTACGGAATGCGGATGCAGGTGTGTATGCACAGTTTTCCGGAGCGATGAAGGAGGAGGTGCCTCATTAGGGTTTTGGCAGTTGGTTCGGCCAAAACCGTTATGTGGCAGGCTCATTAGGGTTTTGACAGTTCGTTTGGTCAAAACCATTATGAGCCGCGGACATCATTTACTAATCCTTTTAGTGATAATTTTATGATGGCTAATTGCATTGACCATTTGACCTCCTTGACCTCTCTTGACTTTGTTGACCGGTTGACCGTGTTGACCATTGACTTTCAAGAGAGATCTACACTCTTCTTTTCTTTTTCTTTTTCTATTTTGATTATGATAATGGTCATTTCAATGTAGCCATCAAACTATATCTTGATGGGATTAGTAATGATAATGTTTGTGCATTATTGAACCATGGTTCATTTTCTTTAGCTCACAATTCTTTTCTCATTCTCTCTCTTGCCTTTTTCTAGTGAGAAGAAAAGAAATACACCATGGTTGCTAGCTCCTCCTTCTTCCTCCTCTTGATTCATCTTTTGATCTCATGTGTTGAGAGATAAAGATCCCACAAAGACAAAACCATCCCTCTACCACTTCTACACAACCTAGGGCTTCTAGACTAGCAATCTCTTTGCCCTAGTTACCTCGGCTCGAGGTGGAGCTCGGTGTACATCTCTCGGGTGGATCGTCTTCAACTCAAGGAGGCCGTGGAGGTGACCAAAGTCCGGATCAACCCTCGGAGCAAGCAAAGAGAAGAACAACAAGAAGAGAAGGAGTTCAAGTTGAGGTATAACCCCTAACCGAGTAGATAAATCTCTAGTTAGGATGCTAGTGTGTTGTTTAGCAAAGATCCGGCTTTTACGGTCCATGTTACCAAGTCTAGAAATTTTTTTGTTTTACCGTTTCCGCAACCCCGAAAGTACCGAGAGAGGTAACGTGGACCTAACAGTGGTATCAGAGCCTAACTAAACACACCTTAGCATGTTAGCAAAGTATTTAGAATATCGACCGGACGAAAAACCGCAAAAACACCCCGAAAAATTCAATTTTTGCCGATTTTTAGATCTGTTCCAAAATTAATAAATCATACACTAAAAATCGTCTCAGGCTTTTTGTAGAACACTGGAGAAAAATGATCCCCTAACTCGGTTAAAGCGCCGCGGAACCGCGGCATAAGCTTGCTTATGCCGCGGAACCGCGGCATAAGCTTGGTTATGCCACGGAACCGCGGCCGAGTTAACTCGGTTTGGGGTCCTGTTTTCTGCAGTATTCTTATTTAGGTATTTTGGGATTTTTGGAATATGATTTTTCTGCCCAGATATTCCAGAAAGCAAAATTTGTTTTTGGGGCTTAAAAATCCGTATTTTTGGTCGATGTTCTATAGACTTTGGCTAATGGTTATATCTGTAATGTTATATGTGTATTGAACGTCTACTAATCGCTATACGTCGATTAGTGGGGGTTATACATATCTGTGATCTGTAATGCTGATGGTTTGTGTATATGAACTCGTTGGATTGTCGCGGATGAATAGCCGGGGTGGATATGAGATGAGAGTTTCTTTTTCTTTCATTCAAGTAATAAATTTGTAAATTGATGTAATATTATTTGTATGGCCGCACAACCGGGTCGGGGTTGTAGCCGTCATTGTATAATTCTTTTTACTGTTTTTGCTCCTAGGATAGACCCATGGAGGGGGTGCACAAACTACCGGGTATCTCGAAGTGCCGAGTGGCCTACTCACGGTGTTGAGAGAGGTTGCTTCGCTTCGGGTACTTGGCGGGTAGTTTGCCACACCCGCAGGGGTCTTAGGTGGGGTATTGGCTATTCATCGCGACCGTGTAATCCGCTTTTCGTTGCAGGCTCGAACGAATCGCGGGTTCTTAGTATATCCAAAGTGTTCATCTGTGATCTGGATTGGCTATCATTGCTGTATATCTATATATAATAACTATTTAGGCGTTGCTTATGTTTTTCAGCCGCGCTAGCCCAGCCCCCGCTCTGTCGTTAGTTAAGCAACCTAACGGGTGATGACGGGGCCCCGTGGCGAATGCGAATGGCATAAGCGTACGTCATATTTTGGTTGTTTTCTGCAATGGTAGGATTTAAATGATGGGACGCATTAAAAGAACTAATGCAAGAAAATAAACCTAAAAGATGTTGTTGGAACAATTTTTCAAAAGCTGTTACTACAAGGACGTTCACTTTTTGTTTTGCATCGAGGTATTCGGTTATGAATGCCCAGCACCTCATTCGACGAGGCCAGGGCCGAGATCCCCTCATCGGGAGTGACCCCTTGGACAAAAAGTTTGCGTCAGGGTGATAACTTCACTATAGTCGATTATTCTTGCTTTGCATCGAGGTATTCATCTTACGAATTCCCAGCACCTCACTCGACGAGGAAAGAGCCGAGATCCCTTCACAGGGAGTGACCTCTTTAGCAAAAGTTTTCGTCACTATGTTTTCAAAAAGTCTATCATGTTCCTTCAACTACATCAAGTTCATTACGTTAACGGGTTTTTCGCCAAAAACCCAGCCGTAGCCCTCCGTCGTTTCAGATAATTAATACTTAGTATTTGTGCTGCGTTTGTTGATTATTCGTCAAGACACAGTGAACGGTAGCTGAGTAATAATTCTCTGTTGCACTGATAGATGCGATTGGTTAGGACGGTCGCATGATTTTGTTGATTATTCGTCAAGGATCATGCGGGCGGGTCTAATGCAATCCTGGATAATGACGGGTTGAACTTGACTAGGACCTTTTGATTTGTTGATTATTCGTCAAGGTCACTTGGGTCCTAGGGGCAAAAACCACATCGGGAGTTTCTAAAGAAACTGAAACTTGCAGATTTAGCATACCTTCTGGAGTGTGGTGACTAGGGTGGATTCCATCTAGGTCATCACACAATGATAGTTGGATCCCGATCCCACTGATGAGTTGGATTACTCTTGGGAAATTACTTCACTTAACAATCAATGCTATAAACCTAGTAGGTGTCTTGAAAGGTGTTAGCGGGGCTACGCCCCCAGGGAAAAGAGGTTCTTAAATTAAGGAACTTCGAGAAAGATTTGGAAAACCTCCCTCGAAGTACCGACACTAGCCTGGCTGAAAGGTTAAGCAAGTATTGTGACGTGAATTAAATCCCGACTAGTTCTTCTTTTAAAAGGTTTTAAGAAGAATTTGAGGAAACAGTGGGAGACATCCTGGTTAGATAAACTAATAAACCAATCTAATCTTGCAAGAGCGCACGCTGAGTGTTTCTTTTCTCTCTCTCCAGGTAGCAACCATTTCACGCCCTAATCAAGATAATAAAATGTATCGCTTGACCGATCCGAATTCTTATTCGGGGCTGGGGAACATTGGTTCGGCTCTAACTTATGACAACAGTCATAAGTATGAGCAAGGGAAAGGGGAATGTATAGATTCCAAGGATACCCAGTTGAAGAAGAAGCATGGTTTTGCATCTACTTCAGGTGTTCTTGTAATTGAGAACTGTTTTACCGTCAGCCCTACCTCCTGGGTACTTGATACCGGATCAGGATATCATATCTGTAATTTATTACAGGGACTGAGAAAAAGTAGGAAAGTTGCACCGGATGATATGTCGCTCAGAGTAGCAAATGGAGCACATGTTAATGCGGCAGCCGTCGGTGAATATCACCTAGTATTGCCAAATGGCAAGACTATGATTTTGAACGATTGCTACTATGTACCCTCCATGGTTTGCAACATCATATCAGTTTCTTTACTCAATAAAGATGGATATAACTTTGTTCTTGATAGAAATATCATGAACATTTACCTTCATAAGGTACTGGTTACAGAGGGTACACTGTGTAATGGTATCTACGTTCTAAATCAGAATACAGTTCTCAATATACAAAACACACGCAAGAGGAAGAATTCAGATACGAATGAATCCTACTTTTGGCATTGTAGACTTGGTCATATCGGAGAGAAAAGACTGAATAAGTTGCATAAAGATGGACTCTTGGATGCGTTCGAGTTTTCATCTTATGAAACTTGTCAGTCTTGTCTCAAAGGGAAGATGACCAAATCTCCGTTCACCGGACATGGAGAAAGAGCAGCAGAGCTCTTGAGACTCATACACAGTGATGTATGTGGTCCGATGTCTACACATGCAAGGGGTGGGTTCTCCTACTTCATCACATTCACTGACGATCTCTCAAGATTCGGATATGTGTATCTTATGAAACACAAATCTGAAGCTTTTGAGAAATTCAAGGAATTCAGAAAGGAAGTAGAGAACCAGACTGGTAAAAGTATCAAGATCCTCCGGTCTGATAGAGGAGGGGAGTACTTAAGCACGGAATTCCTAGATTACTTAAAAGAGAATGGTAGTCTCTCTCAGCTTACTCCTCCTTATACACCACAGCACAACGGTGTATCGGAGCGGAGGAATCGTACCCTATTGGATATGGTTCGCTCCATGATGAGTAGTGCTGAGTTACCTCTTTCATTCTGGGGATATGCGCTTCAGACAGCGGCATACCTTTTGAATCAAGTTCCGTCCAAATCTGTGCCCAAAACTCCGTATGAAATATGGAGCAGTAAGAAACCATGTCTTAAATTTATTAAGATATGGGGTTGTCCGCCTATGTGAAAACACAGAAACCCGACAAGCTAGAGGCACAGTCAGTTCTGTGTAAATTTGTGGGATATCCTAAAGACTCACTAGGATATCTGTTCTACCACACTGAGGAACAGAAGGTGTTTATATCTCGCCACGCTACTTTCTTAGAAAGGGAGTTTCTTGCAAAAGAAACTAGTGGGAGTTCGGTAGAATTGGAAGAAATTCAGCGACCACAAAATATAACTGAAAATTTGGAGGAACCACTAGATTCAATAACCCCAGATGAACCTCAGCCACTCCGCAGATCTGGTAGGATTTCTCATCCGCCCGAGAGATACTACGGTTTTCTCATAGACGGGGATCGAGAGGATTGCATCTTGGAAGAAAATGACCCTACCGGTTTCAGGCAGGCCATTATCAGTAGGGACTCTGATAAGTGGCAGGAAGCAATGCAATCCGAAATGGAGTCCATGTACGCCAATATAGTGTGGACCTTGGATATTGCTCCACCTGGGGTAAAACCCGTTGGATGCAAATGGATCTACAAAAGGAAACTTGGTGTAGATGGGCAGGTGGAAACCTATAAGGCTAGACTCGTTGCAAAAGGTTTTCGTCGAAGACCTGGTTTGGACTATGACGAAACTTTTTCTCCGGTGGCTATGCTCAAATCCATTCGGATCCTACTTGCCATTGCTGCCTTCCATGACTATGAAATCTGGCAGATGGATGTTAAAATGGCTTTCCTAAACGGTTGTTTGGAAGAGTACGTTTACATGGATCAGCCAGAAGGTTTCATAGACAGTGGGAGCAGAGGGAAGGTGTGCAAGTTGCTTAAATCCATTTATGGATTAAAGCAGGCATCGCGGAGCTGGAACATCTATTTTGATGAGGCAATCAAGGAATTTGATTTCATCAAGAACGAGGATGAACCTTGTGTCTATAAGAAGATTGTAGGACGAACTGTCGTATTCCTAGTCTTGTACGTGGACGACATTCTTTTGATAGGAAATGATATTCCTATGCTACAATCGGTCAAGCTATTTTTGTCACAACGGTTCTCCATGAAGGACCTGGGTGATGCCTCGTACATTCTGGGGATCAAGATCTATAGAGATAGATCCAAGAGACTACTGGGACTTTCGCAGTCCAGATACATAGAGACCGTACTAAAGAGATTTAGTATGGAGGGTTCCAAGCGCGGAAACATACCCGCATTGCACGGAATTACCCTCTCCAAGAAGATGTCTCCTAAGACTGACGAGGAGAGGGTTCGCATGAGCACTATACCCTACGCTTCGGCGGTAGGATCTATAATGTATGCGATGCTATGTACAAGACCAGATGTAGATTACGCGCTGAGCGCGGTAAGCCGGTATCAGTCAGACCCAGGTGAGGACCACTGGACAGCAGTGAAGAACATTCTCAAGTACCTGAGAAAGACTAAGGAGATGTTCCTGGTTTACGGTAATGGAGACCTCAGGGTCGAGTCCTTTACCGATTCAAGCTTCCAGAGTGACAAAGATGACAGCAAGTCTGTCTCGGGTTTTGTGTTTACCCTCAACGGAGGGGCGGTATGTTAGAGGAGTTCCAAACAGGATACCGTCGCAGACTCGACGATGGAGGCTGAATACATTGCTGCAAGCGATGCCGCAAAAGAGGCGGTCTGGATGAAGAAGTTCATTAGTGAACTTCAGGTGGTTCCGTCCATTGTTGACCCAATACCTTCGTATTGCGATAACAATGGGGCTATAGCCTTAGCAAAGGAACCAAGGTCCCATCAGAAATCCAGGCACATCTTAAGGCGGTATCACCTGATCAGGGAGATCATTGATCGCCAGGAGATCGAGGTGCGGAGAGTGGACACAAAGGACAACACAGCGGACCCATTCACGAAGGCCTTACCCCAGACTCAGTTCGACCGGCTGATCGAGATGATAGGTCTTCGATACGCCAGTACATGGCCTTAGTGCAAGTGGGAGATTGTTAGTGTATATACCCTAGAGGCCATTACTGTATCATACTAGTATGTATATTACTTGATGGAAGCTTGGGATATTCACAGTTGTACAGACAATCTTGCTCAATATAGTAGTATGCTACTTGGTTTGTCTCTACTTTAATGTGTATATGTGTGTTTATTTATTATATTACCTATACGCATTAGTAGAGCCCTTAGGATCTTTGCTTGATTATCGGCGTTGTGATGGCGATCACACTCGTGGGGGCTGGGTAATCCACAAGCACATCCTTATACACGTCCCTAGTCGTGGGATTATCGAGACAGGGCATCGATACTCCGGAGTAGACTAGCGTATGCGCTTCTCATCCCAGCACGGGAGACGGTCTGTCCCACAGCCGTCAGTACGTCGTACTTGAGATAGTATGCGGGTGCTCGTTAGGTTACGAGTACACTGGACAGGACTCGTCGGGAACTGATGGTTGGTATTATACCTAACGTCAGTTATCAGTTCCCAGGTGACATGAGTACAGCTTAGTCCGCTGATTTGACACTGTCACTTCGCCTCGAGTGTGTTCCCACTGTTCTTTGATTACTACCCTACCACGGCTCTACTGAGTCGCGCAAACAGGTAGTAGTTGGGTGCAGTCCCGAAGCACTTGGAGGCAGTGACGGTTAGACAGGATTCTTCTCTCCCGGTATTGAGGGTTGACATCGCGCTGTGTCTAGGAGAGCCATTACACGAGTAGTCCCTGGCCAGGGCAAGCGAGATATACTGGTAGGTTTCCAGTGTTATCTTAGGGTGTTCTGGGCTTCACTCCGACACGACTTGTACCGCTATTAGGGGACTGACGTTTACCGCCCCCCTAGACCCGCCATGCGATGTATCAGATAAACAGACCGGACTGTACGGAGATTGTCACATACAGGCTCAATAGGAGATCGGATGGGTTTACCTCATTGGCCTTCTTATCGACATCTACCTGGGGACCGTTATGTACAGCTAGTGCCGCTTGCGGTCTGTGGTTAATCCCACTGCCAGCGTAGTGTCGAGTCTTTAGAGTCCCATACAGAGAGTTCCCCTGCACTGAGCGAAACGTGTAGAGGCCGTATGGTTTTACGGCAGGGCTGCGATCACTTACGTACACTTGTGTGCGTGTGGTGTTCGGGCAGGCAATACTAGTGGGCTTTGGTTTAAGCCGGATCCTAGTATTGCACGGATGGATTTGTTTTGTCTTCTGCGCATCCGCATTCTACGGAATGCGGATGCAGGTGTGTATGCACAGTTTTCCGGAGCGATGAAGGAAGAGGTGCCTCATCAGGGTTTTGGCAGTTGGTTCGGCCAAAACCGTTATGTGGCAGGCTCATTAGGGTTTTGACAGTTCGTTTGGTCAAAACCATTATGAGCCGCGGACATCATTTACTAATCCTTTTAGTGATAATTTTATGATGGCTAATTGCATTGACCATTTGACCTCCTTGGCCTCTCTTGACTTTGTTGACCGGTTCACCGTGTTGACCATTGACTTTCAAGAGAGATCTACACTGTTCTTTTCTTTTTCTTTTTCTATTTTGATTATGATAATGGTCATTTCAATGTAGCCATCAAACTTTATCTTGATGGGATTAGTAATGATAATGTTTGTGCATTATTGAACCATGGTTCATTTTCTTTAGCTCACAATTCTTTTCTCATTCTCTCTCTTGCCTTTTCTAGTGAGAAGAAAAGAAATGCACCATGGTTCCTAGCTCCTCCTTCTTCCTCCTCTTGATTCATCTTTTGATCTCATGTGTTGAGAGATAAAGATCCCACAAAGACAAAACCATCCCTCTACCACTTCTACACAACCTAGGGCTTCTAGACTAGCAATCTCTTTGCCTTAGTTACCTCGGCTCGAGGTGGAGCTCGGTGTACATCTCTCGGGTGGATCTTCTTCGACTCAAGGAGGCCGCGGAGGTGACCAAAATCCGGATCAACCCTCGGAGCAAGCAAAGAGAAGAACAACAAGAAGAGAAGGAGTTCAAGTTGAGGTATAACCCCTAACCGAGTAGATAAATCTCTAGTTAGGATGCTAGTGTGTTGTTTAGCAAAGATCCGACTTTTACGGTCCATGTTACCAAGTCTAGAAAAATTTTGTTTTATCGTTTCCGCAACCTCGAAAGTACCGGGAGAGGTAACGTGGACCTAACAATTGATTGGTAAGTGGGTTATTATTGTATCGTACTCACTCTTGATTATTCATATATTCTTGTATCTAGTGGAAACTCCACCAACTTGGAAATAGTATATTGTGGACTTAGAAGCCAGACTTTGAAAGTGAGAGGTCGCACTCTTTGGAGCCGACTTCTCATATAGATTGTTGGGCTGCCCCGTCGTTTGGACGTGGAAGCTAGCTCCTGTTGGGATACTATTTTATTATTGTAGTTGTATCGGGTTTTTATGTAAAATTTTCAATGGAGGTGCTGTCAAATTTCAAAACGTCATAGATGCTTTTCAAACATACTTAGTTAAATTTAAATGTCATTTAAACTAATTCCATCTGATGACTATTTTAAACTCACCTCCAATATTTTCAAAAGGGTTTAGATTCCGGGTTTCTGCTTACTTGAACCGCGTCGACGTCTTTAGATGTCACGTGATTTAAGTGCCGGTCACGTGCCACATTTGGGTCGTGACACTTACGCCCTGAAGGAAACCAGGGAGACACCCGTTCTGCTTATTAGGGAATCTTCCTCATCTAGATCCAAGGCAAAAGCCAAGGAAAAGAAGAAGAAGGCCTTCACCAAGCCGATAGACGGTGTCAGTAAGGTAGAAGGAAAGGGAAGGGCAAATGTTTCGGGGCTAACATTAGGGAAGGAGGATTGTTCATATTGTCACGGGAAAAGGGCATTGGCAGAAGGCTTGCAGGGCTTGGAAAGACAGAAACCAGGATCCGAAGCATGTTGTAGCTTCGGCTTCGGGTGTGTTTGTGATTGAAAATTGTCTGTTAATTAACTCTACTTCCTGGGTATAGATACCTGATCAGGATCTCATATCTGTAATTCATTATAGGCTTTGAGAAACCGTAGAGTTATCAGGGGAGGTGATATGACTCTCAGGGTTGCTAACGGAATGAGCGTGGACGCTGTATCCGTAAGGGAATATCACCTAGGATTGACAAGTGGGCAGATATTGATTTTACATAACTGTTTGTGTGTGCCTAGTCTAGATTGTAATATCATATCTGTATATTTAATTTCTAAAGAAGGATATGATTTTACATTTGTATGCGATGTGGTCCACATCCACCTTAATCAAAGTTTGATTAGGTCAGGTACACTAGAGGATGATATATACGTGTTAAATCAAGCTCAGGTTTTCAACGTCCAGAACACACTTAAAAGAAAGTCTCCAGAATTAAATATGGCTTTCTTATGGCATTGTAGACTGGGTCGCGTCAATGAAACAAGGTTGATGAAGTTACATAAAGAAGGATATTTGGATCCGTTCGAATATCAGTCTTATGCAACTTGTCAATCATGTCTCATAGGAAAGATGGCAAAGACTCTGTTCACTAGACACAGAGTAAGAGCGAGCGATGTGTGTGGTCCAAAGTCTATAAATGCACGAAGTGGTTATTCCCATTTCATTACTTTTACGGATGATTTCTCTAAATATGGGCATGTCTTCTTGATGAAACATAAATCCGAGGCCTTTGAGAAATTCCGAGAATATAAGAATGAAGTGGAAAAACAAACTGGCAAAAGTATCAAGACACTGAGATCTGATCGAGATGGTGAATACTTAAGTGTCGAGTTCCTAGATTACTTAAAAGAGAATGGAATTCTCTCTCAGCTTAATCCTCTATACACACCACAACACAACGGTGTATCGGAAAGGCGGAACAGAACCCTATTGGATATGGTACGTTCCATGATGAGTAACACTGAGTTACCGCGATCCTTCTGAGGTTATTGTTAGTTATATGTATGCCCTAGAGGCCATTACTGTACATGAGATGTATATTGTAATGGATGCTTGGACATATATAGGGAGGACTTTCTTCCTCAACATGATAGTATGCTATATGGTTACACTTTATCTTAACATGTACACTGATTGTCTCTCTGTTACGTGTTGATAAAGCCCTTAGGATGTGTACTTGACTACCTGGATTATGATGTGGATCGTACTAGTGGGACAAAGGTAGTCGATAAGTACATCCTTTAATGTCCCTAGTCGTGGGTGTATCAAGACGGGGCATCGATATACCAGAGTAGACTAGCGTATACCTTCTCGACCCATGTAGATGGGCGATGGATGATCCCATATCCATTGGTGTTTGATATCAGAGATGATATACGGGTGCTCAGTGGAGACTGGGTACACTGGACGGACTCGCCGAGAATTCCCAGATGGTATTATACCTCACGTCAGATGGCACTTCTCTGGTGACACTGGTACAGGTTAGTCTGTCGACCCGAGATCGTCATAGAGTCTTGTGTGATTCCCACTGTGCTTTGATTTCCACCTTACCACGTTCTAGAGAACGTGCAAAACGGTGGTTTTTGGGTACAGTCCCGAGTCACATGGAGGCATTGAGCGATAGGAGGGGATTCGTCTCTCCCGGTATAGGGAGTTGATGTTGCGCTGTGCTCGATTGGCTATAATATGAAGTCCATGGCCAGGGATGATTCTGAGATTTACAGGTAAGAGTTATCGGTAGTTTCTCAACCTGTTATGAGCTTCACATCGGCACGACTTATCGAGTTACTGGGGTCTGACGTTTACCACCCCTAGACGAGATATGCAACATATCAGACGAAGAGAACGAACTGTACGGTAAGTGTTACTGATTGGATTCGCAGGAGTATGAGCAGGCTTGCTTGTTGATCTTCTGATCGCTCAATACACGGGTGGCCGTTACGTTTAGCATGCCTCTTACGGCTTGTAGGTGTTTGATATGATCATCACCTACTGCTGGCGTATTGACGAGTCTTTAGAGTCCTACACAGAGGTTTCTGGGCTCAGGCGAAATGGAGTAGGGGCATATATAAGATATGTGCGGGACCGAGATTAATACGCGTATGTGATACCGTATTCTATTATCGCGATTTGTATCATCGGTCGGTTATATGCGATATAGCCGGGTTATCGAATCAAGTTGTTTCGATAAATTGATACACATGATATTAGTCGGTTATATGTGATATAACCGGATTGTTAAATCAAGTGTTGATTTAAGGATCTAATGTATAATTATGTATTTGATATATTAATTTACATTGACTAGTATTGACTCACTTAAGATTGCTTTTCTCACTTGATTGTATATTGAGTATATATGTGATATATATTTATGTGCGTGTTTGTGTCATGCTTGATGACACATGCAAACATCGGTGTGTTTATAACTTACACTATACTAATTATAATTTAGGGTTTTATTTGTTTTAAGTAAATCAAAATGACATGGATTTTTTCATGGCTTGAAAGTTTCATGAAGCTTGTAGACCATTGACCAAAGTCCACTCATTTTATTTTACTTAAGATATTTTAAACCTAACCATTATGATTTTAGCCATGGTTTTGTCTCTACAATGGTTTAATATATGATATTAACTCACCCATGGTTGCCTAATTCACCACTTGATTTATTCTTGAGTTCATTCTTCTTCTTCTTCATCTCAACTCAAAAGCTTTCTAGGTTTTTGATAAATGGTGAAAATGAGTGAGAAAATAAAATATAAAGTTAGCCCACTTCCTACTTCATCATCCTACACACTTTCTTGGGTAGTATAGGATGTTCTCTTCACAAAGTTCTTGACCTAGTGAAGAGGTAGCTTGGGTTTTGAGTCTCATCGACGCAGTTCATCTTCGGCCTCGAAGACTTCGAGCAAGCATGTTCATTTCTCCAAATGAACCCATACTAGAGTTCGGGAGATCGATACTCACATCGAAGGGACTACTACATGGAGCTTTAGAAGTGAAGGACCAGTCTACAAAGGTTGTATTCCTCATTCACTTAGATGTAATGGTAGATTACATATTTTTTTGTTTATTTACTCTAGCCTGATCCTAGCTTAGGATTAATTAGCACCTTAGAATTTTTAAATTTGGCATGGTAGTTGCTGGGAAAAGCCAGTAGGGTGCTAAGGAATCCCAACAAGTGGTATCAAAGCTGGGCTAGAGTATTAGACGGTGTTTGTTAGATTACAAAACCGAAACTACTCCGAAACATGAAACACCGAATACTAGGTTCTGTCGATTTTTAAATGACCTCAAAAATTTTTTAAACAAGTGCAGAGTGTTGTATGGGATGCAACATGAACATGATGCAAATTTCAACGGTTAAGCTCGGTTTTTGGCCGAGATTATGGGTGTTGTGGCCGGCCATGAAGACTTGGTTTTGCTTGAAAGTTGCAGGGTGTTCCAGAGACTGGGTTTTGGTGTTTCAGGTCTTGTTTGTTTTTTCTAATTTTGTATGAGATGTAATTGTAACATTTCAGAAAATATAAAATATTATTTTTGGGAATTTAATAATAAAATAATATATTTCCCGAAAACTGCCGATTTGCGAAATTAGGGTTTTCGAAAAAGGGTATAAATATATACCAATAATTGTGAATTAAAAAGAAATTAAAATTATTTATTCATTTAATAATATAATTAAAGGATTTGACATTTTTAAAATTTATTATATGCAATTTTGATAAAAACCCGATTAGTGCACTGCTAATCGCGATTAAGCCAAATCCGCGTTTTCTACAGTTTTTCATGGTTAGTGCACCATGACATGTTTCATTTTGTTACATGTTTCATTCATTTGGGTTATTAGTGGAGAGACAAGGAAAAAGAAAAAGAAAAAGGTCAAAGGGGACAAAATGATTAGGTTAGGTAGATTATGTGTGAGAGAGAGAGGGGTGGCTGCTGCTGCCACTTTTCCCCATCTTTTTTAATCTTCTCACCTTCATCTCGTCAAGCTCACAACCATCCTCAAATAATCCCTATATCTATCTCCTAATAAGCCCCAAAACCCAACACACCCTTCACAAAAATTAATCCCCTCTTCAACCTCTACACATGGGACCAAGAAATTTCAGTTTTGGATGATCTTGGGGATTCATGGGTGCTATATGAGGTAATACCTTCACCAATTGGGTAGTTTTTCATTTGCTTTAGTATTCATATGAGTTTAGAAGTGAAATTGCGAAGGTTAGTGAACATTGGGAAACCTTAGTAAAGGGTTGAGTGTTTGATGAAATTGGTGATGTGTTGTGGTTGTTAACTAGACTTGGGTGTTGTTTAAGGACCTGGACCAGAGCTTAGAAACCCAAAACACGGATTTAGAAACCCCAACATCGGATAAATGTATGATTTGAGAGGGTATTTTGGAATCTAGAGTAATCCGGGGGCACTAGAAATGATTTTGCAATTACTGGGAGTCGTGCAGGCACCTAGGAAGCTACCACTGAAACCCTAGCCCTATACCCCAACCCAAGGACACAGATTTATCCATTATTGCCGCAATTTGCGGCCACAACAGGGAAATAGGGTCCCAGGTTTGGTCCATGGCTCATTTTGCACAAAAATAGACCCCTCCTATATGCATAATTGGCTAATTGCCACCCGGGGAAAATCTGGGAGCATTTTGGTGTGTTTTAGGCTATGTTTTCCGTATTTTGAAATGCAATTTCTTGACATTTAGATTTGTATTTGATTGTTGGATATTTGTACATCGACAACAGGGGTTGTTTGATTGTTTTTGCACATGTAGGCCATAGGTTCAAACCTATAAGCGCACCGTGCGCCGTATCGGTTTTCCGGGTTCGATTTTAATACGTATTGCGATTGTTTATTATTGTAGATACCCTCGCATAGATTCCGAGACGAAGGAGCGCGGTGTCATCGATTTCGGCGAGCGAAGACCAAGTGAGTGGATCTATATCCACGGGGGAAGTCGGGTGGATGGCGTATAGCACCCCCGCAAAGTTTTGGTGGAAACCGATTATAGAATATGGTTAAGGAAACCTAGATTAGGAAACTAGGGTTAAAATGAGATAGCTATGAAACCATATTAGAAACTAGAGAATAGTTAGAAGTGATACGTTGCTACTATCATAGGATGACGTTTAGCGATATTGCCATTTAGGGTACTGTAGGACTAGATAGTCAAAGTAGATGCGTCATCCGAACCATACCTTTTTCTAAACCGAAGAGTCATATGTATCTTTAAATATATACCTTGAGGGATGTTACGGATTTTCAAATGATATCATTTTCTTAAAAACATCGTAACCCTTATTTTCAAAACTACGATTCACTTCTTTTAAAATCTGCTTGTATGGTTCGGGAGTGTATGTTAGATCAATACCTATACTTATAGTAGATATAGAATGTTTAGGTAAACTTGGCTTGATGTGAGTTATAAATGCGATGAAAAGAACATAAGACGAATATGATGATATGATGATATGTTGGTATGCGGATGCGAGTCGATGGAGATGATTTATACCCTGCCGGTACCCTGATATGAGATTATTGCGGATGTGAACGGGGACATTGGTACATAAATACATATACGTATATAAAATGTTGTGAATCATGGATGACAGGTCGTACGTGATTTCAGGCCGTACCCTCATTTGTCGTATAGGATGATAGGATCCCTATTAGCTCAATGCCGCCGTACGATGATTTTCCGTGCGTGATAAGTTTGACTTGATGATTGATCCTTACCCTTGACTAGAGGTTGCCGTACGATGGATCATACCGTACGCGATGTTGTTAGGCTGGAGGATTGATAGATTCCCTGACTCGGTCATATTAGATACGTATACCCGTCAGCATTTGCATATGATTTACATTATGATGTATTCATATTATTTACATTGCATTGCTTATACCTGTGCTAGTACACTTGCACCATTATCGATGATGCGTATGTTACACGTACACAGATTTGTCGGCTCACACACTTCATCATCGATAATTGCCATGTCACTACACAGTAGGGTTGCTGCATCATGATATGACTTTTTGCATAATATGCTTACGTATACATTGCTACATCCATACTTGCGCATATATATACATTGTATATTCATATTGTGCACATATACACTGACATATACATAATGGTGCACACATACATTGGTACATCTACACTTGCGCATATTCATATTGTACCTATATATATAACTGGTTTTATTGTAAAATTGGGAACCGCGTGTTATATTTTAAAATCTGGAATCATTTTAAAAGAGCGGTTTTCCCTTAATATGTCATATCACTATTCCGTGTTGCATGATACACGATATGCTTACATTTCTATTATATGCCGCATGCATCATGCTCTATGATTTTACGCATTGAGATATGCTGTTTTCATGAGATTTCTGGATTTGAAAACAGTGGACTTTTTAAAAGCGATTATGTGTTGTTTTAAAAACCCGGTTTCTTCTGATATGATATTTTAGTGCGTCCACTATGTGTTTTCTCGGTTCTGAGAGCGACATGTGAAACCCAATTCGAGGAGGCGGATGAGCCCGATCCCGGGGCGAGAACGGATCGCTATGCAGTAGACGGCGAGCCTGGCAGAGGGACTACTACCTACCGGTGATAGTGTTTGGGCTCGGCGGATATCCGGAGGATATCGACCGGAGTCGAGAGATGATATGGGCCGATCCGGACTGACGAAGCCCGATATATGAGGATTTACGTACCGATGTTGGGCACGGTTTTCATGATGTTTTCGAGTGTCGATGCTTGGCACTCAGGTTCCATGATTTTGATGTGTCACGAGGGACATCGTTGATATATGTATCCTCATACTTTCATGCACACTCCTTTATGATATTTACGTGCATACAGACATTGATAATATGGGTGGACGAGATCCACATACATACATACCTTGATTATGGTTGGACGAGATCCATATACATGCATTGATTATTACTGTTGGATGTTATCCGCATGCATATAGGTATTGATTACCTTGTTGGCACATATACAGACCCGGTCACCCTAGATATCATAGTATTACCTTTATGATATAGTTTACCTAGGAGTCGTTTATTCGATTTCTATCTGTTGATATTTTTATACTCACGAGTTGGCAACTCACCCCCGTTGTGCCACAGTTATTGCAGGTTGACCGCTTGGTTCAGTAGCGGCTTCGCTGGCACACAGATGCATTCGGGTGTTTTGCATTGGTAGGTGGGACATTTGTATCATTCCCACTCTTGTATCTACATTTCATATTGTATCTAGTTAACTCTATCAATCAAAACTTGTAAATTGTATAAGTAATGAGACTTAGTGGGTTGTGATTGCGAGATTTAGAGCGAGGGGTTTTCCGCTACTTGTGATTTATATGTCTTGCTTTTCTTTTATTCTGTTGTGGTGAATTTCGCCGTTGGGCGTCGTATACTTATTTATATTGTCTTGCATGGTTGTGATCCGCCGTTTGGCGAAGTGCTAGCTCCCGCTTGGGGATGCCATTATCATTATTATGTATTTGTGATTTTGGATCAAAATATACAAAGTAGGTGCTACCAAAATTTTAAAAAGACGAAACATGTTTTCAAACTAGTAAATTTCACTTGCATCATTCATGTTCCTTTTCTATGCATTAAGAAAACTTGATTTCTTTGTACCTTTATTTCCAAACTTCACCTCCTTTATTTTTCTTAAAAGTTTTAGATTTCTGAGTTTCATCTTACTTGAATTCCGTTACGCCTTTAGACGTTGCGTGATTCAAGTGCTGGTCATGAGCTAATATTTCGGGTCGTGACAAAGTTGGTATCAGAGCGCTAGGTTTAACCTTTGTTCGAGTCTACGTTTGACTATGCAGAGTCTAGGGCGGGTATGTATTTCGGAACCTTGGCTTGACCTTACAGAACTTAGACTCGAACGGGGGGAGGGGGTATTAGACCCGAACTTTTGTTTCATAGGCTGACCCTGATTGATGGAGTAGGTAGCTTGAGTAGAGTGACGTACCGAACGTATGTTCCGCGGCATATTTACGATACGATACTCCACTTAAGAAACCTTATGATGTACATATTTTAGAGATCTATCATTCTCTTCGTATCCATGATTATACATCCATTTGAGATCCTCGATTCTATTAGTTCGTGATCATGCTTTCCCTGATGTTGTTCCTTCTTATGATCATGTATCCATTCTGGATCTGTCGTTTCTGTAAGTCCGCGTTACCTCTCCCGGTACATACGGGCTTGCGGAAATGATGAAAAACGATTTTTCAAGAGGTGGTAATATGGACTCAAAATACGGATCTTTGTTAAACAACTACCTAACAACCTAAATAGAGTTTTGCCTACTCGATTAGGGGGCTATTCCTTTCTTGAACTCCTTCTTCTTCAACTCTTTCCGGTGTACGGATCGGCCTCACCTCGTCGTCTCCTTGCGCCGAAGATGGATCCACCTGAAAGCTTCTACCTTTGGCTTCTTCTTCGAACTTGAAGAAACTAGAACACTTGGTTTGCTAAACCTTGTGAACTAGGATGAGTAGAGAAGTGATATGGGTTTTCTTTTATCTCTAAGGCAATGTTTCTCAACTCATGAGAGGGTGTTGCCTTGAGGTAGAGAGAGAGCAAGAGGAAGAGCAAAAGGGAGAGCTCAAGCAAGAGAGAGAAATGAAATGAGAGAATGAGTAACTCTTTTGCCATCCAAGCTCTCATAATCCAAAACCATCATAACAAAAAAAGTAATCAAGTATTGTGTGATGGTTCAAGTCAAAATGGCATGCACTCATTTTGCAAAAACAAACAAGCAAGCAAAAGTCTTTGCCATAAAATGATAGCCATTGTTATGATGATGGTAAACTAGTCCAACCTAGTCAACCAGCCAACAAAGTCAACAAGTCAACCCCTCAACAACCATGTCACTATAATACTTAATTAATATTATTGTTAATTATATTTCTTATTCTCATTAGGGTTTAGCAAAAAGTCAATAGTCAACAGTCAACAGTCAACAACCCCAATGAGAATCCTTTGCCTCTGTCTCTCGGTCAACTGTGCATACACAGCCGCATCCGCGTTTCGAGGAACACGAATACAAACGAGATAAAACCAATCCCAAAATGTACACTAGGATCTGGCTTAAACCAAAGCCCGCTAGTGTTAACTGTCCGGACACCAAACATGCACAAGTGCACGGATGTGACCGAACCCTGTCGCAAAACCATGCGACCTCTACTCTTTTGCCTAAAGGCGAATAGCTTTCTGTGTGGGACTCTAAAGACTCGACACTACACTGGCAGTGGGTTTAACCACAGACCGCAAGCGGCACTAGCTGTGCGTAACGGTCCCCAGGTAGATGCCGACAAGAAGACCGACGAGGTGAAACCCATCTGAACTCCTACTGAGCCTGAATGTGACAATCTCCGTACAGTCCGGTCTGTTCGTCTGATAACATCGCATGGCGGGCCTAGGGGCGGTAAACGTCATTCCCCTAATAGCGGTACACGTCGTGTCGAAGTGTAGCGTAGAACACCCTGAGATAGCACTGGAAACCTACCAGTATATCTCGCTTGCCCTGGCCAGGGACTACTCGTGTAATGGCTCTCCTAGACACAGCGCGATGTCAACCCCCAATACCGGGAGAGTCGAATCCTTTCTAACCGTCACTGCCTCCAAGTGCTTCGGGACTGCACCCAACTACTACCTGTTTGCACGACTCCTTTGAGCCGTGGTAGGGTCGTAATCTAAGTACAGTGGGAACACACTCGAGGCGAAGTGACAGTGTCAAGTCAGCGGACTAAGCTGTACTCATGTCACCTGGGAACTGATAACTGACGATAGGTATAGTACCAACCAACAGTTCCCGACGAGTCCTGTCCAGTGTACTCGTAACCTAACGAGCACCCGCATACTATCTCAAATACGACGTACTGACGGCTGTGGGACAGACCATCTCCCACACTGGGATGAGAAGCGCATACGCTAGTCTACTCCGGAATATCGATGCCCTGTCTCGATAGTCCAGCGACTAGGGACCTGCATAAGGATATGCTTATAGATTACCCAGCCCCCACGAGTGTGACTGCCATCACAACGCTGGTAATCAAGCAAAGATCCTAAGGGCTCCACTAATGTGTATAGGTGATATACTAAAATAAACACATGTACACATTAAAGCAGAAACAAACCAAGTAGCATACTACTATATTGAGCAAGATTGTCTATACAAGGTGAATATTCCAAGCTTCCATTAAGTAATATACAAACTAGTATGATACAGTAATGGCCTCTAGGGCATATACACTAACAATCTCCCACTTGCACTAAGGCCATGTACTGGCGTATCGAAGACCTATCATCTCGATCAGCCGCTACTGAGTCTGGGGTAAGGTTTTTGTGAGTGGATCAGCAGTGTTATCTTCCGTAGAAACTCTCCGAATCTCGATCTCCTGGCGACCTACGATCTCCCTGATCAGGTGATACCGCCTCAAGATGTGTCTGGACTTCTGATGGGACCTGGGTTCCTTCGCTAAAGCTATAGCCCCGTTGTTGTCGCAATACAGAGGTATTGGATCAACAATGGAAGGAACCACCTGAAGTTCAGTTAAGAACTTCCTTATCCAGACGGCTTCTTTTGCGGCATCTGCAGCAGCGATATATTCCGCTTCCATCGTCGAGTCAGCAACGATTTCCTGTTTGGAACTCTTCCAACACACCGCCCCTCCATTAAGGGTAAAGACATAACCCGACATGGACTTGGAATCATCCTTGTCACTCTGGAAGCTGGAGTCAGCAAAGGCCTCGATCTGGATGTCTTTTCCGCCATACACCAAGAACATCTCCTTAGTCCTTCTCAGATACTTGAGAATGTTCTTTACTGCTATCCAGTGTTTCTCCCCAGGGTTTGACTGATACCGGCTTACCACACTGAGTGCATAAGCTACATCTGGTCTGGTACACAACATAGCATACATTATAGAGCCTACCACAGAAGCGTAGGGTATAATAGACATGCGATCCCTTTCTAAATCAGTCTTGGGAGACATCTCTTTGGAAAGGGTGATCCCGTGACAAGCCGGTAGATTACCGCGCTTGGAATCTTCCATACTGAATCTTTTCAATATGGTGCCGATGTACCTGGACTGTGAGAGTCCCAGTATCCTCTTGGATCTGTCACGATAGATCCGGATCCCCAGAATGTATGAGGCATCACCCAGGACTTTCATGGAGAACCTGTGTGACAAGAACCCCTTGATAGATTGTAGTACAGGAATGCCATTTCCTATTAAGAGAATGTCATCCACGTATAAAACGAGGAATACTACAGTTCTCACTACAAATCTACTATAGATGCATGGTTCATCTGGATTTTTGATAAAGCCAAATTCTTTGACCGTCTCATCAAAACAGATGTTCCAACTCCGCGATGCCTGCTTTAGTCCATAGATGGACTTAAGCAACTTGCACACCTTTCCGCTGCTCCCACTCTGAATGAAACCCTCTGGCTGGTCCATATAAACACACTCCTCTAAATTTCCATTTAGAAAAGCGGTCTTTACGTCCATCTGCCAAATCTCATAATCGTGGAAGGCAGCAATGGCAAGAAGGATCCGAATGGATTTCAGCATAGCTACTGGAGAAAAGGTCTCGTCATAGTCCAAACCAGGTCTTTGACGAAAACCCTTTGCAACCAATCTAGCTTTATAGGTCTCAACCTGTCCATCCACACCAATCTTCCTTTTGAAGATCCACTTGCATCCTACGGGTTTTACCCTATCTGGAGCAACGTCCAACGTCCATACTTTGTTGGTGTACATGGACTCCATTTCGGTCCGCATTGCATCCAGCCATTTTACCGAGTCAACGCTCTGAATGGCCTGCTGGAAGCTAGTCGGCTCATCATAATCAATGATGCAATCTTCTCTATCCCCGTCTATAAGAAAACCGTAGTATCTCTCGGGCGGATGAGACTGCCTACTACTCCTGCGGAGCGGCGTAGGAATGTCATGTTCTTTTGAACCCTCTGGTTCTACTAAGATTTCAGTAATATCTCGTGGTTCTGGAATTTCTTCCAGTTCTATTGCGCTCCCACTTATCTGATTTTCCAAAAACTGAGTTTCCAAGAAGTGAGCATGCCGAGAAACAAAAACCTTTTGTTCCTCTTCGCAATAGAAGAAATATCCCTTGGAGTTCTTTGGATATCCCACAAACTTGCACTGTACTGAGCGTGCTTCGAGTTTGTCCGCATGCTGCTTTTTGACAAAAGCTGGACATCCCCATGTCTTAATGTGATTAAGATAGGGTCTCTTCCTACACCACATCTGATATGGTGTAGTAGGCACAGTCTTAGTTGGAACTCGGTTCAAAAGGTATGCAGCTGATTCTAGTGCATATCCCGAGAATGATCGCGGTAACTCAGCGTTACTCATCATGGACCGTACCATATTCGCGGTAACTCAGCGTTACTCATCATGGACCGTACCATATCCAATAGGGTTCGGTTCCGTCTCTCCGATACACCGTTATGTTACGGAGTGTATGGAGGAGTAAGCTGAGAGAGAATTCCATTCTCTTTTAAGTAATCCAGGAACTCGGCACTCAAGTATTCACCACCTCGATCCGATCTCAGTGTCTTGATACTTTTGCCGGTTTGTTTTTCTACTTCATTCTTATATTCCTGGAATTTTCCAAAGGCTTCAGATTTATGTTTCATTAAGAAAACATAACCGTACCTTGAAAAGTCATCCGTAAAAGTAATGAAGTAAGAATAACCGCTTCGTGCATGTATAGACATTGGACCGCACACGTCGCTGTGTACGAGTCCCAAGAGCTCGCTCGCTCTTACTCCGTGTCCAGTGAACGGAGTCTTTGTCATCTTTCCTTTAAGACGGGATTGACAAGTGGCATACGATTGATATTCGAACGGATCCAAATATCCTTCTGTATGTAACTTCGTCAACCTTCTCTCATTGATGTGACCCAGTCTACAATGCCATAAGAAAGTCTGATTTATTTCTGGAGACTTTCTTTTGTGTGTATTCTGGACATTGAAAATCTTTGGTTGGTTTAGTACATATATACCATTGCTTAATGTACCTGACCCAATCAGAACTTGATTACGGTGAATGTTTACAACATTACATACAAACGCAAATTCATAACCTTCTTTAGAAATCAAAGATACAGAAATGATATTACAAGTTGCGTTGGGTACAAAAAAGCAATTACGTAAAACCAAAACATGTCCATCTGACATTCCCAGGTGATAGTCCCCCACGGCCTTAGCATCCATGCTAGCTCCGTTTGCAACTTTGAGGGTCATGTCACCTGCCTTCAAAAACCTACGGTTTCTCAACGCCTGCAAAGAATTACAGATATGAGATCCTGATCCGGTATCTAATACCCAGGAAGTAGAGTTTATTGATAGAAAGTTTTTAATAACATACACACCTGAAGCTGAAGCCGCAACTTGCTTCAGATCCTGTGTTCCGGCCTTCCAAGCCCTGCAGTCTTTCTTCCAGTGCCCACTCTTATGACAGAAAAAGCACTCTTCCTTCCCTATAAGCTTCCCCGCTATCATTGTTGCTTTTGCCTTTCCCTTCGTATCTACTTTACTAACACCGCCCCTTGGTTTGGCGGGGGTTTTCTTCTTCTTTCCCTTGGCTTTCTCCTTGGACCTCGAAGAGGAAGATCCTCCTACAAACAAAGTGGATGTTTCCCTACCTTTCTATAGGGTGCCCTCTGCACTCCTCAGCATGTTGAGGAGCTCTGAAAGTTCAACTTCCTTTTCTTGCAAGTTGAAGTTCAGGATAAACTGGGCGTAAGTGGAAGGAAGGGACAGGAGAATCAAGTCCGTATAGAGCTCGTTCTCTAACGTGGTCCTAAGGTCCGCAAGCTCCTCAATGAAGCCAATCATCTTAAGCACGTGTTCCGCTGCCGATGATCCGATGGCCAACCTTGCCGAAAATAGCTTCTTCGACATTTCGTATCTTGCGATACGAGATTGTTCTCCATACAGTTCTTTTGTACGGAGAAATTTGGATTCGAGGTCCATATTCTCGTGCCTCCGCTGATGTTCATTGTCCATAGAGGAAAGCACGAGGCACTTGGCCTTCGCGCAATCGATATCCCAAGTCTTACGGATTTCCTTATCCGTGACGCTGGAGGTGGGACCTAGGACAATGGGAGCTTTGGTGGTAAGGACATACCCCAACTTGTCATAAGTGATTGCCATTTTGACATTCCTGAGCCAATCTTTGTAGTTTGGCCCTGTCAGTATGTTTTTATCTAGTAATAACTTATGTCCGGTCATGATGTTTGGTCGCTGCAATTAGGAGAGAGAGAGAAGAAACACTTTAGCATGATGCTCTTACAAGTTTAGAGTGGTTTTTAATTTGTCTAAACAGGATGGCTCCCACTGTCTCTCGAATCCCTCCTCAAACCAAAAAGGAAGAATTAGTCAGGATCAATTTCACCGTACAATACTTTCTTAACCGTTTGGCCAGGCTGGTGTCGGTACTTCGAGGGAGGTTTTCCAACGCTTTCGCGAAGTTCCTTAATTAAATAACCTCTTTTCCCTGTGGGCGTAGCCCCGCTAACACCTTTCTAGACACCTACTTGGTTTATAACATTGATCGTTAAGTGAGAAATTTCCCGAGGAGTAGTATATACTCACAGCAGGATCGGGATCCAAATATCATCGCGTGACAAAACTGAAAGAATCCTACCAGAATCATCACACTCCAAATGGTATGCAGTGCTAGCAAGTTTCAGTTCTTTTGAAACTCCCGATGTGGATTTTTGCCCCATTCTCTTATGACCTTGACTTTGGCCAAAATATCATAAGTCACATGTCAAGTTCTACCCGTCATTCTCCAGTTTAATTTGAGCCCATCTGCACATACCCTTGACTTTGGCCAAAATGGTAGAACGACTGCCCCAAACCAACACATCTATCTATGCTGCACATGAATACCCAATAGCTACCAATCACTATGCCTTGACTTTGGCCAACATACATAGCTTGAATACTTATTGACTATTCATGTGAAACGACGGAGGAGGGCTATGAATAGTTTTGGCGAAACCGTAAACGTAGTGAACATGATATAATCGAAGGAACGAGATAGCTTTTAAAAAGGAGTGGCTTAAGCTCCGCGTTTAAAAGTTATTTTTGAAAAAAAAACCGAGTGGTTTTGAAAGTGTTTCAACGACTTTTACTTGGTTTATTTTTCTTGCATTAATTCCAATGCGTCCCATCATTTAATCCTACCATTGCAGAAAACAACCAAAATATGACGTACGCTTATGCCATCCGCATTCGCCACGGGGCCCCGTCATTACCCGTTAGGTTACTTAACTAACGACAGAGCGGGGGCTGGACTAGCGGGGATGCAAAACATAAGCAACGCCTAAATAATATCATATATAGATATATTGCAATGATAGCCATTTCAGATCACAGATGAATACATTGGATATACTAGGAATCCGCAATTCGTACGAGCCTGTAACGAAAAGCGGATTACGCAGTCACGATGAATAGCCAATACCCCACCATAGACCCCTACGGGTGCGGCAAACTACCCGCCAAATATCTGAAGCGGAGCAACCTCCCTCAACGACGTGAGTAGGCCACTCGGCACTTCGAGATACCCGGTAGTTTGTGCACCCCACTTTGGGTCTATCATAGGAGCAAAAACAGTAAAAAGAAATTATACAATGATGGCTACAACCCCGACCCGGTTGTGCGGCTAAAAATAATATTACATCAATTTACATATTACATGAATTGAAAGATAAAAGGAAAAACACTCATCTCACAACCCCCGGCTATTCATCCGCGACAATCCAATGAATTCATATACACATACCATCAACATTACAGATCACAGATATGTATAACCCCCACTAATCGACGTATAGCGATTAGCGGACGTTCAATACATATAACACATCACAGATATATACCCGTCAGCTTAAGTCTTTAGAAGTTCGATCAAAATACGGATTTTCAAGCCCCAAAAACTAATTTTGCTTTCTGGAAAATCTGGGAAGAAAACACATATTGTAAAAATCACAAAACACCCCTCTAAACAAACTGCATGAAAAATCGTCCACGGCCGAGTCAACTCGGCCGCGGATCCGCGGCTCGTTGATCGGTTCGCTGGACCATTTTTCTACAGTTTGTTATAAAAACCCTAAGCCGAATTTTAAGGTAAGATTTATTAAGTTTTGAACAGAAAAAAAATTCGGCAGAAAGTATACTTTTCGGGCGTGTTTCACGACTTTTTCTCCGATCGAATTTCTAGTTATTTTGCTAACATGTTAGATAGTGTTTAACTAGGCTCTGATACCACTGTAAGTCCACGTTACCTCTCCCGGTACTTACGGGCTTGCGGAAATGATGAAAAACGATTTTTCAAGAGGCAGTAACATGGACTCAAAATACGGATCTTTGTTAAACAACTACCTAACAACCTAACTAGAGTTTTGCCTACTCGGTTAGGGGGCTATACCTTTCTTGAACTCCTTTGTCTTCAACTCTTTCCGGTGTATGGATCAGCCTCACCTCGTAGTCTCCTTGCGCCGAAGATGGATCCACCTGAAAGCTTCTACCTTTGGCTTCTTCTTCGAACTTCAAGAAACTAGAACACTTGGTTTGCTAAACCTTGTGAACTAGGATGAGTAGAGAAGTGATATGGGTTTTCTTTTATCTCTAAGGCAATGTTTCTCAACTCATGAGAAGGTGTTGCCTTGTGGTAGAGAGAGAGAGCAAGAGGGAGAGCTCAAGCAAGAGAGAGAAATGAAATGAGAGAATGAGTAACTCTTTTGCCATCCAAGCTCTCATAATCCAAAACCATCATAACAAAAATAGTAATCAAGTATTGTGTGATGGTTCAAGTCAAAATGGCTATATCATTTCATGCACTCATTTTGCAAAAACAAACAAGCAAGCAAAAGTCTTTGCCATGAAATGATAGACATTATCATGATGATGGTCAACTAGTCCAACCTAGTCAACCGGTCAACAAAGTCAACAAGTCAACAAAGTCAACCCCTCAACAACCATGTCACTATAATACTTAATTAATATTATTGTTAATTATATTTCTTATTCTCATTAGGGTTTAGCAAAAAGTCAACAGTCAACAACCCCAATGAGAATCCTCTGCCTCTGTGTCTCTGTCAACTGTGCATACACACCCGCATCCGCGTTCCGAGGAACACGAATACAAACGAGATAAAACCAATCCCAAAATTTACACTAGGATCTGGCTTAAACCAAAGCCCGCTAGTGTTAACTGTTCGGACACCAAACGTGCACAAGTGCACGAATGTGACCGAACCCTGTCGCAAAACCATGCGACCTGTCGCAAAACCATGCGACCTCTACTCTTTTGCCTAAAAGCGAATAGCTTTCTGTGTGGGACTCTAAAGACTCGACACTACGCTAGCAGTGGGTTTAACCACAGACCGCAAGCGGCACTAGCTGTGCGTAACGGTCCCCAGGTAGATGCCGACAAGAAGACTGACGAGGTGAAACCCATCTGAACTCCTACTGAGCCTGAATGTGACAATCTCCGTACAGTCCGGTCTGTTCATCTGATAACATCGCATGGCAGGCCTAGGGGGAGGTAAACGTCAGTCCCCTAATAGCGGTACAAGTCGTGTCGGAGTGTAGCCGAGAACACCCTGAGATAGCACTGAAAACCTACAAGTATATCTCGCTTGCCCTGGCCAGGGACTACTCGTGTAATGGCTCTCCTAGACAGAGCGCGATGTCAACCCCCAATACCGGGAGAGACGAATCTGTTGGAGATAGTGCCCTCAGAGTCAATTATTGGATCACAGGCACGTGATTGCAATGATTGAGGGAGGACCTGTCCCAGTAGGGCAGTCTTACTCTAGATGATAGTATGCTATCTGGTTTATCTTTATCATCGTGTACTGCTTTAGGTGACCTTACGAGTCGCTATTACACGTTGATAGAGCCCCTAGGATTCTTGCTTGACTGCCAGCAGTATGAGGGCGATCATATACATGGGAGCTGGTAGTCTATAAGCACATCCTTAAATGGTCCCTAGTCGTGGGAGTTTCGAGACTGGGCATCGATACTCCATTAGTAGACTAGTGTATACAGTCGAGACCCCGACGAGGGGCGGTGGCCGGTCTCACAAGCCACTGGTGTCAGTTGGTTCACCTAAGATGTATACAGGTGCTCATTGGGTTATGAGTACACCGGACAGGACTCGCCGGGAACCTGCTACTTAGGATTATACCAGACGTCAGATAGCAGTTCCCTGGTGACATGTGTACAGGTTAGTTCATCGACCTGAGATCGTCATTTGTCTTGTGTGAGTTCCCACTGTACTTTGATTACTACCCTACCACGGCTCAAAGGAGTCGTGCAAACAGGTTTTAGTTGGGTACAGTCCCGAGCCACATGGAGGCAGTGAGCAGATCTGCAGGGGTTCGTCTCTTCCGGTATTGGGGGTGAGGTCGCACTGTGTCTAGGAGAGCTATTACACAAAGCCCTCGGCCGAGGCAGGAGATTTACTGGTAGGTATTCCAGTAGTATCTCAGGGTGTTCTGGGCTACATTCCGACACGACTTATACCGCTTATGGGGGTCTGACTTTTACCAACACCCTAGGCCCGCCATGTGATACTCATAGATGAACGGACCGGACTGTACGGATATTGTCACTGACAGGCTCAGTAGGGTGTCAGGATGAGTTCGCTCATCGACGTCTCTTTTGGTCAATAGCTGGTAGCCCGTCACGTATGGCTAATACCTCTGACATGCTAGTGGTTAAATCCACAGCCATGGTATTGACGAGTCTTTAGAGTCCACCACACACACAGTTACTCAAGTTTCGGGCGAAACGCTGTAGAGGCCGTATGGAGATATGGCAGGGTTCAATCAGATACGTGCGGTATTGCACGGATCGTGATCGGACGGATTTTACTAGCCGGTTTTGGCTTAAGCCGGATCCTAGTATTAGACAGTGTAGATTTTGTCTCGTTGCATTTGTGTTCAGTGGGAATACAAATGCGGGCATGTATATGCAGTCGCGGGGTTTTCCTGTAATTTATTACGGGATCAGTTTTCTGAAGTTGCCAGTTTGCATTCCGTTCCGGCCGGTTTTCCTTTGTTGCTTCGCGGCCGGACTTTTCCGATGGAGGGACTAATTTGCAATTGTGCAAATTATTTTTTGTGGAGGGGGTCCTTTGTAAATGTGTGGCTTCATGATGAGATTCTTTATTAGTCTTTTCCTTTGCTTTTTGAGATAAGATAGGATTTGAGGTTGATATGATATTGTTATCATGGTCTTTGGATGTGGTCACACATTCTCTTTTCCTACACTCACCTTCCTTCTAGTGTTGGTTTTATTCCCTCCACCATTTTGTGATATGATGGGGGCCGCCCACTTTTGGGAGAGTGAGAGAGAGGTTTTCATTTTTTGATGAGGGAAATTAGATCATCTCATTTGTATGCTCCAAAATCATAAACCCCTCTCCAAAGTTCTTTGATTCTTCCATCACCCAATGGCAACATAAACCCCAAAGAGACAAGCCACAACACTACAACCTACAGTACCCTTGGACGCGTCGGCTAGCCAACTTCGTACCCGAGTTGCCTCGGTCCAGAGGTGGGAGCCCGTAAAAGAATCCGGCTACGTGGTGCCCTTTCTGACGAGAAGACGACGAATGGTGATTCCGCGGGAGATCGGGACGACGACGAGAAGACCGAAGGACACGGATCGCTCGGTATACATCTCTCACCCCATCTCTAGTTAGCTAGTATAGGTTAATGGTTACGATCCGGGTATATTGTCCGCGGTAGCGCCGGTTAAAGTTATGAAAAAATTTTGATTCCGCATTTTGGCCTCGGATAGACGGCCGGGGCGCTGCCGTGGCGCAACATGGTATCAGAGCCACGCCATTAACCTAGTCTAGCTTTATCTAGTGTGTTTACATCTTCGATCGAACAAAATTCCAAAACCCGCGTTTTCAAAATTCACAGTTTCTGTCGAAATTTTTTTGGCTCCAAAAATTTTTCAGGTTGTTGTAGAATACTGTGCATGGAAATATAAGCAATCTGAGAAAATTTGGTCGCGAGATCTCACCATACCGCCGCGGAACCGCGGCCAAACCCATGCTTGGGCCGCGGTTCCGCCACGCTTTTAACTGTTCAGCGTGCCAAATTTTTCCAGAGGGCTTTAGACTTGGTAATAGGGGTTTTGGGATATTATTTTTGGGCCCAAATTTTCTGTAAGTGCTACAGTAATGCTTGGGGCCCACTTGGGTAAATTTGATCAATCGAAAAATTTTAAACACATTAGTTCATAGTATTTACATTATATCTGCGACCCTGAATGTCACTTGATCGGTAAATCCTGTCTAACTGCTATAGCCCGGTTAGACGGATTTGCGAACGTGACATTCACGTTGATGTTCTGTGTTGTGCTGTGATGTTGCGGATTGGTCATGGGGGATAGCCTGGTTGCAGTGGTAGTACAGTTTTGTTTTATATGTACATTTGATATTGCGGGGCAAGCGTCCGACATGTGGACTGCCGTCACTGCCTGTCTGTATTATTCTTTTGGGGCACGACCAGGTTGCGGTCGATGTACCCGTTGTATGTATATTTTACTTTCTGTACTAGGATTGCCCCGCGGAGGGGTGCACGGGTAGCCGGGTTCTAGAGGGCAACGAGCCCACATCTCATGGCATTGAGACGGAGGGGGCTTTACTCTAGAATTGGCGGGCTATTCGCCGCACTCGTAGGGGGTATAGGTTGACCCAGGAGGGGTGCCAAAGTTACCGGATTCCGTGAAGTGCTGGGTGGTCCATTCTCGTTGTTGAAGGGGGCTGCCTCACTTCAGGTTTTGGCGGGTGACTTGCCGCGCCCGTAGGGGTCTAGGATTTTCATTGCACAGGCTATCCACACGACCAGGGGAACGTCAGGTTTCAGTAGCGGCTCTATGAAACCCGGGGATCCTAGATATCTGTATTGTTCTGTGATGCTGGTTACATTTCTGTGATGCTGCATTTTTATCACGCCTTGAGCAAAAATTATATATTATATATATACTAGTAGATGTTGTATATGTTTTGCATCCGCGCTAGTCCAGTCCCCGCTCTGTCGTTAGTTAAGTAACCTAACGGGTGATGACGGGACCCAGTGGCAAATGCGGATGGCATATACGTACATCATTATTTTCGTTCTTTATTGGTGTGATCAATTGATGGGACTGCGTTGATTCGGATCAATGCAAGATAAACAAACCTATTCTGATGTTGTTGGAACACTTTTTCAAAAAGCTGTTATTGCAAGGGCGTTCTCTTTTGTTTTGCACAGTGGTATTCGTTTATGAATATCCAGCTCCTCAGTCGACGAGGCAAGGGCCGAGATCCCTTCACCGGGAGTGACCCCTTGGACAAAAGTTTGCGTCAGGGCAATAACTTCACTATAGCCGATTACTTTTTCTTTGCATCGTGGTATTCAGTTGGAATATCCTGCACCTCATTCTACAGGGAAAGAGCCGAGATCCCTTCACCGGGAGTGACCTCTTTAGCAAAGGTTTTCGTCACTATATTTTTATAAAAAGCTATGCAGTTCCTTCAACGATATCAAGTTCATTACGTTAAAAGTTTTTCGCCAAAAACTAGACGTATCCCTCCGTCATTTCTTACAAGTATTACATAGTATTCGTGCTGCGTTTGTTGACTGTGTCAAGACGTAGTGTGCGGTAGCTAAGTAGTGTTTGTTTGTAGCATATTAATGGGATTGGTTAGGACAGTCGTGCGGCCTTGTTGATTGTGTCAAGGGCTCGTACGGGTGGGTTTAATGCAATCCAGGATAATGACGGGTTGAACTTGACTAGGACTCTTTGATTTGTTGACTGTGTCAAGATCACTTGGGTCCTAGGGGTAAAAATCACATCGGGAGTTTCTAAAGAAACTGAAACTTGCCAGGCATGTGCATACCTTCTGGAGTGTGATGACGTGAGTGGATTCCATCCCGTTATTATGCGATGATAGTTGGATCCCGATTCCCACTGATGAGTTGGTTTACTCCTCGGGTGATCCCGACTAATTCTTCTTTCAGGTTTGGAGAAGAATTTGAGGTTACAGTGGGAGGTTTCCAGATTAGATAAAGTGATAACCATTCTGATCTAGGTTAGAGTGCACGCTGAGTGTTTCTTTTCTCTCTCTCTTTGGCGGCGACCATTGACCCGACCCTACACTATGACTCAGTGACCAAGTTGACCGAACCTTCTTATAAGACTGGCTTTTGAATTGTCAGAGTTGCAAACCTCATTGCCACTCCTACTTTTACCCTTTACTCCAGGACATCCCGTATTACTACGAACGTCCACTTCCATTGGACAAAACCATCATATGGTTATATACGAACTCGAAGGAATTCAAAGATGGTTTCTGGTTCTGGAGAAAACGAATAGGATTATTCAGTTGTCTTTTCCTTTTACCTTCTCTCAGGTTGCGAGTACTCCTTGGCTTAGGAGATAGTACACCTATTACGCAAATTGGATAGTCTTCTTCCAAACCTTAGGCTGGTGCCGAACGGTGGGGAATGAAGAAAACCAATTAGCATAACGATGGTGTACCGAAGGTATTAGGTAAAGACAAAGAAAGGGATTAGTAAGAGGGCAAAGTAAATTGCGACTATTATTCACGACCAAACCAAGTACTTCTTCGCCAATCCTAAATCACCTTTGTATTTCTCCAGGACACTCCGTATCACTACGAAGATCCACAGTTTATTTGGATATTCCATCGTATGGTTATATACGAACTCGAAAGGAACTTGTTCCAGTTCGGGGATGGATTCTGGTTCAGGAGAAATAGGAATAAGGTTTATTCGGTTGTCTTTTATCTTCACCTTCTCTCGCATTGCGAGTGCTCCTACGATCAGGACAGTACACCCATTATGCTTATTGGATGGTCTTCTTCCAAACCATAGGTTGGTGCCGAACGGTAGGGAAGGAAGAAAACCATTTGGCCTAAAGGGGTGTACAGAAGGTAATGACTAAATACATATAAAGGGATTTGGAGAGATGGCAAAGAGATATACGGTTACAGTTGTGAATCTGGATAATGGAAGAGGCATTACTAGGAATACCATGATACCCCATCGAAACATTTCAATGTTTCAGTTTCACTGTGTACTGTTAAAAGAAAACTGATTTCCCAATTAGACACTTGCTCCAGGGTATGTATTTACCAGGTATGATTCTCACATCTGTATGGTTTTACAGATGATGAGTGGGAGTAAGTTATTGGAAATTAGGTGACCATCCTCATTATATCAGGATTCGTTGTAATTGGTGATATTTGAGGAAATCACCTAGGTTGTTTGCCGGTCGGCAAATATTTGGTTTTGAATATCCGTTTTTATGCACCAATTTCAAGTTGATATATCTGTACGTCTATTTTTATAGAGTGAGGTATACCTTTTTGAAATTATGTCTATGACATTTACCTATATCAGTGGATGGGTAGGTAAGGAGTATTAAACAGCGGTGTAATTCTTCATAACCATAGTACAGTTTTCAACCTACAACACACAGTGAATGAGTTATTAGACTCAAGAGACTTATACAGAGTATTGTATGTTGTCCAGCGTCCATGAGGACAGAGGGGTTGGTTCTCGTACTATATTCGGTTTAGTTATGACTTCTCTAGTTTTTAGACAGGTGTTTCGTAGAAACACAGGGTCCGAATTTTGAGAAATTATAGGTATATGAATAAAGTAGAGAACCAGGTATTGCAAGTATCGGGATTCTTCAAGGTGATCGAAGATGTAGATACTTGTGAATGGTATTCAGTTGATAGTAATGATTAAGAGAACTTGCTTCTCTTTCAGGTTACTCATAATTGGAAGTATTCCTAAGTTGAGTAATGCTGATCGGCCTCTTTCCATTTAGTTGACATGCACTGGAGACAGCTGCATGATTTGAATCTGTTCCAATTAAATCAGTGCCTCTGTTTCTGTATTGGAAATAGAACAGTTCATATCTTGACATTGTTAAGGTACGGGGAGTTGTCCGGCTTATGCTTAAAACCAGACTCCGGATAACTCAAGGCACGTTTCTGTAATGGCTGTTTGTGGGTTGACCCGGGCTATGACGAGGGTTGATTTTCTACCATCTGGAAGATCAATAGTGATATTGTTCATCACTCGCCACAATTTTAAAAGAAATGGATTCTTTTCAGAAAACAGTAGTAGGAGTATGGTAGAACTGGAAGTGATTCCAGAACCGCTAACGATTACTGAAGATTTGATAAGAACCTAAAGATTCAATCTGGTTTGACATTCCATTGGCCACTCCGCAGATATGGTGGGTAACCTCAGGCACCCGAGAGGTACTTCGGTATGCTCAAGGACGGTGGCAGGGAGGTTCTTGTTTACCCAGACTTGCCATTGCAGTTGTTCCAGACTGTGAGACTCGGCAGAGGATGAGTATAGCGTCGTTCTAAACTTGCTTTAGAAGTGTTCGCCTATATGACTCTGCCAGAGGGTTGTCGTAGTCAGTGGGAGCAGCGGAAGCATTGGTGGACAGTTGGCTTATGTCTATTTATAGACTAAAGCAGATACAGCGGAGATAGATCATCTATTTCTGATGTGACAGTCATAAGTTTGACTTCATCAGAATACGGGATGGATCTGTTAAGAAGGTAGTAGAGTGTAATATTCTGGTATTTGGATGACATACACAGAGTAGGAAGTGAAATTCCTATACTACGATCGGTTATACTTTGGTTGTCACACAGTAGTTTCTCCACATGGGACTTGGATATTATATCAGACATTCTGGTTACTAGATCTATGGTTTATCTAGATTTGGGTGGTTTCCCAATCTGGGTACTTAGACAGCATTCTATGAGTATTTAGAATGGACGACTCCTGGCACGGTGGTGTACCTGCAGGTGATGGAGTCGCCCTCTCTAAAGGTGTCTTACAGACTAAAGTGGAGAGGGATGTGCATGATTGACAGATCACTTGCTTAGGCAATTGAATCAATCATGAGATGTCAAGTACCACACCAAATGTTGTTCTTGCAGTAGGTGCAATAAGTTGATATTGATCCAATCCTGGAGAAACAGTCGGAAGCAGTTTTAGAACATAAGTTGGTGTTCTAGGGATATGATAGCAACTTTCTCCTTCGGGAGACAGTTATCATTCCAGGCTTCCAAGATGACCTGGATGGCAGAGTAGCTGTCAGAGTTATAGTTTTCCCTCTGACGAGGGGAAGTATTTTAGACAGGTGGTCCAGGCGGATACTGAGGGAAAGGCATGGCGCAGGATACTGATTAAGTTCAGTTGACGATACAGTCTAAGAAGTTTGGATTTGGAGTTCATTTATGAGCTAGGTCCCATCAGACATCCAGACATTCCAAGACACGTAATGCTCATTTCGGGAGATGGCTTTCTCCGTGAACTTGAGATATAGAGAGACATAGAAAGAAACATCACAGCGGATCCACTCACAGAGGCAATTCCTCGAACGCAATAGTTTCGCAAACGAGATTTGTGAGACTGACTAGTAAAGGAGTTGGGTATTCGGTATCACACGGGCTCTGAGTACGCGACATCGTAATAATTAGCCTTGAGTGCAAGTGGGAGATTGTTGGAGATAGTGCCCTAAGAGTCAATTATTGGATCACAGGCACGTGATTGCAAAGATTGAGGGAGGACCTGTCCTAATAGGACAGTCTTACTCAAGATGATAGTATGCTATCTGGTTTATCTTTATCATCGTATACTGCTTTAGGTGACCTTACGAGTCGCTATTACACGTTGATAGAGACCCTAGGATTCTTGCTTGACTGCCAGCAGTATGTGGGCGATCATATACGTGGGAGCTGGTAGTCTATAAGCACATCCTTAAATGGTCCCTAGTCGTGGGAGTTTCGAGACTAGGCATCGATACTCCATTAGTAGACTAGTGTATACAGTCGAGACCCCGACGAGGGGCGGTGGCCGGTCTCCTAAGCCACTGGTGTCAGTTGGTTCACCTAAGATGTATACAGGTGCTCATTGGGTTATGAGTCCACCGGACAGGACTCGCCGGGAACCTGCTAGTTAGGATTATACCAGACGTCAGATAGCAGTTCCCTGGTGACATGTGTACAGGTTAGTTCATCAACCTGAGATCGACATTTGTCTCGTGTGAGTTCCCACTGTACTTTGATTACTACCCTACCACGGTTCAAAGGAGTCGTGCAAACAGGTTTTAGTTGGGTACAGTCCCGAGCCACATGGAGGGAGTGAGCGGATCTGCAGGGGTTCGTCTCTCCCGGTATTGGGGGGGAGGTCGCGCTGTGTCTAGGAGAGCCATTACACAAAGCCCTCGGCCGAGGCAGGAGATTTACTGGTAGGTATTCCAGTAGTATCTCAGGGTGTTCTGGGCTACACTCCGACACGACTTGTACCTCTTTTGGGGGTCTGACTTTTACCAACCCCGTAGACCCGACATGGGATACTCATAGACGAACGGACCGGACTGTACGGATATTGTCACTGACAGGCTCAGTAGGGTGTCAGGATGAGTTTGCTCATCGACGTCTCTTTTGGTCAATAGCTGGTAGCCCGTCACGTATGGCTAATACCTCTGACGTGCTAGTGGTTAAATCCACAGCCATAGTATTGACGAGTCTTTAGAGTCCACCACACACACAGTTACTCAAGTTTCGGGCGAAACGCTGTAGAGGCCGTATGGAGATATGGCAGGGTTCAATCAGATACATGCGGTATTGTACGGATCGTGATCGGACGGATTTTACTAGCCGGCTTTGGCTTAAGCCGGATCCAAGTATTATACAGTGTAGATTTTGTCTCGTTGCATTTGTGTTCAGTGGGAATACAAATGCGGGCATGTATATGCAGTCGCGGGGTTTTCCTGTAATTTATTACGGGATCAGTTTTCTGAAGTTGCCAGTTTGCATTGCGTTCCGGCCGGTTTTTCTTTGTTGCTTCACAGCCGGACTTTTCCGATGGAGGGACTAATTTGCAATTGTGCAAATTAGTTTTTGTGGAGGGGGTCCTTTGTAAATGTGTGGCTTCATGATGAGATTCTTTATTAGTCTTTTCCTTTGCTTTTTGAGATAAGATAGGATTTGAGGTTGATATGATATTGTTATCATGGTCTTTGGATGTGGTCACCCGTTCTCTTTTTCTACACTCACCATCCTTCTAGTGTTGGTTTTATTCCCTCCACCATTTTGTGATATGATGGGGGCCAGCCACTTTTGGGAGAGTGAGAGAGAGGTTTTCATTTTTTGATGAGGGAAATTAGATCATCTCATTTGTATGCTCCAAAATCATAAACCCCTCTCTAAAGTTCTTTGATTCTTCCATCACCCAATGGCAACATAAACCCCAAAGAGACAAGCCACTACACTACAACCTACAGTACCCTTGGACGCGTCGGCTAGCCAACTTCGCACCCGAGTTGCCTCGGTCCAGAGGTGGGAGCCCGTAAAAGAATCTGGCTACATGGTGGTAGTGTTTATGCCCTAGAAGGCCATTACTGTATCATACTAGCTTGTATATTACTTAATGGAAGCTTGAGATATTCACATGTATATAACAGTCTTGCTAAACATGGTAGTATGCTACTTGGTTTTTCTATCTTAATATGTGAGTGTACGTATTGATAGAGCTCTTAGGATCTTGCTTGTCTACCAGCGTTGTGATGGCAGTCACACTAGTGGGGGCTGGGTAGTCTACAAGCACATCCTTATTCAGGTCCCTGGTCGTTGGATTATCGAGACAGAGCATCGATACTCCGGAGTAGACTGGTGTGTACTCTTCTCATCCCAGTTGGGGAGATGGTCTGTCCCACAGCCGTCAGTACGTCGTACTGGAGATAGTATACAGGTGCTCGTTAGGTTACGGGTACACCGGACAGGACTCACAGGGAACTGTTGGTTGGTTTGATACCAGTCGTCAGTGAACAGTTCCCAGGTGACATGAGTACAGCGTAGTCCGCAGACTTGACACTGCTACTTCGTCTCGAGTGTGTCCCACTGTTCTTAGATTGCTACCCTACCACGGCTCAAAGGAGTCGTGCAAACAGGTAGCAGTTGGGTGCAGTCCCGAGCACTTGGAGGCAGTGGCGGTTAGACAGGATTCGTCCCTCCCGGTATTGGGAGTAGATATTGTGCTGTGTCAGAGAGCCATTACGCAAAGTCCCTGGCCAGGGCAAGCGAGATTTGCTGGTAGGTTCCAGTAGTTTCTCAGGGTGTAATGGGCTTCCCTCCGACACGACTTATACCGCTATTAGCGGACTGACGCTTGCCGCCCCCCTAGGCCCGATATGCGATAGTCTTGGACGAACGGACCAGACTGTATGGAAATTGTCACATCAGACTCAGTAGGAGTTCGGATGGGTTTTCTCATCGGCCTTCTTATCGACAACTACCTGGGGACCGTTACGTACAGCTAGTGCCGCTTGCGGTCTGTGGTTAAACCCACTGCCAGCGTAGTAGTCGAGTCTCTAGAGTCCCACACAGAGAGTTTCCTACTCCAGGCGAAACGATATAGAGGTTGCATGGTTTTGCGACAAAGGGTTCGGACGCATACGTGCGTTTACGCACGTACGACTTTCGGACAGTTTTTACCAGTCGGCTATGGTTTAAGCCAGTTACTGGTATCCGATTATTGGATTTTTACAGTCTAAAGTTTTTCCGTATTTTTGCGGATTGGAGGGGCGTTCTCGTAATTGTACGAGAAGCTTCTAGAAGATGTGACTAAGGAGGTTACTTTGGATGAGGTTATGAGTCATGGTGGTGATTCATTCATTTCATTAATGCACATTTATTGCTTAATGACTCATGCTAATGAATCACCACTAGATATTTTATGAAGCATGATTTATCATCACTCTTTATTCTTTTCTCATTATTAGAAAATGCTTCATAATATATTATGATACACTCTCTCTCATCTCATTATCTTATCTCACATTCTCTCTCCTCAAGCTCTCATCTTCAAACCCTAATCCTTACACCTCATGAGTTGAGATCAAAGGATTAGTTAGACTAAACAATCCATAACCATCACTCTATCTCATCCTAACTTCTTTGATTAGCAATCCAAGAAGGTTAGTTGCCTCAAGTTTAGAGGTTTAGCTTGGTGTTTTGCTCTCGGGTGGATCGTCTACTACCTAGAGAAGGCCGAGGAGAACAAGGAGATCGTAAAGACGAAGGACTAGTTTCTTTAGGTATAATCCCTAATCTCAAGTGATAAGAAAATCATTGTGTACGGTTATTTATTGTTTAGCTTCGATTTAAGCGGTTAGTCGATGTTCGTTCCTTAAACTTGATTGTTTTTGTTATTTCCGCCTCCCCACATGTACTGGGGTGTACTACATCAACTTACTGTGGTATCAAAGCCTCGCTAAACACTAAATAACTTAATCGCAAATTTGTACGAATTTCGAACGGAAAGACGAAGCCGGAAAACCCTAAAAAATGCAAGTTTCTGTCGAATTTAAAACGATGTCAGAAAATTTTTCAGGTGAGCTCAGAGTGCTTGACATGACACCGGTAGAACACCCAAGAAAAACAGTCGACTGAATCGACCAACTCGCCGCGGAACCGCGGCCTCAGCCTACTGAGTCGCCGCGCTTCCGCCGCCGAGTTGGCGAGTCAGGGGCCGATTTTTCTTCTGTTGCTTCTCTGTGAAATTTGGGGTTTTCTGGAATATTTAATATTTGCTCAGGTTACTGTTTAACAGAGCAGATTTTGGAGCAATATTGATGTTGTTTAGTCGATCGAAATTTTACAGTATTTGCATATTGGATTATATCTGTGATTGTTTAATGTGTTCGTAAACCTCCCCCAACTGCTAGTATATCGGTTGGCAGGGGGTTGCACATTTCTGAAATGGTTATATCTGTTTGTGCATATAAACTGTATTGGACTGTTGTGGTGTATAGCCGGGGTTAGCAATGGGTTATTGTTTAATTCATTTGTTGTAAATGTAATTTGTTGTAATATTATTTTTTGCGGGGCACTTCCAGGTTGCGGTCGTAGCCACCGTTGTATTATTTCATTTTACTGTTTTTGCTCCTAGGACTGACCCAAGGTGGGGTACACAGACTGCCGGGTGGGTAGTTTGCCGTACCCGTAGGGGTCGAGGGTGGGGTAACGGCTATTCATCACAACTGTGTAATCTGTCTTTTCTTGCAGGCTCAAAAGAAATACAGATTGCTTGCAAATCCAATATTGTTTATCTGTGTTCTGGAATGAATATCATTGCGTCAGACGAATGTAAAATATCTATATTTATGATAGCTATTTAGACTCCACTTATGTTTTACACCCGCGCTAGCCCAGCCCCCGCTCTGTCGTTAGTTAAGTAACCTAACGGGTGATGACGGGACCCCGTGGCGAATGCGGATGGCATAAGAGGACGTTGTATTTTCGTTGTTTTCTGCAATGATAGGTTAATGATGGGACGCATTATCTATAATGCAAAGTAAATAAACCAAAGTTTTAATCGTTGGAACAATTTAAAAGAAACCACTCGGTTATTTTAAAAACAGATATTTTTAAATGCGGAGATTTAACCACTCCTTTTAAAAAGCTATCAGGTTCCTTCGGTTATATCAAGTTCACTACGTTCACGGTTTCGCCAAAACCAGTCGTAGCCCTCCGTCATTTCTTATGAATGGTCAGTAGTATTCAAGCTATGTTTGTTTGGCCCTTAGTCAAGACATAGTGATTGGTAGCTGCTGGGGTATTCATTTGTTGCATTGATAGATGAGTTGGGTTGGGACAGTCGTATTACTTTGTTGGCCCTTAGTCAAGAGTATACGGATGGGTTCAAATCAACAGGATAATGATGGGCAGAACTTGACATGTGACTTATGATTTGTTGGCCCTTAGTCAAGATCATAAGAGCATGGGGCAAAAAAATCCATATCGGGAATTTCTAAAGAAACTGAAATTTGCAAAGAGATGCATACCATTTGGAGTTTGATGAATGTTGGTAGGATTCCTTCAACATTATCATACGATGATATTTGGATCCCGATCCTACTGTGAGTATATGATACTTATCAGGATATTCGTCAGTTAACGATCAATGCTATAAACCTAGTAGGTGTCCAGAAAAGTGTCAGCAGGGTTACGCCCCCAGAGAAAAGAGGTTATTTAATTAAGGAACTTCGTGAAAGCGTTGGAAAACCTCCCTCGAAGTATCGACACCGGCCTGGCTGAACGGTTAAGCAAGTATTGTACGGTGAGAATAGTCTTGGCTAATTCTTCTTTTATGGTTTGAGGAAGGATTCGAGAAACAGTGGGAGCCATCCAGTTTAGATAAACTAAAAACCACTCTAAACTTGCAAGAGCATCATGCTAAAGAGTTTTCTTCTCTCTCTCCTAACTGCAGCGACCCTGAAAATGACTGGACTTAAGTTACTTTTAGAGAAAAATATACTGACGGGGCCAAACTATAAAGATTGGCTGCGGAATGTCAAAATGGCTTTGACCTATGACAAACTGGGGTACGTCCTCACCGCTATGGCACCTGCTGTCCCTGGTCCCAAATCCAGCAATGCGGATAAGGAAATCCGCAAAACCTGGGATTTAGATTGCGCGAGAGCCAAGTGCATCATGCTTGCCTCGATGAACAATGAACATCAGAGGAGGCACGAGGATATGGACCTTGATGGCATATTTCTCCATACAAAGGAACTTTATGGAGAGCAATCTCGTATAGCAAGATACGAGACCTCAAAGAACTTGTTTCGAGCGAGGTTGGCTGCCGGGTCATCGGTAGGTGAACATGTCCTACAGATGATCAGCTATATTGAAGAGCTCGCAGACCTTGGGACGACTTTGGATAATGAGCTCTATACAGACCTTATTCTCCAGTCCCTTCCTCACACCTACGCCCAGTTTATCCTGAACTTCAACCTTCAAAGAAAAGAAGTTGAACTTCTGGAACTCCTGAACATGTTAAGGAGTGCAGAGGGCACCTTGAAGACATCAAGGGAAACACCCGCTATGTTTGTTGGCGGTTCATCTTCTTCCGGGTCCAAGGCTAGGGCCAAAGGAAGGAAGAAGAAGGCCGCACCCAGACCTAGAGGAGGTGTTAGTAAGGTGGGAGGGAAGGGAAAGAAAAAGAAAGCAGTACCGATAGTTGGTCAGGATGAGTGCTTCCATTGTCACAGGAAAGGGCACTGGAAGAAGGATTGCAAGGCGTGGAACGCCAAGAACCAGGAACCGAAGCAAGCTGTGGCTTCGACTTCAGGTGTGTTTGTAATTGAGAATTGTCTGTCGATCAACTCTACTTCCTGGGTATTGGATACCGGATCAGGATCTCATATTTGCAATTCATTGCAGGCACTGAGAAACCGTAGAGTGCTGAAGGAAGGTGATATGATCCTTAGGGTTGCTAACGGAGCTAGCGTGGGAGCTGCGTCCGTCGGGGATTATCACCTAGGATTGACGAGTGGACACATTTTGGTTTTACATAACTGTTATTTTGTACCCAGCTTAACGTGTAATATCATATCAGTTTCCTTGTTATCAAATAAAGGTTATGATTTCACGTTTGTAAGAGATGTTGTCAACATCCACCTTAATCATGGTTTGATTGGGTCTGGTACATTAAATAACGGCATATATGTTTTAAACCAACTCCAAATTTTCAATGTCCAGAACACACTAAAAAGAAAGTCTCCAGATTTGAATAAAGCTTTCTTATGGCATTGTAGACTGGGTCACATCAATGAGAGAAGGTTGACTAAGTTGCATAGAGAAGGATATTTGGACTCGTTCGAATATCAATCTTATGACACTTGTCAATCCTGTCTCAAAGGAAAGATGACAAAGACTCCATTTACTGGACAAGGAGTAAGAGCGAGCGAGCTCTTAGGACTCATACACAGCGATGTATGCGGTCCAATGTCTATACATGCGAGAGGTGGTTATTCCTACTTCATTACTTTTACAGATGATTTCTCTAGGTATGGATATGTTTTCTTAATAAAGCATAAATCAGAGGCCTTTGAGAAATTCCTGGAATTCAAGAATGAAGCGGAAAACCAAACAGGCAAAAGTATTAAGACACTAAGATCTGATCGAGGTGGAGAATACTTAAGTGCCGAGTTCCTAGGTTACCTAAAAGAGAAAGGAATTCTCTCTCAGCTTACTCCTCCATACACTCCACAGCACAACGGTGTATCGGAGAGACGGAATCGAACCCTATTGGATATGGTACGATCCATGATGAGTAATGCTGAGTTACCGCGATCTTTCTGGGGTTATGCGCTAGAATCAGCGGCATATCTTTTGAACCAAGTTCCAACCAAGACTGTGCCTACCACACCATATCAGATGTGGAGTAGGAAGAAACCCTGTCTAAAACATTTTAGGACATGGGGGTGTCCAGCTTTTGTAAAAAAGCAGCATGTGGACAAGCTCGAGGCACGTTCAGTACAGTGTAAGCTTGTGGGATATCCAAAGAACTCCAAGGGATATTATTTCTATTACGCAGAGGAACAAAAGGTATTTGTTTCTCGTCATGCCACCTTCTTAGAAACTGAATTTTTAGAAAATCAGAAGAGTGGGAGCGAAATAGAACTGGAAGAAATTCCAGAACCACAAGCTGCTACTGAAAGTTTGGTAGAACCAGAGGTTCAAGAAGAACAGAACATTCCCGCACCCCTCCGCAGGAGTAGTAGGCCGTCTCATCCGCCTGAGAGATACTACGGTTTTCTCATAGAAGGGGATAGAGAGGATTGCATCATAGATGATGATGAACCTACTGACTTCCAGCAGGCCATCCAGAGCGGCGACTCGGTACGATGGCTAGATACAATGCGGACCGAAATGGAGTCCATGTACACCAACAAAGTATGGACTTTGGACTTTGCTCCAGATGGGGTAAAACCCATAGGATGCAAATGGATCTTCAAGAAAAAGATTGGTGTAGATGGACAGGTGGAAACCTATAAGGCTAGACTTGTTGCAAAGGGTTTTCGTCAAAGACCTGGTTTGGACTATGACGAAACTTTTTCTCCAGTGGCTATGCTCAAATCCATTCGGGTCCTTCTTGCTATTGCTGCCTTCCATGATTATGAAATCTGGCAGATGGACGTAAAGACGGCTTTTCTGAATGGAAATTTAGAAGAGAGCGTCTATATGGATCAGCCAGAGGGTTTCAATCAGAGTGGGAGCAGCGGGAAAGTATGCAAGCTGCTTAAGTCCATTTATGGACTAAAGCAGGCATCGCGGAGTTGGAACATCTGTTTTGATGAGACAGTCAAAGAATATGACTTTATCAAAAATCCAGATGAACCGTGCATATATAGTAAAGTTGTGGCCAGAAGTGTCGTATTCCTCGTCTTGTACGTGGATGACATTCTATTGATAGGAAATGACATTCCTATGCTACAATCTGTCAAAGGATTCTTGTCACACAGGTTCTCCATGAAAGACCTGGGTGATGCCTCTTACATTCTGGGGATCCGGATCTATCGTGATAGATCCAAGAGGATGTTGGGACTTTCGCAGTCCAGGTATATCGACACTGTACTGAAAAGATTCAGTATGGAAGATTCTAAGCGCGGTAATCTACCGGCTTGTCACGGAATCACCCTCTCCAAAGAGATGTCTCCCAAGACTGATTTGGAAAGGGAACGCATGTCTATTATACCCTACGCTTCTGCGGTAGGCTCTATAATGTATGCGATGTTGTGTACCAGACCAGATGTAGCTTACGCACTGAGCGTGGTAAGCCGGTATCAGTCAGACCCAGGGGAGAAACACTGGATAGCAGTAAAGAACATTCTCAAGTACCTGAGGAGGACTAAGGAGATGTTCCTGGTTTACGGCGGAAAAGACCTCAGGTTGGAGGCCTTTGCTGATTCCGGCTTCCAGAGTGATAAGGACGATTCCAAGTCCATGTCGGGTTATGTCTTTACCCTCAATGGAGGGGCGGTGTGCTGGAATAGCTCCAAGCAGGACACCGTTGCTGACTCAACGATGGAAGCGGAGTATATAGCTGCTTACGATGCCGCAAAAGAAGCAGTCTGGATGAAGAAGTTCCTAACAGAACTTCAGGTGGTTCCTACCATAGTTGATCCAATACCTCTGTATTGCGACAACAACGGAGCTATAGCCTTAGCGAAGGAACCAAGGTCCCATCAGAAGTCCAGACACATCTTGAGGCGGTATCACCTGATCAGGGAGATCATTGATCGTCAGGAGATCGAGGTTCGGAGAGTTGCTTCAGAAAAGAACATTGCTGATCCATTCACGAAGGCCCTTCCTCAGATTTAGTTCGAGCGGCTACTCGAGATCATCGGTCTTCGATACGCCAGTACATGGCCCTAGTGCAAGTGGGAGATTGTTAGTGTTTATGCCCTAGAAGGCCATTACTGTATCATACTAGCTTGTAGATTACTTAATGGAAGCTTGGGATATTCACATGTATATAACAGTCTTGCTAAACATGGTAGTATGCTACTTGGTTTTTCTATCTTAATATGTGAGTGTACGTATTGATAGAGCTCTTAGGATCTTGCTTGTCTACCAGCGTTGTGATGGCAGTCACACTAGTGGGGGCTGGATAGTCTACAAGCACATCCTTATTCAGGTCCCTGGTCGTTGGATTATCGAGACAGAGCATCGATACTCCGGAGTAGACTGGTGTGTACGCTTCTCATCCCAGTTGGGGAGATGGTCTGTCCCACAGCCGTCAGTACGTCGTACTGGAGATAGTATACAGGTGCTCGTTAGGTTACGGGTACACCGGACAGGACTCACAGGGAACTGTTGGTTGGTTTGATACCAGTCGTCAGTGAACAGTTCCCAGGTGACATGAGTACAGCGTAGTCCGCAGACTTGACACTGCTACTTCGTCTCGAGTGTGTCCCACTGTTCTTAGATTGCTACCCTACCACGGCTCAAAGGAGTCGTGCAAACAGGTAGCAGTTGGGTGCAGTCCCGAGCACTTGGAGGCAGTGGCGGTTAGACAGGATTCGTCCCACCCGGTATTGGGAGTAGATATCGTGCTGTGTCAGAGAGCCATTACGCAAAGTCCCTGGCTAGGGCAAGCGAGATTTGCTGGTAGGTTCCAGTAGTTTCTCAGGGTGTAATGGGCTTCCCTCCGACACGACTTATACCGCTATTAGGGGACTGACGCTTGCCGCCCCCCTAGGCCCGATATGCGATAGTCTTGGACGAACGGACCGGACTGTATGGAGATTGTCACATCAGACTCAGTAGGAGTTCGGATGGGTTTTCTCATCGGCCTTCTTATCGACAACTACCTGGGGACCGTTACGTACAGCTAGTGCCGCTTGCGGTCTGTGGTTAAACCCACTGCCAGCGTAGTAGTCGAGTCTCTAGAGTCCCACACAGAGAGTTTCCTACTCCAGGCGAAACGATATAGAGGTTGCATGGTTTTGCGACAAAGGGTTCGGACGCATACGTGCGTTTACGCACGTACGACTTTCGGACAGTTTTTACCAGTCGGCTTTGGTTTAAGCCAGTTACTGGTATCCGGTTATTGGATTTTTACAGTCTAAAGTTTTTCCGTATTTTTGCGGATTGGAGGGGCGTTCTCGTAATTGTACGAGAAGCTTCTAGAAGATGTGACTAAGGAGGTTACTTTGGATGAGGTTATGAGTCATGGTGGTGATTCATTCATTTCATTAATGCACATTTATTGCTTAATGACTCATGCTAATGAATCACCACTAGATATTTTATGAAGCATGATTTATCATCACTCTTTATTCTTTTCTCATTATTAGAAAATGCTTCATAATATATTATGATACACTCTCTCTCATCTCATTATCTTATCTCACATTCTCTCTCCTCAAGCTCTCATCTTCAAACCCTAATCCTTACACCTCATGAGTTGAGATCAAAGGATTAGTTAGACTAAACAATCCATAACCATCACTCTATCTCATCCTAACTTCTTTGATTAGCAATCCAAGAAGGTTAGTTGCCTCAAGTTTAGAGGTTTAGCTTGGAGTTTTGCTCTCGGGTGGATCGTCTACTACCTAGAGAAGGCCGAGGAGAACAAGGAGATCGTAAAGACGAAGGACTAGTTTCTTTAGGTATAATCCCTAATCTCAAGTGATAAGAAAATCATTGTGTACGGTTATTTATTGTTTAGCTTCGATTTAAGCGGTTAGTCGATGTTCGTTCCTTAAACTTGATTGTTTTTGTTATTTCCGCCTCCCCACAAGTACTGGGGTGTACTACATCGACTTACACATGGTGCCCTTTCCGAAGAGAAGACGACGAATGGTGATTCCGTGGGAGATCGGGACGACGACGAGAAGACCGAAGGACACGGATCGCTCGGTATACATCTCTCACCCCATCTCTAGTTAGCTAGTATAGGTTAATGGTTACGATCCGGGTATATTGTCCGCGGTAGCGCCGGTTAAAGTTAAGAAAAAAATTTTATTCCGCATTTTGGCCTCGGATAGACGGCCGGGGCGCTGCCGTGGCACAACAGAATCTTATCTAACCGTCACTGCCTCCAAGTGCTTCGGGACTGCACCCAACTACTACCTGTTTGCACGAATCCTTTGAGCCGTGGTAGGGTAGTAATCTAAGTACAGTGGGAACACACTCGAGGTGAAGTGACAGTGTTAAGTCAGCGGACTAAGCTGTACTCATATCACCTGGGAACTGATAACTGATGATAGGTATAGTACCAACCAACAGTTCCCGACGAGTCATGTCCAGTGTACTCGTAACCTAACGAGCACCCGCATACTATCTCAAGTACGACGTACTGACGGCTGTGGGACAGACCGTCTCTGACATTGGGATGAGAAGCGCATACGCTAGTCTACTCCGGAGTATCGATGCCCTGTCTCAATAGTCCTGTGACTAGGGACTTGCATAAGGATGTGCTTATAGATTACCCAGCCCCCACGAGTGTGACTGCCATCACAACGCTGGTAATCAAGCAAAGATCCTAAGGGCTCCACTAATGTGTATAGGTGATATACTAAAATAAACACATGTACACATTAAAGCAGAAACAAACCAAGTAGCATACTACTATATTGAGCAAGATTGTCTATACAAGTTGAATATCCCAAGCTTCTATTAAGTAATATACAAACTAGTATGATACAGTAATGGCCTCTAGGGCATATACACTAACAGTTTCCTCTTATGTCGTTGATCTGCTTTCTTTGATACTCGATTGAGGTTCCCGTTACCATGTTTGAGCACAGGTTGAGCTGCTGCTAGTGTTGCGGTCTAGGCGAGCTCGTCTGGTATGAGGGCCGACCATTGTGTTTTCTGGTGACATGAAAACGTCTCGATGTAGTGTTATGTTGTGGCCTCTTGTGGAGGCGAGTGCTCGGTTTTACACAGGATGATCGGGCCATTGTTAGAGCTGCCAGTTGTGAGAGGACTATTGATGTACAACATACCGCAGAGATTTTGATGTCACCTACTATGCAGACAGGTGACCCAGCTTTTGCTGAGATGATGGGATGTCACTTCTAGAGCATACGAGCTAAGATCGCCGGAGCTTCCAGGCAGAAATACGACAGATGATAGCTAGTCTACCCCGAATTGAGAGACGAAGGCGATTCGTCAGATTGATGCACCGATGCAGGCCCATTTGAGTTGAAGATTTCTTGTGTGGAGAGTCTTACTCAGACCTAGAGCAGACCGAGCCAGAGGTGACCGCCGATGTATTGCCTTTCCTGGAGGATTGAGGCTTGCTTAGCATGCGGGCAGAGAACATTCACATGTTGTATAGACGAAGCTAAAATGTTTGAGTGAGTGCCAGAAACCTATTTTCCCCAAGTTTAAAGTGTTCGGAGGAACATGCAGGTAATTCTTTGGACCCTCTAGAAAAATGAAACCCTAACTCGACATGATGACCATGGAACCATTTTGAACCTTAGGGTTTGTGGCAATTTAGCGGTGCCATCAGTGAGGCTTGGGTTTTCCCTTCTACGGCTGGTCCAGAGGTACTGTGGTATGTACCAGATATTTTTAGACTGTGCTCAGGTGTTGAGCCTTCGGGAAATTTTGGGACCTTGATGACTCGATCGAAAAGTTTGACGCCGTCCGGATACCATGTGATAAGGGATCGGCAAGCTGACCAGCTTTGGATAGAGGAGCTCACCCAGATGCGTTGTGAGTGATCGAGAACGGACGAGTATTGAGTATTCTTTCGATGGTTGGGATGAGTTCCCAAGGACGTGTTCAGCCAGATATCTTCTACAGAGTGATGAAGCTACAGAGTACGCGATTTTGAGTCCGTGCGAGAGATATCGGATTGACCGTGGCCGAGAATAGTTGCAGTGCACAGATAACATGGCTTGACGTCATAGTAGACGACGATAAAGACAAGTGGAACCAGAGGATCGTGCGAGACGCTGACAAGCTGTCATTACTCCCCGTCGAGAATAGAGACCTGATATGCTTACAGAGGCATTGGAATACGGCCAGTTTCCGAGGAAATGTGTGTGGAACATGCAGATGTCCAAAAATCGAGAAAGGATTATGTAAGAGTACCAGCCTCCGTACAGTTCGGCATAGGTGAGATCGGAAGAGACCCTGAGCAGGATTCCTTCCGGGACACTGCTGCAATGAGATTTGCACCCAGGATCAGATGTGTCACATGTATTCAGAGGGCAGAGGTCGACGCAAACAACGTGTTGCTTTACGAGTGGTCATGATGATTGACCGAGAGATGATCAGAGAAGTGCTAGAGCGGAATCGTCCCCGTTAGCACACCTGACTGGGCCGATGAGCCGATGGATTGCGAGATTGGTAATCCACAGAGAAGATAAGGACCCAGAGACAGAGGACGCCAGACCATGAGCAGGAGGCGAGCGGATATTATTGCCCTACCAGTTTTCAGGCGCACCGATTTATTTTTCGACATTGTAGGAGGTGTACCTCAATGTCCTTTGTTGCGATTTGCGTTTGTGATCTGAGTATCATGCCTATATCGATTGGATTTGAGTTTTGATGACGAATTTCCTGATATTGATTTCGTGCATCATGGCTGCACCTACTGAGTATTTACATTTTTGCGCATAGTTATCGCACCATATATATATTTTATACACCGTTGTGTTGATTTACGATTTGTGCCTATTGCGTTTGATGTCGATTTTGTGCCTTGGCCGCACATGTTTATGATTTCATGGATTTCATACGGATGATTTGATTTTTGCACTCGGTATACCTTATATGTGCTTGTAGTGCATTGATACGTATTTTGTGCACCACAGTTGCACCTGACTTCATTTTGATATCATTTGAGATATTTATTGTGATTTCATGCCTAGGGCATGCATGTGATTTGATTTATGCTTTCGGCATAGTTTTCATGCACTTTTAGTATTTGATTTACTTTTGTGCACATTGATGCACATGGTTGTGCGATTATATACCACGGTATACCTGATTTGGATTTGGATTGAAATGTGTTGTATACCGTCGATTCGATTTTGATACTCGATATTGTTTTGTGCACCTTGTGCACCTGATTGGATTCTTGTGCATAGCAAATGCTCCCGATATTGTTGTCGTGCACACCCGTTGCACTGGACAGATGCTTTCGCGCACACTCGTTGCACGTAGTTTTAGGCTTTGGTGCATATTGTGGCACCTGTATTTGGATTTAAATTCCATGCGCACCAGATGCATGTGTTTATTGGATACGCCTTTTGAGGCTGATTTTTCTTTTGAGCACTTTATTTTTATGTTGGGCACTATATTGTGTAGTAGCCGAACAGGACTGATCTGAGGACAGTACCTGAATACTTTGCATGCATTAAAAGATTACCAAAAAAGATTTTCAAGAGGAGCTATAGTCTCGCTATTTCCTACGTGTCCGTGAGCGACATGAACGTTTTTAAAGGAAAATCTTTTGGGATATTTTGAAAACGACGGAACGCGTATTTAAGAAACATATATGGACATACATTATTATTTTAAAATGAGCGTCCGTCAGTTAAGCCGTGAATTACGCATTCCCGCGGCGATTTAGAAAAGATATTGCATGTACATTATTCAGATTTTGGAGTTTTCAAAGATGCGTACTATACACGTATTATAGTATTTGACTAGTGTATATTGGATTTCAGTAGTGGATTTCGAGATCTGCATCTCTATTGTAACTCCGAGGATATGCGTGCAAATCCGATAGTTTGCGTGACGCTTGACAGAGTTAATTTTGAGTTTCGTACTCGTGTTCATGTGCACTTGGCGCGTTGTGTTATTTCTGCGTTTTTCCATGATTTCGGAGCCCCGTTGTTTTGAGCCGATTATTGAAATGTTTTAGATTTTGGGGGTTTAAATTTAAATTCGGAGACCGAATTTATTTAAGGGGGGAAGACTATAACATTTCAGAAAATATAAAATATTATATTTTGGAATTTAATATTAAAATAATATATTTCCCGAAAACTGCCGATTTGCGAAATTGGGGTTTTCGAAAAAGGGTATAAATATATACCAATAATTGTGAATTAAATAGAAATTAAAATGATTTATTCATTTAATAATATAATTAAAGGATTTGGCATTTTAAAAATTTATTATATGCAATTTTGATAAAAACCCGATTAGTGCACTGCTAATCGCGATTAAACCAAATCCGCGTTTTCTACAGTTTTCCATGGTTAGTGCACCATGAAATGTTTCATTTTGTTACATGTTTCATTCATTTGGGTTATTGGTAGAGAGTAAAGGAAAAATAAAAATAAAAAGGTCAAAGAGGACAAAATGATTAGGTTAGGTAGATTATGTGTGAGAGAGAGTGTATGATTATGTGTGAGAGAGAGGGGGCTGCTGCTGCCATTTTCCCCATCTTTTTTTCATCTTCTCTCCTTCATCTCCTCAAGCTCACAACCCTCCTCAAATAATCCCTAGATCTATCTCCTAATAAGCCTCAAAACCCTACACACCCTTCACAAAAACTAATCCCCTCTTCAACCTCTACACATGGGACCAAGAAATTTCAGTTTTCGATGATCTTGGGATTCATGGGTGCTATATGAGGTAATCCCTTCACCAATTGGGTAGTTTTTCATTTACTTTAGTATTCATATGTGTTTAGAAGTGAAATTGCGAAGGTTAGTGAACATTGGGAAACCCTAGTAAAGGGTTGAGTGTTTGTTGAAATTGGTGATGTGTTGTGGCTGTTAACTAGACTTGGGTGCTGTTTAAGGACCTGGACCAGAGCTTAGAAACCCAAAACCCGGATTTAGAAACCCCGACATCGGATAAATGTATGATTTGAGAGGGTATTTTGGAATCTGGAGTAACCCGGGGGCACTAGAAATGATTTTGCAATTACCGGGAATCGTGCAAGCACCAAGGAAGCTACCACTGAAACCCTAGCCCCATACCCCAACCCAAGGCCGCAGATTTATCCATTATGGCCGCAATTTGCGGACAGAGCAAGGAAATAGGGTCCCAGGTTTGGTCCATGGCTCCTTTTGCACAAAAATAGACCCCTCCTATATGCAGAATTGGCTAATTATCACCTGGGGAAAATTTGGGAGCATTTTGGTGTGTTTTAGGCTATGTTTTCCGTATTTTGAAATGCAATTTCTTGACATTTGGATTTGTTTTGGTTGTTGGATGTTTATACATCGACAACAGGGGTTGTTTGATTGTTTTTGCACATGTAGGCCATAGGTTCTAACCTATGAGTGCACCGTGCGCCATATCGGTTTTCCAGATTCAATTTTAATACATATTGCGATTGTTTATTATTGTAGGTACCCTCGCATGGATTCCGAGACGAAGGAGCACGGCGTCATCAATTTTGGTGAGCGAAGACCAGGTGAGTGGATCTATATCCACGGGGGAAGTCGGGTGGATGGCGTATAGCACCCCCGCAAAGTTTTGGTGGAAACCGATTATAGAATATGGTTAAGGAAACCTAGATTAGGAAACTAGGGTTAAAATGAGAGAGCTATGAAACCATATTAGAAACTAGAGAATAGTTAGAAGTGATACGTTACTACTATCATAGGAAGACGTTTAGCGATATTGCCGTTTAGGGTACTGTAGGACTAGATAGTCGATGTAGATACGTCATCCGAACCATACCTATTTCTAAACCGAAGATTCGTATGTATCTTTAAATATATACCTTGAGGGATGTTACGGATTTTCAAATGATATCATTTTCTTAAAAACACCGTAACCCCTATTTTCAAAACTACGATTCACTTCTTTTAAAATCTGCTTGTATGGTTTGGGTGTGTATGTTAGATCAATACCTATACTTATAGTAGAGATAGAATGTTTAGGTAAACTTGGCTTGATGTGAGTTATAAATGCGATGAAAAGAACATAAGACGAATATGATGATATGATGATATGTTGGTATACGGATGCGAGTCGATGGAGATGATTTATACCCTGTCGGTCCCCTGATATGAGATTATTGCGGAAGTGAACCGGGACATTGGTACATAAATACATATATGTATATAGAATGTTGTGAACCATGGATGACAGGCCGTACGTGATTTCAGGCCGTACCCTCATTTGTCGTATAGGATGATAAGATCCCTATTAGCTCAATGCCGCTGTACGATGATTTTTCCGTGCGTGATGAGTTTGACTTGATCATTGATCCTTACCCTTGACTAGAGGTTGTCGTACGATGGATCATACCGTACGCGATGTTGTTAGGCTGGAGGATTGATAGATTCCCTGACTCGGTCATATTAGATACGTATACCCGTCAGCATTTTCATATGATTTATATTATGCTGTATTCATATTATTTCCATTGCATTGCTTATACCTGTGCTAGTACACTTGCACCATTATCGATGATGAGTATGTTACGCGTACACAGATTTGCCGGCTCACACACTTCATCATCGATAATTGCCATGTCACTACACAGTAGGGTTGCTGCATCATGATATGACTCTTCGCATAACATGCTTACGTATACTTTGCTACATCAATACTTGCACATATATATACATTGTATATTCATATTGTGCACATATACACTGACATATCCATAATAGTGCACACATACATTGGTACATCTACACTTGCGCATATTCCTATTGTACCTATATAGATAACTGGTTTTATTGTAAAATTGGGAACCGAGTGTTATATTTTAAAAACTGGAATCATTTTAAAAGAGCGGTTTTCCCTTAATATGTCATATCACTATTCCGTGTTGCATGATACACGATATGCTAACATTTCTATTATATGTCGCATGCATCATGCTCTATGATTTTACGCATTGAGATATGCTGTTTTCATGAGATTTCTGGATTTGAGAACCGTGGACTTTTTAAAAGAGATTATGTGTTGTTTTAAAAACCCGGTTTCTTCTGATATGATATTTCAGTGCGTCCACCATGTGTTTTCTCGGTTCTGAGAGCGACATGTGAAACCGGATTCGAGGAGGCGAATGAGGCCGATTGCGTGTACATGGTGGACCCGGTATGGTACCCCGGGGCGAGAACGGATCGTTGTGCAGTAGACGGTGAGCCTGGCAGAGGGACTACTACCTACCGGTGATAGTGTTTAGGCTCGGCGGATATCCGAAGGATATCGACCGGAGTAGAGAGATGATATAGGCCGATCCGGACTAACGGAGCCCGTAGGCCGATCCGGACTGACGGAGCCCGATATATGAGTATTTACGTGCCGTTGCTGGGCACGGTTTTCATGATGTTTTTGAGTGTCGATGCTAGGCACTCAGGTTCCATGATTTTGATGTGTCACGAGGGACACCGTTGATATATGTATCCTCATACTTTCATGCACACTCCTTTATGATATTTATGTGCATACAGACATTGATTATATGGGTGGACCAGATCCACATACATACATACCTTGATTATGGTTGGACGAGATCCATATACGTGCATTGATTATTACTGTTGGATGTTATCCGCATGCATATAGGTATTGATTACCTTGTTGGCACATATACAGACCCAGTCACCCTAGATATCATAGTATTACCTTTATGATATAGTTGACCTAGGAGTCGTTGTTTATTCGATTTCTATCTGTTGATATTTTTATACTCACGAGTTGGCAACTCACCCCCGTTGTGCCACAGTTATTGCAGGTTGACCGCTTGGTTCAGTAGCGGCTTTGCTGGCACACAGTTGCATTCAGGTGTTTTGCATTGGTAGGTGGGACATTTGTATCATTCCCAATCTTGTATTTACATTTCATATTGTATCTAGTTAACTCCATCAATCAAAACTTGTAAATTGTATAAGTAATGAGACTTAGTGGGTTGTGATTGTGAGACTTAGAGCAAGGGGTTTTCCGATACTTGTGATTTATATGTCTTGCTTTTCTTTTATTCTTTTGTGGTGAACTTCGCCGTTGGGCGTCGTATACTTATTTATATTGTCTTGCGTGGTTGTGATCCGCCGTTTAACGAAGAGCTAGCTCCCGCTTGGGGATGCCATTATCATTATTATGTATTTGTGGTTTTGGATCAAAATATACAAAGGAGGTGCTGCCAAAATTTTAAAAAGACGAAACATGTTTTCAAACTAGTAAATTTCACTTGCATCATTCATGTTCCTTTTCTATGCATTAAGAAAACTTGATTTCATTACTCCTTTATTTCCAAACTTCACCTCTTTTATTTTTCTTAAAAGGTTTAGATTTCTGGGTTTCAGCTTACTTGAATTCCGTTACGCCTTCAGACGTTGCGTGATTCAAGTGCTGGTCACGAGCTAATATTTCGGGTCGTGACAGTAATCTTACACTATAAACAATTCAGAGCGTTTCGTATTCGTAGTTTAACATTGTATTTGGGTTTTCACATATGGTCTAGGCGAAGTTAAAAAGTTCGATCGAATATCAAAAACCCATTTTTTCAAGTTTAACGTATTCGGAAAAACATGCAAGTAACTCTGTGGAGCCTCTAGAAGAATGAAATCCTAACTCGACATATTGACCATGGAACCACTTTAAACCTTAGGGTTTGTGGCAGTTCTGTGGTGCCATTAATGAGGCTTGGGTTTGCCCTTCTACGGTTGGTCCATAGGTACTGTGGCATGTTCCGAGTATTATTAAAACTGTGCTCAAGTGTTGAGCTGTCGGGAAATTGTGGGACTTTGATGAATCGATCGAAAAGTTAACGTCGTTCGGATATAATATGATAGGATACAATAATTGGAATCTATCTAGTTGCGTGCAAGTTTAACATTTCGGTCTTGGGTGAAATCGGGAATCTTGTTGAATTACCCGACTTCTTTTGAAAAGTGTTTTCATAGTTGAGACCTAAATGTAAGATTTGCATTGTTAGGCATGAAATCCAGAATATGCGATATTCCGGGTTTATGATGTCTAAGGTGTTGGAGATAGTGCCCTCAGAGTCAATTATTGGATCACAGGCACGTGATTGCAATGATTGCGGAGGACCTATACCGGTAGGACAGTCTTACTCGAGATGATAGTATGCTATCTGGTTTTCCTATATCAGCCGTGTACAGGTTCAGGTGACTGATCACTGTTACACTTTGATAGAGCCCTTAGGATCTTGCTTTACTACCAACAGTATGATGGAGATCATATACGTGAGAGTTGGGTGGTTTATAAGCATATCCTGAATTATGGTCCCTAGTCGTGGGGGTTTCGATACAGGGCATCGATACTCCGGAGTAGACTAGTGTATACAGTCGAGACCGCGACAAGGGGCGGTGGCCGGTCTCATAAGCCACTGGTGTAAGTTGGATCACCTAAGATGTATATAGGTGCTCATTGGGTTATGAGTACACCGGACAAGATTCGCCGGGAACCTGCTAGTTGGTATTATACATATCGTCAGATAGCAGTTCCCTGGTGACATGTGTACAAGTTAGTTCATCGACCTGAGGTCGTCATTTGTCTCATGTAAGTTCCCACTGTGCTTTGATTTCTACCCTACCATGGCTCAAAGGAGTCGTACAAACAGGTAGTTTTTAGGTACAGTCCCGAGCCACATGGAGGCACGTGAGCGGATCGGCAGGGGATTCGTCTCTCCCGGTATTGGGGGTGAGATCGCGCTGGGTCTAGGAGAGCCATTACACAAAGCCCATGGCCGTGGCAGGAGATTTACTGGTAGGTACTCCAGTAGTATCTCAGGGTGTTTTTAAGCTACTCTCCGACACGACTTATACTGCTATTGGGGGTCTGACGTTACCAGCCCCCTAGGCGGATATGCGATACTCATAGACGAACGGACCGGACTGTATATACATTGTCACTGTTAGGCTCAGTAAGGTTTCCGGATGGTTCGCTCATCGGCCTCCCTTGAGGTCAGTCCATGGGCAGACGTTACGCACAGCTAGTGTCGCTGACGGCTTGTGGTTAAACCCACTGCCAGGGTACTGACGAGTCATTAGAGTCCCCCACATACAGTTTCCCGAGTTTTGGCGAAACGTTGTAGAGGCCGTATGGTTTTATGGCAGGGTTTGGAAAATGCACGTGCGTTTACGCACGTGTCATATTTCGGGCAGATAATACTGGTGGACTTTGGTTTAAGCCGGATCCGAGTATTATACTGTGTAAATATAATATCTTTATCTCAGTTGCATTTGTATTCGGTCGTAATACAAATGCGGGTATGTTTATACTGTTACGGGGTTATCCTGAAATTCGTTTCAGGATCGCTTTTGGAAGTTGCCAGTTTCCAGTTTCCAGTTTTCTATCGCCCGTCTTTTAACATTCGGTTAAAGACAGATTTATCTTTTCTTGGATGAGGGTGAGTCATGCTTCTAGAAGGTTCTATAAGTGGTGATAAGGCTTATGACTCATATGTTGCATTAATGATTTTGGTGACAAGGTTAAGTGATTCATTAGTTTCATTTAATGTGTTCATACTTAGTGTATCATGACTCATGGTTATGATAAGCTTCATGTTTATTGTCACCCTCCTTCTTTGCTCCTACCCTTACCTCCCTTGCTCTATATATATTGGCCGGCCCCTCCCCTTGAGAAGTAAGATTGATTTTGATTAAAAAGACTATGTTTTTGAGTGTATGGAAATTTGATAACTCATTTCTCATTCCATTACATTTTGAGTGGCAACTTCATTAACCGTTCATCCACGGCTTTGGATGAAGTGAGACAAAGTATTCTACTCATTCTCTACATCAATCTTGGTCATCTCTTTTAGCAAACTTGACGACCGAGTTGCCTCGGGTCAGAGGCGGGAGCCCGTTTAAAGATCCGTTGACGTGGTGCCACCTGGACGATGAGATCAGAGATCGACAAGATCGGAGCAGCCGCAACAGAGCGTGGGATGATGGTTAAAGAACGAAGGACTCGGATCGTTCGGTATAACCTTTCTACCCTCTTTACAGTTTGTTAGTTTAGCAATAATGGAAGATCCGGGTTATAGTATACGATAGCGCCAGTTAAAAGTTTTTGTTCCGCATTTGGCGTCTGTTAGACGGCCGGGGCGCTACCGTAGACTTACAGTGGTATCAGAGCATCACCATTTTGCTTTACAAACTTGTGCTAATGCGTTTAAAACATCGATCGGACCGAATATCAAAAACTACAACTTTTCTGTTCAATGTTTCTGTCGATTTTAAATCTGGTTTAAAAATTATTTTGATGATCCCAGAAAATTGAGCAGGGTTTTTTAAGCATACCATAAAAATCTGGTCACGTGATCATACTATACCGCCGCGGATCCGCGGTCAAACCTAAGGTTTGACTGCGCATCCGCGGCCAGTATATAGGAACAGTGCTCCATATTTTTTCAGTGTGCTTGAATTGGTATATTGTGGTTTTTGGGATATATCTTTTGGGCCCAGATTTTGTTACTGTACAGCAGATGTACATGGGGCCCACTTCGTGATATTTAGTCGATCGAAATTTAAACATGTTAGTTTACAGTACTTACATTATATCTCCGACCGTGAATGTCATTTGATCGGTAAACCGCGTCTGATTGCTATAGTTCTTTTAGACGGGTTTGCGAACGTGACATTCGCGTTGATGTTTTGTGTTGTGCTGTGATGTTGCGGATTTGTCGTGGTGGATAGCAGTGTGCAATGGTAGTGCAGTTTGAATTTATTTGTACATTTGATATTGCAGGGCGAGCGTCCAACATGTGGACTGCCTTCACTGCCAGTTGTATAATATTCTTTTGGGGCACGACCGGGTTGATGTCGATGTACCCGTTGTACATATTTTTCATTTCTGTACTAGGTTTTACCCTGCGACGGAGTGCACGGATAGCCGGGTTCTGGAGGGCAACGGGTCCGCATCTCATGGCTTTGAGAGGAAAAGGGGCCTCACTCTGGAATTGGCAGACTATTCGCCGCACTTGTAGGGGGTACAGGTTGACCCAAGGAGGGGTGCTCAAGCTACCGGATTCCGTGAAGTGAAGGGTGGTCCATTCACTTTGCTGTAAGGGGCTGCCTCGCTTCAGGTTTTGGCGGGTAACTTGCCGCACCCGTAGGGGTCTAGGTTTCATTGCACAGGCTATCCACACGACCAGGGGAACGTCGAGTTTCAGCAGCGGCTCTATGAAACCCGAGGATCCAAGATTATCTGTATTGTTCTGTGATGCTTATTACTTTTCTGTAATGCTGCATATTATCACGCTCAGAGCGATTATTGTATATTGGTATATATACTATTAGATGTTGTATATGTTTTGCACCCGCGCTAGTTCAGTCCCCGCTCTGTCGTTAGTTAAGTAACCTAACGGGTGATGATGGGACCCGGTGACGAATGCGGATGGCATATACATACATTTTATTTTCGTTCTTTTCTGGTGTGATTGATGGGACCGCGTTGATTTTGATCAACGCAAAGGAAAGCAAACCTATTTGGCAGTTGTTGGAACAAATTTAAAAAGTGTTATTACAAAGACGTTTCCTTTTGTTATGCATAGCGGTATTCGGTTGGAATATCCTGCACCTCATTCGACGAGGCAAGGGCCGATATCCCTTCACCGGGAATGACCCCTTGTCACGACCCAAAATTTGGCCCGTAACCGGCACTTAAACTACGTAACGTCTACAGGCGTACGCAACTCAAGTAAGCCGAAATCCAGAAATCTAAACCACCCAAAACTGGATCAACAGGAAAAGAAACATAGTTTTAAACATTCGGAAATTTTCAAATAAAAATCTTTAAGTTTAGTTTTCGTTCTTAAAAATTTCGGCAGCACCTCCTTTGTAAAAACTAACCCCGAAAACGGGTACAACATAGATAATAATAAAAGCATCCCAAACGGGAGCAAATCACGCCCAACGGCGGAGACAACCACCACAACATATATACGACGCCGAAGCGAAAAAATATAAAAGAAAACTGCATAAAGAAGTAAAACTTTTCAACAAAACCGGCTCCCACGAGCACGGCACCCAAAGTCACCACAAAATATAACACTGAATCCTCACAAGTCGTCTCTAAGTCATATACAACAGTGGTAGATGGAGAATACTAGATCCAACAAAAAAAATATACAATGTACAAACAGATAACCGTAACCCACCTAAAAGTAAGGCCTCACAGCCAACCATAGCGGTATCCGCAAAAGTAGAGATGATAAGACGCCCTGCCGCGACTACTCAGAGGGTAAGTCCTGCAAAACACTGTGGCACAACGGGGGTGAGTTGCCAACTCGTGAATAGTAAATAGCATCATACAGTAATCGCAAGTATGCACGAACAGCGATCTATCTATCACATGTATTCCGATAGCATAAGTATGATAAGTGAATATGCAACAATCATGTAAAGGTACATCATCAGGGTACTACAACTACATGAAACAATGCATATCAACATAATCCTGAGTGTGGGATGATATAATATAAAATCTCATGCAAAAATCATCAGCATGGAAAAACACCAGTGTCCCTCACTGACACATCAAATCCCAAATCCTCAGGCACCGCATCCTCAGATCGGCCCTCACATCCTGTAAGTCTAACGAAAACCTGAGTGTCAAACACCGACACTCGAAACATTATGAAACCCGTGTCTAGTATCGACACGTAAATCCTCATAACTAAGGCGCTGTCACCATGACTGGCCCTGACGATATGTCATACCTCACTCCGGTCGGTATCCCCATGATAACCCCGAGTCCAAATACAATCACCGGTAGGTAGTGGTCCCACCGCCAGGCTTATCGTCTACACCACGAAATCACCACTCTCCCCGGGGTACCATACCGGTTCCACCATGTACCCGCAGACGGTGCCTCCCGCTCCTCGAATCGGGTATCACAAGCCAAATCTCAGAACCGAGAAATCACATGGTGGACGCACTGAAATATCATATCAAGAGAAACCGGGTTTTCAAACAATACGTAGTTTTCTTGAAAATATCCCCCACGGTCCTCAAATCCATAATCACATGAAATCCATATCTCAATGCGTAAAATTCACGTAAAACTGATATATGCAACATAAAACATCAATATGAGCATATAAAGGGAAAACCGCTCTTTAAATGAATCCAGCTTTTTAGAATATATCTTGCGGTTCTCAAAACCTCCGAAAAACAATGCAGCATCATATAAGGTGTACATGTAATTGTAGCAAGGTTTAAGTATCTACATGTAAGCTAGTATGTATGATGCAAGTCATAAGTGCAAGGATCAACAACTCAATATCATATATCAAACAATACCACTTGGGGTACATACAATTATAGCGAAAATATGCGGTGTACATGTCAATATGAGTGCATGATATACATGTAACTATAATAGACTATGTGGGTGTACATGTCAATATGAGTGCATGATATATAATATAGCTATAGTAAGGTATACATGAAATGGAATAAGTGTTACTACCTCAACTATTCCTGCCCAAAGCAATGTCACGTATGTAAGTATCAACAATATCTCATATGCACAATGGGATAAGGGCTACTACCACAACTATCCATATCCACTACCGTATCACGTATGTAGGTGTCAACAATATAAATCGGCTTGTGCGTGTCATGGCAATTACTGACGATGTGGGTGTAGCATAATATTTAGTGCTTGTGCAACATGAACCGTCAGTAATGTGTTATATATTGTTGCGCCACGGCAGCGCCCCGGCCGTCTATCCGAGGCCATAATGCGGAATCAAAAATTTTCCTTACTTGGAAACTGGCGCTACCGCGGACAATGAAACCCGGATCGTTAACCATTAACCTATACTAGCAAACAAGAGATGGGAAGAGAAGTATACCAAGTGATCCGAGTCCTCCGGTCTTCTCTTCATCGTCCCGATCTCCCACGGAAAGTCTTGCCTCCACATCGTCGCCTCCTCGCCGGAAGGGCACCACATCGCCTGCGTCTTTTACGGGCTCCCGCCTCAATACCGAGGCAACTCGGGCATGAAGCCGGTGTTGGAGATAATGCCCTCAGAGTCAATTATTGGATCACAGGCACGTCATTGCGATGATTGAGGGAGGACCTATCCCGGTAAGACAGTCTTACTCGAGATGATAATATGCTATCTGGTTTACCTTTATCATCGTGTACTGCTTTAGGTGACCTGACATGTCGCTATTGCACGTTGATAGAGCCCCTAGGATTCTTGCCTGACTGCCAGCACTATGAGGGCGATCATATAAGTGAGAGCTGGAGTCTATAAGCACATCCTTAAAAGGTCCCTAGTCGTAGGAGTATCGAGACAGGGCATCGATTCTCCAGAGTAGACTAGTGTATACAGTCGAGACCCCGACGAGGGGCGGTGGCCGGTCTCACAAGCCATTGGTGTCTGTTGGTTCACCTAAGATGTATACAGGTGCTCATTGGGTTATGAGTACACCGGACAGGACTCGCCGGGAACATGCTAGTTGGTCTTATACCTGACGTCAGATAGCAGTTCCCAGGTGACATGTGTACAGGTTAGTTCATCGACCTGGGGATCATCATTTGTCTCGTGTGAGTTCCCACTGTGCTTTGATTACTACCCTACCACGGCTCAAAGGAGTCATGCAAACAGGTTTTAGTTGGGTACAGTCCCGAGCCACATGGAGGCAGTGAGCGGATCTTTAGGGGTTCGTCTCTCCCGGTATTGGGGGTGAGGTCGCGCTGTGTCTAGGAGAGCCATTACACGAAATCCTTGGCCAAGGCAGGAGATTTACTGGTAGGTATTCCAGTAGTATCTCAGGGTGTTCTGGGCTACACTCCGACACGACTTGTACCGCTTTTGGGGGTCTGACTTTTACCAACCCCCTAGGCCCGACATGCGATGCTCATAGACGAACGGACTGGACTGTACGGATATTGTCACTGACAGGATCAGTAGGGTGTCAGGATTAGTTCGCTCATCGACGTCCCTTTTGGTCAATAGCTGGTGGCCCGTCACGTATTGGCTTATACCTCTGACGTGCTAGTGGTTAAATCCACATCCATAGTATTGATGAGTCTTTAGAGTCCACCACACTTTCAGTTACTCAAGCTTTCGGGCGAAACGCTGTAGAGGCCGTATGGAGATATGGCAGGGTTCGATCAGATACGTGCGGTATTGCACGGATCTTGATCGGACGGTTTTTACTAGCCGGCTTTGGCTTAAGCCGGATCTTAGTATTTGATAGTGTAGTTTTTTGTCTCTTTGCATTTGTATTTCGGTCAGAATACAAATGCGAGTGTGTATGCACAGTATCGGGGTTTTTCTGTAATTTATTACGGGATCGGTTTTCTGGGATTGCCAGTTTGCATTCCGTTCCGGCCGGTTTTTTCATTGTTCCTTCACGGCCGGACTTTTCGTTGGAGGGTGTTATTTGCAATTTGCAAATAACATTTTGTGGAGGGTTTATTTGTGAGATGAGAGTTTATGATTGCATCTTTTGATTCCCTTTCCTTTTTCTTTTAATGCACCATCACTTTCATTAATTGTGATAAGAGAGGGTATGGGTTTTTGATGTGGTTTTGTGTTGGAAATTGGAAATGGGCCGGCCACTGTTGGGGAATGGAGTGAGGTTTAATTTTGTATAGTGGATTAATTTCCTTTATTAAGAATGGATTTTAATTGAGTGTGCTGTAATGGTTTTTGAAGTGCTGATGGTTTTAATTAATATATATATATACATTTGGTTGCATTGAGGGCACAGAGAGAGTGCTTGCTTCATTTTTTTTCCAGTGAGCATTTTTGGCCGAGCTCACACACATTTCCATTTCCATTGCATGCTCAATTTCTCCATCAAGCATCCATGAAATTCTTGTGCAAATTTCCTCCGTAAATGGCAATCTCATAAACCCCAAAGGGACATGGCTACTACACTATTCCACAGCATTTCTTGGACGCGTCGGCCAGCCAACTTCACGCCCGAGTTGCCTCGGTATTGAGGTGGGAGCCCGTAAAAGAATCCGGCTACGTGGTTCCCTTCCGGCGACGAGGTGGAGACCGGACATTCCGCGGGAGATCGGGACGACGACGAGAAGACCGGAGGACTCGGATCACTCGGTAAATCTCTTCCCCATCTTGTTGTTAGCTAGGACTAGTTTAATGGTTCGATCCGGGTTTTTAGTGCGCGGTGGTGCCGGTTTGCTAAGTTCGCAAAATTAAAGTTTATCACCGTTTCCGCATTTGGCCGTCGGATTGACGGTCGGGGCGCCGCCGTGCACTTACAGTGGTATCAGAGCCACGCCATTAACTTAGTCTAGCTTGGTGTAATGTGTTTTCATTTCCGATCGATCAAAAATCCCAAAACCCGTGTTTTCACTTACAACAGTTTTCTGTCGAAAAATTTTTAAGTCCAAAATTTTTTCAGGTTGTATAAAACTAGTGTACTGGAAGATCTAAGAGTTCTGGAAAAATTCGAGACACTGATCTCTTCAGGGGAGCGCGGAACCGCGGCAAAACCCTACTTGTTGCCGCGGTTCCGCCGCAGTATGGAGGATTCAGTGGGTCGGGTTTTTACAGTGGGCTTCTGGGGTGATTTTAGGGGTTTTGGAATGTTAAATTTGGGCCCATAATTTCTGTGAGTGCTACAGTATTGCTTGTGGGCCCACTTGTTAAAATTTGATTGATCGGATATTTTAAACACATTATCTCACAGTATTTACATTATATCTGCGACCGTGAATGTCACTCGATCGGTAAATCCCGTCTAACTGCTATAGCTCAGTTAGACGGATTTGCGAACGTGACCTTCACGTTGATGTTCTATGTATTTTGCTGTGATGTTGCGGATCGGTCGTGGGGATAGCCTGGATGCAATGTTAGTACAGTTCTGTATTATGTACATTTGATATTGCGGGGTGAGCGTCCGACATGTGGACTGCCGTCACTGCCTGATTGTATTATTCTTTTGGGGCACGACCTGGTTGCGGTCGATGTACCCGTTGTATGTATATTTTACTTTCTGTACTAGGATTACCCCGCGGAGGGGTGCACGGATAGCCGGGTTCTGGAGGGCAACAAGCCCGCATCTCATGGCATTGAGACGGAGGGGGCTTCACTCTAGGATTGGTGGGCTATTCGCCGCACTCGTAGGGGGTACAGGTTGACCCAGGAGGGGTGCCCAAGTTACCGGATTTCGTGAAGTGCTGGGTGGTCCATTCACGTTGCTGAAGGGGGCTGCCTCGCTTCAGGTTTTGGCGGGTAACTTGCCGTGCCCGTAGGGGTCTAGGATTTCATTGCACAGGCTATCCACACGACCAGGGGAACGTCGGGTTTCAGTAGTGGCTCTGTGAAACCCGGGGATCCCAGATATCTGTATTGTTCTGTGATGCTGTACATTTCTGTGATGTTGCATTTTTATCACGCCTTGAGCGAATATAATATATTAGCAGATGTTGTATATGTTTTTCATCCGCGCTAGTCCAGTCCTCGCTCTGCCGTTAGTAAGCTAACCTAACGGGTGATGACGGGACCCAGTGGCGAATGCGGATGGCATATACGTACATCAGTATATTTTCGTTCTTTGTGGGGTGATCAATTGATGGGACTGCGTTGATTCGGATCAATGCAAGTTAAACAAACCTATTCTGATGTTGTTGGAACACTTTTCAAAAAGCTGTTATTGCAAGGACGTTCACTTTTGTTTTGCATCGCGGTATTCATTTGGAATATCCTGCTCCTCAGTCGACGAGGCAAGGGCCGAGATCCCTTCACCGGGAGTGACCCCTTGGACAGAAGTTTGCGTCAGGGCATTAACTTCACTATAGCCGATTACTTTTGCTTTGCATCATGGTATTCATTTGGGATATCCTACACCCCATTCTACGGGGAAAGAGCCGAGATCCCTTCACCGGGAGTGACCTCTTTAGTAAAGGTTTTCGTCCCTATATTTTCTAAAAAGCTATCCGTTCCTTCAACGATATCAAGTTCATTACGTTAAAGGTTTTCGCCAGAAACCATTCGTAGCCCTCCGTCGTTTCAGACGGGTAGCACGTAGTATTCATGCTATGTTTGTTGACCTTCGTCAAGGCATAGTGCATGGTAGCTGCTTGTTGCCTTTCTGCTGCATAGATAGATGTGTTGGTTTGGGACAGTCGTATAGCCTTGTTGACCTTCGTCAAGGGCTTGTACGGGTGGGTTCAAATTAACCTGGATAATGACGGGTGGAACTTGACATGTGACTTATGATTTGTTGACCTTTGTCAAGGTCATAAGAGCATGGGGCAGAAATCACATCGGGAGTTTCAAAAGAACTGAAACTTGCCAGATATGCGCATACCTTCTGGAGTGTGATACCGTAAGCGGACTCCGTCACGTTATCATGCAATGATAGTTGGATCCCGATTCCCACTGATGAGTTGGTTTACTCCTCGGGAGACCCCGACAAATTCTTCTTTCAGGTTTGGAGGAGAATTTGAGGTACAGTGGGAGGTTTCCTGATTAGAAAAAGTGATAACCATTCTGATCTAGGATAGAGTGCACGCTGAGTGTTTCTTTTCTCTCTCTCTCTCTGGCAGCGACCATTGACCCGACCCTAGACTATGACTCAGTGACCAAGTTGACCGAACCTTCTTAACACTGGCTTTTGGATTGTCAGAGTCGCTGACCTCATTGCCACTCCTACTTTAACCCTTTTCTCCAGGACACCCCGTATTACTGCGAACATCCACTTCCATTGGACAAAACCATCGTATGGTTAGATACGAACTCGAAGGAATTCGAGGATGGTTTCCGGTTCTGGAGAAAAAGAATAGGACTATTCAATTGTCTTTTCCTTCTACCTTCTCTCAGGTTGCGAGTACTCCTTGGTTTAGGGGTAGTACACCTATTATGCAAATTGGATGGTCTTCTTCCAAACCTTAGGCTGGTGCCGACCGGTAGGGAATGAGGAAAACCAATTAGCATAACGATGGTGTGCAGAAGGTATTAAGATTAAGACAAAGCAAGGGATTAGTAAGAGGGCAAAGTAAATTGCGACTGATATTCACGACCAAACCAAGTATTTCTTCGCCAATCCTAAATCACCTTTGTATTTCTCCAGGACACTCCGTATCACTACGAAGATCCACAGTTTATTGGATACTCCATCATATGGTTATATACGAACTCGAAAGGAACTTGTTCCAGTTCGGGGATGGGTTCTGGTCCAGGAGAAATAGGAATAAGGTTTATTCGGTTGTCTTTTATCTTCACCTTCTCTCGCATTGCGAGTGCTCCTAGGGCTAGGACAGCACACCCATTATGCTTATTTGATAGTCTTCTTCCAAACCATAGGCTGGTGCCGAACGGTAGGGAAGGAAGAAAACCATTTGGCCTAAAGGGTGTGCAGAAGGTAATGACTAAAGACATATAAAGGGATTTGGAGAGGTGGCAAAGAATTATACGGTTATAGTTGTGAATCTAGATAATGGTAGAGGCATTACTAGGAATACCAGGATACCCCATCGAAACATTTCAATGTTTCGGTTCAACTGTGTACTGTTAAAAGAAAACTAATTTCCCGATTAGACACTTGCTCCAGGGTATGTATTTACCAGGTTTGATTCTCACATCTGTATGGTTTTACAGATGATGAGTGGGAGTAAGTTATTGGGAATTAGGTGATCATCCTCACTATATCGGGATTCGTTGTAATCGGTGATATTTGAGGAGATCACCTGGGCTGTTTGCCGGTCGGCACATATTTGGTTTTGAATATCCGCTGTTGTGCACCAATTTTAAATTGATATATCTGTACGTCTATTTTCATAGAGTGAGATATACCTTTTGATATTATGTCGATGATATTTACCTATATCAGTGGATGGTTAGGTAAGGAGCATTAAACAGCGGTGTAATTCTTCTTAACCATAAGTACAGTTTTCAACCTACGACACACAGTGAAAGAGTTGTCAGACTCAGCGGACTTATACAGAGTATTGTATGTTGTCCAGTGCCCATTAGGACAGAGGGGTTGGTCCTCATACTATATTCTGTTTACTTTTAACTTCTCTAGTTCTTAGACATGTGTTTCGTAGAAACACAGGGTCTAAGTTTTGAGGAGTTATAGGTATTTGAATAGAATAGAGAACCAGGTGTAGCAAGTATCGGGATTCTTCGAAGTGATCGAAAATGTAGATACTTGTGTATGGTATTCAGTTGATAGTAATGATAAAGAGAAATTGCTTCTCTTTCAGGTTACTCATAATTGGAAGCATTCCTAAGTTGAGTAACGCTGATCGGCCTCTCTCCATTTAGTTGACATGCACTGGAGACAGCTGCATGATTTGAATCTAGTTCAATTAAATCAGTGCCTCTAGTTCTATATTGGATATAGAACAGTTCATATCTTAACGATGTTAAGGTACGGGGAGTTGTCTGGCTTATAATTAAAACCAGACTCTGGATAACTCAAGGCACGTTTCTGTAATGGTTGTTTGTGGGTTGACCCAGGCTATGACGAGGGTTGACTTTCTACCATCTGGGAGATCAATAGTAATATTGTTCTAGACTCACCACAGTTTTAATAAAAATGGATTTTTTCAAAAATAGTAGTGGGAGTATGGTAGAACTGGAAGTGATTCCAGAACCGCAAACGATTACTGATGATTTGATAAGGAACCTAAAGATTCAATCTGGTTTGACATTCCATTGGCCACTCCGCAGATAAGGTGGGTAACCTCAGGCACCCGAGAGGTACTCCGGTAGCCTCAAGGACGGTGACAGGGAGGTTCTTGTTTACCCACACTTTCCATTGTTGTTGTTCCAGACTGTGAGACCCGGCAGGAGGATGAGTATAGCGCCGTTCTAAACTTGCTTTAGAAGTGTACGTTTATATGACTCAGCCAGAGGGTTGTCGTAGTCAATGGGAGCAGCGGAAGCATTGGTGGACAGGTGGCTTATGTCTATTTATAGACTAAAGCAGATGTAGCGGAGATAGATCATCAATTTCTGATGTGACAGTCATAGGTTTGACTTCATCAGAATAAGGGATGGATCTGTTGAGAAGGTAGTAGGGTGTGATGTCATGGTATTTGGATGATACACACAGAATAGGAAAAGAAACTCCTATACTACGATCAGTTATGCTTTGGTCGTCACACAGCGGTTTCTCCACATGGGACTTGGACATTATATCAGACATACTGGTTACTAGATCTATGGTTTTAGATCTAGATTTGGGTGGTTTCCCAATCAGGGTACTTAGACAGCATTCTAAGAGTGTTTAGAATGGACGACTCCTGGCACGGTAGTGTACCTGCAAGTGATGGAGTCACCCTCTCTAAAGGTGTCTTATAGACTAAAGTAGAGAGGGATGTGCATGATTGGCAGATCACTTGCTTAGGCAATTGAGTCAATCATGAGATGTCAAGTACCACACCAGATGTTGTTCTTGCACTAGATGCAAAAAGTTGACATTGATCCAATCCTGGAAAAACAGTCGGAAGCAGTTTTAGAACATAAGTGGCTGTTCTAGGGATATGATAACGAAAGCCCCATTCGGGAAACAGTTATCATCCCAGGCTTCCAAGGTGACCTGGACGACAAGGAGGTCGTCAGAGTTATAGTTTTCCTTCTGACGAGGGGCAGTATTTTGGACAGGTGGTCCAAGGAAATACTGAGGGAGGCATGGCGCGGGATACTGATTAAATTCAGTTGACGATACAGTCTAAGAAGTTTGGATTTGGAGTTCATTTATGAGCTAGGTCCTATCAGACATCCAGACATTCTAAGACAGGTATTGCTCATTTCGGGAGATGGTTTTCTCCGCGAACTTGAGATATAGAGAGACATAGAAAGAAACATCTAGGCGGATCCACTACCTGAGGCTATTCCTCGAACGCAATAGTTTCGCAAACGGATTTTGTGAGACTGACTAGTAGGGGAGTTGGGTGTTCGGTATCACACAGGCTGTGAGTATGCGACATCGCAATAATTAGCCTTGAGTACTAGTGGGAGATTGTTGGAGATAATGCCCTCAGAGTCAATTATTGGATCACAGGCACGTGATTGCGATGATTGAGGGAGGACCTATCCCGGTAAGACAGTCTTACTCGAGATGATAGTATGCTATCTGGTTTACCTTTATCATCGTGTACTGCTTTAGGTGACCTGACATGTCGCTATTGCACGTTGATAGAGCCCCTAGGATTCTTGCCTGACTGCCAGCAGTATGAGGGCGATCATATAAGTGAGAGCTGGAGTCTATAAGCACATCCTTAAAAGGTCCCTAGTAGTAGGAGTATTGAGACAGGGCATCGATTCTCCAGAGTAGACTAGTGTATACAGTCGAGACCCCGACGAGGGGCGGTGGCCGGTCTCACAAGCCACTGGTGTCTGTTGGTTCACCTAAGATGTATACAGGTGCTCATTGGGTTATGAGTACACCGGACAGGACTCGCCGGGAACATGCTATTTGGTCTTATACCTGACGTCAGATAGCAGTTCCCAGGTGACATGTGTACAGGTTAGTTCATCGACCTGGGGATCGTCATTTGTCTCGTGTGAGTTCCCACTGTGCTTTGATTACTACCCTACCACGGCTCAAAGGAGTCGTGCAAACAGGTTTTAGTTGGGTACAGTCCCGAGCCACATGGAGGCAGTGAGCGGATCTTTAGGGGTTCGTCTCTCCCGGTATTGGGGGTGAGGTCGCGCTGTGTCTAGGAGAGCCATTACACGAAGTCCTTGGCCAAGGCAGGAGATTTACTGGTAGGTATTCCAGTAGTATCTCAGGGTGTTCTGGGCTACACTCCGACACGACTTGTACCGCTTTTGGGGGTCTGACTTTTACCAACCCCCTAGGCCCGACATGCGATGCTCATAGACGAACGGACCGGACTGTACGGATATTGTCACTGACAGGCTCAGTAGGGTGTCAGGATGAGTTCGCTCATCGACGTCCCTTTTGGTCAATAGCTGGTGGCCCGTCACGTATTGGCTTATACCTCTGACGTGCTAGTGGTTAAATCCACAGCCATAGTATTGACGAGTCTTTAGAGTCCACCACACTTTCAGTTACTCAAGCTTTCGGGCGAAACGCTGTAGAGGCCGTATGGAGATATGGCAGGGTTCGATCAGATACGTGCGGTATTGCACGGATCTTGATCGGACGGTTTTTACTAGCCGGCTTTGGCTTAAGCCGGATCTTAGTATTTGATAGTGTAGTTTTTTGTCTCTTTGCATTTGTATTTCGGTCGAAATACAAATGCGGGTGTGTATGCACAGTATCGGGGTTTTCCTGTAATTTATTACGGGATCGGTTTTCTGGGGTTGCCAGTTTGCATTCCGTTCCGGCCGGTTTTTTCATTGTTCCTTCACGGCCGGACTTTTTGTTGGAGGGTGTTATTTGCAGTTTGCAAATAACATTTTTTGGAGGGTTTATTTGTGAGATGAGAGTTTATGATTGCATCTTTTGATTCCCTTTCCTTTTTCTTTTAATGCACCATCACTTGCATTAATTGTGATAAGAGAGGGTATGGGTTTTTGATGTGGTTTTGTGTTGGAAATTGGAAATGGGCCGGCCACTGTTGGGGAATGGACTGAGGTTTAATTTTGTATAGTGGATTAATTTCCTTTATTAAGAATGGATTTTAATTGAGTGTGCTGTAATGGTTTTTGAAGTGCTGATGGTTTTAATTAATATATATATATACATTTGGTTGCATTGAGGGCACAGAGAGAGTGCTTGCTTCATTTTTTTTCCAGTGAGCATTTTTGGCCGAGCTCACACACATTTCCATTTCCATTGCATGCTCAATTTCTCCATCAAGCATCCATGAAATTCTTGTGCAAATTTCCTCCGTAAATAGCAACCTCATAAACCCCAAAGGGACATGGCTACTACACTATTCCACAGCATTTCTTGGACGCGTCGGCCAGCCAACTTCGCGCCCGAGTTGCCTCGGTATTGAGATGGGAGCCCGTAAAAGAATCCGGCTACGTGGTGCCCTTCCGGCGACGAGGTGGAGACCGGACATTCCGTGGGAGATCGGGACGACGACGAGAAGACCGGAGGACTCGGATCACTCGGTAAATCTCTTCCCCATCTTGTTGTTAGCTAGGACTAGTTTAATGGTTCGATCCGGGTTTTTAGTGCGCGGTGGTGCCGGTTTGCTAAGTTCGCAAAATTAAAGTTTATCACTGTTTCCGCATTTGGCCGTCGGATTGACGGCAGGGGCGCCGCCGTGCACTTACAGCCGGCAACTCGACATGCTCAAGATATGCTGTAGAATGTGTAGTGTAGAGGCTATGTCTCATTTGGGGTTTGTTGCCTTTGAAGATGATGGAGGAATCAAGACTAGAAAAATGGTGCTTGCATTTTTCTAGCATGAAAAATGAGATCAAGAAAATGAAACTCTCAAGAATGAAAACTCTCATCTTTTTCTTTCTCTCAACCATTTTCATCAAGTGAGAAGAATATGGTGGAGGAATGAATATCAAAACATAAACATGAAGGGAGGTGAGTGTAGGAGAAGAAGAATGGTGACCATATCAAAACATCATGATAACAAAACTCAAATCAATTCCTAATCAACTCTAATCAACATAAATGAAAAAGGTTGATGCAAAAGGAATCTCATCATGATGCCACACAATTACAAAGGACCCCCTCCACAAATGTTATTTGCAAACTTGCAAATAACCCCCTCCATCGGAAAAGTCCGGCCGGGAAAGAACAAAGGAAAACCGGCCGGAACGGAATGCAAACTGGCAACTCCAGAAAACTGGTCCCGTAATAAATTACAGGAAAACCCCAATACTGTACATACACACCCGCATCTGTATTCCTACCGGATACAAATGCAATGAGACAAAATCTACACTGTACTAAACTAGGACCGGCTTAAGCCAAAGCCGGCTAGTAATATCCAATCGATCCTGATCCGTGCAATACCGCACGTATCAGATCGAACCCTGCCATATAACTATACGGCCACTAGTACAAAACTGTCCGATCCTGATCCGTGCAATACCGCACGTATCTGATCGGACCGTGCCATATCTCCATACGGCCTCTACAGTGTTTCGCCCGAAAGCTTGAGTAACTGTAAGTGTGGTGGACTCTAAAGACTCGTCAATACAATGGCTGTGGATTTAACCACTAGCACATCAGAGGTATTAGCCAATACGTGACGGGCCACCAGCTATTGACCAAAAGGGACGTCGATGAGCGAACTCATCCTGACACCCTACTGAGCCTGTCAGTGACAATATCCATACAGTCCGGTCCGTTCGTCTATGAGTATCGCATGGCGGGCCTAGGGGGTTGGTAAAAGTCAGACCCCCAAAAGCGGTACAAGTCGTGTCGGAGTGTAGCCCAGAACACCCTGAGATACTAATGGAATACCTACCAGTAAAACTCCTGCCTCGGCCGAGGGCTTTGTGTAATGGCTCTCCTAGACACAGCGCAACCTCACCCCCAATACCGGGAGAGACGAACCCATGCAGATCCGCTCACTGCCTCCATGTGGCTCGGGACTGTACCCAACTAAAACCTGTTTGCACGACTCCTTTGAGCCATGGTAGGGTAGTAATCAAAGCACAGTAGGAACTCACACGAGTCAAATGACGATCTCAGGTCGATGAACTAACCTGTACACATGTCACCAGGGAACTGCTATCTGACGTCTGGTATAAGACCAACTAGCAGGTTCCCGGCGAGTCCTGTCCGGTGTACTCATAACCCAATGAGCACATGTATACATCTTAGGTGAACCAACTGACACCAGTGGCTTGTGAGACCGGCCACCGCCCCTCGTCGGGGTCTCGACTGTATATACTAGTCTACTAATGGAGTATCGATGCCCTGTCTCGAAACTCCTACGACTAGGGACCTTTTAAGGATGTGCTTATAGACTTCCAGCTCCCACGTATATGATCGCCATCATACTGCTGGTAGTCAAGCAAGAATCCTAAGGGCTCTATCAACGTGTAATAGCGACATGTCAGGTCACCTAAAGCAGTACACGATGATAAAGATAAACCAGATAGCATACTATCATCTCGAGTAAGACTGTCCTACCGGGATAGGTCCTCCCTCAATCATTGCAATCACGTGCCTGTGATCCAATAATTGACTCTGAGGGCACTATCTCCAACAATCTCCCACTTGCACTCAAGGCTAATTATTGCGATGTCGCATACTCACATCCCGTGTGATACCGAACACCCAACTCCTCTACTAGTCAGTCTCACAAAACCCGTTTGCGAAACTATTGCGTTCGAGGAATAGCCCCAGTGAGTGGATCCGCCTTGATGTTTCTTTCTATGTCTCTCTATATCTCAAGTTCGCAGAGAATGCCATCTCCCGAAATGAGCCATACCTGTCTTAGAATGTCTGGAGGTCTGATGGGACCTAGCTCATAAATGAACTCCAAATCCAAACTTCTTAGACTGTATCTTCAACCGAACTTAATCAGTATCCTGCGCCAAGCCTCCCTCAGTATTTCCTTGGACCACCTGTCCAATATACTGCCCCTCATCAGAAGGAAAACTATAACTCTGACAGCCACTCTGCCATCCATGTCACCTTGGAAGCCTGGAGTGATAACCGTCTCCTAAAAGAGGCTGTCCTTATCACATCCCTAGAACACGCACTTATGTCCTAAAACTGCTTCCGATTGTTTCTCCAGGATTGGATTAATATCAACTTATTGCATCTACTGCAAGAACAACATCTGGTGTGGTACTTAACATCTCATGATTGATTCAATTGCCTAAGCAAGCGATCTGCCAATCATGCACATCCTCTCCCCTTTAGTCTGTAAGACACCTTTAGAGAGGGTGACTCCATTACCTGCAGGTACACTACCATGCCAGGAGTCGTCCATTCTAAATACTCTTAGAATGCTGTCTAAGTACCCAAATTGGGAAACCACCCAAATCTAGATCTAAAACCATAGATCTAGCAACCAGCATGTCAGATATAATGTCCAAGTCCCATGTGGAGAAACCACTGTGTGACGACCAAAGTATAACCGATCATAGTATAGGAGTTTCTTTTCCTACTCTGTGTATGTCATCCAAATACCAGGATATCACACCCTACTACCTTCTCAGCAGATCCATCCCCTATTCTGATGACGTCAAACCTATGACTGTCACATCAGAAATAGATGATCTATCTCCGCTACATCTGCTTTAGTCTATAAATAGACATAAGCCTGATGTCCACCAATGCTTCCGCTGCTCCCACTGACTACGACAACCCTCTGCCAGAGTCATATAGACGTGCACTTCTAAAGCTAGTTTAGAACGACGCTATACTCATCCTCCTGCCGGGTCTCATAGTCTGGAACAACAGCAATGGTATGTCTGGGTAAACAAGAACCTCCCTGCCACCGTCCTTGAGCGTACCGAAGTACCTCTCGAGTGCCTGAGGTTACCCACCAAATCTGCGGAGTGGCCAATGGAATGTCAAACCAGATTGAATCTTTAGGTTCCTGTGAAATCTTCAGTAATCGTTTGTGGTTCTGGAATCACTTCCAGTTCTACCATACTCCCACTACTGTTTTTGAAAAAATCCATTTTTAATAAAACTGTGGCGAGTCTAGAACAATATTTCTATTGATCTCCCAGATGGTAGAAAGTCAACCCTCGTCATAGCCTGGGTCAACCCACAAACAGCCATTACAGAAACGTGCCTTGAGTTGTCCAGTGTCTGGTTTTAATCATAAGCCGGAAAACTCCCCGTACCTTAACAATGTCAAGATATGAACTGTTCTATATCCAATATGGAAACAGAGGCACTGATTTAATTGAACCAGATTCAAATCATGCAGCTGTCTCCAGTGCATGTCAACTAAATGGAAGGAGACCGATCAGCGTTACTCAACTTAGGAATGTTTCCAATTATGAGTAACCTGAAAGAGAAGCTAGTTCTCTTAATCATTACTATCAACTGAACACCATACACAAGTATCTACATCTTCGATCACTTTGAAGAATCCCGATACTTGCTACACCTGGTTCTCTACTCTATTCAAATACCTATAACTCCTCAAAACTTAGACCATGTGTTCCTACGAAACACATGTCTAAGAACTAGAGAAGTTAAAAGTAAACAGAATATAGTATGAGGACCAACCCCTCTGTCCTAATGGACACTGGACAACATACAATACTCTGTATAAGTCCGCTGAGTCTAACAACTCTTTCACTGTGCGTCGTAGGTTGAAAACTGTACTTATGGTTAAGAAGAATTACACCGCTGTTTAATGCTCCTTACCTAACCATCCACTGATATAGGTAAATGTCATCGACATAATATCAAAAGGTATATCTCACTCTATGAAAATAGACGTACAGATATATCAATTTGAGATTGGTGCACAACAGCGGATATTCAAAACCAAATATTTGCCGACCGGCAAACATCCCAGATGATCTCCTCAAACATCACCGATTACAACGAATCCCGATATAATGAGGATGATCACCCTATTCCCAATAACTTACTCCCACTCATCATCTGTAAAACCATACAGATGTAAGAATCATACCTGGTAAATACATACCCTGGAGTAAGTATCTAATCGGGAAATCAGTTTTCTTTTAACATTACACAGTGAAACTGAAACATTGAAATGTTTCGGTGGGGTATTCCGGTATTCTTAGTAATGCCTCTTCCATTATCCAGATTCACAACTGTAACCGTATATCTTTTTGCCATCTGTCCAAATCCCTTTATATGTCTTTAGTCATTACTGTCTGCACACCCCTTTAGGCCAAATGGTTTTCTTCCTTCCCTACCGTTCGGCACCAGCCTATGGTTTGGAAGAAGACTATCCAATAAGCATAAAAGGTGTACTGTCCTAATCCTAGGAGCACTCGCAACGCGAGAGAAGGTGAAGATAAAAGACACCTGAATGTACTTTATTCTTATTTCTCCTGAACCAGAATCCATCCCCGAACTGGAACAAGTTCCTTTCGAGTTCGTATATAACCATACGATGGATTATCCAATAAACTGGGATCTTCGTAGTAATACGGAGTGTCCTGGAGAAATACAAAGGTGATTTAGGATTGGCGAAGAAATACTTGGTTTGTTCGTGGATAGTAGTCGCACTTTACTTTGCCCTCTTACTAATCCCTTGCTTTGTCTTAACTTAATACCTTCTGTACACCGTTTAGGCTAACTGGTTTTCTTCATTCCCTACCGGTCGGCACCAGCCTATGGTTTGGAAGAAGACTATCCAATTTGCGTAATAGGTGTACTACTCCTAAACCAAGGAGTACTCGCAACCTGAGAGAAGGTGAAAAGAAAAGACAACTGAATAGTCCTATCCGTTTTCTCCAGAACCAGAAACCATCCTCGAAATCCTTCGAGTTCGTATATAACCATACGATGGTTTTGTCCAATGGAAGTGGACGTTTGTAGTAGTACGGGGTGTCCTGGAGAAAAGGGTAAAAGTAGGAGTGGCAAAGAGGTTTGCAACTCTGACAATCCAAAAGCCAGTGTTAAGAAGGTTCGGTTAACTAGGTCACTGAGTCATAGTCTAGGGTCGGGTCAATGGTCGCTGCCAAAGAGAGAGAGAAAAGAAACACTCAGCGTGCACTCAAACCTAGATCAGAATGGTTATCACTTTATCTAATCAGGAAACCTCCCACTGTACCTCAAATTCTCCTCCAAACCTGAAAGAAGAATTAGTCGGGGTCACCCGAGGAGTAAACTAACTCATCAGTTGGAATCGGGATCCAACTATCATCGCATGATAACTTGACGGAATCCACTCAAGTCACCACACTCCAGAAGGTATGCGCATGCCTGGCAAGTTTCAGTTCTTTTGAAACTCCCGATGTTTGTTTTTACCCCTAGGACTCAAGTGACCTTGACGGAGTCAACAAATCAAAGAGTCCTAGTCAAGTTCAACCCGTCATTATCTGGATTGCATTAAACCCACCCGTACGTGCCCTTGACGGAGTCAACAAGGCCGCACGACTGTCCTAACCAATCCCATTTATGCAACAAACAAGCACCACTTAGCTACCGTACACTACGCCTTGACGGAGTCAACAAACGCAGCACGAATACTAAATAATACCCATAAGAAATGACGGAGGGCTACGAATGGTTTTTGGCGAAAAACCTTTAACGTAAAGAACATGATATCGTTGAAGGAACTGCATAGCCTTTTATAAAAATATAGTGACGAAAACCTTTGCTAAAGTGGTCACTCCCGGTGAAGGGATCTCGGCTCTTTCCCCATAGAATGAGGTGCAGGATATTCCAACGGAATACCACGATGCAAAGCAAAAGGCAATCGGCTATAGTGAAGTTAATGCCCTGACGCAAACTTCTGTCCAAGGGGTCACTCCCGGTGAAGGGATCTCGGCCCTTGCCTCGTCGACTGAGGAGCAGGATATTCCAAATGAATACCACGATGCAAAACAAAAGTGAACGTCCTTGCAATAACAGCTTTTTGAAAAATGTTCCAACAACATCAGAATAGGTTTGTTTATCTTGCATTGATCCGAATCAACGCAGTCCCATCAATTAATCACACCAATAAAGAACGAAAATAATGATGTACGTATATGCCATCCGCATTCGCCACTGGGTCCCGTCATCACCCGTTAGGTTACTTAACTAACGACAGAGCGGGGACTGGACTAGCGCGGATGCAAAACATATACAACATCTACTAATATATATACCAATATATTATATTCGCTCAAGGCGTGATAAGAATGCAACATCACAGAAATGTACAGCATCACAGAACAATACAGATATCTGGAAACCCCGGGTTTCACAGAGCCGCTGCTGAAACCCGACGTTCCCCTGGTCGTGTGGATAGCCTGTGCAATGAAATCCTAGACCCCTACGGGCGCGGCAAGTCACCCGCCAAAACCTGAAGCGAGGCAGCCCCTTTCAGTGTCGTGAATGGACCACCCAGCACTTCACGGAATCCGGTAACTTGGGCACCCCTCCTGGGTCAACCTGTACCCCCTACGGGTACGGCGAATAGCCCGCCAATTCTAGAGTGAAGCCCCCTCCGTCTCAATGCCATAAGATGCGGGCCCGTTGCCCTCTTGAACCTGGCTATCCGTGCACCCCTCCGCGGGGTAATCCTAGTACAGAAAGTAAAATATACATACAACGGGTACATCGACCGCAACCAGGTCGTGCCCCAAAAGAATAATACAAACAGGCAGTGACGGCAGTCCACATGTCGGACGCTCGCCCCGCAATATCAAATGTACATATAAAACAAAACGGTACTAACATTGCATCCAGGCTATCCCCCACGACCGATCCGCAACAACACAGCATAAACATAGAACATCAACGTGAAAGTCACGTTCGCAAATCCGTCTAACCGGGCTATAGCAGTTAGAAGGGATTTACCGATCAAGTGACATTCACGGTCGCAGATATAATGTAAATACTGTGAAATAATGTGTTTAAAATATCCAATCGATCAAAAATTAACAAGTGGGCCCCCAAGTAATACTGTGGCACTCACAGAGATTCTGGGCCCAAATTTAATATTCCAAAACCCCTAAAATTAGCCCACAAGCACACTGGAAAAATTGGTCACACTGAAGACAACAATGTGCGGCGGAACCGCGGCCCAAGGGTGGGTTTGGCCGCGGTTCCGCGCTAAAGTCGTCGACTGAATGTGTCGAATTTTTACAGATGTCTTAGAATTTCTTGTACATCAGTTTTCTACAACCTGAAAAAATTTTTGAGCAAGAAAAAATTCAACAGAAAACTGATGCATGCAAAAACGCGGTTTTTGGAATTTTGGTCGATCGGATAAGTAAAACGCATTAGAACAAGCTAGGCAAGGTTAATGGCGTGGCTCTGATACCATGTTGCGCCACGGCAGCGCCCCGGCCGTCTATCCGAGGCCATAATGCGGAATCCAAAATTTTCCTTACTTGGAAACTGGCGCTACCGCGGACAATGAAATCCGGATCGTTAACCATTAACCTATACTAACAAACAAGAGATGGGAAGAGAAGTATACCAAGTGATCCGAGTCCTCCGGTCTTCTCTTCATCGTCCCGATCTCCCGCGGAAAGTCTTGCCTCCACATCGTCGCCTCCTCGCCGGAAGGGCACCACATCGCCTGCGTCTTTTACGGGCTCCCGCCTCAATACCGAGGCAACTCGGGCATGAAGCCGGCAACTCGACATGCTCAAGATATGCTGTAGAATGTGTAGTGTAGAGGCTATGTCTCATTTGGGGTTTGTTGCCTTTGAAGATGATGGAGGAATCAAGACTAGAAAAATGGTGCTTGCATTTTTCTAGCATGAAAAATGAGATCAAGAAAATGAAACTCTCAAGAATGAAAACTCTCATCTTTTTCTTTCTCTCAACCATTTTCATCAAGTGAGAAGAATATGGTGGAGGAATGAATATCAAAACATAAACATGAAGGGAGGTGAGTGTAGGAGGAGAAGAATGGTGACCATATCAAAACATCATGATAACAAAACTCAAATCAATTCCTAATCAACTCTAATCAACATAAATGAAAAAGGTTGATGCAAAAGGAATCTCATCATGATGCCACACAATTACAAAGGACCCCCTCCACAAATGTTATTTGCAAACTTGCAAATAACCCCCTCCATCGGAAAAGTCCGGCCGGGAAAGAACAAAGGAAAACCGGCCGGAACGGAATGCAAACTGGCAACTCCAGAAAACTGGTCCCGTAATAAATTACAGGAAAACCCCAATACTGTGCATACACACCCGCATCTGTATTCCTACCGGATACAAATGCAATGAGACAAAATCTACACTGTACTAAACTAGGACCGGCTTAAGCCAAAGCCGGCTAGTAATATACATTCGATCCTGATCCGTGCAATACCGCACGTATCAGATCGAACCCTGCCATATAACTATACGGCCACTAGTACAAAACTGTCCGATCCTGATCCGTGCAATACCGCACGTATCTGATCGGACCCTGCCATATCTCCATACGGCCTCTACAGCGTTTCGCCCGAAAGCTTGAGTAACTGTAAGTGTGGTGGACTCTAAAGACTCGTCAATACAATGGCTGTGGATTTAACCACTAGCACGTCAAAGGTATTAGCCAATACGTGACGGGCCACCAGCTATTGACCAAAAGGGACGTCGATGAGCGAACTCATCCTGACACCCTACTGAGCCTGTCAGTGACAATATCCGTACAGTCCGGTCCGTTCGTCTATGAGTATCGCATGGCGGGCCTAGGTGGTTGGTAAAAGTCAGACCCCCAAAAGCGGTACAAGTCGTGTCGGAGTGTAGCCCAGAACACCCTGAGATACTACTGGAATACCTACTAGTAAATCTCCTGCCTCGGCCGAGGGCTTTGTGTAATGGCTCTCCTAGACACAGCGCAACCTCACCCCCAATACCGGGAGAGACGAACCCCTGCAGATCCGCTCACTGCCTCCATGTGGCTCGGGACTGTACCCAACTAAAACTTGTTTGCACGACTCCTTTGAGCCGTGGTAGGGTAGTAATCAAAGCACAGTGGGAACTCACACGAGACAAATGACGATCTCAGGTCGATGAACTAACCTGTACACATGTCACCAGGGAACTGCTATCTGACGTCTGGTATAAGACCAACTAGCAGGTTCCCGGCGAGTCCTGTCCGGTGTACTCATAACCCAATGAGCACTTGTATACATCTTAGGTGAACCAACTGACACCAGTGGCTTGTAAGACCGGCCACCGCCCCTCGTCGGGGTCTCGACTGTATACACTAGTCTACTAATGGAGTATCGATGCCCTGTCTCGAAACTCCTACGACTAGGGACCTTTTAAGGATGTGCTTATAGACTACCAGCTCCCACGTATATGATCGCCATCATACTGCTGGTAGTCAAGCAAGAATCTTAGGGGCTCTATCAACGTGTAATAGCGACATGTCAGGTCACCTAAAGCAGTACACGATGATAAAGATAAACCAGATAGCATACTATCATCTCGAGTAAGACTGTCCTATCGGGATAGGTCCTCCCTCAATCATTGCAATCACGTGCCTGTGATCCAATAATTGACTCTGAGGGCACTATCTCCAACATATATAAAGGTACGAGTCAAGTACAACAGATAATGCTATGCAATGACATTCATATGAAAGTAAAGAATATGCAAATACTATGCAGCTAACATATCAAATTCGCCCCGACGCATAACGCCATACGGGCGATTTCCCCGTAGATGTTAAATCTACTCACCGATGGTCTCGAGCTATGAAAATCCGACCACCTGCTTCCCCTTGTCCGCAGCACCTGAAATCCTTGCTTGCGAACCTAAAATTTCATAAATACAACACATAAGCTAAATATCCTGTAATGACGAAAAGACAACGAAACGCGATGAAAATGCCCGGAAAATTTCACTGCACGCTTAGCGCATCTATCGCGCACGATACCGGCCAAAACCCTAATTGGGGTCGCTAAACTACAAAACACCAAGTCTGGACCCCGATCGTCCCGATCGCGCAACACAACACAAAAATTACGAGGAAAACACTAGATATAACCTCGCAACGACCAAACGAACCCTACGTCGGAAAAACCCCGAAACCTAGTAAGCGACCTATCGCAATATTTCGCACTAGTTTCAAGCTAACGCATATCTAGCGATTACAAACACCTTAAAATAGCTTAACTAAGCTATCTAAACCATTCCTATATTTTTAACACTCGCTAATTATGTTTTAGCAAAAACCTAGTAAGCAATTTGCATAATTAAACCAAGTGTTCATTAATAAAAATTAACATTTTCTACTAGGTTAATCTTTTCCAAAGCACAAATTAACACTTTAAATGAACACTAATCACTTAAACAAACTTTAACCCTAACATGAATTTCTTAAAACAAAAATAAATGAATTAATCATGATTTAAAAGCTATACAAAATACATAATTAGCTAGCTAAAATAGCTAGATTAAGATTAAAGCAATGAATTAAGGATTAAGGATAGAATTTATACCACTTCAAGAACTCACAAAACCAACATGCTTAATCAACCCTAGCCACCAAAACCCATGTTTTGTTGAAGATCCAAACAAGCTTAGTGAAGAGAATGATGGTTTAATTTTTATATAGTTATTTTTGGATTTATTTTTGGAATTCTTTTGAAGAATTTTGAAGAAATAATGAAGAAATGAGCTTGGGAAATATTTTGGACAGAAATTTGAGATAAGGCTCGGCCATGGGGAGGTTGGGGGTATTTTTGTGAATTTTGGGTGAAGAAATTGCTAGGAAAATGAGTAATAAAAGCTAATAAATGTACTTTGCCACCTTTACACCTTTTCTTTTCTTTTTAAAATAATTCCTTTTGTACTCCAAAAATATCTAGATATTTAAAAAAGAAGTTTCCAAAAATTTTCTAGTGACAAAATTAATTTATTCACAAGAGAAAAAATTTCCCGATTTACGTGCACAAAATACCGCTTAAAATAATATTTTATTTGGGAAAAATTCTATCTGAACCAAAACCTCCCAAATACTCCCAAAGTTCGTGCACAAGCTTTATTTTAGCTAAAATAGGTGCCGGCAAGTTTATACGGACGTTTGATCGAAATCGGGTTAAAACAGGAAAAACCGACAATTTTGCTTTAAAACGGGAAAATTCGCAAAACGATTTCTAAAACGTTACAATCTCCCCTCCTTATAGAAATTCGGTCCCCGAATTAAAATTTCATACTACGCGTACCCTCAAAAAGATGAGGGAATTTCTTCCGCATCTCGCTTTCGGCCTCCCAAGTGATCTCCTCACTAGTCGGGCTACGCCAAAGAACCTTCACAGATGGCAACACCTTTGACCGAAGTTTCTTCACCTGCCGATCCAAAATAACTACCGGCTGCTCGGTGAACGAAAGATCGCGCTCTAGCTGAACGGTCTCGTGCTAAATCGTGTGAGAAGGATCATGAAGGTATCTACGAAGCATCGACACATGAAAAACAGGGTGAACATCCGGAAAACTGGACGGAAGCGCCAAACGATAAGCAGCAGAACCCACTCGCTCAAGGATATCGAAAGGACCTACAAATCTGGGACTGAGCTTCCCTCTTTTCCCAAATCGCATAACGCCCTTCATCGGAGAAATCCTCAGGAATACATGATCCCCCACTGCGAACTCAAGTCTGCGACGACGACGGTCGGCATAAGACTTCTGCCTGCACTGGGCTGCTCTCATCCTATCCTGAATCAGCTGGATCTTCTTCGTTGTCTCCTGAACTAGCTGGGGTCCCAAAACCAGACTCTCACTAAGCTCGGTCCAACGGACTGGCGATCGACGCTTCCTACCATATAAAGCCTCAAAAGGTGCCATCTGAATAGTCTCCTGAAAGCTGTTGTTGTAGGAGAACTCAATCAACGACAAGTGACGATCCCAACTGCCACCAAAATCAAGCACACATGCATGGACCATATCCTCTAGAGTCTGAATAGTCCGCTCCTTCTGGCCATCGGCCTGTGGATGAAAAGTGGTACTTAAACTCAGCCGGGTACCCAAAGCTTCCTTAAGCTTCTGCCAAAGACGGCTAGTAAACTGGGTGCCTCTGTCGGATACTATGCATGTGGGAACACCGTGCAAACGCACAATCTCATCTATGTACAACTAAGCATACTGAGCATAACCGAAAGTGGTCTTCACTGGAAGAAAGTGAGCCGCTTTCGTCAACCGGTCTACAATAACCCAAATGGAGTCATACCCTTGACTGGTCCTGGGTAGACCCACAATGAAGTCCCTGGTGGAGGCAATGGGCGATAGGAGGGGATTCGTCTCTCCCGGTATAGGGAGTTGATGTTGCGCTGTGTTCGATTGGCTATAACCGGAAATCCCTGGCCAGGGTTGCAGAGATTTACGGGTAAGTGTTATCAGTAGTATCTTGAACTTTTATATACCTCATATCGACACGACTTATCGAGCTACTGGGGTCTGACGTTTACCATCCATAAGCGAGATATGCGACATATCAGACGACGAAACCGGACTGTACGGTAAGTGTTACTGGTTGGATTCACAGGAGTGTGAGCGGGCTTGCTCGTTGATCTTCTGATCCCTCAATACCCGGTTGGCCGTTACGTTTAGAAGACCGCTTGCGGCTTGTGGGTGATTGATATGATCACCACCTACTGCTGGCGTATTGACGAGTCTTTAGAGTCCTACACAGGGGTTTCCTGGCTCAAGCGAAACGAAATAGGAGCGCATATGGGATATGTGCGGGACCGAGAATAATACCAGTATGTGATACTGTATTCTATTCTCACGATTTGTATCATCGGACGGTTATATGTGATATAGCTGGGTTACCGAATCAAGTGTTGATTCGATATATTGATACACATGATATTAGTCAGTTATGACCGGATCGTTAAATCAAGTGTTGATTTAATTATTTAATGTATAATAATATATTTGATATATTAGTTTACATTAACTATTATTGGTTCACTTAAGATTATTTTTCTCACTAGATTGTGCACATTGTATATATGATATATGTTTGTGCACTAGTTTGTATCATGTTTGATGATACATGAAAACTTGGGTATGTGTTTGATTTACACCATGTTTAGTTAATGGTTAGGGTTTAGGGTTTTATTTTCTTTATTCATTTTGTAAAAACAAAATGGTGCTTTTCTTTATTTTTGGCTTAAAGCTTCATAGCATCTTTTAAAAGTCTAAACCATTTTGTCTTATCCTTAAACCTAACCATTACCTAAACTATGGTTTGCTCTCTACATGAGTTACCTTACCCATGGTTGCATTATGATAACCTTCACTTGAATTTTCTTTTTGAATTAATTCATTTTTCATTTCCTTCTTCTTCTTCTTCTTCATGAAGAGAAGAAAGTTTTCTTGAAAATTCCAAGTGAAGAAATCAAGTGAGAAATCCAATTCTAAAGTGAACCCACTTCCTATTTCTTCATCCTCTACCACTTGCCATGTAGTAGAGTGTGTTATCTTCACAAGTTTCATGACCTAGTGAAGATGGAGCTTGATTTTGAGTCGCCTCGACGTAGATCATCTTCGGCATCGAAGTCAACGACCTAGCCCGATCATTTCTCCGACGAAACCATCGCTAGAGTCCGGGATCCCGATGATCACAGCGGAGGGACATCATCACGGAGCTAAAGAAGTGGAGGACCGGATCTACAAAGGTTGTAATCCCTTTCACTAGTAGCAAAGTAGTTTGCTTGCTTGTATTTTTCGCCTATCCTCTAGTTAACGATCTTCATTAGGGTTTCTCGGCACATAAATTTTTGATTTTGGCATGGTTGATGCCTTGTGTAACCTCTTGAGTGTGCTTAGGAACCCTACAGTGATATCAGAGCCTAGCTAGAGCCTTAGGCGATGTGTAGACGATGTTAGAAACCCGATCGAACCCCGAAACCCTAAATTACACCCCTCTCTGTACATTTTCTGAAACTTTGGAATTTTGTGAATTAAAAATATGCAGAAAAATAAGCAGGGTTTTATAGGAATTACTGTGGAGCACGTGACCCTAGGTCGACCAATGCGCCGCGGAACCGCGGCCCCACCCTGGGTTGCGCGGCGGTTCCGCGGCCATACTGTAGCTTCTTTAGTCACGGTTTGCACAGTAATCCCCGTATGTAATGCCTGTGTTTTCTGGGTGCTTTTAATATATACTCAACAGATGAGTTTTCTGGGTTGTTTTGGGGAATCGATGATTCGATCGGATTGTTTAGCTTTGTCTATGTGTTTTTCCGGGGATATTTAGAACATGTTAAAAAGTTCGACCGGATATAAATGCCCAATTTTTCCCCTGCCAGGAAATTTCCAAATGTTGGATTTTTCCGTAGTTTGAAAACGTTCTAAGTAGTGCAAGTAACGCGATGGACCCTCTAGAAGACAACAAACCTTAACTCGATTATATGACCGTCTTGAACTGCCCTTTGAACCTTAGGGTTTGGGGCAGTACGGCGTGCCACATGTGAGGCGTTGGCTTGACCCTTCTACGACTGGACCGTTGGTACTGTGGCATGAAGTGAATGTTTTTAAACTTATTTCATGTGTTGAGCTGTTTCGGGAAAACTTGGGTGTTTGATTGTTCGATCGGAAAGTTTAACATTTTCTATTTATCTGGAATGTGATACAATATTTGGAATCCACAAATAGTTATGAGATAGCTAATTTGAATGTTATAAACACAGCAGTTTAGTCTCACTTGATCGGTTGCCACGGGATTTTGATGTGATCAAAAGTCCGTCGCAATCACGTTGCGTACGCGGATACTCGCCGGTAAACTTAATAGACAGCTACACCCCATAGCTCCGACCAAGTGACTGTAGGAGAACCCCGTCGCCAAAAAGCATCCGTTCGGGTGCTCGCGGCAGTGGTGTTCCGCTTTAGTGCACTTCGTCGACGGTATCGGGGGTGCGGCCGTCCACTAAAGTTTGCGACGAGCATTCGTTCTGGATGTCGGGAATCTTGTTGAATTGCCCGACTTGATATTGAAAAGTGTTTTCGATAATGAGACTAAAATGCGGAGTTTATAATTGTTAGGCATGCGATGTCTAAGGAATTCATTTGGTTAGGCATGCGATTCTAAGGAGGTTGCGGATTCCAACTGTTGTAGTTTTACACTTTCTTTTCTGCGACCGTAAGTATAATATGTGATATCGCCGGTTTCGTTTCTATATGTCAACGACAATTGGGATGGGCATATTTACTTACGTTGATGACATGTGATGTTTTGTGTTGCTGGATATGTTATATTGGATCGTCGTGTTTGAATAGCCGGGGGGGTTTTATGTGAGATGAGTGTTTTTCTTTTTCATTCATGTAAAAACTTGTATGTAATATTCTTTTATTGGGGCACTCCAGGTTGCGGAAGATGTCACCGTTGTTGTATATTATTTACTTTTCCGCATTAGGATAGACCCAAGGAGGGGAGCACAAGTAACCGGGTTCTAGGGTCCAGTGGGAGACCATCTCGAGGAGTCGAGTCCGGGTCTCCTAACCCTAGAATTGGTAGGGTTGCTTGCCGCTCTCGTAGGGGTCTAGGGGTGTGGGATTGGCTATTCATCGCGACCGTGGAATCCGTGTTTTATACAGGCTCGTATTGAAAACACGGACGTCCTAGTATATCTAATGTTTCATATGTTTCTTCTGCTACGATATCTGTGATGTGATCATTTGATATGTTGTGATAGATATTGTATATAGTATATATGATATATTATATAGACGTTTCTTATGTTTTACACCCGCGCTAGCCCAGCCTCGCTCTGCCGTTAGTTACCTAACCTAACGGTGCACGAGGGGACATCGAGGCGAATGCGGATGGCATAAGTATACGTCATATTTATCTGTGATGTTTAGGTGATTTAAATGATGGGACTTCATTAATGTGATTAATGAAAGAAAAGAAACCTAAAAGATGTTGTGGAATCTAATTTTGAAAAACAGGTAGCTACAGTTCTTACTTTGCATCGCGGTGTTCCTTGTAGAACATCCTGCACCTTATTCGATAAGGAAAGGGCCGAGATCCCTTCACCGGGAGTGACCCCTTTAGCAATAACTGGCAGATGCTACAACCCTCGGTTTGTCTTTTGATTGCTTCTATAGTTTTTGCTTTGCACAGCGGTATATGTGATATATCCTGCACCTTATTCGATGAGGAAAGGGCCGACGATCCCTTCACCGGGAGTGACCCCTTTAGCAAAACTAGAAAAGCCTCAAAAACACTACATTTTAAAATCATTTGATTCTACAACGATATCAAGTTCAGTACGCAATAGGTTTTCAGAAAAACCTGTCGTAGCCCTCCGTCATTTCAGATAATGACTGTTTAGTATTCGTGCTGCGTTTGTTGGCCTTTGTCAAGGCGTAGAGTGCGGTAGCTGAATAGTACTTATCTGGTTATGCATATGATGCAGATTGGATCAGGGTAGTCGTGCGACCTTGTTGGACTTTGTCAAGGGCCGTGCGGGTGGGTTTAATTCAATCAAGAAATGACGGGTTGAACTTGACTAGCAGCCTATGGTTTGTTGGCCTTTGTCAAGGTCATAGGACGCTAGGGGCAAAATATTATCGGGAATTTCAAGTGTTGAAATTTGCAATGAGATTGCATACCTTCTATGAGATAGTTGGATCCCGATACCCGCTGCGATTAAGAGTTACTCCTGGGAGAGTTTTACACATTACAATTAGCCGATCAAGTAGATGTCTAGAAAGGTGTCAACGGGGTTACGCCTCTGGGAAAATGAGGTTTACTGTAATTAGGTCCATACGAAAGCACGGGAAACCTCCCTTAAAGTACCGACACTGGCCTGGCTGAAAGATTGGCGAACTTGTAGCGTGTAATTAATCCCGGCTAGTCTTTCCTTTTAGGGTTTGAAGAAAGATTTGATAAAAACAGTGGGAGCCATCCTGATTAGATAAAATAATAACCAATCTGATCTTGCAAGAGCGCACGCAGAGTGTTTTCTTCCCTCTCTCTCCTGGTAGCGACCATGTCACGCCTTAATCAAGATAATAATACGGATGTATTGACCGAACCCGCTTGTTATACTGAGCTGGGGAACGTTGGTCCCGCTCCAACATATAATTGTTATAAGACAGAGCAGGAAATAAAGGAATACCAGAATTCCTATGCCGCCCAAACGAAGAAAGTGCATATGATGCATCTCCTTCGGGTGTGTTCATTACAAAGAACTGTTTCTCTGTATCCTCTACGTCTTGGGTATTTGATACCGGATCAGGATCCCAGATATGTAATCTGTTACATGGGGCTACAGAGAACTGAGAACGGGTGATAAGTTTCATAAGACAGAAAACGGTGCAAGTGTTGCAGCGAAGTCTGTTGGTCACTGTCACCCTGTATTCCAAATACATTGATTCTGAATGAATGTTATTAGATACCGAACCTGATATACAAAATCATATCAGTCTCTATATTAGTAAATAAATGATAAAATTTTGTATTGTTGGATAATGTTTTGAACATTTCCTATATCAAAAGTTGATCGGTTCAGGCACGTTATCTAAAAGCATTGACGTTCTAAATCAAACTACAGTTCTTAGTATACGGAACACACACAAGAGGAAGAGTTCAGAAATGAACGAATCCTTCTTGAGGCATTGTAGACTAGGTCATATCAATGCGACCCGACTGGCTGAAGTTATATTTAGATGCATATTTAAATTAATTTGAATTTACATCTTGTGAAACTTGCCAATCATGTCACAAAGATAAGATGACCATAGCTCTGTTTACTGGAAATAGAGAAAGAGTTAGTGAACTCTTGGGATGATACGTGTTGATGTATGTAGGTCCCCTGTCTACACATGCCAAGACCGGTTCTTTGTATTTCATTACATTCTCTGATAATCTCTCAAGATTCAGACATATGTTCCGGTTGAAACACAAGTCCGAACCTTTTGAGATATTCACAGAATATAAGTTAGAAATAGAGAACCAAAATGGGTATAAGTATTATGTCCTTTGATGCGATCGAGGAGGAGAATACTTGAGCACGGAATTCCTGGATTATTCTAAAGGAGAATGAGATTCTTTATCAGCATTACTCCTCCGTATACACCACAGCACGTCGGTGTATCGGGGCGGAGCAACCACACCCTATTTGATATGGTGAGCTCTATAATGAGTACTACTGAGTTTCCTATTTCTATATAGGGAGTTATGCACTTATGAAGTTGCATGCCTATTGAATAGGGTTCCAATCAAATCAGTTGCCTACCACTTCATATGTGATATGGAAAGGGAAGAGTCCATATCTTAAGTTTGTTAAGATTTAGGGTTGTCCGGCCTATGTCTAAAAGCAAAATCCGGACAAGCTCGAGGCAAGGTCAGTTATGTAAAACTGGAAAGGTTCCAGCTATACAAACTGCAGCTGATGATTTGGTAGAACCAAAGGATTCAATAGATTCTAACGAACCTCTGCCTCTCCGCCGATCTAGTAGGGTTCCTCACCCACCTGAGAGATACTTTGGTTTCTCTATGACTGTGGAGCGAGGATTGCATCATGAGATAATGACCCAACTAGTTTCGAGCTGGCCATCAGGAGTGGGACTCTGTAAGAATGGCTGGATGCTTCTGAGATGGAATCCTTATACACCAACAAAGTATGGACTTTGGTTGCTTTATCTGAAGGGTTAAATCCCCATCAGGAGCAAGTATATCTTGAGAAGATTACTTGGTGCACATGGAAAAGTTGAGACTTTCAAAGCTAGACTTGTTAAAGGTTTGCATCATTGACCAGGTATGGATTATGATGAAACCTTTTCTAAGGAGCTATGCTTAAGTCCATCCAGATCTTACTTTCCACGGCTACATACCATGACTATGATATCTGGTGGTTGGGTGTCATGACTGCTTTTCTAAATGATGTTTTAGAAGAGAGCGTCTATAAGTACACAGCCAGAGGGCTTCGTAGATAGTGGGAAGCGGAAACGTGAGCAAGATGTTTTATGTGATAAAGCAGGCATCGCGGAGTTGGAACATCTGTTTTGATGTGGTAATCAAAGAGTTTGACTTCATCAAAATGGTAGATGAACCTTGAATATACAAAAAGGTAGTAGGGAGTATGGTGGTGATCCTCGTAGAGTACGTGGATGACATACTCTTGATAGGGAAGGAGTTTCCTATGCTACGTGTAAGTCCATGCTGCCTCTCCCGGTACTTACGGGCATGCGGAATTTGATGAAAAACAATTTTCTAGAGGCGGCAACATGGACTCAAACCGGATCTTTGTTAAACTATCTACCTAACAACCTAACTAGGAGTAGTTAACTACTCGGTTAGGGGGTTATACCTTGCTTTCTTGAACTCCTTCATCTTCTACACTTGATGGTTGTACGGATCGGCTTTACCCCGTCGTCTCCTTGCGCCGAAGATCGATCCACCCGAAAGCTTCTACCTTTGGCTTCTTCTTCGAACTTTGAAGAAACTAGTTCACTCGGTTTGCTAAACCTTGTGAACTAGAGTGAGTAGAGGAGAGTGTGTTGGGATTTTTCTCTATGGTTCTTGCTTCTCAACTCATGAGACAAATGAACCATAGACTAGAGAGAAAGGGAGCAAGAGGAAGAGGGTGAGAGCTCAAGCCAAGAGAGAGAAAAGAAATGAAAGAATGAGCAAGACTTTTCTCTCTTGGCTCTCATAATCCAAAGCCATCATAACCAATAATAGCAATCAAGTATTAGTGATGGTTTAAGCTACAATAGCTATATCATTTCATGCACTCATTTTGCACAAGATAAACAAGCAAGCAAAAGTCTTTGCCATGAAATGATAGCTATTGTCATGATGATGGTCAACTAGTCCAACCTAGTCAACCGATCAACAAAGTCAACAAGTCAACAAAGTCAACCCCTCAACAACCATGTCACTATAATACTTAATTAATATTAATGTTAATCATATATCATATTCTCATTAGGGTTGAGCAAAAAGTCAATAGTCAACAGTCAACAACCCTAATGAGAATCCTATGCCTCTGTCTCTCCGTCAACTGTGCATACACACCGCATCCGCGTTCCGAGAAACACAAATACATACTAGAAAAAACCAATCCCAAAACATACACTAGGATCTGACTTAAACCAAAGCCCGCTAGTGTTAACTGTCCGGACACTGTACGTGCACAAGTGCACGGATGTGACCGAACCCTGTCGCAAAACCATGCGACCTGTCGCAAAACCATGCGACCTCTACTCTTTTGCCTAAAGGCGAATAACTTTCTGTATGGGACTCTAAAGACTCGACACTACGCTGGCAGTGGGTTTAACCACAGACCGCAAGCGGCACTAGCTGTGCGTAACGGTCCCCAGGTAGATGCCGACAAGAAGACTGACGAGGTGAAACCCATCTGAACTCCTACTGAGCCTGAATGTGACAGTCTCCGTACAGTCCGGTCTGTTCGTCTGATACATCGCATGGCGGGCTTATGGGGCGGTAAACGTCAGTCCCCTAATAGCGGTACAAGTCGTGTCGGAGTGAAGCCCAGAACACCCTGAGATAACACAGGAAGCCTACCAGTATATCTCGCTTGCCCTGGCCAGGGACTACTCGTGTAATGGCTCTCCTAGACACAGCGCGATGTCAACCCCCAATACCGGGAGAGACGAATCCTGTCTAACCGTCACTGCCTCCAAGTGTTTCGGGACTGCACCCAAAAACTACCTGTTTGCACGACTCCTTTGAGCCGTGGTAGGGTAGTAATCAAAGTACAGTGGGAACACACTCGAGGCGAAGTGACAGTGTCAAGTCAGCGGACTAAGCTGTACTCATGTCACCTGGGAACTGATAACTGACGATAGGTATAATACCAACCAGTCAGTTCCCGACGAGTCCTATCCAGTGTACTCGTAACCCAACGAGCACCCGCATACTATCTCCAGTACGACGTACTGACGGCAGTGGGACAGACCGTCTCCCACACTGGAATGAGAAGCGCATGCGCTAGTCTACTCCGGAGTATCGATGCCCTGTCTCGATAGTCCTGCGACTAGGGACCTGCATAAGGATGTGCTTATAGATTACCCAACCCCCACTAGTGTGACTGCCATCACAACGCTGTTAATCAAGCAAAGATCCTAAGGGCTCCACTAATGTGTATAGGTGATATACTAAAATAAACACATATACACATTGAAGTAGAAACAAACCAAGTAGCATACTACTATTTTGAGCAAGATTGTATATATACAACTGTGAGTATCCCAAGCTTCCATTAAGTAATATACAAACTAGTATGATACAGTAATGGCCTCTAGGGCATATACACTAACACTACGCTCGGTCAATCTCCACTTATCACAAGGATTCTCCAAACAGGATCAAAGCGATACTTCCTAAATCCTGGGTTTTGGATCTATGAGATAGATCTAAATGGATGTTAGGATTCTCACTGGGTGTAGTAAGATGGTATCAATGGATCCTGGGGAGAACCACTGGAAAGTTTCCAGGGTGATAAGGACGACTGAATGTCAGTCGCAGGCATTGTCTTTACCCTCAGTGGAGGGACGGTATGTTGGAAGAGTTCCAATCTAGATACCGTGGAAAACTAGACGATAAAGGCTGGTGACATCACTATTAAAGATACTACCAAAGTGACAGTTTAGGTGTATGTTGGTTCATGAGATGAACTAGGTTCCTACCATTGTGCGACAATGGAAGTGTGGCCTTGGCCCAGGAACCCCAGTCCCATCAGTGACCCAGACCGTATTCTGAGGGAGCATCACCTGATCATGGAGATAGTTGATCTCCAGGGTGATCGAGGTTAGGAGAGTAGACTCAGAGGACAACACGGCGGATCCACTCACAAAGGCCTTTTCCCAAAGAGAGACTTTTATGGGATGGTTGAGTATGAGATACTGCAACCACTGCTACAGATGGCCCTAGTGCAAGTGGGAGATTGTTAGTTATATGTATGAGCTAGAGGCCATTACTGTGCATAGGATGTATATTGTAGTGGATGCTGGGACATATATAGGGAGGACTTTCTTGCTCGACATGATAGTATGCTATCTGGTTGCTCTTTATCTTAACGTGTACACTGATTGTCTCTCTGTTACATGTTGGTAAAGCCCTTAGGATGTGTACTTGACTACCTGGACTATGATGCAGATCATACTAGTGGGGACATGGTAGTCCATAAGTACATCCTTCAAGGTCCCTAGTCGTGGGTGTATCGAGATGGGGCATCGGTATACCAGAGTAGACTAGCGTATACCTTCTCGACCCATACAGATGGGCGATGGATGATCCCATATCCATTGGTGTTTGACATCAGAGATGATATACGGGTGCTCAGTGGAGACTGGGTACACTGGACGGCCTCGCCGAGAACTCCCAGATGGTATTATACCTTACGTCAGATGGGAGTTCTCTGGTGACACTGGTACAGGTTAGTCTGTAGACCCGAGATCGTCATAGAGTCTTGTGTGATTCCTACTGTGCTTTGATTTCCACCTTACCACGTCCAAGAGGGCGTGCAAAACGGTGGTTTTTGGATACAGTCCCGAATCACATGGAGGCAATAAGCGATAGGAGGGGATTCGTCTCTCCCGGTATAGGGAGTTGATGTTGCGCTGTGTTCGATTGGCTATAACCGGAAATCCCTAGCCAAGGTTGCTGAGATTTACTGGTAAGTGTTATCAATAGTATCTCAAACTTTTATAGACCTCATATCGACACGACTTATCGAGCTACTGGGGTCTGACGTTTACTACCCCTAGGCAAGATATGCGACATATCAGACGACGAGACCGGACTGTACGGTAAGTGTTACTGGTTGGATTCACAGGAGTGTGAGCGGGCTTGCTCATTGATCTTATGATCACTCAATACCTGGGTGGCCGTTATGTTTAGCAGACCGCTTGCGGCTTGTGGGTGATTAATATGATCACCACCTACTGCCGGCGTATTGACGAGTCTTTAGAGTCCTACACAGGGGTTTCCTGGCTCAAGCGAAATGAAATAGGAGCGCATATGAGATATGCGCAGGACCAAGAATAATACCAGTATGTGATACTGTATTCTACTCTCGCGATTTGTATCATCGGACGGTTATATGTGATATAGCCGGGTTACCGAATCAAGTGTTGATTCGATATATTGATTCACATGATATTAGTCGGTTATGACCGGATCGTTAAATCAAGTGTTGATTTAATGATTTAATTTATAATAATATATTTGATATATTAATTTACATTAACTAGTATTGGTTCACTTAATATTATTTTTCTCACTAGATTGTGCACATTGTATATATGATATATGTTTGTGCACTAGTTTGTATCATGTTTGATGATACATGCAAACTTGGGTATGTGTTTGATTTACACCATGTTTAGTTAATGGTTAGGGTTTAGGGTTTTATTTTCTTTATTCATTTTGTAAAAACAAAATGGTGCTTTTCTTTATTTTTAGCTTAAAGCTTCATGAAGCTTCATAGCATCTTTGAAAAGTCTAAACCATTTTGTCTTATCCTTAAACCTAACCATTACCTAAACCATGGTTTGCTCTCTACATGAGTTACCTTACCCATGGTTTCATTATGATAACCTTCACTTTAATTTTCTTTTTGAATTAATTCATTTTTCATTTCCTTCTTCTTCTTCTTCTTCATGAAGAGAAGAAAGTTTTCTTGAAAATTCCAAGTGAAGAAATCAAGTGAGAAATCCAATTCTAAAGTGAACCCACATTCTATTTTTTCATCCTCTACCACTTGCCATGCAATAGAGTGTGTTATCTTCACAAGTTTCATGACCTGGTGAAGATGGAGCTTGAGTTTGAGTCGCCTCGACGTAGATCATCTTCGGCATCGAAGTCAACGACCTAGCCCGATCATTTCTCCGACGAAACCATCGCTAGAGTCCGGGATCCCAATGATCGCAGCGGAGGGACGTCATCACGGAGCTAAAAAAGTGGAGGACCGGATCTACAAAGGTTGTAATCCCTTTTACTAGTAGCAAATTAGTTTGCTTGCTTGTATTTTTCGCCTATCCTCTAGTTACCGATCTTCATTAGAGTTTCTCGGCACATAAATTTTTGATTTTGGCATGGTTGATGCCTTATGTAACCTCTTGAGTGTGCCTAGGAACCCTACACGATCATGATACGTTCACATGTGCACGTATATGATCGAACCCTGCCATAAAACCATACGGCCTCTACAACGTTTCGCCCGAACCGGGGAAACCCTCTGTGTGGGACTCTAAAGACTCGTCAATACGCTGTCAGTGGGTTTAACCACAAGCACGTCAGTAGCACTAGCTGTACGTAATGGCTACCCAGGTATTGAACGAAAGGGAGGCCGATGAGCAAACTTATCCTGAAACCCTACTGAGCCTGATAGTGACAATATCCGTACAGTCCGGTCAGTTCGTCTATGAGTATCGCATATCGAGTCTAGGGGGTGGATAAAGTCAGACCCCTAATAACTTGACATTTAGTGTCGGCATGAAACCTATCACCAACTGAGAAACTACCGATCCTAGATCGGTAATTCTCGTCTACCCCGGCCGAGGATTTCTAGTGATGGCCACCCGTGCACACCGCGACATCAACCCCCAATACCGGAAGAGACGAATCCTTTGACGATCTGCTCTCTGCCTCCATGTGGCTTAGGACTGTACCCAACTAAAACTTGTTTGTACGACTCCTTTGAGCCATGGTAGGGTAGTAATCAAAGCACAGTGGGAACTCACACGAGACAAATGACGATCTCAGGTCGATAGACTAACCTGTACACATGTCACCAGGGAACTACTATCTGACAATATGTATAATACCAACTAGCAGGTTCCCGGTGAGTCCGTCCGGTGTACTCATAACCCAATGAGCACCTGTATACATCTTAAGTGAACCAACTAATACCAATGGCTTGTGAGACCGGCTACCGCCTCTCGTCGGGGTCTCGATCCGTATACAGTAGTCTACTCTTGGAGTATCGATGCCCAGTCTCGAAACTCCCATGACTAGGGACATTTTAAGGATGTGCTTATAGACTACCCAACTCTCACGTATATGATCGCCATCATACTGCTCGTAGTCAAGCAAGAATCATATGGGCTCTATCAACATGTAATAGTGATCTGTAATATCATTTGAAGCATGTACACGATGATAAAGGCAAACCAGATAGCATGCTATCATCTCGAGTAAGACTGTTCTACCGGTATAGGTCATCGCTCAATCATTCCAATCACGTGCCTGTGATACAATAATTGACTTGAGGGAACTATAGCCAACAATCTCCAACTTGCACTTAAGACTAATTATTGCGGTGTCGTGTGATACCGAACACCCAACTTCTCTACTAATCAGTTTCACAAAGCTCGTTTGTAAAACTATTGCGTTCGAGAAAAAGCCTCAGTGAGTGGATTCACTCCAAAGTTTCTTTCTATGTCTATCTTTATCTCAAGTTCGCGGAGAAAGCCATCTCCTGAAATAAGCAATATCTGTCTTAAAATATGCATGGTTATCTGATGGGACCCAGTTCACAAATGAACTCCAAATCCAGTAAACTTATTAGACTGTATCGTCAACTGAATTTAATCAGTATCCTGCGCCATGCCTCCCTCAGTATTCGCTTAGACCACCTGTCCAAACTACTGCCCCTCAAAAGAGGGAAAACTATAACTCTGACAGTCACTCTCTCATCCCGGTCACCTTGGAAGCCTGGAATGATAACCGTCTCCCGTAGGAGGCTGCCGCTACCATATCCCTAGAACATCCACTTATGTTTTAAAACTACTTCCGAACGTTTCTCCAGGATTGGATTAATATATCATCTTATTGCATCTAGTGCAAAAACAACATCTGGTGTGGTACTTGACATCTCATGATTGACTCAATTGCCTAACCAAGTGATATGCCAATCATGCGCATCCCTCTCTACTTTAGTCTGTAAGACACCTTTAGAGAGGGTAACTCCATCACCTGCAGGTACATCACCATGCCAGGAGTCGTCCATTCTAAACGCCTTTAGAATATTGTCTAAGTGCCCATATTGGGAAACTACCTAAATTTAGATCTAAAACCATAGATGTAGTAACGAGAATGCCTGATATAATATCCAAATCCTATGTAGAGAAACCACTGTGTGACAACCACGTTATAACCGATTGTAGTATAGGAATTTCACTCCCTACAAAGTGTATGTCATCCAAATACCAGGACATACCACCCTACTACCTTCTTAACAGATCCATCTCCTATTCTGATGAAGCCAAAACCAATGACTGTCAAATCAAAATAGATGATCTATCTCCGCTATATCCGCTTTAGTCTATAATTAGACATAAGCAACTTGTCCACTATGCTTCCGCTGCTCCCATTGACTACAACAACCCTCTAGTAGAGTCATATACATGTGCGCTTCTAAAGTTAATTTAGAACGACGCTATACTCATCCTCATGTCGGGTCTCATAGTCTAGAACAGCAGTAATGGCAAGTCTGGGTAAACAAGAACCTCCCTGTCACCGTCTTTGAGAATACCGAAGTACCTCTCAGGTGCCTGAGGTTACCCACCATATTTGCGGAGTGGCTAATGGAATGTCAAACCCGATTGAATCTTTAGGTTCTATTAAATTTTCAGTAATCGTTTGTGGTTCTGGAATCACTTCCAGTTTTACCATACTCCCACTACTGTTTTCTGGAAAAAAAATCCATTTTACTAAAACTGTGGTGAGTCAAGAACAATATCACTATTGATCTTCCAGATGGTAGAAAGTTAACCCTCGTCATAGCCCGGGATAACCCATAAACTGCCATTACAGAAACGTGCCTTGAGTTTTCCAGAGTCTGGTTTCAAGCATAAGCCGGACAACTCCATATACCTTAACATCGTTAAGATATGAACCATTCTATATACAATATAGAAACAGAGGCACTAATTTAATTGGAACCAGATTCAAATCATGCAGCTGTCTCCAGTTCATGTCAACGAAATGGAGAGAGGCCGATCAACATTACTCAAATTAAGAATGCATCCAGATATGAGTAACCTAAAAGAGAAACAAGTTCTCAAAACCATTACTATCAACTGAATACCAACATCTTCGATCACCTTCAAGAATCCCGATACTTGCATCACACGGTTCTCTACTTTATTCTTGTACCTATAACTTCTCAAAACTTGGACCTTGTATTTCTACGAAATACTTATCTAAAACTGGAGAAGTTACAAGTAAACAGAATATTGTATGAGTACCAACCTCTCTGTCCTAATGGACACTGGACAACATACAATACTTTGTATAAGTCACCTGAGTTGAATAACTCAAACCCTGTGCGTCGTAGGTTGAAAACTGCACTATGGTTAAAAAGAATTACACCACTGTTTAATGCTCCTTACCCAACCATCAATTGATATAGATAAATGTCATGGACATAATTTCAAAAGTTATATCTCACTTTATAAAATAAACGTATAGATATATCAGTTTGAAATTGGTGCATTACAACAGATATTCAAAACCAAATATTTGCCGTCAGGCAAAACCCTAGGCGATTTCCTCAAATATCACCAATTACAACGAATTCCGATATGAAGAGGGTATAATCACCTAATTCCCAATAACTTACTCCCACTCATCATCTGTAAAACCATACAGATGTGAGAATCAAACCTGCTAAATACATACCTTGGAGTAAGGACCTAATTGGGAAATCTGTTTTCAATTAATAATGCACAGTGAAACTGAAACATGAAAATGTTTCGAAGGGGTATCCGGGTATTCCTAGTAATTCCTTTTCCATTATCCAGATTCATGACTGTAACCGTATATTTCTTTGTCATCTCTCCAAATCTCTTTATTTGTTTTTACTCATTACCTTATGTACACCATCCTTAGGCTAAATGGTTTTCTTCCTTCCCTATCGTTCGACACCAGCCTATGGTTTGGAAGAAGACTGTCCAATAAGCGCAATAGGTGTACTCTCCTAATCCTAGGTATACTCGCAACTCGAGAGAAGGTAAAGATAAAAGACAACTGAATAAACCTTATTCTATTTCTCCGGAACCAGAATCCATCCTCGAACTGGAACAAGTTCCTTCGAGTTCGTATATAACTATACGATGCATTATCCAATAAATATGGATGTTCGTAGTGATACGTGGTATTCTGGAGAAATACAAAGGTGAAGTAGGAGTAGCGATGATATACGCGGTTTGGTCATGAATGTCGCAATTTACTTTGCCCTCTTTCTAATCCCTTTATTTTTCTTTACTTATTACCTTCTGTACACCACACTTACGCTAATCGGTTTTATTCCTTCCCTACCTTTCGACACCTACCTATGGTTTGGAAGAAGACTATCCAATAAGCGCAATAGGTGTACCATCTCCTAATCCTAGGAGCCCTCACAATCTGAGAGAAGGTAAAAGGAAAAGACAACTGAATAGTCCTATTCAATTTCTCCAGAACCGGAAACCATTCTCAAAGCTGAAACAAGATTCTTCGAGTTCGTATGTAACTATACGATTGTCATATGCAATAAATATGGATCTTCGTAGTGATACAGAATGTTCCAGAGAAAAAGCAAAGGGTAAAAGTAGGAGTGGCAATGAAGTATGCAACTCTGACAATCCAGAAGTCAGTGTTTTAAGAAGGTTCGGTTAACTAGGTTCCTGAGTTCAAGTCTAGGGTTGGGACATGGTCGCTGCCAGAGAGAGAGAGAAAAGAAACACTCAGCGTGCACTCTAATCTAGATCAGAATGGTCATCTATTTATCTAATCAGGATGTCTCCCACTGTATCCTCAAATTCTCCTCCAAACCTGAAAGAAGAAATAGTCGGGATCATCTAAAATCACCGAGGAGTAAACCAACTCATCAGTGGGAATCGGGATCCAACTATCATCGCATGATATCCTGATGGAATCCACTCAAGTTATCACACTCCAGAAGGTATGCGCATGCCTGGTAAGTTTCCTGTATGTTTGAAACTCCCGATGTGATTTCTACCCCATGCTCTTGTGACCTTGACGAAGGCCAACATATCATAAGTCACATGTCAAGTTCTACCTGTCATTGTCCAGGTTAATTTGAACCCACCAGTACATACCCTTGATGAAGGCCAAAATAGTAGTACGACTTTTCTAAACCAACGCATCTATCTATGCAACAGAAAAGTAACAAATAGCTACCATACACTATGCCTTGACGAAGGCCAACAAATATAGCATGAATACTAAGTGCTACCTGTCTGAAATGACGAAGGGCTACGAATGGTTTCTGGAGAAAAACCTTTAACGTAATGAACTTGATATCGTTGAAGGAACCAGATAGCTTTTTATAAATATATAGTGACGAAAACGTTTGCTAAAGAGATCATTCCTGGTGAAGGGATCTCGGCTCTTTCCTCGTCGAATGAGGTGCAGGATATTCCAAACTGAATATCATGATGCAAAGCAAAAAGTAATCGACTATAGTGAAGTTATTACCCTGACGCAAACTTCTGCCCAAGAGGTCACTCCCGGTGAGGGGATCTCGGCTCTTGCCTCGTCGAATGAGGTGCTGGATATTCATAACCGAATACCGCTGTTCAAGACAAAAGAAAATGTCTTTGTAATAACAGCTTTTTGAAAATTGTTCCAACAACATCGAATAGGTCTGTTTTCTTTGCATTGATCAGAATCAACGCAGTCCCATCAATTAATCACACCACAAAAAAACGAAAATATGATGTACGTATATGCCATCCGCATTCGCCACTGGGTCCCGTCATCACCCGTTAGGATACTTAACTAACGACAGAGCGGGGACTGGACTAGCGCGGGTGTAAAACATATACAACATCTACTAGTATATATAACAATATATAATAATCGCTCTAGGTATGATAAATGCAATATCACAGATAAGCGATAAGCATTACAGAACAATACTGATAATCTGGGAACCCCGGGTTTCCTTAGAGACGCAAGTGAAACCCGATGTTCCCCTGATCGTGTGGATAGCCTGTGCAATGAAAACCTAGACCCCTAAGAGTGCGGCAAGTTACTCGCCAAAACCAGAAGCGAGGCAGCCCCCTTCATCAAAGTGAATGGGCTACCCAGCACTTCACGGAATCCAGTAACTTGAACACCCTTCCTCGGGTCAACCTGTATCCCCTACGAGTGCGGCGAATATCCCGATAATTCTAGAGTGAGCCCCCTCCTTCTCAACGCCATGAGATGCGGATCCGATGCCCTCCAGAACCCGGCTATCCGTGCACTCCATCGCGGGGTAATCCTAATACAGAAAATAAAAATATGTACAACGGTGACATCGACCTCAACCCGGTCGTTCCCCAAACAAATAATATACAAGCAGGCAGTGACGGCAGTCCACATGTCGGACGCTCGCCCCGCGATATCAAATTTACAAATAAAACTAAACTGTACTATCATTGCATCCAAGCTATCAACCACGATGAATCCGCAACAACACAGCACAACACAGAACATCAACGTGAATGTCACGTTCGCAAACACGTCTAAAAGAACTATAGCAATTAGACAAGTTGTACCGATCTAATGACATTCACGGTCGCCGATAGAAATGTATGTACAGTAAACTTTAAAAAGTGTTAGAAATATCAAGTTCGAAATAACTCCGAATAGCCCCAAACTTAAGAATAAAACCATATCCAAACTGGGCTAAACTAGCAATACCACTGAACTAATATTCCAGAGGCTAAAGCACACTACAAAATCCAAGTCCCAACTCCAATACCAGACCGGCCAGCTCAGAATTTAGGCCAATGTGGCCGGGTCCATAGTAGAATTAGGGGCTCGTGTTTGGTGTGTGCTCTAGTGGTCATAAAGTAGTCTTCTGCAGTTACTAAAATATTTTTAGAAGACCAATAAAAATTCGACAGAAACTGGAATGTGCAGGGTATTGATTTGGAGTTGTTTCGGTTTCGATACTTTAACATCGTCTAAACAAACTAGTATGCGGTTAATGGGTTGGCTTTGATACCATGTAGGGTTACGGCAGCGCCCCGGCCATCAATCTGTGGCCAAACACGGAACAAAAACTTTTAAAAACCGGCGCTAACGGAACCCTAATCGACGGATCGTACCATTAACACTATACTAGTGCTATGAAAAGAGTTTAGAGAGGTTATACTGATCGATCCGTATCCTTCGGTCTTCAACCTCTGTCCTAAGCTCCTCGCGGCTTCCTCGATCAAGTTCGATCTCCGGTCTCCCTCGTCGAAGACGATCCACATCGAGGATCAGTAATACGGGCTCCCGCTTCAAAACCGAAGTAACTCGGGCATCCAGTTTGCTAGCCTAGATACCGAAGATGAAGTAGAGATAGTGTGTGAATACTTTGTCTCAAAACACCCAAGGATTCTCAACTCATGAGAGGGTATGGGTGGAGGTTGAAGAATAAGCTATTGGAGGAAATGTGTGAGCTCAAGACTTGGCCAAAAGAAAAAGCAAGTGAAGAATAATGTTCTTCTTTTTGTCTTGAGTTGAGTTGTTGTGTCTTGTTGTTGTGTGAGTATGTTGTGAGCAAATTAAAACCAACACAAGAAAAATATCCAAGAAGATCCGCCATCTTAAAACAAATATCTCACACAAAACAAAACACCTTATCAAGCTACAATCAATGCTCAAGCGAAAACTTAACCTCACAATTTCCACACAATAAACAATAATTCAAATTTTTAAAGCAAGAAAAAGAAATGGCATCTTCAAAAGTAATATTGTAACGGATTACAAGAATACCCCTCCTCCGTATATACATACCCGCATCCGTATTCCAACTGAATACGAATACAACGAGACAAAAATAATCCAACAATATAAAAGTAGGATCCGGCTTAAACCAAAGCCCACTAATATTATCCATCCGATCATGATCCGTGCATAAGTGAACGTATATGATCAAACTCTGCCATAAAACCATACGGCCTCTACAACGTTTCGTCCGAACCAGGGAAACCCTCTGTGTGGGACTCTTAAGACTCGTCAATACGCTGACGGTGGGTTTAACCACAAGCACGTCAGTAGCACTAGCTGTACGTAATGGCTACCCAGGTATTGAACGAAAGGGAGGCCGCCGAGCAAACTCATCCTGAAACCCTACTGAGCCTGACAGTGACAATATCCGTACAGTCCGGTCAGTTCGTCTATGAGTATCGCATATCGAGTCTAGGGGGGTGGATAAAGTCAGACACCTAATAACTTGACATTTAGTGTCGGCATGAAACCTATCACCAACTGAGAAACTACCGATCCTAGATCGGTAATTCTCGTCTACCCCGGCCGAGGATTTCTGGTGATGGCCATCCGTGCACACCGCGACATCAACCCCCAATACCGGGAGAGACGACTCCCTTGACGATCCGCTCTCTGCCTCCATGTGGCTCGGGACTGTACCCAACTAAAACCTATTTGCACGACTCCTTTGAGCCATGGTAGGGTAGTAATCAAAACACAGTAGGAACTCACACTAGACAAATGACGATCTCAAGTCGATAGACTAACCTGTACACATGTCACCAGGGAACTGCTATCTGACAATAGGTATAATACCAACTAGTAGGTTCCCGGCGAGTCCGTCCGGTGTACTCATAACCCAATGAGCACCTATATACATCTTAGGTGAACCAACTAACACCAATGGCTTGTGAGACCGGCCACCGCCCCTCGTCGGGGTCTCTATCCGTATACACTAGTTTACTCTTGGAGTATCGATTCCCAGTCTCGAAACTCCTGGGACTAGGGACATTTTAAGGATGTGCTTATAGACCACCCAACTCTCACGTATATGATCACCATCATGCTGCTAGTAGTCAAGCAAGAATCTTATAGGCTCTATCAACGTGTAATAGTGATCTGTAATGTCACCTGAAGCACGTACACGATGATAAAGGAAAACCAGATAGCATACTATCATCTCAAGTAAGACTGTTCTACCGGTATAGGTCCTCCCTCAATCATTGCAATCACGTACCTGTGATCCAATAATTGACTTGAGGGCACTATAGCCAACATCCTTATCTTGTACGTGGATGACATTCTGCTAATTGGAAATGATATTCCTATGCTAAAATCAGTCAAAGGATTCTTGTCACAGAGGTTCTCCGTGAAAGTCCTGGGTGACGCCTCCTACATTCTGGGGATCCAGATCTAAGAGGAGTTAGGACTTTCACAATCAAGGTACATCGACACCATACTAAAGAGATTTAGTATGGAATATTCAAAGCGCGGTAGTCTACCGGCTTATCACGGAATCACCCTCTCCAAAGAGATGTCTTCTAAGACTGATTTGGAAATGGCTCGCATGTCAATTATATCCTACGCTTCTGCGGTAGGCTCTATAATGTATGCAATATTGTGTACCAGACCAGATGTTGTTTACGCACTTATCGTGGTAAGCCAGTATCAGTCAAACCCAAGGGAGAACCACAGGATAGCAGTAAAGAACATTCTCAAGTACCTAAGTAGGACTAAGGAGATTTTCTTGGTGTATGGCGAAAAAGACATCCAGATCGAGGCCTTTGCTGACTCCAGCTTCCAGAGTGACAAGGATGACTCCAAGTCCATGTCGGGTTATATCTTTACCCTTAATAGAGGGGCGGTCTGTTGGAAGAGCTCCAAGCAGGACACCGTTGCTGACTCGACGATGGAAGCGGAGTATATCGCTGCTTGTGACGCCGCGAAAGAAGCAGTCTGGATGAGGAAGTTCCTAACAGAACTTCAGGTGGTTCCGTCCATTGTAGATCCAATACCTCTGTATTATGACAACAAAGGAGCTATAGCATTAGCGAAGGAACTCAGGTCCCATCAGAAGTCCAGACACATCTTGAGGCGGTACCACATGATCAGGGAGATCGAGGTGCGGAGAGTATATACGGAGGACAACACTATAGATCTACTCACAAAGGTCATCCTTCAGACACAGTTCGAGAGGCTAATCGAGATGATAGGTCTGCGATATGCCAATTCATGGCCTTGTAGGGTGTTTTTCGTCACCCCATTGAGATAGGAATACGCACGCGCTTGTGAGGCGTACTACAGATTCCCCCTGCCTAGGGTAGGCGGGGGTATTTTGATTGTGGGGATCCGAATCTCCGGCAGCAGCGGACTAAGATGCCATTAATTACCCCTTTCTTTTGGATTGAGGGGAGCTCCGAATGACGGGTCAAATCAGTCATACGAAATGAATATGCAGTGTGTGTATGTGTGTCTTGAAGGATTTTGGATATATCGGGGTCCCCGCAGAGTTTTATGGGGGTCCCGCTTGCGGGGGTGCGGGGCAGCGCCCCGTTAGAAATTTTTCCTAACGAGAACAGTGTTGTGGAGTGTGTGTGTGTGTAAAAAAAAGGGAAGAATAGCATCCAAAAGACGCGTGGGTGCCAGCGCCTCACGTGCCTAGCACACGTATGCTGGGCGCCGGCGCCCCACGCGCTTGGCATGCGGGCGCTGGGCGCCCCACGCGCTTGTCACACGGGCACTGGGCGCCGGGGCCCCACGCGCTTGGCACGCAGGCGCTGGGCGCCCCACACGCTTAGCACGCGGTCGCTGAGCATCAGCAGGAAAAGAGACTTTGTCCCTGCACTGGGATCTATGCTCCCGATTTGACTTCTGGAGTTAAACTCCTAAAAAGAGATTAATTTATGGAGTTGAACTCCAACAGATCTTGAATGGAGTTAAACTCCTAGAAATCTTTAGAAATGATCAAAGGGCCCCCTTTGTTTCTCTCCCCTTTGGTCCTGGATCTTCCCAAGATGGGATTTTTGGAGATAGGTCTCCTTCTTCGGTTGGCAGGATCTTGGAGAAAGGTGGTGAGATTTAAAAATCTCCCATTTTTTGAGATTTGATGGAAGATCTGAGCTCCCTTTTGTAGGTTTTGTGGTGAAAAACTTTTTAGTTTTGGAAAAGGAAGAGTAAAACTCTTGATTTAATTGAAAAGGGGAAGAAGGTTTAGAACCTTGAGAAAGGAGAAGGAGGTACAAAAACCCTAGATTTTGGGGGGGGGGATGAAAACTTTTTTTATATTTTATTATCATGTTGCTTTTTATAGGCTTACACATTTATACATAGCCTCTTGGGCTTTACAAAATGGCATTTTGCCCATCCCATGCCTCATGTGCTCAATTCTTTTGCACATAAGCCATAGGCTTCACAAAAATTTGGGTTCATGCACATTTTTATTACAGTCATGCATAAAAAATTACATCAAAATTATTTATTAGATGATTTCATTTTGGCATGGGTGAGGCCGGCCACGGGGCTCGACTTGGGCATGGGCCCACTTGATCTGGGCTTGGGCCCTCTTACTTGGGGTTGACTTCGACTTTGACTTGGTCAACAAGGGTGCAATTTTTGACCCCAACAAAGTGCCACCCATCAATAAATGCACATCGCGTATATGAGTTCTGTGCATGAAATTGATGGATCTTGGAGTTGGACTTCGAGGAGGAACATCATTCCAGGGGCGAAGCGTTATTCCGGGAGCATAATTCTGAGGATCGGAACATAATTCCGAAGAGCAGAGCATGATTCCAAGGGGTCGGAGCATAATTTCGACGAGTGGAGCATAATTCCGGGGACCGGAGGATAATTCCGGAGAGCGGCAGACATTCAGAGACGAAGCATGATTCCGACGCAGAGCTTATTGGTCGACTTGATTCTGAGGCGGAACTTAATTCCAACGGGGGGTTGTTGGTTAACTTGATTCCGAGACGAAGCATAATTTCGACAGGGAAGGCAGATACACTGAGGGGAAGCATGATTTCGACACGGGTTACACTCTGAGACGAAGCATGATTCCGACACAGAGCTTGTTAGTCGATGTGATTCCGAAGCAGAGCTTAATTCCGACGGGGAGATCGTTGGTTGACTTGATTCCGAGACAAAGCATAATTCCGACAAGGAGGTCGCTGGTTGACTTGATTCCGAGTCGAAGCATAATTCCGACAGGGAGGTCGCTTATTGACTTGATTCCGAGTCGAAGCATAATTCCGACAGAGAGGTCGCTGGTTGACTTGATTCCGAGTCGAAGCATAATTCCGACAGGGAGGTCGCTGGTTGACTTGTCCCCGGCACGGAGTGTCTGTGGTCGACGTTTCCCCGACATGGAGTGTCACTGGTTTTGATGTAGAGGCTGATTCCCAGGCGAAGCATAATTCCGACAGGCAAGGTAGATATTCCGAGGCAAAGCATGATTTCGACACGGGGTACATTCTGAGATGAAGCATGATTCCGCCGCAGGGGTTGTTGGTTTGGTTTGATTTGATTTGGGTTGACATCAGCATCGCTATACTGGAATATGGCATCAGGAGTGAATCATCATTTTCCATGAGTGGATTTGGGAATTTTGGTTTTGGTTTGGCATCAGCATCGCTACACTGGAATATGGTACCAGGAGCGAATCATCATTTGCCATAAGGGGATTTCCCTCGTTCCCAATTTAATGACTTAGGGGTCATCTGTTCCTAGTTTAACGACTTAGAGGTCATCTGTTCCCAGTTTAAAGACTTAGAGGTCTATTGTGCCCAGTTTAACGACTTAGAGGTCATATGTTCCTATTTTAACGACTTAGAGGTCATCTGTTCCCAGTTTAAAGACTTAGGGGTCTATTGGATCGGAAGTTTGGAATTTTGGGGTTGGGGTCGGCACCTGCGTTGCTAACACTGAAGCACAGGTGTCAGGAGCAATTCAGCATTTGCCTTTTCCTGTTGGGGTGCGATGGCTTAGGAGACAGGTTTAGTTCCCTATCCCCTAAGGCTTTTCGATCTTATGAGCCGTAAGGGTCCCTTAAAAGCATTTTCTCCCTACGAGTCGAAAGGATCTCGTAGGTGTACTTTCTCCTTTAGAGTCGTAGGGACTCCCAAGTGTATTTTTCCTTCGTGAGTCGTAAGGATCCCGCGAAGGTGTTTTCATACGAGTCGAGAGGATCTCGTAAGTTTGTTCTCCTCATGTATCGTGAGGACACATGAGTGGGTCTTCCTAAATGGAGCATAATTCCAAGGGATGGAGACCGGCCGCAGGATTGGTGATTGCGGTAGGGTATGGGTATGATGAGAAATATTTAAGCCCGGGGATTGTATACGGTAGTTAGTTCGGGTACCAACCATAGGGCTGGGAGAATTTTGGGATTCTGTTGGCGTCTGCATCGCTGCACCGGAATATGGTACAAGGAGCGACTCATCATTCGCCGTTGGGGCATTCAGAGATTTGAAATTTTGGTTGGCGTCTGTATCGCTGCATTGAAATATGGTACCAGGAGCGACTCATCATTCACTATTTGGGAACTTGGATTTTGGTTGGTGTCTGCATTGCTGCACTGGAATATGATACCAGGAGCGACTCATCATTCGCCGTTGGGGATTTGAATTTTGGTTGGCGTCTGCATCGCTTCACTGGAATATGGTACCAGGAGCGACTCATCATTCGCCATTTTTTTTTGTTTTTTTACCCGCGATTGCTCTATCATTTCAGCTTTTCTTATCGCGAAAGTCGCGATTGCCCTATCATTTCGGCTATTCATTCGCGGTTGCCCCATCATTTCAGCTGTTTATTTTCATTTTTATTTTACTCGCTTATTTTTATTGCGAGTTGCCCCATCATTTCGGCATTTTTTCATTTTTTTATTTACACATTTTTACATCCCCAGTTTAACGACTTAGAGGTCATCTGCTCCCAGTTTAACGATGTGGTGGTCGGCTGTTGGAGCTTGGGCCTGATTCTGCAGGAACTACGGGCTCCTTGGGCTTAATTACATGAGCGAGCTCTTCATCATTTGGATCAAGCCGGTGTTGGATGGCAACAACTGCATCATTGTCATGGTTATAAGGCATAGGAGGACTTGTTCCTCTAAGCTCCATCATGTAGACCGTATGGGTTGTGTGCCTGTCTATTGCTTCTTCATCGGCAATGTTGCTCGCTTGGATCTTAGCTTGTTGCCTTGGTCCGCTCCTTTCATGGAAAGGCAGATGTCTGAGAGAATCAGTTTCCCGAAGGACTTCGGTCTCTGTTTGTATGAAATTGGCGGTCGCAGCTTGACTGTTCATTAACACGCCTTTAGACAGTTCTATCTCTCCTTCCTTGTATTGCTTTTCAACCCAATCTTTGAAGACAAAGCAGTCTTCAATAGCATGACCTATCACTCTGTGATAGGGAAAATATTTGGGGTCGTCGGTCATATTCTATTCTTGCGATCTCTTTGATTCTGGCAATTGTAGGCCATTTCTTAGGGCATCCTTGAATATTTTACGGACTTTGTCCCTTCTGAAGGAATAGACCTTATCCAGCTTCTCTTTCAGTGGAGCTTCTCCTCCCTCTCCAAACATTGGCTTCCGAGGCTGGTTGGTATTAAGCCCGCTCACCCCTCGCTTATTTCGGTTAGCCGAAGTGTTGAAAGATTCAGTATCGTTGGAACTTCCGCCTTTACGATTATCGTCCTTTCGGTTTCTCCAGGACCTATTGTTATTTTGGGAATCAGAGGAGGACTCCTGTTTTGAGCACTCCAACATCTGAACTTTCCTGGTCAGCTCTTGGAATGTTTTAGGACCCGCAGTGCCTAGAAACGGGGCTATCCAATTATTGAGATTTCCGATGAGAAGGTTGACAGATTGGTCTTGCTCTATCGGCGGTTCAAATTTGACGGAGAGATTGCGCCGGCGGGTTATAAAATCCGTGCTGCTTTCGTTGTTCTTTGGTTTGGTCCTTATGAGGTCGGCAATGGTAATCTTATCGCTGACACTCATGAACCTTTGTCAGAATAGAGATTCTATTTGGAAGAAAGTAGTAACAGAGCCATCCCGTATGCTCGCGTACCAGTCGAAAGCGACATCGGTCAAGCTATTAACGAACTGGCGGAGGAGAAGCGCATCATTGCCCCCAGTATTCCCGCATGAGGCTTTAAAATAGGCGATGAGCTGATTCGCGTTTCCCGTCCCATCGAATCTTCCGAATTTGGGGATGACATAGCCATTAGGAAATTCTACCAGATCATACTGAGCAGTATATGGTCTCCCGCTACTGCTAACATCTTTTTGCGCTTCGGCTACCAATGATTTGACTTTGTTGGCAACCAAATCCATCATTTGATCTTGAGTTAGCGGGCTGCTGTCATCGGTAGCCAAGACATTTCCCGAGACAGGATGCGACTGACTTTCATGCGGTCCTCCCATCTTTGGATTTGAGGGAATAGGTGTCGGCTGTCTCCGGACACCGTTTCCCGGTTCATGAGCAGAACCCTGTGCTTGATTGGGCGGCTGAGAGGAAACTTGGGCCGTGAGCTGCAACACGACATTCGTCAAGCCGTCAATTTTTGAGTAGAGCTTGGCCATGTCTTTGTTTTTGCTTCTGAGCTGTTTTCGGAGCTCTTGGGAAGTTGCTGCTCTGCGTTCTTGGGACGGAAGACTGGTTCATCTTCGCTTTCTGAGCCCGATTCCTCATGAACCGAGGGATCTCTCTGCTTATCAGCCTCACAGGAAGGGTTTTCATTACCTCCTAGAGGATGCTGGTCTTGGGAAGTGGTTGCCATATCCATACCAGATTGGATCTGAGATGTGGTGGCCCCATCCTTGCTCTTGTTGCGTGTGCCCACCATGTAAACAGTGTGGACCACATATCCAGCCGTCTCTTTATCTTTAGTGGGGTAACCCTGTTCGGAGCCTCATGAGGTTCAGGCTAGAATGAGTCCTAGCCCTTTTGTCGGCTCTATATCTGAGCCTTTTCTGTCTTAGCTTCTCGATTTTGAGGGCTTGGCGGGCATCCGTCATCCAGGAAGCCATCGTGAGCTGATTAATGGGGAACTTAGAGAAGATACCCAATTGAGCAGTTGTCAGGGGCGCCACTGGAGCTTGCCCGGGATGCGTTGTTGCTTTGTTGGTGTTGATGGTCTTGCCCCCAGCTGGGGACAAGGAATGTCATTCAAACACCAACTTGCGTTTGGGTAGTGGTGCCCTCGAGATAACTACATTTGGCCTCTTTCCTTTCAAGGCCGGTTTGTCTGTTACCGGAGCTTGAGGAGCTGGGATGGCGTTAGCTGACACGAACAGAATAGAGCCAAATGGTAGCGGCGGTTCCTCCCATTGTCGCCCGAGACTGGCTGGGAGGACCGTCCTAGCGTCCATTTTCTTTCGTGTAGGAGATGGGAGCTGTGTCGAGAGCTGAGCTGATCCTTAGAGACATTTTTTTGCGTCCGGAGATTGCAATTTGAAATTTGTTAACCTACACAAAGAAGCATTATTTTAGTACAGGCTATCGATATGTATATTGATTGAGTTCGCATGAACGTTTAACCTGAAATATGGGAGGAGAGATCTGTTGGATATATGTATACCCTAGAGGCCATTATATGATAGTGGATGTATTTATACATGTATATATATGTACAGAGAACATTCTTGTTCGACATGATAGTATGCTATCTAGTTACTCTTTATCTGACATGTTCACTTGATCATGCTTTTATTCATTTGCACATGTTGATAAAGCCCTGAGGATATTTGCTTGACTACTGTGATTATGATGTAGATCATACTAGTGGGACATGTGTAGTTTATAAGCATATCCTGAAATGTCCCTAGTCGTGGGTGTATCGAGACGGAGCATCGATATTCCAGAGTAGACTAGCGTATATGATACTAGACCCATGTGATGGGCGATGGATGTTCCCATATCCATTGATGTTTGACATCGAGATCGTATGCGGGTGCTCAGTGGAGACTGGGTACACTGGACGGAGTCACCGAGAACTCCTATATGATATTATATCTATTGTCAGATAGCAGTTCTCAGGTGTCACTGGTACAGGTTAGTCTGTAGACCCGAGATCGTCATAGAGTCTCATGTGTTCTCCCACTTTGCTTTGATTTCCACCTTACCACAGCTCTACTGAGTCGTGCAAACAGGTGGCTTTTGGGTACAGTCTCGAGACATGTGGAGGCAATGAGCGATAGGAGGGGTTTCGTCTCTCCCGGTATTGGGGGTTGATGTTGCGCTGTGCTCGATTGGCTATATCGGTAAGTCCCTGGCCAGGGCTGTTGAGATTTACTGATAAGTGTTATCAGTAGTTTCTCGATCTGTTATAGACCGTTCATCGGCATGACTTATTGAGTTATTGGTGTTGACGTTGCCATCCCTAGACTCGATATGCAGCATATCTGACGAAGAGACCGGACTGTACGGTAAGTTTTACCGGTTTGCTCGGTAGGAGTTTTTACAGGTTCGCTTGTTTTTCTTCTGATCGCTCAATACCTAGGAGTCGTTACACACTGCTGGTGCCGCTGACGGTTTGTACGTATGTGATATGATCACTGCCTACTGCTAGCGTATTGACGAGTCTTAGAATCCCACAATGGGGTTACCTAGCTCAGGCGAAACGATGTGGGGTGCATATGGGGATATGCGCGGATGCTTGATTGAATGCGTGTATGTGATAGCGAATTGTAATCTGGCATTTTCTATTGGTCAGATCGTATGTGATATGACCGGGTTATTAAATCAAGTGTTGGTTTAATAAAGTCAATTAGCTTTTTCATTTAAAACCTTTTCTATTTGCATGCATGCATGAATGGGTGTATGTGCACATGTTGATGTGTATGCACACATACATGCATACATACTTATCATGGTTGTTGATACATTGGAGATGGGAATGCAAGACTCACATGGTATAAAATATCCATATAATTTATTATTTGAGAAAAGAAAATTGGATTAATTCATGGTTAATATTTGTTTAGACTTGACTACACTTCACCTACTAATTAACCATGGATTAATTTACATTTGGGTTTTAACTCAATGATAAAATATCTAGATATTTTGTTTGCCATGGTTGGATGAGAGAGAGACTCTCATATATATTATCTCTTCTCATTTTCATTTAGTTTTTATCAAAAAGAAAAAGAGCTCTAGCATTTCCATTTCCTCCTTCTTCCTCAAAGCTGACTACCTTCTCTAAAGTGAGTGAAGGAGATAAAAAGGAAAGGTTTTTAAGTGAGATACAAACTCACATCACCATTCTATTTTAGTATAGCCCACTAGATTAGAGTGTTTGCTTCATCTTCATCCTAGATTAAGTGAAGCTTGTAGCTTGAGAAAAGGGGCCCCGGGTGGATCATCATGGACTTAGAAGATCTCAAGCAAGCCGGTGCAAACTCAAGTTGATCCAAGGAGTCTTGCAAGGAGGTCTACAAAGGTTTTATTTTTCCCCACTTAGTGTTAGACACTTGTTTTAGTATGTGATACTTTATTGTTACCCTAAACTTCTAGTTTGATCCTGGGTTACAGATTATTTAGCACCGAAAAAATTTTATTGTAGCATGTGTGTTGCTAGCAAACTCTAGTTAAGGTGCTAAGGAATCCCACATGGTATCAGAGCCAAGCTAGAATTTTAGACACGATGTTAAAACAGTTACGAAAACGAAATCAACTCCGAAAAATACGATATCATGAAACCCTAATTTGCTCTCTGTAATTTTTTTTAAAAAGTCGTTTAAAAATTATTTAAACAGTTGCAGAAGCTTGCAAATGATGTAACTAGAACACAGTGTGAACATGGGGCCCCCAGCTCGGATCTGACCCTAGCATATGAGCACTATGGCCGGCGAGCTCGGCCAAGTTGTCTCCCCTTTGCCTCGTTTTCACAATGTGCTCTACTCTGTATATTTTGGGGTTTCAGGTATTGTTTGTTTAGTCCATAAATTTCATGAGATGTTAATTTGCTGTGGGACTAATTCGGAGTTATTTGTTGTCATAATTTTAGCATTGTATTGATAACCTAGACGACGTTAAACGGGTCGAACGAATATCAAACACTCGTATTTTCCAGGTTAAATGTACACAATGTATCATTCAGTTAATCATATGGACCCTCTAGAAGAATGAAACCCTAACTCGATTCTGTGACCACGGAACCACGGCTAAACCTTAGGGTTTACCGTAGTTAGTGGCGCCACAGATGAAGCTTGGGTTTGCCCTTCTACGGTTGGTCCGTAAAGTACTGTGGCATAATTTTTGGGGTATTGTTTAACGTTTCTCAAGTGTTAAGCTTGCAGGGAAATATGGGTGCTTGTTGATTCGATCGAAGGGTTTAACATCGCCTAAATTTATATGATACTTATTTCTGCGACCGTAAGTGTAGTATGTGGTGTATTGCCGGTTTCGTTGCTATATGTCAACGGCAATTGGGGTACGCATACTTGCTTACGTTGATGACATGTGATGTTATATGTTGCTGTGATATGATGTATAGGATCGTCGTGATTGAATGGCCGGAGGTTTTATGTGAGATGAGAGTTTTTCTTTTCATTCATGTAAAATTCATTTGTATGTAATATTCTTTTATTTGGGGCACATCCGGGTTGAGGGTGATGTCACCATTGATGTATATTATTTACTTTCTGCATTAGGATAGACCCAAGGTGGGGAGAACAAGTGACTGGGTTCTGGAGTGCAGTGGGAGACCATCTCGATGAGTCGGGACCGGGTCTCCTAACTTTAGAATTGGTAGGGTCGCTTGCTGCTCTCATAGGGGTCTAGGGTGTGGGATTGGCTATTCATCACGACCGTGGAATCCATATTTTCTATCGTTGGCTAAATACAAAATAAAGAAATCCTAGTATATCATATATGTTTATATATGTGCTTCTGCTGTTTATATTCTGTGATGAGAACGTTTTATATGATGAGACGAATGGTATTATTATATATATGATATATAATAAGCGTTACTTATGTTTTACATCCGTGCTAGTCCCGTCCCGCTATGCCGTTAGTTAAATAACCTAACGGTGCATAACGAGACATCGTGACGAATGCGAATGGCATAAGTGTACGTTCTATTTTCGTTTCTTTTCTGTGATGGCTTAAGGACTTAAATGATGGGACTACATTAATATGATTAATATTAGGAAAAATAAACCTAAAAGATGTTGTAGAATCGAATTTGAAACCCACTTGGCTTTTTACGAAAAAGCTACATTTCAAACTTGCAGAGCTTAAGCCACTCCTTTTGAAAACCATTTGATTCTACAATGATATCGAGTTCAAAGTGTTAAAGGTTTTCTTAAAAACCATCCGCAGCCCTCTATCATTTTGGGAAGTAGAGTACTTAGTATTCGTGCTACGTATGTTGATTTTAGTCAAGGCGTAGTGTACGGTAGCTAAGTGATGTCTTCCTACAAAGCATATGATGTGATTAAATTAGGACATTCATGTGATTATGTTGATTATAGTCAAGGGTCATATGGGTGGGTCTAATTAATCAAGAAATGACGGGTAGAACTTGACTAGTGCTTATGATATGTTGATTATAGTCAAGGTCATGAGTGCTAGGGGTAAAAACCATATCGGGAGTTTCAAGAGTTGAAATTTGCAATGAGATTGCATACCTTCCATATGATAGTTGGATCCCGATCCCACTATGAGCAAGAGTTTCTCCCAGGAGAATCTTGCACTTTACAATTAGCTAACCCATTAGGTGTCTAGAAAGGTGTCAACGGGGCTACGCCTCTGGAAAAATGAGGTTTATTTTAATTATGTCCGTGCGAAAGCACGGGGAACCTCCCTTAAGTACCGACACTGGCCTGGCTGAACGGTTAGCGAAGTTGTAGAATGTAATTAATCCTGGCTAGTTTTCCTTTTATGGTTTGAAGGGAAATTTGATGAAAGCAGTGGAAGACATCGATTAGATAAAATAATAACCAATTAGATCATTGCAAGAGCTTTCGCTAAGTGTATTCTTTTCTCTCTCTTAATGGAAGATACCAATGACAGGACTTAAGCTTCTACTAGAGAAAAATAAACTGAATGGGACCAATTATAAAGACTGGCTGAGGAAAATTAACATTGCCTTGATTTATGATAAGGTATCATATGTCCTCAAAGCCCCAGCCCCGCCCATCCCAGGTCCTAAATCTTCAGTTGCGGATAGGGAAATCCGCAAGACATGGGATGCTGACTGTGCCATGGCCAAATGCCTCGCGCTTGCATCGATGGATAACACACATCAAAAGCAGCACAAGCAGATGGATGTCCAATCCATCTTTCTCCATACAAAAGAGTTGTATGGGGAGCAATCTCATGTCCTACGATACGAAGCATCTAGAAAGCTGTTTTAGATGCGGATGACTCCTGGCACACCAGTAGGTGACCATGTTCTGAAGATGATAGCTCTTATAGAAGAGCATGAGGACCTCGGATGGACAATGGAGAACGAATGTAACACCCGAGTTTATTTATACCAATTCCAGTTTCCGTATTTACTTATCCAAGGTCTATTCTTGATTTAGCGTGTTTGGGTGCGAATGGTATTTTACATATTACTTTGCATTCAACCCGACCCGCTTGCTTGAACCTGTTTAACTCTTATTTATAGATTACCTTGACTTGTTGCATGGACTAGTGCATCTCATAATTTAGTATATACTGGTATTTTATCTTGTATCGCATCTTTTGCATATAACAATTTAAATCACGTAAAATAAATTAAAATTGCATGACATGGCCTGCATGATACCCCCAACCCTGTGGTAGCGTCCTTGCATCGTGTTCTCGTCCCGTTGAGGGAAACGGACGTGTTTGGACGGCTACGCGCACGTCCGTGCGTCCGTTCTTAGGGGTATGCATTTCTATTACATAATCCTTTATTTTAAGTTTTGGAACTTACAATTAATTTTCTTATTTCAAATCCGAAATTTTGGACCCGACCCGGGCGCATTTCTGAATTATTTTTGTATTCCGCCAGATTTTAATTATTTTCTTTTACTTTATTAATCCGTTTAAAATATTTTAACAGCATAAAAATATTTCACAGCCAACAAATTATACTTTGAACTGTTAAAATCTTTTTAAATTTTTCCTAAAACCCTCCCCATATCTTTTCCCTCAGGGCCAATCAAAACGCTCCTTTATTATTTACTGGGCCCCGCGAGCATCTCTCTCTCTCTCTCTTTCTCTCTTTTGATTTTCCTCAACCAATCGAATTCCTTCTTTCAGTCACCGGGCCCCACCCGTCTCTGCCTATCTCTCCCTCAAAATCTTCTCCTTTTTTTTCCTTTTCTCTCTCTCTCTCTCTCTCTCTCTTCCCTTTCTCTCTCCTCTCGCGCCCTCTCTCGCTCATCTCGCGAATTCTGTTCATTCCTCAACTCCCGTCACCGCCCATAGGATCTGGTCACCTCCCTTCAGTATATTTCTTCTTCCTCCTTTAAACCCCGCGGCTGCCCTTCTTAAAACCCATCACCTCGCTTAAACTCTAACCCTAGACCTAGCCTCCTCTACCCTTTAAACTCGACCTCGTCACCACCTCCATCCCATCTCCTCGTCCTCCTCCTCGTCGTCATCTTCTTCTTCCTCCTCCTTTCCCCGAGCCTGCACCTCACAGAACCCATCACCTTAACTGCACCTCCATCGCCGAAGACATCCTCTCCTCGTCGTCACCTCACCCCACTCCTTCTCTCCTCATCTCCATCATCTCCTTCTCTTCCATCTTCTCCCTCCTTCCACTGCACCCTGCACACCCACAGAATCCATCATCACCACCTTGCACCCCTCGTCGCCGATCATCCCTCGCCGTTTCCATCTCACTTCATCTCTCCTCCTCTCCCTCTCCTCTGTGCTCCTCCCTCAATATTATCCCTGCACACCAAGAAATCCCCAGAAAGCAAACCGAGCCTTAACCCTAACATACCCCGAACCCTAGCCTCGCTGGGAAACCCTCACGTCGGCAACCCTTGTCGTCGCCACGCCTTGCCGACTCCCCTCTGCAACCACAGAACGCAGCTACGGTAAGCTCTCTCCAATGTTTTCTTTCTTCCATTCTTCTCTGCATTCTTTCTTCTCTTTCTTTATGTGTTGTTTTCTTGTTAGTGCTGTTTCTCGTTTGCCGGGATCCGATGTGCCGACGACGACCCAGCGATGATACCTGACCCGTGTGATTCCATCGTGCGTTGTTTGGGCTCTTTCCGTGTACCGTGCGCGCGTCGCGACTTTCCTGTCGACGCGTAACGTTCCGTTTACCGTATCATGATCCGATCAAGGCAAGTTAATCTTGCTACATGTTATACTATTACTTCTATGTATATTTAAATTATAATACCAAATAATGATTATTTTTGCAACCCGCATTATCACTTTTCATGTTTTATCATTTTTCGGATGTCCGATTTCATCTGTATCATGTATTTCACATCTAGTGCATGCAAGTGAAACTTGCTACATGCTATTTACAGTATTCCATATTTATTTGCATATATATATTTTAATCATGAAGTTTGAATCTAGTGCCCTATATCACAATTTACATTTCGATGTCTGGTTATATCATTTTAGATTTATGACTGAACTCTATCATGTTGCATTGTGTCTTACTACCTAGTAACCACATCTATATTTAAAATCACATAATAATTGTTTGCATAATCTATGGTACCCTTTTTCAGTTTTACCCTATTGGACACCCGTGTACATCTAACCTGTTTTACATATAAGATTGCATCCCTAGGCCATTTAATACATGTTAATGAGATTTTAGTATTCCATCTTCATTTAAGTGTATAATACTTAATGTTGAAGCTATAACTCTAACCCTAATCGATAACCATACATCCTTATAGTTAGTCGATACATGTGTGCATATCATCTTACATGTTCCAGTTTATTGTGCTATTAGTACACAAGATTGTTTTGTATACCCATATTGATACTAGTTGATTATGTGCACCCACATGATATCTTGTATACCCTGACATGACTTGTTACACCTACTACCAGACCCGACATGGTACCGTGCGCCTCTTGACATGACATGACACCTTTATACATTACCTAGCTTGACCTGATGTACCATGGTATTACCTGTTACCTGATCTTGTGTCTAATACCAACAAACCTGACCTGTTGTCCATACGGACCGTTCCTGTTGTCTATCCAGACAAACCTGTACCTGCCTGATCCTGTGTTGGCATTAGTTCTAGATTATTAATACCTGACTTGAACACTTTTGACTTGGGGGTATGGGGAAATCAATGATGAAACCTGACTTGTAACTCGACAGTTGTATACTTGTTCTGATCAGTCTTACGGGATAGGCCAGCCCTGGGGTGATGATGCTGACATCACTCATCTTTACATACTACCCTTTTAGTGCCTAGCGGCACGTCTCGGATTCAGCCCGAGAATCTTAGACCGTGGTCCCGGGCACGCACGGGATACTATTGAGTTACATCGATGATTCATCAGACTGATTTCAAAGACTTGAGAGTAGTTAACCCAATAGACCAGTTTAGATAACTCACTACACATTACCCCGCTGTCCTTACTTATATCACTGTTATGCTGTTTTACCATTTATACTCATACTTGCATGTATTGCTACCCCTGTTTTATTATTGCTTGATGTTATGACGCGCTGACGTCTGGGTTTTGCATGGCCCAGATCCTTCTACCTTTGTTGCAGACTGATCAGGAGTATTGCCGCTGTTAGACCGAGCGGTGAAGATCCTTTTGGTATGCAGTTTTTCTTTCCATGTGTTTCATGTATTGTATCCTTTGCTTCCGCATATTATCATTATTTCTTGACTCATTCATTCTGGCTCATGGACATGTACTAGATAGTTTAGTTTACTTTCCTATTCTTGATATCTCTACAGCCGTAATGTGACTGTGGAGGGATTTTTCCTATCCACAGGTAGCATGGTTGGCTATGTCACGTGCCCATCTTAGTGTACTCTGGGAAGCGGGGCGTGACATGGTTCTTTTGGTATCAGAGGCATAGGATATAAGTTAATCGGGTTTGATTCTTTTGTAGTTGGGTATTGGACCCAATACACGAATCAAAATACTCGTGATTAGGAACATGTCCTGCCACCTTGTTATCGTGATTCTTGAATCATATCTTTCTTTTATCCTGTGACTTGACAATACGCAAACAACTTTGCATCTCGGCTTGAAACCTTTTTGGATTCACCATTGTTACTCCCTGTTTCTTTATTCTGATACTAGGATTTGGGCGACTTGAGTGGAGTTATGTAATTGTACCCATGAACTGCAGCATGGTTACAATGCGGTACTCTATTTGAGTAACTTGGAGTCCTGGTCTTGATTCACTTCCTTGTTCCATGGTCATTATATTGCCTTTTCTCTCTTGCTTTCCAGTTCATGTTTTCTCACCAGCTTGAACCATGTTTAACGTTCTTAATCCTCTTCAGTATATTGACTTCGGATGAAGTCATCTCGGTATCTTACTTGTTCATGCTTTAACGAATTAGAATTATTCAATTCCGGTGCATTCCTTGTTTGTTGTTGTCTTAGGAATGGATTTTCACGGCACTTTCCACGCTCATATTGATTGTAAGGAAAGTAAAGTGATTCTCCAGATTCCCGGACATCCGGAGCTTGTTTTGATGGAGGAAGCAGTTCTGTCGGGCCAGTCGAGTTTAGGGATAGGCCGACAAACAATGTTCTTTCGTCGATGGAAGTTGATAAGAAGGAAGCGCCAGCTAATGTTCGAGATTTCATGGACGTGTTGGAGGACATACCAGGTTTACCGCCGAAGCGAGACGAGGAGTTCGTGATTGATCTTGTTTCTGGTGCAGCGCTAATCTCAAAGGCATATTATCCATTCGCACCAGTAGAGTTAGAGGAAATCAGGAAGCAGGTTGCTGAATTACTTGAGAAGGTTTGGATTTGCATAAGTAACTCACCTTGGAAAGCTCCGGTTCTTCTAGTTAAGAAGAAATATGTTACAAGGAGGACGTGCATCGATTATCATGAAATAAACCGGGTCACTATTAAGAACAAGTACCCGATCCCTCGCATTGGCGAATTGTTTGAGCAGCTTAGTGGCGCGAGGGTATTCTCGAAACTGGATTTGCGATCCGGATATCATCAGGTCCGAGGTAAAACAGAAGATATTTGCAAGACTGCGTTCAAAACCCGGTATGGACGTTATGAGTATTTGGTGATGCCCTTCGGAGTAACGAATGCACCGGCGATATTTATGGACTTGATGAACCGAATCTTTCACCGTTCTGGACCAGTTTTATGTGGTGTTCATCGATGAAATTCTGGTCTACTCTTGGAGCAAGGAAGAACATGTAGAACACTTGAAGCTCGCACAGCAGACGTTGAGGCAAGAAAGATTGTATGCAAAGATGAGAAGGTACGAGTTTTAGCTTGAAGAAGTGAAGTTTTGGGGGCATGTTGTATCCGGAGTGGGAATCGCCATTGATCCTGAGAAGGTTGAAGTAGTTCAAGATTGGCCGATTCCGAAGAGCGTAGCAGAGATCAGAAGCTTTCTTGGACTTGCCGGGTAGTACAGAAGGTTCGTAGAGAATTTTGCTCGTTTGGCAAAGCTTTTGACCAAGCTTATGTGCAAGGAAGTACCATTTGTGTGGACAAATAAGTGTGCGTCATCTTTTGAGGCGTTCAAGCAAAGGTCGATAACTGCTCTTGCTTTAACCGTGCCAGATAATTTCGGAGGATTGGTGATTCACCGCGACGCACCTAAGAAAGGATTGGGATGTGTTTTGATGCGGCATGGGAAGGTTACAACTTACGCATCGAGACAGTTGAAGACCCATGAGGAGAATTACCCAACTCATGACTTAGAGTTAGCAGCTGTGATTTTCGCTTTGAAGATTTGGAGACACTACTTATTGGGCAAAACAGTCGAAGTATTCACCGATCACAAAAGCCTACAGTACGTGTTCACTCAGAAGGAGCTTAATATGAGGCATAGATGGATGGAGCTGATGGCTGACTACGATCTTGATCTTGAATAACATCCGGGGAAAGTTAGTGTTGTGCCGGATACGCTTAGTTGGTTGCCAGCAATTCAGATGTTGACTGCACAGAAGGAACTTATGGAAGACTTTCGGAGATTCGATTTGGAAGTTGTGCTACCGCATTCTTCGGGGCAGTTGGTGCAGCTGCAAGTACAGTCGTCGTTGATCGATAGTATTAAAGCAGGACAATTGCAGGACCAAAGATTGCATAAGTTTCGAGAACAGGTTGAGGCTGGATTTCGAACAGACTACTGCTTCATGAAGATGGTTTGTTGCGGTATGGTATCTATTTGTGTATGCCAAAGGAGATATCTACGAAGGAGTTATGAAGGAGGCACACAATTCTACATATTCCGTACATCCAGAAGGCATGAAGATGTACCGAGATCTACGACAGCAATTCTGCTGGGAAGGCTTGAAACGGGAGTTTGCCCGCTTTGTGGCAAAGTGCTTGGTGTGTCAGCAAGTTAAGGTTGAACATCAAAGGATTGCTGATTTGTTTCAACCACTTCCGATTCCTCAGTGGAAGTGGGAACATATAACCATGGATTTTTTGACAGTTCTACCGCGGAGTCCAAGAGGCAATGCAGTTTGGGTGATTGTTGATCGATTGACCAGGGTAGCTCGTTTCGTCCCATTTCGAGTTGGTTAATCAACAGAAGCTTTGGCAGAACGGTACATGCAGGAGATTGTAAGATTGCATGGAGTACTGGTAATCTTTGTATCCAACCGTGACACTCGGTTCTTATCACACTTCTGGAGGAGCTTACAGGAAAGTTTGGGGACGCGATTGAGTTTAGCACAGCCTATCATCCTCAGACAGATGGCCAGTCGGAGAGAACGATCCAAACTCTTGAAGACATGTTGAGAGCTTGCATGTTAGACTTCAAGGGTTCATGGGAGGATTATCTACACTTGGTGGAGTTTTCGTACAATAACAGTTTCCAGGCGATTATTCAGAGGGCTCTATTTGAAGCTTTACATTGTCACAAATGTCTTTCCCCTGTTTGTTTGGACGATGCTGGTGAACGAAGATTTTGGGACCGGATTTGATCGTGCAAACAGTTGAGAAGGTTAACACTATCCGGAATCATATGAAAGCAGCACAAGACCGACAAAAAGAGTTGGGCAGTTACGTCGAGAAGACCTCTGGAGTTCGTGGTTGGTGATTTGGTATTTTTTAGGATAACACCAACTAGATGGGTGATCCGTTTCGGAAGTCGAGGAAAATTTAGTCCTCGATTCGTTGGACCTTTTGAGATCTTGGAACGTATTGGAGAAGTGGCTTATCGTTTGGCGTTACCGCAATCCCTGGCGAACGGTCATGATGTGTTTCTCGTACCTCAACTCCGTAAGTATACTCGAGATGAAATACATGTGTTGGAGCATTCGAATTTGACTGTACGAGAAGATTTGACTTTTAAGGAGTGACCGATGTCGATTATGGATCGAAGAGAAAAGGTTCTTAAGAACAAAGTTATCCCTCTTGTGCTTGTTTCTTGGAGTAATCGCTCGCATGGAGAACCAACTTGGGAACGAGAAGATGAAATCCGGCAAAAGTTTACACATCTATTCTTGAAATTTTTTGTTTGTTTATCCTATCTTGTTCTTGGAATTTCGATGACGAAATCCTTTTGTAGTTGGGTATAATGTAACACCCGAGTTTATTTATACCAATTCCAGTTTCTGTATTTACTTATCCATGGTCTATTCTTGATTTAGCGTGTTTGGGTGCGAATGGTATTTTACATATTACTTTGCATTCGACCCGACCCGCTTGCATGAACATGTTTAACTCTTATTTATAGATTACCTTGACTTGTTACATGGACTAGTGCATCTCATAATTTAGTATATACTGGTATTTTATCTTGTATCGCATCTTTTGCATATAACAATTTAAATCACGTAAAATAAATTAAAATTGCATGACATGGCCTGCATGATACCCCCAACCCTGTAGTAGCGTCCTTGCATCGTGTTCTCGTCCCGTTCAGTGAAACAGACGTGTTTGGACGGCTACGCGCACGTACGTGCGTCCGTTCTTGGGGGTATGGATTTCTATTACATAATCCTTTATTTTAAGTTTTGGAACTTACAATTAATTTTCGTATTTCCAATCCGAAATTTTGGACCCGACCCGGGCGCATTTCTGAATTATTTTTGTATTCCGCCAGATTTTAATTATTTTCTTTTATTTTATTAATCCGTTTAAAATATTTTAACGATTAGTTGTATGTATGCCCTAGAGGCCAGTATTGTACAGATGATGTATATTGTATTGGATGCTTGGACATATATAAAGAGGACTTTCTTGCTCGATATGATAGTATGCTATCTGGTTGCACTTTACTTTAACATGTATGCTTGTCTCTTTATACTGTCTTATAGTTACATGTTGGTAAAGCCCTTAGGATGTGTACTTGACTACCTGGACTATGATGCAGATCATACTAGTGGGGACATGGTAGTCCATAAGTACATCCTTCAAGGTCCCTAGTCGTGGGTGTATCGAGACGGGGCATCGATATACCAGTGTAGACTAGCGTATACGCTTCTCGACCCATGAGATAGGCGATGGATGATCCCATATCCATTGGTGTTTGACATCAGAGATGGTATACGGGTGCTCAGTGGAGACTGGGTACATTGGACGGACTCGCCGAGAACTCCCAGATGGTATTATACCTCACGTCAGATGGCAGTTCTCTGGTGACACTTGTGCCGGTTAGTCTGTAGACCCGAGGTCGTCATAGAGTCTTGTGTGATTCCCACTGTGCTTTGATTTCCACCTTACCACGTCCATGAAGGCGTGCAAAACGGTGGTTTTGGGGTACAGTCCCGAGTCACATGGAGGCAATGAGCGATAGGAGGGGTTTTGTCTCTCCCGGTATTGGGGGTTGATGTTGCGCTGTGCTCGATTGGCCGTAACAGGGAAGTCCCTAGCCAGGGCTGATTTAGAGATTTGCTGGTAAGTGTTACCAGTAGTTTCTCGACCCGTTATGAGCCTCACATCGGCACGACTTATCGGTTATTGAGGTCTGACGTTTACCACCCCTAGACTTGATATGCGACATATCTGACGAGGAGACCGGACTGTACGGGAAGTGTTACCGGCAGGCTTTTACTGGAGTTGGAGCAGGCTTGCTTGCTAATCTTCTGATCGCTCAATACCCGGGTAATCGTTACGTCCAACTAGTACCGCTGACGACTTGTGGGTGCGTGATGTGATCATCACCTACTGCCGGCGTATTGACGAGTCTTTAGAGTCCTACATAGAGGTTTTACTGGCTCAGGAAAAACGAAATAGGGGCGCATATGTGATATGTGCGGGACCGAGAATAATGCGTGTATGTGATACCGTATTCTATTCTCGCGACTTTTTGTATCGTTCGGTTATATATATGATATAGCCGGGTTATCGAATCAAGTGTTGATTCGATAAGTCGATACATTGGAAGTTAGTCGGTTATATGAGATATGACCGGATTATTAAGTCAAGTGTTGATTTAATAATTTATTGTATATTTGATATACTAGTTTACATTAACTAACACATGTTCTCTTTGGATTTTTATTTCTCACTTTAGTTCTCACTTTGGATCAAACCCTAGCAAGCTTTTCTTTGAAAATACACAGTTTTAAAAAAATGTACATGGAGGGGGTTAACTTTGACATTGTCGGGTTCGATCGGGGTTTTAACATTGTTAACACATCGTCTAATGCTCTAGCTAGGCTCTAATACCACTGTAGGGTTGTTCGGCACATAAAAATTTAATTTTGGCATGGTCGATGCCTTGTAGAGCCTTGTTAGTGTACCTAGTAACCCTACAGTGGTATCAGAGCCTAGCTAAAGCATTAGGCGATTTGTTAACAAAGTTAAAACCCTGATCGAACTCGACAATGTCAAAGTTAACCCCCTCTCTGTACATTTTTTAAAAACTGTGTATTTTCAGAATTAAAAATACCTAAAAATATCAGCAGGTAATTTTAAGGGTTACCATGAAAAACGAGCCCTCAAAGCCTCCACGTGGCCGCAGAACCGCGGCACTAAGCCACCATTTGCGGCGGTTCCTAGGAAGAGAAGGAGTATTGGGGACGGTTCTTCAAGCAGTAATTTCCAGTATCATTCCTGCATCTTTCTGGGTATTTTTATTGTGACTCATGTGTTGAGTATTTTTGGGGTTTATTTTGTAATCGTCGATTCAATCGGAGAATTTAATTTTGTTTTGTTATTCCGGATAATTTAGAAAGTATTAAAATGTTCGAACGGATATCATTAACTCGATTTTTCCCGGCACGAAAAACATTCAAGTGTTGAATTTTTCTCGGGTTTAAATCTTTCGGAAATACGTGCATGTGACGCGATGGACCCTCTAGAAGACAACAAACTTTAACTCGATTATGTGACCGTCTTGAACTGCCTTTTGAACCTTAGGGTTTGAAGCAGTACGGCGTGCCACATGTGAGGCATTGGCTTGACCCTTCTACGGCTGGACCGTTGCTACTGTGACGTATTCTGGAATTTTTGAACTCCGCTCAAGTGTTGAGCTATTTATGGAAATCTTGGGTATTTGATTATTCGATCGGAAAGTTTAATACTGTCTATTTATCTGGAATGTGATACAATATGTGGAATTCATACAGTTAGGCATGAAATGCGAAATATGTGATATTTCGGATTTACGATGTCTAAAGAGATTGTGGATTCCAAATGTTGTAGTTTTACACTTTCTTTTCTGTGACCGTAAGTGTAATATATGATATCGCCGGTTTCTTTGCTATATGTCAATGACAATTGGGATGCACATATTTACTTACGTTGATAACATGTGATGTTATGTGTTGCTAGATATGTTATATTGGATCGTCGCGTTTTGGATAGCTGGGGTTTTTTTTATGTGAGATGAGAGTTTTTATTTTCATTCATGTAAAATAAAATGTATGTAATATTCTTTTATTGGGGCGCTTCCGGGATGAGGTTGATGTCACCTTTTGTATATTATTTACTTTTCCACACTAGGATAGACCCAAGGAGGAGAGCACAAGTAACCGGGTTCTAGAATCCAGTGGGAGACCAACTCGAGGAGTCGAGTCCGGGTCTCCTAACTCTAGAATTGGTAGGGTTGCTTGCTGCTCTTGTAGGGGTCTAGGGGTGTGGGTTTGGCTATTCATCGCGACCGTGGAATCCGTGTTTTATAGAGGCTCAAAATAAAACACGGACGTCCTAATATATCCAATATTTCATATGTTTCTTCTGCTGCGATATCTGTGATGTGATCATGTGATGTGATGTGATAAATACTGTATATAGTATATATGATATATTATATAGGCGTTACTTATGTTTTACACCCGCGCTAGCCCTGCCCCGCTCTGCCGTTAGTTACCTAACCTAACGGTGCATGAGGGGACATCGAGGCGAATGCGGATGGCATAAGTGTACGTCGTATTTATCTGTGATGTTTAGGTAACTTAAATGATGGGACTTCTGTTGGAGATAGTGCCCTCATAGTCAATTATTGGATCGCAGGTACGTGATTGCAATGATTGCGGAGGACCTATCCCGGTAGGACAGTCTTACTCGAAATGATAGTATGCTATCTGGTTTGCCTTTATCAGTCGTGTACATGTTCAGGTGACTGATTGCATGTTACACTTTGATAGAGCCCTTAGGATCTTGCTTTACTACCAACAGTATGATGGCGATCATATACGTGAGAGTTGGGTAGTTTATATGCATATCCTTAATTGTGGTCCCTAGTCGTGGGAGTTTCGAGACAGGGCATCGATACTCCGGAGTAGACTAGTGTATACAGTCGAGACCCCGACGAGGGGCGGTGGCCGGTCTCACAAGCCACTGGTGTAGTTGGATCACCTAAGATGTATACAGATGCTCATTAGGTTATGAGTACACCGGACAGGACTCGCCGGGAATCTGCTAGTTAGTATTATATCTACCGTCAGATAGCAGTTCCCTGGTGACATGTGTACAGGTTAGTTCATCGACCTGAGGTCGTCATTTGTCTCGTGTGAGTTCCCACTGTGCTTTGATTTCTACCCTACCACGGCTCAAAGGAGTCGTGCAAACAGGTAGCTTTTGGGTACAGTCCCGAGCCATATGGAGACACGTGAGCGGATCGGCAGGGGATTCGTCTCTCCCGGTATTGGGGGCGAGATCGTGCTGTGTCTAGGAGAGCCATTACACAAAGCCCACGGCCGTGGCAGGAGATTTACTGGTAGGTACTCCAGTAGTATCTCAGGGTGTTATTGGGCTTCACTCCGACACGACTTATACTGCTATTGGGGGTCTGACGTTGCTAGCCCCCTAGGCAGATATGCGATACTCATTGACGAACGGACCGGACTGTATATACATTGTCACTGTTAGGCTCAGTAGGGTTTTCGGAGGAGTTCGCTCATCGGTCTCCCTTGAGTTCGCTCCTCGGCCACCCTTGAGGTCAGTCCGTGGGCAGCCGTTACGCATTGCTAGTGCCGCTGACGGTTTGTGGTTAAACCCACTGCCAGGGTGCTGACGAGTCATTAGAGTCCCCCACAGACAGTTTCCCAAGTTCGGGCGAAACGTTGTAGAGGCCGTATGGTTTTATGGCAGGGTTCGGAAAATGCACGTGCGTTTACGCACGTGTCGATTTTCGGACAGATGATACTGGTCGGCTTTGGTTTAAGCCGGATCCGAGTATTATATAGAGTAGGTATAATATCTTTGTCTCAGTTGCATTTGTATTCGGTCGTAATACAAATGCGGGTATATTTATACTGTTTCGGGGTTATCCTGAAAGTCGTTTCAGGATCACTTTTGGAAGTTGCCAGTTTCCAGTTTTCTATCACCCGTCTTTTAACATTCGGTTAAAGACGGATTTATCTTTTCTTCTGATATGAGTGAGTCATCATTCTAGAAGCTTCTAGAAGTGATGATGAGGCATATGACTCATTAGTGCATTAATGGTTTCATTAAAGCATGATGAGGTGTTTTTGTGAGTCATGCTTTAGGTTTAATGTGTTTTGGATTGCTTAAGATATTTAAGTGAGAAGCTTTTGGTTTATGGTCACCTCCCTCCTCCTACACTCACCTTCCTCCTTCTTTATAAGTGGCTTGCCCTCTCTCTCTTCTCACTCTCACTTGTTGGTTTCATTTTAGAAAGAAAAGATTATGATAGGTTTTATCGGTGTATGGAATTTCACAGTCCATTTCATTCCATCACCTGATTTCCACGGCAACTTCATTAACCGATCGTCCACGGATTTGGACGAAGTGAGACAAAGTCATCTACTCATTCTCTACATCAATCTTGGTCGTCTCTTTTAGCAAACTTGACGATCGAGTTGCCTCGAGTCAGAGGCGGGAGCCCGTTTAAAGAACCGATCATGTGGTGCCACCTCGACGAGGAGATCGAAGATCGACGAGATCGGAGCAGCCGCAACGGAGCGTGGGATGATGGTTGAAGAACGAAGGACTCGGATCGTTCGGTATAACCATTCTACACTCTTTACAGTTTGTTAGTTTAGCAATAATGGAAGATCCGGGTTAAAGTATACGATAGCGCCAAGTTAAAAGTTTTTGTTCCGCATTTGGCGTCTGTAGACTGCCGGGGCGCTAGTGTAGACTTACAGTGGTATCAAAGCCTCACCATTTTGCTATACTAACTTGTGCTAACGCGTTCAAAACATCGATCCGACCGAAAATCAAAAACGACAAAATCCATGCACGACAGTTTCTGTTGATTTTAAACGGTGTCGAAATTAATTTCTGGATGTCTTAAAAATCCGTGCAGGGAATTCTAAGAACGACGAAGAAATTTGGGCACGTGACTCAATGATACCGCCGCGGAAAGGCGGTCAAACCATAGGTTTGACCGCGCTTCCGCGGCCAAACATTGAGCTCGTGGCCCCAAATTTTTCCAGTGGGTTCTTGGTGGGATTTTGTGGTTTTTGGTATATAAAGTTTTGGCCCAGATTTTGTTACTGTTCACCAGTAAGCTGTGGGGCCCACTTTTTAATATTTGGTCTTTGGTCGATCGTAATTTAAACACGTTAGTTTACAGTGCTTACATTATATCTCCGACCGGGAATGTCATTTGATCGGTAAACCGCGTTTGATTGATATAGTTCTTTTAGACGGGTTTGCGAACGTGACATTCGCGTTGATGTTCTGTGTTGTGCTGTAATGTTGCGGATTTGTCGTGGTGGATAGCAGTGTGCAATGATAGTACAGTTTGAGTTTATTTGTACATTTGATATTGCGGGGCGAGTGTCCAACTTGTGGACTGCCGTCACTGCCTGTTGTATAATATTCTTTTAGGGCACGACCAGGTTGCGGTCGATGTACCTATTGTACTATTTTTCATTACTGTACTAGGTTTTGCCCCGCGACGGAGTGCACGGATAGCCGGGTTCGGGAAAGCAACGGGTCCGCATCTCATGGCTTTGAGAGGCAGAGGGGCCCCACTTCAGAATTGGCAGACTATTCGCCGCACTCGTAGGGGGTACTGGTTGACCCAAGGAGGGGTGCTCAATTTACCGGATTCTGTGAAGTGCCGGGTGTTCCATTCACTATGCAGTGGGGACTACCTCGCTTCAGGTTTTGGCGGGTAACTTGCCGCACCCGTAGGGGTCTAGGTTTCATTGCACAGGCTATCCACACGACAGGGGAACGTCGAGTTTCAGCAGCGGCTCTGTGAAACTCGGGGATCCCAGATATCTGTATTGTTCTGTGATGCTTATTACTTTTCTGTAATGTTGCATATTATCACGCCTGGAGCGATTATTGTATATTGGTTTATATACTATTAGATGTTGTATATGTTTTGCACCCGCGCTAGTCCAGCCCCCGCTCTGTCGTTAGTTAAGTAACCTAACGGGTGATGACGGGACCCAGTGACGAATGCGGATGGCATATACGTACATTTTATTTTCGTTCTTTTCTGGTGTGATTGATTGATGGGACTGCGTTGATTCTGATCAACGCAAAGTAAAAACAAACCTGTTTACAGTTGTTGGAACAATTTAAAAGTGTTATTGCAAAGGCGTTTCCTTTTGTTATGCATAGCGGTATTCAGTGGAATATCCTGCACCTCATTCGACGGGGCAAGGGCTGATATCCCTTCACCGGGAAAGACCCCTTGGACAGAAGTTTGCGTCAGGGTAATAACTTTACTATAGTCGATTACATGTTGCTTTGCATAGCGGTATTCAGTGGAATATCCTGCACCTCATTCCACGAGGAAAGAGCCGAGATCCCTTTACCGGGAGTGTCCTCTTTAGTAAAAGGTTTTCGCTACTATATTTTAAAAAGCTATCAGGTTCCTTCAGCGATATCAAGTTCACTACGCTAAAGGTTTTTCGCCAAAAACCAGCCGTAGCCCTCCGTCATTTCATATGGATGGTCAGTAGTATTCAAGCTATGTTGGTCTAGCCCTTAGCTAGGACATAGTGATTGGTAGCTGCTGGGGTGTTCACATGTTGCATAGATAGATGAGTTGGTTTGGGACAGTCGTACAGCCTTGTTGGCCCTTAGTCAAGGGCGAGTACGGGTGGGTTCAAATTAACAAGATAATGATGGGAAGAACTTGACATGTGACTTATGGTGGGCTGGCCCTTAGTCACGATCATAAGAGCATGGGGCAAAAACTATTCAGGAGTTTCTAAAGAAACTGAAACTTGCCGAGTATGCGCATACCTTCTGGAGTATGAGTAACGTGGATGCATTCCATCGCGTTATCATGCGATGAGAGTTGGATGCTGATTCCCACTGATGAGTTGGTTTACTCTTCGGGTGATCCCGATTGATTCTTCTTTAGGTTTGGAGGAGAGTTTGACAGGACAGTGGGAGGTTTCCGGATTAGATAAAATGATGACCATTCTGATCTAGGTTAGAGTGCACGCAGAGTGTTTCTTTTCTCTCTCTCTCTTTGGCAGCGACCTTTGACCGACCCTAGACTATGACTCAGTGACCAGGTTGACCGAACCTTCTTAAAATACTGACTTTTGGATTGTCTGAGTTGCATAAGTCATTGCCACTTCTTCTTTTACCCTTTGTATTTCTCAGAACACCCGTAATACTACGGATATCCACTTCCATTGGATAGAGCCATCGTATGGTTATATACGAACTCGAAGGGACTTCTTCGGGGATGGATCCAGGTTCAGGAGAAATAGAATTGGTTTATTCAGTTGTCTTTTATTATCACCTTCTCTCAGGTTGCGAGAGCTCCTTGGTTTAGGAGAGTACACCTATCACGCTTATTGGATAGTCTTATTCCAAACCATAGGCTGGTGCCGAAAGGTAGGGAATGAAGAAAACCAATTAGCCTAAGTAGGGTGTGCAGAAGGTAATATGTAAAGACAAAATAAAGGGATTAGAAAGAGGGCAAAGTAAATTGCGACTGATATCATTCACGACCAAAACCGCGTACTTCATCGCCACTCCTATTTCACCTTTAAAAGAATAAGGTATTATTCAATTGTCTTTTATCGTCACCTTCTCTCGAGATGCGAGTACTCCTTAGTTTAGGAGGGTACACCTATTATGCTTACTGGATAGTCTTCTTCCAAACCATAGGCTGGTGCCGAACGGTAGGGAAGGAAGAAAACCAGTTAGCCTAACGATGGTGTACAGAAGGTAACGACTAAAGACAAATAAAGGGATTTGAAGAGATGGCAATAAAATATACGGTTGAAGTCATGAATTGGATTATGGAAGAGGCATTGCTATGAATACCAGGATACCCCTACGAAACATTTTCATGTTTCAGTGCATTGTTAAAGGAAAAACTGTTTTCCCGATTAGACACTTACTCCAAGGGTATGTATTTACCAGGTTTCATTCTCATATCTGTATGGTTTTACAGATGATGAGTGGGAGTAAGATATTGGGAATTAGGTAATCATCCTCATTATATCGGAATTCTTTGTAATTGGTGATATTTGAGGAAATCGCCAGGGTACAGTTTTCCACCGACAACGCACAGGTTTTGAGTTGTTTAACTCAGCGGACTTATACAGAGTATTGTATGTTGTCCAAGTGTCCATCAGGACAAAGGGGTAGGTCCTCGTACTTTGTTCTGTTTACTTATAGCTTCTCTAGTTTTTAGACAAGTGTTTCGTAGAAATACAAGGTCTAAGTTTTCAGAAGTTGTGGGTATAAGAATAAAGTAGAGAACCGGGTATCACAAGTATCGGGATTCTTCAAAGAGATCGAAGATGTAGATTCTTGTGATTGGTATTCAGATGATAGTGATGGTTTTGAGAAACGTGTTTCTCTTTCAGGTTGCTCATAATTGGATGGATTCCTAAGTTGAGTAATGCTGATTAGCCTCTTTCCATTAAGTTGATATGCACTGGAGACAGCTGCATGATTTGAATATGGTTCCAATTAAATAAGTGCCAAAGTTTCTGTATTGGATATAGAATGGATCGTACCTTAAAAGAAATTAAGGTATGGGGAGTTGTCCAGCTTATGCTTAAAACCAGACTCTGGATAACTCAGGGCACGTTTCTGTAATGGCTGTTTGTGGGTTGACCCTGGCTATGACGAGGGTTGATATT